>CM033425.1:20082013-21554951 GCA_019425775.1 Rafetus swinhoei | reverse complement strand
AGCCTGCCTTGCTGCTCATAGGGCCCTGGGCCAGGGTGCAGTGGAGTGAGTGGGCCTGCGCCCCCCCCCGCCACCCACCTACGGGGTGGCAGTCTCCTCCTCGCCACTGCCACAGGCGACCCGCCTGCACCCTTCTTGAACAAGGAGCCCCAAACCTGCGTTTGGTTGTTGGCCTACCCTGACTGAGGGCCAGGGCCTTCCCCAACTTATTGTGATTTATTTGTGGCCATGCTCTGCACCAGGGCCTGGCCTCCCCTTTGAACTAAACTGTGTTTGTTTGTTGCCCACCCTGACTGAGGGCCAGGGCCTCCCCAAACTGACTGTGGGCTGTTGCTGCCATGCCCTGAACCAAGGGCCCGGCTTCTCTGTAAATTGTGGTTGCTGCCACGGCCCCCAAACCAAGGGCTAACTGTGTTTGTTTACGGCCACGGCCTGAACCAAGGGCCTGACCTAACTGACTGGGTTTCCTGCAGCCACGCCCTGCACCAAGGGCCTGGCCTAACTGACTGCGGCTCCCCTGCGACCACACTCGGCACCCAGGCTGGAACTAACAGTAACTGACGGGGCACTGCCCGCCCTGAACCCGGGCTTGGCTTAACCCCATATGGGGTATGGCGGACTTGTCGCCCACCCTGACCCAGGGTTGGGCATGTGTAAAGGTATAGACTGTGGTTGGGCCATCCGCCTGAAAGAAGGCAGGGTGTGAACTGGGGCTTGCCTTAAAGAGACAGTGTACTGGGCCGGAGTGGCCGCCCACTGACTCGGAGGAGGAGGATCTCCTCCGGGCAGGCAAGCCAACTACAGCTGTGTATTTTAAAGTCTCTTGTGGACCAACACCTTCTGCATTCTAAGGGCTAGAATGATGAACAGCCTTGACAGAAGGCACACAGGCTGACTGGAGATCTCACTCTGAAGCATCAGTAGTTCTGCTGAGTTGGGTCTGACCACATAAACATAAAGGCATCCATTCTTATACAGTGTATCTACGTGGTAGGAGACTAGAGATGGTTGGGAACTTTCCAATTGAAAATGCCATTTTCACAAAAAAAAAATTATATTTGTAACCCCCTTTTCCCTCCCCAGGTTACTGGGGAGCAGGTCACACTCACAGGTGTGCCTGGGCGCCTGATGTTTTAACCCAAAAGAGATCCTGAGCACCCCAGTGGTGATGGTGTTTAGTTGGGGAAAGCCCTATCCACCCCCTTGCTGCAGTCCCTTGCTGGTAATGAATGTAAAGTGGTGGTGCCTCCACCTGGCTGGCCTTGTACACACTCACTGGTGTGCCTTGAGAGCCTCCAGGAACATACTCATTCCAACATAAACCTGGATCTAATTCCAGAACAACTACAAATCATATACATCTAATAGAATACCTTAAAATAAACAATCTTTACTTAACTTAAATAAACAGGGATTAACAGATTTAGCAATGATTAGCATTACAAAACACATAACAATAATTGAAGCTTATATAGCTAACATTTGTACTACCAGTGACCCCACCCCAGAGTGTGCACACCCCTGGACTCACAGTCCCAGACACTTGCTTGCGTTGGCGCGCTGATGTTGCAGCTGTAGTGGAGATTTGGTCCAGGCTAGACAGCAGCTCTGTCCCAGACAAAATCTTTGTTCTCAACAAGGCCCAAAACTTACTGCCTCATGCTGTGCCTAGTGGAAGCAGCCTGCTGAATCCCAGTTCCACACAGGCATCTAGTTCCGGTCTGCAGCTGCCCTCCAACAGCCCCTGGACAGGATCAATGTCCTTGGCAGCAGCCTGGCTCCCCCTTCGGTTCCAAGGCCAAGGCCCAGACTGCTAGGCCTCTTTTCTTCAGGCACATGGAGAGAGTCTCTCTCACACCAGAGTCCTTCCTTCCTGTTTTTCCCAAGGACTCATGGGAATTGTAGTCTGGATTGCTGCACAGGGTCTTTCCAGGAAAAAAAACAGAGGCCCCTTTAGTAAGGGGACTACATATTTTTTTAAATTATCAAAATTTAAAGTTTGGAAAGTTTTTTCCAAAACATGTTGATGTTTCCAATGGGGAAAAAAATAAACTTATGGCTCCTTGGCTTCTGTCCTGGAAGGTTGTCATTTTCAGTTTCTGTGCAGGCTAGGGAGAGAAAGAAAGAGACTAGCAGCTGTGGACAGGGCAGACTGAATTAAAGTGATAAGGGCCTTCCAAGCAGGCAAACAAACTGCAAACTGAAAAAGTCCTTTTCTGTTGTTCCATTAAGTATTTTTTTCCAGAAAGTCCTTCTCATGAAAAGCTTCAGATCTTTGATGTTTTGTCATGATTAAGGATGAACATTTATCATTTTTGCATGCAGACATTGCCACCTGTATTGGAGACCCATAAACAGAAAAGTAACTCTTAGCATTTTCTTCCTTCCATCATCACTCTGGTTTTCTCAATGTGACCAACTCTTTTGTTGTGGTTTTATTTTCTTTACTTCAAAGCCACTCCTGAAGCCTTCCTTCAAGGTGGAATTAGTTCTGAATGCTGAATACCTATGATTATTTTTTACCATTTTGTTCTTCAGTATTATTATTTTGGGTCCTAACTTATAGAAACCTGAATTTCCAATACTTTAGTTCATTTGTTTATCTCTGGCCTTTGCTTTCAAATCTATAGACATCTTGGCTTAAGTTTCAGCATTTTGCATTAACCTGACTCATTTAGGGAAGGGAATCTGTTAAGAATCAGAGGCAGTATTGAATTTGGTTTACTTTCAGGTACCCTAACGAATTTGGCTTCCCCACACACTTTTTTACTTGCACACAGTTGAGAATAATAAGCATTTCATCCAAGGGTAAGATCTTTAAGATGGTTGCATCTTTCTATCCTCATGTCATTTTCCTCTAATATCAATTTGCCCCATTCCAAATGGAATCGCATACCTTTGAACACTTCTGATTCTCTGGGCTGAAATTACAGTATATAAGAGAACAAGCAAACATCTGCATGCTATCTTTTAATTCAACTAAACTCAAGCTACGCTCCTGATTCAGGAAAGCATAGTTACTTAAGAAAGTCACTTACGTGCATGTTTAAGTACTACTGAAGTCAAATGTATCTTAGAGTTAAATGTGAGCTCAAGTGCTTTCCTGAATTCCGCCCTTTATCTTTGCCTCTAAGAGACTTCTAAATGGGGTATACACATAGCCTCCAAAAATGGATAACAATTGTCGGATCTTTACATTGCTTTCCATGTATCTTAAGGCCCCTTTTACACTGATCTGCCAGAACTTACCATACTTTAAGTTCCATTTACACTTCCCTACTAATGGGAACTGGCCTTGATATAAATGAGAGGCAATCCCTCCACCTTTTTGCAGTAGAATTCAGTTTAACTGGAGCAGAGTCTAACTCTAACAGTCAATACTGTTGTTCAGACTTTGGACGAACACTCCCCAAAACATCTAAAAACAGAAGTAAATACCACATTTATAAGGTGCAGCTTGGTGTTCTGTTGAGAAAGAAAAAAAATCTTGCAGTGACAGTGTTGCAAAAAAAGTTGGTAGATATTGGTGACAGAAAAACCTCACATGTTAAAAATAATTGAAAAAACATTTTGAAATTTGGCTACCTTTCTATTTCATATGAAAAAGGTTTCCTGGAGAAATCTTCCTTTTTTTTGTCCTTTTACTAGTTAGTGTAAAAAAGTATTTCCCTACCATGTTTCTATGAGCAACTGATGGAAGATGACAGGTTAGAGAACCATTGGTAAATACAACACTTCACCACACTGCAAAATGGCATTCTCCATTTATGATTCAAAAAGCGTATGATGAATGTATTAGTTATATTAATCAATTATAAATCTCTGTGCTCTTCCATTGTTCACAGAGCTCATTGCTGAGAGTGTAATTCTTAATGCAACTAATTTCCTTTATAACTTTACATTATTCAAGACTTGACTGGTAGCTCCCATTCTTTATTATTAGAGTTGAGCAAACAAACAATTTATTCACTGAATTTCTCCTTTTTCCCCCAGTGTCAGACATTTTGTGAGCATGTTACAAAAATGTTCAGATTTCTCAGTTCTCTCATGCTATTCACTCTTTTTTTGTGTAATAATCCCTTGTATGAATAATTCAGTCGCAAATATTTGAAATTTGTGCAGTGCTGATATGTTACATCCATGACTCCTGCTCCATGACTCCTGCTCCCAGTCATTTATATAACCAACCAACATAGATTCAAGTTCTAATAATAGAATAGCTAATTGGATGTTTGCTTTTGCTGAATAGTTACACTTAGTTCACTTTTGCAAATGTGTGCATTGGACAGGACAATATATGCAGGCAAACTTGGTAATGAGTGCTGTTGCATAGCATTAAACTTACATCCGCCTCATGGAGTGAAGCCAGACAATGAAGCTTGTAAGCCAGTGACGTATTAGCAGAGCAAGGCTTAGTGTTAAAGATCACAGCTTCTCAGAACTGCCCACATAATGTCCTGTGTGTCCTACTGATGTTTGAAGAGCAGGTGTGCAAAGAAATTCAGATTCTACAACATGAAGTGAACATAAGTAGGATATGATTAACTAAGGTGGAATTTAGTCAGGGTTCCAAAGTTAACTCTCAGTGTGCATGCTTTAGTCTAACACCAATTACTGAACTCTATATAGGAAGGAATGGAGGAAATTTTGTGGCTTGTATTATACAACAGGTCAGATTATTAATCAAATGGCCTCTTCTGGCCTTAAATCTTATGAATCTTACAAGTAGTCATGCGATCATTAGTGACTGCAAATCTCTGTTACACTGCTGATCAAAAGACAGTTCCCATGGCAGCACAGTGTCCTCTGTCGTTTTGGCTCAGTTCTCAGTCAGAAGAATGAACCCCACCTCCACAGTACCCACTGTCCAAACAGCACTTGGAGTTGTTCTTTGAAGGCCGTACTGCTGACTCACTCCGTCTGTTTTGCCAGTTTTAGTCACAGCCCAAAGGGTAGAAACACATGAAGAACTAAATGCACTAGGACTAGCCGGAGGCAAGTGGCAGATGCATGCTGATAATACTCTAGGGTGGTGCTTTGGCTGAGGGAAGGCTTCCTGATAGAGAGACATTTAGGCTATGTCTACACTGCCACGTCTTGCAGGCAGAGAGTATGCAAATGAAGCACTGATTAGCATTTTGTCACACTTCATTTGCATAATCTATTCGAGCCGTTTTTGCACAAAGGGTTTTTGCGCCAAAACAAGCCGTGTGGACATTTCCTTTTTGTGCAAGATCCTTATCCCTCTCCAAAAACCCCTTGCACAAAAAAAGGCTCAAATAGATTATGCAAATGAAGTGCGACAAAATGCTAATCAGCACTTCATTTGCATACTCTCTGCTGGAAAAAGCCGGCAGTGTAGACAAAGCCTTAGAGGATAAACAAGGCCACATGGCATGTACAGAAAAAGAACTGAGTTGACAGAGAATTACTGAAAAAATCCCTGCATGCACACTGAGATATTCCCAGGAACCCAGGTGTCTAATAGCACTTGGAGGATTCACCAAGGAAGCATTGTACCTGCTTGGATCCCAATGGTTTCCCACAGTCAGAGATTGCACCACTTAGGCACCACTGCCAAATGCTAATATGGAGAGAATATGCCAGTTCAAACCCCCACATCTAGTCTGGAGGCAACTGTGGCACAACGGTGTGTTTCCCTGGCACAGCCGATCTGGTGGGAAAAATGGACAATAGTGCCACACTTAAAAGTAGCTATGCTGCTCTCTGAAGATATTTTCCAGCCTTCTGAAAGGCACACTCAAGTTTCAAGAGTGAATATTCTATTTCCCAGCTCCTTTCCACTACAGCAGCTTCTTTTAAGGCTTCCTGTCAAGCAGGAGATCTGATCCCAAGCTGCTCCCCTCTATTACTAGTCTAGCTGAGTGGACATCTAACACAGTCCTCTGTCCCTACCCACCAATTCAGGAGAGCACTTAAAAAGAGATGGTTACTCACCTGGAGGCTCTTTGAGATGGTTGTCCCTGTGGGTGCTCCACCTTTGGGATATGTCTAGACTACATGGCTCCGTCGACGGAGCCATGTAAAATAGTTTACTAGGCGTAGTCAAAGAAGCGGGGATTTAAATAATCTCCGCTTCATTAAAATAAAAATGGCCGCTGCGCTGTGCCGACAATCAGCTGATCCGACACAGCGTGGCAGTCTAGACGCGGCGCGGTCAACAAGGGAAGCTTTTGTTGACTGCTCCGGTATGCCTCGTGAAACAAGGTTTGCGGAGCGGTCGACCAAAGCTTCCCTTGTCAACCGCGCCACATCTGGATCTGCCGTGCTGTGCGGATCAGCTGATGTCGTCAAGCACAGTGCGGCAGCCATTTTTATTTTAATGAAGCAGGATTATTTAAATCCCCACTCTTGACTATGCAGTAAACTATTTTACATGGCTCGTCGGCGACTATGTATCTAAACGTACCACTGGTGTTTGGGTGCCATTGCATGCCTACTCAGATATTTTTGGTAGCAGTGCCTTCTGGTGGGCTGCACAGGTGGAACAGACAGCATGCAGAGTGCCGCCACTATGCATGCGCAGCAACTGTCCCTCATTTCCTTTTCTGCCCTGGAAGGAGAAACCAACAAGTCCGAAACAGAGGGGAGAAATGGAGGGTCATGAAACATCCACAGGGACAACCATCTCAAAGAACCTCCATTACTGCACAAGGTGAGTAGCCCTCTCTTCTTCTTCAAGAAGTGTCCCTGTGGGCATTCCACTTTAGGAGACTACAAAGCAGTAATGGAAGCGGGAGCTTTGATTAGATATTACAATGCAGAGCAGCTAGGATGTTGTGTCCAAAGTGGGTACCCAAGGAGGGATGACTGTCCAGAGCACATGTGAGCAGAGGACCACGTTGCTGATCTACATGTCGATGAGCGGGAAGCCATGTATATAGGCTATAGAGGCTGCCATGGCTCCGGTTGAATGTGCCTGTAGCTAAAATGGAGGTGCTTGGCCACAGGTGGAATAGGCTAGTTTGATAGTCTACTATCCATCTAGATATTCTCTGGGTGGAGATAGACATGCCCAGGGATCTCTCTGTGATGGAGACAAATAACTTGTTTGTCTTGCGGATTGAATTAGTTCAAGTAAAAGGCAATCTCCTGATGGATGTGGAGAGTGTGTAATGCGGCCTCTTTGCTATCAGTGTGAGGCTTCAGGAAGAAAACAGGTAAATTTATGGGCTCATTACTGTGGAATGGGGTGGGCACCTTCTGGAGGAACTTAGGTTGAGGACAGCGAACAACCTTGTCTTTGTGGAATATCCTGAGATCCCCAATCTCACTAACTCTTCAAGCAGATGTGATAGCTACCAGTAAGATCACCTTCATTAAGAGGTAGAACATGAAGCATGTCACCATAGGCTTGAATGGTTTAGAAGCAAGAGCCCAGAAAACCAGGCTGAGGCCCCAGGCTGGGACAGGAGGCCTTGTTGGTAGGTAAGTATTTTGTTTGCCCCTTTGGAAACATTTGGTTGTTGAATGGATGAAGACTGATTTATTATCAACAGGTTGATGAAGAGCTGTAATGGCTACAAGGTGGACCTTTAGGGAGCTGAACAACCGACCCATCTCTTTCAATTCTAGGATGTATTGTAGAATGGCAGACAGCAGTACTGAGGCTGGTTCTAAGCTTTTTTACTCTGTCCACCTCAAGAATCTTTGCCATTTGTAAAGGTAAGATGTTCTGATTGTTGTTCTACTGCTGTTCTGTAAGAGTTGTTTGACTAGATCAGAGTATGTTGTTTCTACTGATGTGAGCCACTGAGAAACCATGCATGGAGGTGGAGTGCCTGTAGGCTTGGATTGTGAAGATGCCCGCCCTCCTGAGTCAAGAGGTGAGGAAGCAGAAAGAGGTGTCATGGTCATCTCATGGACATTTGGAGCAGATAAGTGTACTAAATCTGCCTCAGCCATTCTCAGGCGATAAGGATTACCATGGCAAGGATTTTAGTCTGGGGAGCCGGTATCTGTCAGCCGACGGTCAGGGCAGTGTGTGTGTGTGTGTTTCCAAGAAAAGGTTTAACGTCCGTGTCTTTACTGCTAGGACCGGGGTCCCGTCGCAGAGAGTAGCCAGCAGGCCAACAGACGCCCCTGTTTATAGGAAGAGCTTATTACACCTCAGATTTTAGCTGCTAGGATGCAAAAATCCCTTCGCAGCGGGCAGCCTAGGACAGACTGAGAGGTGCCCCAACGGACCTGTCACCTGGGAGTGACACAGATCCAAACGCCCAAGCTCTTCCTATACCTGTCCCTTATGACCGGCTGAAGTTCTTTTAAATTGTGCTTGGTTCTGTTACAGCAACTGAAGAGTCAGGTTAAAAACTTAAACAGTTACAGGTTTATTAAAAGGCTTATAAATCATATGGTTACAATGGCTATTGCTCTATTTCTTAACTGCTAGCAAATATAGATCTTAAAAATGGTTACAAAGAAAATAAAGATAGAAAATAGAAATAATGGTACCAAGTGACAGCTTAATCTTTAAAGAGCTCTAAATTCTATGTGTACACTTAAGACAAAGGACACATACAGGTACAATTTTACCCCCTTCTGTGCCTCTCGACTCCAGCGGTCAAGCCAGGGCAGTCCCTCAATTCCTAGGAAAGATGAATACGAGGTGGGCGTCGCCGTGGAACCTCGGGAGGTCAAACACCTAACCCGACCAGCAGATAGATGGTAGATTGACACTCAGAGTAAATGTGCTGCTGGACCCATCTTTATACCCATAGGGGCCCGTATCCTCTTTCTTATCTAAGATGCCAAATTGTGTTGGTTCGTCTTTGTGGCCAGTTCTTACAAGCAAGTTTCAAGTTAATTTACACTTGCAGAGAGATAACTAAATTGTGAGTACTAAACATTTTTACTGGGCGAGATTCCTCCCCAGCCGGCTGTGTGTTCGTATCAATATGGGTTCAGTCAAGGACACTCCTCTGCAGCCTCTTGGTCAGCAACTGGCGTATCTCTGTTTACAGCCATTCAGGGCCACAGCAGCCTGCCATATCCAGGCAAGCAAAGATGGATGTTACAGGGGGGTTCCTGTCTGGCTACAGTATCAGAGGATCTCCTCTGGTCTGGCAAATCCCCTCATTTGGGACTGGTCAGGCCCTCAGGGTGCTGGATCAGAGAGGTCCAACCTGTATATCTCAACAGAGGACAACCCCAGATCCCCACATAGGCCAAGGTGTCCTAATCATTGACTACTACAAGTCAGACCTTCAAGTTCAGGAAGTACAATTCCCTCTTGGTAGCCAAAAGCAAACTAGCCACCAATAAAAGACAGGGAAAGGTATCAGTGTTTTGTGTTTCCAGTAGCATAGTTCTATTTGCTCTGATGTGGCTGGAGGTAATGTGATTCAAACTAAACACCACAGATCTAAGTGCAATGATCTAATATCCAGACATTAGTGGGATTAAATTTTAACCATGACTTTTTATGGTGTTTTCCATATCTCATAGATCACGGCTACTCAACACATGGTCTGTGGGCCACATATGGCCTGCGGTCCCTTTGTTTGCAGCCCGTAGTACAGTTTGGGTTTATGTGGGGCTGAACTCGTGGCCCACAGGTAGGACCCAAAACAAAAAAGTAGTCAATATAATGGTCTTCTGTTGAGATGCGTTTTAGTAATTGAATTCCTGGACTGTCATTGCTCATTGAAAGTGCTGTCATATGGGTGGAAATGGGGTAAATATTGCATTTTATTAATATCAGCAGAACTGACTTAAAGGGGGCCTGCATGTTGTGTAGTCTTGCCTTAATCTTTGTATTCATGCCTGTCAGTGTGAAATAAGCTATTTGCATATATTTGCATATATATTTTCATGTATATGCAACCATGCTTAAATTGCATGTGCTGTAGGTATCATTGTGGCCCCCTAGGCTTCCAAAGTTGAGTAGCCCTGTCATAGATTTTAAGTTCTATACATCTATGAATCTTTTAACCCTGCTAGAAAGTTTTATTTAAATGGATCTTGTTCTCAGAGCATTCGCCTTCTCTTTCGTCCTCTCCTTCCCCCCCAAAAAAGAAAAGATCTGATAGAAGTGTAAGCCCCATGTTGTTTTAAAAATGCATGGTGAAGTACTGGAATGGGTTACCTAGGGAGGTGGTGGAATCTCCATCCCTAGAGGTTTTTAAGTCCTGGCTTGACAAAGTCCTGGCTGGGATGATTTAGTTGGGATTGATTTAGTTGGGGTTGGGGCTGAGAGAAGGGGAAGGAACAGCTCTATCTCACTAGACATGCTGAAAGATATGCTTCAGAACATCAAGTTCCATGTGTTAAAATGGCAACAATTAGTCAAGAGGAGATAGTTGAATAGCCTCTGCCATTTAACATTTGACCATGAGTGGATGAACCTCAGCTCTTAACTGCAGCAAACAAAAGCAATATTTTACATGAACACAGCTTGATTCTTCACCTCCCACTTCGGGGTGAGAAAAACGTGTCAGGAAAAATGAAATTAAAAAGAAGAAAACCAAATACTCTTGGTCTCAATCATTCATAGAACTTACGCATGCAAACAAGACCAGCAAGGTCAATTAAACTACTCAAGATAAGGACAAAAGAATAAGATGCATAGTGATATTTATCTCCATATTTCCAAATTCTTTAAAAAAATAACTAAGCATTTTGGAGGCCAGATATCTGAGGTGCAGATAAGTGAAGTGATTTGCCCAAGGCATCATGGCAAGTCCCCTTTTTTCCTTTCATCTCCAGGTCTGGTGTACTGTAGAAATGGTCACTTTTTAGAGACACCATTTATACCCTCAAAAAACTTCCGTTCCCAGAATCATAGAATCCTAGGGCTGGAAAAGACCTAAGGAGGTCATCGAGTCCAGCCCTCTGCCCAAAGCAGGACCAATCCCAACTAAATCATCCCAGCCAGGACTTTGTCAAGCCAGGACTTAAAAACCTCTAGGGATGGAGATTCCACCACCTCCCTAGGTAACCCATTCAGTGCTTCACCACCCTCCTAGTGAAATAGTTTTTCCTAATATCCAACCTAGACCTCCCCCACTGTAACTTGTTCTGCCATCCTTCACTACTGAGAACAGCCTCTCTCCATCCTCTCTGGAACGTCCCTTCAGGAAGTTGAAGGCTGCTATCAAATCCCCCCTCACTCTTCTCTTCCACAGACTAAACAAGCCCAAATCCCTCAGTCTCTCCTCATAGGTCATGTGCTCCAGCCCCCTAATCATTTTCTTTGCCCTCCGCTGGACCCTCTCCAATGCATCCACATCCTTTCTATAGTGGGGGGCCCAGAACTGGACACAATACTCCCATGGGCGGCAGGTTTGTATAATTTTTGGTGGTGCCCCATTAGCCACGCCCCCTAGCCCCCGTTAGCCATGCCCCCTGACCTCCCCCCCTCTGTTAGCCATGCCTCTGGAGGTAACATGCTCGGGGCAAGATGGACACATGACCAGACGTAAAAGGTGTCATGTCACCCCTCTCGAAGGGCTTTTCCCACCATCCTCCTACCAACAGGGATTAGTTTGGCCCCCACCAAACCCCCCTCATGCAACTATCCTGCAGTTGCATTAACCCAATGTGTGTGACATGAACTCGGGGGCAGAGAGGCTGGGGGAAGTGTTCCCTCTGAGGCTATGTCTACACTCACTGCTTCTTACGCAAGTACAGCCGTTCTTGCGCAAGAACCCATAGAGCATCCACACTGCCCACCTGCTCTTGCGCAAGGAAATTTATAGGATGGCGTGGTAAGAGAGGGTGTCTTGCGCAAGAGCTACGCTCTTTTCTAACAGGTGTAAGCTCTCTTGCACAAGAGGACAGTGTGGATGCTCGGCAGGGATTCTTGCGCAAGAAACCCTATGGCTAAAATGGCCATCGGGCTTTCTTGGGCAAGAGAGGCATCCACACTGCCATGGATGCTCTTGTGCAAAAGCACAGCTTGCACATGGCAGTGTGGACGTGTTCTTGCGCAAGACTTCTTGCACAAGAACTCTTGCACAAGAAGCTGCCAGTGTAGACATAGGCTAAGAGTTTCCCCCCATGAGCAAAATGAATTTTGTGTTGTGCACCAGTACTGAGTTCATGTGGCTTGTTTGGATGTGCCACTGTGGCACCCAAGTTATTAATAAATATTTTTAAACCTTTACCTTTTCTCTCTGCTGCCATGTCTCCTCCCTTGTTTCCATCAGCTCCCCTGGTGCCTGCTGCCCCCCCAACTCCTCACCCTCCTCTGCTGTCCTGACTCCTGCCCTTCTCACTGCCCTCAGCCCTCCTGCGACCTGCCCCCTCCACAGCCCTTCTCTCCCCCTTGTGCCCACTCCTCCAGTAGCCCCACTCTGATCATGTGAGCTACCCCTCCTCATCCCCTCTTCTAACACCTCCTCTACAAACCTGCCTGCCTCTCTCTCTGGTGCTGGTCCCTCCCTGCAGGTGTCTGCCCTTCTGCTTCACCCCAGAATCCCCTGGCACCTGCCTTCTCTTACTCCTGCACTCTCCTGGTGCCTCCCCTTCCCTCACTGCCCCTGCCCCCTTTGTCCTCTTTTTCCTGATGCCCACCCCTTCACCATCCTCTGCCCCCGTTCCCCTCATGCCCTGTGCCTCACACATGACTTGCTCCATCCCCGCCTTCCTCATGCTCACCCCTTCTTTCAAGTCTTCTCCCAGCACCTCCTCCTCCATTCAAGTCTTCTCCCAGCACCTCCTCCTCCAGCCCCCAAAGCCCTTCCCCTCTCCTCTCCTCTCCCAGCATCACCCTGTCCCCTCCCACTGACACCTCCCTCCTGCCTTTTTCCTCATTGTCTGCACTTGGCCCCTGGCATTTGTCTCTCCTCTACCCTGTCCCTTTGGTGCCTTCCTTTCTTTCCCTCTCCCTCCTCCTCTGCACAAGCCCCTTCCTCTCCCAGCCCTTCCCCTAGTTTTCTCCCTCGCCCTCCCCCCTTCCCCTCCGCATAAGCCCCTTCTTCTCCCAGCCCTCGCCCTCCCCTACCTTCTGCCTTCCAGTTTGCGGGGCCGGAGTCTGCGCTCTGTCCCCGGACTCCAAACCCTCAATTCAGCCGCATGGCGCAATGCAGCGCCCAGCAGTTTTAAAATCCCGGGCTGTGACATTTCGTCATGCCCGGGCATCTCCCTGCCCACCGGTTGGAGCACGCTGCGCATGGCAGCAGCAGCCAGCAAGGGGGAGCTCAATGGAGGTTGCGCACGGCAGGGATGGGATGGGGCCAGGGCCAGGGGACAGATGCTCTGGGGCTGGGGTGGGAGGATGCGCAGGGGCGGGCCCACTCCAGCTCCAAATATTGGGGAGCCTGGGCACCATGAGCCCATACAACTCACCGCCCATGAATACTCCAGATGTGGCCTCACCAGAGCCAAATAAAGGGGAATAATCACTTCTCTAGATCTGCTGGTAATGCTCCTCTTAAGGAAACCTAATATGCCATTAGCCTTCTTGGCTACAAGGGCATACTGCTGACTCCTACCCAGCTTTCATCCACTGTAATCCCCAGGTCCTTTTCTGCAGAACTGCTACTTAGCCAGTTGGTCCCCACCCTGTAACAATGCTTGGGATTCTTCCATCCCAAGAACAGGACTCTGTACTTGTCCTTCTTTAACCTCATCAGATTTCTTTTGGCTCAATCTTCCAATTTGTGTAGATCACTGTGAACCTTATCCCTGTCCTCCAGTGTATCTAGCTCTCCCCCTATATTACTGTCATCTGAAAACTTGTTGAGGATGCAATCCATCCCCTCATGCAGGTCATTAATAAAGATGTTGAACAAAACCGGTCCTAGAACCGATCCTTGGGTCACTCCACTTGAAACTGACTGCCAACCAGACATTGAGCTGTGATCATTACCCGTTGGGCCCAACAATCTAGCCAGCTTTCTACCCACCTAACAGTCCATTTATCCAGTCCATACTTCCTTAACTTGCTGGCAATAATATTGTGGGAGACCGTATCAAAAACTTTGCTAAAGTCAAGGTATATCCCATCCACTAACTTCCCAATGTCCACAGAGTCAGTTACCTTATCATACAAGCTAATTAGATTGGTCAGGCATGATTTGCTCTTCGTGAATCCATGTTGACTATTCTTGATCACTTTCCTCTCTTCCAAGTGCTTCAAAATGGATTCCTGGAGGATCCCCTCTATGATTTTTCCAGGGACTGAGGTAATGCTGATTGTCATTCTTCCCTCTTTTAAAGATGGGCACTACATTTGCCTCTTACTAATCATCCGGGACCTCTCCCGTTCTCCATGAGTTTTCAAAGTTAATGTCCAAAGGCTCTGCAATGACACCTGCCAACTCACATGCATTAAATCTGGACCCATGGATTTGTGTATGTCTAGCTTTTCTAAATAGTTTTTAACCTGTTCTTTCTCCGCCAAGGGCTGCCCACCTACTTCTCATATTGCGTTGCCTAGTGCAATAGTCTGGGAGCTGACCTCATCTGTGAAGACAGGCATAAAAACCATTGAGTACTTCAGCTTTTCCCACATCATCTGTCACTAGGTTATCTCCCTCATCCAGTAAGGGCCCCGCCCCTCCTCCCCCGATCACCCTCTTATTGCTACATGCCTATAGAAACCTTTCTTGTTACCCTTCACATCCCTTGCTAGCTGCAATTCCAATTGTGCTTTCACCTTCCTGATTACTCCCCTGCATTCTTGAGCAATAATCTATACCAGCAAGAGTATATATTTGCAAGTATATATTTATTTCCAGTAGAGTTTTTGCCAGTATAGAAATTTAAATTAAAGTCACACCACTAATCAGCATTACCATACCAGGAACAGTTTTCTACTTTAGACCAATAAAACAGTTCTCAGAAAATACATGTGATCTACTTTGATTTTTACTATGCAAGGAGGGGGAAAAAAAGACCCTCTTGCATCATTCTTCCCTTCTGATTAGAGAAGTTTTTTAAGACTGTTTCAATTATGCTTCTAAATCAACTGCTTCACACATGATGAGATAATCTACTCTTCTGTGAGATTTCCTTTGATTTGCATTTTAATAGGCTAATCAACCTAATGCGGTCTGGGGGGAAGACACATTCCCAAGAGATAGGACAATAAGAATACTCAATGTCAAATATAGTGCTCTACTTTCATAATGCAGAAACCTTTAAATACTAGTTTTTCAGTCATCCAGTGAGCAAACATTAATTCCCACAGCCCTTTTCCACCCACCTTTAATGTCAATCAAGCACTCAGAGATTTCAGGCATTGTCATCACACCAACCAACCTAACAATCAATTACAACCTCAAATAGCTACCTTCATAGCAGAACACACACTGTTAAGTGAACACCAATTACAAAGCAATAATTAAGGTTTATTTCTACTCTGTTCTGATTTTTGTTTGAGGCTGGGAAAGAAATTATTTACAAAAAGTACAGGTTGTTCTCAGTACTTATTTCATTTTAAATTGCTAACATGATTCTAACAGAGTTGCCTTAGCATTCTGGATGCTTCTGTCTAATATATTGAGTGTCAGTTATTTCCTTCTTCCTTACCTGCACCCTAATCTTCACATTGTTGTGCTTATTCCTTGTTGTGAAACAATCCCTGCTTCTAGGAATTGTGTTAAAAGTTGACTTTCACATTTAAGCTCTACCAAACAAGAGTACTTGGCCAGAATTCTTCTAAATTTCCCTTTTCTACTATTGAGCTACCTGAGCGCTTGATTAAAGTCCAGGTTTTTTCTGCTTGATCCCACAATGAAACTATAATTCTGTTCTTAAGACAGCACAGTCTATTGTTGGGGAACCTGTGATAAAACCTTGCCATTATATCATTATAATAATACTTTGTACTCTTCATCTGAAAATCTCAAGTCACTTGCATACACTTGGACCTGGCTGCACAGGTCGTTATTATGATAATACATATTTAACTGGTGAAGAAACCAGGGCTACAGAGAAGTTAAGGCAGTTGCATTTTGCCTGTAGTAAAGTCAAGAAGATAACCAAGGGATTCTGACTCCCAATCTCCTACTTTAAGAGTAGACCAGTCTAATTTCAAAATGATGACAGGCTCGGTGCAGATATTCACAGTAATACTTGTAACATCTTTTCAGATTTCATTTCAGAAATTACATTGCCTCAGGCATTACTGACATGCAACTTACCCTGTAAACAAGAAGTTAGGAGGCAAACAATCTTGCAGAGGTATTAGGGAAAGGCTTTGAAAATGTGAAGGCTCACAAGCATTTGTTTGCATCCACTAGCAGAGCTAGGAGGGTGGCCATCACAAAACATTTCTGTTGATGCAACATGAGACAAGAGGAGAGGGGTAGTTTCTGTACCTTCCCCATGAGAAAACTAGGGAGTGGGAGACACAATTTAGCAAACAACTCTTCCTCATACATAGTGAGAGATGGAAGAGCAGCAAGGAAAAAGAGGTTTCTACCACAGAAACTGATTGATGATGGAAAAGATAGGCATTATGCACTGCAAGATGGGTGTGTTCTAAATATCAAATGTTCAATATTTTGATACTTTGGAACCACATACTGGCTAGGTCATCTCAGCCCTTCATGCTCCTCAAGTTCACAGCATCTAGTTTTGACGGAGACGTTATGTGTGTTTGCTCTGCATGGATATTAATGATTTCACAGTGCTTTTTATCATATGAAGAGAGATTTGGCCCTGGCTTCTCCTCCCCTCTTATTTAGTGCACTGTAAGCCAGTGTGTTTCTTAAATGCCACTCTCTATCTCAAAGGTGTCCATATTTCTGGCAGAGTAGGCATGAGTTTTGGGACAAAAATTATTTATATAATTTTGACAGTTATGTCCTTTAACAAAGATATAATTAACCAAGCACGAAAGAAGCTTTTAATGAGCTATGAACAGAAACAGAGGGCAAGACAGCAGATGGGCAAGTTTGGTTTCTCTTCTAGTTCCCTAAGTTATACTACCAAAGAGCTCAAAAGCCTTTACACATCTGTTAGCAATGTCCCTGAAGAAGAAAGGGAGTGACTCTAGTATTAAGACTCAGCCTGGAGGAGTGACAGCTGTTTTTAATCTCTCCCACTCACACATTGTCAATGATTTTCTATTATAACAATGTGATATATTTGACAGGCTAGAGCTATACATTGTAACATACAGTGCAGGTACTAGAAAGCATGCTTTGGTTTTAATACATTACAGGATGGAAAAACAATTTTCTCTACTAATTTACTTATTAAAATATTAAACATGCACCACAAATCTATAGCCAAAGCAACACTGCAATTGAAGAGTCATGACTGGAGTCCTTTCATGGTCAGATTCTATAACCTCAGATGAAGAAACCAAGCACAATGTTAAGAAGGTCCTGAATTCTATTATCATTTTACTTATAACAAGATGAGTGACAAGCTGTGGTTGTTTAATCTGTAAGTAGAACACAGCATTAGCCTCCTTGTGCATGCAATGCTAACCTATGGGATTGCTGTTACACTTACTAAGAAACAGAGAGAATTAACTAATCAGGTGGTTGAGGGCTTTTTCCAGATCAATGAAGTGTATTTTTAAGAGCATAAATGTTACCTGGGGTTCTTTCAACCCAAACCTCTCGGTAACTTTTACTCTCTGTGAGGTGGTGTCAGGAAATAATTCAGGGGAGACACAGTTGTCCGACTGATAGATAGATGGTACAAACAGGACCACACAAGAGTGCTTTCACTTAAAGCTAAACTTTACTTACTCTCAAGCACTCACACACGTCCGCAACAGGTTAGTAAAACACCCCCACCCTTGCTAATTTCCGAAGTTGAGTGTGGCTCCCAAGTGACACTGAGCAGGCTTCCAATGGCCAGTCTTCCATCTGCCGGTGGGGATGAAGCTGCATCCAGAAGTGAAGAGTCCTCAAGGAGTCCTCGAGGTGTCCCTTCAAGTGTTCCCAAAATTGTCCCCCTTCATCTCCCTCCCTGACTTGGTCATGCTGTCTAGGCCTATTTTGGGCCTGTTAGCTTGGTTGTTAAAGTTTAAGCAGTAAGTAATAGTGGTTCAGGCACATTACTGGATTTGCCGAAATCTCCCCGTACATGGGCACTCGCATGGCACCGCAATATGCCAACGTATTTATGGCTGACCTTAAACGTTTCCTCAGCTCTCACCCCCTAAAACCTTTACTTTACTTTTGCTACATTGATGACATCTTCATCATATGGACCCATGGAAAAGAAATCCTTGAAGAATTTCACAGGGATTTCAACAACTTCCACTCCACCATCAACCTCAGCCTTTATCAGTCCACACAAGAAATCCACTTCCTTGACACTACAGTACTATTAAATGATGGACAAATTTCCACCACCCTATACTGGAAACCTCCTGACCACTACACTTACCTTCATGCCTCTAGCTTCCATCCCAGACACATTTCCCAATCTATTGTACATAGCCAAGCCCTAAGATACAACCGGATTTACTCCAATCCCACAGACAGAGACAGACACCTACAGGATCTATATAGAGCATTCCTAAAACTAAAATACCCACCTGGAGAAGTGACAAAAAAGTTCGACAGAGCCAAAAAAGTACCCAGACGTGAACTACTTCAAGATAGACCTAGAAGAGAAAACAATAGAATTGTACTTGTTATTACCTACAGTCCACAACTTAAATCCCTCCAACACATTATCAACAACCTATCCTGGAAAATGACCTCTCACTCCAGAGGCCTTGGGGGGAAAGGCCAATTCTCACTTACAGACAACTCCTTAACCTCAAACAAATTCTCCTGTTGGAGAAAGCTAATTGGGGGAAGCTGTTCTAGATTTGGTTTTAACAAATAGGGAGGAACCAGTTGAAAATTTGAAAGTGGAAGTCAGTTTATTAACTCAAAATAAGCTATACTCCTTCCTGTTCTGAAAGATGCACACCGGCACTTTTTTCCCCAACTGTGCCATCAGAGTCAGAGACGTGGACATGCTCATCTGCATCCTGGGCAACGCAGCCTATCCCTTGTTCTGCTGGCTCTTGAAGCCCTACACAAGCACTCTGGATCCCACCAAGAACCACTTCAATGCCAGGCTGAGCAGATGCTTCATGTTGGTGGAGTGTGAGTTCAGTTGCTTAAAGGAGAGGTTCAGGGGTCTCCTCAACTCCTGCACCTCCTTGAGCTCAACATCCCCTTTGTGGTGGTGACCTGCTGTATGCTCCACAACTTGTGAGAGAGCAAGGGGGAGACTTTCATGCTGGGGGTGGGGGAGAGACTCTGAACAGCTGGCCAAGGCATATGAACATCAGACAGGCCTTGAAGGAGAGTTTCAGCCAAGGCCAACTGTGAGACTCTTCCCCATGTGTCTCCACAAGGAACCCCTGCATACCCTCTGTGTGCCTTTCCTCCCCCATCCCTGCCTTCCCCTGCCCTCAATTCCCACCTTCTCCCCTCCCCTGCAGAGCAAATAAAAAAGCCTTTGTTTGTGAAAATAACAAGACTGTTTATTGAGGGGGTTATGGGGGCAGTGGAGATGGCAGGTGTGGCCGGATTTGGGCACAGGTGCAGCTGTGAGAGGTCTCTGGGGGCCAGTTATTTTTAATTAGCAACACTGGATCATCCACACTAATGCTATTTTGAAATAACAATTTCAAAGTAACTGTTATTCCGCAAGGGAAGCAGGAGTACAGATTTTAAAATAAGCAGCCCATTATTTCAAAAAAATGGGTTTGGTAGTATGGACACTCTGCTTATTATTTCGAAATAACTATCTAGTGAAGACCAGGATTCAGTTTGTGAAATATTGTTTTCAAAGTATACATTTTCCCTCTGGAGCAAATAGTCACCCATCAACTATCTTTTCATCAATTCAGGAATCACTGGAAATAAATACTTTTCCCACCCATAGATCTAAGGCCTCAATCATACAATACTTATGCACATGCTTAACTTTGCATGTGTGAATAGATAATTAAAATGAATGGGATTGCTAATGTAACTAAGTTAACTAAAGCCCAGATTTTTTTTAAAGGTACTTAGGTGTTGCTGTACTCACCATTGCCATACCTGATTTAGGAGCCTCTGTCTCATTTTGAAAAGTGATTTAGGGACTTTAGAATATTGATTACTAATTGGATTTCGGCTAAGTCCCTAAATCACTTTTAAAAATGAGATTTGGGCTTTTTGACACTGAGACCTATATGTAGTGAAGGATAAGGGCTTACATGTATAACAAAGGAATGTATGTTGCAAATAAGGAAGCTGAGGAACAGTGGTTAATGTTGGGATTTTTCAGAGGATCCTGAAGGATTTAGGTGCCCAAACTCCTTTGAAATCCCTAAAATCTAATCCCTCACTTTTATATATTATACCTATCACAGCTACCATTCTGATTCTGTAGCATTTCACACACATCCTTTTGCACTGGTGCAAGTGAATACACAAAGGTGCAAGACAATGGGCCTCTGTTATTTTGTTCTTAGGTAAAAGCTAATGAGAGTGATTCTTATTTGATGTAAACTGGCAGAACTAAATTGATTAACATTAACCGAGGTTATGACCCTGTCATGGCTCCTTCCCCACCCTGGCACAATAAATGCAGAAGTGGGGGCCAGCAAAAGTACCCCAAAACCTTATCTACCAGGCTTTGGTATAAAACTTCCCTCCAAAATCTTAACAACCTAGATTCTGGGAATAAAACGCCACTGCCACCACCCAAATATTAATAAAGCAACCAGGGAGAGACTACTTGGGAAATCTCACCCCTAAAGTACAAACCAGGACACAAAAATTAACCAATACGAGGTTAATAAAAAGAAAAGAGAAAGAACTTTTATTATCACCACGATATTCCTGTTGCAAGCATAATGACTAGATGGAACAATAACAAAATAATATACTCATGGAGGATAAATTTACCATGGGCCAGGAACTTAGTTACAAAGGAGAGCAAAACCCATTTTTAAATGCACAGACCAGATCCCATTTCCCAAACCATAAAACAATAAAACCTAATGGATTTATCTAAACTTTATCCTACTTACAGACTATGAAGAGTATTTTCTTAGGGGGAGACATCCTGTCCCCTTCAATAGCTGGAGAGAAACTACCCCAGAGACAAGGGAGGGAAAAACCCAAAAATTCCTTTGTCCCAGTTTGAAATTCCTACCTACATTTCTATTGGCTGCCTTCCACCTGGTTTAGGTAAGGGACATAGTTAACCCCTTAGTCCCCAAGATGCTGGCTAACCCTCATGATCATGACAGACCCATTATCATTATCAGTGGAAGCTTGGATTTTTCAGCAGAAACTTCAATGAAAGCCACAGAACTTGAATCTATTTTATGCAAAACAGCCAAAATTCCAGCTGTATCTCATTGTTCTGGCACAACCAAACCCTGACCTTTCTTTATGTTATGATAAAAGGAAGCTTCATACCAAATGTAGTGGTCCTAGCACTTCCCATTTAGGAGGAGTGGACTCACAGACAGATAGACAGACAGATGCACATTTCTAAAATATTAGGGTTTTTTGGCTTATTAGGCACCTTGCCTATTTCTTAATAGACTTGTGAAGAGTCCTTGTTCATTACGTGGGCCTAATCAAAGAGAGATGCTCTCAATAGAGCCCGTCATCTACTCAGTATCTGAGAGAGTCTGTGCATTTGTCTGTCCATGAGTCTGTTTGTTCAAGAATTCCTCCTAAACAGTAAAAGCTAGGACCATCAAATTTGGTATGCAGCTTTCACTTATAACTTAAAGTAAGGTCAGGATTTGTTTGTGTTGGGACAATGGGATGTGTATGGAATGTGATTATCATCAAACAAAAATGGAGGGCTATGATAGCAGGGGCATTATTCTGCATAATGGCCATAGGAGGCAGCAAGCAAGCACACTCCCAACAACCCTGGGGAACTATGGAGCAGCTTCCAGCTAGGCAGTTCAGCCCCAGGGAGCAGCTGCCATGAGCCCCACCCATTCCCTCCCCTGACTCTCCTTTGACTCCCCCTTGACCTCCCCCCCACACTTTCCAGTCCCCTGCCCTGAGCCCCCTCCTGCCTGAACCCATTCTCACCCCCAACCTTGACCCCTGCACTCTCCCAGCCCTGAAGGACCCTGAAGGACCCAAGCAACACCAGGTAAATCTTCTAGTACATGCAATAAAGTGGATCGAAATTTAATTTCTAACATACCTTTCAGTTCACTCAAACATTCAACTCCTGAGGAAAATGTTCCTAAACTTAATGTGGGCCTTCAGTATCTCAAGTTTATGCAATCTTAATCTTATCGTCAGGTGCTATTTATTTAATTGTTACCAATGGCATGGGGTAGTGCTAATTAAATACAACTTCATGTCTTTAAAACACAGATTCAGTGGTTTAAGTTTTGACAAAATGTTTAAGAAAAGAACCTATACCAACATCTCAGTTCCAACAGATGTCTGCCTTGCAGGCAAAACATAGGTATTAGTCTGAGTTTCAGACTTTAAGTTATTTTTTTTTTTTTAAGTTGATTACCAGCACATTCTGTGGGGAATTAGATATGGTTGACAGTTCACTCATAATGCCAGTTCATCCACAGCTGTCTGTAAACCTATTACCCTGACAATATGCTCAACCCCCAGTACCAGAATATGCTTGACCCCCAGCACGGGTATGGCGTACCGTCACCTTTTTTTGGGAGTACTTGCTACTTTCCTCCAGCACAGCCCCTAGCCGGCCCTAGGAGCACTTGTGCCACACTGGATGGAAGCCCGCTCGGGACACATGGCAATTAAAGGGGCTGCAACCTCCCAGGTGGGTTGGGTTTTGGGGTTTTTTTGCTTGACAAAATTATCTGGCAACTATAGTACCTGCATCTTCCCCCCACCCCCAAAAAGCACTGATGTGCAGTATTTATATTCTGTCCTATTCTATTCATACAGCCCCTTCGAAAGTTGAAGGGAACACTCATTAACCTATAGTTGTTCATGCTTAAGGCACTTATACCTATGTATTTCCTGTTCAATAGTTTCTAAACTGCTATAAATCTTTGCCACTTATCCTCACCATGCAGTCTCTAGGGATGTTTATACTATTTACTTCATATATTAATTGCAGTCACTGAATTATTTATAATGCTTTTCAAGAACTAACACCACAAAGATAAGGCATAACTTAACAGAACACAGACATTTGATTTTATTGTTGTCAAGAGGAAGAATGCAGTCTGCAGGAACAAGATGTCCTTTAACACCATGCCACACAGTCACAGCCAGATGAATTGGATTCTTGTTGACTGTTAACATGAATTGTGTATGTGTTTCATTTAGAGGAAGACCACAAAACAGTTATTATTTTACCTGGCTGCCTCTTGTTAAAGGAATTTCAGGAAGACTGATTAAAGGGGGGTGGGAATAGGGGAGAATTTGTTCTGCAGTCTTGGTGCAGCTGTTTCACCTAACATTTCTGAGAGCGTGTTCAGCCAGTCTTTATTTTTACCTTCACAGTGCAAGTGCATTGCTTAGTTCCATAGAAGATTTTGTCCTCTTCAAAAGCTATGGAGGTTTCAAATGATTTTGAAATATAAGATTGGAAAATGGATGCCACTATTTTCTGTGAGGGAGGGGAGAGAGAATAAGTAAGAGTATGAAATGCAACTTTTGAATCAATACAGTAAATCAATTTCTTCCATTCCCTTTACTAAATATTAGCAAAATGTCCACCAGTATGTATAGAGTGCAGCTGTACTTCTTGGAAATGCTCTTTGGTTGCCCTTGGGAGAACAGCATCCTAACTATTTAACATTTTCATATCCACCTGGATAATAAAAATTATGCATACAAAGTCAGCTACCCTAGAGATCAGCCTTCTACACAGAAGCCCAGAAATAATGTGAGAAAAGCTAGGAATCTCATATCTACTATTGTTATTGTTTAGGAGTGCTTTCTGTCAGTGCTAAAGGACCCTCCTCCCCCAAACAAGAAGCACAATTGGTCCATGACCAATTGGCACTGTCTCTAGTCATGAGAACGCTGCACAGTTCTGTCTTGTCTCTCTCTATTTGTATTGTGTGGTAGCATGCAGGTTATTAGCACAGAAGTGAAAATTCATTACTGTTGTAATTAAGTTAATCTACCTCATTTCTTCATATCTCTGAATGCTTTTCAAAAAGCTCTAGCAATAAGAGCTTAATTTTTAGAATATAAAATCTTTGCAGGCAGTTAAGAACTTAATAGTGGTTGATTAAAAAATAACAGTGGTATTTAATTACACAAGAATTAGCTGCTGAGCATACTTTTCTCATAACTTCATTAGTGCACTTCTTCTGGTCTCTTTCTAATGGCTGGATACTCAGAGTCAACAGGTCCTTGGCTAATCTGTGGTATTTTAGTGTCTATCTCTTCTCACTAGCATTCCCATTGTTTTGTCTACAACTGAGCTCCCTGCATTGATAACAGTGCTTTGGTCCTTTGTTCAATCAGTGCCTACACTGAACTGTTTTGGCACCCTTGGGTTGGGGTCTGAACCCTTGTAACCATTGTAATAGAGATGTAGCCGTGTTAGTCTGGTCTTGCTGAAACAAAAGACAAGCACTATGCAGCACTTTAAAGACTAACAAGATGGTTTATTAGGTAATGAGCTTTCGTGGGCCAGACCCACTTCCTCAGATCAAATTGTGGAAGAAAATTGGCATGACCATATATACCAAAGGGATACAATCAAAAAAAGTAAACACATATAAAATTGACAACTCAGATTTTAGAACAGAGGGAAGGGGAGGGGTGGAGGTTCGTGTCTATGAGATGATGATATTAGGGGTGATAATTGGGGATAATTGTAACCATTGTTTAGCTATTTTCACAACTGATTTCACCTTATCATTATTCTAGGTATATACACGGGGAAGGAAGTATGATGACAGTCTATGGGTCAAGTTTAGAGGTGTAAGCAACAGCAGTGATGTTGTGGTTGGTGTCTGCTACAGGCCGCCAAATCAGGTGGATGAGGTAGTTGAGGCTTTCTTCGTACAACTGAGAGAAGTTTCCAGATCACAGGCCCTGGTTCTCATGGGGGACTTGAATCGCCCTGTTGGGAGACCAATACGGCAGTACCCAAACAATCCAGGAAGCTTTTGGAGAATGTTGGGGATAACTTCTTGGTACAAAGGCTGAAGGATCCAACCAGGGACCGTGCGAAGCTTGACCTTCTGCTCACAAACAGGGAGGAACTAATAGGGGAAGCAGAGGTGGGTGACAAACTGGGAAGCAGTGATCATGAGATGGTAGATTTCAGGATCCTGACCAAAGGAAGAAAACAAAGTAGTAAAATACACACCTCGGACTTCAGAAAAGCAGGCTTTGACTCCCTCAGAGACCGGATGGGCAGAATCCCCTGGGATGCTAACATGAAGGGGAAAGGAGCTCAGGAGAGCTGGCAGTGTTTTAAAGAAGCCTTATTGAAGGCACAGAAAGAAACCATTCCAATGCATAGCAAGAGAAGCAAATATAGTAGGAGACCAGATTGGCTTACCGGGGAAATCCTTGCACTGAACTTAAGCACAAAAAGGGAGATTACAAAAAGTGAAAACTTGGACAAATGACTAGGGAGGGGAATACATTTATAGCTCGAGAATGCAGGGGAGTTATCAGGAAGGCAAAAGCCAATTGGAATTGCGATTCACAAGGAATGTGAAGGTTAACAAGAAAGGTTTCTACAGCATGTTAGCAAGAAGAAGATGATCAGAAAGGGTGTGGGGGCCCTACTGGATGAGGGCGGTAACCTAGTGACAGATGATATGGGGAAAGCTGAAGTACTTAATGCTTTCTTTACCTCTGTCAGCTCCCAGATGAATGCACTAAGTGATGCAATATAGACTTTAACTCGTAGACTTTAAGGTCAGAAGGGACCATTATGATCATCTAGCCTGACCCCCAGCACAATGCAGGCCACAGAATCTCACCCACCCACTCCTGGAATAATCCTCACACCTATATCTCAGATATTGAAGTCCTCAAATGGTTTAAAGACCCCAAGATGCAGAGAATCCTCCAGCAAGTGATCCGTGCCCCATGCTACAGAGGAAGGCTAAAAACCTCCAGGGCCTCTACCAATCTACCCTGGAGGAAAATTCCTTCCTGACCCCAAATATGGCAACGAATGTGGAAAGCCCTTGGTGGGGAAAGAACAAGTTAGGAACTACATAAAAAAGCTAAATGTACATAAATCCATGGGTCCAGACTTAATACATCTGAGGGTACTGAGGGAGTTGGCAAATGTCATTGAGGAGTCCTTGGCCATTATCTTTGAAAAGTCATGGAGATTGGGAGAGATCCCGGATGATTTGAAAAAGGCAAATGTAGTGCCCATCTTTAAGAAGGGAAGAAGGACGATCCAGGGAACTATAGGCCAATCAGTCTTACCTCAGTCCCTGGAAAAATCATGGAGGGGATCCTCAAAGAATCCATTTTGAAGCACTTGGAAGAGGGGAAGGTGATCAGGAATAGTCAGCATGGATTCATGAAGGGCAAGTCGTGCCTGACCAATCTGATTAGCTTCTATGATGAGGTAACTGGCTCTGTGGATATGGGAAAGTCAGTGGATGTGATATACCTTGACTTTAGCAAAGCTTTTGATATAGTCTCCCACAATATTCTTGCCAGCAAGTTAAGAGAATGTGGATTGGATAAATGGATGGTAAGATGGCTGGAAGGTCAGGCCCAGCGGGTAGTCATCAACGGCTCAATGTCAGGATGGCAGTCGGTTTCTAGCGGAGTGCCCCAAGGTTCAGTTCTGGGACCGGTTTTGTTCAACATCTTTATTAATGACCTGGATGAGGGGATGGATTGCACCCTCAGCAAGTTTGCGGATGACTCTAAGGTAGGGGGAGAGGTAGATACGTTGGAGGGCAGGAATAGAGTCCAGAATGACTTAGACAAACTGGAGGATTGGGCCATAAGAAATCTGATGAGGTTCAACAAGGACAAGTGTAGAGTCCTGCACTTGGGATGGAAGAATCCCAAGCATTGTTACAGGCTGGGGACCAACTGGCTAAGTAGCAGTTCTGTAGAAAAGGACCTGGGGATTACAGTGGATGTGAAGCTGGATATGAGTCAACAGTGTGCCCTTGTAGCCAAGAAGGCTAATGACATATTAGGTTGCATTAAGAGGAGCATTGCCAGTAAATCAAGAGATGTGATTATTCCTCTTTATTCAGCTCTGGTGAGGCCACATCTGGAGTATTGTGTCCAGTTTTGGGCCCCCAATTACAGGAAAGATGTGGATGCATTGGAGAGGGTCCAGCAAAGGGTGACCAAAATGATTAGGGTGCTGGAGCATATGACCTACGAGGAGAGGCTGAGGGAGTTGGGTCTATTTATTCTGCAGAAGAGAAGAGTGAGGGGGGATTTGATAGCAGCCTTCAACTTCCTGAAGGGAGGTTCCAAAGAGGCTGGAGAAAGGCTGTTCACAGTAGTGATGGATGGCAGAACAAGGAACAATGGTCTCAAGTTGCGGTGGGAGAGGTCCAGGTTGGATATTAGGAAAAGCTATTTCACTAGGAGGGTGGTGAAGCATGAAATGGGTTACCTAGGGAAGTAGTGGAGTCTCCATCCCTAGAGCTTTTTACGTCCTGGCTTGACAAAGCCCTGGCTGGGTTGATTTAATTGGGATTGGTCCTGCTTTGGGCAGGTGGCTGGACTTGATGGCCTTCTGAGGTCTCTTCCAGTCCTAGGATTCTATTATTCTAACATGCTGACTCCCCAGGGTTGTCTCACTCACCAGGTAGCCATTGCCTTCCCCTGGGCTACTTCCTGCTGCAGTCACCTAAGGTCTGGTGTAGATATCCATGTCCCCTATCTTGTCTGGCGTTTGTCTGCTTTTGTTTGCTCCTCTTTGTCCTGTGAGGCCTCTGGGAGCATCTGGTCTTCGGCCTGTCCTGTAGTGCCTCAGCATCTGGGTGATCACTTTGTCTTCTCCGTCCAGCCCCAACTGAGCTGAGCTGTTCTCTTTTATATCTGTGCAGCTTGAGCATGTCCAGTAAGGTAGAAGAGTATGGCTTTCTCAGCACTTGGAGGTGGGTTAACTCTCTCCTCTCCCGTACAGGGTGAGTGTGCCCTGTCACAGTGTTCTGATTCCACAAGCCCAAAGCTCTTTTTCTATTTGGGTGTAAAGCTACTGGCTGATCTTGCAAAAGAGAGAAATCCAGTCCTCTTTCTAATGCATTTTGCTGGTATGTTAATGGTTCTCCTGGCTGGTGGTACTTCAGAATGGGGCATCCGATATCATACCTACATCCTACTTTTGGGCTGCTCTATAGGCTTTACTACTGCAGCTAGTTGTGTCTAGAATTTGGATAGAAAATATATCCTTCCTATGAAGTGCTGGACCCCTTTCGTGTCTATGGGAGCTTGCAGGTCTTTCACTGCCATGATTTTATTGGGATCTTCTTCTGTTGAGTGTAGGTGTCCAGTGTATGTTACTTCACATTGTTTAAGTCACATTTTTTTTCTGAGTTCTGTCTTATGTTCTTGTCCCTAAATTGCTGTAGAAAAGCTTGTTGTTTTCTGTCATGGTATTGTTCAGCTTATGTGTTCATTGCTCCTTTCACCTACAAGGAGGAGGTGAGCTTCAATTATATTCACGCCAGACAGCCCTTCTTGCATGTGAGAGTCTTCTCTGAAACACCGCCAATGCTGGGCTTATGCTCATGAGCATGCACAGCCATCTGCAGTGACCAAATTGTGTTGCAAAAGTTGTCAGCATGCTGGACATCCATCACATCACAGACTGTAAGGATTCTAGTTTTGGTAAATTCTGGTAAGGTGTCCTTACTTGTGTGCAATGATTAGTGGCATCTTTTCAATGCCCAATTCAGTGGTTTTGGGTCTATGTCGATACATAATATGCCTGGTGTCTTCTTCACCACTACCATACATCTTACCCAAGTAGTACAAGTTGCCACAGGTGCTAAGATACATCTGTTCCACAGACTTTTGAGCTACCTTGATTAAGGAATTCCACTGGACTTTTGCTTCATGGTAAGCACCCAAGGTCCACTGTGGAATCTACTTCCAGCATAAAAAAACTTTCCTTCAAGGCACTTTTGACTTTGAAAACTTCCTCATAAGTTTCTGAAGTTGTCTCCATTGGCTATGGGACTCCTCTTTTTACTACTTGCACTGCAGCTATAAAATTCTGACAGTGAATTCTGTTCATTCCTATGGCTTGTATGGATCTCCAAGAGAGATTTAGTTGGGATTGGGACTGGGATTGATGACCTCCTGAGGTCTCTTCCAGCTCTATATTCTATGATCTGTGATGCTCACCATCCAGTACCAACTTAAGTTTGTGGTAGTGTTCTATTTCTCAGATTAGTTAAAGTGCAGAGGACACTGTATTGTCAAAATCGCATGGAATGATTCCCTATAAATCTCTTTGTGAGCAGTATATCCTTTGATAATTTGTTCTAGCTTAGTTTAGACATATACATTATTGAGAAGGACTACCATGGGAAAGCTAATTAACATATCAACTTTATAGTTTGGGATGGTACTTGGTCCTGCCATGAGGACAAGGGACTGGACTTGATGACGTCTCAAGGTCCCTTCCAGTTCTATGAGATAGGTAAATCTCCATATATTATTATTATTGTTATTATTATTATTATAGTTCAGGACAACCCTTTGTTCTCCCCCCCCGCCCCATCTCCCTTCCCAGCTGATTCTCTCTTTGGGTATGTCTACACTACAGAGTCTTGTAGGAAAAATGGAACATCCACACTGCAATTGAGTTCTTTCTAATCTAAATCGAAATAACAGAGGGTTTTTTCTGACGTTGATAATCTTCATTCTACAAGGAAGAAGCCTTGTTCCAAAAGAGCTCTTTCGGAAAAGGGTGTGTGTGGAAGGGGAGGAGGAGATTTTTTTTCGACAGAAGAGGTCTCGAGGAAATAGCACAGGTATCTTGGTGGCCACTCCATACAAAGTAATCACAACTCTCTATAGTTCCTGTCTCCTGGCCCCTCTTAAAGCTGCAGGCACCCTGGACAGGCCTTGTGGCAGGAAGCCAGCTTCAGAGCAACAGCTCACCATGCGGCTCTCTCTGACATAGGCATTGCCAGCCATGGCTGAGCCTCAAGCCCCCCCACGACCCAACTGGACCTCACAGGGAGCAGCCCTAGGGGTCTCAGGACACACTCGGGGGAGCAAGAGGTACGCACCATCCTGGTCCAGGCTGGATATCCTGTCCCTCCTCAAGCTGTGGAGCGAGGAGGAGACATTGCAGGATCTTTGGTCCAAGTGCAGAAATGCAGACATTTATGGCCGGATGGCCTACTCCCTGGCGAAGCATGGACACCCACCCCAGACCTTGAAACAGGTCCATAGTAAAGTCAAGGAGCTCCGCCAGAGATATGTCCAGGCCACAGAGCGCAGCTTGTGCTCAAGGGCAGGACCCCACACTTGCTCCCATTACAAAGAGCTGCACCAGATCCTGGGGAGTGGAGAAACGTCTTCTCCACCTGTCCTGGTGGACTCTGGCCTGTAGATCCCCATCATCACCCAGAGGTGGAGAAGGAGGAGGAAATGGGCACTGTCACCCTGTTCCTCGAGGCAGTGCCAGTGACCCAGGACATCTCCCAGGCCTCCTCAGAGGCTGGGAGGGATCTTAGGTGTGTGGTCTGACTCATACACACAGAGCGGTGGAGGCGGGCACACAGGGGGTGGAGGGTGAGTGTCACTCGAGCAGCTTGGGCTGGACATGGTGCAGCATCAGTGTGTGGCACACGGACGTAGCAGGCACACACGTCCGGTCCTGGGCGGGAGGGGTGGCCCGGGTTGAAGCAAGCTAGCCACAAGGGTGCACACATGACCCTGCACCAACCGAGGAGTGCTGCACATGGGCATGCCTACATGTGCGAGGCAGCAGCCACTCCCGTAGACAGCACTGCAAGCCACACCTGTGTGTGCGGACCCCAGGGAGGCCCAGGCTGCTCCCAGCTCCTCTGCTGCCCATGAGGAGATCCCACTGTGGCTGGACACTTCCCTTGCCTGCTTGTCTGTGGGCCGGGGGAAAGGGGGTGTTGGGAAGTGGGCAGCATGGTCCCCTGGGCACATCGGGGCCCCTGTGAGGTTGGGCCTGCTTTGAAGGCCACACATGGCCTTGCTCCCGGGACATCCCCATCCTCTGGGCCACAGACTGTTGGTCGCTGCTCAGAGAGGAGGGCACAGCTTCAGGGACAGCGTCTGCAGGGAAGACTGACGGCCTCTCCCTCTGTGTGTTCTCCACAGCCAGACCTGCTAGGACTGAGGGCTACGCCACACCACTGCAGCCGCCTGCCAGAGCCTGGGGGACCCAAAGGCATGCCAAGGTCCAGGAAGACCTGATGCACCAGCACATCAGTGTCCTGTGCGACATCCACCAGACCCTGGTGCACAAGGTCCATGAGGACTTGGAGTGGCAGAACTGCACATGGGACCAGTTGATGCAAGTCGTGTGACAACATGTGTGTTGTTAAGTAGTGCATGGTGGCACACCCGCCTGATGCCGCTGTTCCTGGCTTCCACCCTCCTTCCCCCCTTCTATGCCCATTCCCCCTCTGCTTGCCCCCCTGCTATGCCTCTGCTCCCCCCTGGTTGATGCCCAGGCCCCGTCCCTTGCCATATACATGCCCCCGCTCCAAATGATGCCTAGGGACCCTCCCCCTGTCCACCTGCCAAACTTGACCATGCTCCAGCCCCCCCTCCTGTCCACCCGCCTGTGCTCCCCGGACCCACCTAACCCCAACTCTGATGAAATCCCAGCATCTGAAGTGGCACATCAAGCCACCCCTCACACTTCTCCCAGGCCTGAGCCCCCCTTCCCTTGCCCACTTTTTCTAAATGTTTCATAAATACATACTTCATTTTTTGGAAAACCAAACAGGTGTGTTAATTGAGAGGACAGAGAACGAGCAAAGGGAGGAGTTGTGGTGGGGAAAGGATAGGGCCACAAGCCAGAGGCCCCTAGGGAGGAGGCCCTGGGGAGAGTTAATGGGGTCCTTGAGAGAATCTCTCCCTCAAGCCCTCCCGGATGCACACCCCAGCCTGATGGGCCAGGCAGATGGTGGTTGTCCTTGGCTGCTCAAATGTTTGCCCCTCATGGCCAGTGTCTGCCCCCACCCCGGGAGGAAGGCCTCCCCCTTCCTCTCCACAATGTTGTGGAGGACACAACATGCTGTCACCACCTCGGGGATGTTGTGCTCCCCCATGTCGAAGCAGGTCAGCAGGCACTGGAAACATGCCTTGAGGTGGCCGAAGGTGCACTCCACCTGAATCCGGGCCCGGTTCAAGTGGGAATTAAATTGGTACCTGCTGGGATTCAAGTGGCTGGTGTATGGCTTCATCAGCCATGGCATGAGGGGGTTGGCCACATCCCCCAAGATGCACAGTGGCATCTGCACATCCGTAATGACAAGTTCACGGCAGGGGAAAAATGTGCCAGCCTCCAGCTTCCTGCACAGGCTGGAGTTTCTGAAGACTCAGGCATTGTGTGCCCTGCCTGACCACCCAACAAAAATGTCTGTAAAGTGTCCCTGGTGGTTGACCAAGGCCTGCAGCACCATCAAAAAGTAGCCCTTCCTATTAATGTACTGGGCCACAAGATGGTCAGGTGTGCGGATCGGGATGTGGGACTCATCAATGGCTCTACTGCAGTTCGGGACCCTAGGGCAGTAAATCTGGCCACAGTCACGTCCAGGTCTCCCAGTCGGATGACCCTCCGCAGCAGGATAGAGTTGATGGCCCTCACCATCTGCAGAAGGAGACAGAAAAACACACAAAACAGAGAAGGAGAGAGGGGGGTGCCTGAGCCCTTGGGAGGTGCCTGCCATGCTCCCCCTCTTTTCTGCCCCAACACCCAAGAAGCCACCTGCTATGAGGCACCCCCCTCCAGCAGTAGGGCTGTGTGAGGGTGGGATGGCACAACCCACTGGAGATGGGGCTTCCCCCTCACCCCACTCCACCCCGCACAGTCTCCAACCCCCCTTTCCCAAGGGTCCCCCCTTCCAGGATTCTCCCCCTCCCCCCACCTGTGCAGGGACTGCAGCCCTGGAGCACCTTACTTCCATGAAGAGGACCCCGACGGTGGACTTCCCCCATGCTGAACTGGATGCCCACCAACCGGTAGCTGTCTGGGATGGCAAGCTTCCATATGGGGATGGCAACCCACTTCTCCAGAGGGATGGCAGGTGGGGAAAAGGTGGCCTTCCACCTGTGGAAGTTTTGGAACCATTGCTGGTTGTCCCACCACTCCAGGACCATCTGGTCCCACCAGTCTGAACTGTTGAGCCTCCAAAAATGTCTTTCCCACTGGGGGGTGTGGTTGCCAGAATGTAGCAGCCGCACACAGGGAGAGAGTCCTCAGAATGAGCTTGGGGTCCAGCTCCTGCAGGACCAGGAAGACAGCTGGAACAAAGTGCTGCAAAAACTGCAGCATGGCTGTGTGGGGCCATCACATGCCCAGGGGCAGCTCCAGCTCCGTGGCTCAAAGGAAAAAGCTGTGGTGTCCACAAAAGCTGGGCAACCACAGCAGGCACTGCGGGAGGTTTGCTGTCCCTCAAAGAGATAGGCAAGCAAACAGCAGAAGTAGAGAAACAACTGTCCAGGGGGATCCCTTTAAGCGCGTGTCTCTGCAAGGCTTCAGCACCAGCACTCGGAAGCAACTGGTGACCTAGAGCCCTGACTGAAGTGGCTGGCCTTTTATACGAGAGAGCGTCCAATCAGTCTGGATGCTCTCTTTAGCAAAAGCACATTGCGTTTTCGATGTGATTTTGTGTGTGGATGCGCTCTTTTGGAAGAAGTGTTTTCGAAAGATCTCTAGACGTAGTCTAGATGTAGCCTTTGTGACTTTGTTTTAACTCTTCCCCAAACTCACACTTTTCTGGTGGAATATACACCCATACTATTAGTGACAGTCACAGACAAGGCACTAAGGCATTTGAATGGGTATCATCCAAAACTACATTGAGGGCTGGCATATCTAGGTTTGCTTTTTCTACAAAAAAAGAAAACCCAGTTATATTCAGCTGCCCTATCTTGAGTGTTTGGGTCACTTACTGCTTCTGTCTTAGCACTAAAGCAACAAGTTTCATAGGGTATGTCTATACAGCAAAGTTATTTCGAAATAACAGCCAATATTTCAAAATAACTTTCCTAGCGTCTACACAGCCAAACTGCTATTTCGAAATTAATTCGAAATAGCGGAGCACCTATTTTGAATTTGGTAAACCTCATTCTACGAGGAATAACGCCAAATTCAATATAGCTAATTTGAAATAAGCGCTGTGTAGATGCTTATTTCAAAACTAGCCAATTAGCTCATCATAAGACGGGATTTTCAGGTCTCTCCTCCACGTCCGTCTTCTCTCCTGAGCCTCCAGTCTCTCTCTCTGTCTCTCTCTCTCTCCTTCTACTGCCTCCCCCTCTCTCTCTCAGCTCTCCTCTGCCTTCTGCCTCTCTCTCCATCTCTCTTTTTCTCTTCTCCCCCTCCTGCCTCTCACTCTCTCTCTGCTCTCCTCTGTCTCTGTCAGGGATGCACGCTTATCCAGGCCCCGCCCCCTGGGCGTGTACGTCACTGCCCTGCAACTCTTCGCCTCCTGCCGTGGCGCTCGGCAAGGCGAGGTGGGGCAGTGACGTTCATGGCCAGGAGGCGGGGCCTGGAGCTGCTGTCACACCACATGTCACCGCCCCGGCCCCCCTTCGCCTCCCGCCGTGGTGCTCAGCTGAGTTCTGCACCACTGATCCGGGCCACCGTGGGGGAGCAAGCAGAACAAGTGGCCATTTGGGCTCCCCCTTGGCGACCCGGCTGAGTGGCGCAGAACTCAGCCGAGCACCACGGCGGGAGGAGAAGGGGGGCGGAGCGGTGACGTATAGGATTGCGAGGTGTCCGGTTTTCTACCGGACAGTCTGGTTTTCAGGCCCTCTGTCTGATAAAAAAAATCAGAAAATACCGGACATAGACAATGTCCAGTATTTTCTGGTTCTCCGGCTGGGCGCCAGACGGAAGCCTGGCGGGGGCAGGGGAGTGGCTGGGAGGGGGGGCGCGATCGGCACTGGGAGCCTCTAGTTGCCTCTGGGAAGCAGGGGAAGCTCTGTCCCTGCCCCTGAGCGCTGTTCCAGCACGTGCTGGAGCCGCAGCTGGACTTGCTTCGCTGGGACCATGAGCGGGGTGGGCAGCACCCTGGGATCTGCACGTGCCTAGGGGTGAGTCTGGCTTCCCACCAACCAATTCCCTCTCCCCGCCCCCCGCCAGCGTTTCCTCCTCCCGATCTCCCATGGCCAGCCTCGCTGCCCCTGACTGCCACCCCTGACCAGCTTTGCTTCCCGCTGGCCGCCCCTCCCCCGTTCGCCCCTGGCCAGCTATGCCACCTCTGACCCCACCCCAGCTCTGCTTCCCGCCCCCCCCTCTTCCCAGCCAGCCCTGCTCCTCTCCCGGCCGGTCCCTCCACATTCCCAACCCCAATCAAGTGTGTCCGTTGTTGTTTTTTTACCTACCTGGTAACCCTAGTGACGTACATGGCCAGGGGGTGGGGCCATGTACGTCACCACCCTACCCCTCTTCCCCTCCCGCTGTGGTGCTCGGCTGAGTTCTGCGCCGCTCAGCTGGGCCACCGCGTGGGAGCCCAAATGGCTGCTTGCTCTGCTTGCTCCCATGCAGCGGCACGGCTGAGCGGTGCAGAACTCAGCCGAGCCCCATGGCGGAAGGGGAAGGGGGACGGGGCTGTGACATACACGGCCAGGCCCCACCCCCTGGCCATGTACGTCACCGCCCCGCCCCCCTTCCCCTCCCGCCGGGGCGGTGACATACACACCCAAGCCCCACCACCCTTCGCCTCCCACTGTGGCGCTCAGCTGAGTTCTGTGCCGCTCAGCCGGGCTGCCATGGGGGAGCACACGGACCAAGCGGCCATTTGGGCTCCCCCGCGGCAGCCCGGCTGAGCGGCTCAGAACTCAGCCAAGCACCACGGTGGGAGGCGAAGGGGGGCCGGGCAGTGACGTACACGGTCAGGCCCAACCCCGGCCATGTACGTCACAGCCCCACCCCCCTTCCCCTCCTGCCGTGGCGCTCGGCTGACTTCTGCACCGCTCACCCTGGCTGCCGCGGGGGAGCAAGTGGCGGCGGCGTTTGGACCCGTGGTCCCCATGGAGCACCCCGGTGCTGCATGGGGAGTGCAGGGCCCAAACGGCCGCTTGCGCCACTTGCTCCCCTGTGGCGGCCCGGCTGAGCGGTGCAGAAGTCAGCTGAGCACCACGGCGGGAGGCAACAGTGCCCCCTAGAGGCAACTCATAACGCTACAGAGTTACAGTCACAGACATTGGGTTACTATATATATGATAGGGGACCTCCAGCCCTTTCCAGGGTGCCCTCGTGGCCACTCTGGGCAGAACCAGGAAAACTTCCTCTCCTCTCCCCCAGCACCGGAGCCCTTAAAGGGGTAGACTCTGGCCACAGTGCCTATGCCAGCTCCAGACCTGCCAGTACAGAGCTAGCAGTCGCTGCCCCTGACCCAGTGGCCCCACCATGAGCCAGGCAGCCAGTGCTAGCCAGCCCTCCACTGCTCCCCGGGCCCAGTCCCCCAGCTCCCAGGAGCCTGCCACGGGCCAGAGAAGGTGCCTTCCTGGTCCAATGCGGAGATCATGGACCTGATTGAGGTTTGGGGGGAAGCCTCCAACATCCATGATCTCCTCACTAGATGGAGGACCGCGACCATCTACAGATGGATGGCTGACAGCCTGGCCACCAAAGGCCACATGCGCACCCAGGAGCAGGTGCGCATGAAAATTAAGGAGCTGTGGCAGGCCTATGCCAGGGCCACAGGGGGCAGCTCCCAAACAGGGGCAGACACTTGCCCCTATTTTGACACCCTGGACCACATCCTGGGGGGCAGGACGGTTGGTGCCATCCCAGGGATCATCGATCCTGGAGCAGAGGGCCCTGACCAGGGCTTGGAGGAGGAGCACCAGTAGCTGCAGGAGCCCAGAGGGAGCGTGCCACACAGCCAAGATCCCTGAGCTGCCCCAGCAGACCTGTCACTAGTGTCATCCGGGGAAGCAACAACAAGTGAGTGCCATCACTGTCCCCTTATTTGGGGGGTTGGGAGAGAGACCAGGGACCACGTGCATGGGCCTTGCTTACCACAGATCACGCAACAACCTGTGTATGTGCGACCATGTGCCGTGCCACCCCTGGGCACGTGGACCCAGCTGGCTGCCACACAGAGGCCTTGGCCTGTTAGCCACACGCATGTGTGAAGAGACATGACATGCTCCTGACCCTGAGGTGGGACACAGCAGGACACCCTCCCTCCACAAGGCCATTCTACAGAGAGGCAGGGGACATCTCCCCCCCACCTCACCCACACTAAACACAGCACAGGGGCATGGGTGCGGTCTCGGGGCAGCTCCCACTCCCGGGATAGCAGGACATTCTAAACATGGCCTGTGTGCAAGCACATCAGCTCTGATGGTGCAGGGCATGGTCATCCTCACCTTGCACAGAGGGGCTGGGCTTCACCCACTGTGTCCCCAGGGATAACTGACCACTTCTCTTCTTTCTCCACAGCTGCACCAGCTGCGTGTGCAGGGTGCACCACCCCACCTGGGACATCTGTGTAGTGGAGGGGTACCGACAGCAGCACCTAGGGGCACTGTGAGCCCTGCACTGCACCCTCCAGAACTGGGTGCAAGAAGACCTGGAGCTCCGGCAGGAGCAGCTTGCCCAGGGCCGTGCCAGCTGCCAACACCTGCAGACCCTGGTGCAGAGCTTGCTGCTTCCTGTTGCACCAGTCCCTGCTGCCTTCCCAGTTACCGCTCCTCCTCCCACTCCTTCTCCCCCTCCCGCTTCTCCCTCCATACTCTCCTCACCCTCCATCCCCTCCCCATCCCCCTGGGGATGTTGAGGAACCCGCATCCACAGTGCTGGGAGACAGTTGGCCCGGCGAGACCCCCCACCCCTGAGCCCTGAGCTTCCCCTCCACCTTCATCCCGTTGCTTCCCCCTTCCAGCTCCCTCCTCCCAGGCTTCCCCCTCCCCTCTCCCACCCTCTCTCCTCCCTTCTCCCGCCTCCTTTCCTCAGTCTCACCAGAGTTTCATCCTCCCCAGTTTTGTTAAATAAAGACAGTTCGTGTTTATGAAAAAACATATTTTATTTTACATCAGGAAGGGAGGTTGTTTTCCTTCTTCAAATACTAGTTTATGTTTTGATACATGCATTATCTCTCTTCTGAGTGATATGTGCATTGTCTCTCTGCAGTCCTTACTTACTGCTTCCCGGTACAGAAAGGATCATAGATACTAAGTCTGGGTATTTTCTAAGTAAAATGTGTTTCATTTATACATACACACTAATCCTGCAACTGAGATAGTCAAACAATATGCAGGGCAATGCCTTTTTCCAAGAATCTCAATCCTGATTTTGCACAACTCCCAGCCCTGCTATATAGTAAGCTTTTATTTCAAAAGAACGCCCTCCTCCCTCTCCCGCTTTGGTCAAATTTATAAGCAGAGCTTCCATACTTCTAAGCCTGTTATTTCAAAGTAACATGTTGCTTATTTAAAAATCTGTACTCCTACTTTTCTTGAGGTTAAAGCTAATTTTGAAAGTTGTTTCAAAATAGCATTAGTATGGATGCTCCAGTGCTGCTATTTCAAAATAATTGGCCTCCAGAGGTCTTTTGCAGATACAGCTCTGAGTGCTCTGGCATCTCCACTGCTCCCCTCCTCCTGTAGAGCTTAAAAGTCCCGGGAGTAGAAGAAGGGCTCCTTGCACATGGCCAGCTTTAGAAGCCCTGTCTGAGACACCACCATCTGAGGCAGGGATGACTCCTGCTGCTCTCACGGTTGCCACTGCCCAAGTATGCAGGAGAGCTCCAGCCTGGACTGGTGCGGAGATCCTGGATCTTGTCAAGATCTGGAGGGAGAAGACCAGCCTCCAGGATCTCCACACCAGAAAAAGGAATGTGAACGACTATGGACAGATCGCCACCAGCCTGGCTGACAGGGCATATCCAGATCCTGAACCAGTACTGAATGAAGATCAAGGAGCTGCGGCAGGCCTATCACAAGGCCAGGAAGCAGAGCAGATGTTCCAGGGTGGCGCCACACACCTGTCGGTACTATGACCAGCTGGATGCCATCCTAGGAAGAACACCAGTCACCTCCTCTGCCATCGAGTCTGGTCAGGACATGCCTGGTGTCAGTCTGCCAGAGGACAGAGTGGTGATGGACTATGACGAGGAGGAAGAGGCAACCAGCCAGGTGACCATGCCCACCAGCTGGTCTTCTCCCATCCCCCAGGATGTCTCCCAGGCTTTGGAGGAACCCAGGAAGGGCACTTCAAGTGAGTTCTATCACTTTCCCTAACTACACACAGGAGCAGGCAACAGACTGCAAGGGGCTGCACTCTTCTCTCGGCCTAATCAGCCTGGGGGTTGCACAACAGCCTGTTCACATGTGTGCATGCAGAGTGCCAGTCCAGAGCACTCAGCTCACAAGGTTCCTGGAGAGACCTGCCTTACTCGGGTCTCCGTGGTTGGACAACTTCCCACAACAAGCCACCATTAAATAGTCTGGGGTCATGGAACCACACAGCAGTACCACACATGACACAGAGTCATGCCTGCACTCAGGCAGCATTCGCTCCCCATCAAGCATGGAGATGTGGAGGAAACTGATCTTGTGCATGAAACCTGCTGGGGGGGAGCAAGAAGAGAGGAACCCATGAGCATTCTCTTTGACAAGCAGCATCTGCACTCACGCACACTCCCCCAACAGACACATGCTCCAGCAGGCAGTGATAAAAGTTCTCTTTCTACAGGACACTGCCACTGCTGGACCCAGTGTGGGCAGGACACAGAAGGCAGCTGAGCTGCCCGGTGCCCCCCACTGCAGGCACCTGGGCTGGCCAGCACTTTCCCATGCCTGCTTGTCCCTGGGTCATGAGTGTTGTGATGCTTCCCTGGGACATCTGTGCCCCTGCAGGAAAGTGCTCGCTTTCTAGGCAACAAATGGCCTTGTTCGAAGTGCATTGCCATTGTCTGAACAGAGACCTTCGGTGTCGATGCAGAGATTAGAACCGGGCTTCACACACTGTGTCTCCTGGGATGACTGTCCTTGTCACTTTTCTGCACAGCTACCTAACTAAGTGGACTTTGCAGATGGAAATGCACCTGAGAGGATCTCATGAGGGAGCAGATGGCCTGTCTGCAGTCCCTCGTACAGGGACTTGAGGATGAGCTCCACAAGTGGGCTGCCAACCAGGAGCTGTGCTGGGCTGAGTGGGAGCAGAAGCCTGCCTAGGACCAGCAGGCACACCAGCATGACACCATATTCTCCTCCCTCACCTCGGTGAAGGAGCACATGGCTATGTGCATGGAGGGGCCACCAGCCACCTTCCCATCTGCCCAATGTCAATGGCTTCCTCTCCTAGACTCTCCAGGGGCCACCAGGGCCCAAGAACACGGGGTAGTGGAACTTTTAATGCAGCTGAAGTCTACCATCCACCTGCAGTCAGGTGCCACTCTCAAACCCATTCCTGAGCCTTTCCCCACTCCTGCATTCCAGGTTTTCTACCCAGTTCCTCCCCTGTTCTATGTCCCCCCAATAAACAGTCCTGGTTTTTCAACAAAGATGTCTTTGCTTTGCAGGGGAAGAGAGAAAATGGGAAGGGAGTGCAGGGGAAGGCAGGACTGGGGGAGGAAAGGCACACAGAGGGAAAGTGCAGGGGCGCCTGGTGGAGAGGCACGGGGAAGAGGTTCACAACTGGCCTTTCATGAAAAACTCCCTCAAGACCTCTCTGATGAGCAAAGCTAGTCCTTGTCCTGCTGGAGCACCTTCAGGCAATGTGGAAGTACTGCACCATGAGGCACAGCATGAAGTTTGTGAGCCTGGCACTGCTATAGCAGCTCTGGCTCCATGTAGTGAGTACTGTGGTGTCTGTAAGGACAACTGGAACATACTGCTTCCGTTTGGTGTCTAGTGAGGGGGAGGCAGTGGAGGAGTGGCATGTAAAATGTGGCCATAGGGAGGAGGAGCCCCTGAAAACACACATTGCAACTTGCCTGACCAAGTAGCCAAAGGAAGTCTCTTCTCCCCTGGTGTCTTCACCAGAGTACTTCTGGGGCTCTAAGTCTGAGGCAAGCTCCAATCAGTGTGGATGTGCTATTTTGGATTAATTCTAACTAATTTTGATGCTTCCCCATAGTGAGGACACCCTATTTTGATTTTGTTAAATCAGGAGTTAGGTCGATTTTAGCAATTTCAAAATAGTTTTCTAGTGTAGAAATGCCCCCAGGGAGCAACTAAAAAATCCACTCAAATAAAAAACTAAGGCTGACAGTAGAATCTCTTGCTACTCATACAGCTTGCTCTCTCCAAGGACAACCACCTCTACATTCTACAAGTGTCTTTCCAAGACTTAACACACTCAAAAAAAATAAATCGTAAGCTATTTGTGACAGCTCCACTTGCAGATGCCTGTCATATCAACCATAGCAGCACAGTCATGATCTTCATTTGTACAACAGCTTTCATTCAAAATTATCCCAAAACACTTTGCAAACTACAAACTATTTTTGTGGCATTTTATAGAATCCCATTGCAAGCTGTTGTTGCTGTAAATCATTCAAAGTATTTGTAGACATTCATCACAAAGTAACTTAGCCACTATCTAAGGGTATGTCTACACTGCCACCCTAGTTCGAACTAGGGTGGCTAATGTAGGCATTCGAACTTGCAAATGAAGCCTGGGATTTAAATATCCCGGGCTTCATTTGCATGTTCCCAGGCGGGCGCCATTTTTAAATGCCCCGCAGTTCGAACTACCTGCCCGTGGCTACATGCAGCACGGACTAGGTAGTTCAAATTAAACCTCCTAATTCGAACTACCATTAAACCTCCTGCAAGATTTTCTCAGTTAGCCCAAATGTGTTTAGAAATGGCAGTTCTTATTTTGCAAAATCCAGTAACTATTCAAGAGTGGGAGCTGATGACTCTACTAATTTTTTTGCTTTTTCTGTTTACATATTGTTAGTACAGGATTAAATGAACTAGACTAATTAAGAATGAGCAGAAGGATTAAGGAGACAGCAGCAACTTTAAAGGAGCATCCTCACCCCCTTTCTCTGTCTCACTAGAAGAAAAAACTAAATCTCATTTCATACAAAAAGGTCGCCTAGAATAGCTGAGCCTGTTCCATGCCAGAGTGGAAGAAACAAGGTTGGATTATAAAATCTTAAGGATGTCTGATTTTCCTTATGTCCCCAAAGTAACCAAAAAGATAGCTGTAAATCATGCCAGTATTTCAGGTCAAATGCAGAATGGCTGTAACTTCCACACAGAGAAGATGAATGAGAATTGTCAAAAGAGGACTCACCATGCAACTTGGAAGGTTAAACTTGGTTTTTTTCTTCTTCTCTTTAGAACTTCCAACCCTTTTCACTTAAGCTTGATCTAAGTGACTGTTTCCTATGGTGTTCAAAGGCTGTATCAGTCAAAGATTAAATCAAAAGGTACCCTTCAAAATGACAGCTATTTCCTCCACTGCCTCACACCTTGCATAATGATTTGTGCCTATACAAAGTGGAGATGAGGTTCTACCATTTAGACTTGATTGTGTTTTACTCCTGCTTTGCACACATGTAAGCAACTATTCAAAGTCTGAGGTAGTGGAGAATAAGGATTTATATTCTTTCAATACCCTGAAGTGAGCAAACTCATTCACTGACTCTCTAACATCCTCTTCAAAGTATCACTTTAGGGACAGTTTTTACAAGTAAGACATTAAAGCCTACATTCAACAACCTCTCAAGGTCTCTTCCAGTCAAATCCTTATGATTAGCTAATACTTCAGGGGGCAGATCATGTAAAGCAAAATATGTCATATAAGCAGTCTCCCAAACCACCCTGTTTACTTAAGTGCTCAAAGACAGAATATAAACTAGAACAGAGTTAGGTTCTGGATACTATGGTAAGAAAAAATCTCATTAATGAATAAATCAGACAGAATAGAAAAGATTTCTAACTTTCCTTCTGTCCACTACTGCTTTCTAAAGAGATGGGAGTCAGGACAACCTGCCCTTTTCAAGCTCATAGTCACTAATGGAACAACAAAAAGGGACTCAATCAAGGGGCGCAGCACTCAGATGAGTGCCACAGCGGGAGGAAGGGGCGGTGGCGCACGGCCTCGCCCCTTCCCCTCCTCGTGGTGGCTCGGCTGAGTGTTGCGCGCTCAGCCGGCCGCCGCGGAGGAGGCGGGGCAGTGGCGTACACAGCCAGGGCGGGGCCGTCACGTCACCGTCTCCCGCCCCCCGGCAGCCCGGCTGAGGGGCACACCACTCAGCGCCACGGCGGGAGGAGGAAGGGGCGCTTGCCGCGCTTGCTCCCCGCCAGGGCCAGCGGCAGTGCTGCTCAGCTGGGAGCAGCGCAGCGTGCCACGGAGGGAGGGGAAGGCGGGGGTGCCACGCAGGGAGGAAGGGGCGGGGCTGGCCGGAAGGGGGTGGAAAGCAGAGCTGGGGAGGGGATCGCGGGCTGTGGGGCTGGAGGGAGGATGGGGGCCCGGAGGAAGGGGGAGGAAGCAGCGCTGGCGGGGGTATTCGGGGGCGCGGGGCTGGCCGAACCGCCACAGAGGGAGGGGAAGGGGGTGGGGCGCTGACGTACACGGCCAGGGGCGTGGCCGTGTATGTCAGCGTTACAGACGCACAGACAATGGGCTACTATATATATGATAGGCTCCTGCCTAAACTGTTAATTTTATTTAATGTAAGGTTCTGAGGTACACTTGCCAACCATACACACCTACTGATGCATAGAAACTGTACTTGTGAATCTGTGCAAAGGACATTATAAATTAATCTCCTTTAGTAAAAATATCGCACAAGAAGATGGATTATTACCCTTTTCTTCACTGTCATCTAGTGTACACTTGGGAATAATTCTTTCAATCAACTACTAAAACATGTCATTTTTACACTGAAGAAAAATTAATCGTATTCTGACAATATGTGTTTTGGCCTCTTTAATGGTCAGTATGAACTGATCACTGTCTGTTCAGGTTAATGAGAACATAAATTAAGGCCAGTGAACCATTTCAATGGAGAATAACTTTGATTTTAAGGATGGGAGATTTTTAAAAGGTAGCCAATGTTCCACATGACTTTGAATGTGTTTGCACAAGTAGTTTTGGAGCTTCATCAAACATTGAGAAGGATGATGGGAAGGATTAAACTGGCATAATTTTTTCCATGCTAGAACATAAATGAGAATGGAGTTGAAAAAAGCCTATGACTTCATTGTATACTTACCTAACATGAAGTAACTGAAGACACTTCCCAATAGATATCCAGATGAATGTCTTGGATATTCAGCTGGGTAGCTCTCTCACTCTTATGTCTGTACTTCACAGTTATCCTGGGCTCTTATGTGTTAGCCCAACACCCCTGACCATATACAGTGAAATCTCTGACCTAGGCACAGAGGTGCCTTAAGCCTAGGCTTACTTGGCCAGGGAAGGGGAAGTGTAAAGAGAGGCAAGCAGGGTGAGAGCTCAAGCTCCATTTAAATTAGGAAGGAGCCTGCCCACTTTTCACTGAGGATGCAGGGAAACATCTTCTCCACCCCTTGCAAAGGAGCCAGACAAATTCTTGTGTAACTGCCAACTGACTAGGAAAGAATCCCAGCATGTCTTCACACAAAGACCCACAGGGTATGCCCTACAGGCACACAGGGGCAAGTGCAAAAACTGTAAAGGTTCAGGAATGAGGGTAGATCTTTGCTATTCAGATACTCACACCTGATCTAAGCTAACCTAAGGGGCAAGTCCTGCATGCCAATTATTTGGATTAGCTGCTCAGTGAAGATATGCCCCTTCCCCCTCACCATCTTCTTTTTTTTTCCCCCTTCTCTTTTCCAAAGTCTGGAAAGCTTCAGATATTTTAAAGCCAAAGGCTTATATCCTAGTTTGTGTCCATCACTCTTTCTATAACAAAGATACTATGAAGACGCTGCATAGGCATGGCAGGGTCCTTACACAATGTATAAGGCCTAGCTAGCTACAAATACTCTGCTACCCTGGCTGATTTCTATAAGCTTCCAAAAAATAGCGAGCTCCATGGGAAAGCTCACAGCCTACTTGCTGGAATACTGCCCTGTTCCTATACACTACAATACTTAAGGTAAATAGTAGCTTACTCTGGAGAATAGTTTCACTGGATGAGCTGTGACCATGGGCATTAGCCATTGACTTCACTGGGTCAGGATTTTGCCTTCTTACTTCAAGGGGAGTAACACATAGAAGAAGATACTACTTAGCACAAATAAAGGTGACAGATTCTGACTTGCAATGAGGATCTTCTCAATGCAGAAGCTGGCACTGAACATACAACCACAACATTTTGGTCCACTTCAAGCCAGGTGTACGGCCCCTTCATCCTGTCTTAGCTATCCCTGCTCCTGACAGTAGTATTGTTGACACATAACACTAGACACTACAAAGGCCATGGTTACAGAGTAAGTGAAATAGACCAAATGTTCTCAAGTGTTGTTGCCACCTAGCTCTGCAGCATTATTTTTAAAAGCATTTTTAGATATAAGTTTCAGTGTTATCAGTCAGTTAATGGAAATGCTTTATTTTATATTCTTTAGCATAAGGCAAGCAACCCAAAGTTTTATATTCCACATCTTAGGATGAATTAGAGGGTGGTCAAATATTGGATAAGATGTAGTATCCCATCTAAGTCTCATCCATTAAAATGCTTTCTCATAAGTCTGCCACAAATTTGACCAGTGTGAAGGGTTAATTTCATTGCTTTATTCATTTTCTAGGGAGCTTGTGTCAAAGTAAAGGGATCCACAGCCACGAGAACAAATTTAGGAAAAGGGGCATTTCCCAATTTCCATACTGGATGAGTGATGATAAAAACAATTGGGACTAATGAGGCAAAGTGGTTGGATAACAGATTGTATTGGACCAGTTTCTGTTGGTGAGAGACAAGCTTTTGAGCTTATCATAGAATCATAGAATACTAGGACTGGAAGGGACCTCGAGAGGTCATCAAGACCAGTCCCCTGCCCTCATGGCAGGACCAAATACTGTCTAGACATCCCTGATAGACATTTATCTAACCTACTCTTAAATATCTCCAGAGATGGAGATTCCACAACCTCCCTGGGCAATTTATTCCAGTGTCTGACTACCCTACCAGTTAGGAACTTTTTCCTAATGTCCAACCTGAACCTCCCTTGCTGCAGTTTAAGCCCTTTGCTTCTTGTTCTATCCTCAGAGGCCAAGATGAACAAGGTTTCTCCCTCCTCCTTATGACACCCTTTTAGATATCTAAAAACTGCTATCATGTCCCCCCTCAATCTTCTCTTTTCTAAACTAAACAAACCCAATTCCTTCAGCCTTCCCTCATAGGTCATGTTCTCTAGACCTTTAATCATTCTCGTTGCTCTTCTCTGGACCCTCTCCAATTTCTCCACATCTTTCTTGAAATGCGGTGCCAGAACTGGACACAATACTCCAACTGAGGCCTAACCAGCGCAGAGTAGAGTGGAAGAATGACTTCTCGTGTCTTGCTCACAACACACCTGTTAATGCATCCCAGAATCATGTTTGCTTTCTTTGAAACAGCATCACACTGCTGACTCATATTCAACTTGTGGTCACTATAACCCCTAGATCCCTTTCTGCCATTCTCCTTCCCAGACAGTCGCTTCCCATTCTGTATGTATAAAACTGATTGTTCCTTCCTAAGTGGAGCACTTTGCATTTGTCTTTATTAAACTTCATCCTATTTACCTCAGACCATTTCTCCATTTTTTCCAGGTCATTTTGAATTATTACCCTATCCTCCAGTTTAGTCGCAACCCCTCCCAGATTGGTATCATCTGCAAACTTAATAAGCGTACTTTCTATACCAATATCTAAATCGTTGATGAAGATATTGAACAGAGCCGGTCCCAAAACAGACCTCTGCAGCACCCCACTTGTTATGCCTTTCCAGCAGGATTGTGAACCATTAATAACTACTCTCTGAGTACGGTTATCCAGCCAGTTATGCACCCACCTTATAGTAGCCCCATCTAAGTTGTATTTACCTAGTTTATTGATAAGAATATCATGTGAGACTGTATCAAATGCCTTACTAAAGTCTAGGTATACCACATCCACTGCTTCTCCCTTATCCACAAGACTCGTTATCCTATTAAAGAAAGCTATCAGATTGGTTTGACATGATTTGTTCTTTACAAAGCCATGCTGGCTGTTCCCTATCACCTTGCCACATTCCAGGTGTTTACAGATGATGTCCTTAATTACTTGATCCATTATCTTCCCTGGCACAGAAGTTAAACTAACTGGTCTGTAGTTTCCTGGGTTGTTCTTTTTTCCCTTTTTATAAATGGGCACTATATTTGCCCTTTTCCAGACTTCTGGAATCTCTCCTGTCTCCCACGATTTTCCAAAGATGATAGCTAGAGGCTCAGATACCTCCTCTATCAGCTCCTTGAGTATTCTAGGATGCATTTCATCAGGCCCTGGTGACTTGCAGGCATCTAACTTTTCTAGGTGATTTTTGACTTGTTCTTTTTTTATTTTACCTTCTAAACCTACCCCTTTCCCACTAGCATTCACTATGTTAGGCATTCCTTCAGACGTCTCGGTGAAGACCGAAACAAAGAAGTCATTGAGCATCTCTGCCATTTCCAAGTTTCCTGTTACTGTCTCTCCCTCCTCACTGACCAGTGGGCCTACCCTCTCCTTGATCTTCCTCTTGCTTCTAATGTATTTATAAAAAGTCTTCTTGTTTCCCTTTATTCCCGTAGCTAGTCTGAGCTCATTCTGTGCCTTTGCCTTTCTAATCTTGCCCCTGCATTCCTGTGCTGTTTGCCTATATTCATCCTTTGTAATTTGTCATACTTTCCATTTTTTATATGACTCCTTTTTTATTTTTAGATCATGCAAGATCTCGTGGTTAAGCCAAGGCGGTCTTTTGCTGTATTTTCTATCTTTCTGACACATCGGAATAGCTTGCTTTTGGGCCCTTAACAATGTCCCTTTGAAAAACTGCCAACTCTCCTCAGTTATTTTTCCCCTCAGTCTCGATTCCCATGGGACCTTACCTATCAGCTCTCTGAGCTTACCAAAATCCGCCTTCCTGAAATCCATTGTCTCTATTTTACCGTTCTCCCTTCTACCCTTCCTTAGAATTGTGAACTCTATGATTTCATGATCACTTTCACCCAAGCTGCCTTCCACTTTCAAAAATTATACAGAGTTCTTCTTTGGGGTCAGCTATAACCAGGGGCTGTTGGTTAGATTACAATAAGAAGCTGTCCAAAGTGAATTTATACAGCTTGAACCAATTCATTTTAAGATTTAATTATTTCCCCTTTGTCTTTTAAATGCCTCAGACAATTGGACTGGAGGGATTTTAGCTTCACAAGTGTAATAACAGAAAACAAAAGAAGCTGTCTATTTCAATACAATTTTCCTAGAAGTTCTTATTTTTGACAGCTCTCACAATTAGTTCTCCATTGTCTTCCTAACTGACAGTCGAAAAACACTGGACAACACATAAGTCATTTTTTTCAGATGAACACATTGGGAAAGTTACCAAGTATTCATTTAGTAAAATAAACTCACGACAAAGTTTAATTTTTGTAAGTTATATCCTTACCTATTACACTACAGAAAATCAATGTGCTTAGCCATATGAGATGTCAACACGACACAATGAAATTCAGATTTTAGCCAATGAGGTAACTTTGATTTTGCAACTTTGATACTTCAGAAGTAATAGTCACAATCAAAAATGGTTAGGAGTGATCATGGTTTTGCAGACAATGCAATGCATCTCAAAACTGTATAATCATAGAATCATAGAATGCTAGGGCTGGAAGAGACCTCAGAAGGTCACTACGTCCAGCCCCCTGCCCAAAGCAGGACCAACCCCAACTAAATCATCCCAGCCAGAGCATTGTCAAGCCGGGACTTAAAAACCTGTAAGGATAGAGATTCCACCCCCTTCCTAGGTAACCCATTCCTGTACTTCATCACCTGCCAAGTGAAATACTTTTTTCCTAATGTCCAACCTAGACCTCCCCCACTGTGACTTAAGATGATTGTTTCTTGTTCTGCACTCCGTCACTACTGAGAACAGCCTCTTTCCATCCTCTTTGGAACCTCCCTTCAGGAAGTTCAAGGCCGCTATCAAATCCCCACTCACTCTTCACTTCTGCAGACTAAATAAGCCCAAATCCCTCAGCCTCTCCTCATAGGTCATGTACTCCAGCCCCCTAATCATTTTGGTTGCCCTCCACTGGACCCTCTCCAATGTGTCCACATCCTTTCTATAGTGGGGAGCCCAGAACTGGATGCCGTTCTCCAGATGTGGCCTCACCAATGCTGAATAAACAGGAATAATAACCTCTCTTGATCTGCTGGCAATGCTCCTCCTAATGCACCCTAATATGCCATTAGCCTTCTTGGCAACAAGGGAACAGTGTTAACTCATATCCAGCTTCTCATCCACTGTTATCCCCAGGTCCTTTTCTGCAAAACTACTATTAGTCAGTCTGTCCCCACCATGTAACTGTGCTTGGGATTCTTCTGTCCCAAGTGAAGGACTCTGCACTTGTCCTTGTTCAATCTCATCAGATTTCTTTTTGCCCAATCCTCCAATTTGTCTAGGTCATTCTGGACATTATCCTTATCCTACAACATATCTACCTCTCCCCCTAGCTGAGTGTCATCCACAAACTTACTGAGGGAGCAATCCATCCCCTCATACAGGTCATTAATAAAGATGTTGAACAAAACCGGCCCTAGAACCAATCCTTGGGGCATTCCACTTGAAACCGACTGCCATCCAGATATTGAGTCACTGATAACTACTTGTTGGGCCTGACACTCTATCCACCGACACTCTATACCTTGCTAAAGTCAAGGTATATCTCATCTACTGATTTCCCCATGTCCACAGAGCTAGTTACCTGAACATAGAAGCTAATCAGGTTGGGCAGGTATGATTTCCCCTTGGTGAATCCATGTTGACTATTCCTGATCATTTTCCCTTCTTCCAAATGCTTCAAAATGGATTTCTTGAGGATCCCCTCCATGATTTTCTGGGGACTGAAGTGAGGCTGACCGGCCTATAGTTTTCTGGATTGTCCTTCTTCCTTTTTAAAAAAATGGGTACTACATTTCCCTTTTTCCAATCACCTGGGACCTCTCCAGACCTCCACGAGCTTTCAAAGATAATGGCCAAAGGCGCTGCAATGACATTTTCCAACTCTCTCTGAGTACCCTTGGGGGCATTAAATCTGGACCTATAGATTTTGTATGTCTGGATTTTCTAAATAGTTCTTAACCTGTTCTTTCTTCACCAAAGGCTATCCATGTCCTTCCCAGACCGTGTTGCCTAGTATAGTAGTCTGGGAGCTGACCTTGTCTGTAAAGAGAGGCAAAAAAAAAAAAAAGCATTGAGTACTTCTGGTTATCCCACATCATAGAATCATAGAATCATAGAACCATAGAGCTGGAAGAGACCTCAGAAGGTCATCAAGTCCAACCCCCTGCTCTAGGCAGGACCAATCCCAACTAAATCAACCCAGCCAGGGCTTGGTCAAGCCGAGACTTAAACAACTCCAGGGATGGAGATTCCACTACTTCCCTAGGTAACCCATTCCAGTGCTTCCCTACCCTCCTAGTGAAATAGTTTTTCCTAATATCCAACCTGGACCTCTCCCACCACAACTTGAGACCATTGCTCCTTGTTCTGCCATCTGTCGCTACTGAGAAAAGCCTCTCTCCATCCTCTTTGGAACCTCCCTTCAGGAAGTTGAAGGCTGCTATCAAATCCCCCCTCACTCTTCGCTTCTGCGGACTAAACAGACCCAACTCCCTCAGCCTCTCCTCATAAGTCATATGCTCCAGCCCCCTAATCATTTTGGTGGCCCTCCGCTGGACCCTCTCCAATGCGTCCACATCCTTTTTGTAGTGGGGGGCCCAGAACTGGACACAATACTCCAGATGTGGCCTCACCAGAGCCGAATAAAGGGGAATAATGACATCTCTGGATCTGCTGGCAATGCTCCTCTTAATGCAACCTAATATGCCATTAGCCTTCTTGGCTACAAGGGAACACTGTTGACTCATATCCAGCTTCTCATCCACTGTAACCCCAGGTCCTTTTCTGCAGAACTACTACTTAACTGGTTGGTCCCCAGCTTGTAACTGTGCTTGGGATTCTTCCGTCCCAAGTGCAGGACTCTGCACTTGTCCTTGTTGAACATCATCAGATTTCTTGTGGCCCAATCCTCCAATTTGTCTAAGTCACTCTGGACCCTATCTCTGCCCTCAAGCGTATCTACCTCTCCTCCTAGCTTAGTGTCATCCGCAAACTTGCTGAGGGTGCAATCCATCCCCTCATCCAGGTCATTAATAAAGATATTGAACAAAACCGGTCCTAGAACCGAACCTTGCGGCACTCCGCTAGAAACCGACCGCCAACCTGAAATCGAGCCGTTGATCACTACCCGCTGGGCCCGGCCTTCTAGCCATTTTCTATCCATCTTACTGTCCATTTATCCAATCCATTCCCTTAACTTGCTGGCAAGAATATTGTGGAGACCGTATCAAAGCCTTGCTAAAGTCAAGGTATATCACATCCACTGACTTTCCCATGTCCACAGAGCCAGTTACCTCATCATAGAAGCTAATCAGATTGGTCAGGCACGACTTGCCCTTTGTGAATCCATGCTGACTATTCTAATCACTTTCCTCTCTTCCAAGTGCCTCAAAATGGATTCCTTAAGGATCCCTTCCATGATTTTTCCAGGAACCGAGGTAAGACTGACCGGACTATAGTTTCCTGGATCGTCCTTCTTCCCTTTTTTGAAGATGGGCACTACATTTGCCTTTTTCCAATCATCCGGGATTTCTCCCGATCTCCACGACTTTTCAAAGATAATGGCCAAAGGCTCCTCAATGACATTTGCCAACTCCCTCAGTACCCTCGGATGCATTAAGTCCGGACCCATGGATTTGTGTACGTTTAGCTTTTCTAAATAGTTCCTAACCTGTTCTTTACCCACCACGGGCTGTCCATCTTCATCCCATCTTGAGTCACTTAGCGCAGAAGTCCAGGAGCCGACCTTGTCCGTGAATACAGAGGCAAAGAAAGCATTGAGTACTTCAGCTTTCCCCACATCATCTGTCACTAGGTTACCACCTTCATCCAGTAGGGGCCGCACACCCTCTCTGATCACCTTCTTCTTGTTAACATGCCTGTAGAAACCTTTCTTGTTATCCTTCACATCCTTAGCCAGTCGCAATTCCATTTGCGCTTTCGCCTTCCTGATAACCCCGGCATTCTCGAGCTATACATTTAAACCTCCTGGTCATTTGTCCAAGTTTCCACTTTGTAAGCTTCCTTTTTGTGCTTAAGTTCACCTGAGATTTCCCCGTAAGCCAATCCGGTCTCCTACCATGTTTGCCTCTCTTGCTTCGTGTCGGGATGGTTTCTTTCTGTGCCTTCAATAAGGCTTCTTTAAAATACTGCCAGCTGTCCTGGACTCCTTTCCCCTTCATGTTAGCATCCCAGGGATTCTGCCCATCAGATCTCTGAGGAGTCAAAATCTGCTTTTGAAGTCCAAGGTGTGTATTTTACTACTCTCTTTTCTTCCTTTGGTCAGGATCCTGAAATCTACCATCTCATGATCACTGCTTCCCAGGTTGTCACCTACCTCCACTTCCCCTATTAGTTCCTCCCTGTTTGTGAGCAGAAGGTCAAGCTGTGCACTGCCCCTTGTCGGATCCTTCAGCACTTGCGTCAAGAGGTTATCCCCAACATTCTCCAAAAACTTCCTGGATTGCCTGTGTACTGCCGTATTGGTTTCCCAACAGATGTCAGGGTGATTAAAGTCCCCCACGAGAACCAGGGCCTGCGATCCGGAAGCTTCTCTCAGTTGTCCGAAGAAAGCCTCATCTACCTCATCCACCTGATTCGGTGGCCTGTAGCAGACACCAACCACAACATCACTGCTGTTGTTTGCTCCTTTAAACTTAACCCATAGACTCTCAACAGGTTTTTCTCCCTCTTTATACTGGAGTTCAGAGCAATCATAGTGCTCTCTTACATATAGTGCAACTCCTCCTCCTTTTCTCCCCTGTCAATGATCATCTGTCATTGGGTTACCTCCCTCATCCAATAAGGGCAGCACACCCTCTCTGATCACCCTCTTATTACTAACATGACTGTAGAAACCTTTCTTGTTACCCTTCACATCCCTTGCTAGCTACAATTCCAATTGCATTTTTGCCTTCCTGATAACACCCCTGCATTCTCAAGCAATGTGTTTATACTCTACCCTAGTCATCTGTCCATGTTTCTACTTCTAATAAGCTTCCTTTTTGTGTTTAAGCTCACCAAGGATTTCACTGTAAGCCAGTCTGGTCACCTACCATATTTGCTTTTCTTACTGAACATCAGGATTGTTTGTTCCTGTGCCTTCAATAAGGCTTTTTTAAAATACAGCCAGCTCTCCTGGACTCCTTTCCCCTTTATATTAGCATCCCAGGGGATCCTGCCCATCAGTTCTCTGAGGGATTCAAAGTCTACTTTTCTGAAGTCCAGGGTATGTATTTTGCAGCTCTCCTTTCTTCTTTTTGTCAGGATCCTGAAATTGACCATCTCATGATCACTGCTGCCCAGGTTCATCCACCTCTACTTCTCCTAGTAGCTCCTTGTGAGCAGCAGGTCAAGCTGCACGTAGCCCCTGGTTGGTTCCTTGAGCACTTGTACCAGGAAGTTATCTCCAACATTCTCCAAAAACTTCCCAGATTGCCTGTGTATGGCTGTATTGGTCTCCCAACAGATGTCAGGTTGGTTAAAGTCCTCCATGAGAACCAGGTCCTGTGATTTGGAAGCTTCTCTTAGTTGTCTGAAGAAAGCCTTGTCTGCCTCATCCACCTGATCTGGTGGTCTACAGCAGACACCAACCTCATCATCACCTCTGTTACTCCTGCCTCTAAACTTAACCCAAAGACACAAACAAGGCTTTTCTCCCTCTATATACTGAGCTCTGAGTAATCATACTGCTCTCTTACAGTGCTACTCCTCCTCCTTTTCTCCCCCACCTGTCCTTCCTGAACAGTTTATACCTTTTCATGACAGTGCTCCAGTCATGTGAGTCATCCCACCCAGTCTCCATTATTCTAATCACCTCATAGTTCTTTGACTGGGCCAGGGCTTCTAATTCTTCCTGTTTGTTTCCCAGGCTTCTTGCATTCATGTAAAAACACCTTACATAACTATTTGATTTCCCTATCTTCTCCATATGAATCAGGGGTTCTGTTCCTCCTATCTCTTTGTGTTTCTTCCCAGTATCCCAGTTCTCCACTTACCATAGGGCTTAGATCACTGTCCCCCAATGAACCTAGTTTAAAGCCCTCCTAACTAGGTTTGCAAGCATGCCCTTGAAGAAACTCTTTTCTCTCTTCATTTGGTGGATCCCATCTCTTCCTAGCAATGCTTGTGCCCAGATCAGCATCCCATGGTTGAAGAAACCAAAGCCCTCTCTCCAACACCACCTGCGCAACCATACATTTACTTCCATGATTCAACAATCCCTACCTGGACCTTTTCCTTCAACAGGGAGGATGGATGAGAATACCACTTGGGATTCATGCTCCTTGATCCTTCTTCCCAGTACTACATAATCTACAGTGACCTCCTCAAGTTCATTTTTGGCTGTATGGTTAGTTCCTACATGGAGAAGCAGGAAGGGGTAGCAAACTGAAGGTTTGATCAGTCTCGGAAGACTCTCGGTCACATCCTGAATTCTAGCTCCTGGTAAGCAGCACACTTCTCAAATTTATCTGGACAGCAGATAAATTATTCCATCCTGTATTCTTCTCTTTGGGGTGGTGGTTGTGGAACCCCCATCCCTAGGACTGTGCATCCCATGCCTTCTGATCAATGGGGTCTTCTTCTGAACCCTTTCCTGAGAGGTCTCTGCTGCAGTCAGACGCCACCACTGGTGTGGTGCTCTTGCATCTGTTCTGGTTCCTTCAGTGTTGATAACCATTTGGTTGCATGCAGTGTGTGTGCTCTCTCCGAATACTTGTGCTCTTTCTGAATGCTGTGCAGGCTCTGTACAGGGTGCCAACACTGCTGACTTCTAAGAGCCCCCAATGACCACAAATCAGACAAGGTGCGAAGGCACTGGAACCAGTTTTATTGTCAAATGATTTACGGTCTCTAGCACCCTGGGTGTCTAGACCAGACGTCAACAGTTTACACTAGTATATATGCAAGCCCTGGCAATAGACTCAGCTCAATCAGCGGCCAGGAGTTTCTGTTATCCCCTAGGCTGGACAAGACAGCCCCTCTGAGATACACTTTAATACATAGACACAAACAAGTTATACAGCACTTCTTATGTATCAAGGTGCCACCCTTAAATGTATTAGGTTGACACCCCCTGACGTATCTAGATACCTCCCATTATCTTGTTAATGGTGGTTTGATCAAAACATCACTATTCATCATGCTGTCATCCCGACCCTGTATTGAACCTGGGTTGGTATGTCCCTATTATCTATGGGGAGTGTACTGGTACCGAGCTGTTTCTGCAGCGAGATGTTCTGCTACCATCCTCCTGGAATGTTTATGCACATGGCCTGTGCCTAGTACCTCCTAGGTATGTGTGTTTCTGTAATATCAGCAGCCCTGTCCTTGCCAAGTTTCTGTGAGCAGGACCTGCCTTTTGCCACAGCTTAGCTTTGCTTTATGTTAGCAAAGCATTGACTGTTGTTCAGGCCTTAGGCCTCACATCAGGCCTCCATTGTCAAGCCCTCTTATTACTACATCTGCCAAAGCATTCTCTACTGTAGTTCTTGTGCATAGAGATGGTTACTTCCTTCTATTGGAATTGGGGATACCTGAGTCAGCTTCCGCCTCCCAAAGGTCATATACTGCCAATTTTCTTCCTTGTGCTGTACTGCCCACACTGGTTTTCGAGCCTGCTGTGCCTGCAGATTAAATGCTGCCTTCTATCGCGGAAGTCTTCATCATCTCTGATGGAACATAGAATTGATAATTGGGCCTCAAGTCCTCTAATCTTTTCTTCCAATATGGAGACCAGCTTGCTCTTAGTACAGATTAAATCTATCTTCTGGGAAGAAGACAAACATAGCAAATGCTATGCAGATCACAACAGTTGACCTTTCACTATCTATACTTGCCTTTCCTCAGTGAGTTTCCTCAGATGTTTTTTTTTATTGCCCCCTTGAAGAGCAAAAGAGAAGAATGCAAGAAAAAGACCACCAAACACTATGGCTACATCTACACTGCACATTTATTTCAGAATAAGCTAGTCCAGAAGAGATTTTTCTGGAATAGTTTATTTGGAAATAGCACATTTACACACAAAAAGCACATTGAAATAGCACTTAGCTATTTCAAAATAGAGTGTCCACCCTGATTGGACACTGATTTGCATTTAAGGCTACCCAGAACCAGTTCAGGCAGGGCATCAGGTCAGTAGTTACTTCATGTGGCTGCTGCTTGAGGCTGTCTGAGACTCCTGCATAAAGGGACCCCCCTAGACAGCCATTTCTCAGGCTTTCCTACTTGCTTGCCTACCTCTCTGAGGCTACATCTACACTACGAGTTTTCTTGGCAAAAAATATGCGAATGAGGGACTCATTTGCATGAGTTGCCATCTCATTTGCCTATTTTCATATTTTCTGCCGATCCGTTTTTGCACTAGGGGTTTTTGGGCAAAAACAAGCAGTGTGGACATTTTCTTTTTGCGCAAAAAGAAAACATCCACACTGCTTGTTTTTGCCCAAAAACTCCTAGCGCAAAAACGGATCGGCAGAAAATATGAAAATGAGATCACAATTCATGCAAATGAGTCCCTTATTAGCATATTTTTGCCGAGAAAACTCGTAGTGTAGACATAGGCTGAGGGACAGCAAATCACTTCCACTGCATGCTCTGATTGCCCTGCTTCTGGACACCACAGCTCCAGCTTCATGAAGAATGTTTCCTGACACTGTACCAAGTAAATAACCATCATTATTTGTCCATTATCATTGCACAAAAGCTGCTCCTTAGCTGATGCCCCAATAAAGTAGCCATCCTAATTTGTTTATCTTTCTGATTAAGGGAAGTAACACTGTGGCTACATCTAGACTGCAGCCTTCTTTTGGAAGACGCTATTCTGAAGGAGATCTTCTGAAAAAACTTCTTCCGAAAGAGAGTGTCCACACTGCCAAAGCACATCAAAAAATCCATCTGCTTTTTCAAAAGATAGTGTCCACACTGATTGGATGCTATCTCATATATAAAACCACATAGAACCACTTCAGGAAGGGCGTTAGGTCACCAGTTGCTTCTGAGTGCTGATGCCAAAATGTAGCTGAGGTGTTTAAAGGAACCCCCCTGGACAGCCGTTTGCTTCTGCTGAGTGCTTGCTACCTCTTTGAGGGAAAACAAAGCTCTTGCAGTGCCTCCTTTGGTTGCCCAACTTTTTTAAATGCCACAGCTTTTTTCCTTTTGCCATGGCACCGGAGCTGTCCCTGGGCATGCGATGGCCCCACATGGCCATGCTGCAGTTTCTGAAGCAGTTTGTGCAGGCTGCCTTCCTGGCCCTGCATGAGCTCAACTCTAAGCTTATTCTGGAGATCTTCTCCCTGTGTGCAAGACAAAGACTCGTGCAACCACACACCACAGTTAAGAGGTGTTTTTGGAGGCTGGACACTAGTTCCGACTGGTGGGATCAGCTGGTCATGGAGTGGTGGGATGACCAGCAGTGACTCCAAAACTTCCACATGCGGAAAGCCACATATTTGGAACTGTGTGCCTGGTTCGCCCCTGCCCTCCAACAACGTGACACCCACCTGCAGCTCACCATCCCCCGGAGAAGTGGGTCGCAATTGCTGTCCTGAAGCTCGCTATCCCTGACAGCTACCAGTCGGTGGGCAACCAGTTTAGCATGGGGAAGTCCACTGTCATGGCCCTCCTCATGGAGGTCAGGCACTCTCAGGCTGCAGTCCCTGCAGAGAGGGGAGTCCCAGAAAAGGAAGACCCTCAGGAAAGGTGGGGATGGGTGGGGTGGGGAGACCAGGAGGTGGGAGGGAAGCCCCATCCCCAGGGAGCTGTACCATCCTGCCCTCACACAGCCATGCTGCTGGGGGGTGGCCACATAGGGGGTGGCTCGTGGGGTGTTTGGGAGGAGTGGAGGGGAAGAGGCGAGCACCTGCCAAGGGCTCAGGCACTCCCTCTCATTCTCTGTTTTGTGTGGAGTTTTTTGGTCTCCTTCTGCAGGTTGAGGGCCATCAACTCCATTCTGCTGTGCTGGGTCATCCACCTGAGAGACCTGGACCCGATCATGGCCAGATTTGCTGCCCTGAGGTTCCTGAACTGTGGTGGAGTCATAGATGGCCCTGGTCGATCACCATGAACAGTTCACAGACATTTTTGTCAGGTGGTAGGGCAGGACACACGATGCCCAGGTCTTTTGAAACTTGAGCCTCTGCAGCAAGCTGGAGGCAGGCACATTCTTCCCCCACTGTGACTTTACAATTTGGGACGTGCAGATGCCACTGCACATCATGGGGGACATAGCCTACCCCCTCATGCCATGGTTAATGAAACAGTGTATCAGCCACCTCAGAAGGGACTAGTTTAACTCTCACCTCAGCCGAATGAGCATGCAGGTGGAGTTCGCTGTTGGCCACCTCAAGTCATATTTGCTTCCTCACTCGCCTCAGTGTGGGGGAGCACAACATCTCTGAGGTCATCTCAACATGTTGTGTCCTCCACAACATTGTGGAGTGGAAGGGGGAGGCCTTCCTACCTGGGTAGAGGCTGGCTGCAAGGGGAGCCCCATTGAGCAGCTATGGACAGCTGCCATTCTCCAGTCCCATCAGGCCAGGTTGCGCATCCGGGAGGCCCTGAGGGAGAGTTTCTCTCAAGGACCCCAATAACTCTCCCCAGGGTCTCCGCGCTGGGGGCCTCTGGCTTGCTCCAATAGTCCTTTCCCACCACAACCCTCCCTTCACCCCTTTCCTGACCTCAGAATAAAGACACTTGTTTGGATTTTAACAGAACGAACTGTGTATTTATCTTTCATTTAAAAAAGTTGTGGAGGGGGCTCATAACCTGGAGGGGGCCCCAGGGCTGGGAGTGGTGTGGGGCATGGCTGGATGTCCCACCTTGGGTGCGGATACCTCATTGAGCTTGGGGTTGTGTGGGTCCTGGGACCACAGTTGGGTGGGCAGGAGGGGGGGCTGGAGCATGGTCAGGGATGGCAGGGGAGGCAGGGTGTGGGGACATGGACATCACTTGGGGTGGGAGCAGAGGCATCACTTGGGGGGCAGGAGGAGGAAGACTGGCCATAGCAGGGAGGGCAGGAGTGTGGTAGGCAGGAGCAGCGACAGCAGCAGGGTGTACCATAATTTCCCGCATGATGGCACACGTTATCACCCTGCTGCACGAGCTGGCCCCATATGCAGTCTGCCAGGCTGCGTCCTCCCAGACCTTCTGCACCAGTGTCTGCTGCATGTCTCACAGGATGTCCACCTGATGCCTCATCAGCTCCTCCTGAACCCTGGGGCACTTTTGGGTCCCTGGGTTTGGGTGGCTGGCTCGGGTGGCATGACTCGCCCCTCATTCCCAGCTGGTCCGACTGAGGAGAATACAAAGAGGGAGAGGCGGTCAGTCATCCATGCAGACATTGTCCCTGAGACTGTGCCCTCCTCTGTGAGCAGCGACCAACAGTCCTCAGGTTAGAGGAGAGGGATGTCCCAGGAACAAGGCCATGTGTGGCCTGCACATCAGGCCCTGTCTCACAGGGGCCCTGAGGTGCCCAGGGGACCATGTTGCCTGCTTTCCACTGCCCCCCACAGACAAGCAGGCAAAGGAAGTGTCTGGCCACAGTGGGATCCCATGGGCAGCAGAGGAGCTGGGAGCAGCCTGGCCCTTCCTAGAGCCCACACACATACCTGCACCTCGCAGAGCTGTCTGCGGGAATGGGTAGTGCCTTGCATGTACATGCATGCCCATGTGCTATGTGTGGCACTCCTCAGTGTGTCTGGGATTGTGCATGTGCCCTTGTGGCTAGCTTTCTTCCAGCGGTGTCTGGTGGTGGGAGGACATTCCTCCCCCGGGGCCAGACACGTGTGTGGCCTCCCCTGAGTCTGGAAGCAGGAGCCTGGGCAGGCTCAGGGGCTGCCTGCTGAGTCCATGTGGCACACACTGCTGCTGCACACGGTTCCACGTGCATGGACTGCAGCATGATATCCAGGGTGAGCAGGCTGAGTAATGATCGCACCCGAGCCTCTCTGCGCCCACCTCCCCCACTCTGTGTGTGTGGCAAACTGAGAGGACTCACCTGAAGATCCCTCTCCCATGTCAGCGAGGCCTGGGAAATGTTCTTGCTCACAGCAACTGGCTCCAGGGACAGCGTCACTGTGGCCATGTTGTCCTCCTCTTCCTGCCCCTGATGTACCTCATCCTCCTACGTGACCTCTGGCTGCGCGATGACGGATGTCTCCAGCCCAGAGTCCATGACAACAGGTGAGGAAAGGGCTTTCTCACTGCCCAGGATCTGGTGGAGCTCAGTGAAGTAGGGGCAGGTGTGGGGTCCTGCCCCGGAGTGCAAACTGCTCTCTCTGGCCCTCACATATCCCTGGCAAAACTCCTTCACCTTACTCCAGACCTGTTCTAAGGTCCAGTGTGGGTGTCCCCACTCTGCCAGGGACTCGGCTATTCAGCCATAAATGTCTGCATTGCGGCATTTGGAGCAGAGATCCTATAGTGTCTCCTCCTCCCTCCACACCTTGAGGAAGGACAGGATCTCCAGTCCATACCACGAGGGTGCCTGCTGCTTGGTACCCCTTGGTGGGTCCTGGGAGCCCTGGTGATGCTCCCTGCAAAGGCCAGGAGGGTCTCGGAGGGCTTGTGGCTGTGCCATGGGTCAGCAGGCCTGTGGCAGGGAGAGCCGTGCAGTCAGGGTGCTGCTCCAGGACTGGCTTCCTGTTACAAGGCTTGTCCAAGGTGCCTGCAGATTTAAGAGGGGCCAGGAGACAGGAACTATAAAGTTATGATAACTTTAGACAGAGTGGCGACCAGGGCACCCGTATTATTTCCTGGAGGCCTCTTCTTTCGAAAGAAAACCCTTTTCTCCATACACACACTTTTTTTTCCAAAAGAGCTCTTTTGGAAAAGGCGTTCTTCCTCATGGAAGAGATTTACTGCTGTCAAAAAAAACCCTCTGTCCTTTCGATTTTTTTCCGAAAGAATACAATTGCAGTGTGGATGTGTAACTGAAGTTTGTTCAGAAAAATGGCCGTACATACCTTGTATGTTCTGAACAAATTGGGCAATATTAGTGGAAGCGTCGAAAGAGGGATTCTTCACTCACCTCCAATAGTTAAGCACATTGCAATTTATTGCAAGATTTGTCTTGTGACAACAAATCAGTCATATCTGAATAATGAAGTTTCAAAAATATCAGCCTTTACAGCTGCACAAAGTAATGGCAATTTCAATAAACTAGAAGGACACATCAAGGTCTGTAATGCACCAGGATTGAAGGAACATTTTTATAAAGCTCATTTTTTTCCTCCCAGCAGCTGTCTGTTTCATCAAGACCAATGAAAGTGACAATGGCATACTTTTCATTGACAATGTTTTAGTCATCTTTAAAAAAAAAAAATGGAAATTAGTTTATTCTTAAAGCTAGGATTCTGGCTTATCATAAATATTGATGCCCTGAAGGGGCACATTGTTTTGATTTCATTCAGTGGAAGTAATGGACAGTGACAGACCAGGTGGTTTAAGCAGCTGCCAAATCATAGCTAGTGGCACAAGCTCCAGAGAGGACACCCAACTCACAGACTTACTAGCTAGCAAGATCAAAGCACCATGAAGCTGAAATGTGGTCTGATCTTGCAAAGTCCTAAGCTTTCAAGTCAATAGGGTATGAGAACAATCAGTATGCACCAGGACATGTCCAGGACCTTGTAAGATCCCAATGGAGAGTCCACCTGCTAATGCTAGCCCACAATCAAAAGAGTAGCTTAGATATTGGCTCTGGTAACTGGGTTCCCATCCTCACCAGGCTGTATTCTGATGATTAGCCAGCCATACATGGCAAGTTAACGGCTATCTATATCCAACAGCTAAGGCAGCCCTAGATGACCTGGGCTGCACCAAACTAAATCTGAATTTGTCTCTCACCAGAGGTTTCCTCTCAGGGGATATGATTCTTCCAGGGAAGAGGTAAAGCTGGAGTATATTATTGATACTATCATCCTTCTCCCTACCACAGGGCCCCCTCTGTATGCTATCGTGGACTCCTCCCTCCATACCAAACCCAGGCTCTGGCAAAATCCTATTGCTCATCCTTCCACTAAATTTATGGAACACACATTCCTTCCCTGGCATTCCAATCACCAAACTGCTTTTTCATAAATCTTTTGCTTTCTCCTCCAGTCCATCCAAAATGCTGCTACCAAGTCATGTGTTTCACCAGTGGCTTTGACCATGTCACTCCCTTTCAGAATTTCTATACTGCTTCCCTTTTACATTAGCCATCACTTTTAAACTACTCATCTTTTCCTTCAGTCACACAGCCTCAACCCGAATCTCTAACTTGGTGTCCTCTCATGCTCCATATTCTTTGTTCTGCCAGTGACACCAGCCATGATTTCCTTTCTTTTCCTTCAAAGAGGTGCATCCACATCTTCCATGCTGCCCTTCATACTTAAAGTATCCTCTCCAAAGCTATTTCCCACACTTACCACAGTCAAATCCCTCTTGAAAATTCACTTCTGCTGTTTCTTGCCTACCAACAGAAGGGAGTGGATGCAGGAAGACTAGTAAAAGAGTAATAAAATAAGAGAACTATCCGGATGCATCTATGCCATGCTGAGCAGTTATGTTACATTAGTGTCCTTCCTTTCATCCTGCCACATTCATCTGATCTCTAACTCTTGTTTGATCTCATTTGTGGCACTGTCATAATTAATCATCATAGAATCATAGAACCATAGAGCTGGAAGAGACCTCAGAAGGTCATCAAGTCCAGCCCCCTGCCCTAGGCAGGACCAATCCCAACTAAATCAACTCAGCCAGGGCTTTGTCAAGCCGAGACTTAAAAATCTCTAGGAATGGAGACTCCACTACTTCCCTAAGTAACCCATTCCAGTGCTTCACCACTCTCTTAGTGAAATAGTTTTTCCTAATATCCAACCTGGACCTCTCCCACCACAACTTGAGACCACTGTTCTTTGTTCTGCCATCCGTCACTACTGAGAACAGCCTTTCTCCAGCCTCTTCGGAACCTCCCTTCAGGAAGTTGAAGGCTGCTATCAAATCCCCCCTCACTCTTCGCTTCTGCAGACTAAACAGACCCAACTCCCTCAGCCTCTCCTCATAGGTCATATGCTCCAGCCCCCTAATCATTTTGGTGGCCCTCCGCTGGACCCTCTCCAATGCGTCCACATCCTTTTTGTAGTGGGGGGCCCAGAACTGGACACAATACTCCAGATGTGGCCTCACCAGAGCCGAATAAAGGGGAATAATCACATCTCTGGATCTGCTGGCAATGCTCCTGTTAATGCAACCTAATATGCCATTAGCCTTCTTGGCTCATATCCAGCTTCTCATCCACTGTAATCCCCAGGTCCTTTTCTGCAGAACTACTACTTAGCAGGTTGGTCCGCAGCCTGTAACAATGCTTGGGATTCTTCCGTCCCAAGTGCAGAACTCTGCACTTGTCCTTGTTGAACCTCATCAGATTTCTTGGGGCCCAATCCTCCAATCTGTCTAAGTCACAGATTAGATTGTATGCACCTAGGGACAGGCACCATGAACAAAATTTTCTAACATGTCTGTCACCTATGTGACCAACCCCCATTTTCAAATGTCACTTCAAAACCTAAGTCACTGAAACACCAACTTGCAAATCACTTTTGAAAATACTAAATAAGTGCTTTTGAAAATTTTACCTTGTGTCTTTTTATATTCTGAGGTGTACATCACCAGGTGCTTGAAAGCAATAATTAGGAGGTAAGAACATACAAGAAGCAGGACATTTTATCTCTGACCTTTGGATTAGAATTAATTGTAAGCATCACAACACAGTCTTTGAGAACCCCACAGAGAAAATCTGCTCTATAATTAACTGTGACATTTGACAAAAGAAAATAATGTATATTTCTATTAATTGAGCTCAGTGCAGAGAATTGAGTTTCAATGGTATTTGATGTAAACACACTTCATTATCTTAATTAATCTTGCTTCTTTCCCCAGAACACACATCAACAAATAAACTGTTTTTATTCTCATTGCCTCAGATATGACAGGGAGTTCAAGTGTTTTGAATAGAGATGTACTGAATCTCAGGCCCATTACGACTACAAATGTCACCTCATGACTATGTCTCTTAAAAACACGTGCATTCCAGGCACAGTTTAAGTGTGTAGTGTAAGTGGGGCTTGAAACTATATTCCACAACGAATACCTTGGATGTATGCCTCCTCCCAGAACACTGGCTCTAGCAAGTGACACCCAAGAATCATTACAGAATTGTATTCCCCCACACCCAAAACCCAATCCCTTCCAAAGGGGTCCTCATAATTTTCTCCAGCAGTGTTTCTAGAACAAAAGGATCCTAAGGGAACATCTTATTTTCTTTCCTCTTGCTCACAATTTTCCCATCTCTCTTATTACTTGTATTCCAACTCCTCTTTTCTATCTTGGACACAGAGGAATTGCCATAGTGGATCTGGACAATGAGTCATCTAGCCCACAAACACTATGTCTTAGAGGGAAATGGCAACACCTATACTGGCAAATTACACTTCCACAGCCTACAGAATAGTAGTGATTTCCTAACCCCAGGAAACTAACAGTTCATATAGGTCCCAAAGTCTGACGGTTTTTATTACAGTTATATTTTTATTACAGTTTATTACAGTTAGTAGGATGCATGAATTTTCCCCCATTAACCACATAAATTTTTCCCCATTAACCACATCCCTTACAAAAATCCATCTATGGGGGGCAAAATCAAATAAGTATCTTAGATGCCTGTATACACATGCAAGAAATATGGGGAATAAGCAGGAAGAACTTCAAGTGCTAGGACACAGTAGGACATAGTAGGTATCAGAGACTTGGTGGGATAATATACACGATTGTAATATTGGTATAGAAGGGTAATTTGCTCAGGAAGGATAGGCAGGGGAAATAAGGAAGAGGTGTTGCCTTATATATTTACAATGTTTTCACTTGGATTGAGATGGAGATGGAAACAGGAGACAGACTTTTTGAGAGTCTCTGGGTTAGGTTAAAAGGGGTAAAAAACAAGGGTGATGTCATGCAAGGGAGGTCTAATACAGACCACGTACCCAGACAGAAGAGGTGGATGTGGCTTTTTTTAAACAACTAACAAAATCATCCAAAGTGCAGGATTTGGTGGTGATGCAAGACTTCAAGTATGTCGACACATGTCGGGAAACTAACACAACAGGGCACAGATTATCAAATAGGTTCTTGGACTGTATTGGAGACAATTTTTTATTTCAGAAGGTTGAGAAAGCTACAGAGGGGAGCTGTTCTAGAATTTGATTTTAACAAATAGGGAGAAACTAGTTGAAAATTTGAAAGTGGAAGTCAGCTTGGATGAAAGTGAACATGAAATCATAGAGGTCATAGTGGACCACAAGCTACATATAAGTCAACAGTTTGACACGGTTGCAAATAAAGTTAGCATGATTCTGGGATGCATTAACAGGAGTGTTGTGAGCAAAACACAAGAAATCATTCTTCCACTCTCCTCTGTACTGATTAGGCCTCAGCTGGAGTATTGTATTGTATTATTGTATAATAACATTCAACATTCCTGTGGTGGGAAGAATACCTCAGCAGACCAGCACCCTGGCATTTAATTTCAAAAAGGGGAATTACACAAAAATGAGGAGGTTAGTTAAACAGAAATTAAAAGGCACAGTGACTAGAGCCAAATCCTGCAAGCTGCATGGAAACTTTTAAAGACACCATAATAGAGGCCCAACTTAAATGTATACCCCAAATTAAAAAACATAGCAAGAGACCTAAAAAGAGTCACCGTGGCTTAACCACCATGTAAAAGAAGCAGTGAGGACAAAAGGCATCTTTTAAGAAGTGGAAGTCCAATCCTAGTGAGATAAATAGAAAGGAACATAAACACTGTCAAATCAAGTGTAAAAATGTAATAAGAAAAGCAAAAAGATTTTGAGGAACAGCTAGCCAAAAACTCAAAAGAAATAACAAAATGTTTTTAAGTACATTAGAAGCAGGAAGCCTGCTAAAAACCTGTGGGTCCCTAGGACGATCGAACTATAAAAGGCGCAATCAAGGGCGATAAAGCCATTGCGGAGAAACTAAATGATTTCTTTGCTTCAGTCTTCACGGCTGAGGACGTTGGGGAGATTCCCAAATCTGCACCGTCCTTTGTGGGTAATGAATCTGAGGAACTGTCCCGGATTGAAGTGTCATTAGAGGAGGTTTTGGAACAAATAGAAAAACTTAATGTTAACAAATCTCCGGGACCGGATGGCATTCATCCAAGGGTTCTAAAAAGAACTCAAATGGGAAATTGCTGAACTATTATCTGTGGTTTGTAACCTATCCCTTAAATCGGCTTCCGTACCTAATGACTGGAAGGTAGCCAACGTGACACCAATATTTAAAAAGGGCTCTAGAGGCGATCGGGCAATTACAGACCGGTAAGTCTAACTTCAGTACCTGGCAAATTAGTCGAAACAATAGTAAAGAATAAAATTGTGAAGCATGTAGAAGAACATAATTTGTTGGACAAAAGTCAACATGGTTTCTGTAAAGGGAAATCCTGTCTTACTAATCTATTAGAGTTCTTTGAAGGGGTTAACAAACATGCGGACAAGGGGATCAGTAGATATAGTATACTTAGATTTCCAGAAAGCCTTTGACAAGGTCCCTCACCAAAGGCTCTTGTGTAAATTACATGGCCATGGGATAAGAGGAAGGTCCTTTCTTGGATTGAGAACTGGTTAAAGACAGGAAACAAAGGGCAGGAATAAATGGTAAATTTTCAGAATGGAGAGGGGTAACTAGTGGTGTCCCCAAGGGTCAGTCCTAGGACCAATCCTGTTCAACTTATTCATAAATGATCTGGAGAAAGGGGTAAGCAGTGAGGTGGTAAAGTTTGCAGATGATACCAAACTGTTTAGGATAGTCAAGACAGAAGCAGACTGTAAGGGACTCCAAGAAGATCTCACCAAACTGAGTGATTGGGCAACAAAATGGCAAATGAAATTTAATGTGGATAAGTGTAAAGTAATGCACATGGAAAAATAACCCCAACTATACGTACAGTATGATGGGGGCTAATCTGGCTACGACAAATCAGGAAAGAGATCTTGGAGTTATCGTGGACAGTTCTCTGAAAACTTCCACACAGTGTGCAGCGCGGTCAAAAGGCAAATAGGATGCTAGGAATTATTAAGAAAGGGATAGAAAATAAGACCGGAATATCTTACTGCCCCTGTATAAAACTATGGTACGCCCACATCTTGAATACTGTGTACAGATGTGGTCTCCTCACCTCAAAAAGATATTTTGGCCTTGGAAAGGGTCCAGAAAAGGGCAACTAAAATGATTAGGGGTTTGGAGCGGGTCCCATATGAGGAGAGGTTAAGCGACTGGGACTTTTCAGTTTAGAAAAGAGGAGACTGAGGGGATATGATAGAGGTGTATAAAATCATGAGTGGTGTGAGAGGGCCGATAAAGAAAAGTTATTTATTAGTTCCTAAATAGAAGAACTAGAGGACACCAAATGAAATTAATGGGTAGCAGGTTTAAAACTAATAAAAGAAAGTTCTTCTTCACACAGCGTGTAGTCAGCCTGTGGAACTCCTTGCCAGAGGAGGCTGTGAAGGCTGGGACTATAACAGAGTTTAAGAGAAGCTAGATAATTTCATGGAGGTTAGGTCCATAAAAGGCTATTAGGGGATAAAATGGTGTCCTTGGCCTCTGTTTGTCAGAGGCTGGAGAGGGATGGCAGGAGACAAATCGCTTGATCATTGTCTTCAGTCCATCCCCTCTGGGGCACCTGGTGCTGGCCACTGTCGGCAGACAGGATACTGGGCTAGATGGACCTTTGGTCTGACCCGGTACAGCCGTTCTTATGTTCTTATGTTCTTATCTGCAACAAGTAGGGGAACCATGTCTGTCTGGGCCATGCAGGTGCTATCATGATCACCCTCACCTGATCATGCTTTATTTTGTAAATTACCTACCCCATGAGGGAAAGGGGTGGAAAGGCATACAATAGGCTGTGAGGCTAGTCGGCTGGTCATGGCATTACCCATGAAGTTCCTGTGCAGGCCCACCCTGGAGTAGTACTTGGGGCATTTGGGATGAGTGATATGGCAAATAAGTCTATTTCCACAAAGCCCCACCTGTGGAAGATGAAATTCAGGGCTTGATGGTGTATCTACCACTCATGCTTCTGGTGAAAATAGTGACCCAGGTGGCATTTTGTTCACCTGGGAGCTATACCACGGATATGTCTATTTGATTAAGTATGCACCATGTACATAGGGCAACCGTTTTGTTGCACAGCTGATGTGACCTAGCCCTGCCCCGTTGGTTTATGTTGAACATGCAGGTACTGTTGTCTGTATATACCCTGACTGTCTTGCCCTGAATTAGAGGGAGAAAGTGTTCGCATGCCCTTCTTACAGCTTTTAACTTGTGTATATTCATGTGTATGCTCAACTCCCTGGGAGACCATCTCCCCTTGATAGTATGATCCTGTATATGGGCTCCCCAACCTTCCAGTGAAGCACTGATCATGACGTGGATTGATGGAATTGGCCAGTGGAAAGGAACCCCCGAGCAGAGGTTGTTGTGTTGAAGCCACCAGGAGGACTCTCTGACCTTGGTTGTAGGGCTGAGGATTTTGTGCAATGAGTGCCGGTGTGGATGGAAGCAAGTGTGCAACCAATCCTGAAGAGTTCTCATGTGTAACCTTGCATGAGAAACTATGTAAATCATTGCCGACATGGGACGTAGTAACTGCAGGCATTGTTTGACTAACAGGGCAAGTGTGTGGAATCTTGGAAGAGGTAGCCACTCTTGTGTCCATATGCAATCAAGTGTGGCCCCGACGAACACGAGTTCTTGCAGTGGGGTCAAGTTGGACTTCTGTGCATTTATTTTTAGCCCCAGCTTTGTAAAAAGTCTGACTGTGGTCTCTGTGGATTGTTTGGCCTGCTGTTCCATTGGAGTTAATATCAGGCAATCATCCAAGTAAGGGAAGATTCCTATGCCTGATTTTCTTAGGTGTGCTACTGCTATGGCCAGAATTTTGGAGAAGGCCCTAGGAGCCACTGAGAGGCCAAATGGGAGCACTTGGTACTGCTAGGCTGCGTCTAGATTTTGCATCATGATTTTGTGCAAATACTTTTAACGGAAAAGTTTTTCCGTTAAAAGTATTTGCGCAAGAGAGCGTCTAGATTGGTCCAGGAGTCATCGTAAGAACGATGAGCTTTTGAGCAAAAGCGCATCTACATTGGCGGGACGCTTTTGCGCAAAAGCAGAAGCCCAGAACCATTTTGAAGAGGGCAAAAGGGCACCAGTCCTTTCCGGGGGCCGGGGCTGGAGCTCCTTTGAGACACGTGCTTAAAGGGATCTCCCCGGACAGGCGTTTCTCTCCTGCTGCATGCTATAGGACCTCTTGCAGGGAATGACAGCCGTAGCAGTTTTTGCGGTTGCCCTCTGCCTTTTTGGACACCACTGCCTTGTGCCTTTTAGTGCCTTTGGCTGATTTTTTTTATCTAGCTTGTTTTTTGTGCTATGGAGCCAGGGGTGGCCTTGTGCCTGCTCTGGCCCCTTCCGGCCATTTTAGAGTGCCTGCAGCTGGTGCTCCAGGCTGCTGCACTCCTCGTCCAGGACCTCGAGGCACAAATCGCTCTGGACTCCCTCACCAGGGAGGCCATGGCGTCCCTGTGCCATCCCCACCCCACCGTGCAGAGGTCCTCGTGGAGACTGGACACCAGTACTGACTGGTGGGACTGGCTGGTCCTGGGGCAATGGGACAACCAGCAATGGCTCCGGAACTTTTGCATGCAAAAGCAGACGTTCCTGGAGCTATGTGCCTGGCTTGCCCCTGCACTTCAGAGAACCACCACCCGGCTGCAGGCACCCATCCCAGTCGAGAAGAGGGTCGCCATCGCACTCTGGAAGCTGGCCACCCTGGACAGCTACCGATCGGTGGCACACCAGTTCGGGGTGGGCAGATCGACTGTCAGTGCCGTCGTCATGGAGGTAAGTCCCAGGGGGAGTGGGGAGTGGGGTGGGGGGAGGGTGCTGCACTCCATGCCCAGGGGCAGGCAAGACTCCAGGCTGGGTCACCCAGGGGTTTGGGCCGTCCCTCCCTTGCACAGGCCTGCTGGTGGGGGGGGCCCTTGGGGCAAGGGGGCCCTGGTGTGTGTGTGTGTGAGGACAGAGGGCATCACGGGGGGGCCCCCCCAAGGGAGCACACACTCACCCTGCCTTATGTGATGTGTTCCCCTGTGTTTCTCTGCACCCTTCTGCAGGTCGTCCGTGCCATCAATGACGTCCTGCTCCAGAGAGTCATCTGCCTGCGCGATGTGGACGCTACGGTGGCCGGCTTCGCTGCCCTTGGGTTCCCCAACTGCGGGGGAGCCCTGGAAGCAACCCACATCCCCGTCCGTGCCCGGGAGCATCGAGCGGCCCATTTTATAAACAGAAAGGGGTATTTCTCAGTTGTACTCCAGGCCCTCGTGGACCACCGTGGCCGCTTCCTGGACATTTATGCGGGCTGATCCAGCAGGGCACATGACGCCCGCATCCTACGCAACTCCGGCCTGTTTGGCAGGCTGGAGGCGGGCAGTTACTTCCCCCAGCAGGAATTTACTGTCGGGGATGTGCCCATGCCCACATGTGTTGTGGGGGACGCGGCCTACCCCCTGCTGCCCTGGCTAATGCGGCCCTACACGGGGCGGCTGGACCACAACTGGGCCCGGTTCAATGACCGCCTCAACCGGGCCCGCAACCAAGTCGAGTGCACCTTCGGGCGTCTGAAAGCCCGGTTCCATTGTTTGCTCACCCGTCTGGAGATGGGTGAGCGGAATGTCCCGGAGGTAGTGGCTGCGTGCTGCGTGCTCCACAATCTCGTGGAGCAGAGGGGGGAGGCCTTCCTTCTCGCATGGATGGCAGGCGAGGGCCAGGCCTTTGAACAGCCCTGCACAGCTGCCATCCACCAGGCGCATCACGATGGGGTGCGCATCCGGGAGGCCCTGACAGAGATGTTCTCCCAGGCCTCATAGTAGGGTCGCCTCTGTCTCCCTTGACATCTCCCTCCCATCCCCAACCCTTCCCTCCTCCCCTCCCCTTACCTCCCAATAAACAACCAACACAGTTTTTTTTTAACACGTTTGAAATTTTTATTTACAATGGGGAGGGGGGAGATGTAGGGTGGGAGGGGGAGGAGGCTCTTAACTGGGGAGAGGGAGGAGGCTCTTAACTGGGGAGAGGGAGGAGCTACTGCTGGGAGGAGTGGCCCCTGCGACTGCTTCTGCGCGGGCGGATCTGCACATGGGGGTCAGGCCGTGTCGGGGCAGGCAGCACGGGGAGGTGGGCAGGAGGGGCAGGAGCAGGAGGGGGCATGACGGGGCAGGGGCAGGAGGGGGCATGACGGGGCAGGAGGGGGCATGACGGGGCAGGGGCAGGAGGGGGCATGACGGGGGCAGGGGCAGGGGCAGGAGGGGGCATGACGGGGCAGGAGGGGCAGGAACAGGAGGGGGCACGGGCAGTGCTAGGGGAGGGATGGCAGGTGCATGGGGCAAGGCCATGCCATAGTGAATGGCATGGCCAATGTGTGTGGTGAGGGTGGAGACGGCATCCGCTATCCACACACACTGGGCCTGGAAGGAACCCCAGGCCTCCTGCCGCCACTGCAGGTCCACCTCCACCCGGCGCGCGATGGCTGCCTCCACCCGTTCGACGGCCTGCACATGCCGCCGAAGGAGCTGGTCCCGCTGCCGGACCCGCCGGCTTGGTGGTTGGGCGGCTTGAGGGTCCCCCGCTCCTGCTTGGTCCCGCTGCAGGGAACAGAAGAAAGGATGGGTCAGTCAGGAAGCCCGGCCACTGTCCCCACACCCCATGCCGTCCACCCCTGAGCCCAGGTGACATCACAGTAGTATGGCTTGGGCCCACTCGGTTACTCCCCTTCCCCTGTGTTGCCTGTTTGCATACAGGACCGTCCCTGGGAGTAGGGTCCTCCTCCATGTATTGTAACCACTGGTCTGTGTCCTAGCCCCTTGGGATGTGGGAGGGCGCTTGTGTTGTGTTAACCTGTGGAACTCCCTGCCAGTGGAGGCTGTGAGGCTTTGGGCTAATCAATGGTGTTTGACAGGGAGCAAGATGAATCCCCACACAGTGCCTGGGAGCACATATGGCAGACGTGGTCTGGGCTCTCAGATCCCTATCACGTGGGATGTCTCCTGGACAGAACCAGGAGAGTGACTGGGGAGTGTACCATCCTTGCAGCAAAACTCAGGTGGCCCTAGGGCCGGCCCGAGCGCTACCCCCCTCCCGCTAGCCCTCACACACGGTAGCCCAGGGACATGTGTGGCCACAGTGGGTACTTCCCTTTGGGGGCCAGCCAAGACACCGGGGAGCAGGCGAGGGGCTCAGTGGGGGCCGCGCTCACAAGGCTGTGATGCTGCAGTTTTCCCAGGAGCAGCTGGCTGTGCCTCACAGCCAGGCATGGAACAGTGTGCCGTTCTGTGTGCTGCACCCTTGGGCGGAGGTGTGGGCTCTGGCCTGAGCCCTTGGGGCCCTGGCTGGTTCCAGCCGGCGTCCACCCTTCCCCCCGGTCCCACCGGATGTGTGTGAGCAGCACGGTCCCAGGCGTGCCCTGTAGTTGCACATGCTGCATACTGCATAATGCTACACAGCCCGTGCAGCTCACGTGGCCTGAGTGACGTGCTCTCCCCCTCCCCACTCCAGGCGCCTGGCTCCCCCCCGCCCTTGTGAGTGCAAAGTGCAACACTCACCACTGGATCCTTCCCCGGCCTCCAAGGACGCACGGGAGACATCGGGGCTGCCGGAGGGGGCCCCTGCATGGAGGGTCACGGTGCTGGCCTCGTCCTCCGACCCGCTGGTGGTCTCTTCTTCCTCCCCCGCCTCGCTGGTCCTGGTGACGGGGGGGCGCCTGCAGGTGTCCACAGGGACGGACGGTCCCTGGGGTGCTGGCTGGCCCAGGATGCGGTGGAGCCGCTGGTAGTGGGGGCAGGTGTCGGCTCCTGCCCCCTGGCCTTCGCTGACCCGGACATAGCCCAGGCGCAGCTCTTTCACCTTAGCCCAGACTTGCTTGAGGGTCCGGGCTGGATGTCCCTGGTGGGAGAGCGCCTGGGCCATTAGGTCAAATATATCTGCATTGCGGAGACGGGAGTGGGTGCTGTGGAGGGTCTCCTCTTCCTCCCAGAGGTCCAGGAGGGCCTCCAGCTCCCCCGGGGACCAGGATGGGGCCCTCCGTTTTCTGTCCCTTGGGGCCTCCTGCGCTGGGGGTGCGGGTGGCTGTTCCCCCCCTGGAGCTGCCATCCTGCTCTGGTGGCTTTTGGGGATGTCAGGGGCCACGTGGCACAGCTCTCAGCAGAGGCAGCAAGAAAGGCTTCTGCCTCGTGGCCTCTGAAGGCTGCGTCTGCCTTTAAGGGGTCTCGGGTTACCAGGAAGTCCGGAGCTGCCTGCAGGTACGGAGTGTCCAAGCGGCCACTAGGGCTTTTTTTCATTTAGCCTGCTTTTGCACAAAATGTCTTGGCTGCCTGTCTACACTGGCCTCTTGCGCAAGAACAGATGCGCAAGAGGGCTTATTCTGAGCGGGAGCGTCAGAGTATTTGCACAAGAAGCACTGATTTCATACATTAGAACGTCAGTGCTCTTGCGCAAATACTCGCGGCCAGTGTAGACAGGCGGCAAGTTTTTGCGCAAAAGCGGCCGCTTTTGCGCAAAATCTTGCCAGCCTAGACGCAGCCCTAGTGTTGATTGTTTAGCATGAATCTGAGGAATTTCTTGTGAGCTGATCTTATTGCAATATGAAAATATGCATCGTGATGGTCGAGGGGACAACATCCAGTTTCCTTTTCCTAATGCAGGAATTATCTTTGCCAGCATTACCATGGTAAATCATTGCTTTCTTAAGTAGTTGTTCAGCCTATGTAAGTCCAGTATGGGCCTCCATCCTCCCAACTTTTTTGGTGTGAGGAAGTATCTGGAATAGAACCTCTTTCCCCTGTAATGTTCTGGAACAATTTCTATTGCTCCCGTTTGTAGCAGTTTGTTTATTTCTTGCTGTAACGGGTTCATGAGACGGATCCCCGAAGAGGGACAGGAAAGGGAATTGGGTTGGTAGAAATGTGATGAATGGGATCACTAGACCTTTGTCCAGGACCTCTAGGGCCCACTTGTCCATTGTTATTGTGGCCCAGTTGTCATAAAAAGGCTATAGGCTGAATTTATAACAGCTGGCATGAGGAAATGACATGATCTCCTGAACAGAGGTTCAAAACGTCTGCTAGCTGTTGGCAGACTGGGGCATAGTTTGCTAATCCTGTGTCTGTTTCTGTTTCTGTTGTCTCTGGTGGTGCCTCAGGTCAGGGGTATGAGATGGCTAGGGGTGAATAGGATGCCGCTCTACCATGGGGAATATACATCCAATTGACTTTTTTCTTCTGTTGGGGGAGTTTCATACCAAGACTTTTGTGGGTTGCCCTTGAGTCATTTAGAGAATGGAGTGAAGTGTCAGTATTGGCTGAGAATAGTTTCTGGCCCTCAAATGGCAGGTCTTCAATGGTGTTTTGCTCTTCTCTAGGGAAGCCTGACAAATGGAGACAAGAGATTCTGCATATGACCACCGATGTGGTGAGAGACATTGAAGCTGTGTCAGCCGTGTTAAGGGAAACCTGGGGGGTCATTTTTGCTATCAAGACACCCTCTACAATACTAGATTGGTAGGCTGCCTTCTTCTCGTAGTTTATCAACGTAAAGTCTCATCTTCTCAAAATGGGTGTACATATATTTTGAAAAGGGAGCAGAGTAATTCACAATTCTAATTAACAAAGACTCAGAGGAGTATGATTTCCTACCGAAGAGCTCTGACCTTTTCCAATTTTTGTCGTATGGGGTTGACTTGAATTTTGTTTGTTTCCCCCTGGTATTTGCCGCATCAACCACCAAAGAGTTTGGGATGGTATATGAAAAGAGAAACTCAGCTCCTTTCGCTGGCACATAATATTTTCTATCCATCTTCTTGGATGTGGGTGAAATAGAAGCAGGAGTTTGCCACAGGATCTTGGCAGGATAAAGGATGGCTTTGTTAACTGGCAATGTTATCTTGCCTGAAGGAGAGGCTTGTAATATGCCTTTCAACTTATGTTGCACAACTAGGAACTCAACGAGAGAAATGTCAAGCAAGTCTGTGACCCTCTTGTATAGATCCTGGAATGATCTGAAATTATCACCCACGGTAGGCGGGGATGGCATAATAGACTCATCTTCAGAGGATGAAGAGATGTGAGATGAGGCAGTGTCTTGTCCTCCTGGGTCTCATCCAGGTCCTCAATGTCCTCCTGATTTATATCAGATGCAAGTGGCGGAGAGAGTTTAGGAGCCACTGGTTGTGGCTGTGGCATCACTGGAAGTGGTACCTGGGTCTGGACCACCCCCCATGGATCAGACACATGCCATGGTTGTGGGAGAGGGATGGGGGGGAGCCAAGGGAAAGTCTGCCACATCTGTGTCTGGACAATCTGTTGCTGAGCCTATGCCATCAGTTTAAGTGAGAAATGGCATGGAGAGAAGGGTATGACTTGCTCATCCCCACTGTTGCTAGAAAAGTGAGGTATCAAGCTTGCAGGAGTGGCTAATCTGCTGGGCCGCACTGACGATGGTGTTGCATTGGTGCTGAAGAGCAGTGTGCCTGGTACCGACATTACTGCTAATTCTTGCTGAGTGGTCTATGGTCTGGGGGGCAGGAAGACTGGCACTGCTGGTGCTGAGGGCTACATGTGCTGTGGTACCGGGTCTTCACGTGCCTTTGTTGTTGATGGTGCTGGGGGGCTCTTGGTACTGACTTCCTAGGAGTTATCAAAATCAGATCTGGTCTCCCCTTTGCCATAGGTTGTGATGGCGTCCTGCGTGCTGGCAGTGAAGATGCGGTCTCCTTGTGCTTCAGCATGTAGATCTACACTTCCTTGGAGGCTTTACCCCTGGATGAAAAGGGCTTGTGCTGCAAGGATGTCCTCTTTGTAGGTCTAACATCAAGAGGCAAAGAATTATATAAAATTATATAAAAATGTATTTTTAGGGCAGGCTGGCAGTGCTGGTGAACACAGGCTTTAAACAAGTCACACATTTTTAAAAAGATGACAATAATGCTTTTTATCTTGCAAGTGACTTGTTAATATTTGGTAGCTAATTTTTATCATTTTATATAATTCTTTGCCTCCCGCTCTTTGCTGTTTTTTTGGAGGCCTTGTCCTGTGGTGTCGGACCCTGGTCTGATACTGCCGTTGGCGATGTATCAAGTGGCGATGTAGTTGAAGACAGTTCCAATGCCGGTCTTTCAGTCTTTTCCATAGAAAGCAGCTTAAGCTAGAGCTCTCTTGTCTTGGCAGACCTGGCTGAGAGCTTTTTACAGTGGTGGCAGGATTTTGATGAATGGTCATTATCCTGGCATCTGATGCACTGGGTATGTCCATCCAAGATAGGAATGGACATTCTGCAGGTCAGGCATCTCTTGAAGCCTGGTGAACCTGTCATATCTAAACTCTAGCTATAAGAACTATAGAATAAAAAAGATTTTTTTAAGCTAACACTAACATTAAACCATGAATAACTTGCTAAAACAACTTAAACTCTACACTACCAACTAACAACTAACAAAAATCTATCAACTCTAACTATTCTATTATGGAGCACTGCTCTGTTTTGACCAAACCAGGAGCGGTTGAAAAGAAACTGAGGTGATAGGTGACGGTGCACATGCGTCAGCATGCTCATTGTGTCGTGAGCTGTGCCGTGCGTGCATGCCAGTACCCGGGGGGGAATACTGCTGTCAAAAAGTTCCAATTAGAAGTGTAGGGGCACTGAAACACCTACAGTGGAGAACCCACAGGGACACTACTCGAAGAAGAACCATATTTATCAGCTCCCCAGGGGCCCAGTGAAAATTAGCTAGCAAATATTAACAAGGCACTTGCAAGATGAAAAGCATTATTGCTATCTTTTTAAGAACGTGTGACTTGTTTAAAGCCTGTATTCACCAGCACAGCCAGCCTGCCCTAAAAATACATTTTTATATCATTTTCAATCTAAAAGCCTTCAGATAAGGGTTCAATTCTCTGGTGAAAACAAGGTTTGCAGTCACCTCATGAATTCTTGAAAATATAACAATAGATAGAATTGAGAGTACTTGGGGATAGTTCCATAGGGTTCAACTTCCCCTTCAGCTCCATTTCCCTTGGAACTGATTTAAAATACCACTCCATAATAAGAATAAGGACTTGGCTTTGATACATTTGTCAGCCTGTTTAAACAGAGAGCAACTGTGCTAAACAAATCAGTGTAAGTAGTTTCCAATCACTGAGCACATCCTTAAACCCACACTCTCAAAACTTCTCCCCTTCCCCTCCTACACACATAAAAGGAGAGATACAGGTTAACAAGAATGAGGATGTTAATTATCATAATTTGTAGTATGCCCACTGATGGATTTCTCCATGCCCTGGGAAGATTCACATTACCAGGTGGCATTGGGAGGGAATAAGATATTTTCTGGGAAGTAAGACAAAAGCAGCCACATCCATTTCATTTATGACTCATACCAAAGATCTGCTGAGACCACCTGAGATGAAAGACTCTCACAGAGACTCACTAGACTGTTTTTCTCCTAGCTCCAGAAGCATTTTTTAAACAACAAATAGAAAACAAGGTTGAAGGAACATGGGCAAGATTAAAAAAAACTGATTATTTTGGATAAAGATTTTCTTTTCATTGCTAAGCTAAGAGCTGCACGAAATGTGAGCCCCAACCCTGCACTGAGCAACTTGTATGTAAATTGTTGTACTCACAAGGAGGCCCACAGAAGTCCATAAATTCATCTGGGTGCCATGTGCTACTTGTGTGCAGGGTCAGGGCTATCATGACTTTAATTTCCACAGATTTTTTGCTTTCAGTTAATGTCCAAACTCCACAGAGATTCACTTTGAAATTTTTATGTTTCTTTGAACCTAAAGTTCAAACTAAAGATCAGCCAAAACAACCAACATTTCTTGGTTTAGAGGATAAAATAGAAACAGAACCCTACATAGAATCATTAGATGCCCTGTGGTTGCTTTTTCTTCCTGAATTACAATTTGATCCAATTTTACCCTGAACTCATCCCAGATTGTTCATAACCATAAGTAAGGAGATGAAAACATCAGTGGGTAAATTTACCCCGTCATGTTTCATTGCTTCACTTTTGATCAGCTATATTTAAAAGTATGTTTATAAATACTCCGCTGTTCTATTTGGGCTCTTTATTTAGTTTTTGCATCTTAGTCATCTCAGATATACTGTAAGTATGAAGACCAATTTATCTTCTCAGACAATAGAAAAAGTATTGCTATGTTTTGGTTCAAAACATCGTAGACGCATTTCCTGTAACTAGCCCTCTCTTCAAGAAACAAATACACAATCTCCCACCACACCACCACCATTTCTACTAATCTGGGCTTGTAACAGACACTTTGGTGATGCTGATATGATACTGGATAATATGATGGTTCTAGTAAAGATTAAAAATACATTTTCTTTGACTTTTATTTGCCTGGTTCTTCTTTAATTCCAAGTATTATTGTTCTTCATAGCCGTTAAGGCTGAAATTTACAAATTGCCTAGGGAATTTGGGTGACAATTTACTATCAACATAAATACTGAATAGCCTAGTCTTCACAAGTGGCTTTGAAAAATCCTACCCGAAATCCTTGTTTGTTTACTCTTAAAGACATTGATTTAAACCTTCCACTACAACACATGCACAATGCAGTCTAGAAGGGTGGCATACAGATGGATTTTGTATTTCCCTTAATCCTGCGTTAAGTTGAATTCATGCTCCTGTATGACCCTGATGACATTTTTCAGCAGATACTTTTTTTGTCTCACCTCTCCAAAAAAAAAAAAAAAAATGCTAACATGGGTCAACCCAAAACATTTAACCAGTTCATGCAGTATTTGCCAAATTGTTCAGTAAGTAAATAAATAAATTCCCTTGAAATCATTTTTGACATATTCAGAATGTAATATTTGTTTTTTCTATTTTGAAATGTTTTTGTTCCAAAATTTACTTCAGTTTTATTTTAAAAACAATTAAAAGGTTTTAACAATTTCAAAACCTTTGCTTCAGATGGAATGAAATTTTTTTTCCATCCTCTTTTTTTCACTTTTAGGTTTGAAGAAAATTTTGGAAAACTTTCATTTTGGGTTGACCCGAAACAATTCTTTTCCTCCTGACTTTTCAGACTGTCTCATAAACAGAAAAATCAGTTATTCATATAGCTATTATTCTGAGTTATCTTTACAGTAAAAGGGCTAACATGGCAGCTCAAAATTGTCTAGATGGGAGGAAGCTCCAGCTTTGCTCAGCTGTACACTAATTATAGCCATGCACTGGAGCCACTAGACTAGGGGTGGGCAATAAGCAGCCCATGGGCCAGGTGTAGTTTGCCAGGGTTAACCCCTGGTGGGCTGCCAGCATTATATTTACCTGTACTTCCACAGGTATAGCTTCTCACAGCTCCCGTTGCCTATGGATCACTGTTCCTGGCCAATGGAAGCTGTCGGAAGCAGTGTCTTAGTCTGCATGGCTTCCCACGGCTCCTATAGGCCAGAAACAGTGATCTGTGGTCAACGGGAGGTGCAAGCAGCTATACCTGCAGATGTGTCCCTGGCAAACCACATCTGTCCATGGGCCACTTATTTCCCACACCTGTACTAGACTGTCTCAGGAGAGGGTCTTTGTGAGCTAGGGTGACCTTCCAATGACCAACTATGTCAGCTCTAAATCTGCTTTACACTGGTGAAGCAGCACAAAGCAGCCACTCTGCAGCATGCTGGTCACCTTTTCTCCTTTGTCATTTCACTATGGTCACCACTCTTTGGTCTAACTAGTGCAAAAACACAACTGGGAATTATTTAGCCTATGAGGCTGGAACTTGAAAATTAAATGGTTGTTTTGAATCTTAACAAATATAATGAAAGCAGATTGCTGACTTGTAAAGGAAATAATTTCTCTACTGTTTACATCAAACATACTTAGTGGACGTCTCTGAAGCTTTTATTCATTACAATTTCAGGTGCAAGTACAGATGAGATTCACAAATGCATAACCATCATCAATCTCTTGCTCTCTCTCTCTATATATGTATATATATATTTCAACACCAAAGGAGCAGAGAATTCATGTGAGACCTAAGTCACACAGTACAATTGTCGTATAATAAGAAGAATGAAAGCAAAGAGAATGTATTGTGAAAGGATCACTCAGGAGGACATCATTACACATGTGATTTCCACATTGTTCGTGAGGATCAACATTTTAATACCTTTTTTTTCCCTATAGGTCTCAAAGCATCATTATCCCCATTTTATAGATAAGGAAACTAGGATACAGAGAGAAAAAGTGACTAGAAGGGTTTGCAGAAAAATTTCCAATAGTAAATTGGATTTTTAATTATTTTTTAAAAAGAGGTTTTGTATCCATAAAATTTGTTGCTGTTGGTTGAAATGCTGAGAACAAAGATTTTGTCTGTCAAACAAAACCCTTAATGAGGGAAGTAAGTGCATCATGGGAGTTCCTGAACATGGTATATTATGGGAAATGCAGTTCAGTCTGAGAGCCTGTCCCAGATAGGAGAATGAGAGCATGAGGTATCCAAACTATAACTAGAAAGCACTGTGACATCATTTTTAATACACTTATTTCTAGTTTTGGCCAATGTCACTGCACATTTTCCATGCAAAGTTTTGATAAACATAAAAACATAATATTTTTCTATTCTCTTCTCCTTAGGGAAAAAATAACCTCTAACTACCCCTCCAGCCAGATATTTTTACCCCACTGTTGCCATATTCTTAAGCACCTGTAACCCCCTTTTCCCTCCCCGGGTTACTGGGGAGCAGGTCACACTCACAGGTGTGCCTGGGCGCCTGATGTTTTAACCCAAAAGAGATCCTGAGCACCCCAGTGGTGATGGTGTTTAGTTGGGGAAAGCCCTATCCACCCCTTTGCTGCAGTCCCTTGCTGGTAATGAATGTAAAGTGGCGGTGCCTCCACCTGGCTGGCCTTGTACACACTCACTGGTGTGCCTTGAGAGCCTCCAGGAACATACTCATTCCAACATAAACCTGGATCTAATTCCAGAACAACTACAAATCATATACATCTAATAGAATACTTTAAAATAAACAATCTTTACTTAACTTAAATAAACAGGGATTAACAGATTTAGCAATGAATAGCATTACAAAACACATAACAATAATTGAAGCTTATATAGCTAACATTTGTACTACCAGTGACCCCACCCCAGAGTGTGCACACCCCTGGACTCACAGTCCCAGACACTTGCTTGCGTTGGCGCGCTGATGTTGCAGCTGTAGTGGAGATTTGGTCCAGGCTAGACAGCAGCTCTGTCCCAGGCAGCACTTTTTCAACAAGGCCCAAAACTTACTGCCTCATGCTGTGCCTATTGGAAGCAGCCTGCTGAATCCCAGTTCCACACAGGCATCTAGTTCCGGTCTGCAGCTGCCCTCCAACAGCCCCTGGACAGGATCAATGTCCTTGGCAGCAGCCTGGCTCCCCCTTCGGTTCCAAGGCCAAGGCCCAGACTCTAGGCCTCTTTTCTTCAGGCACATGGAGAGAGAGTCCTCTCACCCCAGAGTCCTTCCTTCCTGTTTTTCCCAAGGGCTCATGGGAATTGTAGTCTGGATTGCAGCACAGGGTCTTTCCAGGAAAAAAAACAGAGGCCCCTTTAGTAAGGGGACTACACACCCATTCGCTCAAGCTTGGGATTCAACAAAATGCAGGACAGCATATAGAAAAACTAAACAATCAAAAAGCCAATTTTAGTTTTAGATCCCACCCAGAAGAGAAGGCACACAGACCACTTTTGGATCCAAATCCTTGTGACATTCAAAAAAGTTCAAATATGAGAGTTTGGTTTTGGCTATGCAGTTCCACATAATGTTGGAATAATTAAATGTTATATTCTACAGAGCAGGATCCAGTCCATTTACATTTAATCTGAAAGTGATTACTAGTAAATACCATAATGAAGATGTGATATACAGCAGAACTGGTAGGAGATCTCTTTATATCTTGATCTCAATTATCAATTTATCAGACGTGTGGGGGTTACTAAATATTATACAACCCACACCATGACAGGGAGATGGCAGAGCCTACTATTAACAGATTCCACAGATAAAATAATATATATTTTATTACACACAAATACCTATATTAAAATAATATTAAACTTGCAAAGTCAAGAGCTCAAAAGTTAAAAAAAGCCAGTACAAAGGTTGCCTGTGCAACCTTAATTCGCCTCTTTTATTCATATGCATTGAGATACAACCTTTAATTACATGATCAAATGCTATTTTTCCACTAGATGCCTGCGTCATTCTTATGGTTTTAGTTTAGCAGTAAAGTTCAGCATAAAGCATATCCCTGGAATGGAAATTTTCAACTCAGTTTGGTGGTTCTAAGCCACTGAAAACAGGCATTATTTATGAGACATTGACGCCATCAGCCTAGTGGATGGGCACAACAAAGAAGGCTCATTAGTAGAAGAAGAGAATACAAATCAGATTGTCATTAAGTGAAGTGCAGGCTGGTTTCCCCTTCTCTAGGACATAGTGTTCAGGTTGGATTCAATTTCAGAAAGAGAATATTACAGTGTCCTCTGGAGAAGATAATGCATAAAAATGATCTTGGAATTTCAGAATATTTGTCCTGAGGTGGGCTGACAGTGAGCACAATTCTTTGGGGAAAAAAAGGAAGAAAAAGGATTTTGAGGGGACCTAACTGAAAGAGTTGAAAATGAACAAGTAAGCTGCTTTCACAAGTGAAAGGTAAAATCCTAAGAGGTTTTAAACACTGGAAGCTGAGAGCAAATGGCTGCAATATTTGACAGAGCTTTATGAATGATATGGAACAAGCTGTAAGCAGTGACACTGGAAGCAATCATTCAAAAGAATCTTATAGGCATCTACAGCATTAAAGACTAGAATAACAAAGCAATAAGGGAAGCTGGATTGCAATACACCTTTAGAAGATTTGCTTATACAAGACACAGGCTTTTGTCTATTCAAACAGTTCCTTTATGCTGTAATTTAATTGAATTTATCCATGACCCTGAACTCATGAAAACCTGGCAATCATGGAGATTATACACAAATCTTTTAAAAATTGTCCTAGCTTTATTCAGAATGCATAGGTGGTGGGCACTCACCTCTGATCCCAACCCTGCACCCTTCAGAGGTCAATTTAATCAATCTAGGGACCGTGTGGACTTTACCACTGTGATATCTGAGCATCTCACAACAATTAATGAATATATCCTCCCTTAATACGTCCTCATTTTACAGATGAGGAATTAAGGTACAGAACAAATTAAGAGACTTACCTTTGGTCATGCACAAAATGTGCAGATGAACCAGGAAGTGAATCAAAGTTTGAGTTTCAGCCCAGTGCTTTAACAACAAGACTATTTTCCCTCCTCTACCTAGTCCTGCGTCAATGGGGTATTATGCTGATGCTGTGCTCCGACAGCACAGATCTTCTTGCTATATCAGGGTCTAAAATACAATGCCCTTATCCACACTAAGGCGTTATTTCAAAATAATCCCCCTTATTTCTAAATAATAAGCAGAGTGTCCACACTACTAAGCCCATTATTTTGAAATAACGGGCTGGTTATTTTGAAATCTGAACTCCTGCTTTCCTCAGAGAATAATGCTTATTTCAAAATTGTTATTTTGAAATCGCATTAGTATGGACTAGCCGATGATGCTAATTCAAAATACTTGTCCTCCAGAGGCCTCTCAGCTGCAGCTTTGACCACACAAGCCACACCTGCCATCTCCTCTGCTTGCTTTCTTCTGTGGAGCTTATAATTCCAGGCTGCAAGAGAAGGCCTTGTGCCACATGGCCTGCTTTGCCAGCAGGACCCAAGGGAACCATGACAGACCCTAACACTCCCCCAGTGCCTCCCATAGCTGCCAGCACTCCGGCTGCTCCTTTGGCTGCCACTGGCCAGGGACGCAGAAGAACTCTGGCCTGGCCTGGTGCAAAGATCCTGAACCACATTTGGGGTGGGGGGGAGCCCAACCTCTAGGATCTCCACACCAGAAAAAAGAACACAGACATCTATGGCTGGATCACTGCCAGCCTGGCTGACAAAGGCTACACCCAGATCCTGGACCAGGTCCAGATGATGGTCAAGGATCTCCACCAGCCCTACCACAATGCCAGGAAGTAGGGTGGATGCTGTGGGGTAGCACCACACATGTGCCACTACTTTAAGCAGCTGTATGCCAACCTGGGAGGGCGGCTGGTCCCCTCCCTCTCCCCATTGTCATTGAGTCTGTCCAGGACACACTTGGCATCAGCCTCCACAAGGGTGGGGATGAGGAAGCAGAGGGAGGAGGAAGAGGAGGAGGAGGCCAGCCAGACAACCATGCACAACAGCCAAGACCTGCTCCTCACACTGGAGCCAGTCCCACCCTTCCAAGATGTCTCTGAGTCTTTGAATGATCCCGGGGGAAGGCACTTCAGGTGAGTTCTATAACTTTCCCTATTTACAAGTGGGGGCAGGCAGCAGGCTGTGAGGGGCTGTGTGATCCTCACTCAGCCAACTCAGCCTGGGGGGGGGCCGCACAACAGCCTGTGCACCTGGGTGAACATGGAGCACCTGTCTGGAGCATTCTGCCCCATGACGCTGTCATACAAGAACCCCCTCAGTCCTTCTCACAACGTTCCTGGAGAGGCCTGCTATACTCCGCCTTCTGTGGTGGGATGTCTTCTCACAACAAGCCACCACTAAGGAGTCTGGGGTCATGGAACTATACAGCAGTGCTGCACATGGCACAGGATCATGCCTTCACTCAGGCAGCATCCACTCCCCATCAAGTACGATGATGAGGAGGAGACTAATCCCCTGCATGGGACCTGCCGGGGGGGAAGTAACCCAGTAGCACGCTCTCCAGCAAGTGGCGTCTGCTGCTCAAACACACCTCCAACATCCCCCCCTCCCCTCCAGTGGGCATGGATAGAAGTTCTCTCTCTTCAGAACACCACCAGTGCTGGACCTAGTGTGTGGGAGACACAGTAAGAAGCCAAGTCGCCCCTTTCCCCTCTACTGTTCGCAGTCTCCTGGCCTGGTCAGGACCTTTCCCTGCCTGCTTGTTGGCGGGGTCTGGGAATAGTGATGCTCCCCTGGGATGTCTGTGCCCCAGCAGGAAAGTGCCCATACAGCATTACTCAAAGCACATCACCATCATCTGAACTGAGACCTTCAGTGTGGCTCAAAGATAAGGGCTGGGCTTCATACACAGTATCTCCTGGGATAACTGCCCTTGTAACTTTTCTTCACAACTGGGCCAGCAAGTCTGGCACATCCTCCATCTCCCATGTCATCTGCACAACTCCACAGGATCCGCAAGTGGAAGAGAAGCCAGGAGGACCTCATATGCGAATAAATGGCCTGCCTGCAGTCCCTCATCAGGGGCCTCAAGGGGGCACTCTAAGAGTGGGCCACTGACCAGGAGCAGCAGAAATCAGCCTGGGATGAGCTGGTGCTCCAGCATAAGGCCATGTGCTCCTCCCTCACCTCCGTGATGGAGCGCATGGCCTTATGCATGAAGCAGGCCACCAGCCACCTCTCTCACCCTTCCATGGTTTCCACTCATAGCCCTCCTGGGGCTGCCAGGGCCCAAGAACGTGGGATAGTGGGACCTCTCTGGCAGCCAAAGCCTTCTGACCAACCAGAGGCAGGTGCCAGTCCTAGACCCATCTCTGAGTTCCCCTTCCCCCACCTTCCACCTTCCCCCATTCTAGGTTCCTTCCCCAGTCCCTCCCCTGTTGTATATCCCCTCCCCCCAAATAAACAGTCTTGTTGTTTTCATAAACAAAAGGCTTTTTTTAATTTGCTCTGTAGGGGAGGGGAGAAGGTAAGAAGGGAAGGCAGGGGAAGGAAAGGGTAGGGGGGAAATGCACACAGAGAGAATGCAGGGAACCTTTGTGGAGAGACACGGGGGAGAATCTCACAGCTGGCCTTGGACAAAATTCTCCCTCAAGGCCTCTCTGATGAGCACAGCCCCTTGATGTGCTCTCTGAATGGCACTGTTGTCTGGCTGCTTGTATGCCCTGGCCAGCCATTCAGCCTCTGCCCCCGCCTCTGACAGAAAAAAGTCTCCCCCTTGCTCTCTCAAAGGTTGTGGCACACAGTAGGCCACCCCCACAAAGGGGATGTTGTGCTTGCTGTAGTCCAGCCAGGTAAGGAGACTCCTGAACCTCCCCTTTAAACGGCCTAATGCACATTCCACCATCATGCACCACCTGCTCAGCTTGGCATTGAAGTGTTTATTGGTGGGATCCTGGCTCCTGGTGTAGTGCTTCATGAGCCAGGAGAGCAAGGGGTAGGCTGCATTGCCCAGGATGCAGATAAGTACGTCCACCTTCCCAACTCTGATGGTGTAGTCAGGGAAAAAAATGCCAGTGTGAATCTTTTGGAACAGACAGGAATTCTGGAAGATGTGGGTTTTGTGCACCTTCCCTGACCATCTGATATTGATGTCAGTGAAGTATCCCTTGTGCTCTATGAGGGCTTGCAGCACCATGGAGAAGTACCCCTTTCTATTCATGTAGTCAGAGGCACAGTGATTGGGGGGCAGGATAGGGATGTGGGTGCCATCTATGTCCCCAACCCCCGCAGTTGGGGAAGCCCAGGGTGGCAAAACCATCTCTGATGGTGTCTGCTTTTCCCAGAGTGATGATTTTCCATAGCAGCATGTGATTGAGGGCTCTTGCTACTTATATGAGCACAGCTCTGACTGTAGATTTCCTCACACTGAACTGGTTTCTGATGGAGCATGCTCCATGTCCAGCATGGTGAGCTTCCAGAGTGTGATGGCGACACGCTTCTGCATGGGGATGGTGGTCTCATGTGGGTGTCCTGTCACATGAGGGCAGGGGTGAGCCACTCGCAGAGCTTGAGGAAAGTGGCCTTCCACATGCGGAAGTTCTGGAACCACTGCTGGTTGTCCCATAGCTGCAGAATGATGCAGTCCCACCAGTCCTAACTGGTCTCCCACCTCCAGAAGCAGTGTTTCACAATGTCCAAGGGATTGAGAGGCATGCACAGTAGCAAAAGCACCAAGATTTGAGTGATGAGGGCCTGTGGTCTGGGCTGGTCCTCGTTCTGCTGGAGCAGCATGTGGGCAGTTTGGAATTATTGTGCCATGAGGCACAGCACAAGGCCTGTGAGCTTGCCACTGCTTTATAGCAGCTCTGGCTCCATGTTGTGAGTGCTGTGGTATCTGCAGGGACAACCAGAATACACTGCTTCCATTTTCTGTCCCACGAACGGGAAGGCAGTGGAGGAGTGTCATGTGAGATGCAGCCATAGAAAGGAGCCCCTGAAAGCACACGTTGCAACTTGCCTGTCTAAGCAGCCACAGGAAGTCTCTGTCCTCCTGCTGCTCTCCCACAGTGCTTCCGGGGCTCTAAGTCCAAGGCAGGCTCCAATCAGTGTGGATGCACTATTTTGAAATAATTCTGATTAATTTCCATGTTCCCCCATAATAGGGACACACAATTTCAATTTTATTATTTCAGGAGTTATTATTTTGATTTCTTATTTGATTTGATTACTTATTTCAAAATAATTTCCTAGTATAGATATGTCCTATGACTGCCCCGTAAAGAGTTCCTTACTGTTATTATATCATGAGTCTCAAATGAGAAAAGGTTGTGCATAGATGGTAAAGAGAACAAAGCAAAGAGTGATTTGGTCATACGAATGGAGGTGTGTGTTCTGGTGACCTTATGGTAAATATAAGGGTGAAATTCAAGTGGTTTATGATTATCTCAAAAGGCTCATTAAAGGTGGAATAGTGTTATGTACCACTTTAAAGTGGATTATATTTTAAAAATTAGGAATTTCAATTTTCACATTAAAGTGATATGCGCAAAACACTTAATATTGAGCTTTTTAGTACCCACCTTTAAGAGTCTGTTTCTTCAGCTAACATGGGAAAAGTTACTGCTGGCCTAAGGCTAGGTAAGACGCGTGCTTAAATGGATCCCCCTTGACAGCCGTTTCTCATCTTCTTCTGCTTGCTTGCCTACCTCTCTGAGGGTATGTCTACACTACAAAGTTAATTCAAACTAACAGCCGTTAGTTCGAATTAACTTTAATAGGGGCTACACCTACAAACCGCTAGTTCAAATTTAAATCGAACTAGCGGAGCTTTAATTCGAACTAGGTAAACCTCATTCTACGAGGAGTAACGCCTAGTTCGACTATAGTTCGAATTAAGGGCTGTGTAGCCACTTAATTCGAACTAGTTGGAGGCTAGCCCTTCCCAGGTTGCCCTGGTGGCCACTCTGGGCCAAACCAGGGAAACTCTTCTGCCCCCGTCCCGGCCCTGGAGCCCTTAAAGGGCCACGGTCTGGCTACAGTGCTTGTGCCAGTTGCTAGCCTGCCAGCACCCAGCCAGGAGACCCTGCACCTGGCACAGCATGAGCCAGCCACCCACTGCCACCCAGCCCTCCGCCTCTTCCCAGAACCAGGCTGGCGGCTCACAGGAGCCTGCCCGGGGCCGCAAGAGGCGGGTGCCCGCCTGGTCTAGTGTGGAGATCGTGGACCTCATCCAGGTTTGGGGGGAGGCCTCCAACGTCCACAATCTCCGCACTAGGCAGAGGAAAGCGGCTGTCTAGGGCAGGATAGCTGCCAGCCTGGCCACCAAAGGCCACATGCGAACCCAGGAGCAGGTTTGCATGAAAACTGCTGGTCCAGTGAGACCCTGACCCTGAGCTTAGAACATAAGAACATAAGAATGGCTGTACTGGGTCAGACCAAAGGTCCATCTAGCCCAGTAGCCTGTCTGCCAACAGCGGCCAACACCAGGTACCCCGGAGGGGATGGACCGAAGACAATGACCAAGCGATTTGTCTCGTGCCATCCATCTCCAGCCTTCCACAAACAGAGGCCAGGGACACCATTCCTACCCCTGGCTAATAGCACTCCATGGACCCAACCTCCATGAATTTATCTAACTTCTCTTTAAACTCTGTTATAGTTCTAGCCTTCACAGCCTCCTGTGGCAAGGAGTTCCACAGGTTGACTAAGCGCTGTGTGAAGAAGAACTTTCTTTTATTAGTTTTAAGCCTGCTACCCATTAATTTCATTTGGTGTCCTCTAGTCCTTATATTATGGGAACTAATGAAGAACTTTTCTTTATTCACCCTCTCCACACCACTCATGATTTTATAGACCTCTATCATATCCCCTCAGTCTCCTCTTTTCTAAGCTGAAAAGTCCCAGTCTCTTTAGCCTCTCTTCATATGGGACCTGTTCCAAACCCCTAATCATTTTAGTTGCCCTTTCTGAACCCTTTCCAAGGCCAAAATATCTTTTTGAGGTGAGGAGACCACATCTGTACACAGTACTGAAGATATGGCATACCATAGTTTTATACTTCCCTCCTCCTTCTTCCCCTGGCTTCCCTTCCAGCTCCTCCTCCCAGGTTTCCCCTCCCCTCTCCCACCCTCTCTCTTCCCCTCTCCCACCTCCTTTTCCCAGTCTCCCAGAGGTTAATCCCCCCCCCCCTAGTTTTGTTAAATAAAGAGAGTTTCTATTTTTGAACACACGTGTCCTTTATTTTTTACATCAGGAAGGGGGGCTAGGAGGGGTAAGTGGAAGGAGGTGAGGGAGGAATGGGGCACGAGCCCCCGATGGGGAGGACTGGGGTGGCTCTGCGGCTCCTCGGGTGGAAGCTCTCCTGCAGGGCCTCCTGGATCCTGACAGCCCCTGATTGACCCCGCCGGATAGGCAGCCTGTGGCAAGTGCAGCCGGCTGATGGCCGAGTGCTGTGATGTGCCGAGTGTGGGCACTCAGGGCACTCCAAGACAGGACTGCTTTGCTGTCCTCATCGAGTAGACAAGCAAGCCGGGAACCCTGAGAACTGTCTGTCCGGGTGGGGTCGGGTCCCTTTAAGCACAGCCCTCGGCTAGCCTGAGGCAGCAGCTCCACACTCTACGTCCTAACCTGATGCCCTGCCGGCACTGGTTCCAACCAGCCTTATCTTCGGTTCAGGGTCCACTCAATGTGGACATGCTATTTCGAATTAGCAAAACGCTAATTTGAATTAATTTTTAGGTCTAGATGCACTAATTCGAATTAGCTTATTTCGAATTAACTAATTCAAATTAAGTTAGTTCGAATTAATGCTGTAGTGTAGACATACCCTGAGGGACAGCAAAGCATTTGTACTGCGTGCTCTGGTTGCCCTGCTTTTGGACACCACAAAACACTCCTTGCCAAAGCTGGAGCTGCCTCTGGGCATGTGATGCCCCCACATTGCCATGCTGCAATTTCTGCAGCAGTTTGTGCATGCTTCTTTCATGGCCCTTCATGAGCTTGACTCCGAGCTCATCATCAAGACCTTCTGTCTCTGTGTGGGAGCAAGACCCTTGCAACTGCACCCCATGGTGGAGAGACGAATATAGAGGCTGGACACCAGTTCCGACTCGTGGGACCAGCAGGTTATGGAGCAGTGGGACAACCAGCAGTGGCTCCACAACTTCCACGTGAGGAAGGTGACCTTCATGGAGCTGGCTCGCCCCTGCCCTTCATTGATGGGACACCCAGATGTGACTCGCCATCCCCCTGAAGAAGCAGGTCACCATTGTTGTCTGGAAGCTGGCCACCCCAGACAGTTACCAGTCTGTGGGCAACCAGTTCAGCGTGGGGAAATCCACCATCAGGGCCCTCCTCATGGAGGTAAGGCACTCTTGGGCTGTAGTCCCTGGAGGGGGGGGAGTACTGAAAAGGAGGGGTTGGGGTGCAGGGGATGGGCTGTGGGTGGGGGGAAAGTCCCATCTCCAAGGGGTTCTCCAGTCCCACCCTCACACAGCTCTGTGGGGGGGTGGCCTCGTAGGGGGTGGCTCCTGGGGCATTTGTGGGGGAGATGGGAGGGGGGTAGAGACCTACCACGGGCTCAGGCACCTCCTTTGACTTTCTGTTTTGTGTCTTTGTCTCCTTCTGCAGGTGGTGACAGCCATAAACTCCGTCCTGCTGTGCAGGTCATCTGCCTGGGAGACCTGAACCCCATTGTGGCCAGTTTTGCTGTCCTGGGTTTCCCCAACTGTGGGGGAGCCATAGATGGAACTCACATCCCCAACCAGGACCCAGAAGTTCAAGCCACTTGGTATATCAACAGGAAAGGATACTTCTCAATGGTCCTGCAGGCCCTGGTCGACCACCACGGACAGTTCACGGACATTTTCGTCAGGTGGTGGGAGAGGGGACATGATGCCCACATGTTTAGAAACTCCATCCTCTACCAGAAACTGGAGGCTGGCACATTGTTCCCCCAGCGTGACTTCAGGGTCAGGGATGTGAAGATGCCACTGTGCATTGTGGGGGACAAGGCCTACGCCCCTCATTGCATGGCTGATGAATCCCTACACTGGCCACCTGGATCCAAGCAGGGATCATTTCAATGCCTGCCTGGGCAGGGCCCACATCCAGGCTGACCCACCTTGATGTGGGGGAGCAAAACATCCCCCTAGTGGTCTCAGCAAGTTGTGTTCTCCAAAACTTTGTGGAGAGCAAGGGGAGGCTTTCCTACTGGAATGAGGGGGCACACGCTCCCTCCTCAGGTCCTCCTCGACCCTCCAGCATCTGCGGCTGCCCTGGGGTCGGGCAGCTGGCTCAGCTGGTGGTGATTGCCCCATAGTCATGGCTAGTCTGGCTGGGGAGAATAAAGAGAGGTGGTCAATCATCCATGGAAACACTGTCCCTGAGGCCTTGCCCTCCTCTGTTAGAGCAACAGTCCTTGGGCCAGAGTACAGTGATGTCCCTGAAACAAGGTGTCGAGGGCCACATCCCCTCATTGGGATGGAAGCCCCCTAAGTTCAGTATAATACCCCTTTTTCCCGAGGCATACACAGTCTGTGGGCTCGGTTTATAACTAATGCCCCTCTCTGAGGGGATATACGGCCCTGAGGCCTAGTCATAAGTACATTCCCCTCTATCAGGCGATTTATGGCCCTGAGGCCGAGTCACTAGGTAAGCCTCCCAAAGTCAGGGAGTCATCAGGTTGTGGGGTGGGGAATTAGGAGAGCCCGGGCCCTCCCACTCCACCAGGTCCCAGCCCAGGGCCCTCTTGGCAGCAGCTAACTCTGCTGCCTGCTCAGTGGGGATGCCTGCCGGAACATTACTACCTACCGCTACCAGAGCTCTGCTTCATTCCTGATGTACGGTTCAGCGGGCCAGTCCTGGCCCAGTGGCCTCCCAGCCTGGCGCTGTCACTGTGGCTGTGGCTGAGGTGTATGCTGGAACTGCTGTGGCTGCTGAGGCAGTGGCTGGAGCTGCTACGGCTGTTGCTGCAGCAGCTGGTGCTGTGCTTGGAGGGTTTGGTTAGGAGATCCTACCTGAGCTCCTTCCCCTCTGGTGACCACTCCGACTTCCTGGCCCCCTGGGCTTTTATCCCCATCCTCTCCCTCGAGCATGCCCAGTAGGATCATGGGGGTGGGACCTGTTCGGACAACTGTGCCAAGGGAACTCCCTGTGGTCTAGTGAGGGGCAGCCATGCCCTGTCACACAAGGCCATATGTGGCCTGGACAGCGGGCCCTGCCTCACAGGGGCCCAGAGGTGCCCAGGGGCCCATGCTTTCTGCAGCCCCTTCCCCATCCCATGGACAAGCAGGCAAGGGAAGTGTCCAGCCACATTGGGATCTCATGGGCAGCAGAGGGGCCTAGGGCAGCCTGGGCTTCCATCGGGGCCACACACACAGCTGTGCCTGGCAGCGCTGTCCCTGGGAGTGATGGTGCCTTGAGCAGACAGGCATGCCCGTGTGCCATGTGCGGCACTCCTCAGTCTGATGCGGGCATGCATGCACCCTTTCTCCCAGCCTCCTTCCAGCGGTGGCTGGTGGTGGGAGAGTGTCCCCCACAGGGTCAGAAGTGTGTCAGGCCTCCCCAGAGCCTGTGAGCAGGAGTCCAGGGGTGCTCCAGGGCTGTCTCCTGGGGCTGCATGGTGCAGACTGGTACTGTACATGCTTCCACATGCATGGACTGCAGTTTGAGGGCCAGGACAAGAAGGCTGAGTGACGATTACACCACAGCCCCTTAATGCCTGCCTCCCCCACCCTATGTATGTGAAATACTTAGAGCACTCACCTTCTGATCCTTCTCCGGCCTCAGAGGATATCTGCAAGACATCCAGGCCCTGAGGTACCAGCTTCAAGGGAAGCATGGTGATGGTGCTCACCATTTCCTCCTCCTCTTCTTCCTCCAGTTCCTCCTCTTCCTCCTTCTCCTCCTCGTGGGCTGGGACCCCCAGCTGGGTGATGATGAGCATCTCCAGACCTAAGTCTATCACCAGGGGTGGGGAAGAGGCTGCCTCACCCCCCAGGATGTGGTTCAGTTCATTAAAATAGGGGCAGCAGTGGTGTCCTGCCCCAGAGTGAGACCTGCATTCCCTGGCCCTGGCATAGCCCTGCCAGAGCTCATTTACTTTGCTCCACAGCTGCTCCAGACTGCGGTGGTAGCCCCTCATGGCCAGGGTCTTGGCCGTCCAGCCATAGATGTCTGCATTGCGCTGTCTGGAATGGAGATCAGAGTACCATAGAAGCATACAGATGGAAGAGAACTCAGGAGGTCATCAAGTCCATCCCCCTGCCCAAGGAAGGACCAATCCCAACTAAATCAACCCAGCCAGGACTTTGTCAATGCGAGACTTAAAAACTTCTAGGGATCAAGATTCTATCACCTCCCTAGGTAACCCATTCCAGTACTTCACCACCCTCCTAGTGAAATAGTTTTTCACAATATCCAACCTGGGCCTCCCACACTATAACTTGAGACCATTGCTCTTTGTTCTGCCATCCATCACTACTGAGAACAGCCTTTCTCTTCAGCCTCTTTAGAACCTCCCTTCAGAAAATTGAAGTCAAATCCCCCCTCACTCTTCTCTTCTGCAGACTAAACAAACCCAAATCCCTCAGTCTCTCCTCATAGGTCATGTGCTCCAGCCCCCTAATCATTTTGGTTGCCCTCCGCTGGACCCTCTCCAATGCATCCACATCCGTTCTATAGTGGGGGTCCTAGAACTGGACACAATACTCCAGATGTGGCCTCACCAGAGCTGAATAAAGGGGAATAATCACTTCTCTAGATCTGCTGGCAATGCTCCTTCTAATGCTACTTTGCCAATCAGTCCCCAGCCTGTAACAATGCTTGAGATTCTTCTGTCCCAAGTGCAGGACTCTGCACTTGTCCTTGTTAAACATCATCAGATTTCTTTTGGCCCAATCCTCTAATCTGTTTAGGTCACTCTGAACCCTATTCCTGCCCTCCAGCATATCTACCATTCCCCCTAGCTTAGTGTCATCTGCAAACTTGCTGAGGGTGCAATCCAGCCCCTCATCCAGGTCATTAATAAAGATATTGAACAAAACCTATCCTAGAACTGATCCTTGGGGCACTCTGCTAGAAACTGACCGCCAACCTGACATCGAGCCATTGATCACTACCCGTTGGGCCCAACAGTGTAGCCAGCTTTCTATCCATCTTACAGTCCATTTATGCAATACTTCCTTAAGTTGCTGGCAAGAATATTGTGGGAGACCATACCAAAAGCTTTGCGAAAATCAAGGTATATCATATCCACTGACTTCCCCATGTCCACAGAGCTAGTTACCTCATCATAGAAGCTAATCAGATTGGTCAGGCATGACTTGCCCTTCATGAATCCATGTTGACTATTCCTGTTCACTTTCCCTTCTTCCAAGTGCTTCAAAATGGATTCCTTGAGGATCGCCTCCATGATTTTTCTGGTGAATGAGGTAAGAGTGACTGGTCTGTAGTTCCCTGGATTGTCCTTCTTCCCTTTTTTAAAGATGGGCACTACATTTGCCTTTTTCAATCATTTGAGATCTCTCCCGATCTCCACGAGTTTTCAAAGATAATGGCCAAAGGCTCTGCAATGACATTTACCAACTCCCTCAGTACTGGAAACTTGCTGAGGGTACAATCCATCCCCTCATCCAGATCATTTATACTCCTCCCTAATCATCTGTCCAAGTTTCCACTTCTTGTAAGCTTCCTTTCTGTGTTTAAGCTCACCAAGGATTTTCCCCATAAGCCAGTTTGCTCGCCTACCATATTTGCTTTTCTTACTGAGCATTGGGATGGTTTCTTCCTGTGCCCTCAATAAGGCCTCTTTAAACTACTGCCAGCTCTCCTGGACTCCTTTTCCCTTCATGTTAGTATCCCAGGGAATCCTGCCTATCAGTTCTCTGAGGGAGACAAAGTCTGCTTTTCTGAAGTCCAGGGTGTGTACTGGAGTATTGTGTCCAGTTCTGGGCCCCCCACTACAAAAAGGATGTGGACGCATTGGAGAGGGTCCAGCGGAGAGTAACCAAAATGATTAGGGGGCTGGAGCATATGGCCTATGAGGAGAGGCTGAGGGAGTTGGGTCTGTTTAGTCTGCAGAAGCGAAGAGTGAGAGGGAATTTAATAGCAGCCTTCAACTTCCTGAAGGGAGGTTCCAAAGAGGATGGAGAAAGGCTGTTCTCAGTAGTGACAGATGGCAGAACAAGGAGCAATGGTCTCAAGTTGTGGTGGGAGAGGTCCAGGTTGGATATTAGGAAAAACTATTTCACTAGGAGAGTGGTGAAGCACTGGAATGTCTCCATCCCTAGAGGTGTTTAAGTCTCGGCTTGACAAAGCCCTGGCTGGGTTGATCTAGTTGGGATTGGTCCTGCCTAGAACAGGGGGCTGGACTTGATGACCTCCTGAGGTCTCTTTCGGCTCTATGGTTCTATGGTTCTATGGTGTATTTTGCTACTCTCCTTTCTTCCTTTTGTCAGGATCCTGAAATCTACCATCTCATGATCACTGCTTCCCAGGTTGTCACCCACCTCTACTTCCCCTACTAGTTCCTCCCTGTTTGTGAGCAGCAGGTCAAGCTGCGCATGACCCCTGGTCGGTTCCTTCAGCACTTGTACCAAGAAGTTATCCCCAACTTCTCTGATTCTTATTCTTATTCTTTTTCTCCAACTTATTCTCCAAAAACTTCCTGGATTGTCTGTGTACTGCTGTATTGGTCTCCCAACAGATGTCAGAGTGGTTAAAGTCCCCCATGAGAACCAGGGCCTGTGATCTGGAACCTTCTCTCAGTTGTCTGAAGAAAGCCTCGTCTACCTCATCCACCTGATCCAGTGGTCTGTAACAGACACCAACTACAACATCACCCTTGTTGCTTTCACCTATACACTTAACCCATACACTCTCAACAGGCTTTTCTCCCTCTATATACTGGAGCTATGAGCAATCATACAGTTCTCTTACATACAATGCGACTCCTCCTCCTTTTCTCCCCCACCTGTTCTTCCTGAACAGTTTATACCCTTCCATTACAGTGTTCCAGTCATGCAAGTCATCTCACCAAGTCTCCGTTATGCCAATCAAATCACAGTTCTTTGACTGAGCCAGGGCTTCTAATTCTTCCAGTTTGTTTCCCAGTCTTCTTGCATTTGTGTACAAACCAAACACCTTAGATAACCAGTTGCTTGTCCTCAGGGCCAGCCTTAAGCCGATTCGGCCAATTCGGCCACATCAGGCCCCGTGCCTAAGGGGGCCCCGTGCCCCTGAACCCAGAAGTGCCGGCGAGTTACAGAGCAGGGGCCCTGCTCCACCAATATGTGGAGCTGGGTCTCTCCCCTGGCTCTACCTGGAGCAGGCCCCGGCCCTCCCTGCCAGCCCCCGCCCGTCCTCCCACCCCATCCCCAGAGCCTCCCCCTCGGCCCCGGACCGTCCCTGCCATGCATGGCTCAGTGCGGCTCCGCCCCCGCCGGCTGCTGCTGCTGCTGCTGCTGCTGCTGCTGCCATGAGCAGCGTTGCAGGTGGGCGGAGAGGACGCCCGGGAGTGACGTGACGTCATGGCCCGGGATTTTAAAACTCGGGGGAGGCACATTGTGGGGCCTGGCTGGCTCCGGGTTCGGCCTCCGGGGCCTGAGCGCAGACTCCGGCCCCGCAACGTGGAAGGCAGAAGGTAGGGAAGGGGCGGGGGAGGGAAAGGAAAGGAAAGGAAAGGAAAGGAAAGGAAGGGGTGGAGGAGGAGAGCTACTTGGGGAGGGAGAAGAAAGGGGAAGGCATCAAGAGACAGGGGTGCAGGAGAGACAAATGCCAGGGGCCAAGTGCAGACAATGAGGAAAGGGCAGGAGGAGGTGTCAGTGGGAGGGGACAGGGTGATGCTGGGAGAGGAGAGAGGGAAGGGCATTGGGGGCTAGAGAGGAGAGGTGTTGGGAGAAGGCTTGAAAGAAGGGTAGACATGAGAAAGGTGGGAATGGAGCAAGTCATCTGTGAGGGCACAGACGGGCAGGAGGAACAGGGCAGAGAGTGATGAGGGGAGGGCATCAGGAAAAAGAGGGCAAAGGGGCAGGGGAGTAAGGGAAGAGGAGGCACCAGGAGGGTGCAGGGCTAAGGGAAGGTGCAGGTGCCAGGGGATTCTGGGGTGAAGCAGAAGGGCAGACACCTGCAGGGGAGGACCAGCACCAGAGAAGAGAGGTAGGGCAGGTGCGTAGAGGCAGGTGTGTAGAGGGAGGTGTTAGAAGAGGGGTAGCTCATATGATCAAAGTGGGGCTACTGGAGGAGTGGGCACAGGGGGGAAGAGAAGGGCTGGTGGAGGGGGGCAGGTCGCAGGAGGGCTGAGGGCAGTGAGAAGGGCAGGAGTCAGGATAGCAGAGGAGGGTGAGGAGTTGGGGTGCAGCAAGCACCAGGGAGATGATGGAGCAAGGAGAGGAGACATGGCAGCAGAGAGAAAAGGTAAAGGTTTATAAAATATTTATTAATAACTTGTTATGCTGCCCATGGCCAGTTTGTTTGCACCCCACGGTGCAGTTTGGGTTTATGTGGGGATCAACACGTGGCCGGCGAGTGGGAGCCAAAACAAAAAAGTAGTCAGTGTAATGATCTTCTGTTGATATGTGTTTTAGTAGTTAAATTCTTGGACTGTCATTGCTCATGAAAAGTGCTGTCATATGGGTAGAAATTGGGTAAATATTGCATTTTATTAATATCAGCAGAACTGACTTAAATGGGGCCTGTATGTTGTGTAGTCTTGCCTTAATCTTTGTCTTCATGCCTGTCAGTGTGAGAGAAGCTATTTGTATATATTTGCTTGCATATGCAACGACAGTTAAGTTGAGGCCTTCAGCATGTTCTGTAAGTATCAGTGTGGCCCCTGGGGCTTCCAAAGTTGAGTTGTCCTAGCTCATCCCTGACAGGTGTCTGTCTAACCTGGTCTTATCTCCAGTGATGGAGATTCCACAATCTCACTAGGCAATTTATTCCAGTGTTTAACCACCCTGACAGGCAGGAGGTTTTTCCTAATGTCCAACCTAAACCTCCTTGCTGCAATTTAAGCCCATTGCTTCTCATCCTAACCTCAGAGGCCAAGCAGAACAATTTTTCTTCCTCTTCCTTATGATACTCTTTTAGATACTTGAAAGCTGCTCTCATGTCCCTTTTCGGTCTTCTCTTTTCCAAGGTAAACAAGCCCAATTCCTTCAGCCTTGCCTCATACCTCATGTTCTCTAGGCCTTTCATCATTTGTGTTGATCTTCTCTGGACTTCCTCCAGTTTCTCCATGTTTCCTGAAATGTGGTGCCCAGAACTGGACATGATACTCCAGCTGGGGCCTAATGTAGATGGCTCATTCCCTGCCTAGGGGACGTGAGACTGGGTGGGTTAATTTCCAATCCTCCTGTTTCTTCTTTTCCTAAGCCAGGAGGGCATAGTAGTTCTGATGGGGGCTTTGCAGGAAGGCAGCCCGCACTGTCCCCTGCCTGAAACCTTGTGCAGGTGTTAAACAGCTGTCCAGCCCACCCTAGAGGTGACTGCATTTCAGCGTGCCTGAAGCAACACTGCACCAGCAATGGACAGGAGAATGGCTCCCGGGCATGGCTTGCTCATGACTGCTTCAGTCCTGTTGATGGGCCTCAGCCTCTTTCCTTCCACTCCCCCACTTTGCAATGGGGCTGTAGACTCTGGGGGAGAGCGGTGGAAGCAGGCAGAGGTGTCTCCCTGCAGCAGATGTAGACATGTCTCTGTATTAATCATTCTCTCATTGAAGTTTTTAGCTTTGTAGTGAGTTTTTTTACATGGAAACTTTGTATTATGTCTTGGTAGAATAGTCCCTAGGACAAGGGAGGCAGAGACTGTCCATGTGGGGTGAATGAGGTGGGAATGGATAAGGCGGAAGGTGAGCACCTCTGGGCAGTTGCAAAGGTTGGAGTGGGGATGGAAGCCAGATCCAAGATCAATGAGCCCTGGGAAGTGGGCCCATTGAAAGGAGACTGGACCTGTGGATGCCTTGGGGGTCTGCAGCAAGGGCCTGCTTTGGGAAGCCCCCTCTTTGGAGGTGAATGTGGCAGCATTGAGACCACCCAAAAGCAGGCGCCACAGACACTAACTGCAGATTCATGGGATGGCTCTCATAGATCTTGCACATGCATAAGATGATAGATCTGCAGGAGGGGGGGCAGTGGCGTAGGGAGTGGGCCAGAGGGGTCGGTTGCCCCTGGGAGAAAAATAATATAAAATTTAGTTTAAAATAGATGTCACACGTTTTTTAAAGGAATACCATATCTCCTGCCTTTTGTCTATTTTTGTCTCTTTAGTCACTCAAGTGCTTTTGAAAATTTTAACTGGGGGCCTAAAGTCATTTTTAAAATTGGACTTGGAAATCTAAGCTCAGATTTTCAAAGGTAATTAAGCTCCTAAAGAGACATTTGTCAACTTGGCTCTTCAAAGATATCTATCTGATCTTTACACACCTTTGAAAATCTGGTCATAAGTGTCCTAGTCAGTTCTGAATGTGAGATGTAGGAGCCCAGTCCTAATTCCTTCAGGCTTTTTTTTTTTTAATTTGAACATTTATCTACCGTAATTCCCCTCCTTTCTCTTTCACTATCCAATAAATGCATGGATCAAAATTATAGGTGCTTTGTGAATATGCTGACTTGAGAGTGGAAAGATTTCATATTGTCATGTATGATTCCTGGTAACCCATCTCAAATAAAAACTAGGTTGATACCTGTTCATATCAGGAGCTGTTGAATTCAGTTCACCATTTGCCGTATCTCATTAGGATGTTTAGTGGAGAAGATATTGAGGTTTTTTTATTTATACTGTGGGCAAAGCATGGGCTCACAAGAATTCCTCCATTGTTTTACATGTGAATCTCAAAACATTTGGTTTTTCTAAAGGCCTGGAGTCAATTGATTATGTAGGAATCTCAGCTTTCATTTAAAAAAAGTTCTCTATACTTCTGGGCCTTACAGCTAAGGAGGAAAGCTTTAAAACATGAACCCTAAATACTCAAGAAACAAAAGGCCAATAAAAATCCAACATGTTTTATTTTTAAAAAATCTTATGATTTGTAGACCAGTCTCATAACTTTGTGTAGGCGTTCCTTGTGATTTTTGGGTTGGCAATACTGCTCTTTGATTGGTGAATTTAGAGAGGTCTCTCCCTTCAGTTTCCCTTTCCACCCTCCTTTTTTGTCACAGGTCATCAGAGAATCATAGAGACAATGGAGAGTAGGGTGAGTCCATGACTATGGTTAATGACTGGTCAGGGTGACTATTATCAGCCAGTGGTCTGAATGAGCTATCTACTGCCATCTGTTAATCAACTGTAGGAAAAGGCTTCACAAGCAGACCTTATTTATATAGACATACCTACTTTGCCACAGAGCTCAGTAGACACACATGCTGTGTCAAGGTGATCAATTTTGGCTCTTTTGGGTTGAAATTCACTTAAGACTTGGAGTTAGGAGAATGAAATGTTGTTATCCATATTGTATGATTAAAAGGCTAAAGACCTGAACTTAATATGACCTGGCTTAGGGTCTACCATAACTTGAGCACTAAGCAGAGGATAGTGTGTCACATCTAACTGAAAGTCACAGAAGATGGAAACAGGTTTTATTTCTGGTGGTGTAGAGTCTATTTGGGAATCCTCAATTATATCTGACACTTTACATCCAGTGTTTAAAGGCACAGCTGACTAGAATCAATTGAGAGTCCTTGTCTTGTCTCAGTGATCGCTTGAGCAAAAATCATTGATAAAATCTTGTGTAGACTGACCTTGGACTCAACATGCAGGCAGTGTGTCGAAGGGCAGTGCAAAGGAGGCAATGGTGGTGAGGTACCATATTACCTAGTGAAATCATTGGTGCTGAAATCACTAAGGACTGGAATTTGACCTCAGAACTGACACTTTAACAGACTCCATTTTTGCTATTTAAAAAGTAAATCAATGTAACAGAAAACTGCAACACTCTCTGGTAACTTTTTAAAAATCAAACTTTAAACTGTATTGAAAAAATTGGATAGTTTGCAATTGAAAATATTTGACCTACACTTAAGGCAACTGATTTAATTTTGTGTAAAATTTTGCATAATAAAGGATGGCATTTTTTTTAAATGTTCAACTATATTGATATACATTTTGATCAGATCTACTTCTGATGTGATATTTATGTGTGGTTGTGGTTTGTGTGTGGTGGGTTTTTTTTTTTTTTTTTTTTTAACAACAAAAAATCCTGGGTGGGGTGGGGGTGGGGGGGCCCCGCCAAAATGGTTCAAATTGGGCCCTGCACTTCCCATAGCCAGCCCTGCTTGCCCTACCTTCTCCATTCGAATTAGGGGTTCTTCTTTGTTGCTCATTCCTCCTTGGGTTTCTTCCCCACTTCCTGACTTCCCCACTTACCTCAGGGCTTTGGTCACCGTCCCCCAGTGAACTTATTTTAAAGCCCTCCTCACTAGGTTTGCAAGCCTGCCTGCAAAGATGCTCTTTCCTCTCTTGATTAGGTGGATCCCATCTCTTCCTAGCAATCCTTTTGCCAGGAACAGCGTCCCATGGTTAAAGAAACCAAAGCCCTCTCTTTGACACCACCTGCACAACCATGCATTCACTTCCTCAATTCAACGATCCCTACCTGGACCTTTTCCTTCAACAGGGAGGATGGACAAGAATATCTCTTGCACTTCAAATTCCTTGATCCTTCTTCCTAGTGCTACATAATCTGCAGTGACCCGCTTGAGGTCATTTTGGTGATATCGTTAGTTCCTACATGGAGAAGCAGGAAGGGGTAGCGATCCAAAGGTTTGATCAGTTTTGGATGACTCTTGGTCACATCCTGAATTCGAGCTCCTGGGAAGCATACTTCTCAAGATTCCAGGTCTGGACGGCAGATTGATGATTCAGTCCCTCTTAGGAGGGAGTCCCCGACCAACACCACCCATCTTCTTTTGTCGGTGGTGGTCATGGAACCCCCATCCCTAGGACTACGCATCCCATGCCTTCTGGTAGATGGTGATCCTGGAGAGTCTCCTCCTTGCCCCACACCTCGAGGAGGGCCAGGGCCTCTTTACCAAACCAGGACAGTGCACGCCTTTTCCTGCCCCTGGCAGGCTCCTGGGAGCCCTATGCATGCTCCCTGGGAGGGCCAGTGGGCTCTTGGGGGGCTTGAGGCTGGGACATAGTGCCCAGATGTGTGGCAGTGACAGCCGCGTGGTGAGTTGCAGCTCCCAGTGCCAGATTCCTGCCACAAGCCTTGTTCCAGGTGTCTGTGGCTTTAAGAGGTGCCAGGAGACAGGAACTATACAGTTGTGATGAGTGTGGATGGAGTGGCCAGCAGGGCACCTCTGTAATTTCCTGGATACTTCTTTTTTCAAAATAACTCCCTTTTCAACATCCACAAATGCCTTTTTCCAAAAAAGCATTATTCCTCGTATAATGAGGTTTACTTCTGTCGGGAAAAGCCCTCCATTATTTCAACTTTTGGTCGAAATAACACTACTGCAGTATGGGCACAAGTATAGTTTTTCTGGAGTAATGGCCATTATTTTGGAAAAAAGCTGCAGAGTAGACGTACTCTTCAACATTTTTTCTACTGCAATACTAGAGCCAGAAACTGATAGCTTAAGGTTTACTCTACACTAGCACTTTTGTCAGTAAAAATATTGTCCATCAGGATTGTGAAAAAAAATCTCAATCTGGACCAATGTAAAATTCATCGAAGAAAGTCCAGATAGGGACAGGGCTATGTCAATGGGAGAACACACAGCAGCACAGCTGCAGCAGTACACCTAATCTGCTACATGCTTATGGTATCAAAATCTGCTACCACTAATTTAAAATTACTACATGTTGATGTTATGGTATCTCCCAGAGGTCCCAGTCAAGGGCCTGTACACATTGTGATAGATACCATATAACTCACACAGACATTGTTCCTGACTTGAAGAAACCTGCTTTGATAAAGTTCTGAGGTTCCTTGCATGTAGAAGAAGAAGAGAGACTTTGCAGCTCTTAAACATGACATTTTTGCTAACTGGCAGTGGGAATATGAGACGTATAATACCATGGAAGTTCATTTTTTCTAAATAGATTCCCCTGTAGGATTCATACAGTTAATTTACCTGGGCTTCTCTAATCCATTTAATGCTGCAATACTAAAACTATTAAGACACCATGGTTTTCTTAATAAGCTTTACAAACTGCACTGACAGCAGAGATGTCTTATATACTTATCAGAATGTAAGGAAGATTTTTTTTTTTAAGTGATTTAAAAATTCAGTCCTGGTACCAGGAGCACATTTCTATTTAATTTCACTTTACCTTTTGTACCACCATTGACAGAAGAGTTGCTTCTCTCTAAGCCAAAGTGAAAGTTGTATAAAGAAAAATTCCTACTGTTTTCAGATTTCTGTAAGTTCTGTGAAGATAAAATGTGCCCACATTTGATGCCATTCTATTTCAACGTAAGAACTTCCACATCTTATGATTCTATGATAGAACAAGAAGCAATGGGCTTAAACTGCAGCAAGGGGAGGTTTAGGTTGAACATTAGGAAAAAGTTCCTAACTTTCAGGGTAGTCAGACACTGGAATAAATTGCCCAGGGGAGGTTGTGGAATCTCCATCTCTGGAGATATTTAAGAGTAGGTTAGATAAATGTCTATCAGGGATGTTCTAGACAGTATTTGGTCCTGCCATGAGGGCAGGGGACTGGACTCGATGACCTCTCGAGGTCCCTTCCAGTCCTAGTATTCTATGATTCTATCTCCATAGGTAAGTAGTCGCCCATCTCAAACACGAAACTATCAACATCAGCCTGTCATTTCAACCTTTCACAGCTTTTTTTGTGGGGAATACTGTAAAATCTCATCTTCCAATATAGCCACAGAGGCTGGTATGTAACAAAGCACAATGAGAAACAGAATGGAGAAGAAGAGAGAGGCCTGCAAGGAAAAACAGATGGTTGCCAACAGTTCAAGGAACCTCAGCCTCACTTGCTTAGCAATTCCTCAGTTTCAATTATACCCTAACCTTACCCTGTTCTGAGCATCATCCCATTACTTCCCTGATTCTTACAGCCTCAACCTGCCTGGATTTTCCCTCACTCTTGCACACTACCAAGTCTTCATTCTTCAGATTATTTACAAAAAAAATTAAATCAACTAAAAAACCAAGGGTCGTAAGTTATGACAGTGGTCCCAGAGCTGAGACCCAAGCCTCTGTTTTAAAAGGTGATGTACATATAGAAAGGCTGGGTCAAAACCACAAAGTTTTGCCAGTATCATTCTGTCAGACAGTGGTATGAAACGCCTTCCCTCCCCTTAGCCAACACACATATGCCAGCAAATCCCCTAGCTCATGGTGTTGTACAATGCCAACAGACAGACCCTTTTGCCTCCCAGTTTTGCTTTATCCCTCCTTTATTTCTGTTATTATAGCCAATGCTCCCTCCCATTTTTGATATATCTCTCAGGTCTTCATGTTTCTCACTTAATTTTGGGCTTTAATCACCTGCCCCCATCGAACCTCATTTAAAGCCCTCCTCCCTAGTTTAGCCAGAATGTATCCAAATACGGTCTTCCCCTTCCTCAAAAGGTGAACCCCATCCCTGCTTAGCAGTCCTTCTTGGGACAGTCCTATGGTCAAGAAAGCCAAAGTCCTCCTGCCGACATCATTTTCACAGCCAAGCATTCACCTCCAGGATGCACCTGTCTCTGCTTGGGCCCCTACCTTTGACAGGAAGGACTGAAGAGAACACCACCTGCATTCCAGACTCCTTCACCTGTACTCCCAGAGCCCTATAGTCACTCTTGACCAGCTCAATGTCATCATTAGTGCCCACATGGATGAGTAACATGGGGTAATAGTCAGAGGGCTGGATAATCCTTGACAATCCCTCCATAACATCTTGAATACAGGCCTCTGGCAGGCAGCATACCTCCTGAGATGTCATGTCAGGGCAACAGATGGGTGCTTCCATCCCCCTCAGAAAAGAGTCTTCAACAACCACTACCCTATGTTTCCTCCTTACTGTGGTGGCTACAAATTAGGGATACAAAGCTTCTCCTTTTCTGCCTTAGGGGGTGATTCCTTGACTTCATATCCAGATCAGCATAATGGTTCTCCAGAACTATGGTGGGAAGATTGGGAGCAGGGGTGGAGCACTGCCCACTGCCAGATGTGACCAGCTGCCAGTGTCCCCCCTGAGACAGAGCCATCTTTTCCCCTTCTAGTAGTGTGCCAGCAGTCTTTTATAATGGGATAGCTTCCTCGGCCTCAGCTGTCTCCACATGATTACTCTCAAAGACTGCCTCATGGACTTCGATGCTCCTCAGCCTAACACCTTCCTCCACTAATTCTCCCACCTGCTTCCTGAGAGATTCCACCAGCAGGCACCTTTCACATTGGATGGACTCCCCAGCCTGGATTTCAGTAAGTGGGAATTTCAAGCCACAGTCCCTATAAAACCAGACCAGGATCTGGGTAGAGGTCCATCCATTGTCACATGGTCTGTCTGGCTACGGGTACGTCTAGACTACAGGCTTTTGTTGACATAAGTTTTGTCGACAGATACTGTCGACAAAGCTTCTGTCAACAAAGAGCATCTAGACTGCATCCAGTTCTGTCAACAAAGCAAGCCGCTTTGTCGACATGACAGTGTAGACGCAAAGGACAGTGTAGATGCAATAACACCTTCTGTTGACAGAACTGTCGACAAAATGCGTTATTCCTCGTAGAATGAGGTTTACCGCCGTCGACAAAATTGCCAAGTTCTGTTGACATTATGTCGACAGAACTCAGCAGCAGTGTAGACGCAGGTATAGTTTTGTCGACAAAAGTCCACTTTTGTCGACAAAACACTGTAGTCTAGACACACCCTACAAGTGCAGGTGGAAGAGACAGAAGCTGTGTTGGCACAGATGTTGCGGGTCTTCCTAATCATATTAGGAATCCCTCTTTCAAATTCCATCTCAAACTCCCCTATGTGCAGCCCCCTGTCTGCTTCTCTGCCTCCCTGTGTGGCTAACCAGGGGGTAGGCCTGACCTAGGTCAACAGACTTTAAAAGCCAGAAGGAGAGCAGCTAGGGAGCTGCACATAGGGGATATTGAGGGAGAGTGCAAGAGATACTGCAGCTGAACAGGCCACCGGGTGAGTGTACTAGCTTTGGCATGAGTGAGTTTGCTCGACTGTTTGTATTTTGTTTCTGTTGCAGATGATTTCACTTAGTGTACTGTTCCCTCTCCCTGACAGGCAGAGAAATGTTACCTCTATTTTATTAAGAGGGAAACTGAGGCATGGAAAAATTATGCAATTTGTTAAAGGTTCCACTGGCTGTTTCTAGAAAAGCCAAGAACAAATCTTTGGAGACATGATGCATAATAATAATCTGAAGAGTCTTCCATCATTTGGGCTCCGTTGCCACTCAGTCCTTGACCCCTTTGATAAGCCTGAGAGGTTTCTTATGCACCCTCTGAATGGATGTCAGATGCCAATGATATGTAGGGTTGGACTTAACCAGGTGACCTAGAAAAGAATTGCTCTAGATCTTATTGACAATAATATGGTCCATCCAATTTAATATCCCTTACTTTGGGGGCAAGGGAGTGAAATAAATAAGAGGAAACGGGTTCCAAAAGTACAGAGGTGTTTGTTGGTTGGTTTGGGATTTTTTTGTTTTGTTTTGTTTTGTTTTTGCTTAAGTAAGAAAACTAAGAAACAGCATTTCCTTAGTCTTACAACTTTAAAAAAAATCCTACCAAACAGCATCAAAATACGTCTTTGAAGGGATGTCAATTAAATTGTTCTTCAGAATCCCCAGGAAACTTAGTTTTCTAAACAGCAAAACAAGCCATTTTCAACAATGCATTCCTTGCAAAAAGAATCAGATATAGTTAAGGCAAATCTGGGTGAAAATGTGACAGATTGGAGCCCTTGGGAGGTGGGGGAAGGGAACAAGATTTGACTTTACTCCTTGGAAGGCGGGGGGTACCAATCTACCTTTAGTCTTCCACACAAGCTCCCAATCTTGCATTTCACAATATGCAGGTTCACTACTGTCCCAGCATGAGTTACACATGGGATATGACAGTTCCATTCCAATTAATATTAATAAAATTGCAAGATCTGTTCTCACCAGCTTTTGGAGATTTTACTCTACAATACGTTGCTGTTAACTCTTAATTAGCAAACAGTTAATACATTATTGAATAGGAAGAAACAATTAAATACAGTCAGTAATAGAATCATAGAACCATAGAATTGGAAGAGACCTCAGAAGGTCATCAAGTCCAGCCCCCTGCTCTAGGCAGGACCAATCCCAGCTAAATCAACCCAGCCATGGCTTTGTCAAGCCGAGACATAAACACCACTAGGGATGGAGACTCCACTACTTCCCTAGGTAACCCATTCCAGTGCTTCACCACTCTCCTAGTGAAATAGTTTTTCCTAATATCCAACCTGACCTCTCCCACCACAACTTGAGACCATTGCTCCTTGTTCTGCCATCTGTCACTACTGAGAACAGCCTTTCTCCATCCTCTTTGGAACCTCCTTCAGGAAGTTGAAGGCTGCTATCAAATCCCCTCACTCTTCACTTCTGCAGACTAAACAGACCCAACTCCTCAGCCTCTCCTCATAGGTCATATGCTCCAGCCCCTAATCATTTTGGTTGCCCTCCGCTGACCCTCTCCAATGCGTCCACATCCTTTTGTAGTGGGGGCCCAGAACTGGACACAATACTCCAGATGTGACCTCACCAGAGCTGAATAAAGAGGAATAATCACATTTCTGGATCTGCTGGCAATGCTCCTCTTAATGCAACCTAATATGCCATTAGCCTTCTTGGCTACAAGGGCACACTGTTGACTCATATCCAGCTTCTCATCCACTGTAACCCCAGGTCCTTTCTGCAGAACTACTACTTAGCTGGTTGGTCCCCAGCCTGTAACAATGCTTGGGATTCTTCCGTCCCAAGTGCAGGACTCTGCACTTGTCCTTGTTGAACCTCATCAGATTTCTTGTGGCCCAATCCTCCAATTTGTCTAAGTCACTCTGGACCCTATTTCTGCCCTCAAGCATATCTACCTCTCCCCCTAGCTTAATGTCATCTGCAAACTTGCTGAGGATGCAATCCATCCCCTCATCCAGGTCATTAATAAATTTAATTGAACAAAACCAGTCCTAGAACTGAACCTTGGAGCACTCTACTAGAAACCGACCGCCATCCTGACATCAAGCCGTTGATCACTACCCGCTGGGCCCGGCCTTCTAGCCATCTTTCTATCCATCTTACCATCCATTTATCCAATCCACATTCCCTTAACTTGCTGGCGAGAATATTGTGGGAGACCGTATCAAAAGCCTTGCTAAAGTCAAGGTTTATCACATCCACTGACTTTCCCATGTCCACAGAGCCAGTTACCTCATCATAGAAGCTAATCAGATTGGTCAGGCATGACTTGCCCTTTGTGAATCCATGCTGACTATTCCTGATCACTTTCCTCTCTTCCAAGTGCCTCAAAATGGATTCCTTAAGGATCCTTCCATGATTTTTCCAGGAACCAAGGTAAGACTGACTGGCCTATAGTTCCCTGGATCATCCTTCTTCCCTTTGAAGATGGGCACTACATTTGCCTTTTCCAATCATCCGGGATCTCTCCGATCTCCACAACTTTTCAAAGATAATGGCCAAAGGCTCTCAATGATATTTGCCAACTCCTCAGTACCCTCGGATGCATTAAGTCCGGACCCATGGATTTGTGTACGTTTAGCTTTTCTAAATAGTTCCTAACCTGTTCTTTACCCACCAAGGGCTGTCCGTCTTCATCCCATCTTACGTCACTTAGCACATTAGTGTGGGAGCTGGCCTTGTCCGTGAATACAGAGGCAAAGAAAGCATTGAGTACTTCTGCTTTCCCCACATCATCTGTCACTAGTTACCTCCTTCATTCATTAGGGGTCCCACACCCTCTCTGATCACCTTCTTCTTGTTAACATGCCTGTAGAAACCTTTCTTGTTATCCTTCACATCCCTTGTGAATCGCAATTCCAACTGCGCTTTTGCCTTCCTGATGACCCCCCGGCATTCTCGAGCTATAAATTAAACCCCCTCCCTGGTCATTTGTCCAAGTTTCCACTTTTTGTAAGCTTCCTTTTTGTGCTTAAGTTCACCAAGGATTTCCCCTGTAAGCCAATCCGGTCTCCTACCATGTTTGCTTCTCTTGCTACGCATCAGGATGGTTTCCTTCTGTGCCTTCCATAAGGCTTCTTTAAAATACTGCCAGCTGTCCTGGACTCCTTTCCCCTTCATGTTAGCATCCCAGGGGATTCTGCTCATCAAGTCTCTGAGGGAGTCAAAGTCTGCTTTTCTGAAGTCCAAGGACGCTATTTTTCTACTTTTTCTTCCTTTGGTCAGGATCCTGAAATCTACCATCTCATGCTCACTGCTTCCCAGGTTGTCACCCACTTCCACTTCCCCTATTAGTTCCTCCCTGTTTGTGAGCAGAAGGTCAAGCTGCGCACAGCCCCTGGTCGGATCCTTCAGCACTTGTACCAAGAAGTTATCCCCAACATTCTCCAAAAACTTCCTGGATTGCCTGTGTACTGCCTTATTGGTCTCCCAACAGATGTCAGGGTGATTGAAGTCCCATTTACCACTGCATTCAATATCAAATGCATAATTGATTCTTAAAAATTAACTATGCAGAAACTATCCACTCTGATGTTTACTGCTTGAACTTGCTAACCTTCCTTTGCTCCCTGGCCTGATGAAATTAATGAGAGTTTGCCTTGATTAAAGAGAGCTGAATAAGCCCTCAGATAAACAAAGTTATTGAACCAGAGACATTCATATGCACTAGCACTATTTTATTATGAATAGTTAACAACACATAATATAGAGCATAAGGTAAAATGTTACCCAGCTAGCTGTAATTACAAAGATGTGACACATCCAAATCATATAAGCTTCTACAAAGATTTCTTGCACAAACATTGCCTCATATTAACAAGGGATTCAATACAGAGAAGAAAATCCATTTCTGACCCTCCTTATCTTTCTTCTATCACATTACAGTATCTAGTATGGGATTCTGGGACAGATTACTGTTTTCACAGCTCTCTTATGGGGTGGTGAAATTCAATGAATATCCTTCATAGAGGAGTCTCAGCGTCTTGGCATTTACCTTAGCTAACACTGCTGCCAATCATATTTGTTTTGCATTTATTGTTCTCTGCACATCACCTTTACAAGACTTCAAATGGCTAAACAAAACAATGAAAAACCAGCCAGAACATCTGTATGATTTTAATTAAAGGGAGAAATCAGAATGATAATAGCTAGCAAAGGAAACTGAAGTGAAAAATTTACTACTTCTGAAAATAACTCCCACTGTAAGGTAACAAAATATCTGGCACTTGGGGTTCATTGTGAAATGAATCATACATCTGTTGCTACCTTCTGTTCACTGCACTTCTCTTCCACACAGGCCTCAGTCAATAAAACCATCAAGTTGCAGCTGGCTCTTATTTTAGGCTAACATTGCCTCACTAGTTTTCCCTTCTAGCTCTCTAGACCCTGCCAGGAAACTGAAATTCTTGATACAACCTTTTTTTCACCTAAGTCACTGGTGACAGAGAAAGCTGCAATGTCTGTGTCTTAAGATTCAGACATGCTGAGCCATTCTTACAGGTGCTTGTCTAGGGAATGGATTTCATCTATCATTTACACACTCTTAATCATTCTTGTCTGGCTTTGCAAAATAAATAAGGTACTAAACTAGTTTTAATCACAGTCTGTGAAACTGACAAAAAATTTTAAAAGTGTATATTTAAATGAACATTATTTCTGTTGTGGTTGCTTAAGGATCACAGACAGAGATTGGGAGTCCCGTTGTAACTGACATTGCAAACCAATACAAATGTAGTCCTTGCCAAGGAGAACTCACAATCTAGGCTTTACACTGCACTCAGAGTGGGTGGACCCACTTTGAGAAAGCTGCTAACAGGCTGCTCTGGTTTGTTTACTTAGAGTGTGTCCACACTGCACTGTTTTTTCTGGAATAACGGCTTTTATTCCTGATAAATACTAGGTAATACTAGGGTCTACACTGCAATTGCGTTATTTTGAAAGAAAATCAAAATAATGGATAGCTTTTTCCGATGGCAGTAAACCTCATTCCAAGAGGAATAAGGCCTCTTTGAAAAAGCTTTTTTGGAAGAGGGTGTGTGTGGATGTGAAATAGGGAGTTTTGTCAAAAAAGAGGCCTCCAGGAAATCCCACAGGTGTCCTATTGGCCACTCTGTCCACACTCATCAGAACTCTATAGTTCCTGTTCCCCTGGAGCTCTTAAAGCTGCAGACACAGGGGACAGGGCTTGTGGCAGTAAGCTGGCCCTTAGAGACTCCAGATACAGGACAGCTCACAGTTCCACACATCTGGCCACCATGTCTGAGCCACAAGCCCCCCAAGAGCCTCCTGCCCATCCCAGGGAGCACTCACAAGGGTCTGGGGTGGAAATCCTGGTCCTCCTGGAGGCGTGGGGTGATGAGGAGAACATCCAGGATCTCCACTCCAGACACAGGTATGCAGACATATACGGCCGGATGGCCAAGTGCCTGGCATCAAAGGGCCACTCCAGGAACCTGGAGCAGGTCCAGAGCAAAGTTAAAGAGCTCCACCAAGCCTATGCCAGGGTGAGGGAACACAGCTCATTCTCTGGGGCAGAACCCCAATCTATTATGAAGACCTGCACCGCATCCTGGGGGGGCGGTGCAGCCCCTTCTCCACCCCTGATGATGGACTCAGGGCTGGAAACACCTGTCATTGCCCAACCCTCGAGGAGGAGAATGTGGCCAGCACAGTGACCACCATCACCCTGGAGCCAGTACCCCACGGCCTGGATGTGTCCCAAGCATCCTCTAAGGCTGGGGTGGGAACAGCAGGTGAGTGCTCTTAGTTTTCTCTCACACACACAGTGGGGGTGGCAGGTGCTGAGGGGCTGGGGTGCGATCGTCACTCAGCCTTCTTGGTTTGGCCATCACGCTGCAGTCTATTCATGTGGATGCACGTGAAATGCCAGTCTGCACAATGCAGCACAAGGCTGCACCAGAGCACTCCTGGGCTTCTGCTCACAGGCTCTGGGGAGGCCAGACACATTTCTGACCCCCGGGAGGGGGATGCCCTCCCACCACGAACCACTGCTGGATGGAAGCTGGGGACAAGGACACACACACGCAAACACAGAGACTCTGGAGTGCTGCACACGGCACATGGACATGCCTGCACACTTGAGGCAGCACCCACTGCTGGAGACAACCCTGCCAGGTGCAGGTGTGTGTGCAGCACTGATGGAAGCCCAAGCAGCTCAAGGCCCCTCTCCCAGCCATTTGATCCCAGTGTTCCTTGCCTGCCTATCTGTGGGACATGGGGGGGGGAAGGGGTTAGGTGGCCACTGAAGTGGTCCTTACTTGGGTCAAGGTGGCTGGTGTAGGGCTTCATCAGCCACAGCATGAGGAGGTAGGCCGCATCCCCCATGACGCACAGTGACATTTCAACATCCCCCATCCTGATGCTGAAATCAGGGAAGATAGTGCTGGCCTCCAGCTTCTGGTAGAGGCTAGAGTTGAGGAAAATGTGGGCATTGTGCGCTTTCCCTGACCAGCCGATGAAGATGTCTGTAAACTGGCTGTGGTGATAAACCAGGGCCTGCAGGACCCATAGAAAAGTATTTATTCCAATTAAGGTACTATGCTGCCCAGTGGCTGGGGGCCCAGATGAACATGTGTGTTCTGTCAATAGCTTAATAATCCATCAGTAGCCCCCTACCTTGCAACTGGGGAAGCCCAGAGTGGCAAATCCGGTGACAACGGGGTCTAGGTCACCCAGGCGGATGACCCTGCACAGCAGGATGGTGTTTATGGTCCACACAACCTGCAGAAGGAGACAAACAAAGAAAAAAAAAAACAGAGTCAAAGGGGGTGCCTGAGCCCTTGGGTCCCCAAGCCCTTTCCCCCTCACCCCCACAAACACCCCAGAAGCCACCCCATGAAGCCTGCCCCCCACCACGGTGGCACTGCAGAACCCCCGGAGGAAAGGGTTCCCCCAATCCTCACCCCACCCTCTGTACCCCAACCCCTCTTTTCCCTTGGGTCCCCCTTTCCAGTACTCCCTCCCTCCTGGGACTGCAGCCTGAGAGCACCATACCTGCATTACGATGGCCCCGATGGTCAACTTCCCCATGCGGAACTCATTGCCCATGGATTGGTAACTTTCCAACATGGACGGCTTCCAGATGGCGATGGCGACCTGCTTCTCCAGGGGGTGGTAGCAGGTTGCATCTGGGTGTCCTATCATTTGAGGGTAGGGGCAAGCCGGGCACACAGCTCCAGAAATGTCTCTTTCCTCATGCGGAAGTTTTGGAGCCACTGCTGGTCGTCCCACTGCTCCATCACCAGCCGGTCCTACTCATGTCAAGAAGCCAGAAGTGTCACTCCACAGTGGGGAGCAGCTGCAAGCACAGCCATCCCGCACACAGGCAGAGGTTCTCAGTGATGAGCTTGGAGTTGAGTTCATGTAGGGCTATGTGGGCAGCCTGAAGAAACTGCAGCATGGAAGTGTGGGGCCATTGCATGCCCAGAGACAGCTGCAGCGCCATAATAGGGAGTGCTGTGGTGTGCTGAAGCAACCAAAGCACGCAGTGGAAATGCTTTGCTGTCCCTCAGAGAAGTAGGCAAGCAGAAGAAGCTGAGAAACGGCTGTCCAAAGGGATCCTTTTAAGCTCACGTCTCAGATAGCCTCAGGCAGCAGCTCCAGGAAACAGCTGCTGACCTGATGCCCTGCCTGAACTGGTTCCAGGTGTTCTTAAATGTGAGATAGCATCCAATCAGCATGGACGCTATCTTTCGAAATAGCAAATTGCAAATTGCAAAACTCAGTGAGAGCTGAATTATCTGTCATTGTGAGGTATGTCTACACTACACTTATTTGTCTGCAAAGTTCACTGCAATTCTGTAAATAATACGAACTTTTTTAACTGGATTGCAAAAATAAACTCTGCTAAAATCCTATTGTCTCTGGCTGCTGCAATATAGAAAACTCTCTGCGGATGTCTCAAAATCCATTTGATGCTTATCAAAGACCCATTGTTTGTTTCGTTTCGGCTCTGCAAGGAGCTAGTCAAATTATTGTCAATGACTCACTTATGAAACAGTTTATGATCCAAGCAGGACTTCTGCTTGCTTTAGCTGCAGTGCCAATTACACAGCAGAATGAGAAGTGATGGCCAATGATTAGCAATACACTGCACTAGCACCTTGTGCTTTGAGATTCTGAGTCTGTGGTGGAATAGAGAAGGCTGCTTCTTGAATAGCCACAGAAGCAGGCCATTTGTCAGACACTTCCAATAAGCAAGCAGGTAGTTTACAGTAGGTACTTCACATACTCTGTGTTTTTCATAGCTTGATTATTTACTGCTGTTACTTGTGGCACCCTGCAGAAAGGTAATAGTGGGAAGGGAAAATCTTTAGAAAGCAAATGGAGACAACTTTTTACGCAGTACTCTGCAATTTATGCAGTTGGTTTTTGGGTCCAAAAAATCCCTGAATCCCCAAATACCTGCAAAACTTGCCCTTATACAATTATTCCTGATGAGAGGTCATAGATAAATGCAAGACATCTCCAGGATCAGTGAATTAATGCACTCTAATCTGGGGCTTCCTTCTACTCATTCTAGTAGCTTCTACTAGATGTGAGCCAGGCTACCAAGATTTCTCCCAGTGGGAACACAGATGACAGCTGTGGAAGAAGTGCACCATGTAGCAGGAAGAATTACTTTTCAAAGTGCTGAGGGACTATCTGGGAAAAAGCATTGCTCACTGACGTTGGTTGAACTGATGATCCTTCTGAAGAGCACTTTCTTTGCTAACCCCAAAGGCCTTAGTATGAAGGTGGGCTGGGGGACACACACCCAGGTTTGACACGTTTAACCATCGTGGTTTGAACCTTTCATCCTGAGAATTCCAAATGCTTTACATATACTAAATACACACGAGTTTCTAGTCTAGTGTAATCTTGATAAAACAAAAGAAAAAATATGTAGCACTTTAAAGACTAACAAGATAGTTCATTAGGTGATGAGCTGTCATGGGGCAGACCCACTTCTTCAGATCATATTCTGAAAGTGAATTGGCATGACCATTGTGGCAGGGTCAGTCCCACTCCTGGGCCCCTGACCCCTGTTCAGCCCACTGTCCCACAGTCTAGAAGTCACAGTAATATGGCTTACTCGCCTTGGTTTGAGATTTGTTGTCTCCCTGTAGTCTTTTAACAAGCTCGATGCCATTCTCTTGGCTCCTCCGGTGTCTTTCTCTCGCCAAACTCCTCCTCTACTCTCCAAAACTCCTCCTCAGCTCTCCAAACTCTCTCAGTTATCCAGACTCCTTCTCAATTCACTCCACACTCCCTCCAAACTCCTTCTCAGCTCTCTCCACGCTCTCACAACTCTCCCAACTCCAACTCCTCCCCCACCCGCCCCCCATCACCTACAGGGAGGGTTCTTAAATAGGCCTCCAGGCAGCCCTAATTGGTTTCACCTGGGCCTTAATTGATTTTGCAGCAGCCCTGTCTCAGCTGCCCCTACTGAGCCAGGATTGCTGACTCTCTCTGCCTCTCTCCCCCTCCATCAAGCTCCTACACTGGCTGTATTTCCTGACTTTGAGGCAGAGAGGGGAAACACTCTTCCACTGACCACGGAAGGCTGTTGGTTTGGGCTTGTTCTGCTTTTTCCTCCCCTGCACCCCTCCCCTCCTCTTTTTGGGAGGGGTGTGTGGGGGAGCTACTGGGGTTGTGGCAGGCAGGCCCTGGCTACATTCTGGGCCAGGTCCCTTTTTCTCTGCCTGCTCTGTTTGCAGGCAGTTTTTCTCACCCCCACCCCTCAGCTGGCTGCAGGAGCTGCTGGGGGTGTGGGGGTGGACAGGGGCCTTTGCTGCCCTCATCCTGGTGGGGGAGCGGGACCCCATTTTCCATCTTTTGGGGACTGCCTGGCCCTTTCTTCATTGCTGCAGGCCTGACTTCACTGTCCTGCAGCTGCTGCCCTCTGGAGTGGAAGAGGTAAGGGGCTGCTTTATAGCTGCTCCTGGGTTTTTTCCTTCCTCCACAAGTTTGTGGGTGGGTGAGTGTTTGTAAGGGGCCTCTTGCCATCTGGGCCCCCTAGGTGACAGCTGGCACAGCTTTTGTGGGGTGCTGGGGGTGGTTCCGTCTGCTCCCTGCTGTCTCCCTGCATTTCTGCTGCTGCTGTTGCTACCCTCTCCAGCCCCAGGTGCTGTAGGGGCCATCTCCATCCTTGGCCCCACTGCTCGCCTCCCCGCCCCTCCCTTGCTCTGGTGGGTCCTGCAGCAGGTGCAGTGAACCTGCCACTCAGGCGTGTGGGCACACTAGTTTCCTCCCCGCAGTGTCTTGCTGCCCCCTGCTTTCTTGAGCAGGCCCCTCCTCACAGCCTGCATTCCCTCTCTCTACCCATGTGCCCATGCTCCTCTGTCATCTCGTTTGGTGCCTGAGCCTTTCCATTCTTCTTTAGTTACCCTCCCCAAACACCGTTTCACTTCCCACGTGTCTTTCAATAATTGACCCTCTCACATTCCCAGTGCAGCCGGAGGAGCCGCCTTATCGTCCTGTGCTGGGAGCTGTATTCCTTACTCCTTCCCCTTTTCCCTGTCTGTACTGTCACCTCCACCCCACTTCCAGCCTAGTGGGGAGCGTGAACCTCCTTCCTCCTCCCTCTCCCTCTTTGTTCCCTCCTGGTGGTTTTTGGTCCTCCCTAATTGTTTGTTTGTTTGTTTGTTTGTTTGTTTGTCTTTCCTTCCCACCTACGACCACAATGGAGGGGTTGTCCAGCGACACCCTGCCAGACCCTCCCGCCCACCCCTAAAAACAACAACCCTCTGAGGCTGCCGGGCCCCCGTCCACTACGGCAAAGGGAGCGGACATGGACGGGGACACCGGGCCTCGACCGCCTCTGCCGCGGCACCTCCCGACACCTCTAAAGAACTTCCCTGAAGGGTAGGAAGGGCCGGGGACCAAGAAGGGCAAGAGCCCCGCCCGGAAGGCAAAACCTCCTGAGGCGAGGGCTCACTCCCGGCCGCGACCCATCTGCTGGCCGCGCCCCCTCCTTCCCGCTCCCTGTTCCTTCCACCAGCTCTGGGGGCAACGGTGTCCCGGGCCCCAGGGCGACGCCCAGGTAGCCGCCACCCCCACCTGCCGCCTCCTGCCGCCTCCCGAATACCATCCCCGGCGGCCGCGGCCCCTTTCCCACCTTGACCAGGAGGCACGGGGTCCGTTGTCTCCTGGTGGCGGCCTCGCCCCACGCGGAGACTCCACGCGCGGGCGTTGGCACGCTGCAGGGGACCCGCGGCCGTGGTGGCGGCCTCTAGGATGTTCGGGAGGGTGGTATTCTTCCTGGCCCGAGGCCGCGCCCAGGAGGCGGTGGAAAGGGGTTTGGCGGTGGGGAGTCCACGCCTCCTCGAGCCTTTGGAGGACCTGGGCGACGGGTGGTTTTGTCCTCCGCTCCTCCTTCCTCCCCAATGCCGCCTACTGCCTTTCCTCTCCACCCTGGGAGGCCTCTGTCAGTCCTGAGTCCCCTTCCTCTGGGCTGCAAAGATCCTACCCTCCGCCACGCCCTTTCCTTTCGCCGGCAGGTACAAATCCAACTACTGCCGGGCGGACGGGCGGAGAAGCCCTCAAGGGTCATTTCTGGTGCCCCATCAAGGCCCGGTACCGGTGTACTACACCATGGGGAGGCCCGGTGTTTTCTGTCGGGCGACGGGCACGTCCGGCAAGGGACTGTCCCCTGGCCCGGTTGGAGAGGCACCCGGGACCCCGACGCTCGGGAGGGCACCGCCCTACCATCGCCGGTGGCCCTGACGGTCCGGACTCTGGGGTCGCCTCCTCCGACCGTGACTGCCGCCAATCCCGCTCGGGTTCCTCAGGCCCAGACGAGCGCAGCGGGTGCTGTTGCTGCCACCGCCAAAAGCGGCAAGGCCGGGCCCGCGGAGGAGAGGGCGGCGGGTCAGTGACGGACTCGGGCAGGACCTACCTCAGGGGAGGCATCCCTTTCCTCTGCTGCCCAGCCTCATCTACCCTGCCCTCCCACCACCGCCTCTTGTCCCCTGGCTCTTCCTCCATTCAGGCCCAGCCCTCTTCCTCCGAGGGATGGGAGCTTGCGATGGGGAGGCGCCAAAGCGCCGGCATTCCACCCCGCCCACTCAGGAGGAGGATAACCTCCTGCACCTATGGGGATGGACGCTGGAACCGTCCCCACCCTCTGAATCCTCGAACAATTCACAGCACCACAAAGCAGTTGAGGTGACCGGGGCGGTTGCGGGAGAGGTGAACACCTCTCCCGGGTCCCTGCAGGAGGGGCGCCCATGGAAGATGCTCCCACTGTTCCCACCTCCGCTGAGGGGCGGCCGCTGACCTCGCCACCGACAAAGATGACCATCTGGTGGCGGGCGGCGGGCTCGCCTTCCTCTCTCAGGAGGTGGAGGCTTTGGGGCTAACCCCGGCTGCCTCAGAGGGGGATCATCAGGTCCTGGAGGGACAACAACCGACCTCTCCTTCCCCTTCCGACTCGCTGCTATCCCTTCTCCCTGCCTCTGAGTTGCCCCAGGGCGACCATCTGCCCGGCCATCGGCAGCGTTTCGCGGCCGCCGAAACCCTTGAGGCTCTCAGCGGAAGGGAGCTCCCGTCAACAACCGTCACCCCCGGTGCTGAGGCCTCTGGTGCTGCACTCTCTGTGGCACTGGAGCCCAGCACTGGGGAGAGTATTACTACCCCTACCGTTGCCACCGATTCTCTGCCCTGCGAGGCGGCACCGCATCCCGATGCCTCCTCCGCTGAGGCTTCTTGCTCTCCTCCTTCTCCTGCTCCCTGTTCCAACCCCTCCCAACTGAGCTTCCCGCCTCTTCCTCCTCCCCGTCCTTGTCTTTTCCCCAATCCTTCACCTCTTCTTCCCCTACTCCCTTCCTCGTCTCCTCCTTTCCTGATCCCCTGCCTGAACTCTTTTCCTCCCCTTACTTGTTACTGCCGCCCCTGGGGTTGCCACGCTTCCTCCAGACGCTGGCCCCGGGAGGCGGTTTTCGCTTTCTCCTGCTCCCAGCACATCTGAGGCCGGGTCTCCTCCGCCACTGTCCTCCCAGCAGGAACCTCGGACGCCCGCATCCCGGTGTCGATGGGTCACGGGCTCAGGGAGGGGTCGGGCCCCAAGGCATTCGAGGGCCTGAGGTCCTGACTCAGATGCGCTGAAGGGCGAGATGCGTGCTTTCTTGGAAGACATCCGTGGCTCCAAGAACAAGGTCGCTCTCGCCTTCAGCGCTGGGGAGATTTTCATCTAATCCTACAAATAGTAAGGGCCTCTTGGGAGGGAAAAGGACCGGCGGCGGAGGCCACGGCTTACCAGCGGTCCGTAGCTTCCGCGACGCCTGCTCGCTTGGGCACGGGCACGGTTTGCTGCGAGGCCCAATGGGGGTCTGGCACTCCTGCAAGAATCTTCCCAGCCCTCTCGATGCCGCCGCTCATCTTTACCACTCTAAACACCCGGGGCTGCGGGTCGGGTCTCCGTAGGTGTCAGGTACTCCTTCCTTCGGAAGGAGGTACTCTGTCGATTCCTCCAGGAGACCCACGCAGCTCCGAAGCCGAGGCTAGCTGGCGGCTGGAGTGGGGGACAGGGTTTATTTCAGCCACCTGTCGGCCCATCATGCCGGGTGGCTACCCTGTTCTCCCGAACCTGCAGCCCGAGGTGCTGGGAACCGCCGAGGTCGTGCAGGGTCGCCTGCTGCATCTCCGGTTCGGATAGGGGGCTGACACTAAATCTTGTCAACATCTATGCCCGCCGTCCGCCTCGGAGAGGCTTCGCTTCTATCAGCGGGCGCCTGCCTTCCTCGGCTCTTTGGATCCCGGCGAGTGCCTGGTTCTGGGCGGGACTTCAATTGCACCCTCGAGGACCGGGACCGCACGGGCCCGAGAGTGCCCGCCGCCGCGGACGCCCTCAGGAGATAATAGACCGCCACTCCTGGTGGACGCCTGGCGTGACCTCCACCTGGGCGAGGAAACGGTATTTACCTACGTCCAGGTGGTGGGTCGTCGGTCTTTCCACTCCCGGTTGGACCGCATTTATCTGTCTCGTCATCATCTCTTCCGGGCCCACTCTCCAGCATCCGGCCGCCCCATTCTCGACCACCATTTAGTGGCCGTGAAGGCCTCTTTTCGGAGAGGCCGGGCCGCCTACTGGCATTTCAATAACAGCCTGCTGGAGGACGGGCTTCGAGCGCCTTCCGGGAGTTCTGGCTGGCCTGGCGCGGTGGCGGTGCGCCTTTCTCGCACGGCGGTGGTGGGATGTGGGAAGGTGCGACGCTGCTCTTCTGCCGACTACACCCGGGGCCAGCCGGCGGAGGGATGCGCGATGGAGCAGTTGGAACGGGAGGTTTTAGAGCTAGAGAGGCGGCTGGCCACAAGCCCTGAGGATCCGCCCCTCCGCGGAGTGTACCGGGAGAGGCGGGAAGAACTCCGGGCCCTCGAGGACCTTCGAGCCCGGGGTGCCTTTGTTCGTTCTCGTATCCATCTCCTTCGGAGATGGATCGAGGCTCCCGCTTCTTCTATGCCCTGGAGAAAAAGAGGGGGCTAAAGGCACATCGCCTGCCTTCTGGCGGAGGACGGCACCCTCACGGATCCGGTGGAGATGCGCGAGAGGCTCGCGCCTTCTACGCCTCTCTCTTCTCCCGGATCCGACCGACGCCGACGCCCGCAGGGTTCTCTGGAACGAACTCCCGACGGTCAGCGCGGCGACCCGGACCAGCCAGAGCTGCCTCTCTCCTGGCCGAGTTCTCGGAAGCCCTCCGCCTCATGCCCACCAATAAATCCCGGGCATGGACGGGCTGACCGTGGAGTTCTACCGCTGCGTGTTCTGGGACGCCCTCGCCCGGACCTTGCTAGCGTCTGGGCCGAGTCCCTGAGAGCGGGTCCTCCTTTATCGCGTGCAGACGAGCCGTGCTCGCCTTTGCTGCCCAAGAAGGGGACCTCCGCGATCTGAGGAATTGGCGCCCCGCCTCGCTCCTCAGCACGGACTATAAAATCGTTGCTAAAGCCATCTCCTGAGACTCAAGTCCGTGCTGGCAGACGTGGTCCATCCAGACCAGACCTACACCATCCCGGCCGTACTCATCTTCGACAACCTTTACTTGGTCCGGGATCTCCTAGAGCTAGGGTGTAGGGACGGTCTGTCGTTCGCCCTCCTGTCCTGGATCAGGAGAAGGCGTTCGACCGGATGGACCACGGGTATCTCCTGGGCACTCTGCGGGCCTTCGGCCGGGCCCCGCTTTGTGGGCTTTCTCCAGGTGCTGTACGCTCGCGGAGTGTTTGGTCAAGCTCAACTGGACCCTGACCGCACCGGTCAGCTTCGGGCGGAGTACGTCAAGGCTGCCCGCTGTCGGGCCAGCTGTATACTCTGGCCATCGAGCCCTTCCTCCGCCTTCGCAAGAGGTTGACGGGGTTGGTGCTCCGTGAGCCGGAGATGCGGCTGGTCGCGGGCGACGCCGCGACGCTCTCGTGGTCCAGGACCCGGGAGACCTGGAGCGGGTGGAGGCCTGCCAAGTTGTCTACTCGGCGCCTCCTCCGCCCGGGTCAACTGGGTCAAGAGCTCTGGCCTGGTGGTAGGGGCCGGGTGGCAGGCGAGCTCCTCCCGCCCGCGCTTCAGGCCATCAGGTGGAGTGCGGGTCCGCTGCTCTATCTCGGCGTTTTCTCTCTGCCACGCATCCTCTTCGCCGGAGAACTGGCAAGGTTTAGAGTCCAGGGTGGCTGAGCGATTGCGGAGATGGACGGGACTGCTCCGGTGCCTCTCCCTGCGTGGGAGGGTACTGGTGCTTAACCAACTAGTCCTGTCCATGCTCTGGCACTGTCTCAGCACCCTGGTCCCGCCCCCGGGTTTCCTGGATCAGATCCAGCAGCTGCTACTGCGGTTCTTCTGGCCAGGACTGCATTGGGTCTCTGCAGGGTTCTCCATCTTCCCCTGGAGGAGGGAGGGCAGGGCCTGACGTGTTTGCGCACGCGGGTTCGTGTCCTCCGCCTCCAGACCCTGCAGAGGCTCTTATTTGATGCAGGTAGTCCGGCGTGGAGCACGCTGGCGCACACTTTCCTTCGCCGCTTCCGAGGGCTCCGATATGACCGGCAGCTCCTTTATTTGAGAGGTCTTCCGCGAGACCTTTCCGAGCTGCCGGCCTTCTACCAGGACCTCCTCCGGGCCTGGAAGCTGCTAGAGGCGACCAGGCCCTTGGGAGCCACCGTGGGGCAGACTCTCGCGGAGCCCCTGCTACACAATCCCCATCTACGTGTGCAGGCGGCGGAGTCCCCCTCGGTGCGCCAGAGGCTGGTCCTGGCAGAAGTCACAAGGATCGGAGATCTCCTGGACTACAACCGGGGAGACTGGGTGGATCCCGCGGCGCTCGCCCAGCGCATGGGGCTCTCCACCCTACGTACTCCCCGGCGCGTGCTTCAGGAGGTGAAGGACGCTTTGCCGCCCACCGCTCGGGTTTACCTCGACAAGGTCCTGCGAGAGGGTGAACCCCGCCCGCCTCACCCCGGCCCACCCGATCTATCCGCCGGCCCTAAGCCCCGCTGCACTCTCCCGACCGCCTCCCCTCGCGTCACCCGAGCCGGCTGCACGCGTTGCAGCCGGTCCCCTTCCGAACCGCGCCAAAGAGTCACCTGTACACGCTCATGCTTCACACGCCCACTTCCCACCCTTGTGTCCCCCAGACACAAGTGGCGGGACCTCCTACCACCAATGGAGGGTGGGGAGCCCCGTGGCCAGCCTCTATTCGACCTTGGTTCCATGGCCCACCGGGGACATCTGCTGGAGAATCCTACATGGAGCTGTGAGCACGGGAGTGTACTTGGCGTGGTTCACTCCCATTCCCGACACTTGCCCCTTCTGTGGTGAGAGGGAGAACTTGGTGCACGTGTACCTCGAGTGCGCCAGGTTACAGCCCCTCTTTCTGCTCCTCCAGAACCTTTTGTTGAGGTTCTGGCTGCACTTCTCCCCTCACCTATTAATTTATGCACACCCCATCCGAGGCCCCACAAAGTCGGACCTCCTGGTCAACCTCCTCCTGGCTATCGCCAAGATGGTAATTTATAAGACCAGGAGCAGAGGTTGGCCGAGGAGGGGCCTGCGACTGTGGGACCTATTTCCATTCCTGCATCCGCTCACGTATCCGGGCAGAGTTCCACTGGGCAGCGTCCGCTGGCTGTCTCGAGACCTTCGAGGGGCAGTGGGCGCTGTCCGGGTTCTCTGCTCGGTGTCCCCATCCGGTTCCCTTTGTTTTAGCCCTTTGACCTCACACCTGTCCTTTTTCTCTTTATTTGTCCCAAGTAATTACTTGGTTTCCTGGGCTCAGTGGACCCTCCCCATAGGCTGAGGGGAGGTCCTTTAGATGTGGACGGGCTAACGCCTGCCTACCTCCCGGACTCCAATAGGCACACCATATATAACAAAGGAATAAAATGAAGAAAGTAAACAAATGATGTACTGACAAATCAGATATTAGAACAGAAGGTGGGGGTTAGGGGCAAGGAAGAGATAAGAAAGGAGGAAATAGCTTATCGTAAGTCAATAAGTAGCTAATCTGGAGTTACTACGACTATCAATAGGTGGGGAGGCTGTCTTTGTAATGTGTAAGGTAATTAGCACCTTTATTAAGGCCCATTCTCAAAGTGTCGAATGTAAGCATGAATAAAAGTTCTGAAGTCTCTCTCTGTAACCTGGTGTTAAAGTCTCTTTGAAGTAAAACACAGGATGTCAGGTCTTTAAGGGAATGGTCAGTTAGATTAAAATGTTGACTAACAGGTTTTTCCATGTGAAGATGTCTGATTTGTGGGCATTAATTCTTTCGCAAAGTGACTGAGCAGTTTGTCCAATATACATCGCAGAGAGACATTGCTGGCACATGATGGCATAAATCACATTGCTGGATGTACAGGAATATGAGCCCTTGATCGTATAACTGACATGGTTAGGTCCAGTAATGGTTTCCAGTAAATATATGGACAGAGTTGGCAATGGGGTTTGTTGCAAGGGAAAGTTGCAAGGTTAGTATTAATGTGGTATGCCCTGTGGTTGTTAGTAAGAATCTTCCTGAGGTTAGGTGGTTGTCTATAGGAGAGTATAGGTCTGTCACTCAGAGCCTCTCGGAGTGTAGTATCCTGTTCCAGTATAGGTTGTAGGTTATTGATAATGCGTTGGAGGGGTTTAAGTTCATCATTCAACCTCTGGTTGCCTCTGTTTCTTCACCTATAAACTAAGACAAATTGACACATACCTGCTTGCTTGTGGCACTCTTCAGAAAGGTGATGGTGGGAGGAGGGACAGATCTTCAGAAGGCAAATGGAAATGGTGTTGTTGCAATTTTAATTAATAGGAAAGTATTTTGAGATCTTCCATGAAATATATTACCCACAGCAAAGTACTGATTATTAAACACTCTAATTCACCAGCTGTGCTCTCAGTAACAAACCTGCATAGCTCCAGTGTTAACCTCTCTTGCTTTTTCTGAGCACCAATTGTAGGTAACTCTGGGCCTTTATTCAGGATTTCTGCTGCTTGGTTACCACTTTAACACAAGCTAAAACACCCTGTGGCAGATATGCTCAGCTGGTCTTGTGTTGCCGATGATCTATCCATGGCACACAATTTTTCACATCCCAAGTGGTTTCACTTATGGTGAATTGGAGGGAATTTAATTATGCTCTGAGCATAATTAAAGAAACTACATTTATTTTTTATACAATTTCACCCCCCTCCATACTTAATGCAATTTTACCAACTGATCTGTCTAGGCTCTCCCTAGGCATGAAAGCTCAGATATCTTCATTAAATAGAGCCTCCTGTTTTATTTACAGGCAGTTATTCCCAAATTCATACAGTTGCTGCCAAAGCAACCAACTATCTCATGACATCTCTTTGTCATGGCAATATTTTGGAACTGTTGTTTGGCTTGGAGTTTCTATGTTTGGAACACACATATTCAATCCTAGAGAATTTTGTTTTAATTCCAGCCACAATATGACTTAATTTCCCTGTTTGCATACTGCCCCTTTAAAACATCAACCATTTTAAAATAATGTATCTAACTGAAATTCTTTGGAGACAGAGAAACAAAATAAAATATGTTACTTGTTTTAACTGTGGTTTATTATTTTACCTCTTTGTAGATTTCAATTAATTTAATCCTTCAGAAAGCTAGCCTTTGTGTATGTTAATTATACATAACTGCTTTGAGTAAGAGCAAGCAAAAGAGGTTAAGAAAACCATATCCCTTAAATCGACCTCTTAAATTATTAATTGGGACATGCATAGTAAATGATGTATTCTGCTGTGGATTTGCCAGTCAAATTTAATAGACAAACATCTAGATGGGATTCTGAAGCAATAAAATCTAACACTACATCATGCAGCTTCAAGCTAGAGTTATGACTGAGTTGCTTCCTTTAATCTGTTTATTCATTTATTTTATGGTTGAAAGCAATCATTCCCATTAGCATCCTTGAATAATAAGAGGGACTTACAAACACCTGAGCTGAAATCCTGGCCTTATTGAAGCCAATGGCAATACAGGTTGGACCTTTCTGGTCTGGCACCCTCAGGATCTGACCAGTCCCAAATGAGGAAATTTGCCAAACTAGAGGAGGTCCCCTGCTAACCAGAGCACCTTCTCTCCCCACTGCTGGCTCCAGCTGCCCCCTCTTCCAGGCTGCTGTGGTCCCAGCAGCCTGGACTGCCCTGGCCCCAGCCCTGTTATTGGGGCTGCCATGTCTCCGGCCCCAGTCCCACTACCAGGGCTGCCAAGGCTGCCATGTCTCCAGCCCCATTATCAGGGCTGCCATGTCCCCGACCCCAGCCCTGCTACTGTGACTGCCATGTCCCCAGCCCTGCTACTGGGACTGCCTCCTCTGGTACTGGGTGCCAGCCCCAGCCCCGCTGGGCTCCGAGCTGCCAGCCCTTTTGCCACTGGGGCTCCCAGCTTGGACTCCCTGTTCTAGGAACAACCATGGTCCTGCCAGACCACGGATGTTGCTGGATGAGGGATTGGAGGTTTTGGGAGGTCCAATCTTTACTTCCGTTAATGTCACTGGAACCAAGACCTGCCTTCCTTGGATCTTCATTGCTTCTGACACATTCTCTATAGCTGTAGTCCTTGAAGGTACGTCTACACAGCAGCATTCTTTTGGAATAACTGACATTATTCTAAAATAACAAAGAGCACGCTACATAGCGAGCTGTTATTTCTAAATAAAGGCAAGCTGGAGGACCTCTTACTCTGACTCCTGTAACCTTCATTTTATGAGAACTAAGGGAAGTCGAAGAAAATGTGTTCTTCCTTTGACTTCCCGCTGTACAGACAGTGCCAAAAGCCTAATTAAGCTATTTCAACTTAAGCTATGCAATTTGAGTTTTTCCCTGCTGTGTAGATGTACCCTGAGTGAGGGCCTGCTCCAACTTCCTTTGAAATCAAGCCAAGTCTTCACAGGGACTTCAAAGGGCAGTCAGATCAAGTTTTTCTCTCTTTTTTTTTTTTCTTTCAATTCACTACATTCTTTTAGCTCACTAAAGATACAAGCTTGATCAAACATTCATCTCTGTAAAAGGACAAAGACAGAATAATTGGAAGATTGCTGAAAAACTCTCATGTGTCTGACAGGTTTCACATTCAATGAAGGAAGGAGATTACTTACAGCTGACTTTCCAGTTTGCTTCAGGTGTGGGAAGGAATAGTCCAAATTATACGTATCTAAGAAAGTGTCACATTGTTTTCTCATGACTACTGCTTAGAATCATTTTTCTTACACTTGAAACAGAACACTGATAAAATCCATATCTATTTGCCAGGTATTTAACACATCTTCGGTTAATAGTAAAAATGAGATGCATTTCTTGTATAATACTAGAGAAATTGATTTTTTCATCTAGTTAACATTTCTTTCTTTTAAAAGGTTCCATTAGAATATACATGGAGCCTTTTTACAACTTCATTTTCCACAGGGCTCTGCCTTCCATAGGCTTATTCAGCCAGTTTTTAATTCTGTTATTCTAAAAAAGTATAAAACAACTTTCCTTATCACTGTAACCTCTTATGGAGGATACAGTAGGAACAATTCTGTCTTTCTTACAGTCAAAGCCTTTGTTGCTTTTAGTAGATCAGCAAGAGCACTAGACTCACTATCCAAAAGCTAGATCCATGAAAGCCACATGTTACAAACCGATAACAGACTCACCTGGATTGAATTTTTGTTACCAGTAAGAAACTCAAATAAATATCCATTTAAGAGTGGGATTTTCCAAAGCACCTGAGTGACTTAGGAGCACAAGTCCCATTGACTTTCAATAGGATTTGTGCTTCTAAGTCACAATGGTATTGACCTCACCCATTAAATAACACTCTCCTACTAGCCTGAGCGAGTATCTACAGAGCACCCTAAACTCGAATTAGACTATTTTGAAACTTGGCATGTCTACACAGCACCAAATTTCAAAATAACATGCTCTTTCAAGACATCCCTTAACCTTCGTGGAACCAGGGTTACCAGGATGCCGAAATATCGTGTCCGTTGTTTTGAAAAATATTTTGAAATAATGGGCAGCTTGTGAAGATACGGGGTACCTATTTCGGGATACCTCTAGTCTCCCAAAATAGCTGGGCATGTAGATGCACCCTAGGAGAACATGGGGACGAGCTCAGCATAAAGGCGAAGAAGTGGGAATTTTCAAAAGGGATCAATGGTGGCCTAACCTTGGTCCCAGTGAAGTCAGGGATAAAACTCCCATTGATTCCAGTGGCAGCTATGTTAGATCAATCTCACCTGAGAGAGAGATTTTTAGTCTTGCTAGGTGCTCATGATTCTTTTCAATTGTACTTGGGTTGATATAGCCTAGGTCTGGCACAGTGGTATCTGAGCACAAATCTATGTCACAGCTGGTGTTTCCATGTCAAATCATTTGAAATTTGCTTGTTTAATATGAGCTGCACTTTAAGATTTGAAATTTGGTCAAGCAAAACTCAAGACAAATGACCTCTGTGTAGAAAGTGACAATAGAATATGAAACTGAAACAGGCTTCTGTTCTGTCTGCATCAAATATTAGTGTAGAGGAAACTGCAGCAATGGAATTAGTTCTCCTATTTACTCTCATGCTGCATCAAATCTCCTAGCTCCCTATCATGAACTAGAAGTGCTAGGTCCACTTTTCCTCTTTAGTGCTGTGCAACATAAAAAAAGTTGCAGATCAGCATTCCCTGCTACTGCAGCAATCGCTCAGAGGGGAACTCAGTTTGCCTGGATGCATAAACATGAATGCCCTGCTCTTCTCAAGCACTTCAAGAAAAAGCTTTAATTCCCAAATAAGTGCAACCTCTGAGCAAAAAATCTTCTGACATCTCATTTGTCCATCCCTCTGCTGCCCTCTCACTTGACCCATACCTACACTGCACAATCCAGGCTTTACAGAAAGAAGGTTTTGTTACACTGCTGTTGATTCTCAGAACTTTATCTATAGCTGTGCTTTGAATCCCTAGCAAGTTTGTGGATTTCTTTTTTGACAGGTTCCAGCAGAGTGGCAAGGAGAACAGCATGTGTCAGTCAAAATGTGCAGTTGACGCATATTGCAGTGTATTCAGAGACAGCCCAAGAGTTCTGAAAGTAAAATATGGTGCAACACAGACTGAGGGAGTTAGTTGAAATATCATTACAAAAATCCACCCCTCAGGTTTTTCTGTTGTTTTTTTTTTTATTTCTTTCTTCCTTCTCTTTGGCTCTCACACTCCTCTGTTAAGCAAGCTATCCTACAAGCATTTGTGCTGATTTATTAGTTGGATCATGGGAAACTGGAAATGAGTTGAGTAATGTGCAGGTGCATTTTCTCTGTGTTATTTCCCTCCTATTGCCATGGCTAGTGAGGAAGATACCATTAATGGGTAATTCCATCTGCCTGTAAAAATGTATGTCATTGATTCTTGACTCAGCTGTTTCCTTGGATGAACAAGGATGATATTATATGAGCCTGTTGGAAGAGATCTGGCTTTCAGAACATTATATGTGCTTATTCCCCACTCCCATCCACAACTCTGTGAGAGATTACATTAACTGCAATCCACAAGTGAAGCATTGTGAAGGGAGGAGGCTCTGATATCTCCTATTGAGTGGAGAGAAATAAATGGTGATCCAAGAGGGAGTTTGCCTGGATGGATATCTAGAATTGTCTGATCGAGTTCTTCACGGTACATGTACAAGTGGACTTGCATCGGTCAGGATTTAAAATTAATGGTTACAAAAAGTTTAGGTAACAAGGAACAAATTTCAAGAAGTGCAGTTTCATGGGGCTGCAAAAGTTAAAAGATTCAATTGCCTGACTTACAGCACACCAATGATGCGAAAGTGTTGGCTATAACTTCATGCCTACTTTTGGTGAATAATCATCAAATACTTTTCATAACCACAGATAGTTTAATGTATTGATTAAAGTTTAAAAACAAAACCAGAAAAGTCATTTTGTGTTGCAGCTGGATGGACTGCTGTGCTGAAGGATCTGTCTGTACAACTTACACATCGTCATTGATATTATGAAGGTGTTGCTATGAAAATCGTTGTGTCATGAATGCCACTCTGTAGGTGTATCCACCATGAGCTGCAAGATCAGGGAGAACAGAGAATCAGAAGTACTCAACAACTGCCCATTGAAGTAGAAACAACTTGGATTAAGACATGACTCCTGCCCACAAAGAACAGTTTTCTCTTATTCAGAGTATGGAGAATGAAAATTTACAAACACAGAATAAGGCAGACAAGGTGTTCTGGAAGGATATATAAACCTTCTCACAGAGTGACACAGGGAAGCTTGAGGTGAGACACACAGAAAGCTTGAGCAAAAGGAAAGGGCTGAGGTCAGAGGAAACAAGCTGTCCAAGGGAAAGGCAGATGCATGTTTCAGAACACAAACCATACCTTGGAGCAGGACAGGTCTGAATGAGCCTAAAGGAAAGTGACACCTGCCCTAAGAATGCCCTTATGTAGTGAGGAAACACATGATCCAAGAGTCTGTGTGTTCTTTGCAACACCTACTCTGCAGCCCCTTGAAGAGGTAAACAAGAAGGCTCACACTCTCATTAGGATTTTGGGAGAGGTCAGCATGATACCAGAGACTGGGCAGGGAACCACATGGCCACAGCTCTGAAGATAGGGTGCCAAACAAATGGTCTTCATTTTAAAGCTACAGCTACACTGCAGTTATTTCGGAATAAGCAGGAAAGCCTCAAAATTAGTCCGAGGCAGGCTTCCTCAGTTTAGAACCCCAGGAGACACTGGGGCAGAATAACTTAAAATGACCCTGGTGAGGAGCTATTTCAAAAGAGCAGACGTGGAGCATCTACACATGCCTTATTTTGAAATAGCTATATGTTTACAGAAGTTGGAATAAGCTGTCCATTATTTCAAAATTATTTTGAAATAACAGAATGGCTGTCACATAGTTATTTCAGAATAACAGACGTTATTGCTGTGTAGACACTCCCTTAGTGTATATATCTCGGGACCCCAACACATGGACAGAGTCTGAGCTATATTCAAACTAGGGATGTAAGTCGAGTAGTTGACTACCTTCCGAAAGGAAGTTACTCACCTTGTGCAGTAATGACGGTTCTTCAAGATGTGCGTTCCTGTGCATGTTCCACTGTAGGTATCGTGTCGCCCCGATGCCAGAGATCAGAGTTTTGAACAGCAGTAGCTGGTTGGGCTGCACATGCCCATGAAGTGCTTGATGCTGTTCACACCTGTTGCTTTGTGTGTGCAGCCTGACCCCACCTTAGTTCCTCATGTGTGCCCAAGTGTCTAAATAAGATAGACAGAGAAAACACCTCTGAAGACAGAGGGGAGGAGAGTGGGTAGTGGAGCACTCATGGGGACACACATCTCTAAGAACCGTCGTTACTTACCTTGTGCAGCCATTCTGTTATTTTGAAATAATTTTGAAATAATGGATGGCTTATTCCAACTTCTGTAAACCTCATTCTATGAAGAATAATGCCTATTCCGAAATAGCTATTTCGAAATAAGGCATGTGTCGATGCTCCACTTCTGCTCTTTCAAAATAGCCCTTCATCAGGGCCATTCGTTTTCCTCTTCAAGTGATGTCCCCGTGGGTGCTCCACTGTAGGTGACTTCGTAGCATTTCTCAGTTATAACCCGGATGGTGGGCTTTGGAGTCTCTCAGAGTATGTCTACACTGAACGTCTATTTCGGGATACAGGAGGTACCTGAAATAGCTACCCTATATCTACACAAGCTGCCCATTATTTCAAAATATTTTTCAAAATAACGGGTGCACTACTTCACCTCGCTGCACAAGGGTTAAGGGATGGCTCAAAATAGCATGTAATTTTGAAATTTGGCACTGTATAGCTGTGCCAAATTTCATAAAAAGCTATTTTGAAATAGATTCAAAATAAGATATGCAATTTGTATAGTGAAAATTGCATATTTAATTTCAAGTTTAGGGTGCTGTGTAGATACCCCTCCCCCCAGTATTGACAGTGAACAAGACTGCTGTGGCTACTGAAGTATCATTAGAAGGGTTTTTAAAGATCACATAGTGCTTCATAAAGGTGTGGATGGAAGGCCATGTGGCAGATCGACAAATGTCATGAAGTGGCAGGACATAAAACCTGCTAAAATACCTCAAGAGGAGGGACACACACACACACACAACTAAACTAAAATGAAGTTTTGCCTTTTGAGGCATAACTCTGTGTGATGCAGGAGACAATAATGTTGGCTATGCATTGCAAGGAGAGTGGATTGTCCCTACATTGGTTGGCCACTGAGACAAATAGCTGTTGTGAAGTGCGGAAATCTCTGGTGCTCTCAATGTAATAGACAAGGGCTCTGCAGACATATAGGCTGTGTCTACACTGGCACCCTTTTTCGGAAAAGGGATGCTAATGAGACACAGCGTTAATTGCCGGGATTTAAATATCCCCGCGTTATTTGCATGAACATATGTCGCTGGGCTCGGGGTTTGCCGAGAAAAGCGTAGTTTAGACGCGATCTTGCGGAAAATAACCCTTTTCTCGAAGATCTCTTATTCCTACTTTCAAGTAGGAATAAGAGATCTTGCGGAAAGGGTTTATTTTCCGCAAGATCGCGTTTGACTGGCGCTTTCTCCGCAAAACCCCGAGCCGAAAAAAGCGGCAGTTATGTTCATGCAAAATAACGCGGGGATATTTAAATCCCGCGATTTGTAGACTGCGCTGTGTCTCATTAGCATCCCTTTTCCGAAAAAGGGTGCCAGTGTAGACACAGCCATAAAGTATGGAGCAGAGCATCATGTATGGACAAGCATGGTTTAGGATAAAACATCTGGAGACCGATCGGCTCGTTGATGTGGAAGTCCGATGACACTTTTGGTAGGAAAGATGGGTGTGTATGTAGAACTACAGAGTCTTTAGTAAAAACCATGTATGATTGAACCACTGTAAGGGCTGCCAGATCACTGACCCTAAATACAGATGTTATTGCTAGGAGGAATGTCATCTTTGCTGTCATGAGGTGTAGAGGACAAGTAGCTAAAGCTTTGAATGGTGTTCTAGTCAACGTGTCAAGTACTAGTACCAGGTTCCATGAGGGTGGTGGAGGTCTGTGTGGTGGGGAGAGGTTCTGGAGACCTCTAAAAAAGCATCTAGTCATAGGATGAGTGAATATAGGGTGTCCCTTCACTGATGGGTGAAATGCATTGATGGCAGCTGAGTGTACTCTCAGCGAAGAGAGGAACACATTAGACTGCTTCAGATCGAGTATGTAGTCCAGGATTACAGAAGTGAAACCATGTAAGGATCCAACTATCTTTGTTCACACCATATGGAAAATCTCAGCCATTTATGGAGACTGATAGTGCAGGTAGTTGTACATCTACTGTGAAGGACTCTCTTCACTCTGTCAGAACAGAGTGTTTCGGCATCCTGAACCCAGCGAAGAGCCAGGCTGTCAAGTGGAGACTCTGAGAATTGAGGTGCAGAATGGTGCCCTGGTCCTTGGTTAGGAAATCTGAATGACTAGGAAGGGGATGGGAGTGGGGGGTTGAAGAGACATTCGACCATATCTGATTGGGCCATGCGGGGGCTATTAAAATTACCTGCACATGGTCCCTCCTGATTTTGTTGAGCATTCTCAGAATGAGTGGGATTGAGGAAAAGGCATAGAGAAGGTGGGTCTTCCAAGGAATGAGCAAAGTGTTGTCTAAGGACCCCCATCCCAGACTTATCCTGGAACAATAATTTGGATATAATGTGTTGTTGTGGGCATCAAAAAGGTTGGTCTGAGGAAATCCCCACGTATGGAATATGCATCTGATAACTTCGTAATTGATCTCCCACTCGTGGTCTGTATTGAAGTGTCTGCTCAGCATATCTGCAGTGATGTTGCGAATTCTGGGCAGGAATGCAGCCGTCAGTATTATGTTGTTGGTAACACACCAGTTCCAAAGGCTTCTGTACACAGTGAACGGGATCGGCCCCCACCTTGACAGTTGATGTAATACATGGTCAACATATTGTCTGTCAGAATCCTGTTGGTGTGGTTTGCTATTCATGCTTGGAAGTGCTTGCAGGCCTTGGAGGCTGCCCTGAGCTCCGGAATATTTATATGTAAGCTTCTGTTGTGGTCAGATCACCAACCCTAAGTAAAAAGACCTTTTAGATATACTCCCTAGCCTATCATTGAGGCATTGGTAGTGATTCGTGCCAATGGTTGAGTGTGTTGAAAGGGTACCCCTGCCATTAGGTTGGCCAAGCTGGTCCACCACTTGAGGGAGGGTAGAACATTGGGACGGGGGGAGACAATTTTGTGGACGCAATTATTTTCATGGGTTGCAAATGGAGGCCAGTCAATGTTGGAGACATTGCATATGTAGTTGAGCATTCTGTACCACTATGTAGTAGCAGATATATGGCTCATGAATCATCGGCACATGAGTACGGTAACTAAAGGTGGTAAGTATGGTGATGAGATCCTGTATTGTTTGGAATCTCTGAGTCGGTAAATAGGTACAGGCTTGGATGGAATCGAGGTGGGCACCGATGAATTCTAGGGATTGTATCTCCTAAAAACTGGACTTTTGGTCATTGATAAGAAGACCTAAAGATTGAAATAGGTCTTGTGTTTTAGATATCATGTGAAGAGTCACCTCTGAAGATGCCCCTTTTATGAGGCAGTCATCAAGGTAGGAAAAGATAATCACACCCTGACAACGAAGAAACGCAGCAACCACAGCTAGCATCTTGGAAAAAACTCATTGTGCCAAAGATGGACCGAACAGAAGCACCCAGCACTGGAAATGCTCAGATGCTATAGTGAAGCAGAGGAATCATCTCTGAGAAGAATGTAGCATCACATGAAGGTGCTTTGCAGCCCTCAACCTGCAAGATGCTTAATATCCCTTGTCCAGAGCTGGAATAATGGACGCTACAGTGACCATCTTGAATTGCTACTTTATGAGGTGTTGTATCTCGGTGTTCTGTACCTTGGTACCTTCGGTGGTCTGAACTATCAGTGTAAGCGTCGTCTGGTCCAGATTGTCCTGGTGCACTCCTGACTGGACCTCTACTCCATCGGTGATGATAAACTTTTGGCTGTGTGCGTAACAATCGGTACTCCCTTTATCTAGAGTGTTAGACCCCGTGCACCTGGGTCAACACAGGAGATCTCTGAGAGGCCCTGGAAACAACAGATGCAGGCAAGGTTTGAAATCAATCGAGCAGGTTTATTGTCAAATGCAAAGCTCTACCAGTTGGTAACAGAGATCAGTACAATGTTACACCACTGGGCACTATGGCCCGTGTTGACAAGGTACCAACACCGGGCAGGCCTATTGCCATATAACAGATATTAACAGCAGTTAGTCAAAGTTAAGCTACTGTGCATTCTGTAAGTTTAGGCAATGACACCTGCTGTTCAGGCGCCTAGTGCGCCCCCCTCCTCCCCACCAAAGTTGACCAGAGAGCACCCTTTGAGGTGTCCTTTTATAGACAGGTACAAACAACTTACATCACTTCTTTATGTACCAGGTTGCCACCCTCTGTTGCCTAGATACCACTCCTCACCTTATGAAAGGGGGGCCCTTCTATTTGTCATCCTGTCAGTTCCGACCTGGTCCTGAACCTAGGTTGGTATGTGCCTAACTCCTAGGGAGTTCTTGTGCCAGGACATTCCTTAAGATGTTCTTTTACTCCCTTTTGGCTTACAGTGTGTACTTTGGCTTACAGTGTGTACTTTGGCTTCCCTGTGTCCTTCTATGCTTCACCTTACCCAACTACAGTTATCAGTAGGGCCTTTTTCTTGGCTCCTGTGTTCCTGAACCAAAGTCTTGATCACTAGATTGCAGGTCTGTTGCTGTTTTTATGTTACAGGCCTCTATTTAGGCCTGCTGACTCCATGTTACTGACCCTCAACTTACTACATGAGGTACTTGTTGAGCTTTCATAAATCTAGGATGGGTCTCCACCCTCCCATGCGTTTCTCCGTAAGGAAGTAATTGGAGTAGAACCCTTGCCCTTGAACTGATTGGGCACTCTCTCGACAGCTCCAATGTCCAAGAGTCAGTGGGCCTCTTGGTGCAGAAGGTCCTCATGAGAGGGGTCCCTGAAGAGGGATGGAAGGGGTGGAGAGGGTGGGGAAAGTGAAATAAATGGGATGGACTAACCAACAGTGATTATTTCTAAAACCCATCAATTGGTTGTGATAGTAGCCCATTGATGATAGAAAGGGCATAAACGATGGTGAAGTATGGCAGAGCAATTCTGGAGATAGATGTAAGAGAGGTTGTGCCAGCCCCCGACCAATACTTCAGACCTGCTGCTTGTTATTATGGGAAGTGGAAGGACAGTTGTTCTGTTGCCTCTTTCTCTGAATTCTCAGTCTGGAGCGGCCCTCATCAAAGGGTCTGTTGTGGTTTCTAGAACAGGCAAAGTCCCTCTGATACTGGTATGGATAATAAGGTGTGTATTTCCTGTGTCTATATGGTGGGGTATACATGCCTGGCCTTCTGAGAGTGCTCCAGGAGTCCTTACTGGAATGTAGAACTTCATCTGTTCTGGCAGCAAACAATTTATCCTTATCAAAGGGTAGGTCTTCAGCCTTTCCCTGAAGCTCATTGGGCACACCAGTGGATTGGAGCCAAAAGGCTCTACACATAACAATCAACGCAGCTATAGATCTTGCCACTGTGTCTGCAACATCCAATGATATTTGCATGAATGTGTGGGCCACTGTGTATCCCTCTTGCACTATGGACTTGAGTATAGGCTTCTTATTCTCAGGAAGGTGTTCCATCAACTCAGTTAACCTGGAATAATTGTCAAAGTCATAGCTTGAGAGAAGGATGGCATAATTTGTCATATGGAGCAACAATGTGGACAAAGAATAGACTTTTCTCCCAAAGATGTCCATACACTTCAACTCCTTATCCTGTGGAGTGCTCTTATAGGGTATGTCTACGCTTGCCCCCTAGTTCGAACTAGGGAGGCAAATGAAGCATACCGAAGTTGCTAATGAAGCGCGGGATTTAAATATGGGCTCTTTCAGAAAAAGGCATGTGTGGATGGGGAAAAAGGAGTTCTTTCAAAAGAAGAGGAAAGAGGAAAAAGCACAGGTGCCCTGGTGGCCACTCTGTCCATATTAATCACAGTTTAAATGTGATTGTCCATTCAGGGTGGATGCTATCTTTTGAAAAAGCAGATTGCACTTTGGCAGTATGGAAGTGCTCTTTCGGAAGAAGATTTTTGAAAGCTCTCTTCCGGAAAAGCTTCTTCCAAAAGAAGCCTGCAGTCTAGAAGTAGCCTAACTACCCCTCTGAAGCTACTGAAATAAAGGAAACTTATCTAATTGGTATTTACACTGCCACCATTTATCCCACCCCAGAGTGTACACTCCTCTTGATTCAGTTACTTGAAGTTTAAATGCAGTAAAAGCAGGGCTGCCTGTGTGCCTGACTCCTAGTAGATTTAAACTGCAAAGTTGCAGCGGGGTCCCTTATTGACTAATTGTGTACTCAATCCAAATTGTACTGAGTACACGATTAGTCAATTATCCACTTCATAACATCCTTTAATTCAGACTTCACAGCCTTAAAACACTGGGGATGCAACATCTGGGCCTCCTTGCAACCATCTGGTGGGGTTTCAACCAGTGGAGCTGGACCAGATTTGTGATACCAGCGTACCTCTCCCTCAGATGTTTTCTGATCTGTGTTCTGCTTGACTTCTACAGTTACCCTTGTCTCTCAATATGAGGCAATCTTGGCCTGGTTGGAGAAAGGGGAAGGCTAGAGAACCTGCCACAACCACATGGGCAACAGCCATGTTCTGATGCTCTTGATAAATCAGCTATCAGAGCCAGTCCCAATATATCCCAGAACTGGCTGATGAGGAAATTCAGTGATACTCACAAAATAAATGGATGCTGGACAAAGGCATTCTCTTTCCTGACTTGCCTGCTGTCTCTTGCAGCTGTAGCCTTTCCCCCCTTACTTCTGGTTGCCCCCACACTATAACAGCACTGTTTACTTTGATTTCCCACTGTGTTGTATGATTGGACAAAGGGTACAGCTTAGATATTGGTGAAATTCCATTTGCTTTGTGAGGTTTGAAACTGATAGGAGCATGGATGCCAGTCATATCACATGGTATTTGCCTTTAGCAGGCATAATGCAGCTCAACCTCATTCACAGGTCTGAACAGAGTGTTCAGGCAGTATGACAGAGGTACACCTACTGGTAGGAATGAAGATCAGCTGGGGTAAGGAGGAATAGATCTGTGCTTGCATCTCTATAGCATTGGATTAGTTGTTCTTACAGATTGTTTACCAGTCCACCTTCCTTTGCTAACAGAAGGTTGGATCTGCAGATGTAATGGAAACTTAAAGGAATTTTTTCTTGTGTGTGGCTGCAGACACTCTGGGGCCCACTTACTAAATATGGATACTCAGGATTATTAAGGGTGATACTACAAAGCTGCTATTGCTTTCCCCTTTTAATTTCCACCAGGCCCTCCTTCCATTCGGATTTGTTAAATATAATATAATCCCTCATTTAAAAAGAATTTAACTGACACTGAACCATCAGTTAAGGTTACTTGAGGGAAATAACCACATGCACAAATCTTTAGATCACTAAGAATACATCATATTAATCACTTTTGCTGACAGATGCCAGTCCCCTATAAATAAGTTCTATACAACTCCAACATGTAGGTCACCAACCTTTAATGTAAAATCTTAACTCTGACCTCAATGACATCAAGATATGTGGCTACTGGAAAGCAGTGAATTACTCAGGAGAAACCTATGGGCTGTTATATAACAGGTGAGACAAGATGATTATAATAGCCCCTCTTGAACTTAAAATTCCCGAATCTATGAAATGTAAACTAATACTCAACAAAAATTCCAGCCCAGGATTGTATTTCAAAATGGATGTCTAAAGCCAGATTCCTCAGTCCACACGTAGTCATTATTGTCCATGATAAGGTGGCTAACAGGCACACTCCCCCATAGGCACTGGCCTGGTTTTCAGAAATGCTGACAACTTAGCAATTCTCACTGAAGTCACTGAAACTCTCTGCATATTTTTACATGACTATAAAAATGGAGGTCATTATTCCTATTGCCTCCCACTTATGTTACATTACTTCCATATTCAATACCTGTTGGATAGTTTCCTATACAAACCACTGGGCAAATGCAAAGTATTAAGAACATAAGAATGTCTATAGTGGGTGAGACCAAAAGTCTATCTAGACCAGTATGCTGTCTTCCAACAACGGCGAATGCCAAGTACCCAAGAGGGAATGAACAGAACAGGTTATCACAAAGGTTACATCTACACGATGCATTTTGCCTGGCAGAGGCATAAGGATCTTGTGCAAAAAAGGGGTTCTTGCACAAAAAGGAAATGTCCACACTGCATGTTTTTGAGCAAAAACCTCTTGTGCAAAAATGGATGAGAAGAGATTATGCAAATGAAGTGTGAGAAAATGCTAATCAGCCCTTCATTTGCATTGCCTCCTCCGGCAAAATGCATAGTGTGGACGTAGCCAAAGTGTCCACCCTTGTCGCCCATTTCCAGCTCCTGGCAAACAGAGGCTAGGGACCCATTTTTCCCATCCTGGATAATAGCTATTGATGGATCTATGCTCCATGAATTTATCTGGTTCTTTTTTTGAACTCTGACACCAGGTATGAAAGATCATTTGTTGGCTTTGGTATCAGAACCATGCCTATGTTATATCCCAAAAGGAAATTAAATGATTCATGAATGTGTTTATTCTCCCACCATTGATCTAACAAAACAAAAATAAGGAGGCAAGCAAATTAGTTGCCAACCCACTGCTAATTTAAGCTTAGATACAGCACAGGGGTAAAAACGTTTGGTTATACTGTTTCATTCATTCATGGCAAAATAGTTCCAGGCATTGCTGTATATTTTATGGTTGTGTTGAAGTGATGCCCAGACTGCTAGTGCTTTGTAGCCTTTTGTTCTGCAACAAAAATTGCTAATTAAAAATGAAAATATAGTTTTTCTTGTGAAATCTTTTAAAACAAACATACAATATTAATATTATTGTCCCTTTAAGATATTCAGCAGTGTATCTTTCATGGGAGTGATCAGAATATTCATAATATGACTATTGCAACAAGTGAATGGTACAATAGTCTCAGTTTTGCTTGCACAAACCAGAAAGATTGCAGAGGAAATATTCATCAGTATTTTTCAAGAGCTGCTCTCCACTGGAAGCCTAGTTCTATTTTATACATTTCAGGTAGTTAAAACCTCTAAAACTCCTTACTGCTGCTTGCATAAGTTGCATATTAAGGGGGTTAATCACTGGAAATAACAGATATGAGTATAACTCAGCAGGCAGAATACTTGGGATCAGGCTTGCAAAACTCAAAATGCTAATGCCATAGGATGACACCTTTACTCGTGCTGGAGTAAGGTGATAATTTGAAGTGGTCTTACTGAAGTTAAGAGTACTTTTGGCAGACAGCTAAATGCTGAGTGCCAGCAACTTCCTTTGATTTCATTTTTATATTTGTTTTTTTGGGTTTAATAATGTAGCAATGTAAGGTAACATATTATTACATTTAAATTAAGCCCTTTAGTAAAATATATATATATATATATATATATATATATATATATATATAAAGTTTAGTAAGTAAAGAGACAGGATCTCATATTGTGTCTATGTCAATGAGATTAGAGGAGTGTTGAAGGCTCGAGGCTTCAGTGTGAATTGTTTTAATTACAAAATTTAGTAAGGCAATTAACAATGCTGTTTGCTTTTGTTTAATATAAAATTTTGCTGTTTGTAACTCTGAGAAAGATTGTTTGTATGAATGAGATGTGGTGTGAAGGTCATCGTTAGAGCCAGATGGTCAAGAGAGAAGGGGGAGAATGCGGGGTGAAGACAAACTGTAAAAGACAGACTGCGAAGAGACATATCGGCGTCAGAAGAGCCATCAGGACGTATCCACAGTCAAGAATTGATCAGATTAGCAGATTGATGGCTCTAAAGGTGAAGGCATCCCTAAAAACAACTGATTAACAATCCAGGACAGGATGAGCCTCTTGGAGATGTTTTGGGAATTATTAACATCAACAAGGTAACAGTAACTGGTCACAGACTGACACAGCGAAATCCATAGACTTCAACATAGAAAAGGATTATAAAAGCAGGGTGCCTTGCTATGGAACTTAGGGTTCATCTTGCCACCAACTCCAGAGGAGCATCGGATTGATCGACCGACAAAGGCCCTGCTCCCCCCTCTGTGGGGGATCTAGCTGGCCACTAGCTTGATACAGACTCTGGACTGGTAACTATGACATCGTCTGGCGGGACTGTGTATGCATGGTGTTTGTGTGTGTGTGAGTGATTGAAAAGCGTATGCTACTGTTGTATTCTCAATAAATGCGGGCGTACTGCCTTTTCCCCTATAAAAGATCTCGCATGCTTCGTTTAAGCATAACATCCCAGACCCCACACCTGCTCCACTTCATGCCCTTGCCCACTCTGCCAAGCAACACAGGCCTGGGGGTTACAGAGGAGGGCTGAGTGCAGGATCACCTTCCCCACGTACACAAACTCACTGTGCGGGTGGTTTGAGACAGAGCAGCCTAGCAGGCTGCTCCACTGTGCTACAGTAGCCTCCTGGCCCACTGCATCCCATTTCTTTATGGTGGCAGGAATCAGAGTGCCCTGGGGCCAAGGTTCGGACATTCTGCTGCCTGCTGCCACTGAGAAGCTGAGTGCAGTGTGCCAGGAGAGGGCAGTGGAGCAGAGTGCAGCAAAGCAGGCTATCAGACTGCTCCAGTGCCTGCTGCTGCAGTTAATGCGGGGGGGAGTACCCCTGCTGCCACTGTGCCAGGCCCCTGAAATCTCCTGGGTCCCTGTTATCCATAGGGCAGTTGAGGTGGCCACCACGGGGCCTCCAAAACCATGGAGCATAGGACAGCTGATCCAAACCATCATATGGATGGGACAGCGAGTGAGAGACAGAGCCCCACGAGCACTTGTGGACACACTCCCCTTCCCTTGGACTTGGCCCCCCTCCCTCAGCTGCATATGGCTAAGGGGCCTCCCACATCCCTTGCTTCGCCCTCTTGCTCCCACACCACAACAGTTTCCCCCTGGTGCCTGCCCCACACTAGTAGCCCAGTTTGTTCTTCCTTCCCTCCCTGCTACAGTCCTCCCTGAGACTTAGTTTGTTGCCTGCCCTACCCTGATCCAGAAAGTTTGTTTGTTTGCCTGCCCCCGCCTGATCTCCAGGCAGTTCCATGGCCTGCCCCTTCCCCAACACTGTTTAATTTGCTGTGGTGCCTTCCCAGTCCTCTCAGCTGTTGCCTTCCCTGGTGCTCCAACAGCCCCATCCTCTCATTGCCCCTGTTTACTCACCATCCCCAGCCTCTCATTAGCCCCCTGCCTGCTGCCCAGTGTGCCCTGGTCTCCTCCCTAAGCACTCATGCCCCCTCCCTCCCTTCTTAGTTAGTACCCAACCCTATTCACTGCACTCCCCTTGATGTTCCCATAGTTTTCCCCTGTCCCAGTGCAGCCAGAGGAGCCGGCACCTCCACCCTGCACCTGTGACCTTGCCCCCTGTTATATCCCCTGGGTGCTGTCCTCCTCTGCCTCCAGCCTTCCAGAGTGGAGTGGTTGCCTTTCCCCTCGGTTGTCCCATTCATGCCCTTCCCCCACTGGCATCCTCCCTCCCTGCATACACTCTAATGGGAGGGCGTGGTTGCTTTTCCCATCCCCTTTCCCCTCAATTGCACACAATCCCCCTCATGTCCCTGCCCCTCTCTCTAGTGCCCTCCTTCTCTTCCTCCAGCCTTGCAAGAAGAAGTGGTTGCTCTCCCCATCTTCCCTGTCATAACCCCCCATATGGAAAAGTTGTATTTTTCCTTGCCTCAGAGGCCATCACCCAGGAGGCGGTGGAGAGGGGCCTGGCAGTGAGGGATGTGCATGTGCTCCTCGAACAATTGGAGGACCTAGGCATATGGGTAATCTTAACCTCCATCCCACCCTTCCTCCCCAATGCCTCTCTGTTGCCTGTCCTCTCCACCCTGGGGAAATCAATTTCTACCATCAGCCCTCTCCCATTGGGCTGCAAGGATCCCACCCTCCATGACATTTTGTCATTCTGCTGGCAGGTATAGCTGTAAATGCCACTGGTGGCACATGATGGGATGGTACTCGAGGAATCCTTCTTGGTGTCCTGCCGGGGGCCCTGTACCAGGTCCCTGATTCCCTCAGGACTTCCATTTCATGAGACATACCAGAGCAGTCGACAAAGGCTTCCCTTGTCGACCGCGGCGCATCCAGACTGCCCTGCTGTGCCACCAAACAGCTGATCGGCACAGCACAGCGGCCATTTTGATGTAAATGAAGCGGCGATTATTTAAATCACCGCTTCATTTCCTATGCTAGTAAACCCATCTACATGGCTCCGTCGATGGAGCCATGTAGTCTAGACATACCCAAACAGAACAATTTGCATTTCATCAAACAGCAGCAAAATAAGAAAAACCATGTAACTTCCTTCACCACCAGACTCCATGTCAGCTTCCTAACAGCTTGAATAAACTTTACTTTCAGGGGTAACCCTCAAAAGAATCCATTTTAAATGTTTACTGAGTCACTGGGTCCTGGGGCAGCTGCCCCCTTTTCCTTCCCTCAGTGGGACTGATTATGAGATGTATTTTCTAAAAGCAAATGATCCATTTGTGATTAATATCATTGTGAAATATACCTATTAACACTAATAGGGATACTTCATGATATTGTTTTAAATTTTGTGACTAAACTAACAGGGAGAAACAGGATCCCCTCCCAGACAGAAGAAAAGACCACTGTCTTCCTGTCTCCTATGGAAATTAACCCGGAGTGCGGGGAGGTTCAAAACAATGGAAACTTCATTTACATAAAAGAAGCTGAGAAGCCCATGAAAAAAAGCATGATGTCATCAAGCCCCTTGAAAGAAAGGACTGAACTTTGGAAGACATAAGCAAAGACAGAGGCCTTCTTCAGCATCTTCACTAGACCTACACAAAGCAACAGAGCTCCTGCAACTAGAGAAAGATGCAGAAGGGTAACCAAGTTAGTCTGTAACAGGAAAAACTTAAAAAACAGCGAATAGTCTAGTAGTATCTTAAAGACTAACAAAACGTGTAGATGGTATCATGAGTTTTAAGTGGTTTTTGCCCATGAAAGTTCATGATACCATCTACATGTTTCGTTAGTCTTTAAGATGCTACTATACTATTCATTGTTTTTTAGAGAAAGATTGGTACTTCAACTAAGGGAGGGAGACTAGAGTCTCTAAAAACTGAATATAGGTTAGAAACCATATTGACCAAAGCCTGTATAACTTGCTCTATTAAGTTTTAGACGTTTAGATGTGTTTCACTTTTATTTGCTTTCAATCCCCTCTAATCAGACCAAGTACTAGGTGACATATAAACAACAAGACTGTAGTAAAAACTAAGTGTGCTTCTTCTCCATTGCTAAAGCTCAAAACAGCACGTATCATTTAGCTGAGTTATATTCTGAGATATATTGATGTCTCAGAAGCTGCTAAACTCTCTGCCAGCTTTTTCTAGATAAGAAAACTAAGTGAACTTGCAGTAACAGTAGCCAATCACATTGCGAGACGCTGGCCAGAAGGAATGCAGAATCCATACAAAGTTACGGCTCGGCCTTGCTCGGGGCCGATTCTGCTTTGAGCACAGAGCTCCTTTGTCGGTCTTGTTTGCAAACAATAAAATGGAGTTGGACCCAGCCTGAAAGTGTGACTCTCTTCTTGAGGTGAATTGGACTAGCCTCCAGGGAACGGAACTAGCAATTTATGCAACAAATTTCTGGCAAGCCAGACCAGGAGATATCCCTTGGACTACTCCGGAGTCGGACGACAAGACCATCGTAGGTGATCGTGAAGTGTGCACCGGACCATGTTTGAGTCCGTCACGACACCGAAAGCGTGAGTCGGGACATCCGGAAAGTTAAAGGAATCTCCACCAAACGAGTCAACCAGGCTGTGAGGTCCGAAGAGACGGCGCCAGGGTGTTGGCGGAGTAAGTATACATATTCCCTGTGTCTTTTGTGGTTGTTAGTCCTTTGGGGACTCTTGCGTTCAGCACATAGGTCTGAACATTGGGACTCTTGCGTTCAGCACATAGGTCTGAACATTGCACTCGGCATTTGGGGCTGAGAAGTTGACACAATGGGTTCGGGTCGCTCCCGGGTAGAAACTCCGCAACCCCATTGGGATGCATGCTGCACAATTTCAGTAAATTTAAGGGTGATTTTGGGATTAAGATAACAAAGGATGATTTAATTAAGTTCTGTCTAGAGTGGCCAACCTATGGGATAGGCTGGCCAGATACAGGGTCTTTTGATGTGAATCTAGTTGCCTCTGTGCATGGTGTTGTTACTTGAGATGGGCACTGGGATCAGTTCCCATATATTGATTGTTGGTTGAATCACACGCAGAGGCGACCTGCGTGGCTGCTGAAGTGTAGCATAGGAGCTTGTAAGGTTATGATAGCAAAAACTAAGGCCACGGGAGGCAAGGGTGCATGCCCCAAGGTTTTAAATGATTCTGGTAGTGAAATTGATCTGACTCAAGGCAGGCGAGAAAACTCCGTGGTGGAGCAACATGAGGAGGGGAAGGAAGAAGGCGAAGCAAGCTACCTGTATGTAAACCCCTCCTCACGAAGATTGGAAATAATATGCTGGAGCATGCCTTTGTTGTTTCATCTGCATGCCCAGTTCCACCTGCTGGGGCGAGATATGCTAACTAAGCTGCAGGCTGAAATTTTCTTCCGTGGTGATCAGATTGTAGTGCAGCTGCCGGTGAAACAGGGCTCTTCCCCTTTAACACCCCGGTTTTGGGGGTGCTCAAAGCAGATGGCACCTCGTATAGATTAGTGCAGGATCTGAGGGCTGTAAATAAGAAGGTTCTTGTGGATCACCCTATGGTCCCAAATCCACACACCATTTTAAAACAAGTTCCGGCAGATGCAAAGGTGTTCTCAGTGTTGGATTTAAAAGATGCTTTCTTCTCTATCCCTTTGCATAAAGACAGTTGGAAACTATTTGCCTTTGAGTGGAGGACCCACATACCCATGACAAAACTCAGTTGTTGTGGACTGTGTTGCCCCAGGGTTTTGTATCAGCTCCCATATCTTTGGGATCGCATTGCAGAAAGACTTGGAAAAACTGGAAAAGGGCAACGGAGTCCCTGTTGAATGCCCTAGGGAAAAAGGGATATAAAGTTTCACAAGAAAAGGCCCAAATATGCCAGCCAAAGGTCACCTTCTTGGGCTATGAGATTGAAAAGGAGTGGGCTTTGAGCAAGGATCGAATCCAAGCAACTTCAGGAGATTCTCAAGCCCTTCTTAGCAAATAGATAACTACAGCCTCCGGCTGGAATCGCAGGCAACCCAAGGATGTTTCACAACACATGAGTGGGGGCCCAGAGAAAAACATAACAAACAGTTAAAACCTTTCCCTCACACGCCGTTATAATTGGCTTGAGGGCGTGGGAGAAGGTAACTAAAAGCCACCCTAATGTCAACCGGTAAAAATTGAATGTGAAGATGTAATCACTAAAAGCTAAATCTGCCCTAACAAGGAGACACATTCTGCAACATAAATCTCCTTACAGAGCATGGGCAAGTGATCCACCCCAGAATCAGCAGCATAGATCAACTGCTGCAGCATGGATGTTATGAAAACCCTACTGAGAAGTTTAAAATTAGTAATAGCTGACTGCAATAATACACATTTGGATTTACATACTGAAAAGAATTAGGAGTGGGGCTAATTGGAAAGCCCACTCTCCTTACCAAATTAATACTGGATAAACTTTTGTCATTGGGAAAAGTCATTTAGCAGGAATCAGGATGGACCATAAGAAGGAAAAAGCATGTGAAAGGGGAAGGCAAAGGTTTGGAGCCCTATGGGCATAGTAGAAGGAAAATAAGGAATTTGATTAACACTTAACTGGTTAACTGTATAAAAGAATGAAATCTATACATTCAATCCTTAAGGTTAAATTTACTCTTAAGAAAACAAATCATTGTTTTAAGAATCCAAGCCCTGAAACTTCACTGTGTCTCTGTTCAAGGCTGAGTTGATAACACTTTTGGCTTTCTTTCAGATCCAAGGTTGTGCGGGGTGCAGACTGCTTGTGCTCGCTGTCGCACCCCCTTGAGTGAGCCTGTAACATTGAATATGATTCTTTTCAGGAAAAGAAAAGCTTTTTGCTTGCTGGAACAGTAACTGGCCAACCAACACCTTGTGCTAAGGAAAAGCATTATAGCTTCACACATTAAGCCTGATCTGTGGTACAAGAGGGAAACTGAGGCATGCCACTGTTGGGGAGGGCTAGCAACTCTGAGGTAATTCAAGGGAGTGGAAGGTCACGAGTACCGATGAAGCGCCTTTGTTCTCGGAAAGTTGCAGCTCACTCGCCCACAGAAGTGGTAAGGAACTAGCTGTAAACGGTTCCCCTAACAGATCTTAGGCAGTATTTTAAGTTATAATGGGCCACTGACGGGGTAGAAATGTTTTCTTGTCTTTCAGATCATCAGAAAGCGCTGGTGCCAGCTGAAGAAAAACAACAAACAACAACAACAAAAACCATGGTTCTGTGTCATGACGTAATAAGTTTGTGTTCTGTCCAAGTTTGTCTTGTGTGTCTTAATTGTAATACGTATTGCAAATATTGTTGTGTATAGAAAATTGTTCTTTTTAGTGAAAGGATAATAGTGTAGTAATTGTTTAGGCTAGGAGAATGTTAACAATGTCTCCACAGGTGAACAAAAAAAAAAGGAACTGGAAGGAAGCAAGGAGTGCATCACGTGAACAGAAGGATGGGAGACGGGTACTAGCCCCTTCCCACCAGATTGGTTTTGCTTTAATGGCCACACAAATGAAATATTTAGCTTCTGAAAGTTTGCACACCAACCAAAGAAGTGGTTTGGCCAGAGATAATAAGAAATCTATAAGAAACAACATGGGCAAGTGGGACATCAGCATATTTAAGTAAAAAGATGCCCACAACAATGAGAAAACTAGTAACCTCACCATTGCAATAACAGCTACTTGCCCTGCTACTCATTGGTGCCTGATGCCTTAAAAGGCCTCAAGAATTATGGAATTGCATGGGTTAACAATTAAACATCTGTGAACCATGCTTGGTCCTATAAGAGAAACAGTGACTCTAGTCAACGTAACCTCCTTCAAGTCACATACATAGAACAAATACACGCTAATAGCAATGGGGAATACACGGCCTTGGGCCGCCCCTCATTCACACATAATTATTTTGTTTATTGTAACAACATGAACACTACGAGGACAAAGAATACACAGTCCTCTGAGTTAAAGTTTGTATGGGACATCGTGAAGAAAACCTAACACTAATATTAGATCATGTACCAATTATACTGACAAGGTATCCGTTGGAGTGGGACCTACTGACTCCCACTGGGGCTTACCACTTAAAGCCCAAACAAGGTAACCCCTGAGGCATGGCTGTCATTTGTTAAACAATGGCCATTGCTAACTTGCTCTCATTTGGGTATTATCAACCAGGTCCTTAAGGACAAAATAGAGCCTCCCAATTGTGCATCATGCCCTGAACAGACCCCTGTCCCAGAACCAGGACAATTGTCACTGGTCCTTACCTTGGTGATGTTCCACACTGGTATAGACCAGCTGTGTGCTAGACTGGCTAATCAAATTGGCAAGCGCTGATTAGGCAACGACGGGGCTTAGCAGATACCATCGCAGATTGGTTTGGGCCTGGAAACTCTGTCAGCAACACTTATGTCCTAGCCCAGAAATTGTATAGAATCCAGGCTGGTAGATGCAGTAATATCCAGTGCTCGTGAAGGCCTAGACACCAGCCAAGCCAATCGATTGATCCTGGATAGTTTGAAGGATCTGTCCAGCTCTGTGTCCACTTCACTAAACCTAACCAGATATTTGGACCAGAGACTGATTAGATTGCTAATTAATTAAACTAAATTAAAGGTATTAGAAGAGTAATGTTGGAGGATAGCCATTACCACCCAGCCCTTATGGTGGCGAGTCCCCATCTTCCCCCGTGCCTATCCATGGGTGTGGGGAAGTAGAGAATCCATGAGAATCCAAAAAGGCCTGTTGGGACAGGCCATAGTATAACCTTTTGGCCCCTTTGGGTATTCCCACTTACAGCAAGCAAGAGCATATAGATACAGTCGAGGGCATCGCTTATTCAGAAGGTGTGGGCCTCCTATACCCCAGGGATTGTTGCACCCACTTTAATAAGGAAATTTATGTACCTGCCCATTTAACATCATGATGAATCTGCCTAGGTTTGATGTGGTTGTCACAGAAAACAAATGAACATCGAGCTGGTCCAAATGAACGGTACCTGCTGGTGTTTGATTACCCAGACAGATCACTCCATCCTGCCCCTCTACATATCCGTCTGTGTGCATAACAGCCCCTCACCGGGCGATCCGGACCGTGGATGGGATGCAGCTCTACCTCACTTCGGCAGTGGAGGTAACCTAACATGAGATCCTGAGTGGCACGGCGGAAGTAAGTACCAAGAGGAGGGTTTACTGGCCCTGCAGGCAAAGATCGAGGAGTTGGTGGCCAATGCCCAAAGATATATCGGGGCTGGCCGTCTGAGGTACACACAGATAGGGAAACACCGTGGACCATGCCAAACACCTAACTCTGCGGCACTCGACCAGGCAGTAGAGGTCAAACCTATAATCATGGGCAGCGCCAGCAAGGCGACGAGATATCTTGGGGATGGATTTGAATAGTGTTTGCCAAATTATGTGGGAGTTTTGATTTTAACATTTATAATAATGCTGGTGCTGTACCGCACTTCCAGAGTAAATTAAAACCCCTTAAATTGTTGTATTTAACCTGGTAGGTTAAGGAGAACCCTAAAGTCAAGAGAAAGGAACTATAGGAGTAAACTGAGGCAGTCCATGGTATCTTGCTGAGAACTGACAAACTCAAATCATTAGGTCAGCCTGAGAAGCATACACTACAGCAGTTACTGTGACCCTGGTTCCTGGCAACCACATTCCAAAGGGCCTCACTTTGATAAGGCTGGTACCAAACAACCGCACGGGATTGTTTTTACGGTTTGCTTTATTCCTAGGAAATAACCTTGGTTCCAAAGGAGCTAGCTGGCTTTTAGCTCAGAGAATAGAGACTCTTATGTCCATCAGCGAAAGACCGCTCTAGAAAGACCTTTACCAAGTCTTGCTAACCACCAACACCGCTGTGAAGTGCCAAGAACTGACTGTTGGCCAATGCTTCTCACTGCAAAAAGATCCCTCCATCTCGAAATGATCCTACCCTGACTGCTGATAAGCCTCTCTCTCTTCTGGTCCTGCTTTCCCACCTGTTGGACACCAGAAGAACCAAAATATTACAGGGTGATGTGCTGGTAACCTCTCCCCTGCATGATGCTGAACCACGACTGTTTCAAGGAAAAAGAGGAAAAGTCTGCTCCTCTGACACCGCCAAAGCCCAAAGATTTCTGACTACAAAAGAACTAAAACTGAAAATTAGTAAAAAGGGAACATGAACACGAACCTTATTGTGCTATGTTGGTACACATTCCTGTTTAGTTCTGTTTTGTTATGATAATGTTATGCTTATTGCCTTGCCTAGCACCATGTATTATAGCTCTTGTACAGCGGACTGTCAGTTGTAAAACGTGAAATGTTTGTACATTACCAGAGACTAGCAATGGCTGAGACAGATTAAGTATAATTCGAAGAAAGCATCTTGAGGAGGGAATTGTAGTAAAAACTAAGTGTGCTTCTTCTCCATTGCTTAAGCTCAAAACAGCACGTATCATTTAGCTGAGTGTGCATGTCTCAGACACTGCTAAACTCTCTGCCAGCTTTTTCTAGATAAGAAAACTAAGTGAACTTGCAGTAACAGTAGCCACTCACATTGCGAGACGCTGGCCAGAAGGAATGCAGAATCTACAAAAGTTACGGTTCCGGCCTTGCTCGGGGCCGATTCTGCTTTGAGCACAGAGCTCCTTTGTCGGTCTTGTTTGCAAACAATAAAATGGAGTTGGACCCAGCCTGAAAGTGTGACTCTCTTCTTGAGGTGAATTGGACTAGCCTCCAGGGGACGGAACTAGCAATTTATGCAACAAGACAAGATCACATGAATGCAGTAAATAAGGCAGAAATGAAGGGAGGGAAGGAGTCACAGATAGGCAGTGACAGTGACAGGAACCTGCTTTGAATACCAGATTCATAGAATTTGATGACCTTAAAATAACCAACTGCTCTGGACAAGTAATGAAAAATTTCCAGAAACAAAAGTAAATATAAATATTTTTTCCATAACATTGTTAAGTCACTGTTCATTAAGCAAGTTTGCAGACATCTGTGGGAACCCTTGGGAAAACATACCCTAGATTCCAATTTGTTACAATGCAGCCTTCTGTAATTGTAAACAATGAGCTAAATTTGTCTCTGTTGTAACTCTGCTGGTGTCAACAAGTTACACCAGAGATTCATCCTGTTAAATGTGCATTATATTTCCCCAGTTCTTGCTACTATGATCTTATCTTGAAAAAGAACAGAACAACCTTGAGTTGGATTGTGGCAAGTTAGTACAGAAATAACCCCTTTGTCCAAGGAAATACTCAGCAGATACTGCATAGAAAGAACCAAAGGTAAAATTTATCTTCTCATTAGCAGAAGCAACAAGAATGAACTCAGAGCATCATAGTATAATATTTGCATTTTATTGCCAGAATTTCTTTGGCATCCTAATATCATTCCATATTATCTTCATGTCTTTTCATATGAATTTCAGAAGTCAGGTTCCATTCAGGTGTAATAATGTGCAATAAAATTAGTGCAGTATGAAGAGATTTGCAAAGGCTTGGCAAACACAGATGCCACCAGTTACAGGATGTCTACTAGGCAATCAGGGAGATGGAGATGGTCTTGATTGCAGCTCATTGCTTTAATCTAGCTAGTTTAGATACCAATAGCAGTAAAAATGGTGCAGTACAAGCCCATTTGAATAAGTATTAGAATCCCAAGTGTATTTGCACAGTCAGTGCTAAAGACCATGGTGCACTGCTGTTGGTACCCAAATTAGCCAGATTAAAGCAATGTCTACCTGTTTTGTTCCTTATAGGCCTCTTCTCTCCCCCCCTCCCTTTCCTCACTCAGGATATGCACTTATCTACTTTGTTTCTTTAGGACATGATCCAAAGTGCACTGAACTCATCACAATCTTTCTATTAAAGTCAACAAGATTTGGATTGAGCCTTTCCTTATTTGACAGGAGAGTTTATTTCAAGACCCTTCAGTTGCATTTCACATAGCATACACACTCTTACAACATGTTACATGGCCAGATCATGAAATTCACACACATACTATCCTCACTGAAGCTAAGGAGACTTTTTGCCAGAAAGAAGGCAAATTCTCAGCCTATTTAAGTCAATAGAGCCATAAGAATTTATACCAGATGAGGATTTACCCACATGGGCAACAGGATTTGACTCAAAGTATTATCCCATGATGTTTCACATCAGTTTTTTTATTTGCTATATTCATTCTTTTGGAACATATTCACCTACAGAGGAATGGTTTTAGGTAGTGATTAGCTCAATTTTTAGTCTCCAGCTCCTAAAATGAAACAGGATCAGGATTAAGTGATGCAGAAGCACTTATTTTTTAACACATTTTGGATATTTTTATTATTTTTGCTCAGGAAGGTGGGAATTTATCTGATAAATACTGGTCCAAAAACTTGTTGAAAAAGAAAAATATATTCCAAAACTAGCTACACAGGAAGGGAAATTTCAGATAGACTATGGAATCATTGATGTCACATATTTAGGCCCTAATCCAACAAATTATTTAAGTACATGCTTAACCTTAAGCATGTGGGCAGTCCCATTAAAGTCAACAAGACTTCAACTTAAGCATATTGCTATGATGGAAGTATCTCTTCAGCTACTACAGCAATTAATGCAATGGAAACAAGCCAGAGAGAGAGCATATGCCCTGTTATCAAAAGATTAGATTAGAATAAAAAATTGTCATAACTAAAGTTTAAAATAGAAGAGAGATGCTCTAGCCTCAAGGAAAACATTGTTGGCTTTCAAAATAGCTTTTCCCTTGTGATTCCACTCATGAAATTATATTTCCTTTTATAGATTGCAGCACTTATTCCTATTTTTGTTTTACTCTGGTTCTTATAATAATTGCATCCCTCAACTTCTTGTTTATTTTACTTTTTATCGCCCCACCTTGCTTTTGCCCATCAATTAGCTCTTCTTGTCTTGAAGCTAGACAGGTAGGAAACCAATGTAAAGGTTGCAATTTTCCAGTCTTAACCACCTAATTTTTCTTCTGTGTAATTTTTATTTGTTGAAAGGCTCCATTTTCTTTACATTCATCTCCATTTATTGAATCTGTGGTCCTGCCAGCTTCTGATTATAGGTGTTTACCAGTGCAATAAATTCTTAGAGAAGTTCCTGCTCCATCATAGGAAAGTGAAGGTGCTAGAAAAGTGAAGGTGCTTTTATCTGGCTTGCTTTTTCTGTGGGTTGTCCCCTTGTTTCTCAAGAAGAGAATTCAACTACTGCAGGAAGCCTACACATTGCTCTACAGAGCTCCCAAGATCTTAATGTATATCTTTGGTTTCTAAAAGTACCTCCCCCCCAACAACAATGTCAGATATGAACTCCTCAGGGTATGTCTACACTACAGGAAAAGGTCAAATTAAGATATGCAACTTCAGCTATGTTAAATGCGTAGCTGAAGTCGGTACCTTAACTCTACTTTTGGTGCTGTCCACACTGCAGGAAGTCAAAGGGAGAACACTTTCTCTTCAACTTCTCTTACTCCTTGTGAAAGTAGGACTACCAGCATCAGCCGGAGTGCCCCTCTCAGTTCAAATTAGCGTGTCTTCTAATTCGAACTAGACACTCTAATTCGAATCCCAGAAGATCAACAACAACAGTTTTGATCTTCTCTGTAGTGTAGACATACCCTTAGACATTAAGGATTTTATCTTCATCACACCCATTTGAGCCAGGGCAGTATCATTTCTATTTTGCAGATGGGGAATTGATGTAGAGAGATAAATACATGATGATTTGCCTGAGGTTATCCAGGAACTCAATAGCTAAGGAAGGAATTAATCCAGATTTTCCAACTCTTTTGCCAGTACCTAAGACACAAGGTCATCTTTCCTCTTAGCATCTTGTATGAGCTGGCTGTTCTGGAGGGAATTTCCCTCCTGACACAAGGCATCCCACTAGGCAACTGCTTTCTGATCATGAGCCAATGAAAGGGTTAATATGGGCATGAAGGACCAATTAACCTGCCTGCTTGCACCTGGAATGTGAGTGAAGTCTACTTAGAGATAAAGCTTAGCTAGAAGAGAGCAGGATCTCTTGTCCACCCCCTTCCTGAAAAAGCTGAATGACAGTGAGCCATAGTAGAGGGAAGAGGTGCAGAACCATCACCTCTACCTCATCTCTTGGAAGCAGACTTAGGGAATGCTGAGAAGACAGAATAGCAGAGACTACACCAGGATGTGTGCTGCATGCCTGACTGGAGGAGCCCTAAGAAGCTGTAGCCTCCTTGAACCCGTGCATGAGGGGAGGAGCATGCCAGCCCCTGGACAGTGAGTTGTTGAAGGCACAGGAGTCTGTGATAAGGCATGGGGATAAACAGTAGCAAATGAGGCAGCCCCAGCTGAGCCCAGATAGGCTGAAGGCTTGGTTTTATTTACAGTTCTGTTGGACTTTGATAAATGATTCTGTGGCCCTGGAAGGGACAGGACTCTGCAAAATGGTCGACCCAGAAGCTAGGAGGCTTTTATGGCTGGAGTAGGAGTAGGCCGCAGGATGGGGAACTTGAGGCAGAAGTTGCTGCAATACCACAACGATGCAGGAAATGGGGGGTCTGTTGGAGCAGTACCTTTCCTCAGATGGATTACTGGTTACCTATCATGGTAAGTCTGTCAAAAAGATATGTAGAGCTGTAATTCTCAAACTTTGCTGTGCAACACCATCAGGAGGAAGCAGTAAAATAAAAATATCTCTGGGTATGTCTACACTACAGCACTAATTCAAACTAACTTAATTCGAATTAGTTAATTCGAAATAAGGTAATTCAAATTAGTGCATCTAGACTAAAACTAATTCGAATTAGCGTTTTGCTAATTCGAAATATACGTCCACATTGAGTGGACCCTGAATCGAAGGTAAGCCTGGCTGGAACCAGTGCCAAAAGGGCATCAGGGTCGGACTTAGTGTGTGGGGCTGCTGCCTCAGGCTAGCCGAGGTCTGTGCTTAAAGGGACCCTACCCCCCATCTTGGACAGACAGTTCTCAGGTTTCTCTGCTTGCTGGTCTACCTCGCTGAGGGACAGCAAAGCATTTGTGTCTCGGAGTGCTCTGCTTGCCCTCACTCAGGACACCACAGCACTCTGCAACATGGAACCAGACCTGCCCCATGGGACTCTGCTGCGTCTCGTGGACACGTTGTTGGCAGCCTGGCTGCATTGTCTGCAGGCTGCCATCCGGGAGGACCATCGAGGGGATGTCAGGATCCAGGGGACCCTGTGGGAGAGCTTCCACCCTGAGGAGCGCTAACAGTCTCCCCGGTCTGCCCCACTGGGGGCTCGTGCCCCATTCCTCCTCTCGTCCTTCCACTTCCCTTCCTAGCCCCTTCCTGATGTCATATAAAGACACGTATTTTCAAAAATACAACTCTCTTTATTCAACACAACTGGGGAGGGGGAATGAAACTGTGAGGGAGACGGGGAAAGGAGGCGGGAGAGGCAGGAGAGAGGGTGGGAGAGGGGAGGGAAAACTGGGAGGAGAGGAGCTGGAAGGGGAAGCAAGGGGAAGAAAGGGGAGGAAACTCAGGGATCAGGGGTGGGGTCTCGCCGGGCCAACCGCCTCCCAGCACGGCGGGGAGGGGGCCTCGGCATCCCCGGGAGGATGGGGTGGAGGGTGCGGAGGTTGAGGTGGGGGTGTGGACATTGAGGAGGAGTGTGGAGGTTGAGGAGGAAGAGGTGGGAGGGGGCAGGAGTGGGAGGAGGGACAGTTGTTGGGGGGGCAGCAGGCGCAGGACCAGCACAAGGCACCATGCTCTGCAGCAGGGGTTGCAGGTTAGCATTTCTGGCTCGGTCCTCAGCCAGCTGCACCCGGTGGAGCTGCAGGTCTTCCCGCATCCAGGCCTCGACAGTGCGGTGCAGGGCTCACAGGGCCCCCAGGTGTAGGTCCCAGTACTCCTGCCACATGGTGGTGGTCTGGAGCAGGCCGTGGGTGCGGGAGCATGTCCCGAGCAGGGTGGTGCGCCCTGCACGAGCAGCTGGTGCAGCTGTAGAGAAAGAAGAGAAGTGGTCAGTTCTCCCTGGGGACACAGTGGATGATGCCCAGGACTCCCCCCCCCCCCCCACGACGTGAGGGCGACCTTGCCCTGCACCATCAGAGCCACTGTGCTTACACAGAGGCCATGGTCAAGATGACTGGCTCTCCCCGGGACTGGGAGCTGCCCCAAGACCGCACTCATGCCCCTGTGCCATGTATAGTGTGGCCAGGGTGGGGGGGAGATGTCCCCTGCCTCTGTGTAGAGGGGATGTGTGAAGGGAGGGCATCCTGCTGGGTCCCGCCCCGCGGGGTCGGGATCGTGTCAGGTCTCTTCACACATGCATGTGCCTATTGGGCCACGGCCCCTGGGTGTCACGTAGCTGGAGCCACCTGCCCAAGGGTGGCATGGTACGTGCTCGCACGTGCACAAGTGGCTGCGTGATCCATGGAAGGCATGGCCCACATGTGCGGTCCCTGGTCTCCCTCCCCACCTCCCCCCCGGGCAGGGGACAGTGCTGGCACTTACCTGGTATGGCGTCCTTGGACAACCCTGCCGTCTCCGGTGCCGTAACAGCTGGTGGTGGCCCCTCAGGTGTGCCCGGGTCAGGGCCCTCCGGTCCCGGCTCGCTGCCTCCTGGGCTGGCACAGAGCGCCCCGCCCCCCAAGAGTTGGTCGAGGGTTGGGAAGTAGGGGCAAGTGTCATCCTCTGCTGCGGCACCACCCCTGGTGGCCCTGGTGTACGCCTGCCGCAGCTGCTTAACTTTCAGGCGCACCTGCTCCTGGGTGTGCCTGTGTCCCTTTCGGGCCATGGTGGCCACTATGTGGCCATAGACGGCCGCGTTCCTCCTCCTAGTGCAGAGATCATGGATGTTGGGGGCCTGGCCCCAAACCTCAATGAGGTCCATGACCTCTGCACTAGTCCAGGAGGGGGCGCATCATCTATGGCCCCTGGCTGGCCCCTGGGTGCTGGGGGACTGGGCTGGGCTGTCACTCGCTGCCTGGCTCATCCTGGGGCCACTGGGTCGGGGCAGAGACTGCTGGCAGGGCTGGCTCTGGCAAGTGCCGTCTGGCCAGAGTCTACCCCTTCAAGGGCCCCGGGGCTGGGGGAGAGGAGAGGAGTTTTCCTGGTTTGGCCCAGAGTGGCCACCAGGGGGAACCTGGGAAGGGCTAGCCTCCAGCTAGTTTGAATTAAGTGGCTACACAGCCCTTAATTCGAACTACTTAGTCGAACTAGGCGTTACGCCGTAGAATGAGGTTTACCTAGTTCGAATTAAGCGCTCCGCTAGTTCGATTTAAATTCAAACTAGCGGTTTGTATGTATAGCCGCTATTAAAGTTAATTCGAACTAACGGCTGTTAGTTCGAATTAACTTTGTAGTGTAGACATACCCTCATATACTGGCATTATTACTTCCGTTCCTATCAGGAGTGAAAATGAGAGAGCAATGGAAGAATAAACTCTAGCAACTTCTGCAGTTGTGATGGCATTCAGAAGCATGTTTGGAAGGCTATGATCACTTTGGGTGTCTCATAACCCTTTGGCTTGGCACTCTGCATCAATAACTGTTATCTCGCTAAATCCATTGTTATGCAAAGAAAAGGTGATATGCTTGATAGTTGGCAATGGGCATGAGTGCAAGGAGCTGCGAAAATTATACAGAAATAACTCTGGCTCAGTGAGATGATGCTCCAGCCTGCTGGATTCCTGGTATGTTCCAAATGCCATTATTAAGACAGACAACAGGTTTTCTGATATTTCACTAGTTACTGTGAAAGGGAACTGCAGTCTCAAGTTAGACTAAAGCCTATGTTAAGACAGAAAAACTAGCCTGACTCTCACTATCTATGTTCTTATTCTATTGCCCATTACTAATTTGAGTTTATTGATGCCTATAATCACTGTGATCTCAAGCACAAACTATGACATAGTTGAGAAGATGCCAGTGCTTTGAATGTGGGTGTCTCCAAGATGTTTTGAACTTGTCCTTTTGTCAAAAAAGTGTGTTCTTGATGGTAAGTTAATGTTCAGCACACTTGGTTGGGAGCAGGATTCCATTTGAATTGCTTTTGCCAACTCCTTCTTTCCTGATTGTTCCTTTCCACAGGTCCTTTCCATTGTTGGCGGATAAGCACTCATAATAGTTACCTGTTGGTTTTTGGCGAGCCTCAAATCAGAGTGTCATAAGTCACTCATTGATGCCTACAGGCAGCTCAGAGAGGCACCTTACAAGCTTATTCTTTATAGCAAAACCTACTCCATACAATCAAGGTTCATCTAAAGATTTTCCCTTCCAGAAAGTTGGTATGTCCTCCTTTCTCTTCTCACACCTGTCCTTCATCAGCTCTTCTAGTTTCGGACAAAGCAGCAATATCAATGTTAAACCAATTTATGAGCAATGATATCTGTACATTGCTCTTGTCAGACACTGTCTGATCTGTCCATCAGGGTACATACATTCCAGGTTCCAAAGTTGAAATGTTTCTTACATTTTTGACCAGTGGGGTGGTAATCCTGCTGCAATCAGCTATCCAGCCAAGATGAAAAGAGACAAGACTATTTTAGAGCACTTTTTCTAGCCCCTTCCCCATGTGGGGTGAGCAAAGTGGGCCCTAAAGAGGACTGCTCAGTCATGGGTGTAGCTGCCAAGATGCTTGACCTGCCTCAGTCCTCAAGCAAGATAACTGAACCACATACCTGCCACCTGTGTGTCTGTCTGTGACTAGGAACTTCCAGATCTCACTGTCCTGTTCCCATCCCCAATCACCACTGGACTTTTGACTTGTGTAGGCATTGTTTTCCCAAAAACTGGAAGATGCTTGTGCAGGACTTCTTTTAAAGTGGGGAGACTGTAGCACAACAGTCACCACACTGTCCTTGACAGATAAAGGGCTTGAAACCAATGACATGGACACCACACCAATAAAGATCCTCTGTCTGCTGCAGCCTTCATCTGCCTTCACAGCCATTGTAATATTACACAAAAGTTTCACCTCCATTCTGCAGTTATACTCAGTGGCTGTGTCTACATTGGCACCCCTTTCCGGAAAAGGGATGCCAATGAGACACCAGAATTGCAAATCGCGGGGATTTAAATATCCCCGCGGCATTTCTGTTACATAACTGCCGTTTTTTCGGCTCGAGGTTTTGCGGAAAGCGCCAGTCTGAAGCAGCGATCTTGCGGAAAATAAACCCCTTGAAAAGTAAACTTGAAAGTAGGAATAAGAGATCTTCCGGAAAGGGGTTTATTTTCTGCAAGATCGCGTCTAGACTGGCGCTTTCTCGGCAAAACCAGCCGGAAAAAGCGGCATGTAACATGTAAATACCGCTGGGGATATTTAAATCCCAGCAATTTATTCGAAGTGTCTCATTGGCATCCCTTTTCCGGAAAGGGGTGCCAATGTAGACACAGCCAGTCTGTTCTACCTTTGAGGATTTCTTGGATCACACTTTGTCTGGAACCTCGCCCTTGACTGTTCTGCCAAGGGTGACCCTAAGGGAGTACATGACTCCAGGCAGCTTTGCTCTCAGGGGTCACTGGAACACACAAACGTCTCCATCACTACAAAGTGATGATCTTTCCAAGAGTAAATTACTATAGTCATTAATGGACCAAAACCTCACCATCATCAACATGGCAGTTGTGCTCATTTATTTAACTGAGCAGATTTGGGCCCTAACATTTTAAAAAATTATGTATTCTCTTTTACATTAGTGTACTGTTAGAGGTAATGAAGCTTCTGGGTCATCTAGCCCACCCTTTGATCTTATGCAGAATTATCCTCTGCTACAGGAGAACAAATTACTACACAGGTATGCAGGGGCAAACAACACAAGTGTGCAGGGGCAAGATTAGGAAGGCAAAGGCACAAAATGAGCTCAAACTAACTACAGACATAAAGGGTAACAAGAAGATTTCCTATAAATATATTAGAAGCAAGGGGAAGACCAAGGACAGGAAACTTGGAAATGGCAGAGGTGCTTAATGACTTCTTTGTTTTGGTCTTCACCAAGAAGTCTGATGATGATGCAATGTCTAACATAGTGAATTCTAGGAGGACTGGGGTAGGTTTAGAAGATAAAAAAAGAACAAAAATTACTTAGAAAAGTTAGATGTCTGCAAGTAATGCATCCTAGAATACTCAAGGAGCTGATAGAGGAAGTATCTGAGCCTTTAGCTATCATCTTTGAAAAATCATGGAAGACAGGAGAGATTCCAGAAGACTGGAAAAGAGCAAATATAGTGCCTGTCTATAAAAAGGGAAATAAGAACAACCCAGGAAACTACCGACCATCAGTTTAACTTCTGTGCCAGGAAAGTTAATGGAGCGAGTAATTAGGGAATTCATCTGCAAATATATAGAAGAAAATAAGATGATAGGTAACAGCTAGCATAGATTTGTAAAAATCAAATCATGTAAAACCAGTCTGATAGCTTTCTTTAATAGACTAACAAGTCTCGTGGATAAGGGAGAAGCAGTGGACGTGGTATACTTCGACTTTAGTAAGGCACTTGATACGGTCTCCCATGATCTTCTTATCAATAAACTAGGCAAATACAACTTAGATGGGGTTACTGTAAGGCAGATGCGTTACTGGCTGGATAACAGTTCTCAGAGGATAGTGATAGAGATAATGGTTCACAATCCTGCTGGTAGGGCATAACAAGTGGGGTTCCACAGGGGTCTGTTTTGGGACTGGTTCTGTTCAATATCTTCATCAATGATTTAGATATTGGCATAGGGAGTATGTTTATTATGTTTGCAGATGACAGCAAGCTAGGAGGGGTTGAAAGTGCTTTGGAGGATAGGGTCATAATTCAAAATGATCCAGAAAAACTGGAAAAATGGTCTGAGGTAAATAGGATGAAGTTTACTAAGGACAAATGCAAAGTACTCCACTTAGGAAGGAACATCCAGTTTCATATATACAAGTAATAGAGAGGTAGCCGTGTTAGTCTGATCTTGGTAAAACAAAAGGAAAAAAATTATGTAGCACTTTAAAGACTAACAAGATAGTTTATTAAGTGATGAGCTTTCGTGGGTCAGACCCACTTCTTCAGAACATATTCTGAAAGTGAATTGGCATGCCATATATAACAAAGGAATACAATGAAGAAAGTAAACAGATTATAAACTAACAAATCAGCTACTAGAACAGAAGGTGGGGGCAAGGGGCAAGGGATGGGAAGCAACTGTACTGCAGAAAGGGATATAGTGGTCATAGTGGACCATAAGCTAAATATGAGTCAACAGTGTGATGCTGTTGCAAAAAAAGCTAACATGATTCTGGGATGCATTAACAAGAGTGTTGTGAGCTAGACATGAGAAGTCATTCTTCTGCTCTACTCAATTGGAGTATTGTGTCCAGTTCTGGGCACCATATTTCAAGCAAGATGTGGAGAAATTGGAGAAGTCCAGAGAAGAGCAACAAGAAAGATTAAAGATCTAGAAAACATGAGCTATGAGGGAAGACTGAAAAAACTGGGCTTGTTAGTTTGGAAAGGAGAAGACTGAGAAGGGACATGATAGCAGTTTTCAAGTATCTAAAAGGGTGTCACAAGGAGGGAGACAAATTGTTCTCCTTGGCCTCTGATAGGCTTAAGGGAGGTTTAGGTTGGACTTTAGGAAAAACTTCCTAACTATCAGGTTGGTTAAACACTGGAATAAATTGTCTGAGGTTGTGAAATCTCCATCTCTGGAGATATTTAAGAGCAGGTTAGACAGACACCTGTCAGGGATGGCCTAGATGGTGCTTGGTCCTTCCATGAGGGCAGGGGACTGGACTCGATGACCTCTCAAAGTCCCTTCCAGTTCTAGTGTTCTATGATTCTATGACTCTACAGCTTCAAGAATCAGTGTCAAAGCTCTTCTATCAAACTGCATGTGTTTCACAGTGTTCTTACTGATAATTCACAGAGTTCTACCATTTCTGAAATTGAATTGATCTTTTGTCATTTTACAGGAACTTCATTTTCCAATCTCCAAAAGCCTAGCAGATATGATTTCCATGCTCTCACACTAATGCTCAAAAGCTAGAGTGGATGTGGTGGATTACACATAAAGGTCTTGTACAAACCTACAACACGCTCCAGGCATGTCACTCTTTCAATTAGATACATAGTTTTCAGGTTGTTCAGCTCTACCAGATTAGAACTACACAAATTGATTCTAGTGCCTTCTGCTATACCCAAATTATACAAGAGAAATTGTATAATGATCAAGTGGCAGTATCCATGCTGAGCTATATAAAATTGATTGAAATAACAAAATGGATGAGGAAAGCTATAAAGGAAATCTGGATATTATTAGCAAATGTATTGCAATTAAATGATGTCCTTTGCCTCATTGTGGAACATTATCATATATATAGTAGCCCAGTGTCTGTGAATCTGTAAAGCCGAAATGCTGGCTGTTCCCTCTGGGGGGGTGCTGTTGCTTGAAATGCTGGCTGTTCCCTCCGGGCGGCGCTGTTGCTAAAATGCTGGCTGTTCCCTCTGAGCGGCCCGTGCTGCATGGGGAGTGCAGGGCCCAAACGGCCGCTTGCGCCGCTTGCTCCCCCGCGGTGGCCCGGCTGAGCGGCGCAGAAGTCAGCCGAGTGCCACGGTGGGAGGTGAAGGGGGGCGAGGCGTTGACATGCTTTGTGACAGTGGCTCCAGGCCCCTCCCCCAGCCGTGAACGTCCCCGCCCCCGCCGTGGTGCTCAGCTGACTTCTGCGCTGCTCAGCCAGGCCGCCACGTGGGAGCAAGCGGCGCAAGCAACCGTTTGGGCTCCGTGCCTCCCATGCATCACGGGGAGTGTGGCGCCCAAACAGCCATTTGGGCTCCGCAGTCCTCCGAGTGAGAGGCAGGAGGGGGAGGAGAAGTGAAAGAGAGAGACAGAGAGAGAGGCAGGAGGCGGAGGAGAGCTGAGAGAGAAAGAGGGGGAGGCAGTAGGAGAAGGAGGAGAGAGAGAGAGACGGAGCGAGAGACCGGAGGCTCAGGAGAGAAGACCGACGTGGAGGAGAGACCTGAAAATCCCGTCTTATGACGGGCTAATTGGCTAGTCATATATATAGTAGCCCAATGTCTGTGAGTCTGTAACGCTGAAATGCTGGCTGTTCCCTCTGGGCGGCGCTGTTGCCTGAAATGCTGGCTGTTCCCTCTGGGCGGCGCTGTTGCCTCCCTGGCTGTTCCCTCTGGGTGGCACTGTTGCCTGAGTCAAGTTCTTCGCTTCCCGCCTTGGCGCTCGGCTGACTTCTGCACCACTCAGCCGGGCCAGCGCAGGGGAGCCCAAACGGCCGCTTGCTCTGCTTGCTCCCCTGCGGCGGCCCCGCTGACCAGCGCAGAAGTCAGCCGAGCACCATGGCGGGAGGTGAAGGGGGGTGGGGTGGTGACGTACACGGCCAGGGGGCAGGGCCTGAACGAGCGTGCATCCCCGATGGAGACAGAGGAGAGCGGAGAGAGAGTGAGAGGCAGGAGGGAGAGAAGAGAAAGAGAGAGACGGAGAGAGAGGCAGAAGGCGGAGGAGAGCTGAGAGAGAGAGGGGAGGCAGTAGGAGGAGGAGAGAGAGAGAAAGAAAGAGGCTCAGGAGAGAAGACCGACATGGAGGAGAGACCTGAAAATCCCATCTTATGACGGGCTAATTGGCTAGTTAGGAAGAATGTTCAAATTATGAGAGAATATTTATTTCTATGGGTAACAAGGGCTGCGTATTTTTCCAATAAATCAAATGTCAGTCTATAAATGTATTTACTGAAGTTTTACTGCTGTGTCACACTTTATAACAGGCTATTACAACACATCATTTTTAGGGTATTATACTGTTACTCATAACTACAGTACCGGAGCATCTTCCATTAAAAATTAAGTACAATAATGAAATCCCAAGTGGACTTCATGCAGTCTCTGTCATTTCCTCCTTTATCAGGTTAAAAAACATGTTCAGGGGAAGGGTGTGGGTTTTAGGATTTTTATAGCTATATTTTTATAGCTATATTTTTTATAGATATCTCTGGGCTAAATGGTCCTGAATATTTTGGTCACATGAAGAGAGGCCAATGGGATGTCACTAGTGACTGCAAATGGGAGCAGACATTCCATATTGAAGTAAGCAGCAAGGCAATGTATAATTAGCAGTTTTTTGTATGCAAAGGTGCATGAGATGGCAGGTTTGTATAGCTTTTGCTGCCCAGAGCAAGTCCATGTCCCATCCTTCCCATACCTGCTTAGTAAGGTTGTGGTGGGGGAGGACTCTGGCTTTAGAGTGGGGCTGGGGATAAGTGGCTTGGGGTGTGGGAGGCACTCAGGGCTGGGTCAGAGGTTTGGGATGCCAGCTCTAGGGTGTGGGTGGGTGATCTGAGATATGGGAGGGGATGGGCTAGGACCCTTATTCCCCTTTTCTTCACACGATATGAATGTGACTTCAGGAACAAAAGCAGAGATTGGCTATTTTTATTCACTTTAAAAATTATCTAGTTCTATCTAATCATAGGTTTTATGACAGGAAATTTACTATTCAACCTTTCAGAAACAGGGAAAAACAGTTTTTATTTTGAGTTCCAAGTAGTAAAGAGTTTTTCATGTATACTAATTCACTAATTATCTGGCACTTAAGTAAGACACACCAAATCTGTATTGGCAGCACTGAACTCCCTTTCATGTACTGTTAGAAAGGACAATGCATCCTTGTTGCTCAAGTATAAAACCTGCAATTTTATTGGCTGAACTCTGAAAGGCTGCATAATCTTTATTTACTATCTGCAAACACATCTCCATGTGTTATTTTTTCATCCTTTCAAATATTAATTGCAAATGATAAACTCAAGAACTAAAAATATTATCTGGCTTAAAAATGAGGATGACATAAAACAGGTAAAAAGCAGCAAAGAAGTAATATTCCACCAGAAGGACCCAGATGTGGCTGTCATATGAAAAACACCAGGGGAAAGACAATGTTTTCTTCTACAGCTTTGATTAATACCATTTATGTAAATATTTGAGAGTTTGTCGTGTAAAGCCTCCACCCAATACAGTATAATGTCAATATAAGTTTCAGTATAATGTGAATGTAAGTTTTGTAACCTTTTGAGCTCTGTAATCTTCTAATATGTGAGAAAGCGATCAGAAGAATCCTTGTGATTCAATATGATCACACTGTTGCTCTTAGAAGTAATTAGAATATAGGTTGTGTTATATAGAAAATATAATGAATATTTAAAAGTTTGTATTAATAGAAACTTTGTATTGAAATAGATTGATACCTTTTATATGGACTATTCTATCCCTTTTCCCATGTGTGAAATGATCATGTAGATCTTAGGGAGGGAGACTAAATGAATTTGGAATGTGATTGTTTGAAGAGATAACAATTTGTAGGCCCAGAAGTTTCAGAGTCCAGATGGTGGAAGAAGTGGCTAGAAGACTCAGAGGCATCAAGGTATCATAAATTGAGGCCCAAAACAAAGCAGACTGATGTAGGACATTATGGACAGCCTTGAAGTGTTAAGAGAAAGCATCCCTTTACAAACAAGCCGGTCTTGAAATAGTACTGGGAAGGAACCACCAACACACTGATGTCAGATGGCAAAGAAGAATGACTTCCAGATAAACAGATGTTAAAATGGTGATTGATTAAGAACAAATGCAGCAAACTTGAATGGGAGAAAAGTCCTATTAAAGATGAGATGTCTTGCATGAATCTCCGAATCTCATCTTGTCAAGATCAGAGTGTGAGTCCAGACTGAGAGAAGCCCCTTTCTTCCCCTCACATTTAACTCACCTAGCCAGTGAGTTAATATGAGCAACAGACTGGTAACTTAAAGCAAAAGCAAGATGGGATTTATTTGTTTGTTTGTTTGTATGTGAGTGTATGGATGTATGTGTGTGATCAGGTTCAATCTCTTTTCCATTTAATTCAACAGTGTCATTTAATAAAAACAATATTAGTGTAACCCTGGGTTGGTCTTTAGTGAAAATAAGGTAACATTTGTAAGTCAGAGAGCGATTCTGTCTGCCATCCGCTCATTTGTTTGAGAACTCCTCTTACATGATAAGAGTTAAGACCACCACATTTGGTAGGCAATTTCCTCTTATCATAATAACTTAAAACAAGTTACGAGTTTAATTGTGTCAAGACAATGGGATGTGCCTGGAATGTAATTGTTTTCCATAACATGGAAAGGAGGGGCTGCTAGCAGGAATACTTATACTGTGTAATGACCACAGGGGGGCAGCAAGGGACAGCTATAACCCCATTGGGGCAGGGGTGGAAGTAGGGTTCCCACCACCACCTAACCAGCATGGCCCCTGGTGGCTTCTGCACCCCTGTGATGGGGCGGACACTCACTGCCATGACACCTCCTGCTGGCAGCACTGGGAATTAGCTCATTACAAAGGCATCTCCCTCTAGCTGGTGTCTCCCTATGTCTTCACTCCATGTTCTAGTTCCAGAGCCACATCACTCTTCCAGACCACAGTGTCCCCCTCAGGACACTGCTTTCTGGAAATGCCCACTACAGTTTCTCTCAGGGTGTTTATCAGTCTCTGAACTCTGGGATCCTCCCTTCCCAGGGAACCCCCAATTACCCTATAACTCACCTTGCTTCAGTGACCCACTGCCAGTCTTTATCTAGCCCCTGCCACAGGGGCAAACTGCAGTCTGAAATGGCCACTCATCATTGAAAGGGGGGGGGGACCTGCTGCCTTTGCTTATTCTGGCCACCTCCCCACAGCCCTAGCACTCTAAGCCCTTGCTTCAGGCCCTGCAGCCTGGAGTGAGGCCAGGCCAAAGCATCCCCATCCCTGCTTTCCTGTCCCCAACATTGCTTGGTTCCAGGAAGCCCCCCGTTTCCCTAGTAGCCAGGTCCCTCCTGCTCCCCACCTAGAGCAAGAGTGTCTGTCCCTCTGTGTCTCCAGGAGCCCTTATTTATACAGCCCACAGCTAGGCCTTGCTGGCAATATCAGCCATAGCTGTGGGCTTTGCTCCCAGCCTGGGTTTTAGCCTTAAAGGCCCTGTGTGGGGCAGACACCCCATCACAACCCCCTACATCCTCTGCCCCATGCTCTGAGCCCTCCTCACCCCACAGCCCTGATTCCTGCACCCCCATACTCCCATCCTCCTGCCCTGAGCCCCTCCTCACCCCTAAGCCCTGACTTCTACACTCCCACACACAGCACCTTGTCCTGAGTCCTCTCACTCCCAACCCCAACTGCTGTACCCCCACTCCGCAAGCCTCCTGCCCTGAGTACCTCACATCCCCAAGCTTCTCTCCTGACTCCTACACCTCCCACAGCCCCAGCCCCTACCCTGAAGGACCTGAGCAATGCCAAGTAAATCTTCTAGTTTATATATAACTAAAAGCTTCTTTCCCTTGCAACAGTGAATTTTCTGTACAGTAGCAATTTTCTCTACTGCTAACAGTGGGTTCCCATTCACATACACAAGCCAAGTACTGAATATGTCATGTCCAAGCAATAGGGAATAAAAATCCTTGTGTGGTACTGTTTCATGAGCTAGCTCAGGTCAACAGGAAGGGCATAGACTTGCATTAAAAAATGTAAGTCCTCCAGTTAAAAAATAATCTCACACTACATCTAGCTGAACACATGAAATTCTTCTGACTACGAAGTGGGCACTGACACTTTTGGCATAATATCCAAAATCCATGCAGTGACACTTGGTGGCTCAGTTCCCTCCCTCTTCCCCCAAGAGGAGGACCATTAAACATCCTGTCATTTAAGCCCAGTTCCTCAAAGATACCTACTCACCTTACCTCACTCCCATTGATTTAGATCAGAGTGAAATACATAAATATTTGTGAGGATCTGGGCCTTCATGTCCTTCCAATCATCTCACATCTTCCCCCACTTTGGTTTAGTTTGCTGCAGGACTTATTTTCCCCATTTTAGTGAAGAGAAAAATTAAGGTATAGAAATGTTAAGTGACTTGCTAAAGATCACAAAAAAGCAGTAGCAGAGCAATAAACAAACCCCAGGTATCCTGACTTCTAGCCCCTAGAACTCATTTCCTTTCCATTTCAATGGCCTGGTTCAAAATATACTAGGTGTAAATGCCAAATCAAAAGCAAACAAAAGATAAAGAGGTCCAGAAAACATAATCAAAATCCTCAAAGAGCTCCAAAGCATCTTTCTAGCCTCATTTAGCCTATTGCTTTGTGTACTAATGCTAAAATGTCCCATCACTCAGCTGAAAGGGTGAATTTGGGATCCATTCAATATTTTGAATTTCCCCCAGTGCATTATAATTAAAGAAACACCTGGTCTGAATTCGAATGCCCAACAAACCTAAAAAATTTTCATCAGTATTCAGTATAAATAATGCACATGTAATGGTCCCATATGTCTTTAGTTAGCAACTTAGTCATGGCACAACTGAAGAGAGGAATGAGATTTGTAAAGCTACTTGTGATGTTATAAGCAATGGGCATTCCAAATATGGATACACTTGGGGTTTATCCAAATCTTTTTGTTCTGGTTGTAAAGCTGGAATTGTCTTTTGGCAACTGAGTAATTTTCATCACTTACATGAGAGCTGGGATGCACCCCAACCCATTATCCAGCAGTGTGTGATTGGACTAACAACAGCCTTAAAGATAAAGAAAAAGACTGCGTCAAAAATGTTGGCATAAAAGAACCATGTGGGGATTCTCAATGACTCTAACATAGTATGAATTGATAGTTATAATACTTAGTGCTTCATAATGAGTTTGTTAATATTATAACTAATGAGGTTCTCTTGTATGCTAAAGAGAAAGGAGTGTGTTCTTAAGTAGGAGTACCAGAAACTTGTCAATCCTGGCTCTGATACTAATTCCACTTGAGGCATTGAATAAACAGGCAAAATCTGGGGTCTGTCATACTGAACTGGGAGTCAGATGGAGTATGCTGGGTTTCTAGTTCTTCCCTGACATACTGTCTCATTTTGGGCAATGTACTTATGCCAAGATTTCCACCAGTGTCCACTCATTTTGGATGAAGGCAATATCAGAAGGCAACAGCAGCTGCACTGGGTCTCTGAAGAGCATCCTTCTGACATCTCCCTCCAGGCACCAAAAGTGGAGACAATCAGAATTAAAGGATATTTGAAAATGTTGGCCTTCGCTTCTGTTCATTTCAATCTCCCATCAGTTGAACATGAATACTACTTACCTGGTTCACCTGGGGTCTTGTGAGAACAAATATTTGTAGAGCTCTTCTACATTTAATTCATGTTTCCCAAATTAACGTTTATTCACTTAGCTTTTGTCATGGAAGGTAAATAGTGATATGCAGGAGTAATATTGTTATACAAACCAATTACCCTCAGTCTCAGCTTCCTTTCTGATGGAGATCACTACAGGATACTGTACAATGAGGACATAACCCTACTTTAGGAGTAAACAATGCATTGCCTTACATCTAATAACTAGCCAATTAGCCTGTCATAAGATGGGATTTTCAGGTCTCTCCTCCATGTCGGTCTTCTCTCCTGAGCCTCCGGTCTCTCTCTCCATCTCTCTCTCTCTCTCCTCCTCCTCCTACTGCCTCCCCCTCTCTCTCTCTCTCATCTCTCCTCCACCTTCCGCCTCTCTCTCTGTCTCTCTCTTTCTCTTCTCCCCCTCCTGCCTCTAACTCTCTCTCCTCTCTCCTCTGTCTCCATCGGGGATGCATGCTCATCCAGGCCCCGCCCCCTGGGCATGTACGTCACCGCCCTGCCCCCCTTCGCCTCCCGCTGTGGCGCTCAGCTGACTTCTGCACCGCTCAGCCAGGCCGCCGCATGGGAGCAAGTGGCGCAAACGGCCTCTCTCTCTCTCAGCTCTCCTCCACCTTCTGCCTCTCTCTCTGTCTCTCTCTCTTTCTCTTTTCCCCCTCCCGCCTCTCACTCTGTGTTTCTCTTCTCCTCCTGCAACGTCTCTCTCACTCTCTCTCTCGCTGTCCTCCGCGTCCTCCGTTCTCCTCTCTGTCTCCTCCGCGTCCTGTGTCTGCTCCGCTTTTCTCCTTTTGAATCCAGTGCCCTTTCCTAACGTCAGAGACGAATGCTCGTCCAGGCCCCTCCCCCTGGCTGTTCCCTCTGGGCGGCACTGTTGCCTCCCGCCGTGGCACTCGGCTGACTTCTGCGCCGCTCAGCCGGGCTGCTGCGTGGGAGCAAGTGGCGCAAGCAGCCGTTTGGACCCCGCGGTCCCCATGCAGCACCCCCATGCTGCATGGGGAGCGCGGACCCCAAACAGCCGCTTGTGCCGCTTGCTCCCACGCAGCAGCCCAGCTGAGCGGTGCAGAAGTCAGCCAAGTGCCACGGCGGGAGGCAACAGCGCTGCCCAGAGGGAACAGCCAGCATTTCAGTGTTACAAAGTCACAGACATTGGGCTACTATATATATGATGCATTTTACATACATTACAGCAATAGAATGTACAAGGCTGCAACATGCTGCCAGTAAATAAAATAACTACAATAACTTATTGACAACTGATGACTGCAGTAATTTTGATGTTCCTGTGTCAGGAAGAGAAATCCTTCCCCTAATATTATAAACACAGTAGGATCCCTCTTATGGATTTTTTAAGCAAACATACAGAACCTCCCTGATTATTACTAGGGAGGATAAAGAAGTCCATTGCAAGTGACTGAATTTTATGATTTAGCAAACAAATGTAAGAAATGCACAGACAGTGCCTCAAAGTGCATCTTTGTTCATTGATCTGATAAGTGTTAATTATGTCAGTATTCTATTAAGTGGTCCTAAGTGCTTTGGAACCTGAGAAACTGCTTCTTTCCTTGTGACAGACTGCGGTAGCCACTTTCAGCTGAGGCACTGACCTGGGAGCTACAAATAAGGAGACACAGCATTCTCTGATGGGGGTGTCTGCTACTGCAGAACTCACTCCCTTTTGTAGATCCTTCTGTAAAGAGGGGATAATGGCTAATAACAGCCAGGAATATGCCTACAAGCAATACACCTTGGCTGCGTCTAGACTGGCAAGTTTTTCCGCAAAAGAGGCCACTTTTGCGTAAAAACCTGCCAGCTGTCTACACTGGCCACTTGAATTTGTGCAAGAACACTGACGATCTAATGTAAGATTGTCAGTGTTCTTGCGCAAATATTATGATGCTCCCGCTCAGGGATAAGCCCTCTTCCACAAATGTATTTCTGCAAGAGGGCCAGTGTAGACAGGTAAGAACTGTTTTGCGCAAAAAAGCCCCGATGGCGAAAATGGCGATCGGGGCTTTCTTGTGCAAAATCGCGTCTAGACTGGCCACGGATGCTTTTGCGCAAAAGCACTTTTTGCGCAAAGGCACCTGTGCCAATCTAGACGCTCTTTTCCGCAAATGCTTTTAACGGAAAAACTTTTCCATTAAAAGCATTTGCAGAAAATCATGCCAGTCTAGACGCAGCCACTGAGTACTGTTTATTTTGGATAAGAGATAGGATGCCCACTGACTAGAGCTGGGCTGATACTGAGTGGTTTTGACAATCTTTCCTTAATGAAATTTAAATATGAGTATTCATTTTTAAGCTTGCCTTAATTGGACCATTATTTAATGTTTCCCTACTTCCCACCCAAAATGCTCAGAGCCTGGCCCTGCTAAGATGCAATATGCATAGAAAATTATCATTTAAAGCCAGAGAAAAGAGCATTAATAAAAAGGCACAAAATTCATTTATATGAGAGGGAGAAAAGTGTAGTGGGATCCATTCAAAGGAAAGAAAAAAAGGAGAGGGAGAAATCAGAATTAACATGGCAGCTAATCAGCAGCTCATGCTAATAAAGTAGTTGACAGAGTGTGCTTTGAGGTGCTCCTCCTCTTTGTGGTACAAACCTACAATTCATACTTAGGCAAAACTCCCACTGACTTGGATTTTACTCCTATAAGGAATCTAGGTTAAGGCCCATTATCTGGTTAATGGCTTAGCTCCCAAGTTACTAGAGCTTTAGTATTTAGGGAGCAGGATGAGTAGAGGCTGTGCACAAGACCTCTTATTACCTGCAAAAATCATATTTAGCTTCTGGAAATGTTTGGTTCACACTGGGCATTCTTAGCCCTGGATAGAAAGGATGGATGCAGTGGTTAAGGGATTAAGTTAGAGATTGGGCAACCTGAGTTCATTTCCTGGCTGTGCTCCAGACTTCCTGTGTGACCTTGGGCAATTCACAGTCTATCTGTGCATTAGCTCCTCATGTGTAAAAACAGAATAATAAACACTGCCCTACCTCATAAATGTGTTGTGAGGATCAATACATCCTGGAATGTGTGGTACTCAGCAGTTATAACAATGGGGACTGTATAAATATCTTAGATAGATAACGTATGTATTAGCATAGCCACTCCCCTGCAACCATGATTATGTCATCTAATTTTCATACTAACATGATTCCTATCTGATTTAGTTTCTCTCACCATATCCTGACTTTTTCATTTTTAAGCACCCCACACCTCAAAAGCAAAGACAAGTCTATTACAAGAATCCACTCATATATACACTTTGAGAGGATCCTGAAAACTTACTCCTGTTTTCATTGGACACATGACACAGAAAGACAGATGGAAGAATTCTGCTCTTAAAGACATAAAATGTGAATAAAGCTATTGGTAACAGATCCAAAATTTCCTTTAGACACAGATAAGCATATACATTGTGCAGAAAATGAGCCTATGTGTTTCCTTAGTAACAGAAATGCAATGCTACATGACGGAATGGGACCTGTCAGTCCATTTACAAATGACTTCCAGTTCAAGGTTATTTCTTTGTGTGTAAGACAGAGAAGTCAGCCTTACACAGTTAGCATCTTAGACAAATGTATTAATCTGCATATGCAGCCATTCCATCAGGACATTCTGCTATGCTAAGGTCTATAAACCTCAAAACTTTCCTAATGCTTCGCTGGGAAAAAAAAAAACTCCTCTCCTGTCACAATCAAGCTCTTCACCCATGTAGTGAGTACTCTCACATTTATCAGATGGCAAATTTCCAGACAATACTAAATTGTTCAAGATAATTAAGTCCAGAGCTGATTGCAAGAAGTTGCGGAGGAAAATCACAAACCAAGTAAAAGCTCTGTGTAGCTCAAAAGCTTGTCTCTCTCACCCTCAGAAGTTAGTACAATAAAAAATATTGCCTCATCCACTGTGTATGGATATCAAAATGGTAGATTAAATTCAACACTGAGAAATGCAAAGTAATGCATACTGGAGAAAATAATCCCAAACATAAATATATATAATGATAGGTTTCTGTAGCAAGGAGGCATGGCTCCCCCCTCAGAGGAGATGATGGGGGAAATGATTCAAACTGCCTGGTGGGTGGAGGCCTTATTGGAAAATCTGGGAGGTGAGTGAATGCAAGCCTGCCCACTTCTAAAGGCCCCCTTCCCCAGCCTTGAGGATGGGACCACTGGACCCAGGTTCCAAATGATTACTTGGGACAACTAATGACAAACAGAATCAGGAGTGCAGGTCACAGGATCAGAACAAGGGAATCAGAGCTGGACATTGAGCAGAGAACCTTGGACAGCTCCCACTGCTCCTCAAAACTGCTAGGGAGCCAGTGGATGCCGCTCAGAGAAACTCTGCCCAGATATGTGAGATCAGGAAGGAGTGGAAATAGGCCCCACAGTCACAGAACACCCCTCATCCAGCATCCCCTTCTGGTGGGTGGAGGCAGGAGGGCCACCCCTTGCATCCCAGAAGCAGAAGGGCAGGACAGGAAGAGGAAGTAAAAAAGGCCAGCCCACGGGTGGGAAGGGTTGGGGGAAAGAGACACTTCATCCCTGTGGTTGGATGTGAGCACCAGGGAGAGCCACTGTTGCTGGAGGGACCAACCAGAGCTTCCAGAGAGCTGTGATGCTGCTGCTGATACCTTTAACTGTTTACCCTGAGAGGGCAGAGGATGATCCATATATCCAGGTACACCCAAGGGGAAGTGATGGAAGAAACCCAGGGAAGCCAGGTAGCAGTCTGGTAGGTGGTGAGTCTGAGTCTAGGTCATCATTTTGTGGGCAGATCCCTGCTGATCCAGTGGAGGACAGCCCTGCTACTAACAGGGTTCTAGGTTGGGATGCAATGGAATTAGGTGGGCCCCTTGCCATGCAAACCCTGGGGTAGCAGTATTCCCCTTCTGTAGGACAGGAGGCCTGTGCTATGTTGCATGACTCCTTCTGGCTGAAAGACCAAAGCCCTGCCTCTTAATTGTCCTGCTGTGCTTGGGAGTCAGGGAAATTGACTGGTATTAACTATGGCTCCTTACTGAAAGACTAGAGCCCTGATTGCTAATTACTCTGCACTTCTTGGGTCTAGGACACCCTGATTACTATCTGATTGTGCTGTTGACAGTGAAACCAGAGCCTGAATTGTTAATTGCCCTGCCCTATTTGGAGCCTAGGGAGACTGATTATTGTGACTTTGCCTGACAGAAAGGCCAACTCCTGGGGATGATTACCGTGCCCTGCTTGGAAGAGGAGGGGGCCAGACCCTACCTCTCTTTAGACTGTAAATTCCGTTGTTCTAATGCAAATTCAGGAAAGTTGGAGCAAGGAGGCATTCCCTCCCACTCCCAGATGCAGATGTTGAGGGATGGCAATGCATTCCTACACTAAACAAGTTAACACTCAGGAAAGGCATCTTGATGTAACTCTGGATCAGGGGTCAGCAACCTATGGCTCACAAGCCATATTTGGCTCACTTATGAGCCAGACATGGCTTGTGGCTTGAGCTCAGCCCTTACCCCTTCCACCTACCCCCACAACAAGGAGCCCATGCTGGCAATCCAGCCTCACGTTCCCCCTCCCCCCAAGATTGGAGCCAGTACTGGTTTCCTGCGGGAGAGGGGGGGGTTGGGGGGGAAAGCCCCGAGCTTTCCTACATTTTAAAATAATCTTTCAATCTAGTAAGCATCTCTCATCTCAAAGGACTCAGATGCCAAGAGCAACATGAAAGAGTGCATCCACCTGTGCTGGATGTGGTGGTGATGCACACTGAGTGTACCCGGGCTTGATGGGGAGAACAGCTAAAATGGTGGCAGAAGATCCAGGCTTTGGGGATGAGGAGCGACTGGATTTCCTGAAGGAGCAGCACATGTACTTCTTCCAGCACTGCCTAAAGAACCTTCCCGAGAGATACAACCAGCAGGTATCGGCCGAGCTGGAGAGGCAATGGGAGCAGGATTCTGCTGCTACTGCTGCTGCTAGGCTGGGAATGGATGCTGCTCCATTGGCCAGAATCCAGCCAATGGAGCAGCAGAAAGCCTTGCCTGGGACAGGGACCCTGAGAGCAGCACAGGCACAAAAAGCAAGTTATTGCTGCCCAGACCCTGCACACCCCACCCATCCCCTGTGCCAAGACCCTGAATCCCCAGCCTGCTCCTGCCTCCTCCCCCCTGTTCAGACACCCACCTGCACCCTGCTCTTGTCCCCTTCTCCCTGGCAAGACACCCCCAAGCACTCTGCTCCTGTGCCCTGCCCTGGCCAGACACTCACCCACACCCTGCTCATGCCCCTTGCCACTGGTCAGACACCCATCCACATCCTGCTTCTGCACACTACAATCCACACCAGATCCTGCATCCCCATCCCTATCCTACTCACTAGCAGCTCTGTTCTGTACATTGGACCCCTAAATTCTTGCCCCACCCCAGAGCCTAGGGAGCACCACAAAATCCACTACCCTTGAACCCCAGAATAGTTGGTCTGGCCTGAGGCCTTGAACCTCAGTCCTTCCTGTCCTTTCCCACCCTTACGGGGCAGGAGTCCTAGGGGAGATGTCTCAGTTGGGAACCACATTGGTGAGGATTGGTGGTTTTTGGAGGAATTTTTTTGTTTGTTTGTTTCTCGCCTGTGTGGTCCCCGACTGATGTTTCTGTGGGACAGTGGCCTTAACGCGAAAAGGTTCCCCACCCCTACCATAAATAAAGACAATGTTGAAACCTTTTGTGTTGGACATAATATTTTACTTTATTTGAAGATGAAGTTTGGTCAACAAGCTCCCAGTTGGGGCTCCGCCCCCCATTTGGCTGCAGCATCATACTACTCCTGCACCCCCACTCACCCCAATCCTGAGCCCATCATACACCTGAATCCCCTGCCCTGAGCCCCTTATATCCCACATCCCCAAACTCCTGCACCCCCAAATCCCCAGTCCCCTGCCATAACACTCCTACATCCCACACACATCCCAACCCTGTATGCTCTGAGCCCATTATACATACACCCAATCCCCTGCCCTGAGCCCATCATACATACACCCAAACCTCTTGCCCTGAGCCCCTCATACATCCCAACCCAGGGTATGTCTACACTACAGCGCTATTTCGAATTAACTTATTTCGAATTAGGTAATTCAAAATAAGCTAATTCGAAACAACGCATCTAGACCCAAAAACTAATTTGAAATAGCGTTTTCCTATTTTGAAATAGCGCGTCCACACTGATTGGATGCTGGATCGCATTTAAGGGCAGCTGAAACCGGTTCCAGCACGGCATCAGGTCAGCAGTTGCTTTGTGTGGCTGCTGTCTGAGGCTATCTGAGGCTCATGCTTAAAAGGACCCCCATGGACAGCCAGTTCTCAGCTTTCCCGCTTGCTTGCCTACCTCGCAGAGGGACAGCAAAGCGTTTTCCTCTCCGCCTGCTTCGGTCGCTCTCCTTTGGGACACTGCAGCACTCGGCACCATGGAGCCAGCGCCGCTCCTGGGCACTCTGGTGCTCATGTTAAACGTCTTGCTGCAAGCCTGGCAGCAATTGCTGGAAGCTGCCTGGCACCTTCTGCTTCAGGCCAGCCCCCTGGCCCTCCCCTTGCCCCCCCGGGGGCCCTGGAGGAGTGGCACCCAGACGCCAGCATGCCCCGGCGCATCTGGCGTCTGGACACCAGCAGCGACTGGTGGGACCATATTGTCCTGGAGCACTGGGGAGACCAACAGTGGACCCAGAACTTCAGGATGAAGAAGGACACCTTCCTGGAGCTCTGCGAGTGGCTTGCCCCTGCTCTGCAGTGACGGGACACACGCATGAGGCCCGCCATTCCCCTCCGCAAGCGGGTGGCCATCGCCCTCTGGAAGCTCTCCATGCCGGATAGCTACTGATCCGTCGGGAACCAGTTCGGCGTGTGGAGATCCACCGTCAGAGCGGTGCTCATGCAGGTACAGCACTCACCGGCCACTGGGCCAGGACAGGGCCCAGTGGACATGGGCTGCCCCAGGGAAAACAGGGGGGGAGGTGGTGTAAGTGCCTTCCCTGGGAGGGGTTGGTCCGTCCTGGCCATGCTACAGACCGCCCGCGGTGGCCAGGATTGCAGCAGGGGTTGCTCCTGGGAGTGGGGCATGGGGCAGTGGTGGGGAAAGAACACTCCCAGCCAAACGGGCACCCCAGTGACCCTCAGTTTTGTGTGTCTCTCTGCAGGTGGTGAAGGCCATCAACAGGGTGCTGCTCCGCAGAGTCATCCGCCTCACCGACCAGGACGTGGTCATCCAGGGGTTCGGCGCCCTTGGCTTCCCCAACTGCGGGGGGGCAATCGACGGGACGCACATCCCCATCCATGCCCCAGACCACCAGGCCTCCCTCTTCATCAACAGGAAAGGGTACTTCTCCGTGATCCTGCAGGCCGTGTCTGACCACCAGGGCCAGTTCACGGACATCAGTGTGGGCTGGTCCAGCAAGACACAGGACGCGCGGGTGTACCGCAACTCCTCCATGTGCCAGAGGCTGCACACCGGGACTTTCTTCCCCGACCGCCACATCAGGGTCGGGGACGTGGGCATGCCAGTGTGCCTGCTGGGGGGTGCAGCCTACCCCCTACAGCCCTGGCTCATGAAGCCCTACACGGGACACCTCAGCCCCTCCTGGCAGGCCTTCAATGCCAGGCTCAGCAGGGCCTGCATCTTGGTCGAGGGGGCCTTTGGCCAACTGAAAGCACAGTTTAGGTGCCTCCTCACTCGCCTCGACCTCTCCCAGCACAATATTCCACACGTGGTGGCAGCATGCTGTGTGCTCCACAATTTGTGTGAGAGGAAGGGGGAGGCTTTCCTGCCAGCCTGGATGGCAGAGGCTGACCGCCTGACTGGCAAGTACGCACAGCCTCACATGGCTGCCAGCCGGGAGGCCCTTTGGGGGGCTGTCCGCATCCAGGAAGCCCTGCGGGAGAGCTTCCAGGCGGATCAGGACTGAAGTCCCCCTGACGTGCCCTACTGGGGCCTTGTGCCTTACATTCCACCCCCACCTCCTTCCCCTTTCCCCTTCCTAACCCCCCTTCCTGATCTACAATAAAAACACCTGTGTTGCCACAAAAACCTCTCTTTATTTCACATAACTGGGGTTGGGGGAGGGTAGGAATGAGGGTGAGAGAGGGGAGGGGGGAAACCTGGGAGGAGGGAGCTGGAAGGGGGAGGCAAGGGGAGGAAGGGGAAGGAGAAGCTCAGGGTTGGGGGTCTTGCTGGCTCTCCCATCTCGCAGCACTGCGGGTGCGGGGGCGTCGGGGGGGAGTGGGTGTGGAGGGTGGGGCAGGAGGGACGGGGGGTGTAGAAGAAGTGGGAGGGGGAGCAGGGTGGGAGGAGGAGCGATAGGTGGGGTGGCCACAGGGGCTGGAGCAGCAGGAGGCAGCAATAGGTCTGCCAGGGCCTGCAGGTGCTCGCGGAGGGCACGGCCCTGCTCCCGGAGCTCCCTCAAGCTCTCCCACTGCAGCTGCAGGTCCTCTTGCACCCACTGCTCCTGGCTGTGGACCTGCCGTCCCTGCAACCACAGCTGCTGCCTCTAGAACTCCTCCAGGTTGCGGGTGTGCCTGCTGGCCCGGGTGCGGGTGGATGGTCCAGACAGGGTGGTGCGTCCTGCACTCGCAGGTGCTGCGGCTGTGGTGAAACAAGAGAAGTGGTCAGTTCTCCCCTGGGGACATAGTGGGTGAAACCCAGCCCCCCTCTGCAAGGCGAGGACATCAGGTCTCCGCACCATCACGTCCTGCTATCCCCGGGAGTGTGAGCTGGCCCAGGACTGCACCCCAGCCCCTGTTCTGCCTACAGTGTGGTGTGGTGGGGGGAGGGGAGATGTGCCCTGCCTCTGTGAAGAGGGGGCGTCTGGAGGGAGGGCAGTGTGCAGTGTCTCTCCCCGGGGTAAGGTCCCTGAGCTCCCCCTCCCCGCTCCCGCCCCGCATAAGGGGACCATGATGTCACTCACATGTGGAGGCCTCTCTGGCCTTGGATGAGGCTGCTGATGGGCTATCTGGGATGGCTTGGGGTTCCTGGATGCAGAGCAGGCTCCCTGCAGGCTCCTGGCTGATGACGTCCTCCTCCTCCTCTTCCCCTGTGTCAGGGGCAGGGCCCTCTGCCCCGGGGTCAATGATGACCAGGGGCACGGACCGTCTGACCCCCCAGGATGCGGTCCAGGGCCTCATAGTAGGGGTAGGCCTCCGGGTCAGCCCCTGGTTGGGAGGCCCTGGAATAGGCCTGCCGCAGCTCCTTGATTTTGCTGCACACCTGTTCCTGGCTGCGCATGTGGCCTCTGGTGGCCAGGCTGGCAGCCATGCGGCTGTAGACGGCCTCATTCCTGCACCTAGTGCGGAGATCATGGGCATTGGAGGCCTCCCCCCAAATCTCAATGAGGCCCACGATCTCCGCACTTGACCAGGAAGGCGCCCGCCTTTTGCGGCCCCTGGCAGGCTCCTGGGAGCCGCCAGCCTGGTCCTGGGAGCGGTGGAGGCTGGGTGGCAGGTGGCTGGCTCATGGTGTGCCAGGTGCAGGTCTGCTGGCTGTGTGCTGGCAGGCTGGCAACTGGCACAGGCACTGTGGCCAGAGTCTGCCCCTTTAAGGGCTCCGGGGTTGGGGGGGGAGCAGACAAGTTTTCCTGGTTGTGCCCAGAATGGCCACCAGGGCTCCCTGGGAAGGGCTGGAAGCCAGCTAATTCGAAATAAGTGTCTACACAGCACTTATTTCGAATTAGCTATTTCGAATTAGGTGTTATTCCTCGTAGAATGAGGTTTACCTAATTCAAAATAAGGACTCCACTATTTCAATATTTTGAAATAGCGGTTTTTATTTGTAATAACGTCTGTTATTTCAAATTAACTCTGTAGTGTAGGCATACCCCCAGACTCCTTTACCTCCACATCCCCAGCTCCCTGCCATTAGATCAACAGTAGACAGCCTGAATACATGAATGAAGCTGGATTTGATCAGTTATGATATAAATTTCAAAGAAATATGCAAAAAGACACAGCTGCATTTCATTTATGCTATTATTAATCATTATGTCAATTATTAATAATATTAAATTGTACATTTTCAGTCATGTAAACGGGCATTCTTATGGGCTCTTTGTTGACCACGTGTTCTGAATTTGATGTAGTTTGGCTCTTTGGCTTGAAAAGGTTGCCAAACCCTGCTCTGGATAGCTCTAAAAAATTCAGCTCAATGTGAAGCAGCAGTTTAAAAGGCTAACAGAATACTGGGAACTATTAGCAAAGAGAAAATTAAACAGCAAATATGGTAATGTCACTGTATAAATCCCTGGTGTGCCCACACTTTGAATGCTGCACGCAATTTTAGATGCCACATCCCTAAAAGAATGTTGAGCAACTTGAAAATGTTTAGAGGAGGATAGCAAAGATGAGCAAAGGAATGGAACTATTTCCATACCAGGATAGACTACAAAGATTAGTGTTGTTCAATTTAGGAAAGAAATGACTCAGAGCAGATATGAACAGGGTGTAGGATGGAGAAATGTTATTTATTTATGCATTCCTGACATACAGAAATCATAGGTTACTTGATGAAATTAATAGGCAGCAAGTATAATACAATCAAGGAAACAGGAAGTACTTTTTCACACAACACAAACAAAAATATTTATCACACCATAAGCATTAGAATGCAGCTACTAGACCAAAAAGCAAGATAATTTCCACCACTATTTCAGATCACCTGTAAAAACCTCTTATGAGAGTGAAAAGAGGGGTTGCAATCTCAATGCTCTTTTAGACCTGAGGCCCAGATGCAGAAATCACAAAGTAGATGGGAGTGGTTTGAGACTGTTACCCACAAAGGCAACTTAAGGAAATAGAAATCAAAAGGGGTGCATCTAGACTACATTCCTCTTTCGAAAGAGGAATTCAACTGAGAAAAATTGAAAATGCAAATGAAGTGCTGATTTACAAATCTCGTGCTTCATTTGCATAATCTTGTCCGATCGCTTTTTTGGAAGAGATTTTTTCGGGGGAAAAAAGCAGTCTAGATTGGGTTCTTTTGAAAAAAAAAACCTTTTTCCGAAAGAACCCTTATTCCTGAAAAAATGAGATTTACAGGGGTTTTTTTGAAAAAGGGTTTTTTTTCAAAAGAATCCCATCTAGACTACGTTTTTTTTTTTTTTTTAATCTCAGTCCCTACCAGAGCAGAACTAATAATGTGCAAGAAAGAGTTTGCCCAATGAATCTGGGGTATTTCTAAAAGCTGTCAGTGTTGGTTTCAGAACCTATGATGGCGTTGGTTGTAGGTACTAGGTAGTGGTCAGAGACAGAATAAAGAGTCCAGAGCAGGGTTGTAATAAAACCAGAGCAAGATCAAAGCTGCAGCAAATTGGAAAGAGGGCTGCAGCAAACTAAGACATGGGGAGTGTTCCATGCCATGAAGTGCCATTGCTCACACCACGCTGGTGTTTCTCCTGTGAGGATTATGTACCTGCCCTGAGAGTCAGCAAAGCCAGCTCCTGTTTGGAGCCACAGAAATGACTTATTAATGCATTAATACATGCTTTACCAGGCACTAGTTTAGAAATAACTCATCACCTTACAGCTGGCACAATTATATTCCCCTTGGAATCATAGCACATAATTAGACCAATTCTCTGCCATTAAAAATTCCACCCTTAGCCTTTTACCCCTTTATTTTGCATGTGCACTAAGGGCACACATCTTCCTTGGATGTATTTATACTCAAAACATGATCGTTCCTTTGCAATTTGTTAACTATAAATTAATTGTGAACAATCTGGTGAGTATCCAGCTTTTGCTACTCAAGCCGTGTTGAGTAGCTGCTCTTGAGCAGATAATTAACAAGGCTTTGCTTCCACTTCATGAATGGAGCATGCTAAAGTTCTTCTGGCTTAGAAACTCGTGTGCATGTTTCTAGACTAATCCTAGGAAACACACAACATTGAGCTTTCCTTTTCTTCAACCAGTAACTCTTGATCATAGAAATGTTCATAGAAAGCAATCTGGAAGAACATAAGCATGGCTGAAATAAACTCATTTTTAAAATGGAATATAGGAACAGCCATACAGGATCACTGGTTCACCTTGTCAAATATCCCATACCTAATGGTAGCCTATGCCAACTGCTTCAGAGGAAGGTGCAAAAAATCTTGCAGTGGATAATTATGAGAAACTTGTTCACAGAGGAAGTCTTCTAACTTCTCTATGACTAGTGCTTGGTTCAATCTCTGAATCACCACCTCAGTCTCTTTTGAACCTGCATAAAATATTTGGCTACAGGTGATGTCCGCTAGTTGTGTGCTCCACAACATAGTGGAGAAGAAAAGGGAGGCCTTCCTTCTAGTGTGGGAGGCACAGGCTGGCCAGGAGGGACAGGCCTTTGAGCAGCCATGCATAGCTGCCATCCATCAGGCTCATGAGGCAGGAGTGTGCATCCAGAAGGCCACGAGGGAGAGTTTCTCACAAGGACCCCAGTGACACTCTCCCCGGGGCCTCCCCACTAAGGGCCTGTGCCTTGCTCCTCTCTGCCTTTCCTACAAGACCTCCTCCCTTCCCTCTCCACAACTGTCCCCTGCAGAGACAATAAAAAACTGGTTTATAAAAACAGAACTGTGTTGTGATTTATTTGGGGTAGAAGTAACTGAGAAGGGAGCGGGGAGAGAACCTTAGAGGGGGTAGGGAGCTGAAAAGGGAAGGGGGAGGAGAGGCTCAGGGTTGGGGCTGGGAGTGGTGCATAGCTCAGGTGCTTCCTCCACCTCATGTGTGGCGCTCTCAGTAACCTTGGGGGTGAAGGTGGGTCCAGGGAAGCTAGAGGTATAAGCAGGAAGTGGGGCTGGAGCAGGATCAGGCATGGGAGGGGGCAGGACCAGGAACTGGCACTGGGGCAGGAGCAGGAGTAGGAGCTGGCTCCGGGTGGGCGAGGAGAGCCTGCACGGTTGCACATATGTTGCATCCCTGCTGCAGCAACTCCGTCCAGGTATCTCTCTACCACTGTGTTTTCTCCCAGATCTTCTGGGCCAGCAACTTGTGTAGGTCCCAGAGTATGGAGATGTGCTCCCACTTCAGGTCTTCCTGGGTCTTCCAATGCCTGCGGCTCCCCCAGGGTCAGACAGCTGGCTCGGGTGGTGTTGCCCAGCCCCCTGTCACAGCTGGTCCAACAGAGGAGAATAAAAAGAGATGGTCAGTCATCTCTGGAGACACTGCCCCTGAAACCTTGCCCTCATCTATGAGCCAAAACCAACAGTTCCTGGGTCAGAGAAAGGTGATGTCCTGGGAGCAAGGCCATGTATGGCCTGAACTGCAGGCCCTTTCTTACAGGAGCCCAGATGTCCCCAGGAGACTATGCTTTCCGCCCCGCCCCACACCAGGTCCTGGGGACAAGCAGGAATGGAAATTGCCAGTCACACTGGGATCCAATGAGCAGGAGGGGGGGCCTCAAGCTGCCTGGACTTCCATCAGTGCTGCGCATATGCCAGCTCCACCTGTAGTGGAATCCCAATGGGAAAGACACCTTGTATCCCTGGCTTCTGCGGTAGAAGGGGTGAGGGTGAGGGGGGCGGGGGGGCACACACACCTGCGCCTTGCAGAGCCGTCCCTGGGAGCAGGTGTTGCCTCGAGTGTGCAGGCATGTCCATGTGCAGTGTGCAGAACTCCAGAGTCTGTGTGTGTGTGTGTGTGTGTGTGTGTGTTCTTCTAGTGGTGGCTCATGGTGGCAGGGTGACCCTCCCCGGGGGTCAGAAGTGTGGGTGGCCTCCCCAGAGCCTGTGATCAGGAGCCCAGAGTGCTGCGGTGCTGCCTCCCGGGGCTGCGTGCACAGACTGGCGCTGCACGTGCATCCATGTGCATGGACTGCAGCGTGATGCTCAGGACGAGTAACGATTGCACCACAGCCCCTCAGCGCCCACCACTCCCACCCTTTCTATGTGAGAAAACTAAGACCACTCACTTGATGATCCTTCCCCGGGTCAGAGGATGTCTGGGACACATCCAGGCCATGGGCTACCAGCTCCAGGGTGATTGTAGTCACGAAGCTGGCCACGTCAGGGTCCTCCTCCTCCTCCTGCTCCTCCTCATCCCCGGCGGTGACCGCTGGGTGGGTGATGATGGGGGCGTCTCCAGCCCGAAGTCTAGGGGTGGAGAAGGGGCTACAGCACCCCCCAGTATGTGGTGCAGGTCTTCAAAATAGGGGCACAAGTGGGGATCTGCCCCAGAGCGGGAGCTGTACTCTCTTGCCCTCATGTAGGCCTGGTGGAACTCCTTAACTTTATTCCAGACTTGTTCCTGGGTCTGGATATGGCCCTTGGTGGCCAGGCTATCAGCCATCTGGCCGTAGATGTCAGTGTTGTGCCATCTGGAGCAGAGATTCTGGAGGTTTTTCTCCTCACCCCACACCTCGATGAGGTCCAGGATCTTCATCCCAGACCAGGAGGGTGCACATCGCTTGCGGCACCTGGCAGGTTCCTGGGAGTGCTCCCTGGGATGGACTGAGGGATCTTGGGGGCCTTGAGGTATTGCCATGCTGGGCAGACGACGTGCAGTGGCAGCTGCAGTGTGGCTGAAGGCTGTAAGAGCCAGATTCCTGCCACCAGCCCTTTCCCTTGTGTCTGCAGCTTTAAGAATTGCAGGGGCAGAGGAACTATAGAGTCCTGAGGAGTGTGGACAGAGTAGCCAGTGGGCACCTGTGGGATTTCCTCGAAACCCCTTATTTTGAAAGAACTCCCTGTGCTGTATCCACATATGCCCTCTTCCGAAATAGGGTATGTCTACACTACAGCACTAATTCAAACTAACTTAATTCGAATTAGTTAATTCGAACTAAGCTAATTCAAATTAGCGCATCTAGACCCCAAAACTAATTCGAATTAGCATTTTGCTAATTCGAACTAGCGCGTCCACACTGATTGGACGCTGGGTCGCATTTAAGGGTAGCTGAAACTGGTTCCAGCAGGGCATCAGGTCAGTAGTTGCTTTGTGTGGCTGCTGTCTGAGGCTATCTGAGGCTCGTGCTTAAAGGGACCCCCCTGGACGGCCGATTCTCGGTTTTTCCGTTTGCTTGCCTACCTCGCCGAGGGACAGCAAAGCGTTTTCCTCTCCGCCTGCCTGTGTCGGTGGTTCCCATTGGGGCTGCCGCCACAGTTGGCACCATGGAGCCAGAGCTCGCCCTGGGCATGCTGCTCCAGTTTTTGGACTTACTGCTGCAAGGCTGCCAGCAATGGGTGGAGGCTGCCTTGCACCATCTGGTGCATGTCAGCCCCCTGCCTCTCCCCCGGCCTCCCTGGGGGTCATGGAGGAGCGGCAGCAGCGGCTGGACGCCAGCGTGCCCCGCCGCATCTGGCGTCTGGACACCAGCAGCGACTGGTGGGACTGCATCATCCTGGAGCGCTGGGGAGACCAACAGTGGACCCAGAACTTCAGGATGAAGGACACCTTCCTGGAGCTCTGCGAGTGGCTCGCCCCTGCTCTGCGGCGACGGACACTCGCATGAGGCCCGCCATCCCCTCCAGAAGCATGTGGCCATCGCCCTGTGGAAGCTCTCCACGCGGACAGCTACCGATCCGTCGGGAACCAGTTCGGCGTGGGGAGATCCACCGTCGAGCAGTGCTCATGCAGGTACGGCACCCACCGGCCACTGGGCCGGGGGAGAGGGGGGATGCAAGGAGGGGATGGGCCACCCCAGGGAAAAGGGGGGGGGAGGAGGCGAAAGTGCCCCGCACGGGAGGGTTCAGTCTGTCCCGGCCGTACTACACGCTGCCTGCGGGGGTTGCTTCCAGGAGTGGAGCGCGGGGCAGTGCCAGGGAACGAACACTCCCAGCCACCCGGGCGCCCCAGTGATTCGCGGTTTGCTGTGTCTCTCTGCAGGTGGTCAAGGACATCAACCGGGTTCTGCTCCGCAGGGTGGTCCGCCTCGCCAACCCGGACGCAGTCATCCAGGGGTTCGGCGCCCTCGGCTTCCCCAACTGCGGGGCCATCGGCGACACACATCCCCATCCGTGCCCCGGAACACCAGGCCTCCCAGTACATCAACCACAAGGAGTACTTCTCCATCCTCCTGCAGGCCATGTGTGTGACCACGGGGCCAGTTCACGGACATTAATGTGGGCTGGTCCGGCAAGGCACACGACGCCAGGGTGTTCGAACTCCTCCGTGTGCCAGAGGCTGCAGGCGGGACCTTCTTCCCCGACCGCCACATCAGGGTCGGGGCGTGGACATGCCCGTCTGCCTGGTGGGGATGCGGCCTACCCCTACAGCCCTGGCTCATGAAGCCGTGCAGGGCACCTCAACCCCTCCCGGCAGGCCTTCAATGCCAGGCTCACCAGGGCCGCATCGTGGTCGAGGGGGCCTTCGGACGCCTGAAAGCCCGATTTAGATGCCTCCTCACCCGCCTCGACCTCGCCGAGCACAATATCCCTCCCGTGGTGGCAGCATGTTGTGTGCTGCACAATTTATGTGGCGGAAGGAGGCTTTCCTGCCAGCCTGGATGGCTGAGGCTGAGCACATGGCTGGCCAGTATGTGCAGCCCGCACCGCCACCGCCATCCGGGAGGCCCAGCGGGGGCCGTCCAGATCAGGAAGCCCTGCAGAGCTTCCAGGTGGAGGAGGACTGAACTCTCCTGCATGCCCCACTGGGGCCTTCTTCCACCTCCCTCCTTCCCTTTCCCTCCTAACCCCCTTCCTAATGTCAAATAAACACACCTGTTTTGCCAACAAAAATCTCTCTTTATTGTACATAACTGGGGTGGGGAGGGAGGAGTGAGGGGTGGAGAGGAGGAAACCTGGGAGGAGGGTGCTGGAAGGGGTGGAAGGGGAGGAAGGGAAGGGAAAGCTCAGGGTTGGGGGTCCTGCTGGCTCTCCCATCTCGCAGCACTGCAGGTGCGGGGCGTCGGGGAGTGGGTGTGGAGGGTGGGGCAGGAGGGACGGGGGGGAGTGCGGAGGAAGTGGGAGGGGAGCAGGGGTGGGAGGAGGAGCGAGCTGGGGCCGCCAGGGGCTGGAGCAGGAGGAGGCAGGAACCTGTCCACCAGGGTCTGGAGGTGACCTTTGAGGGCACGGCTTTGCTCCTCCAGCATATCCAAGCTCTGCTGCCGCAGCCCCAGGTCCTACCGGACCAAGTGGTCCTGGATGCGGAGCTGGTGCTCCAGTAGCCACAGGTGCCGCCGCTGGTAGTCCTCCAGGTTCCTGGTGCGCCTGCTGGCCCAGGTGCGGGTGGCTGTTGCAGGCGGGGTGGTGCGCCCTGCAGTCCCAGGTGCTGCGGCTGTGGTGAAACAAGAGCAGTGGTCAGTTCTCCCTGGGGACACGGTGGGTGAAACCCAGCCCCCCTCTGCAAGGCGAGGTCGGCGTGTGGGGAATGGGCCAGGGCCCTGCATGACACCCAGCTGCTGCTCCATGGTGGGCAAGGCCCAGGAGCGCACAGTCCTGGGCTCCCTCTCCCCCCCACCCCCCATACATAAGGAGCATGATGGCTCTCACAAGTGGAGCCCTCCCCGGCCTCGGACGACACAGCCGATGTGCTCTGTGGGGTGCCTCGTGGGTCCTGGGTCCTGGGCAGGCTCCCTGCAGGCTCCTGGCTATCGGCATCCTCCTCCTCCTCCTCCTCCCGTGTCAGGGGGTGGGCCTCTGCCCCTGGGGTCGATCACCACCCGGGGGGCATGGACTGCGTGAGCCCCCAGGATGCGGTCCAGGGCCTCAAAGTGAGGGCATGCCTCCTGGTCGGCCCCTGGCTGGGAGGCCCTGGAGTAGGCCTGCCGCAGGTCCTTAATTTTGCAGCGGACCTGCTCCCGGGTCCGCATGTGGCCTCTGGTGGCCAGGCTGTCAGCCATGCGGCTGTAGACGGCCGCGTTCCTGTGGCTAGTGCAGAGATCGTGGACGTTGGAGGCCTCCCCAAACCTCGATGAGGTCCACGATCTCGCACTAGACCACCTCTTGCAGCCCGGGCAGGCTCCTGTGAGCCGCCAGCCTGGTCCTGGGAAGAGGTGGAGGGCTGGGTGGCGGGTGGCTGGCTCATGCCTGCCAGGTGCAGGGTCTGCTGGCTGGGTGCTGGCAGGCTTGCAGCTGGCACAAGCACCGTAGCCAGACCGTGGGCCTTTAAGGGCTCTGGGGCCGGGAGGGGGCAGAAGAGTTTCCTGGTTTGGCCCAGAGTGGCCATATTCCTCATGCAATATCAGAAAAAGCTGTTCATTATGTCAATTTACTTTTGAAATTACTTAACGCAATTACTGTGTAGATGCTAGCATTGTTATTCTGGAATAACGGCTGTTATTCTGGAATAATGGTGAGGTATAGATACAACCTTAGAGTTCTCCCTTGCAGCTTGGCAAAATGTTGCTGTTATCCTCTGCTTTAGCACTTCCCATCGGCATCTGCCTCTCACTGGGTCCTAATGACTTCGTACAATGCTGCCCACCAGGGCTCTGCCAGGGATTCCTCCCGCTCTGGGTAATTGGCCGCCCACTTTGCACCTCACTCCAGAAGAAGGAGGAAGAGGGTATGGGTGTTGCTCCTACTCCTTCCCCGTCTGTGCTCTGAGCACCCTTCCCACCCTCTCTCCCTTGCCCTGCCCTGCTGCAGCTGCTGGCACTACCACCTGGAGCTCTTCCCTGTGGCTGCTTGCTTGTCTGCCTGTTGCTCGGCCTCTCCCTCCCAGGACTGCTGCTGCTACCCACCACCTTCGTGGCTGTTTAGGGGAGGAGGGAAGCTGCCGGCCTGCCCTCTCCACCAAGGGAGAGGTGAAGAGGACCCCACCACCATCACAAGTATCCACCAGAGATCCTTCCCCAGAGATCCTTCCCCAGTTGGCTGCTGCCCCACCTCTGCTACTGCTACAGCACCTGCACCCCATCAAGGAGGAAGAAGAGAAGCCCACCATTGGACTCATGGAGGGGGTTTGTCATTAGACTGAACTTTTTACCACCTGTGCTCCTGGGGTAGTAGTGATTTGAGTTGCTGTGAGGGGGGTTTGGGGAGAGGCATGGAGCTCTCCCTCCGGTCCAGCTGTCCCCCCTTCTACTGCTACCATCCCCATCACCCCCTCCACCAACCCTCCCTTTTTTACCACATGGACCTGCTCTTTGCCCCTTGATGGGGCTAGCCACTTTGCCCCCTTACCACCTGGGACTGTTTTGCTGCAGCAAGGTGAGAGACTGATCCACATGTGCACTTGTGGGTGTACTCCCTTCCCCTTGGACTTGGCCCCACTACCACAGCTATGATTGGCTAGGGGGACACCCCACCCCTTGCTTTGCCCCTCTTGCTCTCCTACCACAATAGCTTGGCTCCTAGAATCATAGAATCATAGAACCATAGAGCTGGAAGAGACATCAGGAGGTCATCAAGACCAGCCCCCTGCTCTAGGCAGGACCAATCCCAACTAAATCAACCCGGCCAGGGCTTGTCAAGCCGAGACTTAAACACCTCTAGGGATGGAGACTCCACTACTTCCCTAGGTAACCCATTCCAGTGCTTCACTGCCCTCCTAGTGAAATAGTTTTTCCTAATATCCAACCTGGACCTCTCCCACCACAACTTGAGACCATTGCTCCTTGTTCTGCCATCTGTCACTACTGAGAATAGCCTTTCTCCATCCTCTTTGGAACCTCCCTTCAGGAAGTTGAAGGCTGTTATCAAATCCCCCCTCACTCTTCGCTTCTGCAGGCTAAACAGACCCAACTCTGGACTCCTCATAAGTCCAGCCCCCTAATCATTTTGGTTGCCCTCCGCTGGACCCTCTCCAATGCGTCCACATCCTTTTTGTAGTGGGGGGCCCAGAACTGGACACAATACTCCAGATGTGGCCTCACCAAAGCCGAATAAAGGGGAATAATGACATCTCTGGATCTGCTGGCAATGCTCCTCTTAATGCAACCTAATATGCCATTAGCCTTCTTGGCTACAAGGGCACACTGTTGACTCATATCCAGCTTCTCATCCACTGTAACCCCAGGTCCTTTTCTGCAGAACTACTACTTAACTGGTTGGTCCCCAGCCTGTAACTATGCTTGGGATTCTTCTGTCCCAAATGCAAGACTCTGCACTTGTCCTTTTTGAACCTCATCAGATTTCTTTTGGCCCAATCCTCCAATTTGTCTAAGTCACTCTGGACCCTATCTCTGCCCTCAAGCATATCTACCTCTCCCCCTAGCTTAGTGTCATCCGCAAACTTGCTGAGGGTGCAATCCATCCTCATCCAGGCCATTAATAAAGATATTGAACAAAACCGGTCCTAGAACCGAACCTTGGAGCACTCTGCTAGAAACCGACCGCCATCCTGACATCAAGCTGTTGATCACTACCCGCTGGGCCCGGCCTTCTAGCCATCTTTCTATCCATCTTACCATCCATTTATCCAATCCACATTCCCTTAACTTGCTGGCGAGAATATTGTGGGAGATCGTATCAAAAGCCTTGCTAAAGTCAAGGTATATCACATCCACTGACTTTCCCACGTCCACAGAGCCAGTTACCTCAACATAGAAGCTAATCAGATTGGTCAGGCAGACTTGCCCTTTGTGAATCCATGCTGACTATTCCTAATCACTTTCCTCTCTTCCAAGTGCCTCAAAATGGATTCCTAAGGATCCTTCCATGATTTTTCCAGGAACCGAGGTAAGACTGACCGCCTATAGTTCCCTGGATCGTCCTTCTTCCTTTTTTGAAGATGGGCACTACATTTGCCTTTTTCCAATCATCCGGGATTTCTCCGATCTCCACGACTTTTCAAAGATAATGGCCAAAGGCTCTCAATGACATTTGCCAACTCCTTAGTACCCTCGGATGCATTAAGTCCGGACCCATGGATTTGTGTACGTTTAGCTTTTCTAAATAGTTCCTAACCTGTTCTTTACCCACCGGCTGTCCATCTTCATCCCATCTTGCGTCACTTAGCGCAGAAGTCCAGGAGCCGACCTTGTCCGTGAATACAGAGGCAAAGAAAGCATTGAGTACTTCAGCTTTCCCCACATCATCTGTCACTAGGTTACCTCCTTCATCCAGTAGGGCCGCACCCTCTCTGATCACCTTCTTCTTGTTAACATGCCTGTAGAAACCTTTCTTGTTATCCTTCACATCCTTAGCCAGTCACAATTCCATTTGCGCTTTTGCCTTCCTGATAACCCCGCATTCTCGAGCCATACATTTAAACCTCCCTAGTCATTTGTCCAGGTTTCCACTTTTGTAAGCTTCCTTTTTGTGCTTAAGTTCACCAAGGATTTCTCCCGTAAGCCAATCCGGTCTCCTACCATGTTTGCCTCTCTTGCTATGCGTCGGGATGGCTCCCTGCTAACTGCCCTGCCCTGCCCTAGTAGCTCAGTTTGTTGCTCCTTCCCTCCCTGCTACAGTTCTACCTGACAGTTAGTTTGTTGCCTGTCCCCTATGACTGACCTTCTGACCCCCGGTTCAGACTCCACTGCTGCCATAGCTGATGTTCCCCCTGACTCTGGATGAGCCTCCACCTCAGCCGGTAAAAATCCCCAGGGGAAGAAGAAGGGCAAAGGCCTGGCCCAGAAGGCAAACTCCCCACAGCCAAGGCAGCACTGCCCACTATGGCCTCAATACCCACTGTGACCTCTCCTTCCCCTGCCATTCTTCCAACCAGTTCTGGAGTAGTTCCACCCACAGTCCCCAGAACATACGCCCAGGTGGCCTCCCCCCATGCACATCCTCTTCCCTTACTGCCATCTCCAGCTCCATCCCTGGCAGCCGAGTCCCCTTCCCCACCTTGACCAGGAAGGACGGTGTCTGCTACCTCCCGGTCCCTGCCTCACCCTATGTTGAAACATACATTCAGCATTGGTGAGGGTGGTGGGGTTCTCAGCCATGGTGCCGGCATCCAAAATATGCAACAAGGTGGTGTTCTTCCTTGCCTTGGAGGCCATGGTGGAGAGGAGCCTGGAGGTGGGAGGCATGCACATGCCCCTAGAACTGCTGGAGGACCTGGGCGTATGGGTGTTCCTTACCTCTGTCCCACCCTTCCTGCCCAATGCTGCCCTGTTACCTTTACTCTCCACCCTGGGGAAACCCATATCAACCATGAACCATCAGCCCTCTCCTGTTGGGCTGCAAGGATCCCACGCTCCATCACATTTTTTAATCTACAGGAGGTGCAGCTGCAAATGCTGCAGGCGGCGCATGATGGGGTGGCACTTGAGAGGTCCTTCCTGGAGCCCATTACTTTACTGTGTCCATTACTCCTCAGAGGAGACCTGGTGCTTCCTCTGCTGAACAACAGGGCATGTCTGAAGGGACTGCCCCTTGGCCCAGTCTGAGAAGATGTTTGGGACTCCTGGGGCCCAGGAGAGTGCCAACCCCAATACTATTGGCCTCCCTGGTAGTCCAGTCTCCATGGCTGCCTCTCTTCCTCCTGCCCGTCCCCCCGGCCCCCCACTCCGCAGTGCACCCTGGCAAGCAGGCAGGCCCTGCCTTTGTCCATCCTTATTTAGCAGGGCCCACAGAGGAGAGGGTGGCGCAGTTGCCACCAGCCAAGGGAGAGGACTCACCCCAGGAAGAGGTCCCACACCCCAGTTATTTGTCCCTTGCCTCCCAGACCACCCCCTCCCAGGTATCCACCTGTGCCCCCTGGTCCAGCCCCTGCAAACCTGTCCTCTGTCTTCATCTCAGAGGGCTGGATGCTCATTCAGGGGAAGTGCAGAGCTCACAGCTCATGGGCCATTCTCTCCCCTCCAATGAGGAGGGTGGGAAGGACCCCCATAAAATACTGAGGGGGGCCACTGCTGATGACCTCTCTCCTGACAAGTGTCAGCCAAGGACGCCTCGTGGAGTCCATCCCCAAAGAGATCTCAGATGGAACTCCCCCAATCACCCAACCATCTGCGCCCCTGTCATCACCAAGGCAAGATAATTGTTGCCTTGGTGGCCGGTGGGGAGGACTCTGGGACCGTGGGAATGGACTTCAGCTTCATCTTTGAGGAGATCGAGGCCCTGGGTCTGACCTCACTTGCTCAGGGGGAGGACGACATTTTGCCAACGGGCCTCAGTCTGGGCAGCAACTCAGCTGCCACCCTTCCTCCCTTCCCCATTCCGTAGGTGGCCGCCCCCACTATCATTCTTGGGGAGCCCCTGATATTGCCTGTCAACCCAACCACTAGAGGTGCCCCGCCTGAGGCCACCGAGCCCGTAGGGGCGATGTCTGGAACCAAATGGCCGGGTCCGGTGCCTGCGGGTACCCCCTCCAACTCAGGGGTGGAGTGGTCACCCTTCCTTCCCGCTGGGGGCCCACCTGCTGTTGCCACGCTAACCAATGCTATGGCTTCATCCATTCAATTCCCCCCACCCATCTGGGCCCAAAGTCAGTGCGGGTTTTCTTCCCACCTCCATCCCCTCGGACCCAGATCCCATTTGGGAGGTGCCACAACCTGGTGCCCTAGGTCTGGGGGCCTATACCTTCACCCCATTTCTAAGCCCTTGCCCATATCATTGTCCTGACCCCTTGACTGCTCCTGCCCCACCCCCAATACTGATCCCGCCCCTACTCATGGCCTCGGTCCCAGTTCTGCCCCCATCTCTACTCCTAGTCTCACTCCTACTACCACTCTCATCCTTATTCCTGATCCAGGACCAATGTCCATTCCCTATCCTGACCCTACTCCTCCTTCTATCCCCACCACAATGCCCATTCCTCCCCTACCACCCAAAATCCCACCATTATTGCTACCTGTGAGCAGTCCTCAGGGGGTGGTTTTCGTGTCCCCTATCCCTAGTCTCATAAGGGCTGCCCTATTCCCTCTGCCACCTTCTCCCTCACTTGCGATGGAGATGAGCAGCATGGTGCCACCACATTTGGTGTTGTTCCAGGGATCTGAACCCTGTTTGGCCATTTTGGTGGCCCACAAAACTCTGGGGCCTCAGACAAAGGAAAACCCTTTTGCCCCGACCCCCTCAGCTCTGAGATCCGAGCTGCGCCAGTTCCTTGCAGATACCTGTGGGCCCAAGGATAAGGTGCAGCTCACCCTTTGGCACCGGGGGGCTTTAAGCACATCCTCCAGTCCATGAAGGCCCTTTTTCTAGAGGGGAGAGGGACAAGGAGGCAGGACATGGCAGCTTACCTCCAGAACCACAGATTTCACAACGGTTTCCTGGCCTTCAGGACAGGGAGCAGTCTGCTGCAGGACCTGTTGGAAGCCAATGATTACCCTGCCCATGAGGATCCATTCCAGCTCTCATCATGAAATATAACATCATTGCAATAATAAATGCCTGGGGCTACAGGATGGGTCTCTTTACTTCGGGAGGGGGGATACTCGGTAGTCTTCCTGCAGGAAAACCACACCACTCCAGATGTCAAGGCTGGCTGGCGGCTAGAGTGGGGGGATGAGGTGTACACCTCAGCACATATGGAGCTTGGGTGGTCACCTTGTTCTCCCCTGCCCTACAGCCCAAGTTGCTGGGGGTCACCAAGGTTGTCCCAGACTACCTAATGCAATTCCAGGCCTGCATGGAAGGACTGATGTGGAACCTGGTCAATATCTACACCCTGAACGTGGGCCCAGAGAACACCAATATCTACACCCTGAATGTGGGCCCGGTGAACTTTTATCAGCTGTCAGCCACCTTCCTTGGCACCTTGGATCCTTGCAAGTGCTTGCTCCTGGACAGGGACTTCAATACTACCCTTGAGGACAGGGATCGCTCAGGATTCGAGCACTGCCAGGCGTTGGCAGGCATCCTAAGGGAGATCATGGACCACCACTCCCTAGCGGACATCTGGCAACTGATCACTCTTCACCCAGACGACACCACCGCCTTCACTTACGTCCGGGTGAAGAGTGATCAGTTGCACCACTCCCAGCTGGACCACATATACTTATCTCACTTCTATCTAGCATGGGCCCACTCCTCCAGTGTCCAGCCAGCCCTGTTCATGGACCCACCACCTGGTGGCTGTGAAGGCCTCTCTTAGAGCAGAGAGGCTGGGGATGGCTTATTGACACTTTAACAATAGCTTGCTGGAGGACATGGGCTTTGTGGCATCGTTCCAGGAGTTCTGGCTGGACTTGAGGGGCCAGAGGCCCTCCTTTACTTTGGCGAGGCCATGGTGGGACATGTGGAAAGTGCGCGTCTGGCTCTTATGCTGTGACTAAGCACAGGATACCAGCTGGTAGAGAGATGTGGCAATTGAGCAGCTGGTGAGGAAGGTTTTGAAGCTTGAGAGGTGCCTGACATCGAACCCTGAGGATCCACCTCTCTGTGAGGCATAGCGGGAGAAGCAGGAGGAGCTGTGGACCCTGGAAGATCACTGGGCCTGGGGGGCCCTTGTTTGATCCTGCATGGTTGCAGCTCCTGCTTCTTCCACATCCCGGAGAAAAAGAGGGGGCCAAAAAGCACATCATCTGCCACATAGAAGAGGACAGCACTCTCCGCCCTCCTCCTTCCCCCCCCTGATGGATCTGGAGGAGATACTTGGAAGGTCCAGGGTGTTTTACATCAGCTTATTCTCCCCAGATCCGACCGATGCTGATGCCTGCAGGGTACTCTGGACCGAACTCCTGTTGGTCAGTGTGGGTGACCGGGATAGGTTGGAGATGCCTTTCACTCTTGCCGAGTTTTTAGAAGCCCTCTATCTAATGCCCATCAACAAAACCCCGGGCATGAATGGGCTGACCTTGGAATTTTACCACATGTTCTGGGACATCCTTGGCCCAAACCTCATCACCATCTGGGCCGAGTCCTTGAAGAGCGCGGGTCCTCCCTCTGTCATGCAGGCGAGTCGTGCTCACCTAGCTGCCAAAGAAGGGGGACCTCTGCGACCTTCAGAACTGGAGTCCCATCTCACTCCTCAGCACAGACTACAAAGTCATAGCCAAAGATATATCACTGCAACTGTGGTCCATGCTTGTGGACATGGTCAATCCCAACCAGACCTACACCATTACAGCTGTAGTATCTTTGTATCTGGTCTGGAACCTCTTGAAGCTTGGGTATAGGGATCATGTCTATAGTTCCCCCTCTATCTCTGGACCAGGAGAAGGCATTCAAGAGGGTGGACTACACTTTTCTCCTGGACATTCTGTAGGCCTTTGGCTTTGGGCGCCATTTTGTTGGCTTTCTCCAGGTGCTGTATGCCTCTGCGGAGTGTTTAGTCAGGCTCAACTGGACCCTGGCCAAGCCAGTCAGCTTTGGGTGGGGTGTACATTAGAGGTGTTCATTGTCAGGCAAGCTATATGTTCTTGTGCTTTGAGAGCTAGAGTTGCAGCTGCTCCTGTCAACGTACACCAATGATGTGCTCCTTGAGGTCCAGGACCCAGGTGAGTTGGTGTGGGTGGAGGCCCGCCAAGCCATCTACTCAGTGGCCTCATCCACGCAAAACAACTAGATCAAAAACACTGACCAGGTAGTCAGGGATGGGTGGCACCCCCACTTCAGGCCATCAGATGGAGTGCAGGTCCGCTGCTCTATCTCAACGTTTTCCTTTCTCCCATGCAACCCTTTCCATTGGAGAACTGGTGGAATTTGGATGCAAGGGTGGAGGGTGGGAAGGCACTGATGCTGAACCAACTGGTCCTGTCCTGGAAGAGTCAAACATGACCAGCACTGAAGCTATCATCATCTATCTACGAACAGCTTTGCTGGATTGGTCACGTGGTCCAGGTGCCTGATCAGGACCTCCCAAAACAAATTCTGTTTTCTGAGCTGAAGGAAGGATGGAAGAGCGCTGGGGGCCGGAGGACGTGATTTAAGGACATGTTGCAGGCAAATATGAAAAAGTGTAGCTTTGGTGTACACATGTTGCAGGGGTAGCACAATTTAAGAGGTCCATGAGGGGGTGGCACAATTTAAGAGGTCCATGAGGGGGTGGCACAATTAAGAGGTCCATAAGGGAGTGGCACAATCCATGAGGGGGTGGCACAATTTAAGAGGTCCCGCCACAGTACAGTTGAGGAGAGGCAGAGAAGGAGAAAAGAATGGCAGTAGCCCTGAAATGCCCTATGGATGAAATGGGCTCTGCATACGATATTCAATTTCCATGTCTCTTGTAATCGATATGTATATCACACAGTGAAATACTTAAAGCCAGCCCGTTTTATCTCTTGCAAAATGGTGCATCTCCAACACTCTGGTCATCTGAAGAAGTGGGTTGTACCCACGAAAGCTCATGATACCATCTACATGTTTTGTTAGTCTTTAGAGTGCTACCAGACTATCTGTTGGTTTTTAAGGTTTTTTTGCTAATAGTTATTACTCATATACTTGCACACAATGAGGTCTAGTGCATGGGTTCTCAAATCTCACTGCACTACAACTCCCTTCTGACAACAAAGATTACTACATGAACCCAAGAGTGGGGACCAAAACCTGAGCCTGTGAGTCTCACCACCCCATGACATGGGGCCAAAACCGAAGGATTTCAACCTCAGGTGTTGGGGGGGGAGCTATAACCCGAGCCCTGCCACCCAAAATTGAAGCTCTTGTGTTCAGACTTTGGCCCCTTGGCAGGGTCTGGTTTCAGCTCTGGGCTCCAGCCCCAGGCCCCATCAAGTCTAACTCTAACACTGGTGCCCACATTAAAATGGAGTCACAATTTGAGAACTGCTGGTCTAGTGGATAGGAAACTGGACTAAGAATCAGGACACCAGGATTTTGCTCTTGATATGCTCTCTGGTCCATTTATTGGACCTCCCTGTGCCTCTGTGTCCCTGATCATCCTATTTCTGTCTCAGAGTTCTTCTAGGCAGGGTCTGCTTCCTATTTTGAGTCTGTATAGTGTTTAGCAAAATGGGGCATGATTTCAAGTTGGGCCTCTAGATTCTAACAGGATACCTATCGTGGAATCCATTCCATCCAAATACTGTCTTTTTGATCATATACTGTAATATGCTAACTAGTCTATACCTTACTATGCAGTGAAAAAGTCTAACAAACAGTGTGATAAAAATTAAAATAGACAGAATCAAAGTTCAGATCTCCAAAGATTCTGAACTTCTACAGTAATCTGATCAATATTGACATTCAAAGACTGAAGAAAAACATCCCTTCTCTTAGAAAACTGTATATTTTCTTATCTACAACGATACAAAAGGCAGGTTGCATGAACCAGTTCAGTTTGTCAAATAAATTGAATGTGTTCCTCCAAACATTTCACATTACTTGTGAAAGTAATTCCTAAGGAAAAGTCCTTTTCTTAATAACTAGTTTGTCTTCTTCCCCCTCCCTCCCTAGCTTCTCAACACCCATATTCTATCTAGTTCCACAATTCTAGGAGATTAATGAAACTGCTAACAATATACCCAATATTGGACAGCCGTAAAGAGGGCAAGAACAAGCAATGAAACTTTAGACTAATAGATTGACCCCAGGGCTAGACACCAAGAATTCCTGGGTTCTGGTATTATCTGTGCCATTGACTTACAGCATAGCTTTGTGTTGCTCAGTTCATCTGTGCCTCAGTTCCCTTTCACAGGAATTGTAAAATAGGGCTATTCACAGTTGCCTGTGTTCCAAGAATGAATTAGTTAATGTCTGCAAAAGCTCTGAATGTTGAGTGCTAAACATTGTTATTAAAACCCTTGCAGCTTGAAAGCAAAATTAATAGTGTGGGTGTTTAAGTAGTTGTGAGGCGCAGAGCCTTTGTGTGATAATCAACAACAGCATCTTCTATTGGAATGGCTACCATTCTATTCTATATGCAGAGGGCACAATTATTTTAGCCCCAGGCATCCACTTTACACTAAACATTTCCTCAAGGCTTGTTAGCAAAGTTCATGTTGAATAGGCAGGCTTCAGACTAATCACATTCAGGGCTCAGTCTTCGCCTCATGAATATTTAATCCCTGTAACATTAATAAGGGATGCTATGACATAGAAAGCTGGCAATGGAAAATTTCTAACAGTACTCATGAGGTGGCCTGACTCCATAGCTTTCTACTTATAGTTAATAATATATCTAGTTGGCCAATGGATCTCAACACTACACACTGGTCCTCATGCGGCAATGCCTTAACTTGATACTGAGGAATCCCAAGGATGTTCCTGGATATTCTCATTAAACAATCAGTGAGGTGACATTTAATATCCCATCAAGGTTAGCTTTATTAACAAATCAGGAAGTGTCCCATCATTGTAAGGTCTTTGGTACAAGGTCAGACCTGGATTCTTTTTCATTAGAAATTAGGGATTCCTCATGCCCATATTCTCATGCCTCACCTTACCACCTTGCTGTCTGCACCACTTTGGGGGTGAAGCTTCAGCCACTCCTCCCAATAGCTGTGTTCTTCATTGGAGCCTCCTAGTAGAAAGGAAGAGGAAGTTCTTTCTGAGGTAGGCCATCAGTTTGTGATCACCTCCCCTTAATTGCTGAAGAATGCTTTCTCCTCATAAATGGCGGCATTGGTAGTTTTGCCAGCAATTGAGTCATGCCCTCTCCCTTTTGCTGCCTTCCCTATCTAGTTGTAGAGTAAGCACATCTTGTGTTCTTTTCCTCTTGGTGTCACTTTAAAATTGTCTCAGTGTTAAAATTATATATATAAAGCATTTACAGCATTTCTCAGTTGCAAAATAACCACTATGGAAGGCTTTGGAAGCTTGCAGTGAAAGGCCCAAGGACCATATTCAGACACAGCTAAATGGCCAGTAATTTATATTGCAGCAATTAGCTCAAGGCAGTAGCAGAGAATCACCAGGTCTGCATTGCTGACCCTATGTTCACAAAGCATCAGAGTCATCATTTATTCAAGTGAGGTACTGTAGAATAGGGAAAAGTGTATCTCCTTCTCCAGCAACACACTGCCTACCTGGAAAAACCACTGCCCCACTGGAGAGCAGCTTTTAAGTCCATGCTAGCCATTTACTGTTTTGAGGATCACTGGGCTTTAGGAACAGTTGAAAGCCATTTAAACATGCATCCCTGGCACAATATTTCAACACATTTTGTTATCAGATGAAATGTGACATTGATAGGGTGCTACAGAAAATGTAACTTGTTGGTTACCCTGACTCACTTCTTATGACACCATTGGACATGTTAGAACTGGATCAAGATTAGTTTTTCTCTCCCAAGCATACTTCTGTTTGTGATTCCTTTTTACAACAGACTTCCTGTATTTAATTAAACTTTAAATTATATTTAGGTAAGGTATGGAGACAAGGGGAGGGAGGAGAATCGGTAAACCAGTAAGTCAGTAAAGGGAGAGATTAGAACATCTCTGGAAATACAATGTCATGGGTTTTTATCATGGTTTATCTATTTTAATGGATCATCAGTTTATGAATCCTCTTAGTATAAATTAAAATGGGTTCTGAATCAATGTACCATACATTATAAATCTGCATGGATGCTCTCAGCCACAATTAGCAAGTGAATTGAGATTTAAGTAGGAAAACAGTATTTAGAAGTTAGGCAGGCTGACAGGCTGAGTACTGAGCACACAATGTATTTGTTAATCATAGCAGGTATTAGAAACATAAAAGGCTATGAGATTTCTTATTTTTCAGAGATGGCACCCACAAGTCACATTCTCTTCACAGACTTAAAAGCGAATAACAGCTGGATTCTTTTCCTGACTGGCCTACGGCCTCCCTCCACTCCCATCCATTTTTTTATGACACACATAGCTCAGAGGTCATCTGGAATAGAGTCTGGCCCAATGGGACTCTTGTCAAAACAGTTTAATGCTAATATAATTCCATTGGTTTCAGTGGGATTATTCCCCTATAAGGGGATAGTCAGATAGCTAAGTCTTTAGAAACATCCTGATCGTGCCACATGAGAAGCTCCACTGGAGTGTCAAGAGACAACATGGTCCAGAGAAGTGGCCCTGGATCTCTAGGGATACCATTTAAAGTATATCCACACTGCACAAATCTAACAGTAGAGTACATACATAATGTGCTCCCGTAACACAGATATAAATAGCAGTGCAGACAGGAAGGCACTGCTTAGGCAAATAAAGATTCCATAGAGTCTTAGATTATGTACATGCTCAAATAGTGCCTTCCCAGTGTACACTGGTATATTTAGCAGTATAGTGTTATACCCTCTCTGTCTTTGGATCTTTTTCCTGGTGTCTCGCCATAGCCAGAGCCTTTAACAATCATTTGTAGCCACATGTTGCAGTGTGGACACAACCAGCTTTTCATTGTGCCACGTAGCTACCCAGACCCTACACGAGGGATGGGCAACAAGCCAGAGGCAATTTGTCAGGGTTAGCCCCTAGTGGCTGCCATCACTGTATTTACCTGTGCCTCCTCAGGTACAGCTTCTTGAAGCTCCCAGTGGCTGCATTTTACCAGTCCTGGACAAAGGGAGCTGCAAGAAGTGGCACACACTGGTCCATGGCTTCCCATTGTCCGGGAACGGTGATTTGTGGGCAATGAGAGCTTCAACCAGCTGCACCTGTTGATGTGCAGGTAAATAAAGCATCTGGCAGCATACGAGGGGCTAACCTCTTATGAGCCACTTCCAGCCTACGGGCCAGTTATTGCCCACCTCTGCCTTCACAAGGCCGTAGGTCAAGCAGAGAAGTTGCACTCATGCCCTCATATCTCATACCATGTATTAATTAAATTTAAAAGTGACCAACACAGGGCAAGTAGGAAATTTCTGTTGCAGTAAACCTACATAAATGTTACTATTTCCTATGTTTTTAATAACTACCAATGATCTCCAAAGTAGACTGATTTAAACCTCATTTTTTTTGAGGAGTACAGGATCTTTCGAAAAAGGCTTTTCTTTTCGAAAGAACCGTGTCTAGACCGCGGTTTCACTTTCAAAATAGTGTTTTTTGACAGAACGCCGAGACGTGATTATGCAAATGAAGCACGGGAAATTCAAATCCCCGCTTCATTTGCAATTTCGATGTGTCTAATTTACATCCCTCTTTCGAAAGAGGGATGTAGTTTAGACGTACCCTTGTTGACCACAGCTGAGACACAACTAGTTAAACATTAAAGTTCAATATACTTTTTGGTATCAGACTTTTTGGGGTCTAGGGAAGACATTTTACATAATTTCATATCTTTTAAAGAAGAATGCTTTATGATGTTTTTAAGAAAGATGTAACTAAAACAGCTTTGTTTTTCAATTCAAACTTTTCCCTGCAGTGCTGTGAACCCAGCATGACATCAATAGGTAGTGTGGCCAACCTTCCAAGAATTAAAGTTTACTCTCTAATTAAAGATGATGTGATGAAATCTCGAGGAATAAATCCAACCAAAATTAGCAACACTACTAAACTAGTACACATGAACCAGACTACAAAAAGATGAGTGAAACTGACTGGGTTAATTAATCACCTCAGTTGAATGATAATCCAAAACAATATTGGGAAATAGAAAATAAGTAGGTCTGGTTGCACTTAGATCTATGCGGGTAATCCCTGAGCCAGAGAGTTTGCAATCTCTTTTTTTCTCTTTGTACAGCACCTAGCACAATGGACTGATGGTTCCTGACTGGGGCTCTTCCATGCTATTGCAATGCAAATAAATAAAAATAATTCACTGCTACGCTGCACCTTGTGCAGTCATTTAACCAGCACAAAGCGAGTGTAGAGCACAGTGAAAGTCTAGATCACAATGATAGTGATTTAGACACATTTTGCACTAATGTAATTGACATGACAACCAAAAACTCAGACAACTAAGAGTTATTTTTTAAAATCAGTTCCATTAAGTTAAAGTGTAGTTAATAATTCATGAATTTTTCCAACTATTTAATATAGTTTATTGATTTTTTCATAAAAGACATAAACCATATAAAAGTGGAACCTAGGTATGTATTAGAAACCATTAGCTATGCTACATTATGTTTTTATTCTAATCTAAGAGGCTGTTTTATTGATTTAATTTAAGACTAACGAGTAAATGCTGATGGAGTTAGGTGCTCGTGCTGCCGGTGTTGGTGGTAGCAAATTTTCTTTTCTTGGCACTGTCCCTTTAATATCTAATCTAGTTTATATAAAAAATCAGCTGCAAAATTCCACTGAGCCCTGTAAGAGTAGGAATTGGTTTCACTGCATTTAGTATCCAGGGAGTAGGATTGTAAATTGGGAAATATGTAGATGGACTGTATTAACTACCTTATCTCTACTTCTTTATTTCATTATCTTCCTTAACTTTTAAAACTTCCTGGATACTAAATTCCTGGATACTTTCTTTAGAAAACTTGCTTCCTATTGTTTGTTTAAATCAATAATTACATCAGAGACATTTGCAATACCCTCACTGATTTCAGTGACAGACGACTGCAAAAATAGTAAAATCAATGGCACAACTCTTACTGACGGATTTCTACAAAATAGGATCTGACCCTAAATGGAAATTTTTCCAAATTTTTATTTTAAAAAACTGTTTGAAAGTTCAAATTTTGACCTAAAAAGAGAAAAGATGTCAAGAAATTTATTGCTAATCATTTATTCCATTTTCAACAAGCTGTAATACACAAATGATAAGGAACATCCCATTGCATTGATCTTATTACCTTGCAAAGCACAAGGTAAGTCTTGGGGTGGTATTGGAGTCTGTCAGGGCTGTTCCCCACTCTGGCAGTCCTACTGCAGAAGACAGGGCCCACAAGAGACCTTAAATACATTGCCTCTATAGGCTCTGCTTACAAAAACTTCCATTCACTGGCTCTGAGGAAAACAAAAGCTGCCACTGTCAAGTGATTTAAACTCTAGGGAAAAAAAGGGAGGAATGCTTGAATTCCTTCCTCGTGGGTACTCCAAGCTCTTTTACCACAAGAGAGCTTGAAAAAAAACAAAGAGAAAATAAACGGACCTCTTAGTCTGAGGCCTGCAGATGCACACAGACAGACCTCCTGTGTCTTTCCAGAACACAAGAATCAAATCATCACTTTAAAAAAGGTGATTTTATTAACAAAACAAAAAGGTCTCCTTGATAAAGCATACCTGGTAGCTAGGTATTACAGAGCAACTGAGTAAAACAAATTAAAACACAGAGAAAATCTCTGGGTACACTCTTAGGCTGCGTCTAGACTGGCATGATTTTATGTAAATGCTTTAATGGAAAAGTTTTTCCATTAAAAGTATTTCCGCAAAGCACGCCAAGATTATATCGGATGCTTTTGGCGCAAAAAGTGCTTTTGCGCAAAAGCATCCGTGGCCAGTCTAGATGTATTTTGCAAGAAAGCTCCGTGGCCATTTTTGCCATTGGGGCTTTTTTGCGCAAAACAGTTCTTCCCTGTCTACACTGGCCCTCTTGTGCAAGTATTCTTGCGCAAGAGGGCTTATCCCTGAGCGGGAGCGTCAGTGTATTTGCACAAGAAGCACTGATTTTGTACATTACGAAGTCAGTACTCTTGCGCAAATTCAAGCAGCTAGTGTAGACAGCTGGCAAGTTTTTGCACAAAAGCAACTGCTTTTGCGCAAAATCTTGCCAGTCTAGATGCAGCCTTAGGGTATGTCTACACAGCAAAGTTATTTCAAAATAACAGCCGTTATTTCGAAATAACTTTGCTAGCGTCTACACAGCCAAACCGCTATTTCAAAATTATTTCAAAATAGCGGGGGGCTTATTTCGAAATATGTAAACATCATTCTATGAGGAATAGCGCCTATTCCGAAATAGCTATTTCAGAATAGGTGCAGTGTAGACAGGGAATAGGGGCTATTTCGAAAAAGGAGGACTCCAGCCCTTCCCAGGGTGCCCTGCTGGCCACTCTGGCACATACCAGGAAAACTCTCCTCCTCCCCCCCTCCCCTCCAGAGCTCTTAAAGGTCCAGAGTCTGCCCAGAGCCTTTGTGGCTAGCACCAGCCCTGCCAGCCCTGAGCCACTCTGCTGCTGCCCCTGACCCAGTGGTACAAAATGAGACAGCCAGCCAGTACCAGCCAGCCCTCCAGTGGTCCCCGGGAACAGTCCTCCAGCTCCCAAGAGCCTCTCGAGAGTCAGAAGAGATGGATGCCCTCCTGGTCTAGTGGGGAAGTCATGGACCCTATTGAGGGTTGGGGGGATGCCACCAACCTCCATGATCTCCACACTAGATGCAGGAACGCGGCCATCTATGGCCGGATTGCTGCCAGCATGGCCGACAGAGGCCACATCCGCACCCAGGAACAGGTAAAAGATAAAAGAGCTGTGGCAGGCCTATGCCAGGGCCACAGGGGGCAGTTCCCAACCAGGGTCAGACACAGACAGCTGCCCCTACTTCGATGCCCTGGACCACATCCTGGGGGGCCGGACGGTCCGTTCACCCCAGGAGGTCATCGACCTTGGGGCAGAGGGTCCTGATGATGGCACAGCTGAGGAAGAGGAGGGCCAGGAGCCAGAGGAGGCCAGTGTCACCATGCCGCTCAGCCAGGACCCCCGAGCCGTCCCTGCGGACTTGTCTCAGGCATAGTCCAAAGTCAGGGAAGCAACAGCATGTGAGTGCCATCACTGCCCCTTTATGCAGGGGGGGAGGGAGGGGGTGGACCAGGGACTGAGCTTGCTGGCCATGGATCATGCAGCAACTTGTGCACATGCGAGCACGTGCCGTGCCACACCTGGGCATGTGGCCCCAGCTGGCTGCCACACAGGGGACTTGGCCTGTTAGCCACAAGGGCGTCTGGAGAGACATGACATGCTCCTGACCCCGGAGTAGGACACAGCAGTATGCCCTCCCTCCACAAGCCTCCTCTACACAGAGGCAGGGGACATCTCTGCTCCCCCCCGCCTCTCCCACACACACTGATATATAGCACAGGGGCATGGGTGCAGTCTCGGGGCAGCTCCCACTCCCAGGGATAGCAGGACATCCCAAACATGGCCTGCGTGCAAGCACATCGGCTCTGATGCTGCGGAGAACTGTCATCCTCACCTTGCAGAGGGGGGCTGGGCTTCACGCACTGTGTCCCCAGGGATAACTGACCACTTCTCTTGTTTCTCCACAGCTGCACCAGCTGTGAGTGGAGGGTGCACCACACCACCTGGGACATTCTCCAGCACCCGAGGGCTCCGCAGGCATGCCTGTCCTTTGGACAACTACCTGCAGCAGCACCTGGGAGCACTGCAAGCCTTGCATCGCACCCTTGACCTGCAGGTGGAGGAAGACCTGCAGTTCCGGCGGGAGAGCTGGCGGGAGCAGTTGGCCCCGGGTCATCCATCTGTGCCCATCTGCAGACCCTGGTGCAGAGCTTGCTGCCTCCTGCTGCTCCAGCCTCTGCTGCCTCCCCAGCTACTGCTCCTTCTCCGACTTCTTCTCCCCCTCCCGCTTCTCCCTCCACACCCTCCTCCCCTCCCCCCCCCGGGGAAGCCGAGGCCCCTGCATTCGTGGTGCTGGGAGATAGTGGCCACTCCAACTCACTCCACTCGCCAGCCACTCCAACCCTGAGCCCTGAGCCTCTCCTCCCCTTTCCTCCCCCTTCCAGCTCCCTCCTCCCAGGTTTCCCCCTCCTCTCTCCCATCCTCTCTCTTCCCCTCTCCCGCCTTCTTTCCCCAGTCTCACCTCAGTTTCATTGTCCCCCCAACCCCGCCCAGTTTTGTTGAATAAACAGAGTTTGGTTTAATGAAAACACACGTCTTTATTTTCCATCAGGAAGGGGGGTTAGGGAGGGGTAATTGAAAGGACGTGAGGGAGGAATGAGGCACAAGCCCCTAGTGGGGCAGACCAGGGAGCACTGTTACTGCTCCTCCAGGTAGAAGCTCTCCCTGAGGGTTTCCCAGTTGCAGACAGCCCCCTGATGGGCCTCCCGGATAGCAGCCATGTGGGGCTGTGCATACAGGCTGGCCAAGTGCTCCACCTTTGCCACCCAGCCTAACAGGAAGGCCTCCCCCTTCTGCTCACACACACTGTGCAGCACATAGCATGCTGCCACCACGTGTGGAATATTCTGCTGCGAGAGGTCCAGGCAGGTGAGGAGGCACCTAAACTGTGCCTTCAGCTGCCTGAAGGCACCCTAGATCATGATGCAGGCCCTGCTGAGCCTGGCATTGAAAGATTGACATACCTGCATGAGAATGCCACTGACTGTGGATCTCCCCATACTGAACTGGTTCCCCACAGATCGGTAGCTATTCAGCATGGAGAACTTCCAGAGGGCAATGGCAACACGCTTGTGGAGGGGAATGGCGGGCCTCATATGGTGTCTTGTTACCTCAGAGCCGGGGCGAACCACTCGCAGAGCTCCAGGAAGGTGTCCTTCTTCATCCTGAAGTTCTGGATCCATTGTTGGTCTCCCCAGCACTCCAGGACTATGTGGTCCCACCAGTTGGTGCTGGTGTCCAGATGCCAGATGCAGCAGGGCATGCCGGCATCCAGGTGCTGCAGCTGCTCCTCCACATACCCCAGAAGGGTCTGGAAGAAGGCCTGGGGGTTGGGTTGTTGCAGCTCCTGTGAGGCAGCCTGCAGAAAGTGCTTCCAGACTTGCAGCAACATGTCCAAGAGCAGCAGCATGCCCAGGGGCAGCTCCAGCTCCATGGTGCAGAGTGCTGTGGTGTCCTGAGTGAGGGCAACCAGAGCATGCAAAGAACAAATGCTTTGCTGTCCCTCAGTGAGGTAGGCAAGCAAGCAGGGAAACCTGAGAACCAGCTGTCCAGGGGGGTTCCTTTAAGCACGAGCCTCAGGCAGCAGCCACACAAGGTAACTCCTGACCTGATGCCCTGCCAGAACTGGTTTCGGACGGCCTTAAATACGACTCAGCATCCAATCAGTGTGGACGCACTATTTCGAAAGAGCAAAATGCTATTTTGAAATGCATTTTGTGTGTAGACCCTTAGGGTATGTCTACTCTACAGAGTTTTGTCAGAAAAATGGCCTTTTTTCTGACAAAACTTGAGGAACGTCCACACTGCAATTGCGTTCTTTCTAAACTAAATCGAAAGAACAGAGGGTTGTTTCTGATGTTGATAATCCTCATTCTACAAGGAAAAAGCCTTTTTCCAAAAGAGCTCTTTCAGAAAAAGGCATGTGTGGATGCGGAGGAAGGGTTTTTTTTGAAAGAAGAGGTCTTCAGGAAATAGCACAGGTGCCCTGGTGGCCACTCCATACAAAGTGATCACAACTCTATAGTTTCTGTCTCCTGGCTCCTCTTAAAGCTGCAGGTAACCCAGACAAGCTTGTGGCAGGAAGCTGGCCAGAGAGCAAAACTTCACCATGCTCCCTGTCACAGGCCTGCTTAGTGATGGTCCAGACTCAAGCCCCCTGTGACCCACCTGGCCCTCACAGGTAGCAGCCCCTGGGGTCCCAGGATGCACCCAGGGGGACAAAGAGGAGCACCCCATCCTGGTCCGGCCTGGAGACCCAGTCCCTCCTCGAACTGTGGGCTGAGGAGGAGACATTACAGGATCCCCGGGCCAAGCAACGAAATGCAGACATTTATGGACGGATGGCCAACTCCCTGGTGGAGCACGGACACCCACCCCAGACTTTGGAACAGTTCCAGAGTAAGGTCAAGGAGCTCTGCCAGATATATGTTTGGGCCAGAGAGTGCAGCTTGCACTCAGGGGTGGAACCCCACACCTGCCCCTATTACAAGGAGCTACACGAAATCCTGGGGAGTGGGGAAATGTCTTCCCCACCCATCCTCATGGCCTCCAGCCTCAAGACCCCAGTGATAACCCAGCCAGAGGAGGAGCAGGAGGGCCAGGGCCAGTCAGCCATCGTGGAGGAGGAGGAGGAGATGGGCACCGTGACCCTCTCCCTTAAGCTGGTGCTTGTGAGCCAGGATGTTTCCCAGGCCTCCTAAGATGCCTGGGAGGGATCTTCAGGTGCATGGTGTCACTTCATCACACACACAGGGTGAAGGAGGCAGGCACACAGGGGGTGGGGGGCGAGTGTTGCTCAGGCTGCTCAGGCTGGACATCGTGCTGAGGTCCATGCACGTGTAACCATTACTGCATTACTGTGCAGCACGTGAATGCAGCAGGCAGCCCCTGACCACAGGTGGGATCCTGCTCCCAGGCTCAGGGGAGGCCACACACATCTTGCCATGGGAGGGAGGGGGGAAGGTGCCACAGTTAGAAGCAGGATAGCCACAAGGACGCAGGCACAACCTCACATAGACTGAGGAGTGCCGCACCTAGCGCATGGGCATACCTGCATGTGCGAGGCACCATCCGCTCCCACAGACAGCACTGTGAGCTGCACCTGTGTGTCGGACCCCAGGGAGGCCCAAGCTGCTCCCAGCGCCTCTGCCACCCATGAGGGGATCCCACTGTGGCCGGTCACTTCCCTTGGCTGCTTCTCCATGGGCTGAGGGGAGGGAGAAGGCAGGATGGTCCTCTGGGCATGTCATGTTCCCTGTGAGGCATGGCCTGCCATGCAGGCCGCACATAGCCTTGCACCCAGGACATCCCCCTCCTCTGCTCAAGGACTGTTGGTCACTGCTCACAGTGGAGAGCATGGCATCTGGGACAGTGTCTACAGTGATGACTGACTGCCTCTCCCTCTTGTGTATTCTCCACAGCCGGACCAGCCAGGACTGAGGGGTGAGCCACACCACCGCAGTCACCCACCAAAGCCTGGGGGACCCGAAGGCATGCCAGGGTCCACAAAGTCCTGATGCACCAGATCCTGGTGCACACGGTCCACGTGAACTTGCAGTGGTGGGACCACACCTGGGACCAGTTGATGCAGAGGCATGTCCCACATGATGGCACACCTGCCTGATGCTGCTGCTTCTGGCTTCAATCCCCCTGCTCCCCATGCTATGCCCATTCCCCCTCCGACTGCCCCCCTACTATGCCTCTGCTCCCTCCTCAAGTATGCCCATGTCCCTCCCCTATCAATGCCCATGCCTTCTCCCCAAGTGATGCCTAGGGCCCCTCCCCCCGCCAACCCTGACGCCATCCTCCCCTGCCAAGCCTGACCTCCAGCCCCCTCTCCTGTGCACCCCTCATGCTCCCAGGACCCACACAACCCCGATGAGGTCCCCACACCTGAGGTGACACATCAAACCTCCCTCTTCTCCCTCCCAGTTATGAGCCCCCTTTCCCCTTCCAGCTATAAGCCCCCTTCCCCTGCCCAACTTTTCTCAATCTTTCATTGATACAGACTGCTAGTTTTTGAAAACCAAACAGGTGTGTTTATTGAGAGGTCAGGGAAAGGGTGAAGGGAGGGGTTGTGGTGGGAAAGAGATAAGGCCGCAAGGCAGAGTCCCCTAGGGAGGAGGCCCTGGGGAGAATTACTGGGGTCCTTGAGAGAACCTCTCTCTCAGGGCCTCCCGGATGTGCACCCCAGCCTCATGGGCCTGGCAGATGGCAGCTGTCCACAGCTGCTCAAATGCTCGCCACTCATGGCCAGCATCTGCCCCCCCACCCTGGGTGGAAGGCCTCCTCCTTCCACTCCACAATGTTGTGGAGGACACAACATGCCGCCACCGCCTCGTGGACGTTGTGTTCCCCCACGTTGAGGCGAGTCAGCAGGCACCAGAAACGTGCCTTGAGGTGGCCAAAGGCGCACTCCACCTGGATCCGGGCCTGGTTCAGGTGGGCATTGAATTGGTCCTTGCTGGGATCCAGGTGGCCAGTATAGGGTTTCATAAGCCATGGTATCAGGGGGTAAGCTGCATCCCCCACAATGCACAGTGGCATCTGCACATCCCCAAATGCAAGTTCACGGTGGGGGAAAAATGTGCCCACCTCCAACTTCCGGTACAGGCTAGACTTCCTGAAGACTTGGGCATCATGCACCCTGCCTGACCACCCAACAAAAATGTCTGTAAATGTCCCCAGTGGTTGACCAGGGCCTGCAGCAGCATGGAGAAGTAGCCCTTCCTATTAATGTACTGGGCCGCTCGATGTTCTGGTGCTTGGATCGGAATGTGGGTCCCATCAATGGCTCCACCACAGTTTGGGAACCCCAAGACAGCAAATCCAGCCATGGTCATGTCCAGGTCTCCCAGACAGATGACCCTCCACAGCAGAATAGAGTTGATGGCCCTCACCACCTGCAGAAGGAGACAAAAGAAACACACAAAACAGAGAATGAGAGAGGAGGTGCCTAAGCCCTTCGGAGGTACCCGCCCTGCTGCTCTCCTCTACCCCCTCCCCAAACAACCCAGGAGCCACCTCCTATGAGGCCGCTCCCCTTCTAGCAGCAGGGCTGTGTGAGGGCGGGATGGCATAAGTCCCCGGGGACAGGGTTTCCCCCTCCCACCTCCACTCTACCCCCCCCCCAGTCCCCAGCCCCCCTTTCCTTATGCAACACTCACCCCACAACCCTGCAGGGTCTGCAGCCCGAGAGCTCCTTAATTCCATGAGGAGGGCCCCAACGGTGGACTTACCCATGCCAAACTGGTTGCCCACTGACCAGTAGCTGTTGGGGATGGCGAGCTTCCAGAGGACAATTGCAACCCGCTTCTCCAGGGGGGATGGCAGGCCACAGGTGGGTGTTGTGTCTTTGGAGGGCAGGGGCGAGCCAGGCACATAGCTCCAAAAAGGTGGTCTTCTGCATTTGGAAGTTTTGGAGCAACTGCTGGGCTTCCCACTGCTCCAGGACCAGACAAACTGGTGTCAAGCCTCCAAAAACGCCTCTCCACTATGGGGTGCAGTTGCCAAAGTAGAGCAACCACAGCCACGGAGAGGGTCCCCAGAATAAGCTTGGGGTTCAGGTCATGCAGGACCAGGAAGGCAGCTGATAGAAAGGGCTGCAAAAACTGCAGCATGCCATGGGGCAGCTCTGGCTCCATGGCAAAAGGACAAAGCTGTGGCACACAAAAGGGAACGGCAACCACAGCAGGCACTGCAAGAACTTTGCTGTCCCTCAAAGAGGTAGCAAGCATGCAGCAGAAGCAGAGAAACGGCTGTCCAGGGGGGTCCCTTTAAGCGCTTGTCTCTGCAAGGCTCTGGCACCAGCGCTCAGCAACAACTGGTGACCTAAAGCCCTGCCTGAAGTGGTTCTGGGTGGCCTTTTGTGTGAGAAAGCATCCAATCAGTCTGGACACTCTCTTTCGTAAAAGTGCATCGCTTTTTCAGTGCGCTTTTGTGTGTGGATGCTCTCTTTTGGAAGAAGTTTTTCGGAAGAAATCTTCTGAAAAAAGCTTCTTCAGAGAGAAGCCTGCAGTCTAGGTGTAGCCTTAGCTAGTACATGGGGGAAGAAAGGCATGGATTCACACAGAGCAGTTTAACCAAAGAACCAAAATGAAGAACAATACCCTGATCGTGACTAAATACACATTTTCCCTTTACTCATGATCTGTGCTGAAGGCCCAATTCACTCCCATGTCCAGTATTTCTTATAGGTATAGTAATTCTGATTGCTGCATCTGCTCCCTCCAGACCTTAACTTAGAATTCTCTTTCAAAGAGAGCAAGCAAAATATCTAAATATAATTCAAATTTCAGCACTTTATCCCCATTCGTTCTTCTGGCTCCCTGCTAACACTCTTGCTAGCTACTTGAGTTTAACCCCTAAGTCACCTGGTGCTGGCCAGTGCTCCTCTTATCTATTATAGGATTTATTACTTTGCAGAATAAAACTGAATTCCACAAGGATAGATATTTAGTTTTATGGTGAGTTTGGCTGAACAAGCATACAATGTTCTATTGCTTGGATAGAACAAATGATAAAGCTATTCTCACCTTACAGAAGATAATGCACTTTCAAGAAGCTGACAGCAATAAATAAGCTTGTATGGCCTAGTACTCACATATCAGTGCTTACAGTGTATCTTACTTACCTGTTATTCAAGATGAAAGAAAACAAAAACAAAAACTATTCTTGAGGCCATCTAAAGAATATCTTCCTTTATCAGTGTGGTTTTCCAATTTTTCACAGCCTGCCGAGCAGCCAAGATGATTTCATAGCATGGGGTTGTTTGGAAATATATGCTTCATATAAAAAGGGCTTTCATTGCCATGAAGTGAGATAAGGAAGTGCAGTGTCAAATCACTTCATCAAAATATTGTCAAACACTAATCACGTCTTCAAATGAAGAAATGAAACACGAATGCACAATGGTACTTTAAATATTTCAAATCTGTGCTACTTTGAAATTATAGAGAAGGCAAAGTATCATTTTAAAGACAACTTTAGTTCACATGCACAAATTATATAATTATACACTATTGTAATACAGTCAACTTATATAGAATCATAGAACCATAGAGCTGGAAGGGACCTCAGAAGGTCATCAAGTCCAGCCCCCTGCCCTAGGCAGGACCAATCCCAACTCAGCCAGGGCTTTGTCAAGCCAAGACTTAAAAATCTCTAGGGATGAAGACTCCACTACTTCCCTAGGTAACCCATTCCAGTGCTTCTAGTGAAATAGTTTTTCCTAATATCCAATCTGGACCTCTCCCACTGCTACTTGAGACCATTGTTCCTTGCTCTACCCATCCATCACTACTGTGAACAGCCTTTCTCCAGCCTCTTTGGAACCTCCCTTCAGGAAGTTGAAGGCTGCTATCAAATCCCCCCTCACTCTTCGCTTCTGCAGACTAAACAGACCCAACTCCCTCAGTCTCTCCTCGTAGGTCATATGCTCCAGCCCCCTAATCATTGTGGTTGCCCTCCGCTGGACCCTCTCCAATGTGCCCACATCCTTTTTGTAGTGGGGGGCCCAGAACTGGACACAATACTCCAGATGTGGCCTCACCAGAGCCAAATAAAGGGGAATAATCACTTCTCTGGATCTGCTGGCAATGCTCCTCTTAATGCAACCTAATTCTTGGCTACAAGGGCACACTGTTGACTCATATCCAGCTTCTCATCCACTGTAACCCCCAGGTCCTTTTCTGCAGAACTACTACTTAGCTGGTTGGTCCCCAGCCTGTAACAATACTTGGGATTCTTCCGTCCCAAGTGCAGGACTCTGCACTTGTCCTTGTTGAACCTCATCAGATTTCTTGTGGCCCAATCCTCCAATTTGTTTAAGTCACTCTGGACCCTATCTCTGCCCCTATCTCTACCTCTCCCCCTAGCTTAGTGTCATCTGCAAACTTGTTATAGATTTGTTTGAATTGTAGGTTTAAGTCAGGAGTGGGCAATAATTTTTGCCTGGAGGCCACTTCGAAAATTTTTGAAGTAGCCCCGGGCCACCCCGGAAGGGGCGGGGCCTAAACAGAAAGGTGCAGGGCCTAAACGGGAAGAGGCAGGACTACCCCACCCCCAGACCATGATTGGTCAGGGGGTGGGGGAGTCCCTTTGCCCCCCCTTCCCACTAGGCACCCATGTCCTGGAAGAGGCATGGCACGCTCTCCACCCCCAGGCAAATCAGCATCTGGGGGCCGGGGAGCATGCGAAGGCACCTCTGCTCTCCCCCTTCCCCCCCCTACCGTGTGAGCAGCTCATGGCACTTCCAAGTGCCACATGCTCCTGGCAGGGCGTGAGGAGGCTTCGCATGCTCCCCTGCCCTCAGGCCAATTAAGGACTGGGAATGGGGGAGCGTGCAAAGCCTTCTCCACTCTTCCCCCGGCCCGCAAGCAGTGCACAGCTCTTTGAAGCTCGCAGGGTGGGGGCAGAGCAGAGAAGGCTTCGGGCACGCCCCCGGCCCCAGGTCCTAATTGGCCTGGAGGCAGGAGAGCAGCAGGGCCTCCGTGGGCCAGACCCACCCACTTGGCAAGCTGGATCCAGCCCATGGAGGCCCTTTTTCCCACCCCTGGTTTAAGTGGTAAAGTATATGTATGTATTACCAATGAATATATATGTAAGTCAGAAAAGGCTGTACCAGAAGGCCTACAAAATTTAGTTCTGTAACCCATGTAGGTTGGCCAGAGAAGTCCACAGACCTGAAATAGGTTGTCATGGCTAGTTGACTGAGAAATAACCCTGTACCAGAAAAGTGTAAATGTTCTAGAACCTATGAGAGAGAGACTGGAAAATATGTCACAATCAATCAGTTACTATTGCAAGACTAGCCAATTAGCCCGTCATAAGACGGGATTTTCAGGTCTTCTCTCCTGAGCTCTCTCGCTCTGTCTCTCTCTCTCTCTCTCTTCCTATTGCCTCTCCCCCGGCCCCAAGCTCTCCTCCGCCTCCTGCCTCTCTCTCCGTCTCTTTCTTTCTCTTCTCCCCCTCTTGCCTCTCACTCTCCCTTTCTCTTCTCCTCCTCCTCCTGCATCTCTCTCCCCTCCGTCTCTCCCCGCCCCCCATCCCCTTCCCCTTCCCTCCCGCCGTGGCGCTTGGCTGAGTGCTGCCTGCTCAGCCGGGCTGCCGTGAGGGAGGGGGGCGAGGCAGTGACGTACATGGCTGGGGCCGGGGCTGTGTACATCACTGCCCTCCCTTCCCATCCCACCCCGGGGGAGCCCAAACAGCCCCTTGCACTGCTGGCTCCCCCGTCGGCCCAGCTGAGGGGCGCAGCACTTAGCTGAGTGCCACAGTGGGAGGGGAAGGGGGGCGGCTGTTTGGGGTCTGGCTGCGGCCAGTGGCTGCACCCCCCCCCTCGCCAGGTCTGCTTCCTGCCCCCTCCTCCCGTCCAGCCCCATGGCCCCGATCCCCCAGCTCTGCTTCCCACCCCTCTTCCTGCCGGCCAGCCCCACGGCCCCGGATACCCCTCCACCAGCGCTGCTTCCTCCCCCTTCCTCCGTGCCCCCACATCCTCCCCTACAGCCCCGATTCCCCCAGCTCTGCTTCCCACCCCCTTCTGGCCAGCCCGCCCCTTCCCCTCCTGCGTGGCGCCTGCCCCCTTCCTCCCTCCATGGCGGTTCAGCCAGCCCCACAGCCCCCGGACACACCCCGCCAGCGCTGCTTCCTCCCCCTTCCTCCGGCCCCCATCCTCCTCCTCCAGCCCCACAGCCCCAATCCCCCCAGCTCTGCTTCCCACCCCCTTCCGGCCAGCCCTGCCCCCTTCCCCTCCCTGCGTGGCGCCTCCCCTTCCTCCCTCCGTGGTGGTTTGGCCAGTCCATGGCCCCCGGACACCCCGCCAGCGCTGCTTCCCTCCCCCTTCCTCTGGGCCCCGTCCAGCCTCACAGCCCCAATCCCCCCAGCTCTGCTTTCCACCCCCTTCCAGCCAGCCCCGCCCCTTCCCCTCCCTCCGTGGCGCTGCGCGGGGAGTGCGGACCCCAAAGGGCCGCTTGCAGCTGCTTGCTCCCCTGCCGGGGCCCGGTGGGAGCGCCGCTCAGCTGGGAGCGCCGCAGCATGCCACGCAGGGGAAGGGGCGGGGCTGGCTGAAGGGGGTGGAAAGCAGAGCTGGGGGGATTGGTGGCTGTGGGGCTGGAGGGGAGGATGGGGGGGCCAGAAGAAGGAGGGAGGGAAGCAGCGCTGGTGGAGGGGGAATGTCCGGGGGGCTGGCCGAACCGCCATGGAGGGAGGGAAAGGGGGGCCGGGCGCTGACGTACACGGCCAGGGGGCGTGGCCATGTACGTCAGCATTACAGATGCACAGACAATGGGCTACTATATATATGATGACTAATAGTAACATCTTGGGGAATTTTATCTTTACTGTTAATTACTATGGTAACTATTTGACATAGAATGAGTAAAAAAGGCACTGATGAGGGAGAGTGTGAAAATGGGGCACCCTTAAATTACTGAAGTGTGGAAGTATGGATAAGGAAAAGGGTATGAGCCTTAGTAGCTGTGAGCAGAGCTATTGTTTGGGTGTGGCAAATCCACTCTGAGTCACATGCTTTGGGGAGCCCTGTGTTTCAGAGTGCGTGTTTGTTGTGGAGGGACACTAGCCTGTCCTGGGGTGCAAGGTAGCATGCAGGAGGGGCTTGGCCAGCCTGGGGAGATGGGGTTACAATCTGAGGGGGCCAGGCTGACTGGCAGAGTTATTGGGGGGCTGGCATTAGCAGCAGGGGTGAGGCCCACACTCATTGGCAGGAAGCACATGTTGAATTTTTTTTTTTTTTTGCTCAGCTTTGTGGGGATCAGGCTCAGATAGTGGCAGCTGCGACCCCAAACTGCCCTACTCTGACACATCGTCTGACAGCATCCTAGTGCTTCTGGAATGTGCCAGTGCCAGGCTGGTGCCATCTTGCCCTTCTGTCCAGACTGCTCCCTTTTCTGGGACCCCAAAGCATGGGGGGGGCCCTTGGCTTTAGCACAGGTACCCTGTGACTTTCCATCTCATTGCTATAATGGCAAACCCTTGCTGTTGGGTAAGTATAACCCATGCTGACACTATGTGCTTCTTTGTCCTCATTTAGTGGTTACAACATGTATGGAGCTTCATGAGTTTCTTACTGTCTCTGGGCTAATGTGGTCCTTTATCTGCAGCAGTACAGACTGGCATTTAAAACATGGTTACAAAGTGCTTGCATCCCATCTATTTGTGGGCATCATTACACTGTGGTAGGATGGGCTACACAAATGTAGCCTTCTGAGCCAGAAGTATCTTGTCTCTGGCTAATCCCCCTGAAAAGAAACTCTGATATTCCTGCCTGTCCTCTTAGTCTGAGGCATGCATACACACACACGACAGACCTCCTGTTTCTTTCCAGAACACAAGAATCAAATTATCACCTTAAAAAAGGTGATTTTTATTAACAAAACAAAAAGATATACCTGATAGAGCAGAAGTATCTTGCCTCCGGCTAGTCCCTGGAAAGAAACTCTGATATTCCTCCTTGTCCTATAATACTTGTCTGCTTGATCCACAGATAGTTAAACAAGCAAATTGTTTGCTGACCTTCATGGGGCTCTGGAAGCTGAGAGTCCAACCAGCAACAAGGACTCTAGCCCTTACAGAAGAGTTGGGTGATTCTTCTGTGTTTGTTTCTTTATATACACAGACATAAAAGAGTCCTCAGAATTGCGTCCCTGAAGAGCACATTTGCAGTTAGTTACAGTCTTCTTGCACAGCCATCAGTGTGGAACATAGCCTGAAATACACTCATTATGGTTTCATCTAAACCAATTGATGCTATAATTTATTGTTATTTCTGGTTTACAGAAGAATGACTCACAAACTAAATGGAACCCATAACAAACAAGTATCTATTCCAACCCCACTTCATGGGCTCTTAAAAACCTCATTACATTTAGCTCCAGCTTAGTGTTTAGAGAATGTCTATTTACATTTAAGCAAAACTATTTGTTATTAAATCTAACAGGTGAGCAATGAATGTGCTAAGGCTGATTGTGCCTTGTGCAACATGATTAGCATTAAAACAGATAAACAAGTGTGTTGTATTTATAACAGTTGGATGTGTGCAGCTCTTGACCACTAAGGGTTAAGAAGTACAAAGATCTCTAGGTAGGCACAAGGGTCTTGTTATTATTTACAAAACCTATGTCATCCATAGATTAAAGCAGCAAAGGAGGTTAATTTATTAGGAAGCAAAGAGCAAAATGTAGATAGCTCAACAATGCTTAAGAGTTAAAAATAGAGTCAACAAGTCCCAAAAGATGCCATTGTAACCCACAAACCTTGTGGGTCAGGCATACTGTCCCATCTGGTAGTAGTAGAGAGGGAGCCGTGTTAGTCTGATCTTGCTAAAACAAAAGGAAAAACTATGTAGCACTTTAAAGACTAACAAGCTGGTTTAATAGGTGATGAGATTTAATGGGCCAGACCTACTTTCTCAGATCATATTCTGAAAGAGAATTGGCGTGACCATATATACCAAAGGAATACAATGACAAAAGTGAGCACATTATTAAACTTTTTCATTGTATTCCTTTAGTTTATATGGTCATGCCAATTCTCTTTCAGAATATGATCTGAGGAAGTGGGTCTGGCCCACGAAAGCTCATCACCTATTAAACCATCTTGTTAGTCTTTAAAGTGCTACATAGCTTTTCCTTTTGTCCCATCTGGTGGCACTGAGATCATTAACGGACAGAATAATGAGTCTGCTCTACAGCCTTAGCTGAGAGCAAGGTGCTTTTAGCTCATATGCTAGATGCTCTTGTACTAAGCTCCAGAGATCCAAGGTTCAATTGTGCCTTCGATGTTACACAAGTACTAAGGAGGGAGAGGAATTCTTGAAAGGGCCATTAGAAGCTATTTGATCAGGACAAGGCAATGGGATGAAGAGTCAGGACTCCTGGCCTCAATTCCAGCTTCTGGCACTCAACTGCCTGGGGATGAAATTCACCTGTGTCACAGCATGACATTTATGCACAGTTCATACCCTGGAACCCATCAAAAGAGGACTTACATGATGCATAGGGATTAAACTAGCCACTGAACAGGGATGAATTTAATTCTGATTGACTATGAATGAATCACTTCACTGTGCTTTTGCTTTCCCCATGTGTAAAATGGAGATAACACTTTCCCATCTCACAGAAGTGCTGAGGCTTTAATTAGTGTTTTTGAGATCATTGAAGGTGCTCTGTGTGTATAACCAGGAGTTATGCAACAATATTCAGAAAGGGCTGAATATCAGGCAAAATCAAGCTAAGATTGAGATCTATTAGACTGAGAATAATTCCAACAGGAAATAGTGGGCATTTTGTCATCCAAAACATTTAAAATTAACGAGACTAAGCAATAGCAAAGTGTTACAGGGAATAAACCTTCACTGACAGGGGGAACAGACCAAACATGATGCAATTATTCCTTCCCATTATGACCTAGGGACTCCTGGGCTATGTCTACACTCACGGCTTCTTGCGCGAGTAATATGCAAATGAGGCTAAGCGTGGAATATCACCCGAGCCTCATTTGCATACCTAATGAGCCACCATTTTTTTCAGAAGAGGCTCTTGCGCAAGAAGGAGCGTCTACACTGCCCCTTCTTGCTCAAGAAAACCCCTCTTGCGCAATGCCGTTCTTCCTGAAAAGTAATAGGTGTAGCGAGCGGCATTGCGCAAGAGGGTTTTTCTTGCGCAAGAAGGGGCAGTGTAGACAGCTCCTTCTTGCGCAAGAGCCTCTTCCACAAAAATGGCGGCTCATTAGATATGCAAATGAGGCTTGGCGATATTCCACGCTTAGCCTCATTTGCATATTACTCATGCAAGAAGCCGCGAGTGTAGACATAGCCTTGGTGTTAACTGGCAGAGGCCACATGGGACACATGGGGTGCGTCTACACTACAGGACAAAGTCAAATTAAGATATGCAACTTCAGCTATGTTAATTGTGTAGCTGAAGTCAAAGTAGCTTATCTCAGCTTTTGGCACTGTCTATACTGCAGGAAGTTGAAAGAAGATCAATCTTCCTCCGACTTCCCTGACTCCTCATGAAATGAGGGTTACCAGCATTGACAGGTATCCCCCTCTCAGTTTGAGTTAGCTGTTTTACCTCAACTGCTAATTTGAACCCTAAAGGTTGACAGCGGCAGCTTCAATCTTCCTCTGCAGTGTAGATGTACCTATACATAATGTCTCACAGGGGTCCTCCTGGGTCATATATATGTATAGTAGTTCTCCAAAGAATAGCATGTGTGGTCTCTACTCAGAACCATTAGTCTACAGATTCTCATATTCATTGCTCAGTATGTGTACATATATCTATATTGAAAACTAAATTATATTTAAAACTAAACTCTTCTTAAAATCTTGGTGTTAAGCCAGGTCACCAGGAGAGGTAACATACCTCAGAAATGCTCCTTTCAGGAAGAAGATAATCAGACATGAAAGTAAGCAGGTGCACCCTCATGTGCAGCTCCAGCAAGAGCTGGCTGACCTGTGGCAAAAGCCAGCAGGGAGCTATTGAAAGAGCTGGCAGGGACTTGGGTTGTGATAGGACAGTGCCTGTAAGAAATTTTAAGTTACTTTTACTGCTGAAGATTACTGACCATTTGTGTATTGTGCACCTAACAAGACAGGCTCATTGGTGTATTGAGCCTGCTGAAAAAGAAGAGATTGTGAAATCTACAGGGTGTAAAAAGCAGCATAGTGGTGCCTTGTTTGTGAATAAAGAAAATAAACTGTTCTAGTATATCCTGATGTGCAAAGCAACATATGGGATCCTTCATAGAAGAGGCAACCGAGTAGTTGTGTCATGAAAGGATGGCCACAGTCAACTTGGCTGTAAAGCACTGTAATGCTTTCGGGTGCACAATACTTCATTAGGTATGTTCATGAAGTCTAGGCTCTAGTATGTGTGTTAAGATTTTATTTCACCTGTAACTATTTATTTCCAAGACATCTACTTACTACTAACTGAGTCTTTATGCTTTGTTAAAGTAACATAAACTTAACTTCATTATGAACTCACTAAAGACTGTTTGTTAAGGGGCTGATGATCTGAGGTGTAACTACTAAGATAGGTTGTGCTGTTTCTTTGGAATTAGTGAATCTATAAGTAGTGTGAACGTCACTAGATCAGGGAATGTATACCCCAGGGAGACATTTGGAAGGCTCAAGGATTGGAGTATACCTCGGGTAATCTGTAAAGTAATAGCAGGGCCTACAACGCCTCAAGGGAAATGTTGCCCATGGCCAGTGAAGTAGGGGAGCTGACTCACTGTAGGCACAGAATGGGTTTTATCATTCTAAGAACAGTTGGTAGTAAAGTCCTTTGCAGCCCTCATTATCCCCAGGAAGCATCACACTCATCCCGACCTGCAATGATTCCATAATATTTGGTCCTATGAAGTGAAGCCCTATGGTCAACATCATAGTATTTTGTATCTGTTTGTGTCTGTCTGTTTGTAATGTGTGACAGACCCAGACCAGCTGGCAGTCACACTCTAATGGAGGGAGGGTATGCAGGGCACTAGATAAACAGTTTTCAATTCCCTGAATAAACTCTCAGAGTCTGCTCTCATGTAATTAATGCAGGCAGACACATGAGGCTAATTAATAGCTGGCCTGAAGGAGCAAGCTAATCAGACACCTGCAGGAAATTAAAGCCAGGAAAGCTGCTTTAAAAGACTCCCCCCACCCCAGTAAAGAAGGGGGAAGGAGAAGAGGGATGAACCAAGAAGAGGAAGTATGTTTGCAGAGAGCTGAGAAGGGAAAGATTCATTCAGGTACCAGAGAGAATGTACTGGGGAGCATTTAAGAGTAGATTAACTAGACGTCTATCAGGGATGGTCTAGACCATCAGTTCCCAAACTGGGGAGCATGCCCCCCTGGGGAAAGTGTGAAAAAATTCCAAGAGGGGTGTGAGGCTGAGAAATGTTCATAATGAAAAAAAATTATCAGTGTTTTATACCAAGTTTTTGTGTTTATTTTTTATTTTAAATTACTAATTGAATTTTTTGTTAAAAGGGGGGTTGGATGATGGTAAAGAAGAGGTGGGGAGGTGTGAGGGTTTCTCAAAAATCAAAAAGGGGGCATGATGCTGAAAAGTTTGGAAACTGCTGGTCTAGACAGTATTGGGGCCTGCTGTGAGGGCAGGGGACTGGACTCGATGATCTCTTGAGGTCCCTTCCAGTTCTAGTGTTCTATGATTCTATGATTTGGGGAAGTGGTCCAGGGAAAAGGCTGCTGTCTTGGGGCTAGAAGGAAAAACTCAAGCAGTTGCTGCCTACGGTCCCTGAGCCAGAATCTGGAAAAGTGGATGGCCCCGAGTCTCTCCCCCCTCCCCCCCCCCACACACTCCTCCCTGCACCACAGAAAGACCTGATTCCTGGGAAAACGAGGTCCAGAGTTATGGGGGGATCTCCATGTCCCTAGTTATTGACTTTGCCAATGATAAAAATGGCTCAGTAAGCTGTAACCCTGCCCTCTAGAAAAACATAAGAGGCATCATGGAGCATCACAGTGAGCCTCTGAGGCATATAATAACCACCTAAGAAGTACAGGCCACAGGAGGCAAAGCTAGAACTTTGCCACACATAGTAACTTTAAAACTTCACATCCAAGCAATACTGGATATTGCAGGCATCAGTGGAAAGAGCCTTATTGATTTTGGTAAAAATAAGAAAACCAGAAAAGCCTGGATCAGAGAAAAATGAGAGATCCCTGAACAATAGAGCAATGCAGCATCAGAGTCGGGAATGTGGACATGCCACTGTGCAACGTATGGGACACGGCCTACCCCTTCATGCCATAGCTGATGAAGCCATATACTGGACACCTTGACCTAAACAAGGACCGCTACAATGGCCACCTGGGCAGGGCCCGCATGCAGGCTGGGAGGGAGAGTTTCTCTCAAGGACCCCAGTAATTCTCCCCAGAGCCTTCCCACTAGGGTTCTGTGCCTTGCCCCCCTCTGTCTTTCCTCCAACAACCCCTCCCTTCCACCTCTCTTCTCAGCAGATACAATAAAAAAACCTGTTTATAAAAACAGAACTGTGTTGTGATTTATTTGGGGTAGAAGTAACTGGGGAGTAGGGGGGGATGAGAACCTGGAGATGGGGAGAGAGGTGGAAGCTGAGAAGCTTGGAGGTGGGGAGGAGAGGCTCAGGGCTGGGGCTGAGAGTGGCGTATGGCTCGGGTGCTTCCTCTGCCTTTTGTGCAGGCATCTCTGTGACATCTGGGAAGGGGCGGTCCAGTGAGGATAAGATAGGCAGAAAGGGGGGCTGGAGCAGGTAGGGGACTAGGACTGGGGCAGGAGCAGGGACTGGGACTGGAGCAGAAGCATGAGCAGGAGTAGGAGCTGGCTCCAGGTGGGTCAGGAGCTTATTGATGGTCGCACACATGTTATGTCCCTGCTGCAGCATCTCATTCCACATCTGGGTCCACCACTGTGTGTTGTCCTGGACCTTCTGGGCCAGCATCTGCTGCATGTCCCTCATGAGGGAGACATGCTCCCTCATGAGGTCCTCCTGGACCCTCCAGCGCCTGCGGCTCAACCGGGGTCAGGCAGCTGGCTCCAGTGGTGTTGATTGCCCCACAGTCACGGCTGGGGAGAATAAAGAGAGATGGTCAGACATCCCTGGAGACATTATTCCTGAAGCTTTGCCCTCATCTGTGAGCTGAGAGAAACAGTTCCTGGGTCAGAGGAAAGTGATGTTGTGGGAGTAAAGCCCTTTCTTACAGGGGCCCAGAGGTCCCCAGGGGACCATGCTTCCCACCCATACACCCCATGTCCCACAGACAAACAGGCAAGGGAAATGGCCAGCCACATTGGGATCCAATGGCCAGGAGAGGGCCCTCAAACTGCCTGGGCTTCCATTGGTGCTACACACGCACCTGCACCTGGCAGCGTTGTCCCCAGCAGTGGGTGCTGCCTCGAGCGTGCAGGCATGTCTGTGTGCGGCACTCCAGAGTCTGTGTGTGTGTCTGCATGTGCCCTTGTCCCCAGCCTCCTTCCAGCAGTGGCTCATGGTGGGAGGGCGTCCCTCGCCCCAGAGATCAGAAGTGTGTCCAGCTTCCCCAGAGTCTCTGAGCAGAAGCCCAAGGGTGCTCCGGTGCTGCCTCCTGGGTTGCATAGCAGACTGGCGCTGCACATGCGTCCACCTGCACAGACTGCAGCATGATGGCCAGGTCAAGAAGACTGAGCAACGAATGCACCACAGCCCCTTAGCACCCGCCACCCCCACCCTGTCTGTGTGAGAAAACTAAGACCACTCACCTGATGATCCTTCCCCAACTTTGAAAGATGCCTGGGACACATCCAGGCCGTGGGGTATCAGCTGTAAAGTGAGGGTGGTCATGCTGCTGGCCGTGTCCTCCTCCTCCTCCTCATGGGCTGGGACCCCTAGGTGGGTGACTCTGTGTATTTCCAGCCCCGAGTCCACCACCAGGGGTGGGGAAGAGGCTGTATTGCCCCCCAGGATGTGGTGCAGATCTTCATAATAGGGCAGGAGTGGGGTTCTGCCCCAGAGCATGAGCTGCACTGCCTTGCCCTGGCATAGGTCTGGTGGAGCTCTTTAACTTTACTGCAAACCTGCTTAAGGTTCCTGGTATGGCCATTTGTAGCCATAGATATCAGTGTTGCGCCATCTGGCGCAGAGATCCTAGATGTTCTCCTCATCACCCCCCACCTTCAAGAGAGTCAGGATCTGTGCCCCAGACCAGGACAGTGCATGCCTCTTGTGGCCCATGGCAGGCTCCTGGGAGCCCTCTGAGTGCTCCCTGGGATGGACAGGAGGTCTTGGTGGTCTTGGTGCTGTAACATGCTGGTCTGATGTGTGGCACTGTGAGCTGCCACGAGCCCTGTCCCATGTGTTTGCAGCTTTATGAGGTCCAGGGGAAATGGGAACTACAGAGTTCTGATGAGTGTGGATGGAGTGGCCAGCAGGTCACCTTTGGGATTTCATGGAGGCCTCCTTTTGAAAAAAGTCCCTATTCCAAGTCCACACACACCCTCTTCCAAAAAAGTGTTTTTGGAAGAGGCCTTATTCCTCATGGAATGAGGTTTATTAGCATTGGAAAAAGCTGTCTGTTACTTCAATTTTCTTTCGAAATAACGCAATTGCAGTGTGGATGCTAGTATTGTTTTTCTGGAATAACAGCCGTTATTCCAGAAAAATTGTGCAGTATTGACACACTCTAAGCCTGTCAGGTCAACAGAGAAAAGTAAGGAGTGTCCCTGTTCCACTAGCAGATGTCCTTGAAATTCCTTCCAAAATACATTCAGATGCTCAAATTTATACTTTACCTTATCACCACTGTGTCTTCAGAGTAAATAAATGCATTTTTCAAAGGTTATTGGCATGTTGTAGAGTAGAAATCTGAAGATGTCCTAGAATTCATGTGGTTAGAAATAAATAGGATAATCAGTAAGTGCTTGAGTCACCAAAACAGATGTGTGATATTTTTATCTGTAATCCTATATGTATGTTTATTTTATCAGTGTAATTACAGAGAGGAGATATTATATTTATCTTTACTTTCTCCTAAATTGGGAAAGGAAGAAATTATCTATCTTCTAAAAGGCATGCATTAGATAGAAATTGAAAATATACTTGTGATAAATAGACCAGGTTTATTTTTTAATCTGGAGTATCAAGACAGAACTGGTAAACAACTGGCTACAGATTACACCAGAAACTGGACAATTTCAGTGCATTAAAATAGTTCATGTTCCATGTTTCTCTCATTCGTGCAAAAAATGGATAATAAAAGTACAGGTAAGTGTATTTATAATGCTCTGGTTTATAGCCTGTTGTGAATATCTTCAGATACCAGCTAGGAAGCTTTAAGTGTTATCACTTTTTTTATACCTATTAGAGTGAGTCAGGGAGCAAGATGTATTTCCTACATCCCACAAAGTGGCTGCCAGTGTCAAACCTGAGTTGGGAGGTCACTTCTGCTCATCTTGCTGTGTAGCTGGATAGTTGGTCAATGGACCACACCTTATGTAAGGCCAACCATGCCGGAATATTTCTTCTTCCTCTAGCAGTTAGTCAAAAACTTTGTGATATCTACAATGAACAATATTCTGTTCTTTAACAGTACACCTACATTTCCCTTCCATCCCTAATGGCTGCAGATTGGTTGGTATTATAGACCCACTGAGTTTTGGAGGGGGAGGATTTACTGAGTAATGATTGCAGGGGAGTGAGACTAGCAAATTCAGCTGCTCCTTTACAATGTCTTGTAGACAAGTTGTTTTGTTCACTGTTTGTATGGCTTGACTGAAAATATGCATTTTTCTCCCTCGTCCCGGGGCTGTAACTTTTATGTAATTCAATTGGGGAAAATTCTTGTGATCAAACTGAAGCTCTATCAGCTAATTAGATCTTTCTAATGATAAAGTAATCTGTTAAAAGAAAGCTCCAAAAGAGAATTTGTAACAAGATAAAGATTATTAACAAGATTAATGATAGACAGATAATCCTACCGTGCCTGTCTTTGCATATCTACTTTTTTTTGCAATAACAATTACACTGTAACTGTGTGAGAAATGTCTGGGATTCAGTGGCAAAGGAAATGCTATTGCCAATTGCTTTTCTTCCAGCAAATGGAAACTACAGTGGGCACTCAGATACTCTGGTGAAGGCTGTATAAAAAATCACAGATGGTCCCAGCTCTTTTAGTTTATTCCACAAAGTCTTTGAAGCCAGTTTTCCCATGTTGGTGTCTCAAAAGCACTTCCAAAAGGTACCTTTCTACGAACAAGATTGCACTTCAGCATGAAAACACCACTTGCATGTGGTTAAATCCATTAAAGTCAATTGGGCAAGGAGGAATATTCTATTGAGTCAGTGTGTGTTGGACTGGTCCCTTGAGCACTGATCTGAGTGTCCCCAATTAAGGATTTGAGAAGTCTGTTAAGGAAGCCACATTAGAAAGGTTCTCTTGAAAGAGAATTGATATTAAGATGTCTTTTAGGGAAGTATTGTATCATGGATCAATAGCTTTTGGAATCACAATCAGTCACATGGGATACACTTAACCACCATTCAAAGATAATTCTGACAGTCAAAAGATCCCCTTTTGATCAGAGTCACTTGCTCATACATGAAGTGTAGAGGGATTGCCCTGTTGTTTTTAGATTCTCTTCAGCTCCTGTTAATAATGCATAGGGTGACATGCATAGCTATAGCTATAATCTATATACCTATTCTATTGTAATCTCTCAAGCCACATTAGTATAAAAGGTCCCTAACAATGCTTTAAACAGATTTTAATGGATGGCATTCCTAATCCAACATTAAATTTCCAGCAGGCCTGCATAAATACTTTTCACTTTTTTCTGTTTGAACTGAAAGAGACAGGGAATGCTCAGTAGGTTTGTTCAGATATTGCAACAAGCTGTAAAACTTCAGCGCACAAGAAATGGATTTGTTTACCATTCTTGATATCTTAAAAGGTGTTCACTTCAAAGGAATCCCTGCTAGTTATATGCATAGTAGCAGAGGTGTAGCGAAGGAGTTGCGGGGGGGCAATTGCCCCCGGGCGCCATGCTAGGGGGGCGCTGGGCCGGGGTGAGAGCGAGCGCATGCTGCGCAGGCTCACCTGGCATGGGCGGCGAGTTCTATGGCCGTCCCCCCCGGCCCCAGGCCGTCCCTGCCATGCGCAACGTTCAGTCGTCTCCCGCTTGTCCGCGCACACTGCGCACGGCAGGGACGGTCCGGGGCCGGTGGGTAGGGGGACACGGCCATAGAACTCGCCACCCATGCCAGCATTCAGTCGGCTCCCTCTTGCCTGCGCACGCTGCGCAGCGTTTGCAGATGACCGGGGAGAAGCCCGGGCGTCACGTGACGTCACGGCCCGGGACTTTAAAAGTGTGCGGTGCCGCGTGGTGCCAGCCTAGCTTTCGGTTCAGAGTCCGGGGACTTTTGGGGCCCGAGCGCAGACTCCAGCCCTGCAAGTGGAAGGCAGAAGGTACGGCATGGCAGGGCAGGGCAGGGGGAAAACTAGGGGGAAGGGGTGGGAGAGGAAGGGGCTTGTGTGGAGGGGAGAGGGAAGATACAAATGCCAGGGGGCCAAGTGCAGACAATGAGGGAAAGGGCAGGAGGTGAGGTGTCAGTGGGAGCCGGGACAGGGTGATGCTGGAGAGGAGAGGGAAGGGCATTAGGGTCTGGAGGGGAGGGGAGGTGCTGGGAGAAGGCTTGAAAGAAGGGGTGGGCATGAGAAAGGTGGGGATGGACCAAGGCATGTGTGAGGGCACAGAGGGGCATGAGGGGAATGGAGGCAGAGAGTGGTGAGGGGTGGGCATCAGGGAAAAAGAGGGCAAAGGGGGCAGGGGGAGTGAGGGAAGGGGTAGGCACCAGGAGGGTGCAGGGCTAAGGGAAGGTGCAGGTGCCAGGAGATTCTGGGGTGAAGCAGAAGGGCAGACACCTGCAGGGAGGGACCAGCACCAGAGGAGAGAGGCAGGGCAGGTGCGTAGAGGGAGGTGTTAGAAGAGGGGATGAGGAGGGGTAGCTCACCTGATCAGAGTGGGGCTACTGGAGGAGTGGGCACAGGAGGGAGAAAAGGGCTGGTGGAGGGGGCAGGTCGCAGGAGGGCTGAGGGCAGTGAGAAGGGCAGGAGTCAGGATAGCAGAGGAGGGTGAGGAGTTGGGGGGCAGCAGGCACCAGGGGAGATGATGGAGCAAGGAGAGGAGACATGGCAGCAGAGAGAAAAGGTAAAGATTTAAAAATATTTATTAATAACTTGTTATGCTGCCCACAGCCAGTTTGATTGCGCCCCGCGGTGCAGTTTGGGTTTATGTGGGGATCAACACATAGCCGGCGAGTGGGAGCCAAAACCAAAAAGTAGTCAGTGTAATGATCTTCTGTTGATATGCATTTTAGTAGTTAAATTCTTGGACTGTCATTGCTCATGAAAAGTGCTGTCACATGGGTAGAAATCGGGTAAATATTGCATTTTATTAATATCAGCAGAGCTGACTTAAATGGGGCCTGTGTGTTGTGTAGTCTTGCCTTAATCTTTGTATTCATGCCTGTCAGTGTGAGAGAAGCTATTTGTATATATTTGCTTGCATATGCAACCACACTTAAGTTGAGGCCCTCAGCATGTTCTGTAAGTATCAGTGTGGCCCCTAGGGCTTCCAAAGTTGAGTTGCCCTAGCTCATCCCTGACAGGTGTCTGTCTAACCTGGTCTTAAATATCTCCAGTGATGGAGATTCCACAATCTCACTAGGCAATTTATTCCAGTGTTTAACCACCCTGACAGGCAGGAAGTTTTTCCTAATGTCCAACTTAAACCTCTCTTGCTGCAATTTAAGCCCATTGCTTCTCATCCTAACCTCAGAGGCCAAGGAGAACAATTTTTCTTCCTCTTCCTTATGATACTCTTTTAGATACTTGAAAGCTGCTCTCATGTCCCTTTTTGGTCTTCTCTTTTCCAAGGTAAACAAGCCCAATTCCTTCAGCCTTGCCTCATATCTCATGTTCTATAGAACTTTCATCATTTGTGTTGATCTTCTCTGGACTTTCTCCAGTTTCTCCATGTTTCCTGAAATGTGGTGCCCAGAACTGAACATGATACTCCACCTGGGGCCTAATGTAGATGGCTCAGTCCCTGCCTAGGGGACTTGAGACTGGGCGGGTTAATTTCCAATCCTCCTGTTTATTCTTTTCCTAAGCCAGGAGGGCACAGTAGTTCTGATGGGGGCTTTGCAGGAAGGCAGCCCACACTGCTCCCTGCCTGAAACCTTGTGCAGGTGTTAAACAGCTGTCCAGCCCACCCTAGAGGTGACTGCATTTCAGCGTGCCTGAAGCAACACTGCACCAGCAATGGACAGGAGAATGGCTCCCAGGCATGGCTTGCTCATGACTGCTTCAGTCCCATTGGATGGGCCTCAGCCTCTTTTCTTCCCCTCTCATTGAAGTTTTTAGCTTTGTATTGAGTCCTTTTACATGGAAACTTTGTATTAAGTCTTGGTAGAATAGTCCTTAGGACAAGTGAGGCAGAGACTGTCCCTCTGGGGTGAATAAGGTGGGAATGTATAAGGCCGAAGGTGAGCACCTCTGGGCAGTTGCAAAGGTTGGAGAGGGGATGGAAGCCAGATCCAAGATCAATGAGCCCTGGGAGGTGGGCCCATTGAAAGGAGACTGGACCTGTGAATGCTTTGGGGGTCAGCAGCAAGGGCCTGCTTTGGGAAGCCCCCTCTTGGAGGTGAATGTGGCAGCATTGAGACACCACCCAGAAGCCGGCGCCACAGACACTAACTGCAGATTCATGGGACGGCTCTTACAGATCTTGCACATGCATAAGATGATAGATATGCGGGGGCAGTGGCGTAGCGAGGGGGCCGGAGGGGTCAGTTGCCCCTGGGCACCATGCTAGGGAGACTCCAATTTAATCCCATTCTGCTCCCCCCGTTATCCCTTCAGCTCATGTGCTTCTACTCCACCTGCCACCGGCAGCTGGAGTCTCCTCCCTGCCTCTCTGCTCCGAGCCCGATCCTGCTCCAAGACCGACCCTCCTCCAAGACCGACCCTCCTCCATCTTCACTGGAGGGTTAGTGTATGCGCGAGCCTGGCCCCAAACTGTAGGGGGTTGGGGAAGATGCTGTACAAGTTCCCTCAGCTGTGCACCAGGTTTGGGGCCGTGCCACATGGCAGCGGGGAGGGGCGCAAATTTTTCCTTTGCCCCGGGCGCATAACACCCTTGCTACGCCTCTGCATAGTAGTTTTTGTTGCAAATGCCTTTAACAGTCAGCTTCCATTGACATGTTTTCTATAGGGAATTTGCTTTATTGAACAGATGTATTCCTCTTTATAAAAGTCTGTAATCTGAATCATTCTCATGCCTGTGTTACCAGGAGATCCAGAATCAGAAACTAGAATGTCACTCTTAAATGTCACAGCTGTGAGCTTTGCTGAACACACTTTTACAGCATGAGTATCTACATGGTACTGCCTATGGTCATGTTTTGCAAAAGTTGTCTCTTCTCTTAGCATCCTGGTATTAAACACCTGGGGCCATATATGTAGGAGAGTTCAGAGCTAGATTCTCAACAGGTCTACACTCAAAATTGGGACCAGATTTTCAAGACTGCATTTCTCCCGCTTTTGAACACCAAGGTTATGTCTACACTCGTTTTTTCTAAAAAACTGCCGTGTTTCTAAAAAACTGCCGTGTTTTTTTTTTTTAAATCTTCAATTACGTCCACTCTGCAATTGCATTCTTCCGAAAGAAAACTGAAAGAATACAGAGATTTTTCTGACATTGGTAATCCTCATTCTAGGAGGAAGAAGGCTTTTAGTGACTGAGCTCTTTTGGAAAAAGGCATGTGTGTGGATGGGGAAGAGGGAGTTCTTTCAAAAGAAGAGGAAAGAGGAAAAAGCACAAGTGCCGTGGTGGCCACTCTGTCCATAGTAATCCGAAAGAAGCCTGCAGTCTAGACATAGTCCTAGGCACTTAGGCGTTAAATGGAGGCAACCACTTTTTGAAAGTCTGTCCCTTATCATGAACATGGAATACTTTCAGAGATTCGGTCCCTAGGTGGGACATTTAAAAACTATATAGGCACAAGTAGGGAGAAGAGAACACAGGCCTCAATCCAAAGCCTATTGAAGTCAATGGAAAGATTGCTGTTAACTGCAGTGGGCTTTGATTCAGGGTTATGATCAAACACACCCAGGAACATCTTGTCACTTAGAATTTTCAAAATGTCATTTTAAGTACTTTCAAGGCACCTGTGATTAACTAGCTAGGGTGCCTGGCTTTGGTGCTTTATGGAAATGGCCAAGAGGTTAGGCACCCTAGAGAGATTTTCAAATTATGCAGTTTCACATGGACTGATAGGTTTGGACATCCAAGAGCAAACAGATATGGTTAGATGCTAGCTGTGTTTTCTCTTTGGTGTTGGACTACTGAGGCTGCTTGTGGGAAACTCCCAAATATGTCTGGTAATGGGGCAAAGAACATTAATCCAAGGAAGCATAGACAATAATGAATGATGCTTATCTGGAAAAATAGTCAAGGGGGTTGCAGAAAACAGGCTGAAGTCAAACCAGTGAATACAAAAGAGATGAATATGGGAAGGTGCTCATTTCTTCTTCAACAGCTTTTACACTAGGATGTTGGTCATCTACTCAGAAGTTCTTCTCATCAGCTAGATATCCAACCCTGAGCTGCTGCCTCTAGAAAGCTGAACTAGGGAATTTGGCTCTCCTAATGCTGGTGGAAGTGAGGAAACACATTAAAAGCTGCACTTTAGATGTGGAGAGTTACAGTGCCACCACCAGAGCAGGAGACGGACTCATTGAACTCTTTGCAAGTGGAGCAGATGTCACTAGGAGTGTCCCATTGTAGTTCCCCTCATGGCCTGTGCCACACTGCAGGCAGGAAGTACACTTTGTAAGAGGTGCAGCATCAGTTCACCATTTTCCTGGCAAGGGCCACCTGCTCTTTGGCTCCAGTCCTGCCTCATTGCTCTGTTTCCTGCAGGATCTAATCCAGCACCTCCCTCTGTCATACATAACAGCCTCTAGCAGTCACTGGATCCTGCTGGCACTTTCTGTTTAGTGCCTGCTGAACCCCTTGACTCCACTGGGAGATTCTCCATAACAAGTAAGTGGAGAATAGGCCCTAAATGTATGTATGTGAGGGAGAGGAAAGAAAGCATAGACAAGTAAGCTGTTCTAACGGCCACTCCTGCTAATATGCAGGAGCCCAGGGGTGGGAAATCTCAGGCCTGGGGGTTGGATGTGGCCCCCAGCCTGCCTGGTTCTGGACCCTAAGGCTCAGGCCCTCCGTCCAGCATTGGGGAGCCTGAGCTGGCATTCCAGCCTCCCTGCTGTCCCACCTTGGGGATGGAGCACACAAAATCTACTAGGCAGGGCCTCCCTGGATTCTGATGTGTGAGGGGAGTATCTTTCTCCTCAGTTGGGGACCATGTCAGTGAGGGTTTGAGTATCTACACATCACTGGTTTTTATATGGCTGATTCAAGCTGACTACATCAATTCCTGCTGTATAGACTTCAAGCCTCTCTCTTCCTACTCTGTCACTAAAGGATTTTATTTGGTTTCTTATTGTCATGTTTAATTCTGTGCTGTCAGATTTATTTCATCTTAATTGCCAAGAATTTCTGAGCAAACTGTTCAGTTGTGTCCTTCAGTTTGTGGATATGCAGTTTTAAAATTGATTTCTTTGTGCAGGGACTTAAAAACAACTGTATATCAAAACCACCATGGAACATGCCTTTAAAAAGGAATGATGGCTTCATGCCAAGGGTCAGGTTGCTATGGATCCCAACCACACAAGATTTTGCACTGTCACTCAAGACAAGAAAGATAACAAAATTAAAATTAAAATATTTGGACCATACGATGGCTTAACATACTAATTTTTATAAGGCAGGTATAAGGAAAGTTGGGGCAGCTTTTAAATCTGCATTATCTCCTGGAGTGTGGCATACCTCAATATTTTTGTGTATCTAACAGAAAGCCCTTTAGAAAAGAGAAGGTCCCCTTATTTTATTTTCACTCTAGATAATATCATCATGCCAGCTACTCAGGAAGTGAAAATCTGTGTTTTTTCATTTGACTTCACTGAAGCTATGTTGATTTGTACTAGCTGAGTATCTGATCTATAGACTTTACCTGTTACTCCATGTTGTCCACCAAAGGAAACAAACCAACAAAGCAAGTACTGTTGGCAACCCTAGTCTAGGAAGAACAAGATGTAGAACCCTCTTTATCAAAGGATCATGCCTCCAGAATGACTTCAGACACCATTCCAAGGCTCAGTATGTTTTTTCTAAGTCAGTGCTGTAATTAGACTGGGCATCTGGATCAGGGACTGGACTTGATGACCTCCTGAGGTCTCTTCTAGCCATAGGATTCTATGATCTGTGTAGCACTTTGCACTTTCAAAACATTAGATTGGATCAACCTTTAACATTGTTAACATTTCAAATTTAGTGCAGAGAAAAATCAAGAAAATTGACATTTTTGCATTTTGGCAAGCTCTAACAAACATTTATTAGTTATTAACACTTTATACTTCAGGGCTGTGTCTACACTGGGCCACTTATTCTGGAAAATCAGCCGCTTTTCCAGAATAAGCTGCGAGCTGTCCACACTGGCCCCTTGAATTTCCGGAAAAGCACTGACGATCTACTGTAAGAAATCAGCTGCTTTTCCGGAAAAACTATGCTGCTCCCGCTCAGGCAAAAGTCCTTTTTCCGGAAAACTGTTCCGGAAAAGGGCCAGTGTAGACAGCACAGTAGTCTTTTCCGCAAAAAAAGTCCTGATTGCGAAAATGGCAATTGGGGCTTTTTTCCGGAAAAGCGCGTCTACAGTGGCCACGGATGCTTTTCCGGAAAAAGGGCTTTTCCGGAAAAGCATCCTGCCAATGTAGACGCTCTTTTTCCAGAAATACTTATAACGGAAAACTGTTCCGTTTTAAGCATTTCCGGAAATTCATGCCAGTGTAGATGTAGCCCAGGATGCCTTCCATCCAACAATGCAAATCTTTTAGAATATCACATCAGCCTCATAATCCCTCTGTGGGGTTGATGTGTATTATAATGCCCATTTTATAGAGGAGAAAATGGAAATCAAAAGTGATTGAGAGCCGGATTTGCAAAGGTACCAAACACTTACAATTCCCATTATTTTTACCACATGTAAAAATAAGACCCTTTAAAGGACATGGCCATGGTCAAACACCCAGGGCTGAAATTCAGGACCCTGTAGTTTTTAATCCCATGGTCAGTCCAATACGGCATGCTATGTATTACTTGTTGGGTCACTTGGGCTATGTCTACACTGTGGCACTGTTTCAGGATACTGGAAGTATCCCAAAATAGCTATTCCGTGTCTTTTGATTGCTCCTATTTCAAAATATAACAAGCTTGCTATTCCAACATCCCTGTAAGCCTCATTCCATGAGAGTTAAGGGATGTTTTGGAATAGCGCTTTATTTTGAAATTTGGTGCTGTGTAGGCAGCACCAAATTTTGAAATAAGCTATTTCTTGAATTAAGCTACAGAATTTGCATAGCGCAAATTACGTAGCTTATTTCGAAGTAAGGGTGCAGTGTAGATGCACCCTTGAGGTCAAACTCTGCAATCTTTACTAAGACTGAGTAGGATTTACTCAAGTAAGTAATGCCTTTTGATCTTCAATGAGACTACTCACCTAAGCAAATGCTATCCAATGTAAAGGTACTGAATCAGGCCCTCTTTGTACATTGACGAATGATAGCTTAGGAGTGGAATGATAGTGATTTACTGAACCTTGACTTCTTGAAAATTGCCTACTGGAAGTTAAAGGCCTTTGTACTTAGGCATTTATAATACTTTGTAGTGTTTATCATTAAATTATTTTTTCCAACTGGCAATAGGTATAATTGTAAACAACCAGCACTAGGTATGCTCATTTAGGTTTATAATTAAGTAACAGTACCCTAGAGATCAACTCAGTCACTACTGATAGTTTGTTAATTAAATGGCCTGATGAAATGTAATAGTCACCATACCACTTTGATAAACCAGTTATAGGTCTTTTTGTAGTGAAAGCCAATTTGAATATATTGTTGCTATTTACTTTATCCTTATTTAAAATAGAAAAATACATAATCACAGTGTTTCAGCACTAGGAAATGAATGTGCTAAAGCTATAAAGCTATTGTGTTTTGCTAGCATTATATATCAATCAGTGGAAACTGGAATGACAACAGATCACCTGGGAAACACAGTGAAAGATGCTAGACCAAATTCACTCCTGCTGCAAATCCTAGCATTAGAGCCCTTAGAGATGAAAAAAGCCTATTATACCTCCACCTTCATTAACGTATCAATGTAAAATTGTCACCTATACTACAGACTTCAATAGGAATGAACTTAATCCATTGCGCACAAATGATTCCTGTTATTGTCCTGGCTCCCTTTAAGGATCCCGTTGAATAATATTTCTCTTGTAGTCCTGCAGGAAGGTGTATTTGTGCAGGCTGTCAAAGTACATGAAAATTAAGCTTGACTGCTGAAGATGTCTTTCCCTCACTGCTAACAAAGTCCTACATTCTCCCGGCATTCCTAAAGACAGAATATTGTGCCTTGCAAGTTACCTTGATACATGAGGCTGAAATTAACACTGACAGCACAATTTCCATTGTAATTATTGTGATAGCAGTAATAAATACAGGTCAGGCACCATCTGGGCTGAGATTGATACATTTGATTTTAAACAATAATTTAGTTTTAATGATCCTTGTAATTTTTAAATATCACCCTTTCCTTCCACATTAAGTGGTGCAAAAATTTAATGTATGATTAATTTTAAAAAATTACACTGACTTTGGGATCTTTCATTAATGAGTGATTCATTGGACAACAGGAGAACTGGGGCTCTGACAAAGATTTCCAGTTATAAAGAATTACGATCTATTAAACTCTGAAAACAACAGACCAAAGACAGCTATTATTTTTTTTCTTAGTACCAGAGTGATTCATCGTTCGTATTCCAACTACTCTGAAGTAGCTGGAATCCAGGGGGTGGGCTGTAAGAAAATGTCTTGCTTTTTCTCCCCCCCCCCCCAGAGATGGGCAGTCTTCAAGAATTGTAGAACTCAAGACATGGTCTCTGTTCTTCTCTCCTGCCAGCCTCCCTACCGAAGGTCATAATTTGTTTATTGATAAAACATAGGTCACATGTCTTTGTCACAGTGTATGGCTGTGGAGTTCTCAGATGAGTGATGCAATGAGTATTTGCAGTGTGTTAACACTGGATTATGAAAACCATAAAACCTTTGTTCTTTATGTCAGGGAACCCTCCTCTCCCCACCACCCCCATTGTTCCAGCAGACAAAACATTTTTTATTGTTTCAGGTTAGCTCTAAATCAGTGGTTCATTGCACTGTGACCTCCTTCTGACAACAAAAATTGTTACACAACCTCAGGAGAGGGGACCAAAGCCTACACCCACCCTATGTCCCACTGCCAGGGAAGTGGGGGCAAAGCCCAAGCCCCACAGGACCAGGTGGGATGCCAAAGCTGAAGTTTGAAGGCTTCAGCCCCAGGCAGAGGGCCTGCAATCAGGGCCCTGCTGTCCTATAGCCAGATGCTTTAAAAAAAATAACAAACATGGCTGGAAAAAAATTGGTTGAGCAAAAAAAACCAGGGGGACTAAACCTGTTGAGCAAGAAAAAAAAATGGGGTACCAAACTTGTAGAGCAAAAAAAAGTCGCTGCGCCTTTAAATCCCCGTGCTCCACACTCCCTCTGCCCCCGCCCAGACGCAGCAGGAGAAGAACAGAAAATACCAGACATTTTACATGTCCAGTATTTTCTGGGGTTTTTTTACTGTATAGAGGCAGCAAAAACCAGACTGTCGGGGTGAAAACCGGACACCTGGCAACCCTAGCTGTCCAGGGCAGTGGCACTTGGGCTTCAGCCCTGGATGTGGGGCTCAAGTTTCAGCTTTGGCCCCAGACCCAAGCATGGCTAAATCAGCCCCAGAGCCTTCATTGAAAAGGGTCAACAAAATCCCTTCTAATTTAGTTGGGTAGCCCTGGACAAGCCAAGTAAATCCTGTATCTTCTTTCCAGATCAATTCCCATTATTCCTCTCTCATTTCATCAGGAATGTCACACTCAAATACAATGTACCATAGTTCATCACGACAATTATTATCTACATTTTGGCCATTTAAGGGCAAAATGTGGATTAACCAATTGTGGTTACATTCAGGGAGTGGAAGCACACCATATCATAGGCAGTTCCTAGAGTTGTTCTCCTGGGCAAACAGAAACAGGCAGTAATTTCTACAAGAGTACTGGAAGACAGATTCCTACACCTTTATAAAGAGCGAGGATACTGTCTCCCTTCACATCCCTCTGCAACCACCAGAACCACCCCAGTACAGAATCATTAGCCAAATACCAATAGAGTCACTGCCACACCAAACTCTCCCTCTTCAGAGTCTCCACTGCTTCTGAAAAATACTATGTTTAATCCTTTCCTTTACAACCTTAAAGGGATGTACAGAGCTATTCTGCTGATTCATCCTGGCAGTCAGACCAGGTAGGTCCTTTTACATCCAACTCAAGAATGTAAGTTTTGAGTGGTTGTCTAATATGAAAGAAGCTAAGAGAGAAGACCCAACAACCTGCCAATCACCATTGTAAGGGTTTGTCAATTTATATTACTGTATATTTTAGAAATGTGCATCTGTCTGTCTGTTCATCTGTGAGTCTATTTGTTCAAGAATTCCTCCTAAAAAGAAAGAGCAAGGACCACCAAATTTCCTAGGAGTTTCCTGTTATCATAACTTAAAGCAATGTCAGGGTTTGGTTGTGCCAAGACAATGGAATTTGATTGTTTCTCATAAAACGGAAAGGGAGGGGTCTGGTAGAAGGGAGTTTTACTGTAGAATTACCCCAATGGGGCAGCAATGGGCCAGAGATGGGGACTGGGACAGCTATAACCCTATTGGGCCAGTGGGGACATGGGTTGAGAAAAGGACGGCTATCTAATATATATTTCAGAGTGTTTGTCTGGCTGTGTGTTTGTTGTTTGTCTGTCTGTACTCCAGCCAAAGGATATGCATTCCTCTCTGGGTTGTGCCTCCTAGTCTTCTAGACTATCTATATATTGTAGAAATGTGCATCTGTCTGTCTGTGACTCCATTTGTCCAAGAATTCCTCCTAAATGGTAAAAGCCAGGACCACCACATTTGCTATGCAGCTTCCTCTTCTCCTAACTTAAAGCAAGGTCAGGGTTCGGTTGTGTCAGGAAAATAGGAAGTGCCTGGAATGGTACTGTTTTCCATAGCATAGAAAGGGATGAGGCTGTTCGAAGGGATGCTGTACTAAAGAGTGACCACTTGGGGCAGTAAGTATGGGTGTCAGCTATACTGCAGAGTGACCACTGGGGACAGCCACACCACCAAGATAATAGTGAGCTGGGGCTCACCATGTTGCTAGCCACCAGACTGGGTAATTAGCCCCTCTGCCCCAAACCACTCCCTCTCCTTTGGCTATAATGATAGAGTGCAGGAGGATGAAAACCACTGCTGGCTGGAGGTGAGGGGTAAGAGGACCCTGTCAGGGCTGTTCCTCACTCTGGCACTCTAAGTGCAGAAGATGGGGGCTCACAAGAAATTTTAAATATCTTGCCTCTATAAGCTCTGCTTACAAGAACTCCCTAGAGTCACAGATTCACAAGTGAAACAAAAGAAAACCCCTTTCTTCTTGAACCCAGGAAGAAAACATGTGGACTTCTTCCAGAGGGGTATCCCCAAGTTCTTTTACCACAAGAGAGCTTGAAAAACAATCTGCAGTCTCTGGAAACAGATCTCTTAGTCTGAGGCATTTATACATGCACACAATCAGACCTCCTGTTTCTTTCCAGAACACAAAAATCAAATCATTGCCTTAAAAAGGGGATTTTATTAACAAAACAAAAAGATCTACTTAATAAAGCATACTCGGTGGCTAGGTATTACAGAGCAACTGAGGAAAACAAATTAAAACACAGAGAACATCTCTGGGTACGCTCTTAGATAGTGCATGGGGGAGGGAAGGTTTAGATTCACATATAGAAATGTAACCAAGGAACCAAAACAAAGAACAATACCTTGATCATGACTAAATACACTTTTTCCCTCTACGCATGATCCATGCTGATACATACTTCAAGGCCCAGTGCACTCCCATGTCCAATATTGCTTTTAGAGGCATGGTAATTCTGATTACTGCATCTGCTCCCTCCAGCCCGTAACTTAGGGTGTGTCTAGTAACTTACCTGCGTCTACACTGCTGCTGAGTTCTGTCGACATAACGTCGACAGAACTCAGCAGTTTTGTCAACGGCTGTAAACCTAATTCTACGAGGAATAACGCCTTTTGTCGACAGTTCTGTCGACAGAAGGCATTATTGCATCTACACTGTCGTTTGCGTCTACACTGTCATGTCAACAAAGCGGCTTGCTTTATCGACAGAACTGGATATAGTCTAGATGCTCTTTGTCGACAGAAGCTTTGTCGACAGTATCTGTTGACAAAACTTCTGTCGACAAAAGCATGTAGTCTAGACATACCCTTAGAAAACACACGAAGGAAGAGCAGACCAGGTATCTATAGCCAATTCAGATTTCAGCACTGTGTCCCATTGGTCGGCCCCCCTGCCAACACCCTTGCTAGCTACCTGAGTTTAACCCATTAAACTCTTCCTATCTGTCATAGTCCCTGCCAGCGGAAAGTGAGAGAAAAGGCCCTTTTCAGAAGGGGAAGGGGGGGCGGGAAGGCCCCTGCTGGACAGGGAAGTGGTGAGAAAAGGGGAGAAAAGCCCCTTCCAGCCAGGGGTGGGGGGAGAAAAGCCCCCCCCCTTTCTAGATGGGAGGGGAGGCACCACCATAAGCAGGGGAGAAAGAGGATGGGGGAGAGAAAAGGCCTATACCAGAGAGGAAAGGAGAAAAGGCCTCTCCAGGGCAGGCGGGGAGGCCCCACCAGATAGGTGGGGAAGAAAGCAGACGGGGGGAGCAGAAAAGGCCCCTGCCAGACAGGAGGGTGAGGAAAGGACCTGCTGCATGGGGGAGAAAAGGCCTCACCACCACCCACCAAAGGAATCGTAGCCTGCCCCAGAGCACCACTGGGCTGTCCAGCATGCCTGCCCACTGACTGCCTGTGCAGCCCCCCCTTCCTCTCCTGGATGTGGCCTGGAGAGTGCTGCCAGGGCCTGCCTAAGAAGCTTCCCCACTGCTCCCAGACTGGGACTGGGGAGCACAGGTAGGGTTGGCCTATGAGGATCTTTCCCTGCCCCAAGACTCTCTCTGCACTGACCCAGCCCTTCAGAACAAGCCAGCAGGTGGGGTGCATGCCTCTGTCCCACTCCTAGCTAGCCCTGGGAGAAGCTGGCAGCCACCTCCACCCTCTGCACTGCACCCCCCTCGCCCTTTCCCTTGCTCCCCCTCCTCCCAATCCCTACTGTGCACTCCCACTCCCTGCCCTGGGCCCCTTATCACTCCCAATCCTCATTCTCTCTCTCTCTCTCTCTCTCTCTCTCTCTCTCTCTCTCTCTCTCTCACACACACACACACACACACCTATCCTTCTCCTGAACCTCCATCCTGATTCCTGTATCCCCCCACACTCCTAGCTTCCTGACCTGAGCTTCCCACATCCCCTAGGCCCTGCCCTGACTCCTTCACCCCTCACACCATCAGCCTACTATTTCGAAGGATCTCCGCGCAATGCTGGGTAAGTCTTCTAGTTTATAAATAGTTTATAGCAAACTCCAGGAAAGGGATTAGTATTTAGATAATACTTGTGGAAAACATGGAGGAGTACGAAAATGACACCTCCTTACAAGACCAAAGCTGCACATAGGGTAGTCAAGGTTTCATGTTCCCTACTGGCCCCTTCCCTCACGTGTGATTCTTAATGTTCAACCTATATAGTTTTCATGTAGTTTAACCAAATTTGTATTGAGAACAACCAAAATATTTCAAAAGCATAGTAAAATTAAATAACTTCAGATGAAACCCACTTTATGTATGATAATATCACCCCCAGATTTAATATATGCAGCCCAAAGGCAAAAGAAAAGGACTTGACAATTCATTGCTTTCAGGAAACCGCTCTGGTGTTTGAGTAACCATATCATGGGTGAGGAAGGACTACAAGTCCCTGGGTAACAGATATCAAATGTATTCCTAAGTACCTCATAAATATTCCATTATGAACAAATGTTGCCAATCTGGCATAAGATATTTGGCTACTGCAATTTCAATATATCATTCTTATTTACTAAGAACTCACAGCTTATGCTTGGAAATTTCAATCTTCATAGCATCTCTTCATTTCTCTCTAAATAATCAATGCATATCCATTTGATTGCAGCTCTTCCATAGAATTATGATACATTGTTCATAAGTTACAGTGGCTCTTTTGAATGCTCTCCATTTACTTTAGTCCCTTATCATATAATCGTAGCAGTAAAATAGTTCAATTAAGATATCATTAATTAGAGTTGGTAGGGAAATTTTTGTTGAATTACTTTTTTCCAAAGGAAAACTATTTCAACAAAGCAGAATTTTTGCAAAGTCATATCAATTGACAACATTTCTCCCAAAATCAAATATTTTCTAAATGAGAACATTTTTATTTTGGAACATGTCATTTCAGAAAAAATTAAAATATCATTTCTAAATAAAAGTTATTTTATTTTACTATTTTCATTGTGTTATCACTGGTGATAAATTTACATTATTTCATGACGTGAATATTAGTATGTAAAGTATGACATCATATCATATTCATGACTCCTATTCATATCATGAAACAATGTGAACACTATAAAAATAATCTCAGATTGAAAGAACCATAAAATAAATTTCAAATTAAAAAATTAGTTTTAAAATGAAATATAAATTTCCAAAAAAAAAAAATCTCTGAATGATTTTTTTTCCAGAATTTCCAATATGAGGAAAATATGAAAAATAATTGGTTTTGTTCCAATTTGGAATGAAAGCAAAATGTCAACATTTTCTGTGAAAGGGAAATTCTGAATTTTGACCTGCTCTAGACCTAACATAAAGATAAGCTCATATCCTCTATGTCTGGTACAAATCTATATGTAAGGTGATGGATGGGATCAGAAATAGCATTCACAGATGCCCTTTGAAAAAATAATTAACACTAATGAATCACTAAACTGTAATGAGCCAACTAAATGCCAGGCAATTTGAGAGTTCCATGCAATATGATGGAGGTTCCCAAATGGGGTCATGCCATCAGCAGATGGCAATGCAGTGATATTTAGTGTGTAGAGGATGACATTTTGTTCCACACAGTATGACCTCCCATAAGTGGAACATGACAGGTCATGGTGCATGGAGGACAGCCATTTTGCTGTACAAAATAGCCATAGAATCATAGAATCCTAGGGCTGGAAGAGACCTCAGGAGGTCATCAAGTCCAGCCCCCTGCCCAAAGCAGAACCAACCCCAACTAAATCATCCCAGCCAGGGCTTTGTCAAGCCGGGACTTAAAAAACCGCTGTGGATGGAGATTCCGCCACCTTCCTAGGCAACCCATTCCAGTACTTCACCACGCACCTAGTGAAATAATTTTTCCTAATATCCAACCTAGTGTACTCATAAAGCATAACTTTGTTAGGCTGAGCAGAGAATACCATTTTGCTCTTCAAAATAGAATCCTCCATGCTATTGACAGTCTTGGGAGAAAAATATTTATTAATATGGGGTCATTCCAGAAAAAAGTTTGAGAACCACTGCAGTATGAGGTGAAGGTCTGGTTTAAAGCAGCAGAGAGAGCTTTGGTGGTGATTAATTCAACTTTAATAACTATAATTGGCCTCTTACATTTGTTTTGATTATAAAACACCTAATCTTTATCTTTATTTTTTCCTCTGGCCTTTATCTGAATCTTGAAATATTAGAATTATAAAAATTATGGGGCAAAACAAACTGAGTTGCCTAGTTCAAGCGAAAAGTCCAGTCTGATGACCCAGTAAAAAGTTTGCAAGGAAAGAGATCTTCATACTAAACATAATAAGGGAAAACCGTATTGTAAATTTCTATTCTTGAAACTATGGCAAAGGGGCAAGGAAGATCATCGTTTATCTTGTTCTCTGTCATCTCCATCAGAGCAGTTCATCATAATGAGTTTTTAATGTGAACCCTAAATGGAAAACATAAAATAAAGGATTTAGAGGTATTCAAAACATGCCATAATAAAGAAAAGACAGCTGTAGACTCACACCAATGAGTTTATTGCCAAATGCATTTTAGGTACCATTGGCTTACTATACAAGATGGGAACACTGGTTTCTCTAGATTAGTGTTCTGCATATCATGGCTCACATGACATGCTTCACAGATCAGCCTCCTACATGATCAATTTCTAGTAAACAGGATTTTCACAGCTCTGATGACACCTAGCTAATATTTAGCAATGCTGAAAATAAGAATGTGTGTTATGGGAATTTTTTCATAATCCTTGCATTGTCCCATGCCCTGAACCATGACACTAGTTTCTCGTTAACGTATGTCTGAACAAATTAACATTAATGACTATAAAGTTACCACACATCGCTATATCTACACATGACAGCATTCATGATAATGAACAAACTTGATAATGATGATGAGCTGAATAGCATTATGTTATAAATGCTGCTCTGTCACTGGCATGAAATTACTTATTCTAGATATAAAAGGAAAGTTCTGTCCATTTACTCCTGGACCTCTTTCTGGGACTACAAACTAGAGTGTCAGGTACAGTGGGGTGCCTTATGTTTCAGATAGCTGTCACAAGCTCATTTGACATAAGACACATCAGAGCTACCTGATAACATTCCATCCCCACAAACCCTGCCTTACAGTCTAACTAGCAATCTAGAGATAAAACACTCTTAGCTTATTACCAACCGTTTAAATTATCCAACTCCTTGAAAAAATTGTTTTACAGGTCCACTTTAAGGACATTTCAGACAATTGCTAGATTTGCTGTTTGGAAGAACAGGGCCTCTTTCTATTGCCAAGAAGTAATAGTGTTCACCAGGAAATCTTATATTCCCTTAACCATAAATTCTTTAAAAAGAATTAATTATAGTGCATGCAATAATGGTCTTGAAAAAAGCCTGTTTAGGAGATGACTACTAACCTTAGATCATAGAAATGTGATGAGGATTTTGACTCAAAGGCTAAATTGTTTGGAAAGTGAAATATCATTATGAAATGGATTTTTTTCTCATTGAAATCAGATTGTAATTAAATAATAACAAAAGCAAAGCAGTGTGTAGGAAGCTGTAGAAAACTGGTAGTATCAGCACAATTCGGTGGAACATTTAACTCTGAATAAAGACAAATAATACTTAGGCCAGATCTAAAATTAGCAGGAGCATGAACAAAGGAAACTTTAATTATATTAAAATTGCATTGTTAATGTGATGTTAAACCTCGACATTTGTGTGGAGGATTGCAGGAATGAATGTTTTTAATGTGAAAATAAATTGCTCTGTCCCTTTTCTTTTTGTGTATCTACCTAATGCTTGCAGTAGTAATTGAGCTAGCTAATTGCATCCTTTTGTAAGATGAAAATGTGGCCAGGCTGCTAGCTCCCCTATTATCCAACAGCTTAACAGAGTAAAGCTCACTTTAAAAAATGAATGCTACAAAGGAAAATTAAGTTTGAAGAATTTGCTGGGGATTGCTCTCTTTCTGGTTTCTTGTTATTACTTCTTTTCAAAAAAAAATATTTGTTCAATCAATTAGACTTGTTTTAGAATGGAATCCCTAGATATTATTTGAAATATGATAGTCAAGAGTCTTGTACAGAGAACATTTAATTTGTCAGTGGAACGGATCAACTGTGCTAGGCCTCTGTCCCACCATGTGGCTGCCTTTTAATGGTCACCATAAGAAAAAGACAGTAGAATGTCTTCCTCTTCACTAATGTCTTATACAGTAAGGGTATGTCTACTACACAGCAGCATTATTTTGGAATAAGCTATTTCAGAATAAAAACTCAAAAATATCGTATTTTGAAATAGTGCAGCTAGACTACAAACGCCCATCAAAATAGCGCTGAGCTATTTCAAAATAGATTGTCTATACTGATTGGAGCCTCAATTGAATTTAAAGCCCCCCGGAAGCACTTCAGGCAGGGCATCAGGACAACAGTCACTTCCTATAGCTGCTTCCTGTGGCTATCTGAGGCTCATACTTAAAGGGACCCCCTTTAGAGTCATGACTCAGTCTCCTTCCCTTTGCCTACCTAATTGAGGGACAGTAAAGCCTTTTCACTGCCTGCTCTGGTTGCCCTTGTGGACACCACAGCACTTCTGCCAGACCTGATGCCAAACAGTCGCCAGCTCCTGGACCTCATGATGCACATCCTGGTACAGTTTTTGCAGGCTGCTTTCATGGCACTGGAGAGTCTGGACCTGCAGCTCCCTGTGGGGCACTTCTTCACCTCTTTCCACAGGCTGCTCATGCAGCACAGCCCTTTCTGCCCTCCCCTGCACATTTCACTACTGCTTCTGGTGACTAGACACAAGTTCCAACTGGTGGAACTCAGTCTTCATGGAGTGGTGTGACAACCAGCAGTGACTCTAGAATTTCCACATGTGGAAGGACACCTTCCTAGAGCTGTGTAAGTGGCTCGCCCCTGCTCTCTAGTGACAGGACACCCACATGCGACCCACCATTCCCCCTCCAAAAGTGGGGCACCATCACTCTGTGGAAGCTTGCCATGCTGAACAGCTACTGCTCCATCAGGAATCAGTTCAGCATGGGGAAATCAGTTGTCAGGGTCATGGTCATGCCGGCATCACTCTTTTACTATGTTATTGGGAGGGTGGTGAACTGCTAGAAGGGGGTTTCCTAGGTGGTGGAAGCTCCCTCCCTGGGAGGTTTTCCAGGCCCGCCTTCACAAAGCCCTGCCAGAGGATAGGATAAGTAGGGGTTGGTCCTGGTGCATGGAGAAAGCATGGGGGTTAGGCCTAAGGGCTCTGTCAATGCTGTGGTTCTCTATTTGTCTCCTCCAGGTGGCGAGGGCCATTAACACCATCCTGCTACACAGGATCATCCTCCTGACAGGCATGGACCTCATCGTCACTGGATTTGCTGCCATGGGCTTCCGCAGCTGTAGGGGGGCCCATTGACAACACCCACATTCCCATCTGGGCTCATGGCCAGCAGGCATCGGACTGCATCACTCGGAAGGGATACTTTTCCATGGTTTTACAGGCTGCTATGGACCACCAAGGTCATTTCATGGACATCAACGTCTGGTGCTCGGGGAAAGCGCACAACGTCCACATCTTCAGGAACTCCAGCCTGTTCCAGAAGATACACGCTGGCATTTTTCCCTCCAATGCACTATTAGGGTCGGGGAAGTGGGAATACTGATGTGCATCATGAGGGATGCTGTCTACTTCTGCTCCCCTGACCTTTGAAGCTCTACACTGGACACCTTGAGCAAAGCAAGGAACAGTTTAATATCAGTCTCAGCAGGGCCCACATTGTGGTGGATGGTGCCTTTGGGCATCTCAAAGGGAGGTTTCATTGTCTCCTCACCCACCTGGACCTCAGCAAGTGGGACATACCCCAAGTTGTGGTGGTGTGCTGTGTCCTGCACAATGTTTGTGAGAACATGGGAGAGATGTTCCTGCCAGGCTGGGGAACAGAGGCCAAGTGGCTTGCCAGGGCTTTTGGGCAGCAATGCATGACTGCCATCCGGCAGGCACATCAGGGGGGCTGTGTGACTCTTGGAGGCCCTAAGGGAGAGTTTCAGCCAAGGACACCCCTGAGACTCTTCCCCTCTGCAGTGCCCCAGTGTGCTTTTCCTCCATCATCCCTCCCTTCCCCTGCCCTCCCATCCTACATTCCTCCCCCCCCCTTTCCCTACCCTCCCCTGAAAATATAATAAATCAGACGTTTTCCTGTGGAATAGTAAACTGTGTTGTTTTTTATTTGGGGTAAAGAAAACTGGGGAGGAATTGGGGAAGAGGGAAGAAGACAGAGGAAAGGCTCAGGGATGATGCGGGGGAAAGCTGAAGTACTCAATGCTTTCTTTGCCTCTGTCTTCACGGACAAAGTCAGCTCCCAGACAAATGCGCTAGGTGACGCAATATGGGAAGAAAGTGGACAGCCCTTGGTGGGGAAAGAACAGGTTAGGAACTATTTAGAAAAACTAAATGTACACTAATCCATGGGTCCGGATTTAATGCATCCAAGGATACTGAGGGAGTTGGCAAATGTCATTGAGGAGACTTTGGCCATTATCTTTGAAAAATCGTGGAGATCGGGAGAGATTCTGGATGATTGGAAAAAGGCAAATGTAGTACCCATCTTTAAAAAAAGGAAGAAGGACAATCCAGGGAACTATAGACCAGTCAGTCTTACCTCAGTCCCCAGAAAAATCATGGAGGGGATCCTCAAGGAATCCATTTTGAGGCACTTGGAAGAGAGGAAAGTGATCAGGAATAGTCAGCATGGATTCACCAAGGGCAAGTCATGCCTGACCAATCTTCTTAGCTTCTATGATGCAGTAACTGGCTCTGTGGCTATGGGAAAGTCAGTGGATGTGATATACCTTGACTTTAGCAAAGCTTTTGATACGGTTTCCCACAGTATTCTTGCCTGCAAGTTAAGGGAATATGGATTGGATAAATGGACTGTAAGATGGATAGAAAGATGGATAGAAGGTCGGGCATAGTGGGTAATGATCAATGGCTTGATGTCAGGTTGGCAGTCGGTTTCTAGTGGAGTGCCCCAAGGGCCAGTTCTAGGACCAGTTTTGTTCAACATCTTTCTTAATGACCTCGATGAGGGGGTGGATTGCACCCTCAGCAAGTTTGCAGATGACACTAAGCTAGGGGGAGAGATAGATACGCTGGAGGGCAGGGATAGGGTCCAGAGTGACCTAGACAAATTGGAGGATTGGTCCAAAAGAAATCTGATGAGGTTCAACAAGGACAAATGTAGAGTCCTGCACTTGGGACGGAAGAATCCCAAGCGTTGTTACAAGCTGGGGACCGAGCGGCTAAGTAGCAGTTCTGCAGAAAAGGACCTGGGGATTACAATGGATGAGAAGCTGGATATGAGTCAACAGCGTGCCCTTGTAGTCAAGAAGGTTGATGGCATACTAGGTTGCATTAAGAGGAGCATTGCCAGCAGATCCAGAGATGTGATTATTGCCCTTTATTCGGCTCTGGTGTGGCCATATCTGGAATATTGTGTTCAGTTCTAGGCCCCCAACTACAGGAAGGATGTGGACGCATTGGAGAGGGTCCAGCAGAGGGTGAACAAAATGATTAGGGGGCTGGAGCATATGACCTATGAGGAGAGGCTGAGGGATTTGGGTTTGTTTAGTCTGCAGAGGAGAAGAGTGAGGGAGATTTGATAGCAGCCTTCAACTTCCTGAAGGGAGGTTCCAAAGTGGCTGGAGAAAGGCTGTTCATAGTAGTGTCGGATGGTAGAACAAGGAGCAATGGTCTCAAGTTACAGTGGGAGAGGTCTAGTTTGGACATTAGGGAAAACTATTTCACTAGGAGCGTGGTGAAGCACTGGAATGGGTTACCTAGAGAAGTGGTGAAATCTCAATCCCTAGAGGTTTTTAAGTCTCGGCTTGACAAAGCCCTGGAGGGGTTGATTTAGTTGGGATTGGTCCTGCCTTGGGCAGGGGGCTGGACTTGATGACTTCCTGAGGTCTCTTCCAGCTCTATGATTCTATGGGCTTGGTACTGGCACTTGCCTCAGATTGTCCCACCACCTCTTGTGCAGGGCCCTCAGTGGCCATGGGAGGGGTAGGGGGAGAAGCTGAAGGGGCAGGAGCTGGAGTAGGAGTGGGAGCTAGAGCAGGAACAGGAGCTGGAGTAGGAGCAGGAGGTGGCTGCTGGACCACTCAATAGAAGTGAGTATGCCGTCAACAGCGGTTGTGTATGCCACGCACATGCTGCAGATCTCTTGGGCCAGCTCCCACCAGGTGGTGTGGCACAGCTCCTGGTCTGCTTCCCACTTCTGGTCCTACCACTCCAGAGATCATTGGAGGCCATGCAGGGAGGTAACGAGTTCCTGCTCCAGGTCTTCATGGGCTCGTCTGTGGCGGTGGTCCCACAAAGTCAGGAGGCTGGCACAGGAGGTGTGAGGCACACTTGCAGCTGGTCCAGCTGTGAAGAATAAAGAGAAGGGCAGTCATCCCATAAAACAGGGTGCATGAAGCCTGGCCCTCATCTCTGAAGCAACACAGAAAGTTCTCAAGTCAGATGAAGACAATGTGCTTGGAGCAAGGCCATCTGTGGCCTATACAACGGGCCCCTTCTTGCAGGGGCACAGGTGTTCCCAGGGGCAACCTCGCTATTCCCATATCCCAGGGACAAGCAGGCATGGGAAGGCAGTGACCAGGCCAGAGCCTGTGTGTGGGAGGGGGGCAATGTGGTAGCTCAACTTCCCTACTTACCGCACATTCAACAGGTTTGGTAGTAGCAGCATCCCGCAGAGAGAGGACCTGCAGCCCCACCCGCTGGAGGAGCGGGGGGGAGACTAGGTGCGTATGAGCGGCAGACACTGCTTGCTACTGGGGTCCCCTCTACTTCCTTCCCCTCCCAGCAGGCTTTCCTATCTGGGGTCCGGTGTCTTCTGCCTCGCTGTGCTTGCTTGGGGGTGCATGCCAGTGGGCTTGAGTGGGCTTGCCAGTGTGCCATGAATGGTGCTGCTCTGTGTGTGTGAGTGTGTGTCCCTGATCCCATCTTCCTTAGTAGTGACTTGTGTTGGGAGGGTGTCTCACTCGTCAGGAGTAAAGCAGGAAAATCAGAAACCTGTGAACAGGAGCACATGAGTCCTCTGAGGCAGCCTGAAAGGGGCTATGTGCTCTGGACTGGCACGCCACGTGTATCTAGGCTGCTGCAAAATCCCCAGGCTGAGAAGGCCAAGTGAGGGGCATGCATGTAGCATGTAGATGGGGCAGCTGCTTCCTGCTGCCTCCCTTGATGTATGTCTAAGGAAAGTAATGGGGCTCACATGATGGGCCTTCCCCGGCTTTGTCCAATCCATGGGTGACATCTTGGGAGGGTGCTACATGCTCAAGGGACTGGCTGAGCTCCTCAGTAGTGGGCATTGTGGTTTCACTGGCTTGTTCCTCCTCAGCCACAGGCCTGCCCTCCAGAAGAATGAAGATGGGTATCTTCAGCCCAGAGTCCAAACAAGGAGGGAAGGACTGACCCACTTCCCAGGATGCGGTAGAGCTGGGCAAAGTAGAGGCAGGTCTGGGGTACCGCGCTCCCTAGCCTTAGTATAGGCCGGCCTAAGCTCCTTTACTTTTATGTGCACCTGCTCCTAGGTGCACATGTGGCCCTTCTGGCCCAGGCTGAAGGCCATCCAGGTATAGATCTCAGCATTCCTGCACCTGGTTCAGAGATCCTGGAGGTTTGCCTACTCTCCCCAGATCTCAATGAGATCCAGGATTTCTGCATCAGTCCAAGATGGGTCCTGCCTCCTCTGCCCCTGGGCGGGGCTTGGGAGCTGCCTGCGGCACTTCTGGCAGCTATGAAAGGCTCAGGAGGCATGCTGGGGTCTTCCATGGCAGAAGGGAAAAGCAGAGCTGGGCCCTGAAATGTGGCACAGGGCTAGTAGGGCCTACTCTGTGTCACAAACCCTTTCCCCTGTGGCTCAGGATTTAAGTGCTGCAGGGGAAGGGGAACTATGAGTTCTGATGAGTGCGGACAGAGTGACCAGCAGGGCACCTGCGTGAAGCCCTGGAGGCCATTTATTTCAAAATAACCACAGCTGCCCCATCTACATGCTATTTTGAAATAGGTGTTAATCCTCGTAAGATGAGGGATATGGATTTCAGAATAAGAAACCTATTATTTTGAAATTATTTCAAAATAATGGGCTTCTTTTGTAGACACTCACTTTGTTATTTTGAAATAACACTGCTGTGTAGATGTCCCCTAAAGGACTCTAGATGTTGTGGAAGATTTCTTAAACCTAAGGCCTTTTGAAGACAAAAAATGGTGTAACCCCCTTTTTCCTCCCCAGGTTACTGGGGAGCAGGTCACACTCACAGGTGTGCCCTGGCGCCTGATGTTTTAACCCATAAGAGATCCTGAGCACCCCAGTGGTGATGGTGTTTAGTTGGGGAAAGCCCTATCCACCCCCTTGCTGCAGTCCCTTGCTTGTAATGAATGTAAAATGGCGGTGCCTCCACCTGGCTGGCCTTGTACACACTCACTGGTGTGCCTTGAGAGCCTCCAGGAACATACTCATTCCAACATAAATCTGGATCTAATTCCAGAACAACTACAAATCATATACATCTAATAGAATACTTTAAAATAAACAATCTTTACTTAACTTAAATAAACAGGGATTAACAGATTTAGCAATGAATAGCATTAACAAAACACATAACAATAACTGAAGCTTATATAGCTAACATTTGTATTACCAGTGACCCCACCCCAGAGTGTGCACACCCCTGGACTCACAGCCCCAGACACTTGCGTGGGCGCGCTGATGTTGCAGCTGTAGTGGAGATTCGGTCCAGGCTAGACAGCAGCTCTGTCCCAGGCAGCACTTTTTCAACAAGGCCCAAAACTTACTGCCTCCTGCTGTGCCTATTGGAAGCAGCCTGCTGAATCCCAGTTCCAACAGGCATCTAGTCCCGGTCTGTAGCTGCCCCTGGACTGGATCAATGTCCTTGGCAGCAGCCTGGCTCCCCCTTCGGTTCCAAACTCCAAGGCAGAGTCCCAGACTGCTAGGCCTCTTTTCTTCAAGCACATGGAGAGACAGTCCTCTCTCCCCAAGAGTCCTTCCTTCCTGTTTTTCCCAAGGGCTCATGGGAATTGTAGTCTGGATTGCAGCACACAGGGTCTTTCCAGAAAAAACAGAGGCCCCTTTAGTAAGGGGACTACAATGGTATATATGGTAGGTGCTGCAGGTTAATCGGTCATCTTTATGTGGCAATATTGGTTATTACAGCCTTTTCTACTGATTAATAAGATTGGAATAGGAATGGGTTGCCCCTAAGCACGTAGGACAATGCAGACATCCAAAGGCAGTCTGTCAGAACTACTAGATAACCGGCAGTTTTCTCAGAAAGGTAGCAGCATTGAGCAAACTGGAGTGGCTGCTTTCATTAGGAAAATATATATCTGCCTGGGAGGCACAACTGGCTAGAGACCCTTACTTGTGGATTTGGTGGACTCTTAGGCTATGTCTACACTACAAAGTTAATTCGAAATAACAGCAGTTATTTCGAATTAACTTAAATAGCGTCTACACAGGCAAACCGCTATTTCGAAATAAATTCGAAATAGTGGAGCCCTTATTTCAAATTTGGTAAACCTCATTCTACGAGGAGTAACACCAAATTCGAAATAGCTATTTTGAATTAAGTGCTGTGTAGACACTTAATTCGAAATAGGGGGCCTCCAGCCCTTCCCAGGGAGCCCTGGTGGCCACTCTGGAAACAACCAGGAAAACTTACTCTCCTCTCCCCCAGCCCCGGAGACATTAAAGGGCTAGACCCTGGCCACAGTGCCTGTGCCAGCTCCAAGCCTGCCAGCCCCTGACCCAGTGGCCCCAAAACATGAGCCAGCAAGCCACTGGCAGCCAGCCCTCCACTGCTCCCCAGGAGCAGTCTGCCAGCTCGCAGGAGCCTGCCAGGGACTGCAGAAGGCGGGCACCTTCCTGGTCCAGGGTGGAGATCATGGACCTTATTCAGGTTTGGGGGGGATGCCCCCAATGTCCATAATCTCCGCACTAGACAGGAGGAATGCGGCCGTCTATGGCAGGATAGCTGCCAGCCTGGCCACCAAAGGCCACATGCGAACCCAGGAGCAGGTTAGCATGAAAGTCAAGTTGGTCCGGCGAGACCCCCAACCCTGAGCCCTGAGCTTCCCCTCCTCCTTCTTCCCCTTGCTTCCTCCTTCCAGCTCCCTCCTCCCAGGTTTCCCCCTCCCCTCTTCCACCCTCTCTCTTCCCCCTCCCACCTCCTTTTCCCAGTCTCCCCAGAGGTTCATCCCCCAGTTTTGTTCAATAAACCCAGTTTCTATTTTTGAACATATGTGTCTTTTATTTGACATCAGGAAGGGAGGCTGCAGAGGGGTAAGTGGAAGGACGTGAGGGAGGAATGGGGCACAAGCCCCTGGTGGGGAGAACCGGGGAGGCTCTGAGGGGTGGACGCTCTCCCTCAGGGCCTCCTGGATCCTGACAGCCCCCTGATGGACCCCCCGGATGGCAGCCTGCAGCAAGTGCAGCCGGGCTGATGGCAACAACCCCACAAGATGCACCCAGGGGCAGCTCTGGCTCCATGTGGCCGAGTGCTGTGTTGTCCCGAGTGTGGGCACTCAGGGCACTCCAAGACAGGACTGCTTTGCTGTCCCTCATCGAGGTAGACAAGCGGGGAACCCTGAGAACTGTCTGTCCGGGGTGGGGGTAGGGTCCCTTTAAGCATGGAGCTCAGTTAGCCTCAGGCAGCAGCCCCACACACTAAGTCCTAACCTGATGCCCTGCCAGCACTGGTTCCGGCCAGCCTTAACTTCGGTTCAGGGTCCACTCAGTGTGGACGTGCTATTTCGAAATAGCAAAATGCTATTTCGAAATAGTTTTTGTGTATAGATGCGTTATTTCAAATTAGCTTAATTTGAATTAACTATTTCAAATTAAGTTAATTTGAAATAGCACTGTAGTGTAGACATACACTTAGGACTTAGAAGAAATTACCTCAGAATCAGGCTCAGAAAACTCATCATGCTGGCTATGTGTGACAAGGACTATCCTGAAGCCCATATGGGCAGCTAAATTCACCTGTCTTTTTCTGCTACCTTAAAAAGACTGCAGATATTCTCATTTTCCTACCACTGTTAAACCTTCAGCACACCATCATTTAGCTAGCACTGAGGGATTCACACTTTGTGTTATTATGGGAATCTGAAGATACACAAAACATTTCTAAACACCTCATTCTTTCCCAAATATATTGTAATCCTTCAGTTTTTCAGTAAAATCAAACACCATCACAAATAATTTTCCTTTTAAACTCCTATGAAAGAGGGAAAGCAGCAAAAAGTTATTTGAATGACCATAGACTTCCTTCAGAAACACAGGAATGAAGCCAACCTAACAGTAGTAGACAGAGATTTAAAGGTCAATGAACACACACTTTGGTATTGACTTTAATTTGCATATTAAATAAAATTAGGTCCTTCTGGAAAGATAGCAAAAAACACATTCCCATTTGTAAATGTAATTTTCATTAGTTATTTGAATGTGACCATAAATATTTTACTAGTATACTAAATAATTTTACTCGTGGCACTTCTGTTTGAATTATCTCTACCCAGAACATGACTGATAGTTACATCCTGGTTCTTAAAGTACCATGCTGTCATAAATGTAGTGAAATGCACTCGTGTATTTTTGCACTCATTTTGCATTGTACATGTGTGGCAATAATATTAGATGTCATTTCATAGAATCATAGGGCTCGCAAATACCTCAGGAGGTCATCAAATCCAGCCCCCTGCCCAAGCTATGTCACTAAGCTGTGAAAAAATATTAGGATTACAAAGTTAAACCCAACAAAGTTACTTTCATATTAGGTTAGCAGTAGGGCAAAAGTGTTAAAATTGTTGACATTACTATAGATATTCATTCAGAGAAAGAGAAGAATGAATTAAGGCACACAGGAATTACCAAATTAGATCAAACCAGTGGTTGGACTAATCCAGGCTCCTCAATCCAGTTTTGGAGAGAATAGGACGGTTCTGAGTAAGAGTCATTAAAACCTCCAAATGGATTCCATAACTACGTAGGGGAAGGTTCTTCCTAACCTCAGACAATTAATTATTATTTTATCCCATAAAAATTGCCAATTTAATTAATCATTTAAATATGTGCTTGACTTTAAGCAAGAATGAAGTCCTATTCAAGTCAATGATACTATTCAAAACCTTAATGTTAGGCATATGCTTAAGCACTTGGCATATGCTTAAAGCCTGAGGACTTGTACTGCTTATAAATTTTTATCCTATTTTCTGTATCTGACTATGTTCTTTAAGCCTCTAAGAATTGTTTTAATCCTTTGGACCATAGCAGCAACTGGGATCAATAAGTTCCCTGAGTTAAGTGTTGTTTGATTAAAGTATTTCCTTTAGTGGGTTTTGCCTTTGAATTTCATTGAATGTCCCCTTGTTCTTGTATTTTGAGAAAGGTCAAATAAAAACACTTATTTTGCTCCGTGTAGACTATTTGTGTGTTTATACACATCTATCATCATCCGTGTTCCTTCTAAGATATTCCAACCATGAGTGGAGTGAGTTTTGGCTTGTGCAGTAATATTGAGGCCACGTACGCTGGTTTGGATGTGTGCTACCGTGGTACCCAATTTATTAACACACACGTGTTCCCGGTCACTGAAGTAAACCCTTCCCCACCATGCAACATGTCCCATTCCCAGCCACCGGAGCAGACCTCCCCCTCCCCTGACATGAAGCAGGTCCCATCCCTGGCCCCAGCCACCAGAATAGTCCTCACCCCCCCTTTCCCCATCACACGGCCGTGACAGGTCCTGGCTGCTGCCCCAGAGATTCCCTCACAGCTCTCCAGAGGAGATGGGCGGGGGGAAGAATTTCCTGTGCATGGCTGCACAGGAATGCACCTTAGCAGAAAATATGATCATTATCCTTATTTATTCATCTGCTTCCCAAAGCAATCCTAACTTTTGTAATCTCTCTCCATGTGAAGTCTTTGCATGACTTGAAGCATTAATTGAAACTGCTGCAAATGCAGTAATTGTTCAAATTGAAATTGGGCTAAGTGACTGGAAATAATATCACATCTCCTGTAAAAAAAAATGTGGTCTTGAATGCACAAAACGATATAAAATTAAATCCTGTCTAATCATAAAGACAGTACTTCCAGAAGCGCAGTGCCCCTAACATGTGTCAGGCACTGGCTCAGTAATAACTCAGTTGACATGCCAACATCATCCAAAGTGAAATCAAAACAGAAATTAACCCTTAAAGAAATTCTGTCTGTGAACAGGGAAACTAAAATTTTTACAGGTAAACACCAATGGGTAACCAGCTAGCTGTGTCACCTTTTCAATTAAAGATAGGCAAATTTCACAGGGTTCATTACGCAAAGCAGTGAAGCCCTTTCCCACCTCCTTACCAGAAAAAAGATCACTGGCCAGGCCCTTATCTAGAAAAAGATACTACTGTCACTGGGAAAGTGCAGTCCCCCATACTTTTCCTCTGCCTCCATGCTACTACACATGGTGCCACCTTCGGCACCACTAAATTCAATGGGAGCAGATCTCTTGGGCTTAAGTAGGTTCCTGGTTGAGCCTATGGAGAGCAATGCTGATGCATTAGGTCATTGTGGCCATGAATGTATTTGTTTGCACATTGGTCATATACTATAGAGATAAAGATGACAATGTCTTCAATGTTCACATATGTCTGCTAGGTATTCAATTCTTACTAGGTCTCAGTATGCCTGCCCATAACTCCCATTGCTATGTTTTACCATGTTTAACTCCACAAAACCCTAAGAGGCTGGGAAGTGCTATTATCCCCATGTCACACCTGGGGAACTGAGGCACAGAGTATATGACTACAGAGCTGCTGGGAACAAATCTCAAACCCCAGATGGACATTCTGGCTCAGGCTCTGTAGTGTACCCTTTCCCTAGGCTTCAGAGCTGGAGCTGGAACATCAAAGAAACATTTATTCTGCTATTTTTAGAGCACTGGCCTGAGCCAGGCACAGCAAGCCTGTTGACCTGTGTGGGACACTCTCCCAGAAGCTAGATAGAATTACACAGAGGCTACATCTAGACTGCAGGCTTCTTTTGGAAAAAGCTTTTCCAGAGGAGATCTTCTGGAAAAACTTTTTTTGAAAGAGAGCGTCTACACAGCAAAAGTGCAACGAAAAAGCAATGTGCTTTTTTGAAAGATAGCGTTCACATTGATTGGATGCTATCTCGTATTTCAATAGTGATTACCAGGGCTCAACAAATAATATAATCTACTCGCCAGTGGCGAGTACATTACAACCCGGAAGAGACGGCGCAGAGCGATCTGCGCATGCGCAGAATGATCTGCGCACGCACAGAGCGCAGAACTGGGCAGCTGGCGAGCAGTGCTCGCCACTGCTTGGTGAGCCCTGGTGATTACTGTGGACGAAATGGCCACCAGGGCACCTGTGCTTTTTCCTGGAGGCCTCTCCTTTCATAAGAACTCCCTCTTCTGCATCCACACACACCTTTTTCTGAAAAAGGCTTCTTCCTCGTAGAATGAGGTTTACTGCTGTTGGAAAAAAAACCCTGCGTTCTTTCAACTTTCTGCAGAAAGAATGCAATAGCAGTGTGGACTCAAGTATTGTTCATCTGGGAAAATGGCCATTTTTTTCAGAAAAACACTGCAGTGTAGACATACTCAGAGAGACATAAGGACTTGCTCATGTCCTATAGAAATCTGTAGCAAAGCAGCGATTTGAACCTATCTTTCCCAGTTCTAGGCTAGTGCTCTAATGACTGTACTGTCCTTTCTTTGCCCGATAACTTCAGGCACTTATATAAACCTCTCCAATTACATTCCTCCCCTCAAGTTTGCTCTGTCATCTGATCAGTTCAACCCATTTCAGTGTTTCATTCTTAACACTTGGTAGATCTTGAGAATAGAAAATAAAGAAAATAGGGTGTTAGAGTGGAGCCTTGGTGTCACCTGCCCAGAAAGCCAATCCTTCAAAGTGCTGAATGCTTTCTGTGAGCTACTCAGCCTCCGTAGTGATTGAGTCTCTCATGCATAGGCTTTCCTTCATGTTATTTTTAGATGCTTTGTTGTCTGTCTGCTGCTGCTGCAGGATGAAAACCTCTTGCCCCAAAACCAATAGTGTCTCTCCCACTACTAAGAAAAGAAACATGGTTTTAATCACTAACTTACTTCTCAGCTGGGTTTTTGTTTTGTTTTAGTGAATTTTGTAAACTTTCCTGGAATTTAGTGCACTGATAATAAAGTGTGCAATTTCTTTGTAACTTAAAAAAAGGAAAAAGAAAAAAATAAATAATGCAGAGAAAAGATACTTTTGCCCATCTGCAATCGTTGTACTTTTCTATATACTATTGGCAATAAATTTAACTGGCTATTTTTCAGTTGGATCAAAACACTTAAATTACAAATCTAATGACTTTTCCATTGATTTTCAAGGTAATCTTTTCCTGAGGAAAGATATCTCACTTTCAATACGCCACAATAAACAGTGCACTGCAGTATTATATCTTCATAACTGCTATCTTCATTTTGCTAATTTGTAACTAGAAGACCTGAGTTATAACTATTTGGATGGATGATTATGTAATAAATATTAATAAAACCATAATATTTTATACACAGGTAGTACTTATCCTGAATGAGTTCAAGGAGCTTGATAGACTATGAAAGAAATCCTCTAGTTCCTTATTTGGTTGTGAAAAGCCCTTTGGTGCAGTAAATCCATCATGAAAACAGGAGCTGTGAAGGGCAAGACCATAGGTGAGATATAGGAGCTATGAAGGGGGAGACGATAGGTGAGATAGTCAGCAGACAGAAGATGCTGTGATGGTTTGAGTATTGCTTGAACTTCAGTTCTACTATTCCCAGTTCACTCATGATGGGCATTCCATGTGCTTTATGAGAATATGCTTGTGATATGAATGTGTCATAACTCAGATATGTTTGATGCAAGATGGCTCATATCATTGGATATTGTGATTTACTGAATATGATTATCCCATATGTATGGATGTATCACTTTTGTAGATTGTTAGGAATACTTACCTGAGTATCTTTAATTTCATATTTGTTGCTTTGGGTTACACCCACTGCTGACATGTCAGGTATAACAATGAAAAAGGCCACAGTGCTGATAGCCCATGAGCAAGAATCAATGAACTGTGAAAGAACTTAACTTTCAAGAAAACCCATGGGTCAGGCCATGAAGAATGTCTGCTAGGTCACGATCTTGATTTCTGTAATTTTCCATGAGAGATTGGGAAGGGTCAAACTTGAAACAAAAGACATAGGCCTAGTATAAAACCTATTTAAGGGTGAAGAGTGAGAGAACCCTGGTAATCAGTTCTCCGCAGCTACCCCACCAAAGATGACTTCTGGAAACAACTATGACTGAACTGGAGAAAGGGACTGGCCAATGCTGCAAGGGTGTGTAGCCCATGAAGAAGATTATTAGAACTGCATTTAGGGTGATATCTTACATTTAACTGCTCTCCTTTAGGGTATTCAGCTTAGCTTGTATGTTTATTTATTTTGCTGTTATCTATTTTGTTCAGTCTGCTATCTCTTCTGACCACTGTTTATATGTAATCACTTTTGTTTAGTAATAAAACCAGTGTAATTACCATCTGGGAGGAGCAAGGAACCTGTACATTTCTCTTTTTACACTGAGAAAGAGAGTGAATTTCATGGGTTTCACTGAATAGAACTTTATACACCGTGGCTACATCTACAATGCACATTAATTCTGGAATAAGCTATTCCGGAAGAAGTATTCCGCAATGGCTTATTTCGAAATAGCGCGTCTACATGCCAAATGATCATCAAAATAGCGCTGAGCTATTTCGAATTAGAGCGTCCACAGTCACATTTAAGGCTACCTAAAACCACTTCAGGCAGGGCATCAGGACAACAGTTACTTCCTAGAGCTGCTGCCTGAGGCTATCTGAGGCTTCTGCTTACAGGGATCCCCATTACAGCTGAGTCTCAGGCTTTTTTCCTTTCTCTACCTCATCTAAAGACTGCAAAGCCTTTGCTCTGCCTGCTGTGGTTGCCCTAGCAGACACCTCAGCTCTCTAGACATGAAGCCAGACCTGCCTCTGGGCAGTTGATGGCTATTGCACGTCATGCAGCAGTTTCTGCAGGCTTCCTCCTAGGCTCTGCAGGAATGCAACCCCTTGCTCTGCTTGGAGACCCTCCTCAGCTCTCTGCTGGCATGGCTCATGCTGCTGGATCCCACCTGCCCTCCACAGCACTCCGTGCACTGTCACATCCAGCATCTGGACACCAGTGCTGACTGGTGGGATTGGCTCATCATGGAGCAGTGGGACAGCCAGCAGTGGCTCCAGAATTTTTGGATGCTTTCTGGAGCTCTGTGAGTGGCTCACCGCTTCCCTCTGGTGATGGGACACTCACATGAGGCCCACCATTCTCCTCCAGAAGTGGGTCACCATCACCCCATGGAAGCTTGCCATACTGGACAGCTACTAATCCATCGGGAACCAATTTGGCATGGGGAGATAGACTGTTGGGGCCCTGCTCATGAAGTATGGCATTCTCAGGCTGTTGTCCCAGGAGTGGAGTGGACTGCAGGAATGCAGCTCCCTAGGGAAAGGGGTGGGGTGTGGTGCAACCCCCCTCCTTGGGAGGTTTTTCAGTCCCACCTTCACAAAGCCCTGCAAGGGTATAGGGTAAGTGGGGAGGGGGGGCTTGTTCCTGGTATGTGTAAGAGGAGGAGGGGTTGGCCTTAGAGACATCCCAAGGGTTCTGGCCACCCTCTGTTTGTTTGTCTCCTATAGGTGGTGTGGACCATCAATACCATCTTGCTGCACAGGGTCATCAACCTTGGCGATGTGGCTTTGCCAGCATGGGCATCCCCAACTGCAGAGGGTCTACTGATGGCACCCACATCCCCATCCAGCTCCCCGATCACTGGGCATCTGTCTACATCAACTGGAAGGGGTACTTCTTGATGGTCCTGCAGGCCATCACAGACCACTGGGGCCAGTTTACAGACATCTATGTCAGGTGGTAAGGGAAGGCGCACAACATCTGCATCTTCCACAACTCCAGCGCATTCCAGAAACTGCACACAGTATCTTTGTACCCCGACCGGACCATCAGGGTCGGGGATGTGGACTAGCCCATGTGCGTGGTAGGAGATGCTGCCTACCCTCCCTTGCCCTGGCTCATGAAGCCCTACATCAGCCACCTTGGCCACTCCAGGGAACAGTTCAACACCAAACTCAGCAGGGCCTGCATGGTCATTGAGGGTGCCTTCAGGTGTCTGAAGGTGCGGTTCAGATGCCTCCTCACCTGGGTGGATGTCAGGAAGCGGAACATCCCACACATAGTGGCCGCATGTTCTGTGTTCCACAATATTTGTGAGCAGAAGAGGAAGGTGTTCCTGCCAGGGTGGGAGGCAGAGGAGGGATGTGAAGAGGCTCAGGGCTGGGAATGACACCTGGCTCTGGGGATCCCACCGCTAAATGTGTGGGGACCTCGGTGGCAATGGGGAGGGAGATTGGGGGAGAAAAGGGAGGAACAGGAGTGGGAGCTGTAGCAGGAGTGGGAGCAAGCACAGGCAGCAGGGTGGAGACCAGAGATTGCATGGCTGTGCACATGGTGCAGCCCTGATCCAGCATCTCCTACTGACTGTCTTGCTGCAGCTGGATGTCTTCCTGCAGTCAGTGGTCTATGCTCTGCTCCATGGATGGAAGTGCCAAGAGGTGTTCTCTTTGGAAGTCATCCATTGGTCTCTGACGCCTGCAGGTCCCTCAGCTTTGGGAGCTGCCCTGGTTGGTGTCAACTGCCCCCCTCTCACAGCTGGTCTAGCTGTGGAGAATAGAGAGATGATCAGTCATCCCAGGAGACACTGTGCCTGAAACCCAGCCCTCATCTCTGAACCAAAAGCGAGAGTTCTCAGCTCAGATGAAGGCAATGTTCTTGGAGCAAGGCCATGTACACTCTAGCCAGTGGCCCTGTGCCTGCAGGGGCCCAGATATTTCTGGGAGGGGGAGCCTCATTCCCCCTCCCCCCATCCTAGGGACAAGCAGGCATAGGAAGGTGTCAGCCAGACTGGGAGCCTGCAGACAGGAGTGAGGTCACAGAGTGGCTGGTCTTCCCTCCGCGCCATATATCTGCCTGGTTCAGCAGTGGCGGCATCCCGCAGGGAGAGGACTTGTATCCCTGACCACTGGAGGAGAAGGGGACAGGGTGTTGGGGTGAAGTGTGTGTAAGTGGCCGATGATCTCGCCATACTGTCCCCAGGAGTAGATGCTGCCCCGAGAGTACGGGAATTCCCATGTGCCAAGTGCAGCACTGCTAAGGGTGTATGTGTGTGTGTGTGAGTCTCCAAGTCCCCAGCCTCCTTTTAGAGGTGGCTGGTGGAAGGATGGTGTCCCACCCCAGTGTCATGAGTATGGAAGGCCTCTCCAGACACCCTGTGGCCAATAGCACAAGGGTCCTCTGGTGCAGTCTGCTGGGGCTGTGTGCCCCAGACTGGTACTCCAGGTGCTCCCACATGCACAGGCTACTGGGTGATCTCCAGGACGCAAAGGCCAAGCAAAAGGCATGCCCCAACTCCTCCCTCCTATCCTCTCCACCCTGTGTGCATAGGGAACATGATGGCACTCACCTGATGTGGATTCCCCAGCCTCGGACGATACCTAGGACATATCCAGAGCCTGGGGTACCAGTTCCAGGGTCAGGAGGGTGATGCTGCTGGCCTTGTCCAGCTCCTCCTCTTCCTCCTCCTCCTCTGTTCCCCAGGAGTATGATGACAGGTATCTCGAGCCCTGAGTCCACTACTGGGGTGGAGGAAGGGGACTTACCCACCTCCCCAGGATGTGGTACGGGTCCTCATAGTAGGGACAGGTGTGCAGTTCTGTCCCGCAGCAGGAGCTGCACTCTTGGGCCCTGGCATATGCCTGGCAGAGGTCCTTAAATTTCATATACACCTGCTCCTGTGTGTGGATGTGCCCCTTGTTGGCCAGGCTCTCGGGCCATCCAGACATAGACTTCTGTGTTCCTGTGTCTGGTGTGGAAATCCTGGAGATTTGCCTCCTTGCCCCAGTTCTCAATGAGGTCCATGAACACTGCACCAGACGAGGAAGATGCATGACTCTTTTGGGCCTGGGCAGGCTCCTGGAAGCTGTCTGACTTCTTCCTGGGAGCAAGGGAGAGCTGGGTGGGAGCAGTAGGCTGGCTTATTTTGCCAAAATTCAAGGCAGTGGCAGCTGCTGGGTGGCTCAGGGCTGTCAGGCCTGCTGTCTGCCACAAGCCCTTTCCCTGAGACCACAGCTTTAAAGGGAAAGGGGGACTATACAGTTTGGCTGAGTATAGACAGAGTAGCCAGCAGGGCACCTTGGGAAGGGCTGGAGGCTGCTTATTTTGAAACTAGCCAATTAGCCCGTCATAAGACGGGATTTTCAGGTCTCTCCTCCACGTCGGTCTTCTCTCCTGAGCCTCCGGTCTCTCGCTCTGTCTGTCTGTCTGTCTGTCTCTCTCTCTCTCTCTCTCTCCTCCTCCTCCTACTGCCTCCCCCTCTCAGCTCTCCTCCTCCTACTGCCTCCCCCTCTCTCTCTCTCTCAGCTCTCCTCCACCTCCTGCCTCTCTCTCTGTCTGTCTCTTGCAGCATGGGGAGCACGGAGCCCAAACAGTCGCTTGTGCCACTTGCTCCCATGCAGCGGCCCAGCTGAGCGGCGCAGAAGTCAGCCGAGCGCCACTGTGGGAGGCGAAGGGGAGCAGGGTGGTGATGTTCACGGCCAGGGGGCGGGGCCTGGAGCCGCTGTCACACCGCAGATCACTGCCCTGCCCCCCTTCACCTCCTGCCATGGCGCTCGGCTGACTTCTGTGCCGTTCAGCTGGGCCACCGAGGGGGAGCAAGTGGAGCAAGCGGCTGTTTGGACTCCCCCACGGCGGCCCAGCTGAGCAGCGCAGAAGTCAGCCGAGCACCATGGCAGGAGGCGAAGGAGGGCGGGGCGGTGACGTACGCGGCCAGGCCCTGCCCCCGGCCATGTACGTCACCGCCCCACTCCCCTTCCCCTTCCGCCGTGGCACTCGGCCGACTTCTGCGCTGCTCAGCCAGGCCGCCGCGGGGGAGCAAGCGGTGCAAGTGGGTGCTGCATGGGGAGCGCGGGGCCCAAATGGCCACTTGCACTGCTTGCTCCCTCGCGGCAGCCCAGCTGAACAGTGCAGAAGTCAGCTGAGTGCCATGGTGGGAGGCAACAGCGCCGCCCAGAGGGAATAGCCAGCATTTCAGTGTTACAGAGTCACAGACATTGGGCTACTATATGTATGATAACTGCAGCTGCCCTGTCTACACAGCCTCTATTTCAAAATAGCTATTTCGGAAAAGGTGTTATTCCTCATACAATTAGGTTTAACAATGCTGAAATAAGCCACCTGTTATTTTGAAATAATTTCAAAATAACGCAATTGCTGTGTAGATACTCACACAGTTATTGCGGAATAATGGCCATTATTCCAAAATAACTTTGCTGTGTAAACATACCACATAAGATGGATTTATCTAGGATTCAGCTCCCAGAGGGTTTGTGTACCAAGGGCACCATTTTGGGAGAGCGGGGGAAGGAGCAGCAGCCATAAGTACTGGGACATGGCTTGCTTTTCTTCCTATTCCCCTGACTATCAGGAAGCAAGGAGAAAGTATTTGGATTCCATGAATTACTCTTCTGACCCCTTCCTTCACCAGCCAGGAGTAAGAGGCATGTACGGAATCCAAGTACTTTCCCCTTGCTCCTTGATAGTCAGGGGAACAGGAAGAAAAGCAGTTGTGTCCTGGTGTGCACAGCTGCTGTTCTCCCTGTTCTCTTGAAATGATGCCCTTTTGGTGTACATGTATTCTGGGAAAAGGCTTCACACTGTATTGCTTCCAGTTTGTATTTACACCATAGGGATGTGGCCCTATGCCTGTGTCTCAGTTGAAGCAATCTAGAAAGCTAAGCTCAACAAGACAGGGTTACAGGGTGCCCAGAACATTGGAGAAGCAGTCTCAGTGGTGTTCAGCATATCAGGAGACAGTTCCAAGGGGGTCCTGATTCATGATCCCATTCTCCTTAATAGGCTGGGCTTCCTGTTTGGATTACATTTCTGATAATGCAACAAAGTACTCACTCCCTCTTACGGTGCATTATGGGAGACAAAGTTTAGGCTTTCAGAAATTCTATTTTTGGAAAAAAACCTTGGCATTTTCCAGAGAAAGCTAATTGTTTCACAAAAAAATTATTTGGCTGAAAATCCAGTTTTTCACTGAAAAATAGAATGTTTTTTACCACCCTATTCATGGAGCCAAACTGTGTTATTTAAAAAAAAATCATCTTTTATTTTTTAATCAGATTTCTTTATTTAAATTAAAATATATTTTTCTTTTTTAAAAACAAACCTACATAAAATTAAATTTGAAATTATGACAACCTATGCTAACGTCTAAATATACTATAATCTATTAAAATTATTTAAATACAAATACGATATTCAAGCAATACATGATTGCTGCCAAAGTTAAATAGAACCACTAAATTCGTACAAGTCACCAAGGCTATGTCTAGACTACAGGTTTCTTTTGGAAGAAGATTTTTCTTCTGAAAAAACATCTTCTGAAAGAGAGCGTCCACGCTGCAAAAGTGCATAGAAAAAGCAATCTGCTTTTTCAAAAGAGAGCATCCAGACTGAATGGACGCTGTCTTGCATGTAAGCTGTGATTACTATGGGCAGAATGGCTAGCAGGGCACCTGTACTTTTTCCTCTTTCCTCTTCTTCCAAAAAAACTCCCTCTTTCCCGTCCACACACGCCTTTTGCAAAAGACCTCTTTCGCAAAAAGGCTTCTTTCTCGTAGAATGAGGATTACCAATGTCTGAAAAACCCCTGTGTTCTTTCAATTTTCTTGCAGAAGAATGCAATTGCAATGTATGTTCTTCAAGTTTTGTCAGAAAAATGGCCATTTTTCTGACCAAACTCTGTAGTGTAGACATACCTCAACTAAGCAGCTGGAAGCTAAATCAAAATTTGACAGCAGCAGCTTCTTCTGCAGGTGCAGAGAGAATATTTGCTTAATTTCACTTTATTCAACTAGTTGATTCAAAGTTGAGAAGCTGTTGAGAACTGAAGAGACAGGAAAATTTATTTTTCTCTCTCAAACTATGAATAAAAAATGACACAAGAGGATGAGATTTACTAGTCTTAATATCGCAAATGACATACTGACCAGAAACAATCAGTTCAATTTAACTGCTGGTATTTCCTTTGTTTAATAAACCAGTAAGTTTCATATATAAAGTCTGTTTTGGTAATCTTATTTTCCTTTTTATATGTCACATTTAATGTAGTTTTATTTAAGTGTTAAATACATTTAAAATGATGGTTTTGTGCAATTTTAAATGCAACACAAATCTTAAGCAAAACATTAATCATAATCTTGTAAATAAGAAAGAGAATAGAATAGCATAAAAAATGTAAAAATAGAAATAAAAATATAGAAACATAAAAATAGAATAAAAATATAAAAATTAAGGACCTGTTTAAATGTATATTAAGCTACAAAATTGCTTAATTATTTAATTATTCTGATTTAAATTGATCCACAATACAACCAATACTGCTGCATATTTCCTTTGACAAAAATAAACATCACCTTACTAATGAAATCTGACTTACCAATTAACCATGTAGTATAGGAGAAGAAGCAGGGTCACACAATTGGGGCCAAAATTCTGGTCTTAATTACGCTGGTGCAAATATGGAGAATTCCTGAATTGAGGGATCAGTATATAGCCATGTATTATTTATACAATAAAACATTTGGGCCAAACTCAGGACTTACATAAAAAGATGCATCTCCACTGACATCAGTAAATTTGCACCTTCTTGCAATAGGTCTGAATTTATCTTCATGTAGATGGCTGACACAAAATGAATCTTGTATTTTATATTTCCTTTATAAACTACCTTGCAGATCTTCCATGGCATTTAAGACTGCCATAATAAAAGATGAAGCATTTATTAAAATGGGAATGATTTGGTTCATTGCATTTCAAGGCTCACACTCTAAGTATATCAGCCCCTCAAGGTTTCTTCTCTCTCTAATTTGCATAAATAATTAATAGTTTCGCAACAGCAGGTTTGGGCAAATTGATTCAACTTAATTAATAACCAACCCAAACTGTCACCCAGAACTAAACTTCTGCCCCAAAGATTGAAAGAAATTCATAATATCTAGGAACCAGAATTCATAATAACTAGGAAAATGTTCTTTGTTGCTACTATGAAAATAAATATTAACAGCAGCAATTAGTGATTCTTTTCAAACCCCATTTTTTTTTTTCATTTTAATCTATATCTTGCACTTCCTGGCTCTGGAAGTGGAAATGCCAAAAATACTGAGAGAAATTGCCAGGCTAATTTTGTAGACCCCATCAAATTCATAAGGATTGAAGGGGTTATAATCTTGATTGAGCCCTTAGCCTTCCTGAAGATTATTTCTCTCTGTTATTATTAAGTAATATTCATGTACACCTCAAAACTTTGCATGACACTTGACAGAGATTGATAAAAACAAAATGTCATGCCCTTCAAATTTGGCCACTAAGCAAGATGGGTACACAAAAAGGAGGGTCAAGAGAAATCAAATGACAATTACATTAGTCCTAGTACAGAGCATGTAAAGCCCTGATATACTGAAGTAGAGACTGGGGTAGGGTAAATGAACCAGAAGTCATTACAAAGTGGAAGTCACTATGGGTATGTCTACACTAGCCCCCTAGTTCAAACTAGGGAGGCTAACGTAGGCATTCGAAGTTGCAAATGAAGCCCGGGATTTAAATATCCCGGGCTTCATTTGCATCTTCCCGAGTGCCGCCATTTTTAAATCCCCTTAGTCCAAGCTCCGTGCACGCGCAGCTACACGCGGCACGGATGCGTAGTTAGTGGGATCTCTAATTCGAACTGCGTACACCTCGTTCCACGAGGAGTAATGGTGGTTCAATTGAGATCCTAATTCGAACTACCTACTCTGTGCCGCGTGTAGGTGCGGCACGGAGTTTGACTAAGGATTTAAAAATGGCGGCGCTGAAGATGGGAAATGAAGCCCGGATATTTAAATCCCGGCTTCATTTGCAAACTCATCGCTCACGTTAACCTCCCTAGTTCGAACCAGGGGGCTAGTGTAGACATACCCTATGAGAGGAGGCATTTGTAGATAATGTGGTAGGTCCTGTGCACAAAAAGGGATATCATTTCAAGTGTGCAGAGTAGCATGAGACAGACAGAGCATTGAGGCCAGGGTGGAAGAATCAGACTAAGGCAGCAGGCAAAAGCAGGAAGCGATTGGAGATGATGGATGAGACAGAACTGTGCTGAGAGATTTAAAAATGAAATTGATTAATCTGAACTTCACATGGAAAGAGATAGGGTACCAGAGAAAAATCTGGAAGACCAATGACAGGGTAAGTTCTAGTTCTGAATGTCAAAAGCTATGGCAACTCAGATGAGATAATGCCATAGGATGAAGCAGGTTCTGATTGTAGACAATTACATGTAATCACTGATGCATAACACATGACACTATATATCAACTATGGGCTTGATCCTGAGGGTATGTCTACACTACAGAGTTAATTCGAAATAACAGACATTATTTCGAATTAACTTTAATAGCTGTCTACACATACAAACCGCTATTTCGAAATAAATTCGAAATAGTGGAGCCCTTATTTCGAATTAGGTAAACCTAATTCTACAAGGAATAACACCTAATTCGAAATAGCTAATTCGAAATAAATGCTGTGTAGACACTTATTTCGAATTAAAGGGCCTCCAGCCCTTTCCAGTTCCCCCGGTGGCCACTCTGGGACAAACCAGGAAAACTCCTCGCCTCTCCCCCAGCCCCGGGGCCCTTAACGGGACAGACTCTGGCCACTGGGCATGTGCAAGAGCCAGGCCTGCCAGCAGCTGCAGACCCTCAGCCAGTGGCCACAGGATGGCAGCCAGTGGCAGCCAGCTCTCCCCCTCCCAGTCCCCCAGCACCCAGGGGCCAGCCAGGGGCCGTAGATGGCACGCACCCTCATGGACTAGTGCGAAGATCATGGACCTCATTGAGGCTTGGGGGGAGGCCCCCAACTTCCATGATCTCCGCACTAGGCGGAGGAATGCGGCCATCTATGGCTGCATAGCAGCTACCATGGCCAGGAAAGGCCACAGGTGCATCCAAGAGCTGGTGCACCTGAAGGTGAAAGAGCTGCGGCAGGTGTACCCCAGGGCCACCTGGGGTGGCGCCACAGCAGGGGATGACATCTGCCCATACTTCCCCAACCTCGACCAACTCCTGGGGGGTTGGGCGGTCAACGCCAGCCCGGGAGGTAGCGAGCCGGGACCAGAGGGCCCTGACCCGGGCACACTAGAGAGGCCACAGCCAGCTGATCCAGCACCGGAGTCGGCAGGGTCGTCCAGGGAGGCCATACCAGGTAAGTGCCAGCACTGTCCCCTACCCTGGGGGGAGGCGGGGAGGGAAACCAGGGACCGCATGCGTGGGCCATGCCTTCCATGGATCACGCAGCCACCTGTGCACGTGCGAGCATGTGCCATGCCACCCTTGGGCAGGTGGCTCCAGTTGCGTGACACCCAGGGGCCGTGGCCCAATAGGCACATGCATGTGTGAAGAGACCTGACATGCTCCCAATCTCGGGGCGGGACCCAGCAGGACGCTCTCCCTTCACACGCCCCCTCTACACAGAGGTAGGGGACATCTCCCCTCCGCCCCGGCCACACTATACACAGCACAGGGGCACAGGTGCGATCTTTGGGCAGCTCCCAGTCCTGGGGAGAGCCAGACATCCTGACCATGGCCTCTATGCAAGCACATCGGCTCTGACGGTGCAGGGCATGGTCGCCCTCACATCGCGGGAGGGGCTGGGCATCATCCACTGTGTCCCCTGGGAGAACTGACCACTTCTCTTCTTTCTCTACAGCTGCACCAGCTGCTCGTGCAGGGCGCACCACCCCGCCTGGGACATGCTCCCGCACCCACGGCCTGCTCCGGACCACCAGCATGTGGCAGGAGTACTGGGACCTACACCTGGGGGCCCTGTGAGCCCTGCACTGCACCATCCAGGCCTGGATGCTGGAGGACTTGCAGCTCCGCCGGGAGCAGCTTGCTGAGGACTGAGCCATGAACGCAAACCTGCAGGCCCTGCTGCAGAACATGCTGCCCCATGCCAGTCCTGTGCCTGCCCCCCAACTACTGTTCCTCCTCCCACTCCTGCCCCCCCTCCCACCTCTTCCTCCTCAACCTCCACCTCAATGTCCACACCCCCCACCTCAACCTCCGCACCCTCCTCCCCATCCCCGGGATGCCGAGGCTCCCTCCCCCACCGTGCTGGGAGGCGGTTGGCCCGGAGAGACCCCCGCCCTGAGTGCTGAGCTTCCCCTCCCCCTTCTTCCCCTTGCTTCCAGCTCCCTCCTCCCAGTTTTCCCCCTCCCCTCTCCCACCCTCTCTCCTGCCCTCTCCCACCTCCTTTCCCCGTCTCTCCAGAGTTTCATTCCCCCTCCCCAGTTGTGTTAAATAAAGACAGGTTATATTTTTGAAAATATGTGTCTTTTATTTGACATCAGGAAGGGGGGGCTAGGGAAGGGTAAGTGGAAGGACGAGTGGGAGGAATGGGGCACAAGCCCCCAGTGGGGCAGACCGGGGAGACTGTTAGCGCTCCTCGGGTGGAAACTCTCCTGCAGGGCTCCCTGGATCCTGACAGCTCCTCGATGGTCCTCCCGGATGGCAGCCTGCAGACAGTGCAGCCAGGCTGCTGGCAACATGTCCACGAGATGCAGCAGAGTCCCCGGGGGCAGGTCTGGTTCCATGTTGCAGAGTGCCGGGGTGTCCCGAGCGAGGGCAAGCAGAGCACTCCGAGACGCAAATGCTTTGCTGTCCCTCAGCGAGGTAGACCAGCAAGCAGAGAAACCTGAGAACTGTCTGTCAGGGGTGGGGGTCGGGTCCCTTTAAGCACAGACCTCGGCTAGCCTGAGGCAGCAGCCCCACACACTAAGTCCGACCCTGATGCCCTTTTTGGCACTGGTTCCGGCCAGCCTTACCTTTGATTCAGGGTCCACTCAATGTGGACGCGCTATTTCAAATTAGAAAAATGCTATTTTGAATTAGTTTTTGTGTCTAGATGCGTTATTTTGAATTCGCTTATTTTGAATTAACTAATTCGAAATAAGTTAATTCAAAATAGTGCTATAGTGTAGACATACCCTGAGGTATGAAGGTGGTGGGAGTACTGTATTTCTTGTCAGGATCAGACCCCCAGTTAAAATAAACCAACAAAAAAAGATTCCAAACTCCACTCCTTAATAAACAATAAAGCAACCCTCCATTCTGCTCCAAGCCCCATTACTGTTCACTTGCATGGGGGCCAAACTGAACCTGCAACTTCAGCCACTTTTGAACGGTGGGGAAGTTAACACCAAGATTTTTAGTACTGTGGTTTGGCTTAACTCTTTGTACACAGGTTTATAAAAATAGCCTGAATGTGAGTAAACTGGCTATGGGGAGTGACTTAGAATTCTAATGTAGTTTATTGCATTTCAAGTGTTCTGGGATGTGAAATGGCTTCTTCCAGAAGGCTGAACTCTGAGATCTCAGAAGCATTAAAGCCCTGTGTCCAACTGGTATGATCCATCTTTTCTTGTCTTCCTGCTCTGGACACAACTTTTCTTCCTGAACACCAGATTGCTGGGATAAAGTGAAAATGTGATGTGTTTCAGGCTCTGTAGTATCTTAGCATGTCAAAAGAAGCAGCTCAGGGTGCAATCTAGACAAGTGAGAGGTTATATCATCACTTACCCTGCAGCCCGGGTTACCTCACAAAGGTTTGCTGCTGTAGCTCCCTAACTGGGAGGCTCACAACTAGGTTACCAGCTTGTTGATTCACACAGTTATGTCTTTGTGCTAGACAGCCTTTGCTTAGCAGCTCTGACTCTAGCAGCCTATCTACAGCCCCACCACCAGCCTTGGTGACAAACAGCAAGAAGACTCCCAGTACCTAATTTTCTTAGTGTGTGCTCTGCAATGTCCCTTGGACAGTTCAAAGACACAATATCATTCATTTGACTCTTTAAACACACAAAAACACATTACAACTTATTAACTGAAGTCCATTTACAAACATCATTGAGTTGGTTTATAGTAAGAATAAAACAAACTTATTAACAATAGAACATAGCTTAAGTGGCACCAAATAAAACGAACAAGTAAAGCAAAACCAAAACCAGGCATCTAAATATCTAAAGCTTAATTTGGCAAAGTACAATCTTTTTCTAAGCAGATTTTTCACCTACATTCAGTGTGCAGAGACTCCAATCCTCCCTTGATTGAAGGGCCCCTCTTTTCAGTTTGCAAGAGCTCTGTTCCCTTGTGTCTTTTTAGTGATGGATGCCAAACATGGTTTCTCTCCTTGCTTATATCTTCCCAAGTTCAATTATTCTGTTTCAAGAGGCAAGATGACCTGGTTTTCCCCTCATTGTGAGCTTCCCATCCCCTGTACATAAATGTTGCCTCCATTGTTTTAAATCCACCATGGTTCATTTGTATAAAAGATAGATAGCTGCCTTCTCTCCTGTCTAGAAGGGGACCAGTTTACCCTTAAACTTTACAACATAGTATCATTAAGTATCCATATTTCCTTATCTAGCGTTAATACAGGCATTTTATAATGACATTATTTGCCAGTGTGTCATTAGCTTACAGAAAACACCTCAACTTCTATACTTTTATAATACAGTGATGCAGGATACTCAGTTGATTCAGTTGTTTATCACTTGAAGTTAACCCCCTCCCAGTCTTTATAGACTAGTAATAAACTTTTGCAATGTATTGTATGGAAAATAAAACTCCTACCAAATTTCCCTCTTCTGCTTGGTATAGATGCCATACTGTCTTCTCCCCCACTGAAAAAAAAGCTTAAAAAACAATGAGTGGTCCTGTAGCACCTTAGAGACTAAAATATAGATAGATAGATAGTATCATAAGCTTCCGTGGGCACAGCCCACTTCTTCAGATGACATAGAAGTGGTTGTGCCCACAAAAGCTCATGATGTTATCTAGAATCATAGAATCATAGAACCATAGAGCTGGAAGAGACCTCAGAAGGTCATCAAGTCCAGCCCCCTGCTCTAGGCAGGACCAATCCCACCTAAATCAACCCAGCCAGGGTTTGGTCAAGCCAAGACTTAAACACCTCCAGGGATGGAGACTACACTACCACCCTAGGCAACCCATTCCAGTGCTTCACTACCCTCCTAGTGAAATAGTTTCTCCTAATATCCAACCTGGACCTCTCCCACCACAACCTGAGACCATTGTTCCTTGTTCTGCCATCTGTCACTACTGAGAACAGCCTCTCTCCATCCTCTTTGGAACTCCCCTGCAGGAAGTTGAAGGCTGCTATCAAATCCCCCCTCACTCCTCACTTCTGCAGACTAAACAGACCCGACTCCCTCAGCCTCTCCTCATAAGTCATATGCTCCAGCCCCCTAATCATTTTGGTTGCCCTCCGCTGGACCCTCTCCAATGTGTCCACATCCTTTTTGTAGTGGGGGGGCCCAGAACTGGACACAATACTCCAGATGTGGCCTCACCAAAGCCGAATAAAGGGGAATAATGACATCTCTGGATCTGCTGGCAATGCTCCTCTGAATGCAACCTAATACGCCATTAACCTTCTTGGCTGCAAGGGCACACGGTTGACTCATATCCAGCTTCTCATCCACTGTAACCCCCAGGTCCTTTTCTGCAGAACTGCTACTTAGCCAGTTGGTCCCCAGCTTGTAACTATGCTTGGGATTCTTCCATCCCAAATGCAAGACTCTTCACTTGTCCTTGTTGAACTTCATCAGATTTCTTGTGGCCCAATCCTCCAATTTGCCTAAGTCACTCTGGACCCTATCTCTGCCCTCAAGCGTATCTACCTCTCCCCCTAGCTTAGTGTCATCCGCAAACTTGCTGAGGATGCAATCCATCCCCTCATCCAGGTCATTAATAAAGATATTGAACAAAACCGGTCCTAGAACCGAACCTTGCGGCACTCCGCTAGAAACCGACTGCCATCCTGATATTGAGCCGTTGATCACTACCCACTGGGCCCGGCCTTCTAGCCAGCTTTCTATCCATCTTACTGTCCATTTATCCAATCCACATTCCCTTAACTTGCTGGCAAGAATATTGTGGAGACCGTATCAAAAGCCTTGCTAAAGTCAAGGTATATCACATCCACTGACTTTCCCACGTCCACAGAGCCAGTTACCTCATCATAGAAGCTAATCAGATTGGTCAGGCACGACTTGCCCTTTGTGAATCCATGCTGACTATTCCTAATCACTTTCCTCTCTTCCAAGTGCCTCAAAATGGATTCCTTAAGGATCCCTTCCATGATTTTTCCAGGAACCGGTAAGACTGACCGGCCTATAGTTCCCTGGATCGTCCTTCTTCCCTTTTTGAAGATGGGCACTACATTTGCCTTTTCCAATCATCCGATTTCTCGATCTCCACGACTTTTCAAAGATAATGGCCAAAGGCTCCTCAATAACATTTGCCAACTCCTCAGTACCCTCGGATGCATTAAGTCCAGACCCATGGATTTGTGTACGTTTAGCTTTTCTAAATAGTTCCTAACCTGTTCTTTACCCACCACGGGCTGTCCATCTTCATCCCATCTTGCGTCACTTAGCGCAGAAGTCCAGGAGCCGACCTTGTCCGTGAATACAGAGGCAAAGAAAGCATTGAGTACTTCAGCTTTCCCCATCATCTGTCACTAGGTTACCTCCTTCATCCAGTAGGGGCCGCACACCCTCTCTGATCACCTTCTTCTTGTTAACATGCCTGTAGAAACCTTTCTTGTTATCCTTCACATACTTAGCCAGTCGCAATTCCATTTGCGCTTTCACCTTCCTGATAACCCCCCGGCATTCTCGAGCGATACATTTAAACCCCTCCCTGGTCATTTGTCCAAGTTTCCACTTTTTGTAAGCTTCCTTTTTGTGCTTAAGTTCACCAAGGATTTCCCCCGTAAGCCTCTCTTGCTACGCGTCGGGATGGTTTCTTTCTGTGCCTTCAATAAGGCTTCTTTAAAATACTGCCAGCTGTCCTGGACTCCTTTCCCCTTCATGTTAGCGTCCCAGGGGATTCTGTCCATCAGATCTCTGAGGGAGTCAAAATCTGCTTTTTTGAAGTCCAAGGTGTGTATTTTACTACTCTCTTTTCTTCCTTTGGTCAGGATCCTGAAATCTACCATCTCATGATCACTGCTTCCCAGGTTGTCACCCACCTCCACTTCCCCTATTAGTTCCTTCCTGTTTGTGAGCAGACGGTCAAGCTGCGCACGGCCCCTGGTCAGATCCTTTAGCACTTGCGTCAAGAAGTTATCCCCAACAGTCTCCAAAAACTTCCTGGATTGCCTGTGTACTGCCATATTGGTTTCCCAACAGATGTCAGGGTGATTAAAGTCCCCCAGGAGAACCAGGGCCTGCGATCTGGAAGCTTCTCTCAGTTGTCCGAAGAAAGCCTCATCTACCTCATCCACCTGATTCGGTGGCCTGTAGCAGACACCAACCACAACATCACTGCTGTTGTTTGCTCCTTTAAACTTAACCCATAGACTCTCAACAGGTTTTCTCCTCTTTATACTGGAGTTCAGAGCAATCATAGCGCTCTCTTGCATATAGTGCAACTCCTCCTCCTTTTCTCCCCTGCCTGTTCTTCCTGAACAGTCTATACCCTTCCATGACAGCGCTCCAGTCATGCGAGTCATCCCACCAAGTCTCTGTTATCCTAATTAAATCATATTTCTTGGACTGGGCCAGGGCCTCCAGTTCTTCCTGTTTGTTGCCCAGGCTTCTGCATTAGTGTACAAACACCTCAGATAACCAGTTGATCGCCCTATCTTCTCCATTCAGAGGGTCCTCCTTTCTTGCTCGTTCCTCTCTGCATTTCTTCCTGGTATCCGACTTTCCCACTCCCCTCAGGGTTTTGGTCACCGTCCCCCGACAAACCTAGTTTAAAGCCCTCCTCACTATGTTTGCAAGCCTGCCCGCGAAGATGCTCCTTCCTCTCTTCGTTAGGTGGATCCCATCTCTTCCTAACAATCCTTGTGCTTGGAACAGAGTCCCATGGTCGAAGAAACCAAAGCCCTCTCTGTGACCCCACCTGCGCAACCATGCATTTACTTCCTCAATTCGACTATCCCTGCCCAGTCCTTTCCCTTCAACAGGGAGGATGGACGAGAACACCACTTGCGCTCCGAATTCTTGGATCCTTCTTCCCAGCGCTACATAATCCGCAGTAACCCGCTCAAGGTCATTCTTGGCCGTATCGTTAGTTCCCACGTGGAGAAGCAGGAAGGGGTAGTGATCCGAAGGTTTGATCAGTTTGGTAAGCCTCTCAGTCACATCCTGAATGGGAGCTCCCGGTAAGCAGCACACCTCTTGAGATTCCAGGTCCGGACGGCAGAGGGATGGCTCAGTCCCTCTCAGGAGGGAGTCCCCGACCACCACCACCCATCGTTTTCTTTTGGGGGGTGGCCGTGGAACCCCCATCCCTAGGACTACGTATCCCATGCCTTCCAGTAGATGGTGTTCCTTCGGTTTCTTCCTTGTGAGGTCCTTCCAAAGCATTCAGCACTGCAGAGCCTGTGGAGAGAGCCTGAAAGTGATTACTTACCTCTATAGCATTGGGGGATTCCCATGCTGGCCTTTTTCTCCTTCTAGAAGTTACATGATGCCAGTTCTCTTCCTGGTCACCTACTACCCTCTCTGGCTCTTCCACCTGCTGCGCGTGAAGGATTAAACACTGCCTTCGATCGAGGAAGTCTTCATCCTCTCTGATCGAGCGTAGGGTCAACACTTGGGCCTCCAGCCCTCTAATTTTTTCTTCCAAAATGGCGACCAGCTTGCACTTAGTGCAGATGAAATCCGTTCTGTCTTCCGGGAGGAAGACAAACATGGCACACTCCGTGCAGGTAACAACAGCAGAACCATCACCATCCATCCCTGCTCTCCTGGAGAAGGGATTTAAAAAGAAAGGCAAGAGAACCTTGCCCCCTTCCCAACTCCCTCTCTAAACTCCCTGTTAGCACTCACCTGTTCACAAGCTCCTTGGTCACTTGCCCAAGGAGCCTTATAAAGCCCTGGAGTGCCTGAAAGTCCCTCCCCCTACCAAGGCTCAGCCAATCAGCAGAGGCTTCTAGAATTCAAACTTTAATAAGAAGCCAACAGTTTCCTCCTGCCAATCACAGCCAATCACAGCCAATCACAGCACACACTCCATGAAGGGGAGGGGGAGGGCAAAGGGTAAGTGAAAAGAAAAAAAAAAGCCTCACTCACAAACACAGGGGAAAAAACAAACAAAAAAAGAACACACACCAACCCTCACTCACAAACACAAGCTCAGCACACAGCAAGAAAGCCCCAAACAGACTTTCCTCAAGAGTCCTGATTTCTGCTTCTCCTCTACCTGGAGAACTCCCTCTCTAAAGCCTCACTCAAAAACGCAGAGAAGGAAAAAAAAAAAAACCCACACCCCACCACCACCAACAAACACAAGCTCAGCACACAGTAAGAAGGCCCCAGTAACAACACACACTTCCCTCAAGAGTCCTGTATCTGCTTCTCCTTTACCTGGAGAACTCCCTCTCTAAACTCCCTGTTAGCACTCACCTGTTCGCAAGCTCTATATTTTTGTTAGTCTCTAGGGCAGTGGTTCCCAAACTTTTCAGCATCACAACCCCTTTTTGATTTTTGAGAAACCCTCACGCCCACACTCCCAAAAAAACAGCAGCAAAACTTGGGGTGGGATTGACAGGTGTGTGTGTGGCTGGGTCGCCTTTCACCCCCCCTGGAATTTCTTCATGCCCCTCCAGGGGGGTACGCTCCCCAGTTTGGGAACCCATGCTCTAGGGGTATGTCTAGACTACATGCCTCTGTCGCCAGAGGCATGTAAATTAGACTACCCGACATAGTCAATGAAGCCGGGATTTAAATATCCCAGGCTTCGTTAAAATAAAAATGGCCGCCACGCTGTGCCGGCTCAGCTGATCGTTGGCACAGCGTGGCAGTCAAGACGCGAATCGGTTGCCAGGGAACACCTTTCTCAACTGCTCCTTTATGCCTCGTGGAACGAGGTTTAGAGGAGCAGTCGATGTGCAAAGGCGTTCCCTGTCGACCGATCCACGTCTTGACTGCCGCGCTGTGCCGACGATCAGCTGAGCCGGCACAGCACGGTGGCCATTTTTATTTCAACGCAGCTGGGGATATTTAAATCCCAGCTTCATTGACTATGTCGGGTAGTCTAATTTACATGCCTCTGGCGACAGAGGCATGTAGTCTAGACATACCCTAAGGGTGCATCTACACAGCAGCATTATTTTGAAATAACAGCCATTATTTCAAAATAACAATGCAAGCGTCTACACAGCAATTCCGTTATTTCGCAATAAATTCGAAATAGCGGATGGCTTATTGCATGAGGAATAACGCCTCTTTCAAAATAGCTATTTCAAAATAGCAGTAGTATGGATGCTCCACTGCTGCTATTTTGAAATTGTTCCTCCCCAGGGCCATTGAAAGTAATTACTCCCCAGTGCTTTCTGGGGCTCTAAATTGAGATAGTATGTCCACATCAGGGGATTCTGCTTTGGACTAATTTTGAAGCTTCCCTGTAGTGTGGACATGCTATTTCAAAATAAACTATTTCCAAAAAATATTTCAAAATAGCTTATTTCTAAATAAGTGTGCTGTGTAGACGTACTCTAAGGTGCTACAGGACGACTCGTTTAAGTTTTTGTTGTTGTTTCAGACTAACACGTCTACCTCTTTGAGACTATCTCCCCTACTTTTTAGTCTTAGATTTGCCTCCAGCCTTTTATAGCTTGATGGTTTTGTTTATACAATATGTAAATTCAGTCTCATTGTCTTTCAAAGTATTTTGGAAGTGACAGGTGGAGAAAACATATCCGTTTGCCCAGTGCAAATCTGTTTATACACTCCCTGTGAAATACCTAGTTAACACACACTGAGTCATGATTCAGTGTATATTGGTAACTCTTAACACATATTGTGTACATATGTCATGCAAGAACATTAATGATCAGTGAATTACCAGTTTTCAAATGATACCTCAAAAGGCATATTTTGTGCAAAGATTATTACAATAATAAGTCAGGTGTGAATACAAGAGTGCTTAGTATCATGGGGAGGGCAAAGAGTTGGGTATGAAATGCTGAATATGAGCGGGGGAATATGAATGGAGCTATTCTGAAGCTCTTCTCAAGGCCATTGTTGCTACACCAGACTTCTCTTGCCATACAATAACAGCTCCCTGAAGCTCCCTCGTATCCCTGTCCCCTGCAGCTTTCTCTGACAGATTTTCATCTGTCACTTTATGGATTACAAAGAAAAACCTTGGCAGAATTAGCTCAGATGCCCAAATGATTTATAGCCTTCTGATCCCAAGATCTTACAGCTGAAAAGGTATGTGTATTCCCGAGATCCCAGGTGCATGGAGAACATCAAAGGGCTTGTGTTTAGAATATATATTTGATCCACTGTCATAAGACAGAAATATGTGTCTCAGTTGTAGATTTGTTTTCCAAATAGACCACATCAACCACATCGAACAACACATGGATGGGTGAAGATATCCATATGCTTGACTGAATAGGGTTCCAACACTTTGGTGAAGCAGGGGATTTGCTATGCCAAGTCTTACCTAGGAACCCCAACATCAGCTGGCTTATCAGGACCCTTTCCAATCCATCTTGAATATATATAAAAGGGGCTACCAACCCACCAGTGCCATCTGATCCAGTTCTTTCTCTGGCTGCCAAGTTCTACCTGTTGCACAAGAGTAGATTCCTTCTCCTCATGGAGAAGGCTTCACACAGGGCCAGCCCTACAGACTGGTCTGCACAGTGCTACCCTGAGGATGAGGTACCTAAGTCACAGGTACCAGCTGTGAGGATAGTTTCCTGGTCTCCTGCAATTCAAAGCAAACAGTGCAATAAACAAAGTGTTCCTTGATTCTTGGCATGGAATGAGAATAAAGATATGAAACATTTTGGAGTTCAGTTGGCAAACTCATTCTTTACTTGCACTTCCCCACCTGTTGGTATCCATCTGTTGTTTCTTGAATTATACTTAGATTTTAATTTCCTTGATATACAACTGTCTTTTTGTTCTGTGAACAGTGCCTAACAGTATGGAACCCTGATTCATAATCAGGACTCCTAGGTGCTATAGTAATACAATTAATTAATAATTATTTATATTTCAGGGTTCCAGGGCTAGAACAGGTCAGCCACTGAGAAAGGGATAAGTGGTGTTCATTATCTGGCTATGTGAATATCATCAGACTACACTGACTGGACTTCCACAAACATGTACTTGTGTTTAGTGACTAAAGAGCACTTCAAACCCAAGACTTAGCTCAAAAGAGTTTGAGGTTTGATCGATGTGGCTAATTCACTTAATTGTCTCTCATTCGAATTGCCTAAAGGAGAGCAAAATTTGTGTTCATATGTACCTACACAGTTCCTGGCATAAGGGAGCCCTGGTCCATGACTGAGATTTCTAAACACTATTGCAATACAAACAAATACAAATAAATGAGACAAATGTTAGCAGAGTATACTTAACTGGCAGGAATTGTGAAGACCTAAGACAGAGAAAGAATACTGAAGGACCTAGAGAGGTTAGAAATATGGGCAGAGAATGAAAGGATGCAGGTTCATGCATCTGGGAAAGCATTCTCAAGTACACATGCTCAGTGAGCCAGAGATATCAAGGGATCAGTGATACTTAAAGAGACCTTAAAGAGACCTGGGGAGCTTTTCAGTATTATATGACAGCAGCAAATGTCAATACAATTTAGGACTGTATAGACTGGGGCTTCATTCACATTGCAGCTTTGTTCTCTCTAGGTATGTCTACACTGTATGAAAAATCCCCTACTGGCACTTGTTTGCTGACTTCGGCTCATGTGGCCCAAGCTGTGGGACTATTTAACTGCAGAGTAAACATTTGGGATTGGATTGAAACCCAGACTGGGAAAAAAGCTAAATAACAGAAAGTTTATGTTGAATTTCAGGAAGAACTTCACGATGACGAGATCTATTTCACAGGGTAATATTCTCCTCTAGGAAAGCTGTGGGAGTCTCATCATTTGGGACGACTGAAAGCCAAGCTGGGGGAAACAGTAGGAACAGCCTGCAGGGAGAATTTGTCTCAATGGTTCTACACAGGATAGAAACCGATTTTGGTACTTCAATGACTTTTTTTCTATTTCCCCTTCTTAGGTGGGAAGAACATTTCTTCCCTCCCTTCATATTTTTCTTAATTGTACCAAAACTTTTTCTGTGCAAAAACAACTTCTTTAATGAAGTGTCCAGTTCATTCTTAACTCCTCCTTCTCATAGTCTGAGCTAAGAGATAGGAGTTATTTGTGCCACTGAGTTTGTACAGAAATACTCAGAGACTTTTTAAAGGCTTGCTTCAGTATGATCAAAACAGTTGATTGATTTGTGCTTGTGTTGCAGCCTTTCACATGGATTTAGCTTATGCAAATAGTTCATTTCTGAAATCCAATTCACTAACAGTTTTTACAATGATTTGAAATAACTATCCTTTTGTTCTTTTCATGATGCTTCATCAACTTCTGGTTAAAATAAGAGTTCAGAGAAAAGTTTTTTGCTTTGAGGAAAATATCCCCAATTGCTCTTTTGAACTTTGATTTTTTTTTTAATGGCTTAATTTCCCAGCTCACAATCAGTTGTCTTGAACCTCTTCATTCAAAATTAAATTTATTTTTAATTCTGGAAACCATTGATTAGTTTATTTCCTTTCCTTTCATCTCCAAGTGTTGTTTTTCCTTACCATCCACTGTCATGGCTTCAGCAATCAAGTGCAATTGTAATGATTTTCTTAAACATAAATCTACCCACTGATGTCTCGAGTAAGGTCAAAATTTCAATCTATTTTACTTTGTCCAAGGAATTTATAATAGTTTCTCTAGGCTTTTCAGCTATGAGAGCCAGCATTTCATGATGAGTTGCTTCCTTGTGGTCAAATTTGACTTAGTTTTCAATGAAGATGTCCATGATTTCTTGGATTCTTTGAGATCCCATCCACCTTGGAGTTCTGGCCCTTATCTATCTTGGATGCTCAAAGTAAATGCTGTATATTTTGCCTTCATTGACAGGCATTATCACTTCTTTTAAGACTCAGTCTTCTTAGGTACCAAACATCCTCTGCTGTCACAGGAGTAAGTCCCTAATTCAAACCCTGTAGAACTGGCTCTAAAAGAGGGGAGGAAGTGAACTGTGTCCAACATAGGGGGTTCTTTTTCTCCTCAAGAAACCATCACTACCTGTGTGTGGGCAATTGACTCTGTGTCAAAACTGGGTCTCCAATTTTGGGGAAGGTGACTGGAAAGAAAATAGATCTGCAGCCCCAACATGATAAAGACATCAAGAATATCTTGGGAAGGTTACAGCCTACATTTTGGCCTCTCTCTCAAGAGGAGACTGTACTTTGCAGAGTCCCACATTAACTGCTGCTACCTTTAGTTGAACTTCACAGCCATTTGCACCATGCTAATACACAGATGACCCAAGCTGGTTTCCATCTATTCATTTGTTAGTGTCCAGGGAGGCATGGAGCCTTGACATGAACTGGCACTAGTCTGCTAGAGTCACAGAAGTATCACCAGCACACTGGTTCCCAGCTGTATAGCTTTCTGCCTTGTGAATTCTGCAAATGCATTCTCAGGCCTAGAGAAGTGTCTGCATGCCATAGATTGCTGGGGTCCTCAAAGCTATCCTTTCCTCAACTGTGGGAGACTGCAATGTCACTAGTGGAGAGAAGCTTTTCAGCTATCATGAGGATGCTGTTGCTTCTCTTGTGTCCCCATTTGGGGTGCAGGGGTCCTGAGCATCTAAAAATGAAGATAGTCTGGCTGTATGGCTGAGCAATTTGTAAGTACTTAATAGTGATATTAATTTGATATGATTTTGTTTTATCAAACAAGTTATGTTCTCTAATTCCACCTTGTTTAAAGGAGAATGGCATTTGGATTTTGAGGCTGGGAAGTTATTAGAGGGTTTCATTTATTCTGGCATATCCTTCCCCTTCCCCAACCTCCTCCAGTTTTAAGTGTCAGTTTCTGGCTAGATTGTGGCATTTTCATATTTAGATATTTAATTGTGGCATCACAATTTTGAGCTCTGAGCAGTTGTGTCATTAAACTTTGCCAGCTACAAAGTTTAGCAGTATATCCTAATGGATAGAGCACTAGCCTGGGACTCAGAAAACATGAGTTGTGTTTCCAGTGCTGCCTCTGGCCTGCTTGGTGGATAAGTTGGCATGCCTGTGCCTCAGTTTTCACACCTGTAAAATGGAAACAATGACATGTATTCATGAGACATGCTAGGTATTATTATTACTATTCAAGTTCTGGAAGTTTAGTATTACTTGAACTTACATGCACCATTGAATAGCATAGAGTTTACTTTCATGAACAGGGAGTAAAAGACACTTTAGTACTCATTTAAGGGAATATTGCCATTTTCTGGTCCTGCTCAATGTTTATTTTATAAAGAGAGATTATTAAAAATTGAGGATCACTGTAGCTTTCCATTTACATTAAAAACAATCTCTATTTATGATAAAAATTATTACAATACTTTCTGCATAGGACTCACGTATCTTTTGTGCTGCAATAAACTACCCCAAACTGTGCATTTTAGATAAAAATTGGCTTAATTTCCTGCCTCACAATCTATTGTCCTAAGCATCTTCATTAAAGATTGAATTTAGATTTTATGCAAAAAATAAAATGGATGTGTTTTCTGTCTCCTTCAATTATTGTCCACATCTGGGATAGCTTTTGTTCCTCTGGCTACATCCTAACTTCCGAATCTTCTCTCATGAACGCCAAATCAAAAGCTCAGAGGTGTGTCTTAAAGAGAGAGAACTGTCAGGTACCTACTGGAGAAAATCTTCCTCAGCTGAGTGGGTCTTTTGACCCCAGCTCTCCCTAATCTTGAAGCCACAGCCCTGTTCTGGGTGCATGACCTTAAATATAAGTACATACTGACTGATAGAATAGGTCTTTGTTTTCAGGTTACTAAGACTGTAGGGTTACATCTACATTACATGCTTCTTGTGCAAGAAGCCTTTTGCGCAAGAGTTTTTGCACAAAAACTTCTTGCGCAAGAGCATGTCCACACCTCAAAGCACATCGCAAAAGCGATGTGCTTTTGTGCAAGAGAACGTCCATACTGTATGGACGCTCTCGCGCAAGAAAGCTCTGATGGCCATTCACAGAATGGTCATCAGAGCACCTGTGCTTTTTCCCACAGGGGTTTCTTGCACAAGAAACCCCTCTGGAGCATCCACACTTGCCTTCTTGCACAATACCTGTAGCCCTAAAAGCAGTTATGCCTCAGAAAAGGAGGTTTACCTACGGAGGAAAAAGCCCTGTTCTGCCATTTAACTGCCCATTTCATTGCGCAAGAGCTTATTTGAGGTGTGGATGCTCCCAGGTTTTTGCGCAAAAACATCTGGTTTTTCACAAAAACCTTGTAGTGTAGATGTAGCCTAGCTGTTCTAAAGCTCTATTTCCATCTACCTAGAAGAGCAATGGGCAACCTAGTGAGCAGGCTGCATGAGTGGCCCTAGAATCATAGAAGAACCATAGAACATTAGAACTAGAAGGGACCTTGAGAGGTCATCAAGTCCATTCCCCTTCCCTTACAGCAGAACCAAGCACCTTCTAGTTTATCCTTGACAGGTGAATGTCCAACCTGCTCTTAAATATCTCCAGAGGTGGAAATTTCACAACCTACCAGTGCTTAACCACCCTGACAGCTAGGAAGTTTTTTTTCTAATGTCCAGCCTAAACCACCCTTGCTGAAATTTAAGCCCATTGCTTCTTGCCCTCCTTCATCTCAGTGGGCTGCAAGATTGTCATAAACAAGATAGTCTCCTGAGATAAGGTAGGTTTGCCACCTGCACTTGTATGCATAGAATTTGCAGTGTGTCAGTCGAACCATAACTGTGCTTTTATGGGATGCCCAGGGAGCACATGGCTCTCACAATCAATGTTTTGTGCAATCAGCAGGCACCTCACTTCATGTGCCCTTGCTTTTATCAGTGTTCCTTAAACTTTTTTCTTAAACACCAAAAATATATATATATTTTTATGAGGAACACCAAGGATTTTTTGTTGAGAAAAAAAAAAGGGTGGGGGGGGGAAGTTATTGAGCAAAATAAGTCGCCTGCCCCCTTAAGGGCGGCATTTTGAACTCGGTTATTCTCCGCGGCACACCAGTGTGCCGTGGAACACAGTTTAAGAAACACTGTGGATTTAAGACCAATCCTTTTCAACTTATTCATAAATGATCTGGAGAAAGGGGTAAGCAGTGAGGTGGTAAAGTTTGCGGATGATACAAAGCTGTTTAGGATAGTCAAGACAGAAGCAGACTGTGAGGGACTCCAAGAAGATCTCACCAAACTGAGTGATTGGGCAACAAAATGGCAAATGAAATTTAATGTGGATAAGTGTAAAGTAATGCACATAGGGAAAAATAACCCCAACTATACGTACAGTATGATGGGGGCTAATTTGGCTATGACAAATCAGGAAAGAGATCTTGGAGTTATCGTGGACAGTTCTCTGAAAACTTCCACACAGTGTGCAGCGCGGTCAAAAGGCAAATAGGATGCTAGGCATTATTAAGAAAGGGATAGAAAATAAGACCCAGAATATCTTACTGCCCTGTATAAAACTATGGTACGCCCACATCTTGAATACTGTGTACAGATGGTCTCCTCACCTCAAAAAGATATTTTGGCCTTGGAAAGGGTTCAGAAAAGGGCAACTAAAATGATTAAGGGTTTGGAACGGGTCCCATATGAGGAGAGGTTAAAGCGACTGGGACTTTTCAGTTTAGAAAAGAGGAGACTGAGGGGATATGATAGAGGTATATATAAAATCATGAGTGGTGTGGAGAGGCGTATAAAGAAAAGTTATTTATTAGTTCCCTAAATAGAAGAACTAGAGGACACCAAATGAAGTTAATGGGTAGCAGGTTTAAAACTAATAAAAGAAAGTTCTTCTTCACACAGCGTGTAGTCAACCTGTGGAAGTCCTTGCCAGAGGAGGCTGTGAAGGCTAGGACTATAACAGAGTTTAAAGAGAAGCTAGATAATTTCATGGAGGTTAGGTCCATAAAAGACTATTAGCCAGGGGATAAAATTGGTGTCCCTGGCCTCTGTTTGTCAGAGGCTGAAGAGGGATGGCAGGAGACAAATCACTTGATCATTGTCTTCGGTCCACCCTCTCTGGGGCACCTGGTGCTGGCCACTGTCGGCAGACAGGATACTGGGCTAGATGGACCTTTGGTCTGACCCAGTACGGCCGTTCTTATGTTCTTATGTTCTTATGTACTGCTTTACATACTTCTTGCTTTAGTAATACTGATAGGAAAAAAACGACATGTATGGAAATTAGCAGAATCTGGCAAACCTGTGCATGGGGAATGGTAAACAAAATGTCTCATGGTCCACACAGATTCCTGAAGGGCCACATGTGGCCCTTGGGCTGCAGGTTGCCCATCACTAACCTAGAGCCCAGGGCAGCTTAACCTTGATATCTAGAGGAGCATGAATATGATGGCATAGCCATTCAGCCAAGGGACCTTCACTGAAGTGAAATGGATGCCTCAGACCTGTGGAGCCTGTGGGTGCCCGAATGAAGACTTATGAGTTCTCACAGAGAATATTAAGGATAGGGTTTTCAAATAGCCTGAGACACTTCGGGCTCATCTAGACTATGCGGAAGGGTGGAATTTGCATATCTTCTTCCAATCGCACTTTCGAAAGCAGAGCTTTTGAAAGTGAAAGTAGTTTAGATGCGGTTTTTTTAGTGAACTCCCCCCTTTGTCGAAAAACCGTGAAAGTGTGATCGGAAGAAGATATGCAAATTCCGCAGGAATTTGCATATCCTCTTTTGACCATTCTGCATAGTCTAGATGAGCCCTTAGTGCAAATTATACATGCCACTCCTTTTGACTGGTTGGAAAGACAGGGCGGAACTAGGTGAAGAACCCAAGAGTTTCAATTCACTGCCTTCAAAGGGCAATAGCTGAAACAGACTGGGGGAAGGCACATAAGTTCATATTATTCAAGATGTCCTTAGCTGAATTGGTTTCCTTCTGCTTGTTTGTTTAGTGTTCCTGAATGGCGCAAAATACATTAGGTATAAATGTTATCTAGGGCAGGTTTCATACATAATATAAACATCTCTCCTCACTTGGGACACAAGCTGCATGATCAAATGCATCCTTAATACAACAGAAAACAATCAGGCAAAAATATCAACTCTGGAAGCAAATAGCAGAGGTAATGTGGGCAGTACAACTCCTGAAAAATTATATAATGATTAATTTAATTTGAAACAGTTTCTCTACTAATTAAAATTAGAGCTAATCTCTTAGCAAAACTGAGCAATTTTTATTTAATTAAAGGACAAAATAAGAAATCGGAGGTGGTCTATTTCTATTTATTATTTTGGGATTGTTAAAAATATGTTCTAACACTCTTTCCCCCTCCTAGATCGTGAAATTCTATTAAAAGCCTTATTAACACCCCTTTAGATAGCTAATTATATCTAAAACTAGTCAAAATGTCTAATCACTGATTTATTCATTCTGAGTGGTATATAATAGAACAAGAAATTATTCAGAAGAAATTAGATCAAGGGATAACATTAAAGTATTTTATAATATCACAGAAGATGAACTGATGGAAAAAAAGAGAAGAGTAAGACAAGACGAGACAGCTACATTTTTAGAAGCATTCAGCATCTGTTCTCTTTAGCCCTCAGCCTTTTATCTCCATATATTCATGTGTGTTATATATCTTGCAGAACCATGGCAAACTAATAAAATCAGAGTGTTTAATAGGCTTTCATAATGCACCAAAAGATGGATGCTATTATTCTTATTGCATTTCACAGAGCAAAATATAAAACCTCAAGCAAAAGGCAGCAGAAGAATCATGGGAAGCTACATTAAAACCAAACCAATGCCACTTTTTTCAGGGGGCTGTATATTATTCCTGTAATAAAAATCTACTGCATAAATGTGTTTGCAACAGAAGGCTAATAAGTGTTTATCTTATTATCTTGCAGCAAAAATGTTGTTATATTCAAATCTGTGCCTATAAAACTAAAAATGAAACAATTAGCATTGCTATAAACTTCTACTGATTCTTAATTTGTCTTGGAACTAATGTGAGGCCAAGCTTGTAATGGTGCTTAGAATTTAGGCTTGTGGTGTCTCATGGCATCTATTATAAGTTTAATAGGACCCACAGATGAAAGGAGAAAGAAGCAAACAGGCTAGAGCAAGCTATACCATCTATCTTTTTTTTTTTTTTTTTCATTTTCTTCACATTTACAGTCAGTGAGCAATAGCAAGATCAAGGCAAGATTCTCTCTTTGCCTATTCAGGTGTTACAAAAGCATCCGGCAGCTATAAAGAAATAATGCTTAGTTCCATAGAATATGTCTACACTAGCACTTATTTTGAAATAAGCTGTTTCGGAATAATAACTCCCAAAGTATCTATTTCAAAATAATGAGACCACAATACAAATGCACATCAAAATAGCACAGATCTATATCGAAATAGCATGTCCATGCTGATTGGAGGCTGAATTGCATTTAAGGCCCCCAGAAGCACTCCGGGCAGGGCATCAGGACAGCAGTCACTTCCTGTAGCTGCTGCCTGAGTCTAACTTGGGCTCATGCTTAAAGGGACCCCCTGTACAGGCGTGACTCAGGCTCCTTTCCTTTGCCTATCTAATTGAGGGACAATAAAGCCTTTTTGCTGCCTGCTCTGGTTGCCCTTGTGGACACCACAGCTCTCCAGCCATGGAACCAGATCTGCTACCAACAGTCTCCAGCTCCTGGACCTCTTGATGCACCTCCTGGTGCAGTTTTTGCAGACTGCCCTCATGGCATTGCAGAATCTGAACACGTAGCTCTCTGTGGGACACCTCCTCATCTTTCTCCACATGCTGCTCATGCTGCACAGTCCCTCCCACCCTGTCCTACACACTCTGCACTACCACTTCTGGCGATGGAACACCAGTTCCAACTAGTGAGACTGGATCATCATGGAGGGGTGAGATGACCAGCAGTGACTCCAGAATTTACGCATGTGGAAGGATACCTTCCTGGAGCTGTGTGAGTGGCTCACCCTTACCCTCTGGTGATGGGACACCCATGAGACCTGCCATCCCCTTCTAGAAGAGGGTTGCCACTGCACTTCGGAAGCTCATCATGCTAGACAGCCACCACTCCATTAGGAACCAGTTCTGTTTGGGGAGACTGACCATTGGGACCATGCTCATGCAGGTATGACTCTCTTGTTATTGTCCTAGGAGGGTGGTGAACTACTGGAATGGGGTTCCCTACAGCAGGGAGGAGGAGGCAAATCTCCATGTTTTCCAGTGTCACTTTCACAAAGCCCTGCCAGGCAATGGGGTAAGTAGGTATTGGTCCTGGTATGTGCGGGAAGGGGGGTTGGGCTCAGGGACCTCCCAAGGTCTCTGGCAACCCTATGATTCTCTATTTGTCTCCTTCTCCAGATGCTGAGGACCATCAACACCATCCTGCTGTGCAGGTTCATCCTCCTGGGCAACATTGACCCCATTGTCACCGGCTTTATTGCCATGGGCTTCCCCAACTTGGAGTGGCCATTGATGGCACCCACATCCCCATCCAGGCCCCCAACCACTGGGCCTCCAATTATATCAACTGAAAGGGATACTTTTCAATAGTCCTGCAAGCCTTTGCGGACACCGAGTCCAGTTCACCAACATCACCATTGGGTGGTTGGGGAAGGTTCATGACACCTGCATATTTTTTAAAAAGACATCTTTTTAAAAGTGGAAGTCAAATCCTAGTCAGGAAGATAGAAAGGAGCATAAACTTTGTCAAATTAAGTATATAAATATAATAAGAAAAGCCAAAAAGAAGTTTGAAGAATAGCTAGCCAAAACCTCAAATAGCAATAGCAAAATGTTTTTTCAGAAGCAGGAAGCCGCTTAAACAACCAGTGGGGCCCTTGGACAATCGAGATGCCAAAGGAGCATTCAATGATGATAAAGCCATTGTGGAGAAGCTAAATGAATTCTTTGCTTCAGTCTTCACGGCTGAGGATATTGGGGAGATTCCCAAACCTGAGCCATTCTTTTTAGGTGACAAATCTGAGGAATTGTCCCAGATTGAGGTGTCATTAGATGAGGATTTGGAACAAATTGATAAACAGAACAGTAACAAGTCACTAAGACCATTCACCCAAATGGGAAATTGTGGAACTATTAACTGTGGTTTGTAACCTATCTTTAAAATCAGCTTCCATACCTAATGACTGGAAGATACCTTACGTGCCACCAATATTTGAAAAGAGCTCTAGAGGTGATCCTGGCAATTACAGACCAATAAGTCTAACATCAGTACTGGGGAAATTAGTTTAAACTATAGTAAAGAATAAAATTGTGAGACACATAGATCAATGTAATTTCTTGGGGGAAAGTCAACATGGTTTCTGTAAAGGGAAATCGTGCCTTACTAATCTGCTAGAGTTCTTTGGGGGGGTCAACAAATGTGTGGACAAAGAGGATCCAGTACTTAATGTACTTAGATTTTCTGAAAGCCTTTGACAAGGTCCCTCACCAAAGGCTTTTAAATAAAGTAAATTGTCATGGGATAAGAGCGAAAGTCATTTCATGGACTGATAGCTGGTTAAAAGACAGGAAACAAAGGGTAGGAATAAATGGAGAGAGGTAACTAGTGAGGTCCCCCAAGAGTCAGTCCTGGGACCAATACTCTTCAACTTATTTATAAATGATCTAGAGAAATGGGTAAACAGTAAGGTGGCAAAATTTGCAGATGATACAAAACTGTTCAAGATAGTTAAGACCAAAGCAGACTGTGAAGAGCTTCAAAAAGATCTCACCAAACTAAGAGGTTGGGCAACAAAAAGGCAAATGAAATTTCATGTTGATAAATGTAAAGTAATGCACATTGGAAAAAATAATCCCAACTATACGTACAATACGATGGGGACTAATTTAGCTATAATAACTTAAGAGAGAGATCTTGAAATTATTGTGGATAGTTCACTGAAAACAGTGTGCATCAGCAGTCTAAAAAGCAAATAAAATGTTAGGAATAATTAAAAAAGGGATAGAGAATAAAACAGAAAATATCTTATTGCCACTGTATAAAAGCATGGTATGCCCATATCTTGAATACTGTGTACAGATGTGGTTGCCTTATCTCAAAAAAGATATATTGGCATTGGAAAAGGTTCAGAAAAGGGCACCAAAAATGATTAGGTGTTTGGAATGGTTCACATATAAAGATTGGACATTTCATCTTAGAAAAGAGGAGACTCGGGGGGGTTATGATAGAGGTCTATAAAATCATGACTGGTGTGGGAAAAGTGAATAAGAAAAAGTTATTTACTTATTCCCACAATATAAGAACTAGGGGTCACCAAATTATAAGGCAGAGGGCTTAAAACAAACAGAAGGAAGTTTTTCTTCACTCAGTGCAGTCAACCTGTGGAACTCCTTGCCAGAGGGTGTGGTGAAGGCTTGGACTTTAACAGGGTTCAAAAAAGAGCTAGATAGATTCATGGAGGTTAGGTCCATCTATGGCTATTAGCCAGGATGGGTAGGAATGGTGTCCCTAGCCTCTGTTTCTGTGGAGGTGGGTGACAGGGCAAGGATCACATGATGATTACCTGTTGTGTTCCCTCCCTCTGGGGCATCTGGTATTGGCCACTGTCAGCAGACAGGATACTGGGCTGGATAAACCACTCGTCTGACCCAGTATGGCTGTTCTTATGTTCTTAAGTCGTATTCTGTAACTCCAGCCTCTTCCAGAGAATGCATGCCAGCACTTTTTCCCCCGACTGCACCATCAGGGTCAGGACTTGGACATGCCCATTTGCATCATGGGGAATGCAGTCTATCCTTTGCTCTCATGGCTGAAGAAGCCCTACATGGAACACCTGGACCCCATGAAGGAACATTTCAATGGCAGGCTGAGCAGGGTCCACTTCATGGTGGAGGGCGCCTTCAGCCACTTGAAGGAGATGTTCTGCTGACTGGACCTAGGCGAATGGAATGTCCCCCAGGTGGTGTCAGCCTGCTGTGTCCTATACAAGCTGTTCAAGAACAAGAGGGAGATGTTCCTGCCAGGGCAAGGGGCAGAGGCCAAGCAGCTCATGAGGGCCTTTGAACAGCCATGCACCACTGCCATGTGTCAGGCCTATCAAGAAGCTGTGCACATCTGGGGGCCCTGAAGGATTGTTTCAGACAAGGACACCTATGATACTCTCCCCTGGGTTTCCCCACAAGGGGCTTCTGCATTGCACCTCTGTGCCTTTCCTATTTCCCCCATCCCTTCCACTGCCCTGCCTTCTCCCAATCCCCTCTCATGCAGACCCAATAAACTACACTTTTTGTTTTGAAAGAATAAACTGTTTTTTATTTGGCGGTAAATATAACTGGGGAGGGACTGAGGAAAGAACCTGGGAGGAGAGAGGAAGAGGAAGGAGAGAGGAGGAGAGGCTCAGGGATGGGGCTGGGACTGGCACCTGTCTCAGGTGGTCCCACTGCCTCATATGCAGGGCCCTTAGTGGCCACCAGGGCGGTGCTAGGGAGAGAATTCAGAGGAGTAGGAGTAGGTGTGGCAGCAGGAGAGGGAGGGGCCAACTGCTGGATCACTCAGTGGTGGCCACCAGGTGGTGTATGCTGCACACATGCTCCGGGCCTGCTGTGACAGCTCCTGCCAGGTGATGCAGTGCATCTCCAGGTGATAATCCAACCTGAAGTCCTGCTGCTCCAGAGACCACTGCAGGGCAGGCAGGCAGGCAGGCAATGTGTTCCCTTTCTAGGTCTTCCTGGGGTCACCGGCACCTGCAGGTCTCGTGGGGTCAAGAGGATGGTGCAGGAGGTGTTGAATGCTCCCCACTCACAGCTGCTCCAGAAGAACAGAGAGAAGGGCAGTTATCCCAGGAGACAGGGTGCATGAAGCTTAGCCCTAAAGTGTGAGCCAACACCAAAAGGTCTCAGTTCAGATGAAGGCGATGGGCTTCAAGCAAGGCAATCTGTGGCCTAGACAGTGGGCACTTTCCTGCAGGAGCACAGATGTCCCAGAGGAACCTCGCTACTTTCATGCCCCAAAGACAAGCAGGCATGGGAAGAACATCTTTCTGGAGCTGTGTGAGTGGCTTGCCCGTGCCCTCAGGTGATGGGACACCTATATGAGACCTGCCATCCCCCTCCAGAAGTGGGTAGCCATAGTCATCTGGAAGCTCACCATGCTGGACAACTACCGCTCCATCAGGACCCAGTTGGGCTGGGGTCATGCAGGTCTGGTGCTCTTGTGCTATTGTCCCAGGAGGGTGGTGAACTGAAATGCTGGAGTGGGGATTCCTGGGAGTTGGGGGGAGAGTGGAAGCCCCCTCCCTGGGAGGTTTTCCAGTCCCACCTAAACAAAGCCCTGATGGGGCATGGGACAAATTGGGGTTGCTCCTGGTGTGTGGGGAAGAGGGGGGAATGGGCTTGAGGGTCTCCCGAGGGCCCTGGCAACCCTATAATTCTCTGTTTGTCTCCTTTGGCAGGTGGTGAGGGTCATCAACACCACCCTGCTACACGGTGACTTGGGCAATATGGAACCCATCATCATCGGATTTGCCACCATTGGCTTCCCCAACTGTGGGGAAGGAGGGGTTATTGATGGCACCCACATTCCCATCCTGGCCTCCAACCACTAGGTATCCAAATACATTAACCAGAATGGGTACTTTTTGATGGTTCTGCAGGCCCTTGTCGACCACTGTGGCAAGTTCAAGGACATCAATATCAGATTGTCAGGGGAAGTGCATGATGTCTTTCAAAACTCCAGCCTCTTCCAGAAGCTGCACACTAGCACCTTTTTCCCTGACCACACCATCAGGGTTGGGAATGTGGACATGCCAATCTGTATTGTAGGGGATGCAGACTACCCTCTGCTCCCCTGGCTCATGAAGCCCTACACCAGGCACCTTGACCCCACCCAGGAACGTTTTAATGCCAGGCTCAGCCGAGCCCACATTGTTGTTGAGGGTGCCTTCAGGCATTTCAAGGGGAGGTTCCATTGCCTTCTCACCCACCTGGACCTCAGTGAGCAGAACGTCCCACAGGGGGTGGTGGCGGCATGTTGTGTCCTTCACAATATTTGTGAAACGTTCCTGCCAGAGTGGGGGTTAGAGGCCAACCAGATGGGCAGGGCCTTTGAGCAGCTGTGCATGGCTACTATCCACAAAGCCCATCAGGGGGCTGTGTATATCCACGAGGCCCTGAAGGAGAGTTTCACACAAAGACCCCAGTGACATTTTCGCCTTGGCCTCCCCACAAGGGTCCTCTGCATTGTCCCTCTTTGCCTTTCCTCCTATGCCCCTCCCTGCCCGCTCTCCTTCTCCCTCTCCTCTCCAGCACAGACAATAAAGTACACTTTTGGTTTGGAAACAATAAACTCTGTTTTTTTAATTGGGGTAGAAGTAACAGGGAAGGGACTGAGGAAAGAACCTGCAATGGGGAAGGAAAGAAGAAGAAGTGGGTTAGGGGAGGAGAGGCTTTGGGCTGGGGCTGGAAGTGGTGCCTGCATCAGATGGTTTCAGCGATTCATGTGCAGGGCCCTCAGTGGCCACATGGGGAATTAGAGGAAGAGGCCAAAGGGGTGGGAGTCATCACAGGAATGGCCACCAAGCGGTTGATGACCGCGTAGAAGGCCATGCAGATGGATCGGCCCTGCTGCAGCATCTTCCACCAGGTGTTGCAGCACAGCTGGAGGTCCTCCTCAAATCTCCGACCCTGCTAGCCCATGGAGTGCCGCAAGGCTTGCAGGGCAATGATATGCTCTTTCAAGAGGGCCTCTCCTGCGCCAGTGGGTCACACAGGGTTGGGAGGATGGCTCGGGAGGTGTTGACCACTCCCCTCTTGCAGCTGTTCCAGCTGTGTAGAACAAAGAGAAGGGCAGTTGTCCCTGGAAACACTGTGTCTGATGCCAGCCCTCATCTCTGAGCAGCTATGAGAAGCCCTGGAGGCTAGTTATTTCAAAACAACCACAGCTGCACTATCTACACACAACCTATTTCAAAATAACTATTTTGAAATAGGCGTTATTCCTTGTGAAATGAGAATTTATTATTCCAAAATAAGAAGCCAGTTATTTTAAAATTATTTATTTGATGTGTAGATACTCACCTTGTTATTTCAAAATAACGCTGTAGTTATTACTTTCTTGCCCTGTGAAGGATGATGAGTTTCGAGACACATGAACAGAGAAAGCTATGGAGGGGCTGAGCCAATGCTGATTCAAACCAACAGAAAGGCTTCCACTGACTGAAGTGGCTGTTGAATCAACTTCTTAATCAATAGCAAAGTTTTAATGACCGCAAAAACATATTCTTAGATATGTTTTCACAAAAAGATTATACTGCTATTATTTGTGGGTTTATTTTTTAAAATAAAACAAATTGACTGGGTTTTCCCATGCAGCTGCAATAAATATCATTATGACTTTGTCCCTACCACTTACATCTTTATTCCTTATAGCTTTCATTCTGCCTCTTCCCCCATTCTGTAGATCCAAAATGCTGTTACCAAAGTTATCTTCTTTTCCATTGCTTAGACCATAACCCTGCCTTCCCCTTCAATCAGTTCTACCATTGAATTTAATGCAGTAAGAAACAGGAAGCCAATCTCCTGAATTTTAAGTCCCTATGTAATCATGCCCCCGTCTATATCTGCTGCTCTCATTTCTCCCTATTCTCCACTTCCTCCCAAATCTTTTGTGTTACTTCCATAACTTAGTCTTTCATCTTTTTCACCTATTCTCATCCTCAATCTACCTCTTGTGCCTAGAGCTACCTTTCAATCCTTCTCCGCCAAGCATCCATTCTCTTCTCTACCAACTATCTCTTTAAACCCAGTTATAGGAATCCTTTCCTATGGCTACTCTCCAATAAACTCAGCTCACACATTCCTCAATTAGCATTCAGTAGCTAGGCTTTGTCTCATCTACTTTAGGCCTTAATATCGGTTCAAAACATATTCAACTGAAGATTCTCACTGGAAAATACAATTTCATTAAAATTAAACATTTAACAGGTTTCTGTCCATTTTGACAACATTTTTGACAGAAAATTGTCAAAAATTGTTTCAAAAGATTAAAAACTTTTTACTTTGACTTTAATCATTTTGGCTAATGAAATTAATATTTTATGTTATAATTATTTGACATTATTGAAAAAATTAACTTTGACCGTAATGATTGAAACAATGGTTCTGAATGAATTATTTCAGAATTTCTGTTCCAGGAAAAATTTCAACTTTTTTATTCTGATTTAGAATGAAAACAAATTTAGAAATATCAGAAGTTTCCATGGGGCAGAAATCCCATTTTCCTGCCTTCTCTAAAAGCAAGACCTCTGAATCAGCATGCATATCATGCTCCATTCATAGAACCCGATATCTATTCATATTACCAAGTTAGGCTATGTCTACACTTAAACCGCAAGAGTTATACAGCTTCAGTGCTGCGACTGTGCCACTGTAATACTTCAGTGTAGACATTCACTAGAGCAATGGGAGGGGATGTCTCATTGCTGTAGTTAATCCACTTCCCTGAAAGGCTACAGCTAAGTAGATGGACAAATTCGTTCTTTGACTTAGGGCAAACTACACTGTGGGTAAAGCTGAATTTTTCACATCCCAGAACAATGTAGCTGGGTCAACTCTAAGTGAGAATTGTTCACTATTGACATAGGCAGGCACCTTTTCCAAACACTATCTATATACTGTGAAATCTAAACTTATGCATTTCACAAGACTAGCTATAAAACTCAGATTAACTTAATTTCTTTTCCAAAGCTTGAATGGTCTTCATAGGCTTCCTCCCTCATGGCTGTTCAGATCACACCACAGAACTCTCTTCAGAAAGCTGCTCCCACTTCTATTAAACGTGTTGGGTTAAACCACATCAGCAGAATCCATTCATCCATTTCCTAGCAGTATCAACACCTGCTAACAGAGTATTTCAGGCAAACACTACAAGATTGTTATTGTAGAAAGATTGTTTCATGGGCCACCTCTCCTGTAATATGGGATCAAAGAACATCCACAGGACAATACCACATGTGGAAAATATTAGGAAAGTAATGTATATTTGTCCTTCAATTAACAAGAAGGAGACTTTTCACCGTGCATTCAGCCAGACCTCCATAGACAACATCTATGGGACATCTTGCTTAACCCTCACTGTCACAGTAAGTGCAACATTTCCTTCCATCTCTTCTGCATCTTCTTTGAGATGCTTGGCTGTGTCTACACTGGCATGATTTTCCGGAAATGCTTAAAACGGAACAGTTTTCCGTTATAAGTATTTCCGGAGAAAGAGCGTCTACATTGGCAGGATGCTTTTCTGGAAAAGCCCTTTTTCCGGAAAAGCGTCCGTGGCCAATGTAGACGCTTTCGGAAAAAGCCCGACTGTCATTTTCGCGATCGGGGCTTTTTGCGAGAGAAAAGACTGCTGGGCTGTCTACACTGGCCCTTTTCGGAACAGTTTTCGGAAAAGGACTTTTGCCCAAGCAGCATAGTTTTCCGGAAAAGCAGCTGATTTCTTACAGTAGCTCGTCAGTGCTTTTCCGGAAATTCAAGGGGCCAGTGTAGACAGCTCACAGCTTATTCCGGAAAAGCGGCTGCTTTTCCGGAATAAGTGGCCCAGTGTAGACACAGCCATTCTGTTTCAATAACTGGTAGTACAGAAACAACCACATGGCCTTCATGCACAAAGAATGTCAGCTTAATTAAAGGCAGGTCATGAGTTATACAGATAGTTTGTAATTCATTTCACTTAGATTGCAAAGCTAATTAAGAGTAATATTTTTCCTATGGACTCTGTAATATTTCTGACATATGCTAACCAAGCACTAGTCATTAGCATGTTTTATTTCAGAGTTAAAGTCAGTGGGGCTACATGAGTACCATGTACCAATAGTAACCTGAACTATGAAACTCTTGGTTGAAATTTATTTGTTATTCTTAACTTTCTTGAGAGAAGGAGTCTGTCTGGAACACAATACCCCTTGATAATCTGAGCCCACTTACACATTCATTAAGACTTCAGTTGATACTGGAGGATGGAAGAGAGACATGATTCTGCCTACTCTGTAGTTAAATGTCTGGGTACTTAGGTGCTCCCCTTCACCACAGTATCTGTATGCCTTTCAATCTCTCTACATATATAAAAAATGCCCTGCGAGATAACAGAGTGACATCATAGAATCATAGAATCCTAGGGCTGGAAGAGACCTCAGGAGGTCATCAAATCCAGCCCCCAGCCCAAGGCAGGACCAACCCCAACTAAATCATCCCAGCCAGGGCTTTGTCAAACAGGGACTTAAAAAAACCTCTGTGGATGGAGATTCCACCACCTCCCTAGGTAACCCATTCCAGTGCTTAACCATCCTCCTACTGAAATAGTTTTTCCTAATGTCCAACCTAGACCTCTCCCACTGTAACTTGAGACCATTGCTCCTTGTTCTGCCATCTGTCACCACTGAGAACAGCCTCTCTCCATCATCTCTGGAACGTCCCTTCAGGAAGTTGAAGGCTGCTATCAAATCCCCCCTCACTCTTCTCCTCTGCAGACTAAACAAGCCCAAATCTCTCAGCCTATCCTCATAGGTCATGTGCTCCAGCCCCCTAATCATTTTGGTTGCCCTCCGCTGGACCCTCTCCAATGTGTCCACATCCTTTGCATAGTGGGGGAAGGGAGCAGAACTGGGTGCAATACTCCAGATGTGGCCTTACCAGTGCTAAATAAAGAGAAATAATAACTTCTTTAGATCTGTTGGAAATACACCTCCTAATGCACTTAATATGCCATTAGCTTCTTAGCTACAAGGGCACATTGTTGACTCATATTCAGGTTCTCATCCACTGTAATCCCCAGGTTCTTTTCTGCAGAACTGCTACTAGCCAGTTGGTCCCCAGCTGGTAACAATGCTTGGGATTCTTTCATCCCAAGTGCAGGACTCTACACTGGTCCTTGTTGAATCTCATCAGATTTCTTTTCACCCAATCCTCCAATTTGTCTAGGTCACTCTGGACCCTATCTCTACCTTCCAGCATATCTACCTCTCCCCTTAGCTTAATGTCATCCACAAACTTGCTGAGGGGGACAATCCACCCCCTCATCCAGGTCATTAATAAACCAGCCCTAGAACCAATCGTTGGGGCACTCTGCTTGAAACCGACTGCCAACCAGACATCGAGCCGTTGATCACTATCCATTGGGCCCAACAATCTAGCCAGCTTTCTATTCACCTTATAGTCCATTTATCCAATCCATACTTCCTTAATTGGCTGGCAAGAATATTGTGGGAGACCATATAAAAAGCTTTGCTAAAGTCAAGGTATATCATATCCACTGACTTCCCCATGTCCACAGAATGAGTTACCTCATCACAGAAGCTAATCAGATTGGTCAGGCATGACCTGCCCTTAGTGAATCCATGTTGACTATTCTTGATCACTTACCCTCTTCCAAGTGCTTCAAAATGGATTCTTTGAGTATCCCCTCCATGATTTTTCTGGGGACTGACGTAAGGCTGATTGATTGGTCTGTAGCTCCCTGGATTGTCCTTCTTCCCTTTTTTAAAGATGGGCGCTACATTTGCCTTTTTCCAATCATCTGAGATCTCTCCTGATCTCCATGAGTATTCAAATTAATGGCCAAAGGCTTTGCAATACTTGCCATCTCCTTCAGCACCCTCAGGTGCATTAAATCTGAACCCATGGATATGTGTATGTCTAGCTTTTCTAAATAGTTCTAAATCTGTTCTTTCTCCACCAAGGGCTGCCCACCTCCTTCCCATACTGTGTTGCCTAGTGCAGTAGTCTGGGAGCTGACCTTGTCTGTCATCATATCATCTGCATCTTCATGCCCCTGCTGCTGCCTGCCTCGGTCCTCAGCTACTTGCTGTGGACAGCCTTGGCGCCATCCCCTTTGGCTCTTGCTCTGGCTCCCACTTTATGCCCTGGGTATCAGGGGGTTGCTGTGCAGTGAGGGGCTGCTGAGGCTGGGTTGCCTCCGACATCCAAGTCCGACATCCCCCCCAGGCTATGCCAGGTCACATCCACCATTCAAACCCAACCCCCACCCCTCAGGCTGCCCACGTTCCCTCCACCATATGAGCTCAACCCCACCCCAGGCCATGTCAGGTTCCCTCCACCATCCAAATCTGACCCCCGACCTCTCACCCCTTCCACCGAGACTCTGCACCCCGCACCTGCTCCTGCCCCTCCTCCAGCCAGACACCCCTGCCCCAGCGCACTCCTGCCCTTCAACTTACCCCCAAGGCAGCCCAAGCTCTTTTGCCTCAAAAGAGCTTGAAAAAAAAAGAAGAGAGAAAAACAAGCTGCAGTCTCTAATAGCTGATCTCCCAGTCTGAGGCATGCAGATACAGACAGACAGACAGACCTTCCAGGACACAAGAATCAAAACATCACCTTTTTAAAAACGGTTTTTTTTATTACAAAACAAAAGATAACTTGATAAAGCATACTTGATTGCTAAATGGTACAGTGCAACTAAGGAAAACAAATTAAAACACAGAGAAAAGTCTCTGGGCACAATGCGAAATGGTAAACAGGGAAGGGAGGCATAGAATCACATAGAATCACACAGAGCAGTTCAAACCAAACCACAAAATAAAGAAAAATACCCCTGATCACCCGGATTGTGACTAGATCTACTTTTCCTTTACTTACTTCCAATCTTTTCTTTATTCAGTCCACTTCCATGCCTCAGATTCCTTGGAGGCATGGTAGTCCTGCCTGGGTTTAAATAATTCTGGGTGTGTCTAGACTACAGGGGAGGGTTTCCGAAAAAAGTGGCCTTTTTTCAAAAAAATGTTCCCTGTGTCTAGATTGCTGCTGCATAAATCGAAAGAATGCGGCAGTTTTTTCGACCACAGAAAACCTCGTTTTATGAGGAAGAACGCCTTTTTTCGAAAAAAGGTGCTATGTAATGCAAATTGTGTTTTTTTCGAAAGAGAGCATCCAGACTGCCTGGGTGTTCTCTTTCAAAAAAGCGGCTTGCTCTTTCAAAAGTACTGGTTGTAGTCTAGACACTCTTTCGAAAGAGGCTTGTAATCTAGACATAGCCTCTGACTCTCTCAACTCCTGGTTTATCTCTCCCATACAAAGAAAGCAGGCAAAGAATCTATACCCAATTCAGATTTCAACCCTCTGTCTTGATTGGTTCTCCTGGCCCCTTGGCCAACACCTTTGCTAGTTACCTGAGTTTAACCCCTTAGTCACCAGGTGCTGGTCAGCACTTCTCCTGTCCATTATAGTTCCATTGCTCATTCACAGTTGCAATGGAGAGTGTATCTTGCATAATGGGTAGAAATTTACACCTGGCAAAGTAGGTACCAATCACTGGAAGCATATTTTATAACTGCTTTGTATTCATTGTAAATATCAACAGATGATGTAAGGCAACAGACAACTTGGTACTCACACAGCTGTGAGATCATTTAGACTATAAATTCTTCAAAACAGTGGTGGTCTCTTACTACATATTTGTGCAGTGCCTAGCACAATGGGTCCCCAACCTTGATTGGAGTCTCTGGGCACCACTGTAATACAAATAATAATTAATTATGATCATTAGTAATGTGGGATTAATCTCTTGGGAATGCCTTCCTGACACTGACTCATTGTGTGACCTTAGAGAAATCACTTTACCTTTGCCATCTGTTCCTTAAGTCACTCCTCTGCTAGACAGGGATTTAGTCATAAAATCACAGTCATCATAAAGATGTCAGACTGGAAGGGACCTTGTGAAGTCTCATATCCAACCCCATGTACTGTGCACTACACTATTCCTGAAGGTGTTTGTCCATCTTGTTTTTAAATGCTTCCAAAGATGGGGACTTCATGATCTCCCTTGGAAGCCTATTCTAGACCTCAACTACCCTTGTAATTAGAAAGCTTTCTCCCAACATCTAACCTAAATCTCCTTTGCTGCAGATTAAGCACTTTACTTGTTGTTTTACCTTCAATGGATGTGGAGAACAATTGATCACTATACACTTTATAACAGCCTTTAACATAGTGGAAGCCTGTTATCAGATTGCCCCTCAATCTTTCTTTCAAAAGACTAATATTCATGGTACTTCATAGGACTACTGCAAGAATTAACTTTTGCAAAGCATATTCAAAGCTTCAGATGTAGTGCCAAGTATCAGCCCACTGTGAATTCTCTGCCTGACAGTTTCTTCCTAGATTACGACTTTTTTTTTTAAATCTGTCTTATTACAAACACACTGTTATTCACCTCAATTATTACCTTCTATCACTTATTCTTCTGACTACTCCTCATTACTCAGCTTCTGTTGGGGAACATGATTGCCTGTCATAGCTCCTTGCTAGTGGAATCAGTCACCCTCCTCTTTAATTCATTCTCTGGAGATAGTCAGTTCTGAAGTCTCCTCTTAAATGGCATTTTCTTCTTTGACACTCTGTCCTTGTTGCTTCATGACAAGGTGTAATACATTACTCTTTAAAGCATGCTTTCATTTGCAAATGGAGAGACAGCAATCATCATCCCCATTATGTTTCAGTGCAGCTAATTAATCCACAACCACTTGTAAGTGCCTGGATGCTAGGCAGATGTCTCGCTTAATTTCATCAGTGTTCAGCAGCAAACCACAACTAGACGTCACACAGTGTTAAAAGGCATGAAAACACCACATGCTCAGCATCATACTCCCCTGTACAAACAGCTCAGTCCCTCCATGTTCCCACATTAGACAACTGTCTAATCTTAATTGATTGATATTATATAGCTCTGGAAAGCCTCATGCCCATGGTGTCTGAATCTATCAAATAAAATGTGCTTTCTAGCAGGCAGTATAATTTTTTCCCCCAAAGCATTGCTTTTGAGCAGCAAAGGAGGAAGAGCATCAGGCAAATGGCTACACTTAGAAGAATTAGCACATAGGGGAAAACATAACTATTTTACCCCCACTCCAACATACTGAGAAACCAACAATATTCTAACCCTATTTGGGACCTCTGCTAATTGAAGCACAAGTGCTTGACTTTTGAAACATCAGAAATTTGTTCATGATTCCTTTAACTTGTACAAGACAGGCAAGGTGGTTAATGGACTAACCTTTCTGCAAAGAGATAGGATAGACATACGCTCTCCATTTGAGATAATCCTGTGGAAAGGCAGTACTGATGATGCATTTTTAACTAGACGCTATTTATTATCAGGTATCTGCACCTTTTCCTCAAACAAATAGTTTTAAAACAAAGAAGTTGCTACTACACTATGCTAGCAGGAGGCACAGCTGCCAGAGTGGCTGCAGACACCAAGAATTAATGAATCCTTAGCTTAACAATATTGCCTCATCTGGTTTTCAAGCACAGAACGGAAATCATATTTTCAAGGAGTGCAGATGTTGATCAACATCAGAAAGGCTTTCCAAGTTAATTGTCTTTTCAGATCTTAAGCATATCTCTCTCTTTTATCTTCATCTCCTCTGTCTTTTCTCCCCTCTATCTATTTACAAGTTGAACCTTCCTAACAAAAAGACAAGGGCCACAATTTTCAAGAAGAGGATATATGAATTTAGATGAGGCCTTCCAAGTGCCTGTAAGCGTGGCTTGCCCTATAAAGCTTGGGGGATCTTGGGCTAACCAACCCTGGTAAGTGAAAGAGGCATATCTGAAAGGAATCAGGTGTTTTCCCTATAAAGAGCAGTTGGACAGAAAATGATCAGGGAGAGACCAAAGATTGCTAGGAGTGATCAGGCTCCAGCAGTGTCATAGAATCATAGATATTAAGGGCTGGAAGAGACCTCAGGAGGTCATCTAATGCAACCCCTTGCTCAAAGCAGGACCAATCCCAACTAAATCTTCCCAGCCAAGGCTTTGTCAAGCCGAGACTTAAAAACCTTTAGGATGGAGATCCCACCATCTCCCTAGGTAACCCATTCCAATGCTTCACCATCCTCCTAGTGAAATAGTTTTTCCTAATATCCAACCTAGACCTCTCCCACTGCAACTTGAGACCATTGCTCCTTCTGTCATCTGCCACTATTGAGAATATCCTGGCTCCATCCTTTTTGGAATCCTCCTTCAGGTAGCTAAAAGCTGCTATCAAATCCCCCATCCCTTCTTCTCTTCTGATGACTAAATAAGCCTAGTTCCCTCAGGTTCTCATAAGTCATTTGCCCGAGCCCCCTAATTATTTTGTTGTTCTCTGCTGGATTCTGTCCAAATTTGTTCAAATCCTTTCTGTAGTGAGTGGCCCAGAACTGGATGCAATGTTCCAGATGTGGCCTCCCAGTGCCGAATAGAGGGGAATAATCACTTCCCTTGTTCTGCTGGCAATGCTTTTACTAATGCAGCACAGTGCTGCTAGCCTTCTTGGCAACAAGAGCACACTATTGATTCATATCCAGCTTCTCATCTACTGTAATCCCCATGTCCTTTTCTGTACAACTGTTGCCTAGCCAGTTGGTCTCTAGCCTGCAGCAGTGCATGGGATTCATCCATCCTAAGTGTAGGACTCTGAACTTGTCTTTGTAGAACCTCATCAGACTTCTTTTGGCCCAATCCTCTATTTGTCTAGGTCACTCTAGACTCTGTCTCAAGAGAGAGCCCAGACTATAAGGAGCAGGAGAGACCCATTCTGATTCACAATCCTCCTCCCTGAATATTACATAAGTGACTTCTGACCCTGACTTCATAACTCCAGGTATAGGCAGGCTGGTTCCAATAGGCTGTAAAACCTGCAGCTTCAGGGGTTGTTGGTTGGGAGTGTTTCCCTTGGGAAGGTAGTCAGAGCAGTGAATGAGATAGACTGGTTCAGTGGAGATCCTGGGACATTAAGGGGACTATGTTTTAACTCCTGCTCCAGCCAGGTTCATACTTAGTCTTGGGTCCTTTCTTGTCCTCCTAGAACAGTGTTTCTTAAACTTTTTGAAACCACGGAACACCAAACAATAGTATTTTTTTATGAGGAACACCTATGAAAAGTTTCTTCAAAAAAAAAAAGTTGTCAGATAAAAAAAGACAAAAACACAAAAGAGGTGGTGGCTCACCTGCCAGTTGTTATGGAATACCGCTGTTCCATGGAACATAGTTTAAGAAACATTGTCCTAGAGCAACTAGGAGAGCAAGTCCTCATAGACGGCCTTGCTTACATCCTTTTACTCCAGGATCCTTTGGGGGCAGAAGGAGCTGAGGATCTAACTGTAGCTCCTCTCTTCCAGGGTCTCCAGCCGAAGGACTTGGAGGAGACAGTGTCCTTGTCCAGGGGAGATTGCTGCTAGAGCCCCATCTCCTTCCTTTCCATTAGAACTCAGCACCGTTCCCCAAACTAAGGGACTTGGTGGCTTAACTGCAACTGTCCATCAATGACCCAGACAAGGACATCAGCTGGCCAGGGAGGAGACTTACTAGCTCTTCAAACTGCTGCTATGCCAGCGGTAAGGAAACCCAGCTGGGAAATGGGACCCAATGGTAAAGTCACACAGAGAAGTCAGGCAACATGACCCCTAAAGAAATAATCCACCTCCTATCTAACATTGTCTCGTTGGGTAATGGGAGCCCTGTTGAAACTTGAAACTTGGGGTCTGAGATTGACCCCAGCTGGAGGATGAGTCTTTGTCTCTCCTTTTCCATTTAGGATCAGTCCCCCTCCCCAGACACCAATGATACTCTATCCATCATAGGAAGCCCTGCTATTCTGTGGGGACAGAGATACAACCCAATACAGATACAGCCAACAAAACCAGACAGAGCAATCTGACAGTGAGAAGCTTCTAAAGAACAGCTTTTATGGGGAGATGAAAGGATGAAGGCAGGAGCTCCTCCTACAATGGGGTATGGGGAGTCCAGCACTGAAGGTTGCTAGAGAGGAAGACAAATCCATTGCAGGGTTTCAGTTGCCTTTAATCCTCCCTAATTCCTGGGACATCCAAGTCTCTGACATGCTCTTGTTTTCTTGAGACAAGAAGATATCATGGCCATGGTGATGAGCCAGTTCCATCCATCTGATCCTGTCCAGGTGCTCGATGTTGTGCCTGGGCTGCACCATTTAGGGTGCCTCTGATGGGGTGTAGAACCACATCCTGGGACAGGAGAGGTTAGAAAGCAGGCCTGGGCCACTAGGATCCTATCCCACTGTCCCAGCAGAACCTACTCTAGCTGGAGGAAGAGTTTCAAAGGGAACCTGTCATGAAGTCATGCCTGCATACTAGCTCAGAAACCAAAGGCATGATACAGGCACTGCCAGCCACTGCTGACTGGCAGGCTAACAGCAGCTGAGAGGATCAAAGGGCAAGGAAGCAGATGGACAGGGCTGCTGAAAAAGAGTGAGTAGGCAGGAGAAAGGAATCTGGAACTCAAGCTATGTCTACACTCCAGTTTTTTTTGGAAAACTGCTGTTTTTCCGAAAAAGCTTCACTTATGTCCACACTGCAATCGCATTCTTTTGGGAAAAGATCAAAACAACAGAGAGGTTTTTCCGATATTGGTAAACCTCTTTCTATGAGGAAGAAGCCTTTTTCCGAAAGAGCTCTTTCGGGAAAAGGTGTGTGTGGACAGGGAAGAGGGAGTTCTTTCGAAAGAAGAGGAAAGAGGAAAAAAGCACAGGTGCCCTGGTGGCTACTCTGTCCATAGTAATCACAGCTTAAATGCAAGATAGCATCCATTTAGTGGAAGCAGATCGCTTTTTCAATGCACTTTGGCAGTGTGGATGCTCTCTTTTTGAAGAAGTTTTTTCAGAAGATCTCTTCCGGAAAAGCTTCTTTTGAAAGAAGACTGCAGTCTAGACCTAGCCTCAGTTGGTGAACTGAAATGAGAGCCAAGGCCACAGATCTCCATCACTTTGCCTGGTTTATCCGATGCTTCCCCTTATTCCCATCAGAGCTGCTATATGAAAGGCAGCCCCACAGGATTCTAGATCTCCTCCACCTGACATGAGAGGAGTCAAGTCCGGGAACAACCAACATGGGACAATGCATGTTCTGTCAAAGGGAAACTTGGAGCCCCTGCAGACTTTGTTGTGGGAGAACCTGCTGAAATCTCATGACCGGAAACAGTCTGACAATAATTTTCACAACAGAACGTGAAAATGTAAACCCAGTAAGAAGGTTTGTAGTTACTGCCAACCTTGAATGCAAATCTGCTGGCCAAGTGGTGAGGATCATTCAAGATTATAAACAGGGCAAGCGTAGTTGAATATGAAATCCACTGTCAAGGGAAGAGAAATGAGGCAGAGGGTGTGCCACATGGACCTACTGAAGACTTGAAAAGACCAAGAGGGCCTCCTCATTATGCCATTTTCACCAGAACCTCAACTTAGGCTGCCAACACCATTAATGCATGATGCCTAAAAGAAAAGAAAGAGAAAATACAATGAATTGAAGAACTCCCCTGCTGGTGGTGGAATTAATTTCTAAGGGGAGCGGCTGGGAATCAGTGGCAACTGGTCAGGAAACCACACTGGATGGCAACCCTGCCTCCAGCAGCAGTGCAGAGGGAAGGTGACCTGATCTGCTACGGCCACCTTTCCTTCTGTGCTATTGCTTGGGGCAGCACTGCTTTCCACACTGAGGCTACATCTACACAGCAACTCTTTTCCAGGATACCAGAGGTATCCTGGAAAAGCTATGCCGCATCCAAGCAATGCGTGTGCTTTTCAAAACAAAAAAAAAAATTCAGAAAAGAGGATGTACTCTTTTGCCATCCCTGTAAACCTCATTTTACGAGGAAGAAGGGATGTGTCAAAGGAGGAGGTTTTTCTGAAATTTGATGCCATGTAGATATGCCAAATTTTGGAAAAGCCTCTTTCGAAAGAAAAGCAAAAAAAGATACGGAAATTGCAGTTCGCAACTTGCGTATCTTTTTCCAACTTTTCTTTGTAGTGTAGACATAGCCTGTGAGGCCAGAGCATGGCAATTACTGGTAGGACACCTTGCTTGGAAGTCAATGCCGCTGCCAGCGGCAGCACAGAAGGAAGGAGGCAAGGTATGTTATTGCCACTTTTCTTTCTGTGCTGCTGCTAGTAGTAGTGCTGTCTTCTGAACTAGGCAGCCATAAACCATTGACTTCTTGTCACATGCCCAGCTCAAATGGCAGCACCACTGCAAGCAATAGCACAGAAGGAAGGGTGGTGTGGTATGGAATTGCCTACTTCCTTCTGTACTGATGCTTCCTAGTGACACTGCCTTTGGATCTGGATGGGAGCAGTGGCTCCTGGCAAGTCACCCCACTCAGAAGTCAGTGCTACCACTAGAAACAGCACAAAAGGAAGCTAGCTGTTGAACCCGGTTCTGGCTGCTGGTGGTGTTACCTGGCAGAACGGTTAAACCTATAAGAGTTAAAACCATAGACCGTGGGGTTTAGATGCCCCCCAGGAATGCTAGGGAAGCAGGAAGTTAGTTGGCAGAAGGCTAGGAGAGCCAATGGAAACATACTGTGGACTTCTGAATTGGAAGAAGTAACCTTCCTGTGCTGGTTGTGTAACCACAGAGTGGACATGAAATAAGCCATGGAGAGAAATAAGCTTGGAGAATCCATCAACATCCATGCCTAGGGAAAGACTAAATCTTGAAACTACAGATAGTTTCCCTGTGAGCAGAACAGGGAATGTTTAGTCAGATGTGTTCAGGTTATTTTCTTCATTTTTGAATTTGTTGGACTTCTGTGATAAGCACATGTAATTTGCCCCTTACACTAATTTTCCAAACTGAATCCAAAGGAAGCAATTCTCTGTGTTTTAATTCTCCCCCACCCAAAAAATTTATCTATAACACCTAGCAATCAAGTAATATTTCATCAAGTATGGGGGAATTTTGTTGTTGTTAATAAAAATCACCCTTTTAAGACTATGAACTGATTCCTGTATCTTAGAATTTGGGAAGTTCTGTGTGCACATGCCTATTACAGTAAAGCCAAACTATTAAGAGAAATTAGTTTTCAAGTTCTCTCCAGAGGGAGTGTTCAAGAGCTTGAGGGTACTTCACAGGAAGAAATTCCCAAGTGTGCCTTCTTGGATTTTTGCATTTGTGTGGTGGCAATGATACCAATCCAAGGCCAGGGAATCTGTGACCTTGGGGAGTTTTAGCACAAGCCTTTCATGGCAAGGCATTTTTAAAGTCTCTTGCAGGCTCCCAACTTCTACAGTCAGGCTGTGTCTAGACTGGCAAGTTTTTCCACAAAATCAGCTGCTTTTGCGGAAAAACTTGCCAGCTGTCTACACTGGCTGAATTTCCAAGAACACTGACTTCCTACTGTCTGAAATCAGTGCTTCTATGCGGAAATACTATGCTGCTCCCGTTCGGGCAAAAGTCCCTTTGTGCAAAGCTTTGCGCAAAAGGGCCAGTGTAGACAGCTCAGATTTATTTTGTGCAAAAAAGCCCTGATCGCGAAAATGGCGATCGGGGCTTTTTTGCGAAAAAGCGCGTCTAGATTGGCACGGACGCTTTTCCGCAAAAAGTGCAGCCAATCTAGACGCCAATCTAGACGCTCTTTTCCGCAAATGCTTTTAACGGAAAATCATGCCAGTCTAGACACAGCCTCACAGTGCCAGACTGGAAAACAGCCTTGACAGCTCCTAAGACAACAAACTCCTCTACCCCCTAAATAAAGCCTCCACCCCAAACTCCTGCCCTAGCCCAGAGTTCCTTTTTGTACCCTGAACCCCTCATTTCTGGCCCCATCCCAGAACCTACACCTTCAATCCAGAGCTTATATCTCCTCCCACACTCTACCCCTCTGCCTTAGCCCAGATCCCCCTCCTATATACCAAACCCCACAGCTCCATCCCCAAGCCCAGAGCCCCTTCCTGCTTTCCAAACCCCTCATCCCTGGCTCCATTATAAAGCTCATGCCCTCAGATTGAGCCCTCACCCACTCCTATACTCTAACCCTCCGAGGCCACTTGGTGTAAACAAGCAAATCGGGAGAGCAAGCAACAGAGGAAGGTGGAATAGACTGAGTGGGAGTAGGGCCTTGGAGAAGGGGTGGGGCAGGGTCTCAGAGGTCTCAGAGGTTGAGCAGGGGAGGAGTATGGAAAGAGTGTTTGGTTTTGTGTTATTAGAAAGTTGGCAACCCTAACGCTGCCATGGCATCACTGCTATTTTTCACTGTGCTAGCTAGCTGAAATTTGGCAGGAGTGGCTATTTTTCTGTCAAAATATAATTTGAAAAACCAGAGCTCATGTATGTTTAGAGACTTGTTAGAACTTAACAAGCAAAGTCTCAGAAGAGTCTGTCCCACTGAGCATGCTCCCACCTCTCTCAGCTTGCATAGATGGACAAGAAGACTAGCCTAGGGAGCTGGTGGGCAGGAGAGACTGGGACTGACTGGACAAGGAAACTAGGTCTGGAAACAGGCCTGAGATTAAATGAGGATCCTGGGGTAGGAGACTAGGGCTGGGAAGAGACATATCAGATGAGGAGCTGAGAGGGGGAAAGTGTAGATGGGTAAGTGTACTGACACTGGGTTTGGGGAGAAACTGAGAGTGGAGGGCGGCTCAAGAAGGCAGGGTCTGGTGGTGCTTACCTCAAGCAGCTCCTAGAAGGAGTGGCATGTTCCTCTCCAGCTCCCAATTAGAGGCACAGCTAGTCGGTTCTACACAGCATTGCCACATCTACAGGCACCACTTGTAAAACTACCATTGGCCATAGTTCATAGCCAATGGGAGCTACTGAACCAGTGCTTAGGGTGGGGGGCAGCATTTGCAGACTGCTGGCTGCCCCTATACATAGGAGCCAGAGGGGGACATGCCACTTCTTCTGGGAGTTACATAGAGACATGACAGGCAAGGAGCCTGCTTCAGCCCCACTGCACCACCAACTGGACTTTTAATATCCTGGTGAGCAGTAGGGATGTAAAAGAGTAGTCAATTAGTCAACTAGCCAATAAGCCTAGGTTTATCAGGCAGATGAGTTGACTACTCACATTCCCCCCCACCTTGCTGCTTCTATATCAGAGGCAGCCAGGGGAGAGAGCAGAAGCCAGTGCTGGGGGGAGCTGGCTTAAAAGCTGGTTCCCTCAGCACCATCTCTGCAGTGCCACTTGCTGCTCCCCCCACGCTGCTGCCTCTAACAGCAGGGAGGTTGGTCCTGCCCTGGCAGCAGTGAACAGAGGCTACTCAGGCAGCAGCCCCTATCCATGGGGGGTTCTAGCTCCCCACTGAGACCCCCCCCCCCACAGACAGGGGCTGCCTCAAGTTAGGACTGAGCAAGCCTGGCTCAGTCCTGGCTTGCACCAGGTCCAGGAGCTACCCGCACTGTGGCTCTGAAGTCTGTATGTAGTAGGAGCTGAAGTTTATATTTAGTAAGAGCTGCAGAGCCGCAGTGTGGGTAGTGCCTTTCCTTATCAACTAATCATATATTTGTATCGACAATTTGTATCGACTACATGATTACCTAATTACCTGCCTCTTAACATTTTTAGTTAGCAGTGATGACCAGAGCCACCAGTGTCCCTTTGGCAGCCCTAGGTGGTGTGAGCTTTAACATAGGCTAGCAACATGACTACATATTCAGGGCAGTTGGACAGGCTTGTGCATCGCACACTGTTTCTCCTTCCCTGCTATTTTTAGTGGTGCTAGTGTATAGAAATAGCTATATTTCTGTATAGAAATAGCTGGAGGATCCCAACATGCTTTCCTAGGTGTAGTGTTTCTATCTTCACATTACAAGCAAAAAAATTGAGATGTAAGCCTTATTTACACTGGCCATGGCTCATACTATATATGTAGCTACACATAGTAATGGAAGACAGGCTGTGCTAACTATACATGGCTGTGACGGGGCGGGCGACCTCCGCCCCACAGAGGCAGACCCGCCCCACACTGACCCCGCGGTCGCGCTCCTGGGGGCAGCCTGGGAAGTGCGGGTGGCGTGCGGCCCCTGTACCATCACCGCCTCTCAGCTGAGAGGCGGGGGAGGGGCCAGAGCGGGGTACCGGCCGGCGTGCTGGAGCCGGGGAGGCTGCACGTTGGCCGTGATGTGCGCAGCGGCTGACGTCACACTGAGGCGACGCCAGCGCAGCCCATTTAAACCCGGGGAAGAGGTAGGAGAGGCGGGTACCCGGGGGAAGGAGCACGCCGAGGGAGGAGGCGAGGAGACAGTAGGCCACCCGGGGGGAGGAGGACCCCGGGGAAGGAGCCCTCCCCTGAGAGGGGCTGCCCCGGACAGAGAGTCGGACCCGCGAGAACGACTGTGGGTCTAGGGAGCGACTGTGGGGTAGGAAGTGGCCCAGGGCAGGGCGAGGAGCCGGTGAGCCGGTGAGTTGCGGGCGTTAGCCCCGCCGGCTGGACAGGTTCCAGCGAACCTGTCCTTAGGGCCCTGGGCTGGGGCCCATGAGAGAGGGTGGGCCCGGGCCTCCCTACCCCCACGCTCCAGCAATAACGGGCGAACGAAGCACCTAGCGACAGGCCTGAGCGCACGAGGGACACTGAGAACCTACCCCAGGTCGGGGAGAACGCAAGTGGGGGTGTCTAAGCACGCGCCTGACTGGGCAGGGCTGACACCCCGCTTGTACACGTGGTGGAGAATGTGGGCACGACCCAAGACCCCAAGGCACTAGAACAGAGGGGAGGGTCTTAAAAGAGAAAAAAAAACTGGAAAAGAGGAAGAAAAGGAGGATCACCAAGGGGGAGCCGGACAGAGCCAATACCCCAGTAGGGTGTGAGGATCGAGCACGCCGGAGGATGGAGGTCACGGACGTGGTTAACTGAGAACCAACGACAGCAGCAGCAGCAGCAGCAGCAGCAAACGGCCCTCCTGCAGCAGCTGTCCGCCCAGCAGCAAGACCAGCAGAGGCAGCTCCTGAAGGACCTGTCGGAGCAGTACCAGGCGCAACAGGAGCGATGGGTGAGACAATGGGGGAGCATGGGATGGGGGCAGCCCCTGATGCAGGGTGGGGAGACGGCTGAAGGAGGGGCCCTGGCTCAATTGCCGGGAAGGCTGGCCAAGATGGGACCCTCAGATGACCCCAAGGCGTTTCTGATCACTTTTGAGAGGGTGGCCACCGCAGCCAGGTGGCCAGAACAACACTGGGCCACGCTTCTGGCTCCGTATCTTATGGGTCCAGCTCAGCTGGCCTATCGGAGCTTAGATCCGCGCGACACCCTACATTATTTTAAAGTAAAGGAGGCCATATTGGACCAACTAGGAATCACCCCAGAGACATACCGGCAATGGTTCCGGCAGGAAAAGTACCCTACCAGGGCACGACCCCAGGTGGTGGCCCAACGACTGAGGGAGGCCGGGTGGCGCTGGCTGGAGCCAGACCAGCAGACCGGACCACAGGTGGCGGAGAAAGTGGTATTGGAGCAGTTCATCCACATTTTGCCGGGGGAAGGGCAGCGTTGGGTCCGGCGGCACCACCCCTCGTCGCTTAGTGAGGCGGTGATGCTGATGGAGGACTACTTGGCGGCCAAGGTGGGGGAAGGAGGAAGCGCAGGTCGGAGGGAGAACGTCCCCAGTGCGGGTAGGGGGGTCCGCCCGGCATGCCCCGGGGACAGCAGGGGGACGGGAGGCCCACGTAGCCCTGGAAGGGGGGCAGGGAGGCGGCTGGCCCCCGTGTGGAGCAGACCCGTGAGGGAAGGACCCGCGCCACAGGAACCACCCCGAGAAGCCCCGAGGGAAAATCCACCCCTGCCGCGACCATCGACCAGAGGGTGCTATCAATGCGGCCAGGAAGGACACTTTAAACGGGACTGCCCATACATGGACTGCTCTTATGGACAGGTAATGGTCGGACGATGCGTGCTGGGGACACAGGATTAGGGGAGGATATTATGGGAAGTAGAGGTGGAAGGCCGGGTGGTCACCGCCCTGGTAGACTCGGGGTGCAGCCAGACACTGGTACGGGCCGACTTAGTGGAAGCAGACGGTCCCCAAGGACTCCCAGTGCTCATCCAATGCATGCACGGGCAGGTGGAATCATACCCCATGGCGTGGGTACGCATTAAGGAAGGGGATCAGGAGGGGTGGTCTTATGTAGCCCTTGTCCCAGGACTGGTCTACCCAGTCCTCCTCGGCCAGGATTGGAGGGGATTTGAGCAGGCCCTCTGAGAATGGCCCGGGCGGGAGCCAGGGGAGGGGAAGCCGGCCCTGGCTGCAGACTCCGCAGGGACCCGGGGGCCACGGGTCCCACTGTCCGTAGGACCTCGGCGAGAAGAAGCCGGAAGGGCGGAGGAACCCGGCATGGACACGGGAGAAGAAGAGTGGTCCGCAGACTTCGTGAGGAAACAGAGAGAAGACTCCCTCCTCCACCAGGCCTGGGAGAGCGCCGCCGCCAATATGGAAGCAGAAGGCATCCCAAAAACGGCACTGGCCTACCCGCATTTCGAGATTCAAGGGGACCGGCTCTACAGGATCAACGAGGGGAGAGAGGAAGGGGAAGTGACCTCCCAACTGCTGGTACCTGGCAGGTATCACTGGAGATTGCTGGAGCTAGCACATAGTAACCCCTGGGCGGGGCACCTGGGGTATGAAAAGACCGTACGTCGCCTGCTTCAAAGGTTTTACTGGCCAGGTATTTACCGTGCCATGAGAGACTTCTGCAACTCCTGTCCGGAGTGTCAAAAGACTGGACCGGGGCGGGTACCCAAGGCTCCGCTGGTGCCGCTGCCGGTGATAGACGTCCCGTTACAAAGGATAGCGATGGACCTGGTTGGCCCATTAGAGCGGACCCGTAACCAGTACCACTATATTCTTGTGGTGATAGATTACGCAACCCGGTACCCGGAGGCCGTACCCCTGCGAACACCACGGCCCCCACGTTGGCAGGGGAATTAGTCAAAATCTTCTCAAGGGTGGGCCTGCCGAAAGAGATCCTCACAGACCAAGGGACAAACGTCACGTCGACGTTGATGAAGGAACTATGCCACCTACTCCAGGTGAAAACACTAAGGACCTCAGTTTACCATCCACAAACAAACAGGCTCGTCGAGAGGTTCAACCGGACACTTAAAGGTATGCTTAAAAAGTTTGTGGAGGAGGAGCCTAAGGAGTGGGATTGGGCCCTACCCGTGCTGATGTTTGCAGTGAGAGAAGTACCGCAAGCCTCGACGGGCTTCTCACCCTTTGAATTGCTGTATGGTAGACAACCTCGGGGAGTCCTAGACATTATTAGGGAATCCTGGGAGGAGCAGTCCACCAGGGTCCAAGGGACCGTGCCATACATCCTCAAGTTGAGGGAGAGGTTACGCCGGGTTGGGGAGTTCGCCAAGCAGAACCTAGTAGAAACACAGGAGCGCCAAGCACGCTATTACAATCGAAATGCCCGGGTACGAACCTTCCAGCCGGGGGATAGGGTCCTCTTGCTGCTACCCGAGCAGGCATCCAAGCTGCTGGCCCGTTGGCAGGGTCCATTTGAAGTAACCCGTCGGGTGGGGGAGGTGAATTATGAGATTCGGATGCCCGGAAGGAGGAAATCCACGAACATTTACCACGTTAACCTCCTTAAGGCATGGCGGGTGAGGGAAGGGCTGACCGGGTACGTGGAGGAGCCAAGAGAGGAAGAGGTAACCCGGGGTCTATGGGTAGGGCGGGACCTGGCCCCAAATGCTCCTGGGCATTCTAAGCAAATTCCCGCAGGTTTTGACGGCAACCCCGGGTCGGACTAGCGTGACGAGCCACCACATCACGATGGAACCAGGGTGTAAAGTCCATGACCAGGTCAGACCCCTCCCGCGGAAGCTATGGGGAACAGTACGAGATGAGGTAGAAAAGATGCTGCTCTGGGGGGTGATCGAAGAGTCGCACAGTGCGTGGAGAAGCCCCATCGTATTGGTCCCCAAGTCTGATGGAACAATCCGGTTTTGCATTGACTTTCAGAAAGTCAACGCGGTGTCACGGTTCGACGCATACCCGATGCCCAGGACAGACGAGTTGTTAGAGAGGTTAAGGGCCGCCCGGTACTTGTCCACGATCGATCTGTCAAAGGGGTATTGGCAACTCCCATTAACGGCGGAGTCCCGCAAGAAGACCGCATTCTCAACACCCTTCGGGCTATACCAGTTCGTAAGGATGCCGTTCGGACTCCATGGGGCAGCTGCAACCTTCCAGCGGCTGATGGACCGGGTACTACGGCCTCACGAACACTACGCGGCTGCGTACATAGACGATATAATTATCTATAGCACGACGTGGCATGAGCACCTGCAGCGGGTGGAAGCCGTGTTATCCTCGCTGCAAGAGGCCGGACTAACTGCCAACCCGGCTAAATGTCACTTTGGCGAGCGGGAAGTGTCCTACTTGGGCTACACAGTGGGAGGAGGTAAGATCCGGCCCCAAGTAGGTAAGATCGAGGCCTCGCGAGACTACCCGGCCCCAGCTACAAAGCGGCAGGTCCGACAGTTTCTGGGGCTTGCCAGCTACTATCAACGGTTTGTCCCAGACTTCGCGACCCTGGCCGCCCCATTGACGAACCTAACACGGAATATAGCCCCGAAGAAGGTACGGTGGGACCAGGGGTGCGAAGAGGCCTTTAGGGCCCTGAAGCAGCACCTGACCCAGGCACCAGTGCTAGCTCAGCCCGATTTCACCAAGCCGTTCATTCTACAGATGGACGCTTCTGAGCTGGGGCTCGGGGCCGTTCTCTCCCAGGGGGAAGTCGGGGAGGAACACCCGATCGTATAAGTTAGCCGTAAACTGTTGCCCCGAGAACAAAAATACTCTACGATAGAAAAGGAGACGTTAGCGATGAAGTGGGCAATTGATACGTTACGATATTATCTTCTAGGCAGCCCCTTCAAAGTGGTAACCGACCACGCCCCCCTTCGATGGCTCCTAGCCATGAAAGACTCCAACGCACGGATCATGAGGTGGTACCTGGCGTTACAACCCTACCCACGGTAATACGGACTTTTTTTCAAGAATTACAGAAAAGGATCAGGAAGAGCAAACAAGGGGAGTGGGGAACTTGGGGGGGAGGCGTGTGACGGGGCGGGCGACCTCCGCCCCGCAGAGGCAGACCCGCCCCGCATTGACCCCGCGGTCGCGCTCGCGCTCCTGGGGGCAGCCCGGGAAGTGCGGGTGGCGTGCGGCCCTGGGCCACCGCCTCAGCTGAGAGGCGGGGAGGGGCCAGAGCGGGGTACCGGCCGGCATGCCGGAGCCGGGGAGGCTGCATGTTGGTCGTGATGTGAGCGGCGGCTGACGTCACGCTGAGGCGACGCCGGCGCGGCCCATTTAAACCCGGGGAAGAGGTAGGAGAGGCGGGTACCTGGGGGAAGGAGCATGCCGAGGGAGGAGGCGAGGAGACAGTAGGCCACCCGGGGGGAGAAGGACCCCGGGGAAGGAGCCCTCCCCTGAGAGGGGCTGCCCCGGACGGAGAGTCGGACCCGCGAGAACGACAGTGGGTCTAGGGAGCGACTGTGGGGTAGGAAGTGGCCCAGGGCAGGGCGAGGAGCCGGTGAGCCGGTGAGTTGCGGGCGTTAACCCCACTGGCTGGACAGGTTCCAGCGAACCTGTCCTTAGGGCCCTGGGCTGGGGCCCGTGAGAGAGGGTGAGCCCAGGCCTCCCTACCCCCACGCCCCAGCAATAACGGGCGAACGAAGCGCCTAGCGACAGGCCTGAGCGCACGAGGGACACTGAGGACCTACCCCAGGTCGGGGAGAACACAAGTGGGAGTGTCTAAGCACGCGCCTGACTGGGCAGGGCTGACGCCCCACTTGTACAATGGCAATGAAAGATTCTTATAGTGGGAAGGCAATGGGGAAAGATCCTAGCAGTGGAGAGTTGCTGGAGCTTTTCCCCAACTGCCTTCTTTCTGCTACAGCCTCTGTCAAGTGCCAGTTCTTTCCTTCCAATGGAAAAAGGCTCCTGAAGTGGGGAGTCAGCAGGACATTATATTGCTAAACATAATGTAGACATGAGAAGCACTGTTTGGGTGTGGAGAAAGCCATGTAGGGTATTTACTCTAAAGTTCTGGTGTGTTTTTGCTCATATACAGGACTGTCCTTATGCATATATAGCATACGCAGTTCCTCTCACCAGCCTCCCTGCCTTGCTCCTGCGTCCTAGGTCTGTTCTCCCACAGTTCCTCATAGTGCCCTGAGTGTAGCCCCCACATGGAGGAGTTCCCCCTACCCCCCAAGGGCTGCATAGAATACCAGCAATTATAAAGATGGTCCTGCTCACCTTAGCAGTGCCTCTCCATTTATACCACTCTTTATACCTGTTGTCAAGGCTAAATCCCCACTCTGGCATGATGAATGCAGAAGTGGAGGCCCGCAAAAGGACCCCAAAACCTTATCTTTCCAGGCTTTGGTATAAAACTTACCTCCAAAATCTTAGAAACTTAGATTTTGGGGGATAAAAATCCGCTGCCACCACCCAAGTAATGGTAAGAAAACCAGGGAAGAGATCACTTGGGAAATCTCAGCCCTAAAGTAAAACGAGGACACAAAAAAATTAACCAATACCAGGTTAATAAAAAAGAAAGAAGAAAGAACTTTTATTATCACCACAATACTTCTGTTACAAGCATAATGACTAGATGGAAAAGTCACCAATTAATATACTCATGGGGGACCCCCATGGGCCAAAAGCTTAGTTACAAAGGAGAGGAAAACCCATTTTTAAATGTACAGACATCAAAATCCCATTCCCAAACCGTAAAACAATAAAACCAAATGGTTTTATCTAAACTTTAGCCTACTTACAGAGAATGAAGAGTCTTTTCTTGGAGAGAGACATGATGTCTGTCTCCCTCAGTATCTGGAGAGAAACTGGCCAGAGACAAAGGAGGGAAAAACCCCAAAATTCCTTTGTCTCAGTTTGAAATCCCTATCTGCATTTCTGTTGGCTGAGCAGATACCTGGCTAGGTACAGGTTAACACCTTAGTCCCCAGGCTGCTTCCCATCTCTCATCATCATAACCCCTGTGCTAGAAGGCATGAAGTGTACCTTCTCTCACACTGCCAAAAGTATAGATATATATAGGCCACATCTAAACTTATCATACCAGAGATGGATCTTCTGGTGTTCGATTTAGCAGGTCTAGTAAGGACTCGCTAAATCAAATGCTGAGGGTGCACCCCCAATCAATGCTACTACTCCACAATTCATGAGGAATATGGGAAGTACACCGAAGCATTTGCTCCCATCGACTTCCTGCTGTGGAGACAGCACCAAGCTCGGCTTAAGGTATGTTGACACCAGCTACATTATTTACATAACTGGAGTTGCATACCTTAAGCCGACCTTCCGGGTGTAGTACAGACCTCACTATAGGCATAGCAAAGTTATGCCATTTGCCAAGAATAGAGTAAACCAGTTGTAGACGTGGACACAGATGCCAGGCATCCTGACTCCCTGTCCTCTGCTTAAGCCATTGGAGGATACTGTCTCTCAAAGGGTACCAAGGAAACAGGTTGGTAGAAAAAAAAGGAAGGAAAAAAAGTTTAAGCATAGCAAAGTTTCCAAATAAACAGGACACTGCTCCTCATCTTTCATCAGCTGGAAGCTTGTATTGCAATTATAGGCAATCTGGAACAACAGAATATAAAAGAGATCATTGCTAACAACACAGTTTATATTTTACAGCAGGCTTAGGGGTCTAAGATATGAAAAGAGTACTTTACACCTGTCAAACAATTAGAAGGAAATAGAGCCAAAAAAAGTACAGTATAGGATAAAAAGCATCTCATAACGACCATAATAAAGTTATGCTTCTCTCCACTGCTCATTTGAGATAATTCCTTAGCAATTTTGCTCCCTATGGGATTTTTTTATGTGAATTTCCAGAGTGATATTCACCAGGTAATATGAGCTGTGCTGTACATTCCGCTTAGAAACTGTTAGAGACACAACAGACCTATTGTGTCTAAACCACACACTTCTAAACCAAAAGTATCATTTTCATTAACCTAGGCATGTTTCTGAGGCTTGCTGGGTGTACAATCCAAGAGAAGATAACTGTGAGCACAGGAAACCTGGCTCTTTTATCATACAAGGGCCTTCTTGGATGTGAGTATCACAAGAGCTTTGAGAAGTAACAATTAAGGAATACTGAAACATACCAACAGAATACTGAGACATGCCAACAACAGATTAGACCTCCATCACCTCTACAGGCAGTCATACAGCCTACAGAGAAGCCCAGGAGAAGTCAGCCAGGAAATCAAACACATACAGATTGCTGCAACCAGAAAACTGCCCTAATTTCAATTCACAGACACCTTGACGGATCTGCAAATTAAAAATAATCAGGACTAGTCTGGGTCTTAACCACAGTAGCTCTGGGGGAATGGAGCAGAGAGGGCCTGATCTCTAACACATATATACACACACCTTCACAACCAATGGAAGCTGTGCTGTTGATTTCACTGAGCTCAGAGACTCAGGCTATGTCTAACATAAGAACATAAAAACATAAGAATGGCCATACTGGGTCAGACCAAAGATCCATCCAGCCCACTATCCTGTCTGCCAATAGTGGCCAATGCCAGGTGCCCCAGAGGGAGTGAACTGAACAGGTAATAATGAAGCAATCTCTCTCCTGCCATCCATCTCCACCCTCTGACAAAGAAAGGCTAGGGATACCACTCTTTACTCATCCTGGCTAATAGCCATTAATGGACTTAACCTCCATTAATGTATCTAGTTCTTTTTTAAACCCTGTTAAAGTCCTAGCCTTCACAACCTCCTCAGGCAAGGAATTCCACAGGTTGACTGTGTGCTGAGTGATGAAAAACTTCCTTCTGTTTGTTTTAAACCTGCTGCTCATTAGTTTCATTTGGTGACCCCTTGTTCTTATATTATGGGAACAAGTAAATAACTTTTCCTTATTCACTTTCTCCACACCACTCATGATTTTATAGACCTCTGTCATATCCCCCCTTAGTCTCCTCTTTTCCAAGCTGAAAAGTCCTAGTCTCTTTAATCTCTCCTCTTATGGGACCCGTTTCAAACCCCTAATCATTTTAGTTGCCTTTCTCTGAACCTTTTCTAATGCCCGTGTATCTTTTTTGAGATGAGGAGACCACATCTGTACGCAGTGTTCAAGATGTGGGCATACCATGGATTTATATAGGAGCAATAAAATATTCTCTACCTTATTCTCTATCCCTTTTTTAATGATTCCTAACATCCTGTTTGCTTTCTTGACTGCCACTGTACACTGCGTGGACATCTTCAGAGAACTATCTATGATGACTCCAAGACCTCTTTCCTGATTAGTTGTAACTAAATTAGCCCCCATCATATTGTATGTATAGTGTGGGGATATTTTTTCCAACATCTATCCACATTAAATTTCATTTGCCATTTTGTTGCCCAATCGCTTAGTTTTGTGTTCTGTTTGAAGTTCTTCAGTCTGCTTTGGTCTTAACTACCTTGAGCAGTTTAGTATCGTCTGCAAACTTTGCCACCTCACTGTTTACCCCTTTCTCCAGATCATTTATGAATAAGTTGAATAGGATTGGTCTTAGGACTGACCCTTGGGGAACACCACTAGTTACACCTCTCCATTCTGAAAATGTACCATTTATTCCTACCCTTTGTTTCCTGTCTTTTAAGCAGCTATCAGTCCATGAAAGGACCTGCCCTCTTATCCCATGACAACTTAATTTACGTATGAGCCTTTGGTGTGGGACCTTGTCAAAGGCTTTCTGGAAATCTAAGTAAACTATATCTACTGGATCCCCCTTATCCACATGTTTGTTGACCCCTTCAAAGAACTCTAATCGATTAGTAAGACATGATTTCCCTTTACAGAAATTATGTTGACTTTTGCCCAACAAAATATGTTCTTCTATGTGTCTGACAATTTTATTCTTTACTATTGTTTCAACTAATTTGTCAGGTACTGACATTAGACTTACTAGTTTATAATGGGCGGGATCGCATCTAGAGCCCTTTTTAAATATTGGAGTTACAGTAGCTATCTTCTAGTCGTTGGGTACAGAAACTGATTTTAAGGATAGGTTACAAACCATAGTTAATAGAGCCTCAATTTCCCATTTGAGTTCTTTCAGAACTCTTGGGTGAATGCCATCTGGTCCCTGTGACTTGTTACTATTAAGTTTATCAATTAATTCCAAAACCTCCTCTAATGACACTTCAATCTGTGACAATTCCTCAGATTTGTCACCTACAAAGGATGAGTCAGGTTTGGGAATCTCCGTAACATCCTCAGCCGTGAAGACTGAAGCAAAGAATTCATTTAGTTTCTCCGCAATGACTTTATCGTCTTTAAGTGCTCCTTTTGTATCTTGATCATCCAGTGGCCCCACTGACTGTTTAGCAGGCTTCCTGCTTCTGATGTACTTAAAAAACATTTTGTTATTACCTTTTGAGTTTTTGGCTAACTGTTCTTCAAACTCCTTATTGGCTTTTCCTATTACATTTTTACACTAAATTTGACAGTGTTTATGCTCCTTTCTATTTTCCTCACTAGGTTTTGACTTCCACTTTTTAAAAGATGCTTTTTTATCTCTCAATGCTTCTTTTACATGGTTGTTAAGCCATGGTGGCTCTTTTTTAGTTCTTTTACTGTGTTTTTTAATTTGGGATATACCCTTAATTTGGGCCTCTATTATGGTGCCTTTGAAAAGTGTCTATGCAGCTTGCAGGGATTTTACTTTAGTCACTGTACCTTTTAATTTCTGTTTAACTAACCTAGGCTAGTTTAGACTGCAAGCTTCTTTCAGAAGAAGCTTTTCTGGAAGAGATCTTCCAGAAAAGCTTATTTCAAAAGAGAGTGTCTACACAGCAAAAGTGCAATGAAAAAGTAATGTGGTTTTTTGAAAGATAGCATCCACATTGATTGGATGCTGTCTCACATTTAAGGCCTCCCAGAACCAATTCAGGCAGGGCATTAGGTCAGCAGTTGCTTCCGAGTGCTGTTGCCTAAGGCTAGCTGAGATGCGTGCTTAAAAGAACTCCCCCGTTTCTCTGCTTCTGCTGCATGCTTGCCTACCTCTCTGAGGGACAGCAAAGTTTTATCAGTGCATGCTCTTGGTGCCCTGCTTCAGGGCACCATAGCATACTCCTAGCCATGGAGCCAAAGGTGCTTCTGGGCATGTGATGGCCCCACTCTAACATGCTGCAGCTTCTGCAGCACATTGTGTACACTGTATACTGGTCCTGCATGACCTTAAGTCCAAGCTCATCAGTGAGACCCTTTGCCTGGATGAGGGATCAGTGCCCGTGCAATGCACCCCATGGTAGAGAAAAGGTTCTGGAGGCTGGACACCAGTTCTGACTGGTGGGAATGGCTGGTTATGGAGTGGAAGGATGACCAGCAGTGGCTGCAAAACCTCAGGATGAGGAAGGCCACCTTCATGGAGCGGTGTGCCTGGCTCGCCCCTGCCGTCCTTTGATGGGACACCCAGATGCAATCCTCCATCCCCCCTGGAGTAGCGGGTCAGCATCACTGTCTGGAAGCTTGCCACCCCAGACAGCCGCCGGTTAGTGGGCAACCAGTTCAGTGTGGGAAAGTCCAGCATCAGGGCCTCCTCATGGAGGTAAGGCACTCTAGGGCTGCAGTCCATGCAGGCGGGGGAGGAGGGAAGTCCTGAAAAGGGGGGCCCTAGGGAAAGGGGGTTAGGGATGTGGGGGTGAGCTGGGGGTGGGGGGAAAGCCCTGTCCCCTGGGGGTTCTGCCGTCCAGTCCTCACACAGCTCTGCTGAGGGGTGTGGCCTCATAGGATGTGGCTCCTGGGGTGCTTGGGGGGAAGGGGAGGATGGGCACCTCCCAAGGGCTCAGACACTCCCCTCTCATTCTCTGTTTTGTGTGTTTCTTTGTCTCCTTCTGCAGGTGGTGAGGGCCATCAACTCTGTCCTGCTGGAGGGTGGAGGGGGGCTGAGAACCTGGATGAGGGAAGGAGAAGGGAAGTTCAGGGCTGCGAGTGGTGCATAGTGCAGCTAGAAGTGCCACCTCAGGTCCCCTCAGTGACCTTGGGGGTTGGTGGGGCCTCGGACAACAAAGTGGTGGGCAGACGGGGGTCAGGTATTGCAGGGGGGCTGGAGCGAGGTCAGGTGTGGTGGGGGGCTATGGGGAGAGGGCATAGGCATAGCATGGGGAGGAGGTAGCACCATAGCAGGGTGGGGCTGGAGGGGCAGGTGTCAGTCCTATGCAGTACTAAGCACTCCAACCCTTATTGTTTCCAAAAGGGGGTGAAAGGTCTAGCATGGCACACAGTGGGCCTTTTTTTTTCCTGGGAAGATAAACCACAGAAGTGAACATTTTAGGTTTATTTTACATCCTAGAAAAAACAGCTATCAAAAGTAAAGTCTCTAGTTTCAGAAGATAGATAATGCTGCCCATTGGAATGAGCTCTAGATCTTCTCAAGACACTCAGTAAAGCATGTGCTCAAATACTTGGCTGATTTGAGGTCTAAGTTCTTATTTTCATTTGGCTGCTAAGTTACCATGTAGCCTTGGACAGGACACTTCACTTTGCTGCTCCATTCTTCCCTTCTGCAAAAGGCCAACCACAGGGGCATCATCATTATCATCATCATCTTCAACAACCATAGGCTCAACGCCTGTTGGTGTCCAATGTCTCCCTCACTATTTCGTTCCATCTTTCCCGGTCCAGTGCGGAGTGGCTTAATTTCTGTAGACTAGCTCCACACCAATCTACTATATCATCTACTCATTCTCTGTGGGGTCTGCCTCTCCTATTTGGACCATCCATTATGCCAAATACCAGGGTCTTAACTTTTTGTTCGTCATTTATTCTGCAGATATGCCCGAATAGCTGTAACTTCCGTTGTATAACCTTCTGCAGCAGGTTCTCTTTCGGCTGTCTTTTCCTATATTATTCCTCGGTGGTGATCTTCTGCATCCATCCTATTCTCAGGATCTTTCTATAACAACTCCTCTTGAACACCAATATCCTTCTTTTCTAATCTTTCGTTATTACCCATATCTCACATCCATACAACATGCTGCTAAATACACGTTTTCAAGATGCTCTGCTTCGTTTCAAAGCTAATCACTTTACTTTTCCAGATCTTATCCATCACCTTCAAACTCACTCTTGGTTTTGCTATTCTAGTCACTATTTCCTGCTTACAGTCTAGATCATACATCATGTTGCTCCCCAAATATGTGAACTTCTCTATGTTCTCTAGTTCAATCCCATCTACACTGATCTTCCTTCCTATTTCCTTATCTCCAAATACCATTGTCTTTGTTTTATCGATATTCATAATCCGTCCATACTGCTTCACTTCCTCATTTAGCACCTGCACCATTCTTGCTAGCTTCTCTTCATCTTCCTCGATGATAACTATATCATCCGCGAACCTCAAGTTGTTAATTCTCATCCTGTGCACCAATATCATTGCAGGAGGAGTAACAGTTAATCTGAACTAAGGATTTAGTTCAGATTAACTTCTGACTGCCACGTGTAGCCGCGGGCAGTCAGTTCGAACTAAGGGGATTTAAAAATGGCGCCCGCCCAGGAACATGCAAATAAAGCCCGGGATATTTAAATCCCAGGCTTCATTTACAAGTTCAAATGCCTACATTAGCCACCCTAGTTCGAACTAGGGGGCTAGTGTAGACATACCCATTGTTCTTTAGTCATTTCACTGCTCTTTCTACTTCCTCCTTCAAAATGTCAGTCTCACTCTCGATGCTCAGCGGTGATATCTCTTTCAATTCTTCCATCAGTCCCTCTGAGACACTCGGGTCCAACTGTGCTTTGTACAGATCGGTACAATATCTCATCCATCGCTGCACAACATTCTCCTTGTTCATGAGCACCTTATCATTTTCATCTTTGATCTCCATCTGCTTTGACTGCCACTTCCTATTAATATTCCTAATCACTGTATACACCTCCCTGATTTAACACTCACCGTAAACCTCTCTATATCTTCACACTGCTCCTCTAACCACTTTGCCTTATCCATTCTGGCTGTTTTCCTTACCCCGATGCATTTCACTCTATATTGCTGTTACACCCTCTCGGAGACATCCCTTATGATCTTCAATACTCTCTTCTCTTGGACCAACTTCAGTGTCTCCTGTGTAATCCACTTCTTACTGATCTTTTCTTCTTCCAGAACTGCCTCTACTGTCGCCATAGCTATCTCTTCAACTCTCTTATCTAGGTCTTTCTCTGTGCCCGCATTCCTGATCTTCTCTTTGAGCACTGCTCTGTACGCATTCCCTATTTCTTCCTTGCCTAGCCTCACCATGTCTCTTTGTTTCTTAAACTGTGTCTTATACTTTCGCTTAAGTTTCATCTTGATGTTCACAATCACTAGACTGTGGTCTGAGTCCATATCCACTCTTTGGAAAGTTCAGCATTGCTGTACTGATGTTACCCATCTTCTTATCAAGATCATATCTATCATATTCTTGGACTTCCCATCGTTAGATTGCCATGTCCACTTCCTACAGTCCTTTTGTTGGAATCTTGTGTTGCAGATCACCATCTCATGTTCCATAGCAAACTCGAGTAGTTTCTCACCTCGTTCATTTCTTTCTCCTTATCCAAACCTTCCCATGACTCTCTCCCAACCTTCGTTATCCATTCCAGTCTCCTCTGATGATCAACACATCTCTCTTTGGTATCTCCTTCAGTGTCTTTGTCAAATCTTTATAGAATAGCTTGATCTCTTCCTCTGTGCAGTCTGACATGGGTGTATACACTTAAATGACCGATATGTTGAACGGTTTCGCTTCTAATCTCACTACCATCATTCTTGCACTCACCGGTTTGTATCCTAACAATGCTCCTCTAGCTCTTTTGCTAAGAAGGAATCAGACTCCTGCCTCATGTTTCGTCTCATTCCCTGATCAAATGACTTTGCAACCACACCTCTCCCGATGCCGTCCAACACATCTCCACCAGTCCAAGTATACCACATTGGTATCCTTTCAAAGCAACTCTAACTTTCCCATCACCCACAGCATTCGGACATTCCACGTTCCTGTGGATAGATTATGTGTTAGTTGTAGTTTCCTTTCGGTAGCCAACTTAATTGGGACCCAACCCCAATTGCTCGATTGGTATCGCAGACCTTGTTTATCTGGGTGACGTCCAAGCCGGCATCTTTTATCAGTTATACTGGCATCAGATTTCATTTGTATTGTTGTTTTACAGTCAGTGCATCAACACTCATCTGACCAACCCTCCTCCTTTATCCAGGCTTGGGATTGGCATGAAACCCCTAGAGGCTTCATGGCAGAAATGCTGTAGAGCTGACTTGTTCTTATCTCTTGCTGTAAGTGGTCTAAGTGCCACTACAAGGGACAGACAACCACACTAGGGCTATGTCTCCACTACAGAGGTTTTTTTCAGAAAAAATGGTCTTTTTTCTGAAAAAGCTTCACTTATGTCCACACTGCAATCACATTCTTTTGGGGGAAAAATTGAAAGAACAGAGGGATTTTTCGGACATTGGCAAACCTCTTACTATGAGGAAGAAGCCTTTTTCCAAAAGAGCTCTTTCAGAAAAAGGCGTGTGTGGACAGGGAAGAAGGAGTTATTTCGAAAGAAGAGGAAAAAGGAAAAAACACAGGTGCCCTGGTGGCCATTCCGTCCATAGTAATCACAGCATAAATGCGAGATCGTGTCCATTCAGTGTGGATGCTGTCTTTTGAAAAAGCAGTCTGCTTTTGTGTGCAGGTGCTCTCTTTCAGAAGAAGTTTTTTTGGAAGATCTCTTCCAGAAAAGCTTCTTCCAAAAGAAGCCTACAGTCTAGATGTAGCCTAGGAAATGACAAAAGGAAGAATTTGGACTACAGAATCTTTATTTCTATGGTGAGAATACGTAAGAAGAAACAACTTTAGAATCCATTGCAGCCTTGATTCATGAAAGCATTAAGGCATGTGCTTAAATCCCACTGAAGTCAATCAGACTAGAGTATATATTAAATGCAGTCCCAAATCAGATTATTTTACTAAATCTTTGCCTTACAGGGTCACTTTTCAGAAGGGACCCACACATTATAACCCTAGATTCTACCACTTGTTTTGTTTTCAAACCCAAAGTTGTGTTAGAAAGATAGACAGATGCAATGTACTTGTTGCAAGGAGAGGGCTGGTAAAGAAATCAGTTTTTCTAGCAAAACCTTTTTCTGTAGTAAGTACCTATTTTAATCCATCTACCAACTATGCTGAACTGGCAAAGTAGCATTTCAGTGTGTACAACCCAAAGCATAGTCTAATGTTCTATTATATTACTTCTCAATCCTCATCTGAGAAACGTCTAAAAGAGAGCATGTGTATTTAATGTTTTGGATTAAACTAGCTATCAATTTGCATTATAAAAGTATTATCTCAAAAACATATGCCCTGGATATGCTTGATTCATGCATCAAGCATGAATAAAAAAAACCCCTAATAAAAATTGAATTTAACTGATCATCCAATTATGTGAAGAGTTGATCTTTTCAATAGTATTTTGCTATGTTTTCCTAATAGCTAACAACTTTCCCTTTCAGTCTTCTTCTGTGCGACATCACCCATCTCATTAGGAGACTGAAGTTTCAGCTGCTCCCTTGAGGAATTCATTGCAGTAAAACAAATAAGACCACAGTATAATCATCTTAGAAAAATCAAACACATGCTTGTGGATATGAACCATAGAAGCTGCTGGAAGGTGAAGATTTACTCATTTGCATTGTGGGCAAGATGGGAATTCATCACTGGTCTCAATGACCGTGTCTACACTGCACCCGTTGCTCGAAATAAGCTACACAATTTGAGCTATGCAAATTGTGTAACTTGTTTTGAGTTAATTTTGAAATAGCTTATTTCATAATTTGGCGCTATTTACACAGCACCAAATTTTAAAATAACCCACTATTCCAAAACATCTCTTAATCCTTATGGAATGAGGTTTATGGGGACATCGGAATAGCAAGCCTGTTATATTGTGAAATAACGGGTGCACTGTTAAGATGCGGGATAGCTACTTCGGGATACCCCAGGTAACCTGAAATAGTGCAACTGTGTAGACGTAGCCAATGGGAGCTGCTGGTTGCTGAACACTTTTGAAAAATAAAGTCTCTAATGTGGGTCCTGAGCACTTTGGAAATCTGGCCCACAATTTCACTCTGGCTCCACATCTCTCATCTTTACACTGGGGAGGGTGATGCTTAGTTGCACTGTAAAGTGCTTTGTGACTTGTGGCTGGAAAGCGACATATTGTATATGTGCACATTATTCACATATTCAGCAAATAAGGTGGTACACGAAGGTGGTACACCCTTGTATTGCACATTCAGCATCCCTCTGCTGCTCTCTCTCTCTCTCTCTCTGAAGTTATATTCTTTCCAAAGCATCTATCATTGGTATCTACGTGCTGTACACATACACTGCTTTAAAACATTGAACAAATCCTTACTTGATCATGCTGGGATTTGTAATCTATTTTCTCCTATTTTTCTTTCTCTTTGGATCACTCTCATGCTCCTGGGCAGCCAACAGGAACACTTCAGTGAATGCATGAGTCTTGAAACTTTCAATATTTGTGTTCTAGTGGAACCCAGAGGCCCAAACTAAGATCAGGTGCTGTAGATACAGTCCCTGCCCCAAAGTCCTTACAATCATAACATACCAGGAAAAAATAGACAGGGAACAAAAGTGAAGAATATGGCCAAGTTGTTAGACCAGGCAAATATGTGTACATTTTACGGGATGGTGCTCACCTCTCATGAATGCCCCTGTCTGGTCAAGTGCATGTGCCTGAGCTGTTTCCGTCTTGAGCCCTCTAGCTGAGTCACACTCCTCTGTGAAATACAAACCCTTTCTGGGGTAAACCTCTAATAGGGGCCCAGCCCACTTCCCTCAGTGGAGTGTCTCTGCGAGTCTGTCTCTCGGTCTGTTGCCCGACTTCAGTTGAGATGAGGTGCTTTGAAGGCTTCCCCTCCTGGAGACAACTCCTGTGCCCTTATCTCAGGGTTTTATCTTCCAGTCCACAGACTCTAAGCAGCTCTCCACTTTGATCTCTCTGTGGTAGTGCAGCTGCTTCCTCAGCCAGCCAGCCAGTCACCCCTACTCTTCTCTCCGTCAGGGCTCCCTTGCAACTCAGCTGACTCTAGTCATGAAGTTTCTTTTGCAGTCCTTCCTGCTCCTGATTGGCTGGTTTCTCTCTAGCCACTCTAGCCTGCATGGAGAACTTCTCTGTGGACTTTTCTAGCCTAAGGACCTGGTCCACCCCATTACAACTCCCCTGCTAATGATGTAATTTCCACATCAAGTAGACTTACCCATGCTAGCTTTCATTGAATTAATGCTCTAATACCAGTGTAGCTGCAAGGGCAGTAGGATAAGCTAATTAGGATGTGTGCAATGACATCTGAAACTCTAGACATATGTTAATGGAGTGGCTAACTTGTGTCACCTCCTGCAACTACAGTGCTATTTTTAGTGCACTAGATTGATCAGTGCTAATATAGGTACATCTTGCTGATCTGGAAATTACACTTCCATTGGAAGATGTACCCAGATGTTCTATCTTTGTACCCATATTGCCACCTGAATTTAAATGTCTAGTCTCCTTTGCTAAAAAGTTCTGCAGCTGGGGACCCACTTTGAGATCACCTTCCCCAGAGCCTGAGAATCTATACCTAGATAGCTCCACCTGCATACTTCCTATGCAGAGCAACTGTCTTGATTTTGTTGTCATCTTAAGCTTTATAGGTCTGTCAATTCAATGTCATGCCATAATTCATTGTCAGTTTTTCATGTCCAATATGCAAACTTGAAAGAAATTAGAGCTCTCCAGATGGCTTGGGCTCACTGGTCAATATTTTCTATACATTTCTCTCACTGCCATTCTACATTAATAACCGTTACAGGACCGCTTGGGAATAGTGACCATAATATAATAACATTCAACATTGCTGTGGTGGGAAGAACACCTCAGCAGACTAGCACCCTGGCATTTAATTTCAAAAAGGGGAATTACACAAAAATGAGGAGGTTAGTTAAACAGAAATTAAAAGGCACAGTGACTAGAGCCAAATCCTGCAAGCTGCATGGAAACTTTTAAAGACACCATAATAGAGGCCCAACTTAAATGTATACCCCAAATTAAAAAACATAGCAAGAGACCTAAAAAGAGTCACCGTGGCTTAACCACCATGTAAAAGAAGCAGTGAGGGACAAAGGTATCTTTTAAGAAGTGGAAGTCCGATCCTAGTGAGATAAATAGAAAGGAACATAAACACTGTCAAATCAAGTGTAAAAATGTAATAAGAAAAGCAAAAAAAGATTTTGAGGAACAGCTAGCCAAAAACTCAAAAGAAATAACAAAATGTTTTTAAGTACATTAGAAGCAGGAAGCCTGCTAAAAACCTGTGGGTCCCCTAGATGATCGAACTATAAAAGGCGCAATCAAGGGCGATAAAGCCATTGCGGAGAAACTAAATGATTTCTTTGCTTCAGTCTTCACGGCTGAGGACGTTGGGGAGATTCCCAAATCTGCACCGTCCTTTGTGGTAATGAATCTGAGGAACTGTCCCGGATTGAAGTGTCATTAGAGGAGGTTTTGGAACAAATAGAAAAACTTAATGTTAACAAATCTCCGGGACCGGATGGCATTCATCCAAGGGTTCTAAAAGAACTCAAATGGGAAATTGCTGAACTATTATCTGTGGTTTGTAACCTATCCCTTAAATCGGCTTCCGTACCTAATGACTGGAAGGTAGCCAACGTGACACCAATATTTAAAAAGGGCTCTAGAGGCGATCCGGGCAATTACAGACCGGTAAGTCTAACTTCAGTACCGGGCAAATTAGTCGAAACAATAGTAAAGAATAAAATTGTGAAGCATGTAGAAGAACATAATTTGTTGGACAAAAGTCAACATGGGTTCTGTAAAGGAAATCCTGTCTTACCAATCTATTAGAGTTCTTTGAAGGGGTTAACAAACATGCGGACAAGGGGATCCAGTAGATATAGTATACTTAGATTTCAGAAAGCCTTTGACAAGGTCCCTCACCAAAGGCTCTTGTGTAAATTACATGGCCATGGGATAAGAGGAAGGTCCTTTCTTGGATTGAGAACTGGTTAAAGACAGGAAACAAAGGGTAGGAATAAATGGTAAATTTTCAGAATGGAGAGGGGTAACTAGTGGTGTCCCCCAAGGATCAGTCCTAGGACCAATCCTATTCAACTTATTCATAAATGATCTGGAGAAAGGGGTAAGCAGTGAGGTGGTAAAGTTTGCGGATGATACCAAACTGTTTAGGATAGTCAAGACAGAAGCAGACTGTAAGGGACTCCAAGAAGATCTCACCAAACTGAGTGATTGGGCAACAAAATGGCAAATGAAATTTAATGTGGATAAGTGTAAAGTAATGCACATCGGGAAAAATAACCCCAACTATACGTACAGTATGATGGGGGCTAATTTGGCTACGACAAATCAGGAAAGAGATCTTGGAGTTATCGTGGACAGTTCTCTGAAAACTTCCACACAGTGTGCAGCGGCGGTCAAAAAGGCAAATAGGATGCTAGGTATTATTAAGAAAGGGATAGAAAATAGGACCCAGAATATCTTACTGCCCCTGTATAAAACTATGGTACGCCCACATCTTGAATACTGTGTACAGATGTGGTCTCCTCACCTCAAAAAAGATATTTTGGCCTTGGAAAGGGTTCAGAAAAGGGCAACTAAAATGATTAGGGGTTTGGAACGGGTCCCATATGAAGAGAGGTTAAAGCGACTGGGACTTTTCAGTCTAGAAAAGAGGAGACTGAGGGGATATGATAGAGGTGTATAAAATCATGAGTGGTGTGAGAGAGGGCGGATAAAGAAAAGTTATTTATTAGTTCCTAAATAGAAGAACTAGAGGACACCAAATGAAATTAATGGGTAGCAGGTTTAAAACTAATAAAAGAAAGTTCTTCTTCACACAGCGTGTAGTCAGCATGTGGAACTCCTTGCCAGAGGAGGCTGTGAAGGGTAGGAATATAACAGAGTTTAAAGAGAAGGTAGATAATTTCATGGAGGTTAGGTCCATAAAAGGCTATTAGCCAGGGGATAAAATGGTGTCCTTGGCCTCTGTTTGATCATTGTCTTCGGTCCACCCCCTCTGGGGCACCTGGTGCTGGCCACTGTCGGCAGACAGGATACTGGGCTAGATGGACCTTTGGTCTGACCCGGTACGGCCGTTCTTATGTTCTTATGTTCTCATTACATTAGCTCTGGCTAATTAAAATGAACTTTAGCAATTAACCTAAATAATGCCTTAAATGGCTCTCTTTCATGTAATCTTCAATAATGGGTCTACCTGGAGGAACATTTTATCAGATATGTATGGTTTTTTTAAGATGATTATGTTATAGTTTCATTTGTTTTAGTGCAATGAATTCCTCAAGAGGTCAGCTGAAACCTCAGTCTCCTGATGAGATGGATGATGTAGAAGGAAAGCAGAGGGTGTCACGTTACTGGATTTTGAGGGGAGCAGCCATATCACTGCTGTACCCATGGGGGGGTGTTTGCCCCAAAAATTGATACAAAGGGGGCCATGTAAGGTGTCAAACGAAAGCTTATTGTCTACAGATTCTGTATATGCTATTCATATACCTGTATAATGTCTGTGTGTGAAGTTATAAATATGTACTCTGTGTTGATGCTGAAGGATTCTCTGTCTGAGGCAGAGCAATGGGCCAGGAATGTTTGCCCATGGACATGCTAATGAGAAAAGCTCCAGGGAACAATGAACCTCTGGAGGCCAAAGACACACCTGGCCACTGGCCATGTGACTGTCCCCAGATTGGAAGAAGCCAGGAGGGGATATAAATATGCCATGTGGCTGACTCCATCTTGGTGCTCAGCTCAGCTCTTCATCCCAGAGGCAAGAGTACAGGGATCAAGGAGCTGGAAAGAACTGTGGACCCATCCTGACATAGGATGTACACCAAAGACTTTTAAGCCAGCAGTTATAACATCTCTGCTGCAAGCCTGCATCGAGAACTGGCAGATTTGATGCATGTAATGTATGATACTTTAACAACCTTACTCTCATGCTTTTCTTTCTGGTAGTAATAAATCTTTAGATGTTAGATTCTAAAGGATTGGCTCAGCATGATCTTGTGGGTAAGATCCAGAGGGTAAATTGACCTGGGATCTGTGGCTGGTTTCTGGGAACCGGACAGAACTTGTTCAGGGTAGGTGAGACTGGGCTCTAAGACCCCTCACCTGTGGGCAGGCCCGGGGCCATCTGGGACACGGATATTGCTGGGATATTGGAGGGGTTTTACTCTTGAGGCTACTGGCTGGCTAGGCAGGCAGCTGAAGCACTCTGTGGGACTGGTTTGTGACCTATTTGGGAAGGTCTCCAGTCTGGGGGCTGTAGAGAGCCCCGAATTTGAGCAATTCACCCTGAGCAGTTGCCCTCAGCTGTGCCCAGACCCGGCCCGGTCTGTCACAGAGGGAAAGGGAAAAGTATTTGCTACTTGAAAGATACAGTAAAATACTATTGAAAAGATCACCTCTTCCAATAATTGGATGAAGGGTTAAATTCAGTTTTCAGTAGGATGCAGTTGATGCATAAATCAAGCATGTCCAGAACATCTGTATTGTACTTTAATACTTTTATAATGCAAATTGATAGTATAATCTAAAGTAATTAAACAGACTTTCTCTCTCTCAGATGTTTATCTCAGCTGCTGAGTTTAGAAGTAAATACAACAGAACATTACACAATGCTTCAGGGTTTTACATTTCCAAATGTTCCAGTACCTACTATTCTGGTTCAGAATTCTTCCATCAGCCTAGCTCCTCACTCTCAGGCTATGTCTACACTACAGGCTTCTTGTACAAGAAGCTTTTTGAAGAAGAGATCTCCCACCAAATCTTCTTGCACAAGAGTGTGTCCACACCACAAAAGTGCATCGCAAAAGCAATGTGCCTTTGCACAAGAGAGTGTTCATACTTATTCATGCTCTCTTACATATAAAACCACCTGGAACTGGTTCTAGCTAGGCTGTAGGTCACCAGTTGCTCTTGAGTGCTGTTGCCAGAGCCCTGCAGAGACACACACTTAAAGGGACCCCTCTGGACACCCACTTCTCTGTTTCTGCTGCTTGCTTGCGGATCTTTGTTGAGGGACAGCAAAGCATCAGTAGTGCCTGCTGCAATTGCCCTCTTCTTTTTGGGGATGCCACAGCTTTTTCCTGTTGTGTGCCATGGAGCTGAAGCTGCCCCTGGGCAGGTGATGGCTCCACACGGCCATGCTGCAGTTCCTGAAGCATTTGCTTCCAGCTGCCTACATGTTTATGCTAGATGTGGACTCGGAACTCCTCCTCGTCACTCTCTGCATGGCTGCGACTGCTCCACTCTAGCTTCCCCACCCCACCATACCCAGAAGGTTCTGGAGGCTGGAGACCAGTCCAGACTGGTGGGACCAGCTGGTCATGGAGCGGTGGGATGACCAGCAGTGACTGCACAACTTCCGAATGAGGAAGGCCACATTCCTCGAGCTCTGTGCCTGGCTCACCCCTGCCCTCCAGAGACTCGACACCCACCTGCAGCCCACCATCCTCCTGCAGAAGCAGGTCACAATCGCCCTCTAGAAGCTGGCCACCCCAGACACCTACCAGTTGGTGGCCAACCAATTTGGGGTGGGGAAGTCCACCGTCAGGACCCTGCTTATGCAGATAAGGAGCTCACAGGCTGCAGTCCCTGCCCAGGGGGAGGAGAGGATGTTGGATAAGGGGGACCCACAGGAGAGAAGGCTGGGGACTGTAGAGGGTGGATTGGGGGTGGGGGGGAAAGCCCTGGCCCATGGAGCTTGTGCCATCCCACCCTCACACAGCCCTGCTGCTGGGGAAGGGGGCACAGGCTCATAGGGAGTGGCTCCTGGAGGGTTGGGGGGGCAGAAGAGGGAAGGGGGACGGGCACCTCCCAAGGGCTCAGGAAACTCCTCTCTCATTCTTTGTTTTGGGTGTCTCTTTGTCTCTTTCTGTAGGTCATCAGGGCCATCAACTCCCTGCTGCTGTGCAAAGTCATCCATCTCAAGGACCTGGATGCAACCATGGCCAGATTTGCTGTCCTGGAGTTTCCCAGCTGCTGGGGAGCCATCGATGGCATGCACATCCCCATCCAGGCCCCGGACCATCAAGTGGCCCTCAAGGGATACTTTTCTGTAGTTCTGCAGGCCCTGGTAGACCACCGGGGCCAATTTACAAACATTTATGAGGGGTGGTCAGGCAGAGCTCACAATGCCCGAGTTTTTAGTGATAGAAATGTAGCCGTGTTAGTCTGGTGTAGCTGAAACAAAATACAGGACTATGTAGCACTTTAAAGACTAACAGGATGGTTTATTAGATGATGAGCTTTCGTGGGCCAGACCCACTTCCTCAGATCAAAAAGCTTTTGTGCAAAAGGGCCAGTGTAGACAGCATGGTATTGTTTTGCGCAAAAAAGCCCCAATCGCGAAAATGGCGATCGGGGCTTTTTTGCGCAAAAGCGCGTCTAGATTGGCATGGACACTTTTCCGCAAAAAGTGCTTTTGCGGAAAAGCATCCGTGCCAATCTAGACACTCTTTTCCGCAAATGCTTTTAACGGAAAACTTTTCCGTTAAAAGCATTTGCGGAAAATCATGCCAGTCTAGACGTAGCCCTAGTGTGGTTACTGAGTACTGCAAGTGGCACCTAGACCACTGCAACAGTTAAGATCAAGAGACCTCTACAGCATGGGCTGGGATCCAGCTGGCTTTTAGCTCAGAGGGTAGAGGCTCCTAGAGTCAGCTCCCGAGGTCCCAGGTTCAAATCCGCCTTGGTGGTGGTTACACCTGCACCCTTGCAGCTAGTCTGCTCTCAATTGGGTGTGCCTCCTGCCTGCCTGGGGGCAGGACCTGTGTGCCCACGCATGAGGCTGACAGCAGGATCCTGACCATGTTCAAGGGCTGCCTGCTGTGCCTGTGTGCCACACCCTTCCCCTGCACATGGTTGCATGTTTATAGACTGCAGCACCATGTGCTGCCCAAGCAGCCTGAGCTACACTGTGCCCCCCTGGTGCCTATGTGCCTGCCTCCCCCACCGTGTGTGTGTGTGTGCGCACGCGCGCATGCCAAATCACCTGAAAATCCCTCACAGGCATCTGAGGAGGCCTGGGAGACATTCTGGCTGGCAGGAACTGGCTCAAGGGACAGGGTGATGGTCCCTGCTCCTCTTCCAGCTGGAGCTGGACCTGAGCTGGACCTGGCCCTCCAGGCCCTCCTTCTCTGGGTGACCTCTTGGTGGATGACTACCAGGGTGCCCAGGCCGGAGTCCAGCAGAATGGGATGGGATGGGGTGGGGGGAGAGAAGAGGTTTCCTTCACCTTTGCCTGGACTTTGCCTGGACTTGCTCCATGGTCCAGGTCCAGGCAGGTCCAGGCAGGGTGACCTCACTCTGCCAGAGATACAGCTCCAGAGATCCATGCTACAGCCATGCAGGAAAAGATCTCCATATTGCGGCACATGGCATGGGGATCCTGAAGCAACTCCTCCTCACCCCACAATTCGAGGAGGGTTGTAATCTCTGGGCCACTCCACATGCCTTTTTGTCCCCCTGGGGCTGCTCCTGGAAAGGCCAGGAGGTCTTGGGGAGCTTGTGGTTGGCCATTTGTGGCTGAAACACAGACATGCAGTGAAGGCACCTGTTCTCTGCAAACTTCCTGCCACAAGGCTGGTCTAGGGTGCATGCAGCTTTAAGGGGGGCCAGCAGACAGGAACTGTAGAGTTCTGCTTAACTTGGATGGAGTGGCCAAGCAGCCATCTGGGTTTTTTTTGTTGGAGGCCAATTCTTGCGCAAAAACCCCTGCTGCCCATCCCCACACACCTTTTTGCACAAGAACTCTTGCACAAAAAGGAGTTATTCCCTGTAGAAAAAGGAATATCTACACTGCAAAAAGCCCTCTCTTCTGTCGATTGACTGTAAATGTACTTGCACAAAAGCATGCTTGAGGTGTGGATGCTCCATGGGTTTTTGCACAAAAAACCCACCGTTTTTGCACAAAAACCCTGTAGTGTAGATGTAGCCTCAGGGAAGTGGATTAAATACAGGAATAGGAGAACCTATCCCATCACTGTAGAGTAGGTCTATACTGAAGAGGTGCTGCAGCTAACCCACTGTAGCATTTCAAGTATAGACAAGCCCGAACATAACTGTCTATGCTCCTGTGACGTGCTAATTGCAAAAAGTTTATGTGGAGCACATGCTAGCATCTGTTGCCCTGGATCTGAAGGGTATGTATATCCCAGAATATTATTAAGCCAACTGCACCATCTTAGGTGCATTCAGCCACCATGAGTTAATGAAATAGAATACCACATATTTAAGGGTTAATTTGGAAACAGGCTTTTAGAAGCAAGGTCCTATCTTGCTGGCAATGTCTGCTAACCAGAAAGGTAGAAGGGGACAAACAAACAAACATCTGAAACTAAAAACCCTGATGGTTGGAAAATCTTGAATTTAAACACCTCTGATATTAAAAGTTTATTGAAAATTTAAAAAGGTGATGACCCAGTAGGGATATTTACAACCCATGTGTTTAATAGAAGTTAGTTATAAAAGGTTAGCTAATAAAGTCTGCTCTGCAGCAGTTCTTTGAAGCCCTCTTGAGAGACATTTTCATTGGCCCCTTTTCTACTCAGTAGGTGAGCCACTGGCCACTGCAAACATTCTGTTAATCACTCAATACAGTTGCAGATGTTTGGTAAATATCTAGGATGTTCTAAACCTATTGCTTATGTCTAGGTGTGCTTGAATCTAATAAACTGCACTTTTAGAGCACTCTTACTTGTGTGAATTTTATCTATCAGCTGGAATTGCTGTGTTCCTATTGAATTATTCCTGAAACTGCCGAGAGTGCAATAGTTAAAGTTGCCCCTGTTGCAGGGGTTCTGAAAAACCCAGGATAACACATCTACATATCTGTAGCAGGGTTGACTTTCTGACACAGCACCTCCTGCTGATCTCCTCAGGAATTAGCTCTTCCAGCCCTAAAGTGCCCCCTTTTGATCAGCGTCTCACCCTCAGTTATCTGTCTTCTGTGCTACTTCAGATCACTTGTCCCTCCTGGCTCACAGTGTCCTTTCCTCACAGAATTGCCACCACCCCTTGGGTTCCTCCCTTCCCAAGGAACCTCAATCCCCTAAACCCACATTGCCTCCATGACCCACTGCCAGTCAACATCCAGTCCTTACTGCAGAACAAACCGCAGTCTGAAATGGCCACTTATTGGCAAGGGGGTTTGTACCTGCTACCTTCTTCTGCTCTGGCTGCCTCTCTGCAGCCCTAGTACCCCTCTGGCACCAGTATCAGGCCTGCAGCCTGGGAGTTGGGTCAGGCCAGAGCTCCCCAGTCCCGCCCCAGCACTGCTCTGTTTCAGGTACCCTTTGTAGCTTCCCAGGCAGCCAGGTCCCTCTTGCTCCACAGCTGAAGCAAGCGTCTGCTTCTCTCAGCCCCTGCAGCCCTTTATAGGGTCCAGGCTGGCCGTGATTGGCTGTTTCCTACCTAATTGGCCAGGGTTACGCAAGCCTCCTCTGGCTTGCTTGCAACCCTCTCCCTGCTGGAGTGGGCTACAGCAGCACTACAATAGGAATAAAAAAGCATCTTCTGAGAAGTGCAAACCCAGGCATTAAATTACTAGTGGAAGACAAGGAGAAAGCCAGAGGCAGAGTTACGTCAAAATAACCTTTGACATGATGGATTGATAACAGCCAGCTAATGGATTCAAAGGGAGGAGGGAAGAAGAACAATCACATCTACAATGGTTCAATGACCGAGCCTCCTTCAGTGATTCATCTTCTTTTCTTCACTAGCATATGTTCTGTACCAGTTGACTTTATTACTGTGACCAGCTCAGGTGGAGGAAGGATTAATTTGACTGGGTTTTTTACTTCAATTTTTTAATTAAATCCTAAATGTCGATATTGAAGTAACTCAGGATTGGTTTGTAACTGAAAATGTATATTTTTATACACATTTCAAACACTGTATTTACTTGTTTCATCCATGACATAAGAGATGGATGCTGTCATGATCATGAGGGTTAGCCAGCAGCCTGGGGACTAAGGGGTTAACTATACCTAACTCAGGTAGAGTTAGCCAATAGGAATGTAGGTAGGAATCTCAAACTGGGACAAAGGAATTTTGGAGTTATTCCCTCCTTTGCCTCTGGGGAAGTTTCTCTCCAGCTATTGAAGGGGACAGGATGTCTCCCTCTAAGAAAACACTCTTCACAGTCTGTAAGTAGGATAAAGTTTAGATAAATCCATTAGGTTTTATTGTTTTATGGTTTGGGAAATGGGATCTAGTGTCTGTGCATTTAAAAATGGGTTTTGCTCTCCTGTGTAACTAAGTTCCTGGCCCATGGTAAATTTCTCCTCCATGAGTATATTATTTTGTTACTGTTCCATCTAGTCATTATTCTTGCAACAGGAATATTGTGGTGATAATAAAAGTTATTTCTCTTTTCTTTTTATTAACCTGGTATTAGTTAATTTTTGTGTCCTGGTTTGTACTTTAGGGTGAGATTTCCCAAGTAGTCTCTCCTGGTTGCTTTATTAATATTTGGGTGGTGGCAGTGGAGATTTTATCCCCAAAATCTAGGTTGTTAAGATTTTGGGAGGAAGTTTTATACCAAAGCCTGGTAGATAAGGTTTTGGGGTACTTTAGCTGGTCCCCACTCCTGCATTTATCATGCCAGAGTGGGGAAGGAGCCATAACAGATGCCCTATGCCTGCCCAATGTAAAACGTTGCATTGCAGCAGGACTATCAGCAAAGCTAAAGAAGCTTGAGGTAAAGGGTGACATTGTGATCTGTAGTTCTTCACATGTGCCTTTTAATATAAGTGTATCATTGAAATCAATTCAATGAGATGTTCTTGGCATAACCAGCTATATAAGTTTGCCAAAGCATATAAAATATATTCAACCTCTTTGATATCATGGAACACCAGATAAATAATTAGCATTGTATTTAGGTTTTAACACGCATAAGAAAATCTTATTAAGGGACAAAGGATGGATATTGATAATTTAAAATAATTGCACTGAAATCTCAGTTTTATTGCATCATGGCTCAAGTCCTGAAGTTTTTAATTAGGAAAATGCCTACTGAAGTTGGAAAGTGTTTTGTCTGAGACAAATACAAATCACATCTATGATCATACAGAACACTAGACAATGGCACAAGCAAGCCTCTCAAGGCTTCTATAGACTTGCTGCAAACACTATGGCTACGTCTACACTGGCGGCTTCTTGCACAAGAACATCTTGCGCAAGGGTTCTTGTGCAAGAAGTCTTGTGCAAGAACACGTCCACACTGCCATGTGCATGCTGTGCTTTTGCACAAGAGCATCCATGGCAGTGTGGATGCTCTCTTGAGCAAGAAAGCTCTGATGGCCATTTTAGCCATAGGGCTTTCTTGCACAAGAAATCCCTGCTGAGCATTCACCGTGCCCTCTTCCGCAAGAGCTCCTGCAGAAGCAGGCTTACACCTGATAAAAAAGAGCGTAGCGCTTGCACAAGAAACCCTCTCTTACCACGCCATACTGTAAATTTCCTTGTGCAAGAGTGAGTGGGCAGTGTGGATGCTCTGCAGATTCTTGCGCAAGAACGGCTGTACTTGCGCAAGAAGCCGTGAGTGTAGACATAGCCCATTTTAGGTCTATTGCAACAGGTGAGAAGAAGGCACAGAGCCAATGTCAATGTTTTAGTTGATAAATCATTAAAAGAAATTGAACTAAACATTTATTTGAGCTAGAAAACCCTGGACAAAAGAAAAGTCTTTGTGGATTGGTCACTCCACTAATTGTGTGATAATGTACAGTCTCTGGATACATTTAACCTTCATTGAGAAGGTACATTCTTGGTACCTTAAATGACTGCTTATTGGAACAGCTGGTTCTGGAACCCACAAGGGGAGAGGATATTCTTGATTGAGTGCTAAGTGGAGTGAAGGTTCTGGTTCAAAAGGTAAATATAACTGGATAGCTAGGAAATAGTGACAATAATCTAACAAAATTTAACATCCCAGTGGTGGGGAAAATACATCAGCAGCCCAACACTGTAGCATTTAATTTCAGAAAGGGGAACCAAAATGAGGAAGATAGTTAAAAATAAATTAAAAGGTACAGTGACAAAAGTAAAATCTCTGTAAGCTACATGGAAACTTTTCAAAGACACCATAATAAAGGCTAAACTTAAATGTATACCCCAAATTAAAAAACACAGTAAGAGAACCAAAAGAGTGCCACTGTCGTTAAACAACCAAGAAAAAGAAGCAGTGACAGATAAAAAGACATCTTTTAAAAAGTGGAAGACAAATCCTAGTGAAGAAAAAAGAAAGGAGTATAAATGTTGCCAAATTAAGTGTAAAAATCATATATATAAAAACCCAATGTCTATGGCTCTGTCACGCTGTAACGCTGTAAAGCCTCTGTAATGCTGTAATGTTCTCTGTTGCCTCTGAGCGGTGCCTGTGCCTCTGTAATGTTGTAACGTTTTCTGTTGCCTCTGAGTGGCGTCGCAGCATTGATCAGAAGACGGAGCAGAGCACTGAGCGCCATGTGACGGGGCAGGATCGCCCTGTGGCTGTGAGGGCAATTCACCCCGCACTTAAGCGGTGCCAACCCCCGTACTGCATGGGGACCATGGAGCCCAAATGGCCGTTTGCTCCACTTGCTCCTGCATGGTGCCCGGCTGAGCAGCACAGAAGTCAGCCAAGCACCATGGCGGGAGGTGAAGGGTGCCAGGGGAAGTGACATACATGGCCAGGGGGGCAGGGCCTGGACAAGAGTGTGTCTCTGACATCAGGAAAGGGTGCCAGATTAAAAAGGAGAAAAGCGGAGGAGACAGAGAGGAAGCAGAGGAGACAGAGAGGAGGCAGAGGAGAGTGGAGGAGACACAGAGGAGAATGGAGGAGACAGAGGGGAGGTGGAGGAAAGCAGAGGAGACAGAGAAGAGCAGAGGAGACAGAGACAAGGCAGAGGAGAGTGGAGGAGACAGACGAGAGGGGAGGAGAAAGAGAGGAGAGCAGAAGAAAGCAGAAAAGACAGAGGAGAGCGGAGGAGACAGAGAGGAGAGTGGAGGAGAGCGCAAGAGACAGAGAGGAGAGCAGAGGTGACAGAGAGGAAAAAGGATGAGACAGAGAGAACGGAGGAGACCAAGAGGAGGCAGAGGAAAGCGGAGGAGACAGAGAGGAGATGGAGTAAAGCAGAAGAGACAGAGGAGAGCGGAGAGACAGAGAGGAGAGCAGAGGAGACAGAAAGGAGGTGGAGGAAAGCGGAGGAGACAGAGGAGAGTGGAGGAGACAGAGAGGAGACAGAGGAGAGCGGAGGAGAACGAGAGGGGATGGAGGAGACAGAGAGGAGAGCAGAGGAGAGAGGAGGAGACAGACAGATGGCAGGAGAGTGCAGGAGACAGAGAGAAGGCAGAGGAGAGTGGAGGAGACAGAGAGGAAAGCGGAGGAGAGTGCAAGAGACAGAGACGAGAATGGAGGAGACAGAGAGGAGCCGGAGGAGACAGAGAGGAGGTGGAGGAAAGTGGAGGAGACAGAGGAGGCGGACGAGACAGAGAGGTAAGCAGAGGAGAAAGAGAGCAGACAGGGAGGAGACAGAGAGGAGGAGGAGGAAAGCGGAGGAGACCGAGAGGAGAGCAGAGGAAACAGAGAGGAGACAGAGGAGAATGGAGGAGACAGAGAGGCATCTTCGCGGGCAGGCTTGCAAACCTCGTGAGGAGGGCTTTAAACTGGGTTCGTGGGGGGACTGTGACCAAAACCCTGAGGGGAGTGGGAAAGTCAGATACCGGGAAGAAATGCAGAGAGGAACAAGGAAGAAAGGAGGACCCCTGATTCGAATGGAGAAGATAGGGCGATCAACTGGCTATCTGAGGTGTTTGTACACTAATGCGAGAAGCCTGGGCAACAAACAGGAAGAACTGGAGGCCCTGGCCCAGTCCGAGAAATATGATTTAATTGGGATAACAGAGACTTGGTGGGATGACTCGCATGACTGGAGCACTGTCATGGAAGGGTATAGACTGTTCAGGAAGAACAGGCAGGGGAGAAAAGGAGGAGGAGTTGCACTATATGCAAGAGAGCACTATGATTGCTCTGAACTCCAGTATAAAGAGGGAGAAAAACCTGTTGAGAGTCTATGGGTTAAGTTTAAAGGAGCAAACAACAGCAGTGATGTTGGGAAACCAATACGGCAGTACACAGGCAATCCAGGAAGTTTTTGGAGAATGTTGGGGATAACTTCTTGACGCAAGTGCTGAAGGATCCGACCAGGCCGTGGCGCAGCTTGACCTTCTGCTCACAAACAGGGAGGAACTAATAGGGGAAGTGGAGGTGGGTGACAACCTGGGAAGCAGTGATCATGAGATGGTAGATTTCAGGATCCTGACCAAAGGAAGAAAAGAGAGTAAAATACACACCTTGGACTTCAAAAAGCAGATTTGGACTCCTCAGAGATCTGATGGGCAGAATCCCTGGGATGCTAACATGAAGGGGAAAGGAGTCCAGGACAGCTGGCAGTATTTTAAAGAAGCCTTATTGAAGGCACAGAAAGAAACCATCCCGACACGTAGCAAGAGAGGCAAACATGGTAGGAGACCGGATTGGCTTACGGGGGAAATCCTTGGTGAACTTAAGCACAAAAAGGAAGCTTACAAAAGTGGAAACTTGGACAAATGACCAGGAGGGGTTTAAATGTATCACTCGAGAATGCCGGGGTTATCAGGAAGGCGAAGCGCAAATGGAATTGCGACTGGCTAAGGATCTGAAGGATAACAAGAAAGGTTTCTACAGGCATGTTAACAAGAAGAAGGTGATCAGAGAGGGTGTGCGGCCCCTACTGGATGAAGGAGGTAACCTAGTGACAGATGATGTGGGAAAGCTGAAGTACTCAATGCTTTCTTTGCCTCTGTCTTCACGGACAAGGTGGGCTCCTGGACTAATGTGCTAAGTGACGCAAGATGGGATGAAGATGGACAGCCTGTGGTGGGTAAAGAACAGGTTAGGAACTATTTAGAAAAGCTAAATGTACACAAATCCATGGGTCCGGACTTAATGCATCCGAGGGTACTGAGGAGTTGGCAAGTCATTGAGGAGCCTTTGGCCATTATCTTTGAAAAGTCGTGGAGATCGGGAGAAATCCCGGTTGATTGGAAAAAGGCAAATGTAGTGCCCATCTTCAAAAAAGGGAAGAAGGACGATCCAGGGAACTATAGGCCGTCAGTCTTACCTCGGTTCCTGGAAAAATCATGGAAGGATCCTTAAGGAATCCATTTTGAGGCACTTGGAAGAGAGGAAAGTGATTAGAATAGTCAGCATGGATTCACAAAGGGCAAGTCGTGCCTGACCAATCTGATTAGCTTCTATGATGAGGTAACTGGCTCTGTGGACGTGGGAAAGTCAGTGGATGTGATATACCTTGACTTTAGCAAGGCTTTTGATACGGTCTCCCACAATATTCTTGCCAGCAAGTTAAGGGAATATGGATTGGATAAATGGACGGTAAGATGGATAGAAAGATGGCTAGAAGGCCGGGCCCAGCGGTAGTGATCAACGGCTCGATGTCAGGATGGCGGTTTTCTAGCGGAGTGCCCCAAGGTTCGGTTCTAGGACCAGTTTTGTTCAATATCTTTATTAATGACCTGGATGAGGGGATGGATTGCACCTCAGCAAGTTTGCATGGATGACACTAAGCTAGGGGAGAGGTAGATATGCTTGAGGGCAGAGATAGGGTCCAGAGTGACTTAGACAAATTGGAGGATTGGGCCACAAGAAATCTGATGAAGTTCAACAAGGACAAGTGCAGAGTCCTGCACTTGGGACGGAAGAATCCCAAGCATAGTTACAAGCTGGGGACCAACCAGTTAAGTAGTAGTTCTGCAGAAAAGGACCTGGGGTTACAGTGGATGAGAAGCTGGACATGAGTCAACAGTGTTCCCTTGTAGCCAAGAAGGCTAATGGCATATTAGGGTGCATTAGGAGGAGTATTGCCAGCAGATCTAGAGAAGTGATTATTCCCCTTTATTCGGCTTTGGTGAGGCCACATCTGGAGTATTGTGTCCAGTTCTGGGCCCCCCACTACAAAAAGGATGTGGACGCATTGGAGAGGGTCCAGCGGAGGGCAACCAAAATGATTAGGGGGCTGGAGCATATGACCTACGAGGAGAGGCTGAGGGAGTTGGGTCTGTTTAGTCTGCAGAAGTGAAGAGTGAGGGGGGATTTGATAGCAGCCTTCAACTTCCTGCAGGGGAGTTTCAAAGAGGATGGAGAGAGGCTGTTCTCAGTAGCGACAGATGGCAGAACAAGGAGCAATGGGCTCAAGTTGTGGTGGGAGAGGTCCAGGTTGGATATTAGGAAAAACTATTTAACTAGGAGGGAAGTGAAGCACTGGAATGGGTTCCTAGGGAGGTAGTGGAGTCTCCATCCCTGGAGGTGTTTAAGTCTCAGCTTGACCAAGCCCTGGCTGGGTTGATTTAGTTGGGATTGGTCCTGCCTAGAGCAGGGGGCTGGACTTGATGACCTTCTCAGGTCTCTTCCAGCTCTATGGTTCTATGATTCTATGATTCTATGAGAGGAGGTGGAGGAAAGCGGAGGAGAGCGGAGGAAAGTGGAGGAGACAGAGTGGAGGAGACAGAGAGGAGAGCGGAGGAGAAAGAGAGGAGGTGGAGGATAGTGGAGGAGACAGAGGTGAGTGGAGGAGATGTGGAGGAAAGCAGAGGAGACAGAGGAGAGCGGAGGAGACAGAGAGGAGGCAGAGGCGAGCGAAGGAGACAGAGATGAGAATGGAGGAGACAGAGAGGAGGTGGTGGAAAGCAGAGGAGACAGAGGGGAGGCGGAGGAAAGCGGAGGAGACAGAGAGGAGAACAGAGGAGATGGAGAGGAGGTGGAGGAAAGCGGAGGAGACAAAGGAGAGCAGAGGAGACAGAGGAGAGGGGATGAGACAGAGAGGAGGCAGGAGACAGAGGAGACTGGAGGAGGCAGAGAAGAGTGGAGGAGACACAGAGAAGAGCGGAGGACAGCACAGGAGAAAGAGAGGGGATGGAGTAGACGCGGAGGAGAGCGCAAGAGACAGAGAGGAGACGGAGGAGACAGGAGAGTGGAGGAGACAGAGGAGAATGGAGGAGACAGAGAGGAGGCGGAGGAAAGTGGAGGAGGCGGAGGTGACAGAGAGGAGACAGAGGAGAATGGAGGAGACAGAGAGAAGAGTGGAGGAGAGCACAGGAGAAAGAGAGGGGATGGAGGAGACAAAGAGGAAAGCGGAGGAGAGCGCAAGAGACAGAGAGGAGAGCAGAGGTGACAGAGAGGAGAACGGAGGAGACCAAGAGGAGGCAGAGGAAAGCGGAGGAGACAGAGAGGAGGTGGAGGAAAGCAGAAGAGACAGAGGGGACGGAGGAGACAGAGAGGAAAGCGGAGGAGAGCGCAAGAGACAGAGAGGAGAGCAGAGGTGACAGAGAGGAAAATGGAGGAGACAGAGAGGAGAGCAGAGGAGAGCAGAAGAGACAGACAGGTGGAGGAGACAGAGAGGAGAGCAGAGGAAACAGAGAGGTGGCGGAGGAAAGCGGAGGATACAGGGAGGAGACAGAGGAAAGTGGAGGAGACAGAGAGGAGGCAGAGGAGAGTGGAGGAGACAGAGAGGAGAGCGGAGGAGAGCACAAGAGACAGAGAGGAGAGCAGAGGTGACAGAGAGGAAAATGGAGGAGACAGAGAGGAGAATGGAGGAGGCAGAGGAAAGCAGAGGAGAGGGAGGAGAGCAGAAGAGACAGAGGAGAGCCGAGAGACAGAGAGGAGAGGAGGAGGCAGGGGAGAGCGGAGGAGAGCAGAGGATGCGGAGGAAAACGGAGGAGACATAGAGGAGAAAGAGAGCAGGCAGAGAGGAAAGCAGAGGAGACAGAGAGGAGAGGGGAGGAGACAGAGAGGAAAGCGGAGGAGACAGAGAGAAGGTGGAGAAAGCGGAGGAGACAGAGGAGAGCTGAGGACACAAAGACGAGATAGAGGAGAGCGGAGGAGACAGAGAGATGGCAGGAGGCGGAGGAGACAAAGAGGAGGCGGAGGAGAGTGGAAGAGACACAGAGGAGAGCAGAGTAAACACAGAGGAGGCGGAGGAAAGTGAAGGAGACAGAGAGAAGAGTGTAGGAGACATAGGAAAGCGGAGGAGAGCGCAAGAGACAGAGAGGAGACGGAGAAGACAGAGAGGAGAGTGGAGGAGAATGGAGGAGTTGGAGGAGACAGAGAGGAGGCAGAGGAGAGTGAAGGAGACAGAGACGAGAATGGTGGAGACACGGAGGAGACAGAGGAGAGCAGAAGAAAGTGGAGGAGACAGAGAGGAGGCAGAGGAGAGTGAAGGAGACAGAGAAGAGGTGGCGCAAAGCAGAGGAGACAGAGGAGAGTGAAGGAGACAGAGACGGGAGGGGAGGCGGAGGAAAGAGGTGGAGTGGAGGGGACAGAGAGGAGGCGGAGGAGAGAGCAGAGGAAACGTGGAGGAGGCAGAGGAGACAGAGAGGAGGCGGAGGACATGCGGAGGAGACGTGGAGGAGACAGAGGTGAGTGGAGGAGAGGCGGAGGAGAAAGAGTGGAGGTGGAGGAAAGTGAAGGGAGAGGAGGCAGAGTGGAGGAATGTGGAGGCGGAGGAGAGAGAGGGGAGGAGAGGAGAGGGAAGGAGACAGAGTGGAGGAGAGAGAGAGGAGAGTGGCAGAGGAGAGCGCAGGAGAAAGAGAGGGGATGGAGGAGACAGAGAGGAAAGCGGAGGAGACACGGAGGAGACAGAGAGAGCGGAGGAGAGTGCAGGAGACAGAGAGGAAAGCGGAGGAGACAGAGAGGAGAACGGAAGAGACCAAGAGGAGGTGGAGGAGACAGAGCGGAGGAGACAAAGAGGAGGCGGAGGAAAGTGTAGGAGAGAGGAAAGCGGAGGAGACAGAGAGGAGGTGGAGGAAAGCGGACGAGACAGAGGAGAGCGGAGAAGACAGAGAGGAGAGCGGAGGGACACAAAGGAGACAGAAAGGAAGCGGAGGAAAGCAGAGGAGACAGAAAGGAGGCGGAGAAGAGTGGACGAGAGAGAGAGAAGAGTGGACGAGACAGATAGGAGAGCGGGGGAGACAGAGAGGAGGCGGAGGAGAGTATAGGAGACAAAGAGGAGGCGGAAGAGAGCAGAGAGAGAGAGTGAGAGGCAGGAGGAGGAGAAGAAGAGAAAGAGAGAGTGACGGAGAGAGAGGCAGGAGGTGGAGGAGAGCTGAGAAAGAGATGGGGGAGGCAATAGGAGGAGGAGAGAAAGAGAGCGAGAAAGAGATACGGTGCGAGAGACCGGATGCTCAGAAGAGAAGACCGAGATAGAAAGGGAATAGGACGTGGAGGAGAGACCCTAGGGCAGGGCAAAGAGGTGGGGCAGGGAGACACTCGATCCGCACCAAGACACACCCGTATTATGATTTCCAGGTTCCTTGCAAAATCCCAGCTTATGACAGGCTATTGGCTAGTATAATAAGAAAAGCCAAAGAGGAGTTTGAAGAACAGCTAGCCAAAAACTCAAAAATTAATAGCAAAATGTTTTTTAAGTACATCAGAAGCAGGGAGCCAGCTAAACAACCAGTGGGGCCCTTGGACAATTGAGATGCTAAAGGAGCACTCAAAGATGATAAAGTCATTGCAGAGAAGCTAAATGAATTCTTTGCTTCTTTCTTCACGGCTCAGTATATTGGGGAGATTCCCAAACCTGAGTAATTCTTTGTAGATAACAAATCTGAGGAATTGTCCCAAATTGAGATGTCATGAGAGGAGGTCGTGAAACAAATTGATAAACTTAACAGTAACAAGTCACCGGGACCAAATGGCATTCACCCAAGAGTTCTAAAAGAACTCAAATGGGAAATTGCAGAATTATTAATTGTGGTTTGTAACCTATCCTTTAAATCAGCTTTCATACCTAATGACTGGAAGATAGCTAATGTGACGCCAATATTTTAAAAGGGCTCTAGAGGTGATCCTGGCAATTACAGACTGGTAAGTCTAATACCAGTACTGGGGAAATTAGTTGACACCATAGTAAAGAATAAAATTGTCAGACACATATATGAAAATAATTTTTTGGGGAAAAGTCAACATGGTTTCTGTAAAGGGAAATCATGCCTTACTAAACTGCTAGGAAAATGCAAATGCTTTTAACGGAAAAGTTTTTCTATTAAAAGTATTTGCGGAAAAGAGCGTCTAGATTGGCATGGATGCTTTTGCGCAAAAAGCGCTTTTGCACAAGAGCGTCCGTGCCAGTCTAGACGCGGTTTTGCGCAAGAAAGCCCGGATCGCCGTTTTAGCCATCGGGGCTTTTTTGCGCGCAAAACACTTTTTAGCTGTCTACACTGGCCCTCTTGCGCAAATACATTTGCGGAAAAGGACTTTTGCCCGAACGGGAGCGTCAAAGTATTTGCACAAGAAGCACTGATTTCTTACATTAGAACATCAGTGCTTTTGTGCAAATTCAAGCGGCCAGTGTAGACAGCTGGCAAGTTTTTGCGCAAAAGCGACCACTTTTGTGCAAAAACTTGCAAGTCTAGACACAGCCCTAGAGTTCTTTGAGGGGATCAACAAACATGTGGACAAGAGGGATCCAGTGGATCCAGTATACTTAGATTTCCAGAAAGCCTTTGACAAAGTCCTTCACCAAAGGCTCTTAAGCAAAGTAAGCAATCATGGGATAAGAGGAAAGGTCCTTTCATGGATTGATAACTGGCTAAAAGACAGAAAACAAAGGGTAGGAATAAATGGTAAGTTTTCTGAATGGAGAGAGGTAACTAGTGGTATCCCCAATGGGTCTGTTCTGGGACCAGTTCTATTCATCTTATTTATAAATGATCTAGACGAAGGGTTAAACAGTGAGGAGGCAAAATTTGCAGATGATACCAAACTGCTCAAGATAGATAAGACCAAAGCAGACTGTGAAGAGCTTCAAAAAGATCTCACCAAACTAAGTGATTGGGCAACAAAATGGCAAATGACATTTCATGTTGATAAATGTAAAGTAATGCACATTGGAAAAAATAATCCCAACTATACGTACAATATAATGGGGACTAATTTAGCTACAACTACTCAAGAGATACATATTAGAGTCGTGGATAGTTCTCTGAAAACATCCACTCAGTGTGCAGCGGCGGTCAAAAAAGCAAATAGAATGTTAGGAATAATTTAAAAAGGGATAGAGAATAAGACAGAAAATACCTTAATGCCTCTATATAAAACGATGATACGCCCATATCTTGAATACTGTGTACAGATGTGGTTGCCTCATCTTAAAAAAGATATATTGGCATTGGAAAAGATTCAGAAAAAAGCAACAAAAATGATTAAGGGTTTGGAACGGGTCCCATATGAAGAAAGATTAAAAAGACTTGGACTTTTCAGCTTAGAAAAGAGGAGACTAAGGGGGGGATATGATAGAGGTCTATAAAATCCTTACTGGTGTGGAAAAAGTGAATAAGGAAAAGTTATTTACAAATTCCGACAATATAAGAACTAGGGATCACCAAATGAAATTAATAGTCAGTAGGTTTAAAACAAACCGAAGGAAGTTTTTCTTCACTCAGTGCACAGTCAGCCTGTGGAACTCCTTGCCAGAAGATATGATGAAGGCTAGGACTTTAACAGGGTTCAAAAAAGAGCTAGATAGATTCATGGAGGTTAGGTCCATCAATGGCTATTAGCCAGGATGGATAGGAATGGTGTCCCTAGCCTCTGTTTCTCCGGAGGTGGGTGACAGAGGAAGGATCACGTGAGGATTACCTGTTGTGTCCGCTCCCTCTGGGGCGTCTGGTATTGGCCACAGTTGGCAGACAGGATACTGGGCTGGATGGACCATTGGTCTGACCCAGTATGGCTGTTCTTATGTTCTTATTGGTATACAGTTTCCTAGGACAGGGCTTGGTACATATTCCTCAGGGTGCAAAGAAAAGAGCCACCATAATAATCTGACTTCACCCAAAACTCAAACCAATCTTTTTCTTTACTCATTTTCATCATGTTTATATTCATCCAAACTCCACCACTGGCCAGGCCCACCGACTGGGGAGCAAAGGGTGCAACTGCTCCAGGGCCCAGCGATTCTAAAGGGACCGGTGCTCCAAGCTGCTGCTTCTGCTACTAGACATTCCTGGCTTCTCTAAGAGCTGGGAAGGGAAGGCAGCATGGCACACTCTGAGCACCATGGAGGACTGGTTGGCCCTGCCCCCGCTTCTGCCGCAGACCACACCTCTTCGGGAGTGCAGAAATGGCCCCCTCCCTTGCCCAGGATCCTGGCATGGCTGTCAACTCCCCTGCCACCAGCCCCAAGGTCCCAGGCACCAGCCTTGTATGCAAGGTCCTGGATGTCAACCCCACATTCTGGGTCCCAGCTGCTGGCCCCAGCTGTAGAGAGCAGTGAGGGGTACAGACAAAGGTAAGGAGAGGTGGGGCTCAGTATCCCCACTCCAAAAACTCTTCCAGCACCACTGCTTCAGGCAAGGAAGCTTTCTTCTTTGTGTCAAAAGAGTGTGTATGGCACTCTCACCCCCCACACAATAACTCAGGGTAGGCTTTCAAGACACCTGCATGAGTGTCCATATGAAATGAGTGTCCACAAAAAATGTCCAAATGAATTCATGGAACAAGCAAGTATTGTTTGCGCCCTTTCCCGAAGATCGAGCACGGGAGAGGTGACTCTCCTTGGAAAAGTTGACATTTCTTCCATAAGGAAACCCACACTTGCTAATCAGAAGAAACTTCTGTTTGTGATATCACCTAAATATCAATATTTGTGTCTTTTCCAGCTGACAGCTTTCTGCACACCAAGACACAAAAACACACTCCTCTCTGCTATACATTAAAAGCACCAGGTAAAGTCAGGAAAAGCGATGAGGAATCCTGTGGCACCTTATAGACTAACAGATTTATTGGAGCATAAGCTTTCGTGGGCAAAGACCCACCTCATCTGATGTAGGGAAAGTCAGGTCTCTGTAATCTGTTCCAGACCTATGTGTCCAGAATCCAACAGTGCTGAGCCATTACCATGCAGATACTGGTTCATGTCAATTTTCTGCCGGAGTCATGTCGCTCTCTTTCACATTTGACTCTGTAGATATTAGGCAGAGTCAAAGAAAACAAAATCTGCATGAATATTTCAGAGACAAAACTTTGCTTTGAAAATGGGTGAGAAACATTGCCCAAGGCAACTAATGGGCCTGCTTCACCAGCAGTTCATTATGTTCTTTCCTATGAGACATGAAACTGATGACTGAGTTTACTGAGCTTAATACAGCCTCATCATGCACTTTTTAAATCAAAGCAAGGATATGAGCCCAAGAGCCCTGGCCATACTCTTGCTGGGTTAATTATGCTTTGCCTTTTTAAACCCAGGCTGTAGTTTCAATTACAGACAATGTTCCCTCACCTAAACTGTTTCACGTGGCTGGTGTAGAGTGGCTGCTACATACCCAGAGGTTGAACCTCTCTAGTCTGGCACACTCTGGTCTGACAACATCCATGGTCCAGCATGATTTTAGTTAGCCAGATGTCCACTTATTATGGGTGTGGCCAAGTTTCCACATGGTCCCATAAAGTTTGTTAACAGCTACCAATCCTAGCTTTCTGTGGTCTGTGCTGTTATTTAGCTCTAATTTATCCCCCCCCCCCCCGTCTCTTCTAAGAGCCCAGTAAGCAGTGGATATGTTGGTAATTCTGCTAGACAATATTGACCTCCTGTGATTCAGCAAATTTCTCTGGTTCAGCACCAGTCAGGTTCAGCTGTAGTGCTATGGAGGTACAGGGCTTGTGCTGGGGAATGGGATGAACAGACCAAACTTAAATCTACTATTCAGGATAATAGACCAAAATCCAAGCACTGTTAAAAACCTACAGTTTCCCCCTTAGCATCTCTCCGCATCTGGCCCCAAAGGACCCTGCACTAGCAAGGATTTAGCCCTATATTGTGAACTGATGCAATTGTCATTTCAACATGCAGTAAAGGGAATTTGCTCTTTAGGTATCATAACAAGCATTGCCTCCTTCCTATGTAACCATCATGCACTAACACAACTGAATGAAAGCTGCAACACAGGGCAGGAAGACTTTGCTGAAATAATTAGTAACAGCAGCCTACTACATTCATATTTATATTCAGCATTCCAGGCAGTGTTGCTCATTGTAGGTTATTAAGCTCAGAAGTCAATGTATTCAACTCCTATGCAAAAACAAAAGGAAAAAGTCAAAGGAACTAATTTGTAACATTTACAGTAGAGAAAGGAAGGGAGAGATATGGAAGAAGTGTGTGTGTGTGTTGCATAAGGGAAAAGTCTATTTAAAAAATGAATGGGAACAGAAACAGCAGACATGAAGGATCGTGCAGCTTGCAACAGAAAATATAACACTACATTAGTTGCTTTAATATATTATGATCTGGAAAGTACTCTATTTTCACTTTCTGATATTATTCTAAATCCAAGAGTAGAAATTCATATATTATAAAATGCTAGTATACAGGGAATTAGCATTGGACCTTAGAGGAAGGAAAAGTACCAAGAGATAAAGATTTCCTTGTGCCTATAGGGTTATTTTATTGTAGTAACAATACTGTTGGTTAAGGATAAAATAACAATTTGCATTATTATGCACTGTAATGCAAATTGTTGTTTTTAACCGTCAAATATATGGCTTGCTTTCGCCTCAATGTCAGGATGAATGTTAAATCAGAACTAATGAATAATTCATAGGGTCTGATTTAATACAACTGCTCATTCTGGGATTCATGTTTGAAGTAAAGCTTCTCTTGGGTAGATGTTATTTAGATTCTGGACCGGTGAGCATTCCTGAATGACCTGCTTGCAATGAGATAATCATCTGCTCATGAACCAGTTGGGTATTTTATCATTAGAATTTAACTGAGTTTTCATAACAAATGTATCAGATATACGTGCAGCAATTCCAACTACTAGGCAAAATGATCTCATTGCATAACTGTACAAAGTATACACATGCTGGGGAACAGATAATGCCTGCATACTGGCCTGCAGACAGGGAAGGGTAGGGGGACAGTTGTGGCAGTGGCCAGAGAATGAGGCTCTCTAAATTGCCTCTAGAGTGCTGCACCATGCACTCTGTGCAGCTCTGAGGGCTGGAGCGGGAAGAGGGAGGCACCGTGCTCCTGGCAGCGTGGTGGGTTGGCTGCTCCCAGCCCCATTCCTTCCACCCAAGGCCCCACCCTTTCTGGGAGTGTGAAGCTGGATCCTGCCTCGCCCCCTTTGCTCAGGGACCAATGCAGGTAGTCGGCACCCTTTCCTGAATAGTACATGGCAACAGTGCCTAGTGGATTCAACAGTGGACTGGGAGTCAGATGTTGCTGACCTGAAGCAAGTGAGTTCCCTTCTCAGTGCTACCATTTCCCTTCACATCCTTTGGTTTGATTATTTAGATCATAAATTCTCTGGGACAGGGACTATATCACAATGTTTAGATTCTGGGCAGTGATTTTGTGTTTTGTGTTTGTGCAGTGATTTTGGTTTTAATATCCTCTCATCATAAAGTTTTGTTTGTCTTATTGGTAAAAGGGACTGAAGAGCTTAAGGTAACTACATGGTAAGGCTAATAATAAGAACAATTTAAGAGAGATCTTTTGTTACTGACTTGATTAAATCTAATTATGTCAAATACCAGCAGTTTGGGAGGTCTGCCCTGGTTTCTGTAGGTCTGGCCTGAGATTAGCAATTTCAGTGGTGAACCACTTTGGACACCATGATGCACCCCTTGAATGGAAAATGTTTTCCCAACACAGTGAGCTTGTGGAACAAATTCTTACAATATATTGAGGCCCAGAGCTTAGCAGGAGTCTAAAATAATCGGACATTTATATAAGTCACCAGAACATCCTAAGATACAAGAAGATTGTTTGAGACATAAATAAAAACAAAACCCACAAGGACGGAACATGAATACCTATGTCTCAGACAATAGGTATAAACTTTTTCTGTGGGCATGTTATTTCATTATTGCCTATTGCAGGGTTTCTTGCACTGTCCACTGAAGCAACTGATGCTGGCAGTGTTGGAGATAAGATACTGAATCAACAACAGATCTGATATGATCTGGCCTAAGTTCTTCTATTACAACACTGATAAATGTGATGGGCAGACAGAGAGGAAACCATCCCAGATCCCAGCTAGTCTCCACCAAGCCACAGTGAAGGTTTGGAAAGCTGAGCTACCCTTAATCATGTCACATTGTAACACTGAGTGAGAGATTGTTTTCACCTGCATAATAACCCATTTCCCATCTTAGTAACTTGCTGCATGGTTTTAAGAGTGCAATATTCAGAAAACTGAATTCCACATACATTTTTCAGCAAGCAAAAATTATTCTTAATAAAAGGATATAATCTGTTTCTCCTTGCCATTGATCACCAGAAAGAAACTCCTGGGAGTTCCTAAAATTCTTTTCAAAGAGAATTAAAGAAATACAAGTACACCTCAGGGAACTAATTTATGCATACCTCATGCCTGGGGTAGCTGATTTAGGTCTGTCACTGAGCTTAATAAATTCAGCCTCTGTGGGCTTGTCTGAGTCTTAGGTCTCAAAAAAACCCAAACCATAAATGTCAACATGTCATAGGCAAGATTAACTCCTTGCTGCCTATGTTAGTCAAACGTCTAAGGTAAAATGAAAGGTGGCTGGATCATTTTGCCAAATTTTGACCCAGCCCCATGCCCCTCTCAGGACTGCCCTGTCCCCACCACAAAAGTGGGGTGCTTGAAGCAGTGCTGAGTAGAAGATTACAGGCTAGCTCAGGGACATGATATTTCTAGTTTGGCTCTTCAATGAAATACTATTTGATGGGAACCCTTTAGCTATTCATTGAGCACTGTCATGCATCTTCGCTTCTTAAGTGATTATGGTTTGCTGATGAAAAAAACCCACCACCAAACCCTCATAATCAATACTCTGTCACAGCAGGTCTCCAATTACACAATCAACCAAAGCATACATTGTAGTTTGTATTAACAGTCCGGGGGGGTGTTATATGGTTGGGGGAAGCAGGGCGGGCCTTAGGCCGATTCGGGCCCCGCCCCTGCACCCGCAAGTGCCGGCCCGCCGGGGTCGACGTTACAATCCACAGCCGGGGGCCCTGCTCCACCGGCTCTGCCCGGAGCGGGCCCCCCCGCGCGGCCCCGGCCGGTCCCGTCCCGTGCGCGGCTCTGGGCGGCTTCCCTTCGCCGCCTGCAGCTGCCCATGCCCGGCTTTGCAGGTGGGCGGGGCCCGGGCGTGACGTGACGTCACGCCCGGGATTTTCAAAGTGCCCGTAGGCAGGCCGCGTGGCTGACTGCGGGGCCCGAGTGCAGACTCCGGCCCCGCATCGCGGAAGGTAGGGAAGGGGCTTGTACACCGGCGGAGGGGCTGGGGAAGGGGCTTGTGGGGAAGGGAAGGCACCAAGAGACAAATGGCAGGGGGCCAAGTGCACTGCAGACAATGAGGGAAAGGGCAGGAGGGGAGGTGTCAGTGGGAGGGGACAGGGTGATGCTAGGAGAGGAGAGGGGAAGGGCATTGGGGCTAGAGGGGAGGTGCTGGGAGAAGGCTTGAAAGAAGGGGTGGGCATGAGAAAGGTGGGGATGGAGCAAGTCATGTGTGAGGGCACAGGGGCATGAGGAACAGGGCAGAGGTGGTGAGGGGTGGCCATCAGGGAAAGAGGGCAAAGGGGCAGGGGCAGTAAGGAAGGGGAGGCACCAGGAGGGTGCAGGGCTAAGGAAGGTGCAGGTGCCAGGGATTCTGGGGTGAAGCAGAAGGGCAGACACCTGCAGGGAAGGGACCAGCACCAGAGAGAGGCAGGGCAGGTGTGTAGATGGAGGTTTTGGAAGAGGGGATGAGGAGGGTAGCTCACTTGATCAGAGTGGGGCTACTGGGGGAGTGGGCACAGGAGGAGTGAAGGGCTGGTGGAGGGGGCAGGTCACAGGAGGGCTGAGGGCAGTGAGAAGGGCAGGAGTCAGGACAGTAGAAGAGGGTGAGGAGTTGGGGGCAGCAGGCACCAGGGGAGATGATGGAGCAAGGAGAGGAGACATGGCAGCAGAGAAAAGGTAAAGGTTTAAAATATTTATTATTAACGTGGTATGCTGCCCACGGCCAGTTTGTTTGCGCCCACGGAGCAGTTTGGGTTTATGTGAGGATCAACACATGGCCGGCGAGTGGGAGCCAAAACCAAAAAGTAGTCAGTGTAATGATCTTCTGTTGATATGTGTTTTAGTAGTTAAATTCTTGGACTGTCATTGCTCATGAAAAGTGCTGTCACATGGGTAGAAATTGGGTAAATATTGCATTTTATTAATATCAGCAGAACTGACTTAAATGGGGCCTGTGTGTTGTGTAGTCTTGCCTTAATCTTTGTATTCATGCCTGTCAGTGTGAGAGAAGCTATTTGTATATATTTGCTTGCATATGCAACCACACTTAAGTTGAGGCCCTCAGCATGTTCTGTAAGTATCAGTGTGGCCCCTGGGGCTTCCAAAGTTGAGTTGCCCTAGCTCATCCCTGACAGGTGTCTGTCTCTCCTGGTCTTAAATATCTGCAATTTAAGCCCATTGCTTCTCATCTTAACCTCAGAGGCCAAGCAGAACAATTTTTCTTCCTCTTCCTTATGATACTCTTTTAGATACTTGAAAGCTGCTCTTATGTCCCTTTTCGGTCTTCTCTTTTCCAAGGTAAACAAGCCCAATTCCTTCAGCCTTGCCTCATACCTCATGTTCTCTAGACCTTTCATCATTTGTGTTGATCTTCTCTGGACTTCCTCCAGTTTCTCCAGGTTTCCTGAAATGTGGCGCCCAGAACTGGACATGATACTCCAGCTGGGGCCTAATGTAGATGGCTCATTCTCTGCCTAGGGGACGTGAGACTGGGAGGGTTAATTTCCAATCCTCCTGTTTATTCTTTTCCTAAGCCAGGAGGCACAGTAGTTCTGATGGGGCTCTGCAGGAAGGCAGCCCGCACTGCCCCTGCCTGAAACCTTGTGCAGGTGTTAAACAGCTGTCCAGACCACCCTAGAGGTGACTGCATTTCAGTGTGCCTGAAGCAACACTGCACCAGCAATGGACAGGAGAATGGCTCCCGGGCATGGCTTGCTCGTGACTGCTTCAGTCCCGTTGATGGGCCTCAGCCTCTTTCCTTCCACTCCCCCGCTTTGCAATGGGGCTGTAGACTCTGGGGGAGAGGGTGGAGGCAGGCAGAGGTGTCTCCCTGCAGCAGATATAGACACGTCTCTGTTTTAATCATTCTCTCATTGAAGTTTTTATCTTTGTAGTGAGTCCTTTTACATGGAAACTTTGTATTACGTCTTGGTAGAATAGTCCCTAGGACAAGTGAGGCAGAGACTGTCCCTGTGGGGTGAATGAGGTGGGAATGGATAAGGCGGAAGGCGAGCACCTCTGGGCAAAGGTTGGAGAGGGGATGGAAGCCAGATCCAAGATCAATGAGCCCTGGGAAGTGGGCCCATTGAAAGGAGACTGGACCTGTGGATGCCTTGGGGGTCTGCAACAAGGGCCTGCTTTGGGAAGCTCCCTCTTTGGAGGTGAATGTGGCAGTATTGAGACATCACCCAAAAGCAGGCGCCACAGAAACTAAATGCAGATTCATGGGACGGCTCTCACAGATCTTGCACATGCATAAGATGATAGATCTGCAGGAGGGGGGGCAGAGGCGTAGTGAGGTGGCCGGAGGGGCCAGTTGCCCTTGGGAGAAAATAATATAAAATGAATCAAAATTATAGGTGCTTTGTGAATATGCTGACTTGAGAGTGGAAAGATTTCATATTGTCATGTATGATTCCTGGTAACCCATCTCAAATATGAAAAACTAGGTTGATACCTGTTCATATCAGGAGCTGTTGAATTCAGTTCACCATTTGCAGTATCTCATTAGGATGTTTAGTGGAGAAGATATTGGGTTTTTTTTTATTTATACTGTGGGCAAAACATGGGCTCACAAGAATTCCTCCATTGTTTTACCATGAGTCTCAAAACATTTGGTGTTTTTCTAAAGGCCTGGAATCAGTTGATTATGTAGGAATCTCAGCTTTCATTTAAAAAAAGTTCTCTCTACTTCTGGGCCTTACAGCTAAGGAGGAAAGCTTTAAAACATGAACCCTAAATACTCAAACAAAAGGCCAATAAAAATCCAACATGTTTTATTTTTAAAATATCTTATGATTTGTAGACCATTCTCATAACTTTGTGTAGGTGTTCCTTGTGATTTTTGGTTGGTGAATTTAGAGAGGTCTCTCCCTTCAGTTTCCCTTTCCACCCTCCTTTTTTGTCACAGGTCATCAGAATCATAGAGACAATGGAGAGTAGGGTGAGTCCATGACTATGGTTAATGACTGGTCAGGGTGACTAACTATTATCAGCCAGTGGTCTGAATGAGCTATCTACTGCCATCTGTTAATCAACTGTAGGAAAAGGCTTCACAAGCATACCTTATTTATATAGACAACTTACTTTGCCACAGAGATCAGTAGACACAGTTGCTGTGTCAAGGTGATCAATTTTGGCTCTTTTGGGTTGAAATTCACTTAAGACTTGGAGCTGGGAGAATGAAATGTTGTTATCCATATTGTATGATTAAAAGACCTGAACTTAATATGACCTGGCTTAGGGATCTACCATAACTTGAACACTAAGCAGAGGATAGTGAGTCACATCTAAGTGAAAGTCACAGAAGATGGAAACAGGTTTTATTTCTGGTGGTGTAGAGTCTATTTGGGAGTCCTCAATTATATCTGACACTTTACATCCAGTGTTTAAAGGCAGAGCTGACTAGAATCAATTGAGAGTCCTTGTCTTGTCTCAGTGATCGCTGAGCAAAAATCATTGATAAAATCTTGTCTAGACTGACCTTGGACTCAACATGCAGGCAATGTGTTGAAGGGCAGTGCAAGGAGGCAATGGTGGTGAGGTACCATATTACCTAGTGAAATCATTGGTGCTGAAATCACTAAGGACTGGAATTTGACCACAGAACTGACACTTTCTTAACAAAGACTCCATTTTGCTATTTAAAAAGTAAATCAATGTAACAGAAAACTGCAACGCTCTCTGGTAACTTTTAAAAATCAAACTTTACACTTTATTGAAAAAATTGGATAGTTTGCAATTGAAAATATTTGACCTACACTTAAGGCAACTGATTTAATTTTGTGTAAAATTTTGCATAATAAAGGATGGCATTTTTTTTGAAAATGTTCAACTACATTTTGATCAGATCTACTTCTGATGTGATATGTGTGTGTGGTTGTGGTTTGTTGTGTGGGTGCGTGTTTTGGTTGTGTGTCGGTTTTTTTTTGTTTTTTTTTTTGCTCAAGAAAAAATCCTGGGGGGGGCCACCAAAGTGGTTTGAATTAGGCTCCGCACTTCCTGAAGCCGGCCCTGGGGGGGAAGTCATCTTTTTGAGTATGAGCTAGATGTCACAGAACATGCTTTCCACATGTGATAGAGCAGTTGGTCTGCTATTGTAGCTCTGAAGATAGGGACTAGAAGGGAAGATTATAGATGGATGCACTAACAAGATGAAGAGTATATTGTTTAAGTGCAGCTATAGTGAAGTACAGACAGCTTTTACCATTTTTCTCCAATAGTCTTTTGAATTCAGTCCAACGCATGGACAAAATGATAATTGCTTTTGTCACAGATATGCCCATTTGGGGAAAAAACCCTCCTAAACACACAAGGCAAAGGAAGGGGGGGAAGGAAAATACTATCAAATCAAAGTATCTGATTTGTTTATGCCATGCAGCCTCCCATTCTCTGCTATGAATCTTTCATTCCTCCCAAACTAAGCAGTGTTATTGTAGTCCCCTGTCTATCTTAGCCATGGGTCCTTATTCAACAGACATGCTCTGAGCACATCCTGCCACTCACAAAAGAGCCTAGTGTATCCTAGCAGTTAGAAAAACTCACCCAGACATGGGAAAACTGTAGTAAAAGTTCTCTCTGCCTACTAGAAAGAGATTTGAATGGGGGCTTACCCCTCTTAGATGAATATCCTAACCCAGGGGTGGCCAACCCATGGCTCGTGAGCCACATTACAAAAATACTCTTTCATTACAAAAATGCGGCTCCTGCAAGTACCGCTCAGCCTGGCCACTCTGTGCATGCGTCCCAGCCAGCACATGCTCAAGGCCCCGGCCGCTCAGCGCATGCACCCAGTGCCTGGAGGGAGACACGCGTGGCTGTCAGCCACCCCAACCCTCCCCACAGCTACCACCCTTGGCACAGGAAGATGTGCTTGCAGGGGCCACGGGAACAGAGCAGGAGCCCAGTGAGGCGAGTGAGCCCCCAAGCAGCAGGGAGCCCCGGCCCCACTTCTGGCAGCAGATGCAGCAGCCTCTGCACTTCCCTGGCTTTAACCGCACTTGGGGGGAGCCTGCATTAGGCAGCCAGCTACGGCGTGCCGCCCAGCCAGACACGTGGACAAATTTCCTGGGGGTGGGTGGACGGAGCAAGTCCCCTGAACCGCAGGGAAGATGAAATGAGCGTGGCCGGGACCGGTGATGGATCCTCCACCCCGCTCCGAGTGGGACGCAGCAGCCGTGGGCTCACATGGGGAGGCAGCACCGCGGCCAATCAACAGGGCAACAGCGCCCTGCCTGGCAAGCTCCCCTGCTCAGTTGCTGGGCACATGTTTCCTGGGGGCCACGTGTTCCCAGCCTGGTGGTGCTGCCATGGTTGCCTGGGTACTCCCACCTGACTGCCTGCGTTGGTCTCCGGGCGGGCCTGGACTTGGCTGCACTGCACTTCCTTCCCCGCCCCCTGATGCGCACCTGGCTCGTGACACGGGCAGACGGGCTGCTGGATCCATGTGGGTCATTCATTGGATTTATGAAGCAGGGGGCAAAGTTGCAGAGGCGGCCTGGACGAAACCTGGTCCGGGCAGGGAGCTGGGTCATTGTGCTGGGTGAGTCCTCAGGAGCAGGGCAAGGACAATGGTGGGGGGGAGCTGGATTCTCCCTTCTTCTTCGAGTGGTCCCCATGGGTGCTCCACTCTAGGTGTCGGGCTCATCCTGCACAGCAGACCAGAGATTTTTCAGCTGTGGTCCGGTCGGGCTGCGCATGTGCAGCAGGAGGCACGCACCGCTCAAGCCGACTCTGAGCATGCGCACGCCGGCTCCTGCCAGTTCCTCCTAACCGTGTACGGCTGCAGCCGTAGACGAACTGCTCTCCTGTAGTTCTGAGAGGAAAAGTTGTAAATACAGTAGTTAGTAGTTCTAGTTATTATTATTCTTGTTCTTACTGTTAGTTCATAGTTCACATTTTAAAAAAAGAAATTTTTTTTCTCCTCACAACATGCCGGGATCTGCCGGCTTCAAGAAATGTGCGTCTTGCCACGACACAATGCCTGCCTCAGATGGGCACTCCAGATGCATCAAATGCTTAGGAGAGGGGCATATTCCCCAAAATGCCAACATTGCGCCAAACTTACGGCGCAAGCCAGGAGAGACCAGGAAATGCGGCTCAAAATGCTCCTTTTTAATAGAGCCCTGCAACCATCCGGCTCTGACGACTTGGGGCATCTGGACACAGTGGCAGCACACAAGAGGCCCGCTGTAAGTCCGGCAGAGAGGAGACCTTTGCCCTCCCGCCATTCTACCTCAGAGTGGGCTAAAGATACGGAGAAGCCAAGTACCTCCAGAACGGGCTTGGCATCTTGTGCCAGCAAGCACAAAGCTGCCCGCAGCACTTCAGTACCAGGCCCTGCTCCTTCAGGGGTTCAGGCGCAGATACTGACGTCAGCTCCCAGAGCGGAGTCGGCACTGGCAGTTGCCTCCAGAAGCGCAACCATTCTGGCACCGAGGACGTCCGTGGCACCGACATCAAAGCCGGCACCGACAGTTACCTCGGCACCGAAGACTCACTCCAAGCCGCGGGGCACCCCTGGCACCGAGTGCCACACCGGCAGTCCCGGCACCTTCCCAGCACCGTCCGACTCGGCACCGAGCGTCTCGGCACCGAGCATCACAGTGATTCCATCGGCACCGACAGCACATCAACAGCCAGAGCTGCCGTCACACCATTCTCGGGCACCATCTAAGGTGTTGCATAAATCTAGGAGGATCATTACCCCTTCTCCTATCCTGGAACCAGTGCCTTTTTCTCCTTCATCTCATGCTTCACCACACTCCGTGCATTCACACACTCTGAGGCACGATAGCCCCGCTATACATCGTTGCCACCACTCGCCACATTATTCACCATCTCCTCACCATTATCACCAGCACAGATCTCCATCATCTCCAAGATGGCAAAGGAGCAGATCCCGGTTGAGGTCACTTGCCCGCTCATCCTACTCCCAGTACCATTATTTGACAAGAAGTGCATATTCCCCATGATATTCAATGGACAAGGGCTACCATTCACATCGCCATTGCTATGATTACCACTGCCCTTAGTCAGTGCGACACACATTCAAGATCTCCTGAATATCGCCATACTCGTGTTCACCGTAACACCGTCAGCCCACTGGTAGCATCAATACTCACAGGACCGCCTACTCCCACCAGCGGCATCAATACTCCAGGGACTGCCTACCCAACACCTCAGTCTGACCCCGGCACAGTGCATGCAACCGAGCCGGACCAACCACAAGAGGAATCCCCTGATGAAGCTGTATTTCCGGCCGACAGTTCACCCACCGACGACACACGCCAGTTCCAAGATCTCTTCAAGCATGTGGCAGAGTTACAGGAAATACAGTTAACACAGGTACAGCAAAAACAACATAAGGTCCTTAAAAATGTACAACCTTCTCAGAAGTCTAGAATTGCCTTACCTCTGGATGATGCAATACTGGAGATAGCTGACAAAGTATGGCAGACACCAGCCTCCGCTCTTCCAACGAGCAAAAAGGCAGATAAAAAATACTTTGTCCCTGCTAAGGGTAGTGAGTTCTTATTCACCCACCCGCAACACAATTCTTTGGTAATGGATGCAGCACAGCAAAGGTCAAAAGCTCCCCAACATAAAACCACTCCAGAGGACAAGGAGGGTAAGCGCCTGGACCTATTCGGGAGAAAGGTCTACTCATCAGCCACCCTAATGTTGAGAATGACGAACTATGCTGCCCATCTCTCACACCATAGTTTTGATAACTATACCAGACTGATTCCTTTGCTCGAGGGACTCTTGGACACTAAATGCGAGGGTCATAAAGTCGGTCATACAGGAAGGTTATGCTGCCTCCAGGACGGCATTACAGATAGCCCTGGATGCAGCTGGCAGCTGTGCCAAAAGATTTACAGTCCAAAGTAGAGGACTTGCCCTTCGATAGGCAAGCCCTATTCGACGAAAAGTCGGACCAGCTGCTTCACTCGGGCAAGGACTCGAGGACCACCCTTAGGACACTCGGCATGTATACCCCACTGTATCGCTGCCAGCGGTATACACCTTTCTACCGTCTACAACCGTTCTCATATGCAACTGCTAGATTCAGGCAATATGACCAACAACAGCCTAGGCAGTGACAACAGAGGCGACAACCTCAAAATAACAAGGCGCCAAACCAGCAAAACAACCGGCAGTCTGTTTGATGGTTTTGTCAAGGGTCTGCAAAACATCCCCTTGGAATACCATCCACAGGAACCAAATAAACTATTCCATCATCGATTGAGACCATACCGTCATCGTTGGTTTGCCATCACCTCTGACAGATGGATTCGTAAGCTAATTACATCAGGCTACGCAATCCCCTTCACCTCGTTACCCCCTCCCGCTCCCCCCTTCCTGTCCCTTTTCAGGGACCCATCTCATGAGCCTTTCTTAAAGGCAGAGGTCATCCATCTTCTTGAGATCAGGGCTATAGAGAGGGTGCCCAAGAAATTCCAGGGCAAAGGATTCTATTCCCGTTATTTCCTCACCGAGAAGAAATCGGGAGGGTGGAGACCAATATTAGATCTTTGAGGACTCAATCAATACTTACGAAAATAACGGTTCAAGATGGTCACGCTGGCTTCCATCCTACCAGCGCTCAACACAGGGGATTGGTTTGCGTCCCTTGACTTATAGGATGCATATTTTCATGTGACTATACATCCGGCTCACAGACGTTTCCTAAGATTCCTGATAGGCGAGGAGCATTTCCAATACAGAGTTCTTCCCTTCGGCCTCTCGTTGGTGCCACAAGTTTTCTAAAAAACACTAGCAGTAGTCACAGCATGCCTTCGCTGTCTCGGCATCATAATTTTTCCCTACCTGGACGACTGCCTCATCAAGGCTCCTACTATGGAAGAGGCATCACGGGCCATCAACACCACACAGGATCTATTCCACAGTCTCGGTCTCGTGATCAATCTTGCAAAGTCATCCACAACTCCGTAGCAATCTCTTGAGTTCATTGGCGCTCGACTAGATTCCACCACGGCCAGAGCTTACTTGCCCCTCTCCAGATTCCAAGTAATCAAAGAGCTTGTGCTAATACTCTCCTTGAGTCCCAAAACTTCGGTACTTACCTGCCTGAGGCTCCTAGGCCATATGGCCGCTACTACATATGTGGTACAACACGCAAGATTGCATCTCAGAGGTCTTCAACATTGGTTGAATTCCATCTTCCACCTGGGCAGTCACAACCTTCACAAACTAGTTTCCGTCCTTCCCATGGTACAGGAATCCCTAAAATGGTGGAACGCCACCACAAATATGCTTACCGGCGTCCCCTTCCGGCACCCACAGCCCACCATACAAATAACAACAGGATGCATCCTTACTGGGCTGGGGAGCCCACCTCGGGGACTCTCAAGTTCAAGGACATTGGTTTCCTCACGAATCTCTTCAGCACATCAATTTCCTGGAATTAAGAGCAGTATTCAATGCCTGTAAAGCTTTCCTGTCCAACATTCAAGGCCGCACCATTCAAGTTCTTTTGGACAACATGACGGCAGTATATTATATCAACCGCCAGGGCGGTACTCGTTCACAATTCCTTTGTGCGGAAGCAACACGCTTATGGAACTGGTGCATCCAGCACAAAATTTCCATCACTGCAATGTACCTACCAGGCAAGGACAACATCATTGCTGACACTCTCAGCAGGCACCTCATCCACAAACATGAGTGGCAATTGAACCCTCAGGGTATGTCTAGACTACATGCCTCTGCCGACAGAGGCATGTAAATTAGACTACCCGACATATTCAATGAAGCAGTGATTTAAATATCCCCCGCTTCATTAAAATAAAAATGTCCGCCGTGCTGTGCCGGCTCAGCTGATCGTCGGCACAGTGCACGAGTCAAGATGCGGATCGGTCGATAATGATCAGCTAAGCCAGCACAGCACGGCAGCCATTTTTATTTTAATGAAGCGGGGGATATTTAAATCTCCGCTTCATTGACTATGTCAGGTAGTCTAATTTACATGTGATGGGGACATCCCACTATAGACTTATTTGCAACGTATCACAATGCAAAGTGCCCCTTCTACTGTTCAAGAGCAGGCATCGGACAGAAATCTCGGGGGGAATGCCTTCCTCATAGACTGGAGCCAGCAGTTGCTCTTTGCATTTCCTCCTATTCCTCTGATTCTCAAGGTCTTGCAGAAAATAGCCAGGGAGAAGGCCAAGGTCATTCTCGTAGCTCCCTTCTGGCCCCGCCAAACATGGCTCCCAATCCTCCTTCAGATTTCCATCTGTCCTCCGTACCATTTACCAACCAACAAAATCTTCTGACACAACAGCAAGGGAGAATTGTACATTCACAGATCCACAATCTACATCTCACAGCATGGCTCCTAACTGGTTCCGACACACAGAAATAGCATGCTCCCAAGATGTCAAACACATACTGTTGCATAGTAGAAAGGACTCTACACATTGCACTTACCTGTATAAATGGCACCGTTTCCAATCCTGGTGCCACGTCCATAACTCCGATCCCAATTCCCTTCCTCTCCAGCACGTCCTTGATTATGCCCTGCAATTACAAAGATCAGGTTTATCTCTTCCTTCAATCAAAGTCCACATTGCAGCAATCTCAGCTCTTCGACCCTTAATACAGGGTTACTTGCTATTTTCTCATCCAATGACTAAAAGATTTTTTTAAGGGACTCGCAAATTTATATCCATCACATAGAGAACCTGCAGACGTGTGGGACTTACAGCTAGTCTTACAGTCCCTAATGGGTCCCCCCTTCGAACCGATGGTAATGTCCGACCTGCCAACTCTCACCATGAGTCACCTTCCTGCTGGCTATCACCTCTGCCCAGAGAGTGGGGGAGCTCGCTGCTCTCTCGGCCACACCACCATATACACTGTTCACTAACCAAGGACTGGTACTGAGCCCTCACCCCAGTTTCCTTCCCAAGGTGAACTCACAGTTCCACATTAACGAACGCATCGTACTCCCAATCTTTCACCCTGATCCGCACTCATCTCCACAGGAATCTCAGCTGCATACCTTGGATGTCTGACATGCCCTTGAGATCTACTTGGAGAGGACATGAGCTTTCCGCAAATCACAACGTTTGCTATTGTCCACGGCTCAGCGCTCCATGGGCCAACCCCCTCTCAGCGCAATGTATTTCTAAGATTGTTGTCTCCTGCATCTCACATTGCTACTCATTACAAAATAAGACCCCGCCTCATTCATTGAGGGTGCATTCAACAAGAGCAAGGGCAACTTTGACAGCCTTTATCAAAGGGGTGTCTCCCTACCAGACATCTGTAGAACGGCTACATGGTCATCTGATTTCATGTTCACGAAACACTATGCTATCAACGCTTCGATTCATGACTCGGCAATAGCCTTGGCAGTTTTGTCCATGGCACAGAGGTCGTAACTCCGATACCCGCCTCCATAGACCAGACTACTGCTCTGAAGTCACCTAGAGTGGAGCACTCACGGGGACTACTCGAAGAAGAAGAAGAAGAAGTTACTCACCTTGTGCAGTAACGATGGTTCTTCAAGATGTGTCCCCGTGGGTGCTCCACGTCCCGCCCTCCTCGCCTCTTTGGAGTCTCTTTTTCTGTTCTTCAGATATTCTCTGCTCAGGAGGAACTGGCGGGAGCTGGGCTGCGCATGCTCAGAGTTGGCTTGAGTGGCGCATGCCTCCTGCTGCGCATGCACGGCCCAGCTGGACCACTGCTGAAAAATCTCCGGTCTGCGGCGCAGGACGAGCCTGACACCTAGAGTGGAGCATCCACAGGGACACATCTTGAAGAACCATCGTTACTGCACAAGGTGAGTAACTTCTTCTTCCCCCCAAACCTCACTGCCAGACCCTCCCGGGTAACACAGCTGCTTCCACTCATACTGCACTGGTTTGGCTCAGTGTGTGCAAGAGGAGCGCTCCTTCCCCCCATTTGGGGCTGGATTTGTGACGTAGCCAGCCGGGAACAGCAGAGCAGCGCGAGCGTGGTTAGGCTCGGAGCCGCCCAGTCAGGCAGACACGCGCCATGGGCCGGACTGCGGGGCTGCTGCTGGCCCCGGCCTGCTGGGCCCTGCTGAGCGGGGCGGCGGGCGCAGCCAGCTGTGCAGCTCTTGACACCTGCAGTAAATGTGTTAGCAACACAGAATGCAAGTGGATTAATTGCTCAGGAGAAACCTTTTCCTGTGGAAACGCAACAGATCCTTCCCCCCATTTGGGGCTGAATTTCCAGCGGATGCCTTTTTTGTTGTGGTTTGTTAGTTGCCGGTCTCTTCCGGGCTGGTGTGATTTTGTGCCCTTTAGGAGGAGTCGAGGGAGGGGGGGATTGTGCACACGGGGAGGACTTTAAACTGTGCCTCCCAGTACTTCCCTGGATGGGCAATTCCTGTGGGTGGTGATATGATGTTGGCCTACCATGACATGAAATCCATAGGACAGATTATGTCAGTGGTTATAAAAGGTAGTAAGCAGGTTTGAAATTAATTCTGCAGTGCAGAGCTGGGTATCACCAAGGGGAGGGAGACACGCATGGCAATAGCAGCGGCAGCAGCAGTGGCTTTGGCTCCAGACCCAGGCATAAGATTGGGAGATTGGGTTAGAGCGGGGAGGGGAGTGTCTGGCTCTGGGGAAGGGGAAGGGAGCGGAATTGGGTTAGAGCAGGGGGCTGGCTCTGGGGAGGAGAGGAAGGAAAGGGAAGGGGATTGAGTTAGAGTGGGGAGTGGCTCTGGGGAGGGGAGGAGATGGGGATTGGGTTAGAGTGGGGAGGGAGTAAGAATCCCAGTACTGCATGCCAGCTCCAACTTCTCAGGAAGCACGCAGCTGTCATGGGGAGCAGAGGAAGAGCATGCACTTCCTGAGAAGTTGGAGCTGGCATGCAGTCCCAGGACTCCTATGCACAAACGCACCCTGCACAGGCAGGCGGCAGGGGGAAGAAAGTCCCCGGCCAAGCGACAGACCTGGTGTTTCAGGAAGTGTGCCAGCTGTTTATGGGAGGGGGAGAGGGGAAGAGCAGCCTATGTGCTTCCTGAGACCTGGGATCCCCAGGTACCGGCCAAGCTGTCCCTGTCCCCTCCCCTTGGCCAGACCCCCCCACCAGCACCCTGCCACCTGCCCCAGGATCCACCAGCACCTTGCCCCAGCACTCTGTCCCCTGCCCCCACCAGCACAGTTGGGACCACATTAATGAGGCTTGGGGTTTTTTGGAGGGGTTGTTTTTTTGCATCTCACTTGTGTGGCCCCGACTGACTTTTCTGTGGGTCAGTGACCCCTGACTCAAAACAGGTTCTCCGCCCCTCTCATAAATAAAGACAATGCTGAAACATGTTGTGTTTGACATAATATTTTATTTAAAAATGAAGCCTGGCCAACAAGCCCCCAATTGGGTCCAAGTCCCCATCTGGCCGCAGCATCATAACACTCCTGCACCCCCCCCAGACCTGAAACCTGAGCCTATCATACACCTGAACCACCTGTCCTGAGCCTCTCACATCCCCAAACTCCTTCACCCCCCACATCCCCAGTCTTCTGCCACAACACTCCTGCACAATCCACACACTGCAAATCTGTCCTGAGCCCATCATACTTCCAGCCTCCCTGCCCCGAGCTCCTCATGCACCCAACCCAAACTCCTGCACCCTCACAGCCACAAGCTTGCAGCTTGCTCAGCACCCCAACCCTCCAACTGACCCCAACACTGTCCAGCCTTGAGCCCCCTTCCTGGGATGGTGTACCGACACCTATTTTCTCCCAGCGTGGCTGTTGGGGCCTAGTGGTTAGGGCAGGGGTGTCCAATCTGTTAGAGACAAAATAGCAGTGGATAGAGTGAGAAGAGCCACGTACCGGGTGCGGGGAGAGGGGAAGAGTTGTTGAGCAAAACAAACCCCCATGTGTCCATGGGGACTGCTGGAGTCCTCATTCAACTACCTTTACTATGAGGCAGCTGTTTTGGACACTGAGATTACCATCACTTGAATAATACATTGATTTTATTATGAACTCCTTTTTTAATTGGTTGCTTCTAAGGCTACTGTTTGCATCTTCCTCTGAATGGAACTAAATGTTGTTAAGTTAAGGGAAAGGGTCATAGAGCTCCTCAACAGCATGTTTACCAACCTGTCTCTCAGATAGTAGATTAACGTAAGAGGTTCATTGGAATACTACCATACTTACAAATACTTCAGAGGGGTAGCCGAGTTAGTCTGTAACAGGAAAAACTTAAAAAACAACAGATAGACTAGTAGCACCTTAAAGACTAACAAAACTTGTAGATGGTATCATGAGCTTTTCTTGGGCACAACCCACAAATTGATTGCCCCCACATGATCTGCATAAAAAATTATGAAAAACCAACTTGAGAAAGAGATATTTACACTGAATGACAGAATCTCACATCCCTTAGTTTCCTGTGTACATTTTTCATGCCCCTCATTTTGGATCTTCATTATGTCTGGCATCCCACAGTTGGGCCTTGACAGTGGAAAGACGTCTCTTCAAAACCTGCTCTTGAGTGAAAGGAATTCATCCTGCACATGACCATCCCATGCCTGCATCTGGTGTAGTTACTTAATGTTGGGCATTTTAAAGCTGAATTTCCCAAATTTTTGGTCTCCTTTAATGAAATTTTTTACTTCTTCACATTTACATGATTAGTCTGTAAAACTCTTTGTGCCTATTCAATAATTCTCCTCACAGTATCTAGTGGCTGGTGAGAATCTGTTCTGGCTAAATTAAGTTGGTGTAAAACTAGGAAATTAACAGCTTTAAAATTTAATTTCTTTCTGTCCATATTTTAAGATTGTGTTGCCAAGTTTTAAACATACTTGTTTCCTGAATGCTGATAAGCAGAACAACTTGTGCTGATTTGTAGTATTCATCCACTATACAAAAATCACTGACAGCTTCATTACATGCAATGCTAATTTTTTCCAAGTGGCCAATCATAATGAAATTAAATGTTTTGTGTTTTCAAGCATAATTCCTCTCAAGTAAGATGAATACATTTGTGTCATCATATGGTAGTTATTTTATATGGGAACAAAAATGGAAAGAATTACATATATTTAAGTTGTATCGCAACCTATAAAATAATGTTTTATTTGTAATTTTGTAGATATTACAATTATCTCTGATTTATTCTATATATTTACTGAAGAAACACTTAGGCCAAATCACCTCATTAGAAATAAAATCCTGGTCCTATTGAAATCAACAGAAATTTCACCATTGACTTAAATGAGATCAGGATTTGGTCCTTACTATAGATAGTTGAAATTATTCATGCCAGTGATTTACAAGGATATCACAATCTTGCCACTGTTGGGGATGACTAAGGCAATCAACGTGCTGGAGGTGCAAAAGGAAGTTATCTAAAAAGGGATTAAGAACTTTTCAAAGAGCTGAGATGACTCCATGCACTGTATAAGCACTGTATCATCCACATTACTGTCTTAATCCATATGAGTGGCCTACTTAATCCATCTTCTCTAACTAAAGTGTTTCAGTGGTGTCCTTTAATATATGACCTGTGGCCACAGAATAATGTTTTAGAGAAAATAAATATACAGCTACGATTAGTGCATCATCAGGCAATTCATGTACCTGACCCATTAAACATTTTATTTTATGAATAGCACATTCACACAATAAAGACATAAAAGGGTTACATTATCCTGCTGATGCTTTAAATTCAACCCAAATTTTCCAGTTCCGCTGAACAAAACCAAAATGTGTGGGGGGGTGAGTGTGTGTGTGTGTGTGTGAGAGAGAGTGTGTTTTTGTTTGGGGATTTTTCATTTCCCAAAAGAATGGTAACTCTCAACTGGCATAACATCAGCAGAGCTGCCTCCTCTGCCAAGCTCTCCATCCAGTCTGGCAGATGGGACATGTTAGAAAAGTAAAGGCATGAGCCTGCATCAGGGATCACAGCCAGCTATGGTAGGGAACTCTAACATATCCAGCATCAAGGAATCGTAATCAGCTCCCTCATAGTCTCTTCTGCCTCCAGTGGGCCAAGCAACTTCTTGGCACAGGTAAGAAACTGGACCCATAGCTCTGTGTAGCAAAAGCAGCACTAAAAATAGACACACTGTGGATTTCTTGACAGGTAACTTCTTGTTTCAAATTAGCTGGATGTCATTGCATATCTGTCTGCAAGGGCATACAAGTCAGTCACATCCTCCATATAGGAGGGATGGTTTAAACCAGGGGCCTCAGACTCCCGGGCTGTGGGCCACCCCCAGCCAGAGCAGTTGCACAAGACCCCTTCTCCTCTCCCTGTGTAATCCCTGAACCTAGTTGTGATGATAGTCCCAAGCGGTAGAGGGTGAAACAAAAAAGTAACAGACAGTGACTGTTTAGCACAGTCTATCAGAAGCACAGTGATTTTCCTGCATGCACCGTAAATGTATCTGTTTAAAGTGAAATAAATAAAATGAATAAGTAACAGACAGCTGCCACTGGAATAGAGGCATTCTTAAAACTGTTCCTTGATGTACTTTGTACAGAGAACTGCATCAATAATTTTAACAAACATCTGATTGTTTTCCTATGCTCCCATCAATCAATTTGTGTCCAACTGTGATTTTGTCTTCTACTTAAACTGTAAGCTCTGGGCCAGTGATCATCTTTTTGTTCTATGTTTATGCAATATTTAGCACCATGAAAGCTCCTAATTGCTACCAAAATACAAATAAAGCAAATAATAATGTAAGCCATTTCAATAAAAATGTCTCATTTCAAATTTAATGTTTAAAATGCAACATACACAAGCAGGCTTTTCAAAATGAAAAGTCATTTTGAAACGAACAAATTAAGACATTCCATTCCCCAGAGTGGCCACACAAAATGTTTTTACTTTGAGACCTGGTTTTCTGAACTTTTTCCTCAAGTTTGTCAAAGTTGATGCACTGCTGTGGGAAGTTTCAGTTTCTGCAAAATAGCATTTTTTGATGGAAAAATGTTCTGCCAGAAACCTTTTGACCATCTCTTCTGACCATGCTTTCACTCCTTTCATATTGGCGTTGATTTTCTCTCTCTTTTGTTACTGACTGAATCCACTCCATGGAAGGAAATTCAAGATCAAGATTAATGTGATGCCAACATTCGTTTTCTGTTGAGAATTAAGGGTTTTGAATTTTCTGACTTTTTCTGCATAAGTAGAACCCATAGCATCAAGTTCTTACTAAGCCAAACATGCTAAAAAAATCCAAGGCAAAGAGAAGCATGAAGTTGGTTGTCCCCATTCTGGGATCCTGGAAAATACCATAAAGATGGCTCCCATAAGCTTACTCTGACAAGAGCCTCTGTGGTGCTACCCAAGACCTGGCCTAGGAATGTAGGGCGTATAGTCTCAAAGTTTATGCCCTTTATACTCTGACCTTCAATGACTGTCAGGAATTGCTACTGTGTAGATGGCACCAAGAATTATATGCAGTAGGTCGCTACGTATGGGATCCAGTGATTGCTGCTTCTGCAGAATACACAGTCAGTGTCTTGGGAATGAATCAAAGCCCATTTCCATGCACCAGTCAAACTTTAGAAGTTGCCTTCCCTACATGGTGGATCAACGCTGTAGCAATCGATCCACTAGTAGTCAATTTATCACATCTACTTAGAGGTGATAAATTGACCTCTGGGCATTCTCCCATCAACTCCTGTACTCCACCAGGATGAAAAGAGTAAAAAAAGATGACAGGAGATGTTATTCATGTAGCAGACTAGGCTTTACCTATAGTGGCAGTGTAAAGTTTCTTGTAGTTAATTATTTGATTTAAAATAGTTCTTTTGTTCAAGCTAAGCATTGACATATATCAATTTCACTTCTACCATCCCCCAAGAAATGGAATAAGTATTCTCTGCATTTTAGAGATAATCTATGGATGCCTAATTGAAATGAGAGATGAAATGATGTGCTCAAGGTCCCATACACATGTTAGTGCAGAGCCAGGAGATGCCACTTCTCTCAACTCTCAATCATGTGATTTAATCACTAGATTATGCAAGCTTCCTTATAGCACTATATAAGTGACAAATATGTCTGTGGGAAAAAAGGCATCAGGTAGGATTTATTCTGGAACCTGAGCATGCTACCCCCTTTCCAGCAGAACATCTAATTCAGCATATGCTTAATCGTAAAAATATTAGTAGCTACATCAAAGTCAGGTAGTCACAATGAAGTCAACCACATACTTTGCTTAAGTACAAGAATCACAACTTTTTGGAGGTATTCAATGCATCAGTATTCTTACTAGGAGTAGGAATCTGCTGCTGAGAGTCAAAGAGCAAAAAAGAGATCAGATTGTTGATTTGCTCTATTATGCTGGGGGCAACTCAAAGCAGCATCATTTAAAGAGGAAGCACATACATTCTCACTAAGTTGCAAGTTTGATACTCTCTGTTATTAGAAGGAGAGTTAGCTGACTCAGTAGAGAGGTTTTCCCCAAGATCAAGGTCATCTTTTCCTATTCATTTTTGGGGATCCCCATCTTCCATTGCCGCATGAAAACATAAAACTTGGAAATCAAAGTTTTTCATTTCTCTCCCTAATTTCTAAGCCCAGCAACTGCTCAGAGGGAAAATGAGACTTCTTGTTGTGAAATGAGGAAAATCCTATACTACTTTGGTTATTTTTTCAAAGGTGTTATTACAGGGCATCAAGAGCTGTTTTTCCTTTTATTTCTTTTGCTAAGATTATGAAGAAGAGATATTAAATTGCAGATACATGCTGCCATAAGGAGCTTACTGTCTTTGGCCTTGTCTACGCTAAACAGCACTATCAATCTACTTCAGGTAAACAAATAGCATTGCTGAAGTCAACATACCACAGCATCTCATGCGCAATAAGGTCAGCAAGGGCTGCTCTCCCCTTGATGCCATCTACTCTTCTCATTTTGGTGGAGTACTGTGTCAATGGGAACACACTCAGAGATTGATTTATCGCATCTAAACAGACATGATAACTCAATGGCTGGTGGATCGATCGCTGCAGCATCAGTACACTACATAGTGGAAAAAGGTCCTTTTTTGTTCACTGTTGGTACAGCACCTACCGGATGGTATCCTTTTCCATGACTGGACACATTGGAACTACTGCAATACAAATAAATTAATAATTCCTGGACAGATGTGTTTTTAAACTGTAAATACTATCTGTAGAAGGCTCCTCCTACTCTTCCAGGACACCTCACCATCATTGTTTGCATAACAGACTGTGAGGCAGAAAACCATTATTCCCTATTTGATAGCTAGGGAAATGAGAGGGCTGAGAGATTAAATGATTTTCCCAAGGCCACACACAGAAGTGGCCCAAAGCTGAAAACTGAACCTAAGCCTTCTGAAGCCTGATCCTGTACCTTAACCCCAAGATTTCCCTTCTTCACATGAAGTATAGCTAGGGAACAAAAGTCCTGTCTTCCCTTTACCAATAAAAGGAGTCAGGCCTAAATAGCCTCAAACTTTTGGGGGAAGGTCAGTGTTCCCTCTAATTTTTACCATCCATCTGCAGAATAAATTTTGTTATATGTACCAAGGCATGTGTGGATGTGCGCCATCAGCAAAAACACACACCGCCAGCTGTGAGCAGCTGTGGGTACTCAGCTAATCAGCTGAATCTCCTGAGTGGCCACCCAAGGGCTCAATTTACAGGGAACACTGCTCTTGATACAAACCTTGCTGCTTAGCCCCATCTCTGAGTTACATTAATATTTCCTGTGGGCGTCTGAGAACTGCTTACCAACAGTGTCTTCTTGGAACTCATGCCTCCTATCTATCACAGAAATATTTCTCTCTCAGCTCAACAGGGAAGGAAATAATGATGTGTTTGTGACCTGCTGATCCCAATTCAGAGTGACAGGTACATATTACTGGGTTAAAATTTGGAAAGAAAGATGTTATCAAGCAGTTTCCAGCCTCTGTGGGTAACATATCAATCCAGAGCCCTCACTGGGGGAATGCCCAAATTAAATCCAAATTTGCTAGAACAAATTCACTGCTGGGACTAACACAGGAGAAGCTTCGTTGGCTTCAAGGAAGTTGCAATCTGTAACTTGTGCCAAGAATTACTCTGGTCCCTTATTTAAAATCTCTTTAAAACTGTTAAGGTCTGTGAAGTATAGTCAGCAGATTCACATCATTAGGAAGTTAAGTTATCACCACATATCATGACTGGTATTCAAGAAGAACTATCTTGTGGACAAAGTACTGAATTAGGACATGTGAAATGTGGGTTTGTGTAACAATTGTGCCACAATAGACCTCCAGCATGTTATAATGTCTCTGTGCCTCAATTCCCCCTGAGTCTACTGGGGTTAAAATTTCTATTGGGGTTAAAATTTCTTTTCCTTTCATTAGACTTTGTCCAGTCTGCATCTTTCTATTGCAAACCTTTTCCAATCGGGACTGTCCCCAACTATGGGTATCCGTACACTGCAATCCAAAGAGTGATTGCAGCTTGGGTAGATATGTTTATGCTAGAACCACTAAAAACAACAATGGCAAAGTAGCAGCATAAGGTAGCACCCTGGGCATAGAGTGTGCACGGGCACAGTATTTCTGAAACCTCTGCCAACATATCAACACTTCATTTTTAGCTATGCTCACATAGGCAAGTCTCCCAAGTTGCAATCACATCTTGGATTGGAATGTACACATACCAATGTGTATGGACAGGGCTTCAATTTCATTTGGAACCTGTAAGCTCTATGGTAATACAATTAAATTGGAAATGCTTATTCTCCAAGAAAGTATATTTCTGTGTTTAAAACACATATCATGTCTCTCTAGAAATACCTGAAAATTTCTCACCAGGGTTTAATCTCCATTGCAGGAGCATAATTAATTTCTTCTTATAAATCATGCACAGCTCAAATTTGCCTACACAACAACAACAACAACAAAACTACCCTATGCAATAAATACTATTCTCCAACTATTGGGAAACTATCTTGGTACTGTGAAGTATAACCTATATCTATATATTAGGAGGCTGGAACACATGACTTATGAGTTGAGGCTGATGGATTTAGGCTTGTTTAGTCCATAGAAGAGAAGAGTGGGGGGATTTGATACAGGTTGGATGTGGTCCCAAAACCAGGACTCCCTCATGTGGCAACATCCATGGTCCAGCAGGACCATGGATGTTCCTAGACCAGGGAATCATGGCTGGAAGCTCTACTGGCAAGAAGGCTGTCAGCCTGAAGCCCAGCAGGGCTGGGGCAGGGACTGGCATTGGAGCCCCAGTAGCAGAGCAGGGGCTGTGGCAGCCCCAGTAGCAGGGGTGGGGATGTTGCAGTTAAGGTAGCAGAGCCAGAGATGCAGCAGCCACAGCACACCCGATAGCGGAGCTGGGGCCAGGGACATGGCAGCCCCAATAGCAGAGCTGGGGCCGGGGCAATACAGTACCAGTGTTGGGGGTGGCTGCGACTGGCAGCTGGGAAGGAAGGTGATCTGGGGAGCCAGTAGCAGGGGACCTCCTCTGGTCCGGCAAATTCCCTCATTCGGGACTGGTCAGGTCCCAAAGGTGCTGGACCAGAGAGGTCCAACTTGTAGCAGCCTTCAACTACTGGACAGGGGGGTCCAAAGAGATGGAGAGAGGCTTTTCTCAATGGTATCTGATGACAATGAGGAGTAATGGTCTCAAGTTACAGTGGGGGATGTCTATGTTGGATATTAGGAAAAACTATTTCACGAGGTGTGTGGTGAAGCACTGGAATGGGTTACCTAAGGAGGTGGTGGAATCTCCATCCCTAGAGGTTTTTAAGTCCTGGCTTCACAAAGCCCTGGCTGGGATGATTTAGTTGGGATTGGTCGTACTTTTAACAGGTGGTTGGACTCTATGACCTCCTCAGGTCTCTTCCAATCCTATGATTCTATGATATCTCACGCTAGTTCAAATCTTATATTTCATTCTTCCTATAAAATAGGGACAAACTACATACAAACTAGCCCAAGTCTGGCTGCCTGGAGTAAGATGGATACTATTTATCATTTAAATAGACAGGAGAAGTTGCCAGTTAGTTCAGACAGCTAAATCTCTGATAAGCAATATTCCTCTAAACAAAGAGCTATCTACCAACTGCTGATACAGAAAATGTGCTATTCCTTCCTGGTGCTCTCAGAACTGAAGGCAATAATAAATAGCCTGAAGCACAAGGACAATTTTTGTCAAAACTTTGGGAGTTGGTGCCTTATCTCATCTGCTATATATATGGATTCACACACTGAGAATTAGGGTGTATTTTTAAGTGCTAGACTGGAAAAATATCCAGACAATTCAGCCACAATGTCATCTGTGGTCCTGGATGTGGTTTGGAATACACCACCTGGAGAATTGAGATAAAAAATTATCTTTATTGGTTAATTTACACTGTTTGGAAACTCTCCCAAACCCAGTAATAATAGGATGTTGCCTTACAATATGGATAGACCTATAAATAGCTTAGGGTATGTCTACACTACAGCGCTATTTTGAATTAACTTATTTAGTTAATTAGTTAATTCGAAATAAGCTAATTTGAAATAACGCATCTATACCCAAAAACTAATTCGAAATAGCATTTCGCTATTTCGAAATAGCACGTCTGCACTGATTGGACGCTAGATCGCATTTAAGGGCAGCTGAAACCAGTTCCAGCAGGGCATCAGGTCAGTAGTTGCTTTTTGTGGCTGCTGTCTGAGGCTAGTGCTTAAAGGGACCCCCTTGGACAGCCGGTTCTCAGCTTTCCCACTTGCTTGCCTACCTAGCCGAGGGACAGCAAAGCGTTTTCCTCTCCGCCTGCTTAGGTCGCTCTCCTTTGGGACACCGCAGCACTCGGCACCATGAAGCCAGAGCCGCACCTGGGCACTCTGGTGCTCATGTTGAATGCCTTGCTGCAAGCCTGGAAGCAATTGCTGGAGGCTGCCTGGCACCTTCTGCTGGAGGCCAGCACCCTGGCCCTCCCCTTACCCCACCTAGGAGCCCTGGAGGAGCAGCGCTCGGACGCCAGCGTGCCCCATCGCATCTGGTGTCTGGGTACCAGCAGCGACTGGTGGGACCACATCATCCTGGAGCGCTAGGGAGACCAACAGTGGACCCAGAACTTCAGGCTGAAGAAAGAAAACCTTCCTGGAGCTCTGCAAGTGGCTCGCCCCTGCTCTGCAGCGATGGGACGCACGCACGAGGCCCGCCATTCCCCTTCACAGGCGGGTGGCCATAGCCCTCTGGAAGATCTCCACGCCAGATAGCTACCGATCCGTCGGGAACCAGTTCGGTGTGGGGACATCCACCGTCGGAGCGGTGCTCATGCAGGTACGGCACTCACCAGCCCCTGGGCCAGGACGGGGGGCTGCAAGGAGGACGTGGGCTGCCCCAGGGAAAACGGGGGGGAGGTGGTGTAAGTGCCCTCCCTGGGAGGGGTCGGTCCGTCCCAGCCGTGCTACAGACCGCCTGCGGTGGCCAGGATTGCAGCAGGGGTTGCTCTTGGGAGTGGGGCACGGGGCAGTGGCGGGGAAAGAACACTCCCAGCCAAACAGGCACCCCAGTGACCCTCGGTTTTGTGTGCCTCTCTGCAGGTGGTGAAGGCCATCAACAGGGTGCTGCTCTGCAGAGTCGTCTGCCTCACCGACCTGGATGCAGTCATCCAGGGGTTCAGCGCCCTCGGCTTCCCCAACTGCAGGGGGGGGCAATCAACGGGACTCACATCCCGATCCGTGCCCCGGACCACCAGGCCTCCCTGTACATAAACAGGAAGGGGTACTTCTCCGTGATCCTGTAGGCCGTGTCTGACCACCGGGGCCAGTTCATGGACATCAATGTGGGCTGGTCCGGCAAGGCACAGGATGCGCGGGTGTACCGCAACTCCTCCGTGTGCCAGAGGCTGCACGCCGGGACTTTCTTCCCCGACCGCCACATAAGGGTCAGGGACGTGGACATGCCAGTGTGCCTCCTGGGGGATGCGGCCTACCCCCTACAGCCCTGGCTCATGAAGCCCTACATGGGACACCTCAGCCCCTCCTGGCAGGCCTTCAATGCCAGGCTCAGCAGGGCCCGCATCGTGGTCGAGGGGGCCTTCGGCCGATTGAAAGCACAGTTTAGGTGCCTCCTCACCAGCCTTGACCTCTCCCAGCACAATATTCCGCATGTGGTGGCAGCGTGCTGTGTGCTCCACAATTTATGCGAGAGGAAGGGGGAGGCTTTCCTGCCAGCCTGGATGGCAGAGGCTGACTGCCTGGCTGGCCAGTATGCACAGCCCCTCACGGCTGCCAGCCGGGAGGCCCTTCGGGGGGCTGTCCGCATCTGGGAAGCCCTGCGGGAGAGCTTCCAGGCGGACAAGGACTGAAGTCCCCCTGGTGTGCCCCACTGGGGCCTGGGGCCTTACATTCCTCCCTCACCTCCTTCCCCTTTCCCATCCCTAACCCCCCTTCCTGATCTACAATAAAAACACCTGTGTTGCCACAAAAAAAAGTCTTTATTTCACATAACTGGGGTGGGGGGAGGGTAGGAATGAGGGTGGGTGAGGGGAGGGGGGAAACCTGGGAGGAGGGAGCTGGAAGGGGGAGGCAAGGGGAGGAAGGGGAGGAAGCTCAGGGTTGCGGGTCTTGCTGGCTCTCCCATCTGGGGTGTCGGGGGGGAGTGGGTGTGGAGGGTGGGGCAGGGGTGGAAGGGGGAGCGATAGGTGGGACGGCTACAGGGGCTGGAGCAGCAGGAGGCAGCAATCGGTCTGCCAGGGCCTGCAGGTGCTCGCGGAGGGCACGGCCCTGCTCCCAGAGCTCCCTCAAGCTCTCCCGCCACAGCTGCAGGTCCTCTTGCACCCACTGCACCTGGCTGTGGACCTGCCGTCCCTGCAACCACAGCTGCTGCCTCTGGAACTCCTCCAGGTTGCGGGTGCACCTGCTGGCCCGGGTTCGGGTGGATGGTCCAGACAGGGTGGTGCGTCCTGCACTTGCAGGTGCTGCGGCTGTGGTGAAACAAGAGAAGTGGTCAGTTCTCCTTGGGGACATAGTGGGTGAAACCCAGCCCCCCTCTGCAAGGCGAGGACAGCAGGTCTCCGCACCATCACGTCCTGCTATCCCCGGGAGTGTGAGCTGGCCCAGGACTGCACCCCAGCCCCTGTGCTGCCTACAGTGTGATGTGGGGGGGGAAGGGGAGATGTGCCCTGCCTCTGTGTAGAGGGGGCGTCTGGAGGGAGGGCAGTGTGCAGTGTCTCTCCCCGGGGTAAGGTCCCTGGGCTCCTCCCCCCCCCCGCCCCGCATAAGGGGACCGTGATGTCACTCACATGTGGAGGCCTCCCCGGCCTCGGATGAGGCTGCTGACGGGCTCTCTGGGATGGCTCGGGGTTCCTGGGTGCAGGGCAGGCTCCCTGAAGGCTCCTGGCTGCTGTCGTCCTCCTCCTCCTCTTCCCCAGGATGCGGTCCAGGGCCTCATAGTAGGGGCAGGCCTCCGGGTCAGCCCCTGGTTCGGAGGCCCTGGCATAGGCCTGCCGCAGCTCCTTGATCTTGCTCCGTACCTGCTCTTGGCTACGCATGTGGCCTCTGGTGGCCAGGCTGGCAGCCATGCGGCTGTAGACGGCCGCATTCCTGCACCTAGTGCGGAGATCGTGGGCATTGGAGGCCTCCCCCCAAAGATCAATGAGGCTCACGATCTCCGCACTTGACCAGGAAGGTGCCCGCCTTTTGCAGCCCCTGGCAGGCTCCTGGGAGCCGCCAGCCTGGTCCTGGGGAGCGGTGGAGGGCTGGGAGGCAGCGGGTGGCTGGCTCATGGAGTGCCAGGTGCACGGTCTGCTGGCTGCGTGCTGGCAGGCTGGCAACTGGCACAGGCACTGTGGCCAGAGTCTGCCCCTTTAAGGCCTCCGGGGCTAGGGAGGGGAGCAGACAAGTTTTCCTGGTTTGGCCCAGAGTGGCCACCAGGGGGAACTGGGAAGGGCTGGAGGCCCCCCTAATTCGAAATAAGTGTCTACAGAGCACTTATTTAGAATTAGCTATTTCAAATTAGGTGTTATTCCTCGTAGAATGAGGTTTACCTAATTCAAAATAAGGGCTCCACTATTTCGAATTTATTTTGAAATAGCAGTTTGTATGTGTAGACAACTATTACAGTTAATTTGAAATAACGTCTGTTATTTCGAATTAACTCTGTAGTGTAGACATACCCTCAGAGGGTTAACAGATGACTAATAGACATAGTAAGCAATAAGCATGTTAAGAGGTGGGTAATCCACTAATAATGTAGTTGAAAAATTGTTATTGACTACATGATTAGTCTACAAGGGAAGGCTTCCTCAGTCCCAGCTTGTACCATGTCCAGGAGCTACGTCCGCTGCAGCTCTTTTAAATATAGTAAGAGCCGGGTGCAATTTTGAGAATAGTTTGTGTTATTAAGTTGCTGATACCATGAGTTGACAGCCATACTTCCATGAATATTAATGTATTGGTTAGAAGTAGCCTCAAAACTGCATTACATCAGAACCAGTCAACATACAGAGAAAAAAAATCATTAGATACTAAAATCTGTTCTTTCCTGCACTTCCCTAGTGAGGTGGGGGAGGAATAATTGCATCATTCTGCATATAAACTTTGCTATGCCTTTTAAAATATTTTGAAGAGTCCATTATAATATTTTGAAGAACCCTGAAATATGCATGCTATTTAAACAACAAAAGAACAGAAAAGTTGGGTAGCATTTCAGATCCTGATCAATGTTAATGATGTGGTAAACAAGCAAGCAAGGAAACCTAGTCCACCCACATAATTTAGTCAGTTTCTGAGCTGAAGAAAGCAGCTATCCTGAAATAAGGAGGAGCCAGAGTTTTTTTCAAAGCCATTTTAATTTTAAATGTTGAACATGGGGAGGAGAAGACAGACTGCAGGAAACTCCACCAGAAATGAAAAATAGTGGCAAGCTGTTAAATGACACATAACCTACTGACACAGAAGAAAGCATTGCTTTAGTAGTAGGGGGTTTTTTTGTTTGGTTGGTTGGTTGGGTTTTTTTGTGGCTTTGACTGCATTCTAGCTCTAGTAAAAGGAAGAGCTTTCTTCTTTTTAAAAGTTTTTAAAAAACTAAATTGTATACATTCCTTTAATGCAGACAAAATATATTAGACTAACAGTATCTTCTCCACATTGCATACTACAATGATATGCCCATCCCTTAGATTTATAGAAACTCGGTTTTTAAAAATCTGTAGTTTAAAGGTAATATGTTTCACCTAAAGAAGGAAAAGAAAGGGATAATCTATTATTTTATATAGATATTCTGCCTTTATTACTCCTTCAAAAAAGCCACAGGTATTTTCTAAGGTGTTGGATTTTTGTATATGGTTTAACAATGCTGATCTATTCAGTCATTAAAATAAATTGCCGGACCTCTGTATAGGAGGCTGGCAATATGCGTCCTTGCTCTAGCCTTATATTGAAGAAGGTGTTTTATGACAGAGACTTTGGAAGGATGTTATTAAAAAAAGGGGATATGCTGTTGAATGTTTATGTTAAATGATAGTTTTTAACTAAAATGTTTTTTCCTAGTGGTAAGCTCGCAGCAAACTAATGTATCTTTTGAACTTTTATTGATTAAAGCTAAGATGAGGGAATACTGGGGGGAAGGGTTTCTGTACCGTCTAGAAAACTGCCATTAAATTGCAGCAGTGTTTTTCATACCAATGCTTGTACAAGTCCTAATGTTAAGCAACTATTAACTACTGTATTTGGATTCACATTTTTCTGTGAATCCAGCCAACTTTTTTTACATCGCCAATTAAAAATATTTCATTATAAACAATTTGTTATTGAATATGTATGTGAATAACTGGGAAGAAGAAATGTTCTTGGCAATTCTAGACTAATCAAAGCTCTGTCCTATTAAAAATGAACATCTTGTTTCCACTGGTATACAGAATATGCATAATGAATGGGGCTGTTTGCTAAATTGGATCTTTTGGTAATAATGCAGATGGAAAAGTTTCCTATAAACTTCACAGGGAACAAAAACAAGAGTTTTGAACTTCAAGATGTTACCTGAAGTCTAATTTGCAAATCTGAAGAGAAGCAAAATGGCATTTTCTGGTCTGAGTAAAAAGAGTAGAAAAACAAAAATGAAAACCTGTGTTCCAAAGTTTTAATTCATTCTGTGCTGTAACTAGCAAACAAATTACAAAACAGACTGCAAATTAACTGCAATGCTGTTGTACACCACAAAGACTGCACGCACACAGCTTCATGAAAGTAAATTTATTGCTTACCTGTTGTGACAAAGTTCCTACTTAAACTTGGTGTGTCCTGCACTTTCAGGTGGATTTGCTAGCCTCAGAGGCTCACAGCAGCCCTCAGTTTTAGGCACCACACCTAGGGTATGTCTACACTGCAAAGTTAATTCGAAATAACAGCCATTATTTCAAATTAACTTTAATAGCGTCTATACATGCAAACTGCTATTTCAAAATTAATTAGAAATAGCGGAGCACTTAATTCGAATTTGGTAAACCCCATTCTACAAGGAGTAACACCAAATTCAAAATAGCTATTTTGAATTAAGTGCTGTGTAGACACTTAATTTGAAATAGGGGGCCTCCAGCCCTTCTCAGGGAGCCCTGGTGGCCACTCTGGGCACAACCAGGAAAACTTACTCTCCTCTCCCCAGCCCCAGAGACATTAAAGGGGGTAGACCCTGGCCACAGTGCCTGTGCCAGCTCCAAGCCTGCCAGCCCAGAGCCAGCAGTGGCCACTGGGGCCCCTGACCCAGATGCCTCAAAACATGAGCCAGCAAGCCACTGGCAGCCAGCCCTCCACCGCTCCCAAGGAGCAGTCTGCCAGCTCCCAGGAGCCTGACAGGGGCCGGAGAAGGCGGGCACATTCCTGGTCCAGGATGGAGATCATGGACCTTATTCAGGTTTGGGGGGGATGCCCCCAAAGTCCATGATCTCCGCACTAGATGGAGGAATGCGGCCGTCTATGGCAGGATAGCTACCAGCCTGGCCACCAAAGGCCACATGTGAACCCAGGAGCAGGTTAGCATGAAAGTCAAGTTGGTCCGGCGAGACCCCCAACCCTGAGCCCTGAGCTTCCCCTTCCCCTTCTTCCCCTTGCTTCTCCCTTCCAGCTCCTCCTCCCAGGTTTCCCCTCCCTCTTTCACCCTCTCTCTCTCTTCCACCTCCTTTTCCCAGTCTCCCAGAGGTTCATCCTCCCGCCCAGTTTTGTTCAATAAACCCAGTTTCTATTTTTGAACATACGTGTCTTTATTTGACATCAGGAAGGGGGCTAGGAGGGGTAAGTGGAAGGACGTGAGGGAGGAATGGGCACGAGCCCCAGTGGGGAGGACCGGGAGGCTTTGAGGGCTCCTCGGGTGGACGCTCTCCCTCAGGGCCTCCTGGATCCTGACAGCCCCCTGATGGACCCCCCAGATGGCAGCCTGCAGCAAGTGCAGCCGGGCTGATGGCAACGACCCCACGAGACGCACCGGCGTGTCCAGTGGCAGCTCTGGCTCCATGTGGCCAAGTGCTGTGGTGTCACAAGTGCGGGCACTCCAAGAGAGGACTGCTTTGCTATCCCTCATCAAGATAGACAAGCAAGCGGGGAACCCTGAGAACTGTCTGTCCGGGGTGGGGGTAGGGTCCCTTTAAGCACGGAGCTCAGTTAGCCTCAGGCAGCAGCCCCACACACTAAGTCCTAACCTGATGCCCTGCCAGCACTGGTTCCGGCCAGCCTTAACTTCAGTTCAGGGTCCACTCAGTGTGGACGTGCTATTTCGAAATAGCAAAACTCTATTTCGAAATAGTTTTTGTGTATAGATGCGTTATTTCAAATTAGCTTAATTCGGATTAACTATTTCGAATTAAGTTAATTCGAAATAGCACTGTAGTGTAGACATACCCCCAGGGCATTAGCTTGCTGTTTGTTGAGCTCCTGACATTGGCCAGTGTAAGGTATAGGGGGAGAATAGTCTCCAGACTTTACCCTAAGTTGAAATAGGGAATGGGTGTTGGGGGGAACCTGGGCCCACCCTCTACTCTGGTTCCAGCCCAGGACCCTATAATAGCACTATGAGAGTCTCCAACACCGGCTACAAGACATCTACAAGACCCCTGGGCTATTTCCCTAAACTTTCCCTGGCACCTTCCTTCTCTCAGACTCATCCTCCTAATATCCACTTGGTTCTTGTTCTCTCCTACTCCCAGCAGCGCTTTCCTATGTCCTCTCAGCTACTCATGCATCCCACAAACTGAGGGGAAGCCTATTCAATTACAGTATCCCCAAGTGCTCAACTTCCCCACTTGATTTTGCTGGTTCTAGACCAGCTCCTCTCTGTTACCCTGGGAACAGAGATCTTCTCTATCGGGAGGCTAACATACTGTTGTATCATGGAAGCAAGGTAGTAACAAACTTCAACAGACCTTTATTTACCAAAGGTGAAACCACTTTACAAAGCTGCTTCTGCTCCCCTCTGTAGCTCTCACTCCACCCTGGCTCATCTCCTCCCCCCTCCTTCCTGTTTCCTGTGCTTCCAGATTCCCAACAGCCAGTGCTCCCAGTTCTAATAATTACAAGCAGCATCTAAAACACCACATTCCCTCCTCTCTTAAGAAGCTCTCCCAATTATAAAATAAACATTGTTGTTCTAACCACAGCAACAAATATGGAACAAGACACTACGGCTGTGTCTACATTGGCATGATTTTGGGCAAAAGCGCCCGCTTTTGCGCAAAAACATGCTGCCCGTCTACACTGGCGGGGAGTTCTTGCGCAAGAACACTAATGTTCTAATGTGTGAAATCAGTGCTTCTTGCACAATAACTATGATGCTCCCGCTCAGGAATAAGCCCTCTTGCGCAACTGTTCTTGCGCAAGAGGCCAGTGTAGACAGGCAACATGAATTTCTTGCACAAGAAAGCCCAATGGCTAAAATGGCCATCGAGCTTTCTTGCAGAGTGTCTACACTGGCACGGATGCTTTGCAAAGCATATCTCTTGCGCAAAGCACATGCCAGTGTAGACGCTCTCTTGTGCAAATACTTTAACGCAAAAACTCTTGCGTTAAAAGTATTTGCGCAAAATCTTGCCAATGTAGACGTAGCCTATACTGTTGGCAGAAATATTACACTGAAAACACTGTAAATACTACATAATATAGTCTCTAGTCCAGACAGGGGGTCGTCTAGGTATGACAGACCGTCTCTCAAACCCCGGTTCCAGTGCAATGTCTTGTTGTGTTGGTGCTACGGTGAAGTCATACAACGTGGGCTGGGTGTTGGCATCATCTCCTCTTGGTGCATAGGCAGGTGCAAGATAAGAAGCATTCCAAACCCGCCCATCAGAAAGTCAATAGGTGTAAGGTCCTTTCTTCTCTATGATTTTAAGAAGAGATGTGAATTTATGGTCCCCTTTGCATAAAATTCCAGGTTTTCTTACTCTAACGAAGGAACCACACTCAAACGTCAGTTCCTTAGCACCCCGCCGTTTGTCTGTGAAAGCCTTATACTTTGCTTGCTTCTGTTCAACTGTTTTTCTCACAGCATTCGCATTTGGTGCATCAGGTCTTGCCTTTAACAATCCAGCAACGTTCAGTTTAGTATTCATCTGTTTTCCATGCAGTAACTCTGCAGGTCATCTTTACGTTGTGGCATGTCGTGTAGCCATGTCGTGTAAGCTTGCAAGAAATCAGTAGCGAAGGTTATCCACGAGCACCCTTCCAGTTTAGCTGTTTGCAAACTCTCTTTCAAGCTTCTGCTAAACCTTTTGATTTCCCCATTGGCTTAAGGGTAATACAGGGATGATCTTTTATGTAAAATGTTTCTCTCTGCTAGAAAAGTTTCAAATTCCACAGAAGTAAATTGACTACCATTATCTGAAACCAGTTCTTTGGGGTTACCTTCCCTGCTAAAAACTGTAGAGAGGAACTTAATTACTGTAGCAGAAGAAATTTGCAATGTAAATGCTACCTCAGGCCATTTATTGAAATAGTCTATTAAAGTGATGGCATAACAACAGTCAATTGGAGCAGTATCAAAAGATCCTACGATGTCAATCGCAACTTTTTCCCATGCAGAATTTTCCCACAGGCTGTAATGGTGGGGTACATGTCACTGCTGTCTTATCATGCATTTGGCAAGTGACACAGGATTTTATGATTGCTTCAGTTTGGGGGTCCATCCCTGGCCACCAATACAGATCTCGTAGTCATTGTTTGGTTCTGACAATACCTTGATGAGTATCGTGTGCCAGGTGTATGAGTTTTGGCTGTAATTCTTCTGGCACAAGTAGCCGGTGTATACTTCGTAGCACACAGTCATCAAGCAAAGAAAGTTCATCCCGAATTCTAAAATAAGGCAGCAAAACTGGGTCAAGGTTTTTAGGGTTACTGGGCCATCTCTTTGTCAGAAATTCCCGTAGCTTTTGTTGAATTGGACATGCTGAACAAGCAGCTTGGAATTGTTCTCTTGTAACTGCAGTAAGAGTGCTTGTAATAAGTGCAACTACTTCATCCTCATCCTCTGGTGGACCATCTGGTGAAGACAAAGGCAAGCGAGAAAGGCAATCAGCTATCACATTTTGGTTTCCAGGCTTATATTCCAGTTCATAATTGAAAAGAGAGTAGTCTTGCAGACCATCTAGCAATATGATTCCCTGCTCTTGCAGTCCTTTTGTGGTTAGCAATGTTGTCAAAGGGCTGTGGTTTGTGCACAACTTGAACGTGCGGCCCTACCGCAAGTTCTTCATTTTTCAGTAGCCCAGACACAAGCACAAAAGTGCTTCTTTTTTCAACTGTAGAATATTTTCTCTCAGCATCACTGAGTGTCCTTGAAGCAAATGCAACAGTCCTCTCTGTGTTGTCCTCATGAAGTTGTGTGAGGACAGCCCCAAGTCCATAATCAGAAGCATCAGTAGTCACAATTGTGGGCAATGCAGGACTGAATAGTGCAAGTACTGGACTATGTACAATCAAGTCTTTCACAGTTTCCAAACTAGCTTGTGCATCTGTTGTCCACACCAAGGTTGAACTTCTCCGTAGTAATTCTCGTAACGGTTCAATGACAGAAGCATAATTGGGAATGAATTTAGCATACCAGGAGGTTAGACCCAAGAAGGAACGTAAGGTTTGCAAATCTGTTGGAGGTGGAGCATTTGAAATTGCTAGTATATGATCTGGATCGGGTTTTAATCCAGCCGGTGAAATTGTATGCCCCAGAAAGGAGAGTTCTGTTTGTCTAAATTTACATTTAGACATATTGATCTTGAGGCCTGCTGTGCTGATGCAGTTTATTGTCAGATTGCAGATTATTGTCATGCTTCTCAGAAGTATTTCCAAACATGATAATATCATTCAGATAGCACTGAACTCCATGTTGATTCTTCAGAATCAATTACATCATTTTTTGGAAGGCACTTGGGGCAGATGCAAGACCGTATGGAACCCATTTAAAACGAAATTGTCCCTCATGTGTAATAAATGCTGTGAGGTCTCTGCTATCTTCATGCAACATAACCTGGTGGTATGCACTCTGCAAATCAAGAGTAGAAAATATCTTGGCTCCACGGAGTTCTGCAAATACTTCTTCAATGTAAGGAAGAGGGTGGCTGTCAATCACAATGGCTTTATTTGGCTCCCTTAAGTCCACACAAAGGCGAATGCCTCCATCCTTCTTCTGTGTCACTACTATAGGTGAAACCCATTCTGAGGAGTCAATCTCTTCAATAATGTCTTTTTGAACAAGTTTTTTAAGTTCCTCTGAAACAGCTTCCCTGACTGAAAATGGTAAGCGCCGTAACTTCTGTCGTACAGGCATCACATTATGTCGCATTTTAACTTTATGCACAAACCCATAAGCACAGCCAAGTTTCTCCTTAACCTGGTCTTGGGTCCCAGCTGAAACTGGTGTGTGTACTGCAAGAGTGCTTTGCTGAGGAAGATCAATTCGTCCATTAACTACCCTGAGGTTTAAAGCAGCCAATAAATCTCTGCCAAGGATAGGAGTGCCTTTGTGGACAATGTAGAACTCTGCATTTACACAGCAATCACCAAAAGTCACTGTTGCTGGAAGGCAGCCATGTACTGAAATTGGTTTTTCAAATAGCAAACCAAATGAAGTTTGGGTTCAGTAAGAGGTACATCTTTAAAGTAATGCAAATAGATGGAATCAGGTAGTATAGATACTGCTGAACCAGTGTCCAACATTAGCTGAATAGGATGTGATTTGCCTGAAGGTGTGGCAGAAACATTTACAGTGCACCTTATCTGTTCTGGAATATGTGCAGTAGTGATTTTGTCCACACTCAGCACAGTAACATCTGGTATTGTAACTGCATGCACCTGTTGATTGGACTGGCTACTGCAGCATACCTTAGCAAAATGCCCAATATTTTGGCAGTGATTGCACTGAGCTACTTTTGCAGGACATCTTGTGTAGCTTGCAAGGTGTTGTAGGGATCCACAGCGAAAGCATACTTTTGCTGTGCTTTGAATGTGCTGATTCTGTGGTTTTTCATTAGTTTTCCCCTTGTGATTGTTTGTCTGCAGCAATAGTGGACTTTTCTGCAAAGGAGTCACAGCCTAGACTGGGCCTCCTGTATCCATGCTCATTATTTTGGCTTCTGCTATAGCTGACTCAATCTGGGTAGCAATGGTTATTGCTTTTTCCAGTGTGAGTTGTAGTTCTAGAAGCAAGCATTCTCTTACACGAAACATGGCTGTTTTCTCAATGAGCTGGTCTCTAATCATCTCATCTGCCATATTCCCAAAGTCACAAGTTACAATCAGACTCCTCAGAGAAGCAATATACTGCATTATAGTCTCCCCTGGTTTCTGCTCATGCTGGTGAAATCTGTAGCGATTAGCTACTACATTCACTTTTGGCACAAAAAAGTTCTTTAAAATATGAGTGTAGTCTCATATTTATCATCTGCAAGGGGAAAAGTGTAAAATATACGCTGCCCTTCTGCTCCAAGGCAGTGGATTAGCAGAACGCGCTTTCTTACTTCAGAAATCTCTGTAGCACTGATTGCAAGCAGATAAGTCTCAAACATATGGATCCAGGCAGTAAAAGTAATTGGAGGCTCACCTGGGCTTTGCAGAAAGGGTGCAGGTGGGTTCAGAGGCAAAAGATCCCATCCTCGTCACCAAAACGTTGTATCATGCAAGCAAGGTAGTAACAAACTTCAACTGGCCTTTATTTACCAAAGGTGAAACCTCTTTACAAAGCTGCTGCTGCTGCTCCCCTCTGTAGCTCTCACTCAGCCCTGGCTCATCTCCTCCCCGCTCCTTCCTGTTTCCTGTGCTTCCTGATTCCCAACAGCCAGTGCTCCCAGTTCTAATAATTACAAGCAGCATCTAAAACACCATACATACCTCCTTTCTTATCTCCCTCTGACCTGACCCTGTCACAAACTCTACTCTGCTTCCCTCTTCACCCCTCCTCTCTTTCTTTTTTTGGAAGGAGTGTAGCTGAGACTGCTTCTGTTGTGGCAAGCAGGCAGGGTTTGGGTGCCTCCATTCTGGGCCAAGTACCCTCCTCTTCTTATCTGCTGTGTTTGCAGGCAGCTTCCTTTCCCCTCTCACCTCACCTTGTGAGCTGTTTGAGCTACTGGGTGGGGGTGGGGGCGGGGGCAAGTAGTCCCCCAAGATGATGGAAAAGGGGTTCTCCTCTCCTTTGCTACCTTGCCCTTGGGTGGGGGAGGAGAGGAGAACCCTTTTTCCATCGTCTTGGGGGACAACTTGGCCCCTTTCTTCACTGCTGTAGGACTGGACTCACCTTTCCTACTGCTGCTGCTCCTTCTGGGGCAGAGGAGGTAAGGAGGCTGATTTAGGGTAGCTCCTGGGTTTTTCTTTCCTCCCCACAGCTAGCTGTGTGGTGGGGATGGAGAGAGTTTATAAGGGGCCTTCTTTCCATCTGGATCCCTGGAGTGATACAGTTTTTTGGGGGCACTGGAGGTGGGGTGTGGTTTACCTCCCCTTGCTTCTCCCCCCAACCCCGCATTTCTGCTGCTGCTGCCACCACCATTGCTGTTCCCTCCACAGCCTCAGTTGCTCCATTCTTGGTCCCACTGCTTGCCCCCCTCCTTTTGCTCTGCTGGATCCTGCAGCAGGTGCTGTGGGCCTGCCACTCGGGCATCTATGGGCACACCTCTCCTCCTCCTCCACCCCCCAGAAGTGTCTAGCTGCCCCCTCCTCCTTCTTGCTACAGGCCTTTCCTTGCTGCCTGCCCTCCCTTCCCTTTCTTTTCTTCCCCTCCTGTGTGCCCATGTCCCACCTCCCTTTGTTTTTTGTTTGGCATCTGAGCCTCCCCTCTTTCTTAGTTATCTCCTTCACTTTTTCAATCCCTCCATGCTGTTAATATTATTTCATCTCCCTAGTGCAGCTGGAGGAGCCGGTCTTTCCATCCAGTTCTGGGAGTTGTATTTTTGTTCCTTTATCTACCTTGTCCAATTACTAGTGGAGTAATTTGATAAATAGTTGGTATAAGATACTGTATGTTACATAGTGTAAAAGAACATTTTTCTATTTGGTTCCTGCATATATCACATATTCAAGAGAGATATGGCAACTAGTAAGGAAAAGATGAAAAAAAAGTCTGCAGTGTTTTATGGACAGGGAAAAAAGGACCTTATACACAACTATAGACCTTATACACAATCGAAAATGCAAAATGGAGTTGATGGCTGAGACAATGAAATGCTACTGGTTTTCTTTGTTTAATTGAACACCAGGAAAGAATAAACTAATCAGACCTCAATCAGTAATGGAAGATTACCATATGAGTAGAAAGTACAGAGTGGATTCATTAGATTTTTGTCAGCCTCAGTTTTAAGACTCTAAGGGTACATCTACACTGTACAGCTATTTCGAAATAAGCTATTCCAGAATAGTTATTCTGAAATATCTTATTTCAAAATAGCATGTCTATACTACAGGGGAAGCTTCAAAATTAGTCTGAGGCAGGCTTCCCTAATGTAGATGTGCTATCTTGATTTAAAGTCCCAGGAGGCACTGGGGAGGAATAACTTAGAATGGCCCTAGTGAGGGGCTATTTTGAAATAGCAGCAGTGGCGTGTCTGCATGTGCCTCTTTTTCGAAATAGCTATTTTGGAATAGGCATTATTCCTCTTAGAAGTGGCATTAAACCTCTTAGGTTTATAGATTTCAGAATAAACCATCTGTTATTTCGAACTTATTTTGAAATAACAGAATGGCTGAGTAGATGCTCACATTGTTATCATATATATAGTAGCCCAGTGTCTGTGAGTCTGTAACGCCAAAATGCTGGCTGTTCCCTCTGGGCGGCGCTGTTGCCTGAAATGCTGGCTGTTCCTCTGGGCAGCCCGTGCTGCATAGTCACGGGGCCCAAATGGCTGCCTCCGCTTGCTCCCCGGCGGCCCGGCTGAGCAGCGCGAAGTCAGCCGAGTGCCACGGTGGGAGGTGAAGGGGGCGGGGCAGTGACGTGCGGCGTGACAGCGGCTCCAGGCCCCGCCCCTGGCCGTGAACATCATCGCCCGCCTCCTTCGCCTCCCGCCGTGGCGCTCGGCTGACTTCTGCGCTGCTCAGCCAGGCAGAGCAAGCGCGCAAGCGACCGTTTGGGCTCCGCGCCCCATGCAGCACGGGAGTGTGGAGCCCAAACGGCCATTTGGGCTCTGGTCCCCGAATGAGAGGCAGGAGGGGAGGAGAAGTGAAAGAGAGACAGAGAGAGGCAGGAGGCAGAGGAGAGCTGAGAGAGAGAGAGGAGGAGGAAGGAGGAGGAGGAGAGAGAGAGAGAGAGACGGAACGAGAGACCGGAGGCTCAGGAGAGAAGACCGACGTGGAGGAGAGACCTGAAAATCCCGTCTTATGACGGGCTAATTGGCTAGTTTCAAAATAACGCTTGTTATCTCGAACTAGTGCAATGTAGACACACCTTAACTGAGCTGATCTGCCTTCTTGAAGAACAACATGCATTTTCCAAAGTTTTATGTTCACTGAAAGGCCTGGATAGAACTGGCAGCAAAAGTAATGAAGAGAAGAGATCTTTGGGGAAAGCTACATCAAAAACAAGAGACTCTGTTGGGGGTTAGCTGAGCAATTCTTCACAAGTGAGCCAAGCAGCAAAAAATCTTTAATGAGGATAAAAACTTTAATGTAACTACTTATGTAAAGAATGTATGTATTTTAGAAATGATTTTCAGGGACAAGTCCTGGCTAACGGGAACTCTAAATGTCTTGCTTTCCAGGATAAAATTATTTGCACAGATAGCTGTCTATATAAAGAGAACCTGACTATCTTTTTTGTTTTGTTAGGGAAAACATGCTATCCTTATCTTTCTATAAACCTAATTTTATTATACAGTAATAACTATACAGCAGTCCAGATGACTGTTGAACATGGAGCTGCGAAAGAGCACAGGACTCTACAATAGTCTTTTTGATATGGCCTCAGAGTGTTGGACTGTTTAGGAACAAATACAAGGGGAGGTGTCATTAGGCTTCTCCTAGCCAGAGCTCAGGCTTTGTCTATGCTACAAAGTTTTGTGATTGCAAAATACCTTTTGGTTACAAAACAGTGAGAGTGTACACACTTCAATGTGACTTGTTGGGAAAAATGTCCAGTTGCGACAAGAAAAATCTTCCACGAGAGAATTTTTTTCTTTTCTCCTCCCTTCATTGTCAACAAAGAGTCTCTGCTGTTTGTTTCGTCGACAGAACAGGGTTCCGCCAGTGTCCCACAATGCCTGCCCTGATTGCTCTTCTTCAGGGCTGGGTGAAATACATTCTGAGGGCCAGATCTGGCCCACCAAGCTACTGGATCCAGCCCACAGACCAACCTGCTGGGACCCTCAGGCATGCAGCTGCGCAGTTTAAAGCACAGTCTGTGCAGCTCTCTGCTCTGCAAGGAGGGGGAAACTTTGTGCAATCTCCCCACCCCCAGCCCAATCCTCAGCTCCTATTGGCCAGAAACAACCAGCCAATATGAGCTGAGAGATTAGCCTGGGGGGTGGGAGCAGCGCATCTCTCTTTCCCCTCCCAGAGCTGAGAGCCACGTGGAGGGAACAGCCTGCAGTTTCAAGCGGGGCTTCAGTGGGCAGGGAGCTCAGTCTGCCTTGGGGTGCTGCAGGCTTAGGTAAGACCCTCCCAGCCAGAGCCTGCCTCTGGCACCTTAGCCCCTCCTGCATCCCAACTCCCTCCCCCAGGTTGCCATCCCAACACTCTGCACCTCCCTGCCCCAGGTCACAACTCCCTTCCAGACCCTGTATCCCCTCCTACACTCCTCATTCAGGCCAGAATCCTCTCCTGCACCCAAACACCCTCCCAGATCCTGCACTAAGTCACCACCCACACCCTCTGCAGTCTGCACTCCCTTTTCCCCTTCTCTCAGGTCACAGCTCCCTCCCAGACTTTGCACCCACTCCTAGTGCCCCTCCCCCAGGACAGAATCCTCTCCTGCACCCCCTCCCTAACCCTACACCCCAATCCCCTGAGCCAGGTCAGAACCCCCTCCTTTGTTGAAATTCCCTCTCAGACCTCCTGTACCCCAGTCCCTTACCCCATGTGGCCTTCTGTGTTCAACCTCCATCCTAAACCCTACACCTCCTCCATTTCCTTATTCCTTTATCCACCTCCTCCTTTCCTTATTGCTACCCTCCCACCCTGCTTCCAGCCTATCGGAGGAGAGCACTGAACCTTCCCTCTTTCCTCCCCTCGTTCCCTCTCTGGCACTTTTATTCCTTTCCCAATTGTTGTTCCTGTCCTTCATGATCAGCTGGTCAATTGTGGGAGCACTGCCAGTCAATCGTGTGGTGTTCCCAGCCCCCCTTGTTGCCCCTACCCTCAGTGAGGAGCCCGCACTGGCACTACAGACTCCCACAAAAATAGAGCTAGCTCCGCCTTCCTGCGGCATTGGGGTGAAGTTCCATGGCTCTGTACCATATCCGGAGCTGGACTTGGTGTGGAGCTTCAGTACCCCTCCCCACCTGCAAGGTGCATGAAAGAAGGAAGGCAGCATGGGGAAGGGAAGACAAGATACCGCACGCTCCTCTCCTGCCCACAACAGTGTGCACACTTGCTGGTGTTCCCTTTCTTCCCTGTGCTCTGGGGAGGCGAGGGAGTGGTAGTTCAGATGGCGGCACAGGATCCGGAGCAGCTGGATTTCTTAACAAAGCCACATGTGCACTTCTTCCAGCGTTGCCTGCAGATCCTGCCTCAGAGATCCTCGTCCCTGGAGATCCTCAGGTACTAGCTGAGCTGCTCCCCTAGCCAGACCCCCACCAGCACCCCGGCCCCTCCCTCTGGCCAGGTCCCCACCAGCACCCTGTCCCCTGGTCAGATAACCACCCTGATTCTGCACCCCTATCCCACTCACTGGCAGCCCTGTCCCTCACACTGGGTCCCTCATTTTTGTCCCCACCTCAGAGTGTAGAGGAGCCCACAAAATCCACTAACTGTGAACCCCAGAAGAATTAATCTGGCCTGGAGCCTTGAACCTCAGTTCTACCTACCATCCCCCACCCCAAATGGGGCTGGACTGCGAAGGGAGGGAGGTGTCTCAGCTGGGTCCACATCAGTGAGGCTTGGGGTTTTTTGGAGGGTTTCTTTCTTTTTTTTTGCATTTCACTTGTGTGGTCCCCGACTTATTTTTCTGTGGGTCAGTGGACCCTGACCCAAAACAGTTTCCCTGTCCCTCCCATAAATAAAGACAATGCTGAAATGTTTTGTGTTGGACATAATATTTTATTTAAAAATGGAGCTTGGCCAACAAGCCCCCAGTTGGGGCCCAGCCCGCATCTGGCTACAGCAGTGGTCTCCAACCTTTTTACACGCAAGATCACTTTTTAAATGTCAGGGCAAGCCAAGATCTTCCCCATTCCTTCCCCAAGACCCCACCCCTTCCTTGAGGCCCTGCCCCCTACATTGCCCTCCTCTCCATCATTTGCTGTCCCTAGACTTGATTCACTCTCGCTGGATTGAGACTGGAGGTGCAGGCTCTGGGGTGGGAATGAGGGATTTGGGTGTGGGAAGAGTGAAAGGTGCAAGCTCTGGGAGGGAATTTGGGTGCAGGAGGAAGTAGAGAAGGGGATGCTGGCTCAGGGAGGGCTCCAGGCTGGAGAGTGTTGAGGTGATGTGCAGGGTTGGGGTGCTGAACAAGCCGCGGTCTTGTGGATATGAGGGTGCATGAGTTTAGATTGGGGTGCATGAGAGGCTCAGGGCAGGGAGGCTGAGAGTATGATGGGCTCAGGACACAGATTTGCAGTGTGTAGATGGTGCAGGCGTATTGTGGCAAAAGACTGGAGATGTGGGGGTGCAGGAGTTTGGGGATGAGAGGTGCTCAGGACAGGGGTTCAGGTGTATGATAGGCTCAGGGTTGGGGTCTGTGAGGGGTGCAGGAGTGTTATGATGCTGTAGCCCAGTGGTCACCAACCTGTAGATCCAGATCTACTGGTAGATCTTGGAGTCTCTAACAAGTGATCCTGACTGGTTTGGCTGGGAGGGTATTAAGTACAAGCACTTCAGTTGCCCCTGCCCCCACTGCTGTGCTGTGCCTGCCCTTTGCCTTGGAGCTGCCCCTGGGAGCCTCCTGCTTGCTCTGCAGGCAAAAAAGGGAGCCACTAATGTCAGGGTGTCCCCCTCCTCCCACCCTTGTACCCCATCTCCACAAAGTGAGCAGGACAGAGCCTTGGAGAAGGGGCAGCGTGGGGCCTGGCCTTGAAGAAGGGGTGAGGAAGGAGGTGGGACAAGGGTATTTCGGTCTGAGGTAGATCGTGGATTGACTTTAACTCAGACTGTGATCTTGTGCTTAAAAATGTTGGAGACCACTGATTTAGCCCTTCATCTCTCTCTGTCTCTGCCTATAAAATGGGAATAATAATTGACATAAATAGATAGCCAGTATTTTCCCAATTAGAGTCAACACCCAATTCCCCTTTGTGATCATCTGATGACATTATAGGATACTTTTGAAAACTCAGACCTATAACACCTCTCCCAACTCAGCAGTAGAGTCAAAAACAGAACTCTACTCAAACCTGTGGCTCATACCGCACTGTTTTAAAGAGCAAGACAATAACCTGATAAAAGAGTGAAACTCTCTTCAAGTGGGCTGGTAAAATAATAATCAGTCAGATAATTAAATGTAGGGAAATATTTAAGAGATATTATTAAGTGCCAGATCAAATTGTTGTCTTCTATTCTTTACTCAAACTACATATAATAAGAAACATGAATAAGGGTAAAATGGAATTCAAGTTCATTAACTATAGAGAACATGTTGTGCCTAGCTACACACATATTCACTATTGAGAAGGGAAGGTTCTAGTGACTTGTGAAATACAGAAGACAGTGAAAGCCACTTGAGCGCTCCCAAACAATTTAAAGGAATACATCAATTCCTGTGCATTATTAAAGCTAACTGGATCTTTTTGACATGAAGCAATAACCCGAAGTTCAGACAGGCAAAATTTAATGACCATGTGAAAGTGAGGATACATTCAGAAGACAGATTACCTTAATCTTAAAATAAACTTGCATATGACGGTCATAAAAATGGAGAGAAATCCAGACCACCAAAAGACAGAACAAAGCAGACGTATCTATAAACAAAGGTAGACGGACACAAAAACAGAAGCCCTTGCTGATATATTAAATAATTGTAAGAATAGAATAGAAATCAACATAGAGAACTATCTAATATCAGGCTTCAAGCCAACAGAATGAGGTACTCCTAATTCTAACACAGAAGGAATGGATCCAGTTCCCACTGAAGTCATTGGCAAGACTCCTATTGACTACAGAAAGGGGTCTGGGCTCAGGATGTAAGTCAAGGCAACATAATCCCACAGTCCTGAGAATTAACAGGTGCTAAAATGTGTACACAAGCATATTGTTAACACTGCAGCTTGGTACAACTTTATTGTTGCAATCCATTCCAAACCCACACTGGCAACTTTCAGATGAAGGCTTAAACTGTTAAACCATTAATTGTTTTAGAATGGCATGCTCCAAACAGTGAGCTCATGAAGATGAAAAATTGCCTTGAGTTTGCTATAAGACAAGTCAGAGAGGAGCAAAAGTTTAACCCCACTCTAACACTAGAATCCATTCACTCCCTGCCCAGCAGCAACTTCATAGTTATATTAAAACATACAATAGGATGCCAGTTACTAAAATTCTCCAAAATGCAGGGTCTCCTCCATAGTTGTTGGTGTTCAGAGTACATTACATCAGAAAATTGGCTATGTAGTCTAAACCAAAATCTTTGGTGGGATAATGACTGGAAATTGACACATGACTGGGAATTGATAGAGAGCTGGTTCAGGAAGGGTAGGCAGGCTATGTCTGCACAGCAGCGTTATTTTGGAATAACTTGCGTAGTGAGTGTCTACACTACAAGCCTTAATTTCAAAATAATGTTGAGCTGGAAGACTTCTTACTCCAACTCATGGTAACCCTCATTTTATGAGGAGAAAGGGAAGTTGAAGGACGAGTGTCCTTCATTCTACTTCCTGCTCTTTAGACAGCACTACGCAACAAATTAAGTTATTTAGACTTCAGCTATGCAATTAATGTAGTTGAAGTTGCATTTCTTAATTCAACTTTGTCCTGTAGTGTAGATATACTCACAGTAAAAAAAGGTAGGAGGTATTGCCTTATATATAAGAAAATGTATACACTTTGAGGCTGACATAGACATAGGAGACAGACTTGTTCAAAGTTTCTGGGTAAGGATAAAAGGGGTAAAACCACAAGAGTGATGTCATTGTAGAAATCTACTGCAGGCCATCTAACTCGGAAAAGGAAGTAGATGAGGCTTTTTATAAGCCAACTAACAAAATCATCCAAAGCACAGGACTTGGTGGTGATGGGAGACTTCAACTACTAAGATATCTGTTAGAAAAATAACACAGCTAAGCAAAGATTATTCAAGTTCTTGGAATGTACTGGAGTCAATTTTTTACTACAGAAGGTGGAGAAAGTCATTATGGGCACATCTGCACAACAGCCTTATTTCAAAATAATTAATGTTATTTCAAAATAACAAAGTGAGTGTCTACACTGCAAGCACATTATTTTGAAATTATTTCGAAGTAACGGGGACCTTATTGTAAATGTTGTAACCCGCATTCTACAAGGAAGAATGCCTATTCTGAAATAGTTATTTCAAAATAGGGCGTGTGTAAATGGAGCAAATGGAGTTATTTTGAAATAAGTGACCTCCGGGGCTTCCCACAGGTGCCCTGATGGCCTCTCTGTCCACACTCAACAGAACTCTCTAGTTCCCCTTCCCCTGCAGCCCTTTAAACTTCAGCCACAGGGAAAAGTGCTTATGGCACAACACATGCCCTGTCAGCCCTGTGCCACACAGCAGCATCCACCCCTGCCTTCCCTGCAGCTATGACAGACCCCAGCATGCCTCTTGAGACCTTCACGGCTGCAGGCAGCTCCTAAGCCCTTGCCTGGGGGGCAGAAGAGTTGTGAAAATCCTGGATCTCATTGAGATCTGGGGAGAGGAGGCAAGCCTCCAGGATCTCTGCACCAGACAGAGGAATGCCAAGATCTATGGCCAGATGGTTGACAGACTGGGCCAGAGGGGCCACATGTGCACCCAGGAGCAGGTGCACATGAAGGTCAAGGAGCTCAGGAAGACCCACACAAAGTCCAGGGAGCACAGCTCCTGCTCAGGGGCAGCACCCAAGACCTGTCCCTGTTTTGACCTACTCCATTACAACCTGGGAAGGAGGCTGGAGACACCCATTGTCACCCTCCTAGAGGGCAGGCCCACAGTTGAGGAGGAGGAGGAGGAGGAGCAAGCCACTGACACCACAATGACTGCCAGCGAGTAGCTGAGCCAGGCCCTGGCGTCGGTACCCCCATCCCAGGATATCACCCAGGGATTGAACAGAGCCAGGGAAGGCGAACTCCATTACTTTCCCTAGACGCACATGGGGACAGGTGGCAGATGGCAAGGGGCTGTGCACTCCTCACTAGGCCTTCTTGGCCTGGACATCATGTGGGTGCACTTGGAGCACCAGTCTGAAGCACACAGTCCCTATGACACTGCCTCAGAGGACCCCTGTGCTCCTGCTCACAGGATTTCTGGAGAGGCCTGCCTTACCCCCAACTCTAAGGTGAGACACCCTTCTGCCACAAGCCACCACTATGGAGGATGGGGTCAGGGACACACATAGCACATAATCAGGCTCACACTCTTGGGACAGCATGCGCTCCCGGACAAGCACTGCAAGGCTAAGGGCACTGAGTCCCTACTAGGGGAGCCGGCTTGGAGGGGAAGGAAGTAGAGGGGATCCCAATAGCACCCTCCCTGGCAAGCAGTGTCTGCCACTCACACATACTTTCCCTCATGACTCTCCCCACCCGCATCCGCTAGCAGGCAGGAATAGAAATCCTCTCCTGCAGGAAACCGCCACTGCCAATCCTACTGTGTACGTGGCAAGGAGGAAGGCCAAGATGCCCTGTCACCTCCCTCCCACCCACAAACTCCTGGCCTGGCCAGCACCTTCCCATGCCTGCTTGTCTCTGGGACATGGGGGAAGCAAGGCTTAGCCCAGGGAGATCTGTGCCTCTGCAGGAAGGGGCCCACTGTATAGGCCACAGATGACCCTGCTCCAAGCACATCGTCTTTGTGGGACCCAAGACCTCTCAGTGTCATCTCAGAGATGAGGAATAGGCTTCAGGCACCCTGTCTCCTGGGATGACTGCCCTTCTCTTTGTTCTTCACAGTTGGCCCAGCTGCAAGTGAGGCGCCTGCCACACCTTTCGCACCAGCCTCCCAACCCGATGGGACCTACCACTGCAGATAAACCCATGAGGACCTTCGCTGCCTGTGTAGCCTCCAGTGGTCTCTGGACCAGCAGGATCAGCAGTGGGAAGTGGACCAGGAGCTGCACCCATCATAAGCTGGTGGGACTGGCTCAAGAGGCCCACAGCATGCACAGCTGCCATGGACCACATGGTCACTTCCATAGAGCAGTTCAGCAGTGCCACCCGCTCCTGCTCCCATTCCTGCTCCTCTGGCTTCTCCCCCAGTTTCTCCCCTTAGCCTTCCCTGTGGCTGCCGAGGGCCCCATAGTAGGGATGTTAAGGACTAGTTGACTATCCGATAAGTAAATGCTTATCAGATAGTTGACCTCATATTTGACTAGTCGCTCCCCCACCCTTGCTGCTTCTATCAGATAGAAGGGGAAGAGGAGGGTACTTTAAAGTGGCAGAGCTGCAGGGAACCTGGGCTCCGTGCGGCGCTGCCGCTTTGAAATGCTGCTCAAGGCCCTGCAGTGCCACTTGGTCTCTGCCCCCCATCCTGATAGGAACATCTCCCCCTTATTTTCACATATATTGTGCAGGACACTGCATGCTGACACCACTTGGGGGATGTTCTGCTTTTCGAAGTCCTGCTGGGTGACGAGGCAGTGGAACCTCCCTTTGAGACACTTGAGGGCATGCTCCACCACCATGCAGGCCCTGCTGAGCCTGGCGTTAAACCGTTCCTTTGTGGTGTCCAGGTGTCCAGTGCAGGACTTCTTAAGCCATAGGAGCAGTGGGTAGGCAGACATGTTCACATCCCTGACCCTGATGGTGTGGTCAGGGAAAAAAAGTGCCCACATGCATATTCTGGAACTAGTTGGAGTTCCTAAAGATACAAGCATTGTGCACCTTCCCCAACCACCCAACATTAATGTCTGTGAAGCGGCCCTAGTGGTCCACAACAGCCTTCAGGACCATAGAAAAGTAAACCTTGTCATAGAATCATAGAATTCTAGGGCTGAAAGAGACCTCAGGAGGTCATCGAGTCCAGTCCCCTGCCCAAAGCAGGACCAACCCCAACTAAATCAACCCAGCCTTGTGATTAATATAGGAGGAGGCCCAGTGGTCAGGGGCCCAGATGGGGATGTGGGTGCCATCAATAGCCCCCCTGCAGTTAGGAAAGCAAACCAGTGATCATGGGGCCCATGTTGGATGAGCCTGCTCAGCAGGACGGTGTTGATGGCCCTCACCACCTAGAGAAAGAGTGAAACAGGGAAACACAGGGAGTGTTCCCTCTAAAATGCATGGCAGCATAGCTTCACAGGTGATTAATCAGCCCCTCCCAATCCGTCAGCTCTGTGCACAGAGCTCTGAGCCTCTGACTGGGTGGAGCTAATTAACCATCTATGAAGCTGTGCTGCTATGCATCTTAGAGGGAACACTGATCACAGGGGTTGCCAGAGCCCTCAAGAATTCCCAAAGCCCAGCCCCTCTTCCCCCTTACCAATCCCAAGCTTCCCCCAACCCCGGCAGGGCTTTGTGAAGATGGAACTGAAAAACTTTCCCAGGAGGGAGCCTCCATCACCACCAAGCCCTATCCAGGGTACCTCATTCCAGTAGTTCACCTCACTCCCAACAACATAGTAAGAGTGCCATATCTGCATGACCACAGCCCTGACAGTCGATCTTCCCACGCTGAACTGGTTCCTGATGGAGCAGTAGCTGTTCGGCGAGGTGAGTTTCCACAGTGCAATGGTGACCCGCCTCTGAAGGAGAATGGGGTGTCTCCTGTGGGTGTCCCATCCCCAGAGGTAAGGTGTGATCCACTCACACAGCTCAGTGAAGGTGTTCTTCCACATGCAGAAGTTCTGGAGCCACTGCTGGTTGTCCCACTGCTCCATGACAATCCAGTCCCAACTGGTGTCAAGTCACCAGAAGCGGCATACGGTGCATGCAGGAAAGGGTGGGAGAGGCTGTGCTGCAAGAGTAGCATGTGGAGAGAGATGAAGAGATGCCCTGCAGGGAGCTGCAGGTCCAGATTCTGCAGTGCCACAAAAGCAGCCTGCAAAACTACACTAGGAGGTGCATCAGAGATCCAGGAGCTGGAGACCACTTTCCAGCAAGTCCGGCTCCATGGCAGAAGTGCTGTGGTGTCTGCAAAGGCAACCAGAGCAGGCAGTGGAATGGATTTGCTGTCCCTCAAGGAGATAGGCAAAGGAGAGGAGTCTGACACATGGCTACACAAGGGGTCCCTTTAAGCACAAGCTTCAGAAAGCAGCTACAGGAAATGACTGCTGTCCGGATGCCCTGCCTGAAGTGCTACTGGGGAGCTGTAAATGTGATCGAGGCACCAATGCATGTGGACGCTTTATTTTGAAATAGCTCAGCACTATTTTGATTGGCATTTGCTGTGTAGACGTGCTATTTCAAAATAAATTATTTCAGAGTTTTGCTTCCAAAATAAGCATGTAGTGTAGATGTTCCCTAGGGAAGAAGCTGTTCTTGATTTGATTTTGACAAATAGGGAAAAACTAGTTGAGAAATTTGGAAGTGGAAAGCAGCATGAGTGAAAATGATCATGAAATGATGAATTCATGGTTCTAAGGAATGGTAGGATGGACAACAGTACAATTAAGAAAATGAATTTCAAGAAGGGAGATTGTTGCAGACTCAGGGAAGTAGTAAATACAATCCCTTGGGAAGCAAATCTCAGAAGAAAGAAGTTCAAGAGAGTTCACAGCTTTTCAGAGACAAGTAAGAGCACAAGAGCAAACTATCCCACTGTATAGGAAAGATAGAAAATAAGGCAAAAGACCATCCTAGCTTAATCAGGAAATCTTCAATGATCCAAAACTCAAGAATGTTACAAAAATTGAAATTAGATCAAATTACAAAGAATGAATATAAAAAACACCAGGGCTGTGTCTATACTGGCGCGATCTTGCGCCAGAGCTATGCAAATGAGGCTCAGCGTGGAATATCGCCGAGCCTCATTTGCATAACTAATGAGCCGCCATTTTTGCGGAAGAGGCTCTTGCAGAAAGGCGGAGCTGTCTCGCTGCCCCTTCTTGCGCATAAGAAAAACCCTCTTCGCAAAGCGTTATGCCTGAAAATAATCAGCATAACGGCTGCAAGAAGAGGGTTTTTCTTGCGCAAGAAGGGGCAGTGTAGACAGCTCCATCTTGCGCAAGAGCCTCTTCCGCAAAAATGGCGGCTCATTAGTTATGCAAATGAGGCTTGGCGATATTCCACGCTGAGCCTCATTTGCATAGCTCTGGCGCAAGATCATGCCAGTATAGACACAGCCCACAAGTATAAGGTGACTAGTAACTGGACGTCTAACATACTGAATGCCAGTAAAAGTGAAGTAGGATCAGAGGCTAAAATAAAGAAAGAAGATGTTAAAAATTACTTGGACAAATAAGAGGTCTTCAGATCACCAGGACCTGATGAAACAATGTCCTGTAAAACTCAGAAAGCTGACTGAGAAGATATCTGAGTCTTTAGTGGTTATGCTTGAAAAATCACTAAAGATGGGGTTGATTCAGGAGAACTGAAAAAGGGCAAATATAGTTCCAATCTACTAAAACAGAAATAAGGACAACTCAAGGAATTACAGACCAGTCAGCTTTGCTTCAGTACCTGGAAAGATAATGCAGCAAATAATTAAGCTATCAGTTTGCAAACACCTGAAGATAATAATGTGCTAAGTAACAGACAACATGGATTTATCAAGAACAAATAGCTTTCTTTAACAGGATAATGAGCCTTGTAGATGGGAGGAAGGGAAGTGGTAGATGTGCTATATCTTGCCTTTGGAAAGGCTTTTGATGCTGTCTTGCATGACCTTCTCTCAATACAAGGCAATACAACTCACCTGGAGCTACTATAAGGATGGGTGGATAACTGGTTGGAAAGCTATTCCCCAATAGTAGCTCAGCAGCTATGTCTAGACTGCAGGCTTTTTTTGGAAGAAGCTTTCTTCGGAAGAGATCTTCTGAAAAAAACTTCTTCCGAAAGGGCGCATCCACACACAAAAGCTCAATAGAAAAGCGGTGCATTTTTCCAAAAGAGAGCATCCAGACTGATTGGATGCTCTCTCGCATGAAAATCCACCCGGAACAACTTCAGCCAGGGCTTTAGATCACCAGTTGCTTCTGAGTGCTGGTGCCAAGCCTTGCAGAGGCACATGCTTAAAAGGACCCCCCTGGACAGCCATTTCTCTGCTTCTGTGTGTGCTTGCTTACCTCTTCGAGGGACAGCAAAGCTCTTGCAGTGCCTGCTGTGGTTGCCCTGCTTTTCTCTTGGTGCCATGGAGACGGAGTTGCCCCTGGGCTTGCAATGGCCCCACACGGTCATTCTGAATTTTTTGCAGCACTTTGTGCCAGCTGCCTTCGTGGTCCTGACTGAGCTCGACCCGGAGCTCATTCTGGGGACCCTCTCCTTGGGTTCAGGAGCTACACTCTGACAACCGCAACCCACTTCTGGCAACCACAACTCGTTTCTGGAGGCTGAACACCAGTTCCGACTGGTGGGACCCGCTGGTGATGGAACAGTGGGATGACCAGCAGTGGCTCCAAAGTTTCCGCATGCAGAAGGCCACCTTTTTGGAGCTCTGTGCCTGGCTTGCCTCCGCCCTCCAGAGATGCAACACTCACCTGCAGCCTGCCATTCTCCTGGAGAAGCGGGTCACAATAGACCTCTGGGAAGCTCGCAACCCAGACAGCTACTGGTTGGTGGGCAACCAGTTCAGCATGGGGAAGCCCACTGTCAGGGCTCTCCTAATGGAGGTAAGGCGCTATCAGGCTGCAATCCCTGCACAGGGCGGGGGGAGTCCTGTTAAAGGGGAACCCTTGGGAAAGGGAGGTTGGGAACTGTGGGGGTTGGAGTGGGAGTGGGGGGAGGGGGAAAGCCCCCTCCCGGGGGGATTGTGCCATCCCACCCTCACACAGCCTTGCTGGGGAGTGGCCTCATAGGGCATGGCTCCTGGAGTGTTTGAGATGGGGAGGGGAGAAGCGGACACCTCCCAAGAGCTCAGGCACTCCTCTTCATGATCTGTTTTTTCTGTTTCTTTGTCTTCTTCTGCAGGTTGTAAGGGTCATCTACCTTGGATACCTGGACCTGATTGTGGCCAGATTTGCTGCCCTGGGGTTCCCAAATTGCAGAGAAGCAATTCATAGGACCCAGATCCTGATCCATGCACCAGAGCATTGAGTAGCCAAGTACATCAATTGCAAGGTCTACTTCTCAATGCAGGCTCTGGTTGATCACGGTGGACAGTTCACAGACATTTTTGATGGGTGGTCGGGCAGGGCACAAAATGCCTACATTTTTAGGAACTCTAGCCTGTGCTGAAAGCTGAAGGCTGGCACATTCTTCCCCCGCAGTTGGGGACATGCAAATGCCATTGTGCATCATGGGGGATGCAGCTTACCCCCTGATGGTTGGGCTAATGAAGCCATACACAGGCCACCTGGACCCCAGCAGGAACCAATTTAATGCCCACCTCAGCTGAGCCCAGGTCCAGGTGGAGTGTGCCTTTGGGCACCTGAAGGCATGGTTCAGGTGCCTGCTGACCCTCCTGGACGTGGTGGAGCACAACATCCCCAAGGTGGTCGCAGCATGTTGTTTCCTCCACTACATTGTGGAGAGGAAGGGGGAAGCCTTCCTCCTGGGCTGGGGGGCAAACGCCAGTGGCGAGGGACAAGCCTTCCAGCAGCCATGGACAACTGCCATCCAACAGGCCCATCAGGCTGCGGTGTGCATCCGAGATGCCCTGAGAGAGACAGGTTCTCTCAAGCACCCCAGTAAAGGGCCTCCCCAATAGGGGCCTCTGGCTTGCAGCCCTATCCCTTCCCAACCACAACCCCTCCCTTCACCCCTTCCCTGACCTCTCAATAAAAACACCTGTTTGATTTTTAACAAAATGGAGTCTGTATTGATATTACATTAAACAAAGGTATGCAGAGGGAGAGGGGCTCATAACCTGGAGGGGGAAGGAGGCTGCTAGATGTCCCATCTCAGGTGTGGGGACCTTGTTGGCATTGGGGTCAGGTGGGTCCAGGGACCACAGGAGGGGTGGGCAGGTGTGGGGGCTGGAGTGGGGTCAGGGATGGCAGGGGGGCATAGTTACCACCTGGAGAGGGGGCAGGTGGAGGGGGAATGGGCATAGCAGGGGGGGCAGGAAGGTGGAAGCCAGGAGCAGCGGCATCCGGTGGGTGTGCCATCATGTGCGACATGACAGCACACATGTTGTCACACTGCTGCATGAGCTGGTCCCATGTGCAGTTCCACCACTCAGTGTCATCATGTATCTTCTGCGCCAGGGTCTGCTCCATGTCACAGAGGATGCTGAAATGCTGGCACATGAGGTCTTCTTGGACCCTGGCATGCCTTCGGGTCCCCCAGGCTCTGGCAGGTGGCTACAGTGAAGTGGCTCGCTCCTCAGTCCCAGCTGGTCCAGCTGTGGAGAACACAAAGAGGGAGAGATGGTCAGTCATCCATGTAGTCACTGTTCCTGAGGCCATGCCCTCCTCTGTGAGCAGCGACCAACAGTCCTCGGCCCAGAGGAGGGAGATGTCTTGGGAGCAAGGTCAAGTGTTGCCTGCACAGTGGGCCATGGCTCATAGGGGCCCCGAGGTGCCCAGGGGACCATGCTGCCCAGTTCCCACCCCTCTCCCCCAGCCCATGAACCAGCAGGCAAGGGAAGTGTCCGGCCACAGTGGGATCCCCCCATGGGTGTCAGAGGAGCTAGGAGTAGTGTGGCCCTCCCTGGTGTCCACACACATACACACACACCTGGGGCTTGTAGCACTGCCCACGGGAGCGGGTGGTGCCTCGCATGTGCAGGCATGCCCATGTGCTGTGTGCGGCACTCCTCAGGAAGTCTGGGGTTGTGCCTGTGCCCTTGTGGCTAGCTTGCTTCCAGCCATTGCAGGTGCTGGGAGGGGCCCTGTGTCCCTGTGGCAGAATGTGTGTAGCCTCCCCTGAGCCTGGCAGCAGGATCCCACCCGTGCTCAGGGGCTGCCTACTGCATCTGCATGCCGCACACTAACTCTGCACATGATTGCACATGCGCGGACCGCAGCACAATTTCCAACCCAAGCGACACTTGTACCCCGCTCCCTGTGCACCCATCTCCCCACCCTGTGTGCGTGACAAAGTGAGAGCACTCACCTGAAGATCCCTTCCCGGCATCCAAGGAGGCCTGGGAGATGACCTGGCTGACCGGCACTGGCTCCAAGGATAGGGTGACAGTCTCCTTCTCCTCCTCCAGCGGACCCTGCTCCTCCTCTGCCGTGACCTCCAGCCGGGTGACAATGTGTGAGTCTCGAGGTGTGAGTTCACAACAATGGGTGGAAAAGACATTTCCCCACCCCCCAGGATTTGGTACAGCTCCTGGTAATAGGGGCAGGTGTGGGGTCCTGCCCCTGAGCACGAGCTGTGCTCTCTGGCTCAGACATATTCCTGACAGAGCTCTTTCACCTTATTCTGGACAAGTTCCAAGGTCCAGGGTGGGTGTTCATGCTCCACCAGGGACTTGGACATGCACTCGAATATATCTGTGTTTCGGCACTTTGACTGGAGATCCTGCAGTGTCTCCTCCTCACCCCACAGGTCGAGGAGGGACAGGACCTCCGGTCCAGACCAGGAGGGTGTGTCCCCCTGAGTGGGTCCTGGGACCCCTGGGGCTGCTCCCTGCGAGGATCAGGGAGGTTGCTGGGAGCTTGAGGCTCTGCCATCGGTGGCAAGGCCTGTGGCAGGGAGATCCACAAGATGAGGAGCTGCTCTCAGGCCAGCTTTCTGCCACAAGGCTTGTCCAGGGTGCCTGCAGCTTTAAGAGGGGCCAGGAGACAGGAACCATAGATTCCTGATTCCTTTGGATGGAGTGTCCCCCAAGGCACCTGTGCTATTTCCTGGAGGCCTCTTCTTTCGAAAAAAAAAAACCAAAAACCCTCCTCCCCATCCACACATGCCTTTTTCTGAAAGAGCTCTTTCGGAAAAAGGCTTCTTCCTCATAAAAAGGGGATTACCAATGCCAGAAAAAAACCCTCTGCTCTTTCAATTTTCTTTTAGAAGAATGTGATTGCAGTGTGGATATAATGCAGATTGTGTTGGAAAAACAGTCGTTTTTTCGACAAAATTCTATAGTGTAGACATACTGTGAGTGGTTCAGTCAAGTTTTAAGGGTAAATCAAGTAGGGTCCACAGAAATCATTGATGAACAGATTAAACAGAACCAGACTCACAATGACAGGGATGGGGAACCTTTTTTCAGTCAGTGGCCATTGACTCACAGAAAAATCAATTGGAGGCCACACATGAGAAAAAACTTCACTACTCACCTGTAAAACCCCCTCACCTCACTCACACTTGATACACACTTGTGAGGACTCTGGGATTTCAGCCCATGGCACAAAGACTTGACTCAGGCCATATCAAACTGATTCCGCACCCAAGATCAATGATTTAGATAATGCCATAGAGAATATATGTACAAAGTATGAGGACAATACCAAGCTTCAGAGGATAGGATTAAAATCCAAACTGTTCTGGACAAACTGGAGAAATGGTCTGAAGTAAACAATAAAATTCAATAAGGACTATTCCATTTAGGAAGGAGCAATTAGTTGCATATGTACAATGTGGGCAATGTCTTCCTAGAAGGGAATATTGCAGAAAGGGATCTAAGAGTCATAGCGGATTATAATTTAAGTAAGAAGTCAACAGTGTAACAATGTTGCAAAAAAATTTAAGCATAATTAAGCATAATTCTGGGATGTACTACAAGAGTGCTGTAAACAAGGCACAGGATAGAATTCTGCTATACTCTGCACCCCCAGGATCCCTGGGAGTGATGCCTCTATGGTACATTATAAGGAGTACTGCATGCTCCCTCAATCTCAGCTCCTTTTTGCTGGAGACTCTGACAGTGAGGAAAGAGGGTGGGATGTGGAATAGACAAGAGCAACACATCTTGGAGAACACCAGTTACAGAAAGAAGTAGTGGTCTTTTCTTTGAGTGACTGCTCAGGTGCATTCCACAGTAGGTGACTCCCACGCAGTATCTCCTGGAGGTGGGAAGGAGTTAACAGACATGCAGGTTGCAACACAGGTCTGCTGCACTCAGATCCATCTGTAGCCTGGAAAGAACGTGAGGAGTGAATAACTGCCTACTGAAAAATATTCCGTTTGTTTTGGTGTTAATAGTATTTGGACATACTCTGCTTCAGTATGACAACTATTTATCCCTGTAGCCCATTGAGGCTCACAGAGGGGCTCTTCCCTCTCCAGGTCAGTTGGCGGTCACTCTGCTTAGGTTCATGTGAGACCTCACATTCCTGGGTCTCAAGCTGGTACTCAGAATGGAACAGGGGGTTGCTAATCACTTGCCCTCTTCTGGGTTGGCAGTCTCTAGTCCCAAGCTTGGGCCAATGCTCTGGCTAAGCCAACAGTCCGACCTATAAGGCTCTGGCCTGGGCTCAGAGTAGAATGGAAAAACAAGCAGTCAGTTAGGGTATGTCTACACTAGCTCGTTAATTCGAGCTAGATAGGCAAATCAGGCAACCGGAGTTGAAAATGAAGCCCGGGATTTAAATATCCTGGGCTTTATTTGCATGTTCCCATCCGGCCGCCATTTTAAATCCCCCTTAGTTCGAGCAGACTGCCGCCTTCTACAGCGGCAGTTTAAAGTTAATCCAAACTAAGTACTTAGTTCGGATTAACTGTTACCCTCGTGGAATGAGGTGTAACAGTTAATCCGAACTAAGAACTTAGTTTGGATTAACTTTAAACTGCCGCGTGTAACGCGGGCAGTTCTGCTCGAACTAAGGGGATTTAAAATGGCGGCCAGATGGGAACATGCAAATAAAGCCCGGGATATTTAAATCCCGGGCTTCATTTGTAACTCCGGTTGCCTGATTTGCCTACCTAGCTCGAATTAATGAGCTAGTGTAGACATACCCTTAGAAAGTCCAAGACCCTGGTACCGGATGAGGCCACAACTAAATAATCACCAAAGCCCAGGCCCTGGTGCAGGGTGGGGCAGTGCAGCGAATAAACAGGCACAGAAGCCACGGCCCTGGTTCAGGGCAGGGCAACAAGTACACTGTTAGTTCATATAATTGGCTGTCCATGTCTTGGTTCAGGGCAGGGCAGCAACCCAAACAGCCAGTTACTATAGCCTGAGAAAGAGTCTAGTAAAATTTGGATGAGTTAGGCTCGCCAATCTGACCAGAAAGTTTAAGTTTGTCCTCTATCCCAGGTTACAGTTCAAAGGAATCATAGGATTCCCCCTCTTGAGGGCCGGCAGGTGACCGACTACAACCACACTTTAACTCAGGAAATGAAATAGAAAACAATTTTATTCATAAAGGAATTACTATGATAACCACCATAGCAAAAACAGTGGCAAGAACACAAATCACTTTGAATGCCTTCCCAAGATGTCATTAACACACTCAAATTAAAACTTATCTAAATATACAAAGAGTAATAATAATACAATACTACCTACAAACAAGGACCCCAAGGTTGGACAGAGAAGGGTAGCTTCTTCCCCTGAAGACCTGGGAGTAAGTGGTAGTGAGATTCTTAAAAGAAAACTTAAGCAAAATTAAGTAAGCAAGAAAGCAGTGTAGAAATAAGATAAAGTATTTAGTTTCTGACCTGAAAGGATAAAACACTCCAGAATGGACTTGTCAGGAGATCCCTCGGGAAGGGGGCCCTTCAGTCACTCCCCCACCAATCTCCCAGAGGGACCCACCTGAGTTTTCTCTAGCCCTTTGTGGAGGGGGTACGGCTGTGCGATTGGGGTCCGCAAGCTGGCCCCTCTACTTGGTCAAGTACGACTCTTGCAACAGGGTAAGTATGGCCTAACAGCCAGGGTCCACAGTTCAGGTAAGTACAGACATTCGGCCCAAGTCCACAATCACTCGTTGATCCCCTCGTGGACACTTGGTGGTGTGTCCTTGCCGAGAAGAGGGAGGAATGGAATGGTAGAGGGACCCAGGCCCTCCGACTCCACTGGGTTCCGGCCCAGGGCCCTAAGGGTAGGAAATATTCCGCTACCCAGTTGGTGGGAAAAGAGGCCACAACACACCAACCTCACGGGCTTTATTTCCCCGCCCTGGGCCAGTTCCTACCGACAGTCGTTTGCTTACTACTCAGCAACCAGGGTCGGCGTCCCCGTCATGGGGGATGTGGCAAGCATTGTGGAAGAGGCTCCACCCGGGGGGGGGGGGGGAGGAGGAGTGGCTGAACCAGTCACTTTAAACACCCCAGCATAGGTGGCTCAGGTGTCCAGCTGGATTCCTCTAATGATGAGCGCGGCGACAGTGATAGCCCATGCCACGGGGTAAGCAGGGGATCTGGCGACACCAGCGGCTCAACCGGGAGTTGGGACCGTGACCAATACAGCTCCAGGCACTTATATCCCAGTGGCACCAGGAGCTGTGGGGAGTCCCGCAGTTGGGGGAAGGCCAGGGAAGGTAGCCCTAGATGGCGGGGCAGGGGCGACTCCGGCAGCTGCAGCAGCTCCCCGCGCGGCCAGCCAAGAGAGGCAGCCCCAAACACCGCAATGGCGGCTGCGCTGGTGCTGACTGAGGCTCACTCCATGGCTGGCGGATTATAGGAGGTGGCCACTGACCTCCCGAAGCCGGTTGGGGCGGTGCTGGTGCTACCACTCGCGCGCCATCCCTTCTGGCCGTCTGCCCTGGTCTGGCCAGCCCGGGGATTAATATAGTCACATCCCACCAGGAGCATGCCCAGCAGGGATGCAGGGGTGGGGCCCTCTCGCTCCACAACATGGAGTCTCCCCTGGTTTCAGTGCGGGGCACATGCGCCCCATCACAGGACTGTGTCAGCAACAGCTGGAACAGCAGCCCCAATCTCCCAAATCCCTAAGCCTAAATACCTTTTGGAGCCAAAAAGTTCCAGGTGTTCAGCCATCTTAAGGGTGCATGGTCCATAACCAGCTGAAACGGTGCCCCTAGGAAGTAATACTGCAACACATGTACAGCCCACCTTACCCCGAGGGCTTCTTTCTCAATTGTAGAGTACTTTTGCTCCTAAGGAAACAGTTTCCAGCTCAAATAAAGCTGTTCTTCACCCTCTGTTTCCTGCGATAACAACGCCCCTACTTCTGACGTATCTGTCTGTAAGATAAAAGATTTTAAAAAGTCAGGTTGGAACTGCACGGGTGCTTGGGTTAAGCTCTTCTTGATGGCCTGAAAGGCTTGTTCACACCAGTCCAACCAACGAAACTTTTGAGGATGGGAATCCTTCATAAGGTCCATCAACGGCGCTGCCAGGGTGGCAAAGTCAGGTACAAAGTGCCGGTAATACCCCGCCAGGCCTAAGAACTGGAGTACTTGTTTTTTTGTTGTGGGTGCTATGTATTCCTTTAACACTTGCACTTTATCTATCAGAGGTCTTAGCTTCCCTCGACCCACCGGATAGCCCAGATAGATTACCTTGTGTTGAACAATGCAACATTTGCTGGGGTTGGCTGTAAGGCCTGCCTCCCCCAGAGTAGATAGGATGGCTTCTAGATGCTGAAGATGGGCTATAGATGACAATATCGTCAATATAGGCAGCCGCATACTGGTGGTGCCCCTGTAACAGTTTGTCCATTAGCCTTTGGAAGGTAGCAGCTGCCCTGTATAATCTGAAAGGTATTGTGACGAACTGGTATAGCTGAATAGGATGGAGAAGGACGTCTTTTCCCTAGAGAATGGGGTCAAGGAGTTCTGACAGTAGCCTTTTGTTAAATCTAAGGTGGAGATGTAACTTGCATTCCCCAACCGCTTGAGCAGCTCGTCGACCTTTAGTATGGGGTAAGCATCAAAGCAAGATATGGCGTTCACCTTGCGGAAATCAATACAGAAGCGGATTGTCCCATTTGGGTTCAGAACCAATACCATAGGGCTCCTCCATTCATTCCTTGACTCCTCTATTACCCCTAACTGTAGCATCACCTGCAGTTCTTGCCAGACCGGCTCCCACATCTTCTTGGGGAGCGGATGCAGGTGGTCGCGTACCTTATGACCCGGCAGAGTAGCTATGTGGTGGCCAGTCAGGCAGGTTCATCCGGGACAAGCAGATAAGACACAGGCAAACTTCTGGAGGAGTTGCTGCACCTCGTCGCACTGGCGGGGTTCTAAATCTTCTCCCAAGGAAGGGTCTGAGGTATCTCCAGTCGAGAGGCCCAGTTCTGGTTCTGGGGAGCGTGACGTGATGACTAGTCCTTCGCGTGGCTTCCACTTTTTCAAAAGGTTAACAAGATAAATCTGAGTATCACGTCTTCTCCCCAATAGCCATATCTCATAATCTACCATCCCCACTTGCCGAACCACCTCAAAGGGGCCCTGTCACTCCGCTAGCAATTTGAATTCTTTAGATGGCAATAAAAGCTGCACCCAGTCTCTTTGGTTCGTGCCTGCGCCCCCCCTGTTGTAATACCGTGATTGCTTCTCTTGTGTTTGGAGCAAATTGGTCTTAGCAAAACCCCCTAACTCTTGAAGCCTCTCGTGTAGCTTGAGGATATAAGGGACCGACCCCATTACTCGGGACTCTTGTTCCTCCCACGTCTCTTACAGCAAATCCAATATTCCTTGTGGTTGCCTTCCATATAACAGCTCGAAAGGTGAGAAGCCCATAGAGGGCTGGGATGTCTGTCGCATCGCAAACAACAGGGCAGGTAACAACTTATCCCACTCCTTGGGGTCCTTTTCCACAAACAGTTGTAGCATGGCTTTCAGGATTGATTAAATCATTCCACTAATCGGTCAGTTTGGGGATGGTACACTGACGTTCTTAAGGCTTCAATGTCCAGCAACCGCACAATTCCACCATCAACTTAGAGGACACGTTAGTTCCTTGATCAGTCAAAATCTCCCGTGGTATCCCCACCCAGGAGAAAATCTTGATAAGTTCAGCTGCCAAAGTAGGTGCAGTGGTATTGCGCAGGCCTCGGGGTACCGGGTGACATAGTCCACCACCACTAGTATATACTGGTACCCTGCTCCCGACTTTTCCAGGGGTCCCACTAAATCTAGGCCTACCCTTTCAAACAGGACTCTCCCCATGGGCAATGCCACCAGCAGGGCCTTCAGCACTCCCCTTTGTCTGGCACGCTGACACTCCAGGCAACAGTCGCAGAAGTCACAGCGTATTCCCAGCCAAAAGAACTTTTGGGACACCCATTGTAGAGTTTTCTCCCAGTCAAGATGACTGGCTCAGGGATTAGCATGTGCCAATTCTAAAACCTTTTTCATGTAGAGGACAGGGACCAGCAATTGCTATAGCTCCCCCTGCCCTTGGAGGGTCCCATCTACACAATATAATCTATCAGCTCGTACCTCGAATCGCGGTCCTTGGGGCTTCCTGGGTTCCAGATCTCCTGCCTCCTCTGCATGAGCGGTGTGTTCCCAAGCTCAACTCAGCGTGGGATCTTCTTGTTGTTCCCTCAGGAAATCCTCGCCGTTCTCTAGCCATCTCAGTTTGGCTTCCTCCCGCGCTCCCCTCTCCCTGTCCATCTGGGGTGGCCAAGGGGCCTTCTCCTCCGGGGCCTCTCTAGTCTCCCTTTGCTCTGCTAATTCCCACCTGGCAGCTATCCCACTCTTTTCCGGGGGTATCTGTTGGTTCCAGGCCCGCAGGATTTTATGAAAACCCTGCCAGTCTCACCCCGGAAAGACCGGGCAGGCTAATTTCGGGGCTAGGGCCACATGACAGATTCCCTCATCCCTCTCATCAGACAGCCTCACCCAGGTGGTGGGGTAAGACCTAATATCACCATGTACGCATTGCATCAGCACCAGAGCTCCTGCGGATTCAGGGCACTTCACCAGGTCGGCTCGTATTATCATCTGGCTGCATCCTGAATCTACCAGGGCCGACACTGGGGTTCCTTCTACCATCACGAGGGTTACTACCTTCGTCAGGTCCCTGGGTCTCACTTTAGGACTCACCATTAATACCTGTCCATAAATACAGTCCATGAAAGGACAGTCACAGTGGGAAATATCCTTCTTGACCACATTCGTAGCAGAGGTTCCGAGGGGGGGGGGAGTTCCTGCCTTCTGGGTCCACTCCTCTCTCTCCTTACTGGGCAGGGTATCAGCTTGCTGCTCCCATGGGAGTCCCCGGGCAGGGATTTACCTCCTCGGTTCACCCCTCCCCCCGCCGAGGTGATAAGGCAGGACCGTTCCCCTGTGCCTTCCCACTGCAGGTGGAGCCTACCTGGCTTGTTTCTCGGGGTCAGGTGCTCCTTCACTCCTTGCCCCTTTTCCTCGGACCCCTCAGCCACCAGGTAATCCTCCATTAAGGTTACCGCATCGCTAAAGGTGGTAGGACGATGCTGTCGCACCCATCTCTGTACTCCCACTGGGAGGATTTGGAGGAATTGCTCTAAGACGACTAATTCTGCTACCTGTGCCCCCGTCCACAGGGTTGCAACCATCACCACCAGTATTCATGGAGTCTTTGTGCCAAGGCTCGAGGCCTAGTTCCTATGGAGGTAGCGTTCCTGGTGGAACCATTGCTGGTAGGTTTCCAGGATAATGTTGGCCTGGTCCAAGAAGGCCTCCTTTACCTTGTGGTAATTTAGGGAGTCTCAGGCCGCCAGGCTATGGTATGCCATCTGTGCTGGTCCTGATAGATAAGGGGCCAGTATCGTGGTCCAGAGTTCCTCAGGCCATTGTGCGGCCATTGCGATACTCTCAAAAGTCACCAAAAAGGCCTCCGGGTCATCCCTAGGCCCCATTTTCACCAAGTGGATGGGTAACTGCAGGGCCACCCCCATACCCATCTCTCCAGTGGGTGCCATGCCTGGGCCCAGTTGCCCCATCAAGGCCCATTGCTGCAGCCACCGATCTTGTTGGGCTTGTTGCTGGTCCGCGATCATGCGTATCAGCTGACGTTGTTGTTCCTGGTGCTGGGCAGCAAGCTGTTGCACTGAGTCTGTTGTTGCTGTTGCTGCCACTGGTTCTCCACCAACCACTCAAGTAACTTCACTGGCTCCATGCTTGTACCTTTACTTAAAACTTGTTTACTATCCTCTCTTGGGAAATGTCACTAGCCCCTTAATGCAGAGGCAGGAACGACTACCCACATTCTCCACCATGTGTCAGGAGGTCAATCACCCCCCCCCTTCCCCAGTCTCCCAGAGGGACCCACCTGAGTTTTCTCTAGCCCTTTGCGGAGGGGTTATGGCTGTGTGATTGGGGTCTGCAAACTGGCCCCTCAACTTGGGCAAGTACGACTCTCACAATGGGGTAAAGTATGGCCTAACAGCCAGGGTCCACAGTTCGGCCCCTCCAATAGGGTAAGTACGGCCGTTTGGCCCGAGTCCGCAATCACTCATTGACCTCCTTGCACACACTTGGGTGGCGCATCCTTGCCGAGAAGAGGGCAGAATGAAATGGTAGGGGGGCCTGGGCCCTCCCACTCCACTGGGTTCTGGCCCAGGGCCCTATGGGTAGGGAAATATTCCACTACACAGTTGGTAGGGACAAAGGCACACCAACCTCATGGGCTTTATTTCCCCACCCTGGGCCACTTCTACCAACAGTCATTTGCTTACTACTCAGCATCCCAGGTCGGCGTCCCCGTCAATGTTTTGGGCCATGGTGGGCGTGGTGAGCATTGTGGAAGAGGCTCCATCCGGGTTAGGGGGCAGGGAGGGGGTGGCTGAATCAGTCACTTTAAACACCCCAGCATAGGTGGTTCAGGCATCAGGCCGGATTCCCCTAATGATGAGCGTGGCGGCAGTGGTAGCCCAAGCCATGAGGTAAGCGGGGGATCCGGCAGCACCCGTGGCTTGGTCGGGGGTTGGGACTGTGAAATACAGCTCCAGGCACTGAGGTTCCAGTGGCACCAGGAGCTGTGGGGAGTCCCGCAGTGGAGGGAGGGCCAGGAAGGGTAGCCCCAGATGGTGGGACCGAGGCAGCTCCGGTGGCTGCAGCGGCTCCCCACGTGGCTAGCCAGCCGAGAGAAGCAGCCCCGAATGCTGCAACGTCGGCAGCTCTGGGGCCGACCAAGGCTCACTCCACGGCTGGAAGGTTACAGGAGGTGGCCGCTGACTTCCCAAAGCCAGTTAGGGTGGCGCTGGCATTACCGCTTGCACTCCACCCCTTCTGGCCATTTGCCCTGGCCTGGCAGGCCCGGGGCTTAATATAGTTGTGTCCCACCAGGAGCAGGCCCGGCAGGGATGCGGGGGCGGGGCCTCTCACTCCACAACACAGAGCCTCCCCTGGTCTCAGTGCGGGGCACATGCGCCCCATCACAGGAATGCATCACCAATCTCCCAAATCCCTAGGCCTAAATACCCCTTTTGGCACCAAAAAGTTCTGGATGTTCAACCCATTGTCCATAGTTGGGCCTAGAACCCTAAGATTTCTGAGGGTACCATCTCTGGGCAAAATATTTGGGAATGTTATGAATATTTATTAGGAATGACTGATGTCTTCTTGGATGACCTCCCAATACCACTAAGAAAACGTGGGAAAATGTGGTTTTAGAACTTAACATCTGGACTGATTGTGCAGGAAATTCGAAATGGCAGTTATCACCAAGTTAGCAGATTCTCTCTGCAAATTCCAGGCAGAATTCAAAAAATAGACTCTTGCACCAACCACAAACTCTTGCTTCACCCCTTTTATGGAAAGATACAGAGAAAAACAAGTATTAACAACCCCCTACTGCTATAAGCCATCTCACAGAAAATTAATTCTGCAGGCACTTTGCATTACCAGCCTATTCAAATCTATATAAAGGAAAAACAGAATAAAATAAAACAGCTATCAATTAACTAAAATAAAGCAAATATCATTTTAGTAGGCCAAGATAAAGCAGATATCGGTTAGTAGCCCCCCTTCCCCCACCCATGGAGTGTGTGCTCTGACTAGCAGCTGGTAACTGTTGGCTTCTAATTAAAGTTTGAAATCTAGAAGCCTCTGCTGATTGGCTCAGCCTTGGTAGGGGGAGGGACTATCAGGCAATCCAGGGATTTATAAAGGAGTGAGTCAGTGACCAGGGAGCTTGCGAACAGGTGATTGCAAACAGGGAGTTTAGAGTGGGAGTTGGGAAGGGGGCGAGGTTCTCTTGTCTTTCCTTTAAACCCTTTTTTAGGACACCAAGTATGGATGGTGATAGTTCTGCTATTGTTACCTGCACAGCATGTGCCATGTTTGTCTTCATCCTGGAAGAAAGAAGGGATTTCATCTGCACTAAGTGCAAGCTGGTTGCCATTTTGGAGGAAAAAATTAGAGCACTGGAGGCCCAAGTGTCGACCCTATCCTCGATCAGAGAGGATGAAGACTTCCTCGATAGAAGGCAGCGTTTAATCCTGCAAGCAAGGCAGGAAAAAGAGCCAGAGAAGGCAGTACAGCACAAGGATCAGAACTGGCAGCATGTAACTTCTAGAAGAAAAAAAAAAACCCAGCACGGGAATCCCCCATTCCTACAGAGGTAAGTAATCGCTTTCAGGCTCTCTCCACAGGCTCTGCAATGGTGAATGCTTTGGAAGGGACCTCAAAAGGAAGAAATCACAAGGGAACTACTTCAACTGGAAGGCATGGGATGCATAGTCCTAGGGATGGGGGTTCCACAACCACCCCCGAAAGGAGAAGGCAGGTGTTGGTGGTCGGGGACTCCCTCCTAAGAGGGACTGAGCCATCCATCTGCCATCCGGACCTGGAATCTCGAGAGGTGTGCTGCTTACCAGGCGCTCAAATTCAGGATAAGACTGAGAGGCTTACCAAACTGATCAAACCTTCGGATCGCTACTCATTCCTGCTTCTCCATGTGGGAACTAATGATACAGCCAAGAATGAGCTTGAGTGGGTTACTGTGGATTACGTAGAGTTGGGAAGAAGGATCAAAGAATTCGGAGAGCAAGTGGTGTTCTTGTCCACCCTCCCTGTTGAAGGGAAAGGACTGGATAGGGATCATCGAATTGAGGAAGTAAATCGTGGTTGCGCAGGTGGTGTCGCAGAGAGGGCTTTGGTTTCTTCAACCATGGGACTCTGTTCCGGGCACAAGGATTGTTAGGAAGAGATGGGATCCACCTAACAGAGAGAGAGGAGCATCTTCGTGAGCAGGCTTGCAAACGTAGTGAGGAGGGCTTTATACTAAGTTCATTGGGGGACAGTGCCCAAAACCCTGAGGAGAGTGGGGAAGACGGATACTGGGAAGAAATGCAAAGATGAATGAGCAACAAAGGTGGACCCCTGATTCAAATGCAGAGGGTAGGGCAATCAACTGGATATCTAAGGTGTTTGTACACCAATGCGAGAAGCCTGGGTAACAAACAGGAAGAATTGGAGGCCCTGACCCAGTCCAAGAATTACAATTGTATTGGGATAACAGAGACTTGGTGGGATGACTCGCATGACTGGAGCACTGTCATGGAAGGGTATAAACTGTACAGGAAGAACAGGCAGGGGAGAAAAGGAAGAGGAGTTGCACTATATGTAAGAGAGCACTATGATTGCTCAGAATTCCAGTATGTAGAGTGGGAAAAGCCTGTTGAGAGTCTATGGGTTAAGTTTAGAGGTGTAAGCAACAGCAGTGATGTTGTGGTTGGTGTCTGCTACAGGCCACCGAATCAGGTGGATGAAGTAGATGAGGCTTTCTTCAGAAAACTGAGAGAAGCTTCCAGATCGCAGGCCCTGATTCTCGTGGGGGACTTTAATCACCCTGACAGCTGTTGAGAGACCAATACGGCAGTACACAGACAATCCAGGAAGTTTTTAGAGAATGTTGGGGATAACTTCTTGGTACAAGTGCTGCAGGATCCAACCAGAGGCTGTGTGCAGCTTGACCTGCTGCTCACAAATAGGGAGGAACTAATAGGGGAAGTAGAGGTGGGTGACAACCTCGGAAGCAGTGATCATGAGATGGTAGATTTCAGGATCCTGACCAAAGGAAGAAAACAGAGTAGTAAAATACACACCCACCTTGAACTTCAGAAAAGCAGATATTGATTCCCTCAGAGGCCTGATGGGCAGAATCCACTGGGATGCTGACATGAAGGGGAAAGGAGCCCAGGAGAGCTGACAGTATTTTAAATAAGCCTTATTGAAGGCACAGGAAGAAACCATTCCAATGCGTAGCAAGAGAAGCAAATATGATAGGAGACCGGATTGGCTTACCAGGGAAATCCTTGGTGAACTTAAGCACAAAAAGGGAGCTTACAAAAAGTGGAAACTTGGACAGATGACTAGGGAGGGGTATAAATGTATAGCTCGAGAATGCAGGGGAGTTATCAGGAGGGTGAAAGCGCAATTGGAATTGCAACTCGCAAGGGATGTGAAGGATAACAAGAAAGGTTTCTACAGGCATGTTAGCAAGAAGAAGGTGATCAGAGGAGATGTGGAGCCCCTACTGAATGAGCGCAGTAACCCAGTGACAGATGATGTGGGGATAGCTGAAGTACTTAATGCTTTCTTTGCCTCTGTCTTCAGGGACAAGGTCAGCTGCCAGACTAATGCGCTAAGTGACGCAACATGGGAGAAAGGTATACAGCTCTTGGTGGGGAAAGAACAGGTTAGGAACTATTTAGAAAAACTAAACATACATAAATCCATTGGTCCGGACGTAATACATCCGAGGGTGGATGTATTAATGCCTTTGGCCATTATCTTTGAAAAGTCGTGGAGATCAGGAAAGATCCTGGATGATTGGAAAAAGGCAAATGTAGTTCCCATCTTTAGGAAAGGGAAGAAGGACGACCCAAGGAACTATGGGCAAGTCAGTCTTACCTCAGTCCCTGGAAAAATCATGGATGGGATTCCCAAGGAATCCATTTTGAAACACTTGGAAGAGGGGAAAGTGATCAAGAATAGTCAGCATGGATTCATGAAGGGCAAGTCGTGCCTGACCAATCTGATTAGCTTCTATGATGAGGTAATGGGCTCTGTGGATATGGGGAAGTCAATGGATGTGATATACCTTGACTTTAGCAAGGCTTTTGATACGGTCTCCCACAATATTTTTGCCAGCAAGTTAAGGGAATGTGGATTGGATAAATGGATGATAAAATGGATAGAAAGCTGGCTGGAAGGTCGGTCCCAGCGGGTAGTGATCAATGGCTCGATGTCAGGATGGCGGTCAGTTTCTAGCAGAGTACCCCAAGGTTCGGTTCTGGGACCAGTTTTGTTCAACATCTTTATTAATGACCTGGATGAGGGGATGGATTACACCCTCAGTAAGTTTGCAGATGACACTAATCTAGGGGGAGAGGTAGACACGCTGGAGGGCAGGGATAGAGTCCAGAGTGACTTAGACAAATTGGAGGATTGAGCCACAAGAAATCTGATGAGGTTCAACAAGGACAAGTGCAGTATTCTGCACTTGGGATGGAAGAACCCCAAGCATTGTTACAGGCTGGGGACCAACCACCTTAGTAGTAGTTCTGCAGAAAAGGACATGGGGGTTACAGTGGATGAGAAGCTGGATAGGAGTCAGCAGTGAGCCCTTGTAGCCAAGAAGGCTAATGGCATACTCAGTTGCATTAAGAGGAGCATTGCCAGGCGATCCAGAGATGTGATTATTCCTCTTTACTCGGCTCTGGTGAGGCCACATCTGGAGTATTGTGTTCAGTTCTAGGGTCCCCACCACAAAAAGGATGTGAACGCATTGGAGAGGGTCCAGCGGAGGACAACCAAAATGATTAGGGGGCTGGAGCGCATGTCCTACGAGGAGAGGCTGAGGGAGTTGGGTCTATTTAGTCTGCAGAAGAGAAGAGTGAGGGGGGATTTGATAGCAGCCTTCAACTTCCTAGAAGGAAGTTCCAAAGAGGCTGGAAAAACACTGTTCACAGTAGTGATGGATGTCAGAACAAGGAACAATGGTCTCAAGTTGCGGTGGGAGAGGTCCAGGTTGAATATTAGGAAAAACTATTTCACTAGGAGGGTGATGAAGCACTGGATTGAGTTACCTAGGGAAGTAGTGGAGTCTCCATCCCTAGAGATTTTTAAGTCTCAGCTTGACAAAGCTCTGGCTGGGTTGATTTAATTGGGATTGGTCCTGCCTTGGGCAAGGGGCTGGACTTCATGGCCTTCTAATGTCTCTTCCAGCTCTATGATTCTATGATTACACAGGGTTCAATGGCTCAGGACATGGTTCAGGGCAGGGAGTCAAAACAAACAGCTCGGTTTCCTTGCTCAGGTGGAGAACCAGGATGCTCAGGTGGCTAGTCTGAAGTGGCAGAGGGAAGAGACTGCCACCCAAGGAATGGGTGGCAGGGGAACACAGGCATGCCCATTCCACTGCATCCCAGCCCAGGGCCCTAACAGCAGCAGAATAGTCTGTTACCGGGTCAGCATGGATCCAGACTGTAACACGCTGACCCCGGCTCTGGCTCAGCCAAACTGTTTTCAGCTAACTCTGGGGTCCTTCCTCCATGCATACCTGGTCCTCCGGCAGATCTGCTGGAGTCCTCAAGCTCCTGCAGGGATGGTGGTCTCAGCCAATTGTCCGGCTCGTGCAGGTACAGTACTTCCATCCAGTCCTCAGGCTCCCACAGGTACAGTGGCCCAGGCCAGACCTCAGCCTCCCAGCTCAGGTGCACAGAGCAAACATCTGGTTCCTCTGCTGGCAGGGCATCAACTGAGCTCCGGGGCTGGCCTTTTATAGTTCTGGCCACACCTCCTGACTTCTGGTCAGCTGAGAAGGTCAGGCTCTGACGAAGAGGGATCATGGAGAGGCTCCTCTGCCTCAGGGTCAGTGGGCGCCCCCTCAGCACTCCACTCAAGGAGGAGGAGGAGCAGTAGAAGGGTGTGGTAGCTGCTCCGGATCACCTTTCCCTCCCTCTTTCTTCCCCACCCCACTGGCAAGAGACTGAGCCCCATGAGTGCTTGAGGGTGCACTCCCCCCTTGAACTTGGCCCCTTTCCTTCAACTACATTTGTCTGGGGGGCTTCCCCACCCCTTGCCTTGCCCCTTGTTTCCCCACCACAGCAGCTGGCCTCCCTGCTGCCTGCCCCACCCTTGCAGTCCAGTTTGTTTTTCCTTCACTCCATGCTACAGCCTTCTCTGAGACTTAGTTTGTTGCCTGCCCCTGAAAGTTTGTTTGCCTGCCCCACCCAATCTCCACACAGTTCCCTGGTCTGCCCCTCCCCCACCTCTGGTGAGTTTGCTGTGCTGTTTGCCCTGCCCTCCAAGCCGCTACCCCCCTCAGTGTTCTACCAGCCCCAGCCTCCCACTGCTCTTGTTTGCTCCTTCCCACCAGCCTCTCATTAGCCCCCTGCCTATTGCCTAGTGTGCTCTGGCCCCTCCCCCGAGAGCTCGTGCCCCTTCTCTTCCCATTTAGTTAGTGCCCCCCATTCACTGGCCCCTCCTTTGATGTTGTCATAGCCCTCCCCTTTTCCCAGTGCAGCTGGAGGAGCCAGAACCCCTGCCCTGCACCTGTAGCCTTGCCCCTGTCCTGTCCTGCCAGTGCCCTCCTCCTCTGCCTCCAACCTTGCAGGGAGGAGTGGTTGCTGGCTTTCCTTTTCCTTGGTTCCTCTCCTGCACCTTTTTCCCTTAGCACCCTCCCTTCCTTTATACCGTCTAGCAGGAGGGAGTGGTCCCTTTCCTCCCCACAATCGTGAAACACTCCCCCTCACATTCCTTCCCCTCCTTCTAGCATCCTCCTTCTCTGCCTTCAGCCCTGCAGGGAGGAGTGATCGCTTTCCCCAACTACCTGGCTGTGTCCCTTCCCCCCCATGGGTCCCTGCCCCTCTATCTAGTGCCCTCCTCCTCTGTATCCTACTAAGCAGGGAAGAGTGGTTGCCCCCCCCTTGAATCTGGTGCCCTCCTCCCCAGCCTTCAGTGTAGTGAGGAGGAGTGGTTGCTGCCCCTGCTCCCCATATTTCCTCTCCCCCACTTAGTACCCTCCTCCTAAACCCCACTCCTGTAAGGAGGAGTGGTTAACTCACCCCCATATGCCCTTCACCCCCTTCCCTTTCGCAGCGGTCTTTGGGATTGGTGGCACCAGGGAAAACTTGGGGTCAACTGGGATAGGAGAAGGGGCAGGGAATCTTCTCCATCACAGTGGGTGGGGTTAGAGGGTGCACAGGGAAGGGGGGTGAGGGTCAACCACTCTTCCCCACCAAGGAACAGGCAGGGGAGAGGGTGTCGATTGAAGGGAAGTGAAGTGTGTGGGGGGGTCAGACTAATCACGCTGGGTGATGGGGCATGTCCGGAGGGACTGTTCCATGGCCAGGTCTGAGGAGGAATCTGGGCCTCCCCCCCAGAACCCCAGAGAATCCTGGCCCCAACACTGCTAGCCCCCCTGGCAGTCCAGCCTCCATGGCTGCCCCTCTTCCTACTGCTAATGACTCTACTCGTCCCAACCTGATTCAGCAAGGCCCAAGGAGGAGAGAGTGGTGCAGCTGCTGGCGGGAGAGGGAAAGGGCTCACCACAGGGGGAGGTTTTCCTGCCCTCCATTGTTCCTCCCTTGCCTCCCAGACACCCCTCCTCCCCGAGTGTCATCTGCACAACCTAGCCCTGCCCCTGCTGCCCACCCCTCTACATCCACCTCAGAGGGCGGGATGCTCTGTCGGGGGAAACACAGAGCCCACAGTCTGCGAGCTCAATCTCCCCCCTCCAATGAGGAGGGTGGGAAGGCCCCCCACAAAATACCTCGGCAGGCCACCACTGTCAACATCATTCCTGACGAGAGTCAGCAGGAGGCACCAGCCGAGGTCTTCATGGCAGTGGAGGGGATACTCTTGTCCCCCTCGTGGAGTTCATCTCGGAGGAGGCTCCCCTGTCTTCCTTACCACCTGTACCCCCCATTGTCATCACCGAGGCAATTGCTGCTTTGGCAGCCGTCGGGGAGGATTCTAGGATCATGGGGATGGACTTATTTCCATCTTTGAGGAAATTGACGCTCTGGGTCTGACATCACTTGCCCAGGGGGAGGACAACCCCTTGCCAATGGGCCTTGGTCTGGGCGGTGACTCAGTTGCACTGCCCCCTCCTCCTCCTCCTTTCTGTCCCATGCACCAGGCGGCTGCCCCCATCCTCACCCTTGGGGCACCCCTAATACTGCCCGTCAGCCCAGCCACCATAATCACCTCATTTGAGGCCACCAAGCCCTTAGGGGTGACGGCCAGCTTGTGGGTACCCCCTCCATTGTTGAGGCAGAGCAGTCACCTTCCCTCTCTGCTGGAGGCCCAGCAACTACAACCATCATAACCTATGCCGTGGCTTGAGACACAAGCTCCACCCAGCCATCTGAGCCCAGTGTCAACGCAGACCCCTTCCCCACCTCCTTCCCCTCAGACCCCCAACCCCATTCAGGAGGTGCCACAGCCCAGTGGCCCAGACCTGGGGGAACTGTCCCCTTAACCTCTTTGCAAGCCCATGCCCCCTTCCCTGTCCCAATCCTTCCCCATTCCCGCCCATACCGGAACTGACCCCACCCCACTCCCAGTCCTAGTTCTGCCCCCACCACTACCCTCATCCTCACTTCTGTTCCCAGCTTAGTTCCCACCCCAAACCTACCCCCTTCTCTCCCTACCGTGATGCCCATTCCCCCTCAACCTCTCCCCATCCCATTACTATTGCCACCTCCACGGGGGCTGTCTCATTCCCATTAGCTGCGGGCGGCCCTCAGGGGGTGGTGTTTGTGTCCCCCATTTCCAGATACCTAGGGGCTGCCTTGTTTCCTTTACTGCCCCCAACCTCACCAGGGATGGAGACAGGCAGAGCAGCACCGCTGCTCCTGGCGCTGCGCCAAGGATCAGATCGGATCCCTGCTTCCCCATCTCCATAGCCCACAAAGTTCATCTGGGGGCCTACCAAGAGGAAAACCCCTCTACCCCAGAGCTAGAGCTGAGCTACGCCAGTTCCTCATGGACACCTGTGGAGCTAAGGACAAGGTGCAGCTCGCCCTTCAGCACTAGGGGGAATTTTCACTCTATCATCCAGGTCACAAAGGCCCTCTTGCAGGAGGGGAGAGGAACCAAGAAGCAGGACATTACAGCCTACAGCCGGACTTACAAATTCCATGACGCTCTCCTGGCCTTCGGGTCAGGTAGTGGTCTGCTGCTGGACCTGTGGGAAGCTAAAGATCACCCCGCCTGCAAGGATCCACCCCAGCCCTCACTATGAAATATACCACCATTGTGACACTAAACACCCAAGGCTGTAGGCAGGTCTCCACAGGAGTCAGGGGCACCAGCCGGCAGAGGGATACGGCGATAGAGCAATTGGAGTGGGAGGTTTTGAAGCTTGAAAGGTGCCTGGTGAGGAGTACGTCAAACAAACAAGCACACACATCCCTCCATTCATTCGCTCATTCACACACATTCATTCCTGCCCTCGGGCACACTCACAGGCATATGGGTTGCAGAAGGAGCCAAAGCATGTAGATCCTGGAGGGTCTGTCTGCTCATCATGGCTGGGGAAGCTGGACAGGAGGAGAGACACTGGCTGTAGAGAGGAGTTTCTCAGGAGCAGCGGAAGAAAAAGAGAGAGTCTCACATGTTGTCCCTCTCTTTATATAGTGTCTGAATAGCTCCTGTGACTCATTCACCTCATCATCAGGGAGCATGCCCAGACTTCCTTTTATCCAGCAAAAGCAGCAGTCTGTGATGACTCATCACCATGTGCTCCATTGCTCCCAGTCTTCTTCAAACACAAACACTCTCACACTCACACTCAGGGGAGAATGCAGTTTAGAGCAAGTTACAAGCAAGGTAGCTGAGAGTTACAAAAATTACAAAGTTGCAGCTTACGGTAAATTTCTGAGTTACAAAGATTACAAAGATCACAATGAGTTGCAAGGTTTGACAAATATCACAATGTTAAAACCTTAGATCTTTCAGTTTAGTGTAGTTCCAAAAAATCATAGAATCATAGAACCAGAAGAGACCTCAGGAGGTCATCAAGTCCAGCCCCCTGCCCAAGGCAGGACCAATCCCAACTAAATCAACCCAGCCTTGGCTTGACAGGGCTTTGTCAAGCCAAGACTTAAAAACCTCTAGGGATGGAGATTCCACCACCTCCCCAGGTAACCCATTCGAGCCAAGACTTAAAAACCTCCAGGGATGGAGATTTCACCACCCTCCTAATGAAATTGTTTTTCCTAATGTCCAACCTAGATTTCTCCCACTGTAACTTGAGTCCATTGCTCCTTGTTCTGCCATCCATCACTACTGTGAACAGCCTTTCTCCAGCCTCTTTGGAACCTCCCTTCAGGAAATTGAAGGCTGCTATCAAATCCCCCCCCCCCCCCCCACTCTTCTTTTCTGCAGACTAAACAAACCCAAATCCCTCAGTCTCTCCTCAAAGATCATGCGCTCCAGCCCCCTAATCATTTTGGTTGCTCTCCGCTGGACCCTCTCCAATGCATCCACATCCTTCCTATAATTGGGGGCCCAGAACTGGACACAATACTCCAGGTGTGGCCTCACCAGAGCCGAATAAAGGGGAATAATCACTTCTCTAGATCTGCTGGCAATGCTCTTCCTAATGCAACCTAATATGCCATTGGCCTTCTTGGCTATGAGGGCACACTGTTGACTCATATCCAGCTTCTCATCCACTGTAATCCCCATGTCCTTTTCTGCAGAGCTGCTACTTAGCCATTCAGTCCCCAGCCTATAACAATGCTTGGGATTCTTCCATCCCAAGTGCAGGACTCTACACTTGTCCTTGTTGAACCTCACCAGATTTCTTTTGACCCAATCTTCTAATCTGTCCAGGTCACTTTGGACCCTATCCCTCCCCCTCCAGTGTATCTACCTCTCCCCCTGTCTTAGTGTCATCCGCAGACTTGCTGAGATAATCCATCCCCTTATCTAGGTCATTATTAAAAACTAGCCAATTAGCCCATCATAAGACGGGATTTTCAGGTTTCTCCTCCACGTCGGTCTTCTCTCCTGAGCCTCCGGTCTCTCGCTCCATCTCTCTCTCTCTCTCTTTCTCTCTCCTCCTACTTCCTCCCCCCCCCCCAGCTCTCCTCCGCCTCCTGCCTCTCTCTCTGTCTCTCTCTTTCTCTTCTCCTCCCCCTCCTGCCTCTCACTAGGGGGACCGCGGAGCCCAAATGGCTGTTTGGGCGCTGCACTCCCCGTGCGGCATGGGGAGCCCAAATGGTCGCTTGTGCCACTTGCTCCCACGCGGCGGCCTGGCTGAGCGGCGCAGAAGTCAGCCAAGCGCCACGGCAGGACGTGAAGGGGGGCCGGGAGGTGACGTTCATGGCCAGGGGGCAGGGCCTGAAGCTGCTGTCATGCCGCACGTTACCGCCCTGTCCCCCTTCACCTCCCGCCGTGGCAGTCGGCTGACTTCTGCACCGCTCAGCTGGGCCGCCGCAGGGGAGCAAGCGGCGCAAGCAGCCGCTTGGGCCCCGCACTCCCCATGTAACACGGGCCGCCGAGAGGGAGTAGCCAGCATTTCAGCAACAGCGCCGCCCAGAGGGAACAGCCAGCATTTCAGGCAACAGTGCCCCCCAGAGGGAACAGCCAGCATTTCAGCGTTACAGACTCTCAGACATTGGGCTACTATATATATGATGTTGAACAAAACCGGCCCTAGAACTGATCCTTGGGGCACTCTTCTAGAAACTGACCAACAACCTTACATCGAGTCATTGATCACTACTCGTTGGGCCCGACAGTCTAGCCAGCTTTCTATCCATTTTACCAATACCTACTCCCTTAACTTGCTGGCAAGAATCTTGTGGGAGACGGTATCAAAAGCTTTGCTGAAGTCAAGGTATATCACATCCATTGACTTTCCCATATCCACAGAGCCAGTTACCTCATCATAGAAGCTAATCAGATTGGTAAGGCATGCTTTACCAATCCATGTGGTCTAGGGGCTAGGGTGCTTGCCTGGGGAGAACAGGATTGTGGGTTCAAGTCCTGCCTCCCCCGGGTCGGGACAGTCAAAAGCTGGGCAGCCCTGAGACAGGAGGGATAAAGGGTGCCCTGACAGTAAGGTGGTGGGGTGGGTTCCTGTGTGGTGTAGGGGATAGGGTGCTCGCCTGGGGAGGACAGACAAATTCATGTTGACTATTCCTGATCACTTTCCCCTCTTCCTAGTGCCTCAAAATGGATTCCTTGAGGATCCCCTCCATGATTTTTCCGGGGACTGAGGTAAGGCTGACTGATCTGGAGTTCCCTGGATTGTCCTTCTTCTCTTTTTTAAAGATGGGCACTACATTTGCATTTTTCCAATCATCCAGGTTCTCTCCCGATCTCCACGTGCATGTGTATAAATCAAGGAAGCTCAGGCGGAGGCTTTTTCATGCAACAGAGGTCCTGTGTCTGACCCCAAAAGATCAGGGGGGCAGGGCCTGGTCTGCATTCTCAGCCAGGCTCGGATCTTCCACCTCCAGGCCCTGCAGAGACTCCTTTATAGTGTAGGTAGTCCAGCGTGGAGCACGCCTTCCTTCGCCACCTCCGAGAACTCTGATACAACTGGCAGCTCTTTTTTCTCCACCGGAGGGGTCTTCCATGAGACCTCTCAGAGCTGCTGGAGTTCTATCAAGTACTCCTCCAGAGCTGGAAGCTGTTCTCAGCAACTAAGTCCATTGTGGCAACTGAGGGAGCGGATCTTCTCACATAGCCACTACTCCATAATCCAGCCTTGTGCGTGCAGGTGGCATTGTCTCCCTCGGTGTACCGGAGGTTGATCCTAGCAGAAACCACCAAGGTTGGAGATCTCCTGGACTATGATGAGGGGACTGGATGGACCCCCGGTCACTCACTGAGTGCATGGGGCTCTCCATCCCCTGAGCCCACCTGCGTGACTCCAGGAGGTGAAGGCAGCTTTGCTGCAGCCCACTCTTGATTTCCTGCAGTGAGTGCTGCGAGAGGGTATACCCCGCCTCTCCTCACTGCATACCCTAAGGTCCTTTCTTGGGCCCCTATTCCACAGGCCCACCTCCTCTGCCCCCCAGCTTCACCATACCTGGACCCCACAGCCAGCTGCAGAATTTGCAGCTGATCTGTTTCCGAACTGCGCCCAGAGACCACCTATACATGCTCGTGCTCCACACATTCCATTTCCTCACCCTTGTGTCCCACCCCAACACCAAATGGCAGGACCATGTAAGACCTGTTGAGGGTGAGGAACCCTGATGGGCCAGTGTTTGTTCCACCTTAATCCCATGGCTCATCGGGGACATAAGTTGGTAGCTCCTTCAGAAAGCCAGGAGCATGGGCATGCACTTGGCACAGTTCACCCCATCCCTTACACCTGCCCCTTTTGCACCGTAAGGCAAAACCTGGTGCATGCCTACCTAGAATGCACCAGGTTGCAGCCCCTTTTCTGGCTCCTCCAGAATCTCCTGCTGAGGTTCTAGCTGCACTATTCCCCACTCCTTTTCATTCATGCACACCTCATCCATGGCCCCACAAAGTCATGGGATCTCCTCGTCAGCAGCTTCCTGGCCCTGGTGAAAGCCGCAGTATATAACACCAGGAGGAGGATGCTGGATGAGGGGGTGCTCTGTGACTGTGGGACCTACTTCCCTTCCTCCCTAATCTCACACATCCAGGCAGAGTTCCTCTGGGTGGCATCCACTGGCTCCCCAGAGTGCTTGGAGGAGCAGTGGACGCTGTCCAAGGTTCTCTGCTTGATATCCCCATCCAGTTCCTTCATTTTAAACCTTTGACTGCACCCCTGGCACTGTTTTTCATTAACTAGCTAAAGTATAGTTAAGGATAGGCCAAAAATAAAGGCAATTCACTTAAATTTCCTTTTGTCACCTCAAGGCACATTTTTCTCATTAGTTCAGCATTTAAAAGTGTTTTCTTCCCCGCCACAGCATAGAAGAGGATGGTGCTAATTGGAACGCTTTTAGGAACAAGCACTTCCAAATTAGTAACAAGCAAAGATATTTCATTTGACACAAAGATTGTTTGCGTGGAGCCCTACAGCAGTTGGTTTCTGTCAGTACCTGGCAGCTAAAAAATATTATTTTCCTAACCGCAACAACAATGCTCTGGGCCCCCAAATTGACTTCTATGTTATATTAGAAGATTTACCTCGTGTTGCTCGGGTCCTTAACTCAATTAATATTTGTTTTTTGGAAAATAAATTGTAAGTGTACATGCTCCATTTAAATTATTGCTCTGGGGTGGGGCTGGGAATGAGGGGTTCAGTATACAGGCTGCTCCAGTGAGACAGTGCACCCCAGCCCTCTCACACCACAGGAGCTTAGAGCCATGTCAGAAGTGCCTCTCCCTGGCTGCTGCAACTCCAGCAGGCACAGCTAGGAGCAGGGTGCATGCCCCCCCGCTGGGGCAGGTCCAAGTTCATGTGTCCCCTGCTCTCCTTAGCCAGAGTGAGGAATGCAGCAAACGATGGACTTTCCCCTCGCTCCCTGATGAAGGGGACTAGTCAGCAACATTCTCAGATCATAGAATCATAGAACCATAGAGCTGGAAGAGACCTCAGAAGGTCATCAAATCCAGCCCCCTGCCCTAGGCAGGACCAATCCCAACTAAATCAGCTCAGCCAGGACTTTGTCAAGCTGAGACTTAAAAATCTCTAGGGATGGAGACTCCACTACTTCCCGAGGTAACCCATTCCAGTGCTTCACCACTCTCCTAGTGAAATAGTTTTCCTAATATCCAACCTGGACCTCTCCCACCACAACTTGAGACCATTGTTCCTTGTTCTGCCATCCATCACTACTGAGAACAGCCTTTCTCCAGCCTCTTTGGAACCTCCCTTCAGGAAGTTGAAGGCTTCTGTCAAATCCCCCCTCACTCTTCACTTCTGCAGACTAAACAGACCCAACTCGCTCAGCCTCTCCTCTTAGGTCATATGCTCCAGCCCCCTAATCATTTTGGTTGCCCTCCACTGGACCCTCTCCAATGCGTCTACATCCTTTTTGTAGTGGGGGGCTCGGAACTGGACACAATATTCCAGATGTGGCCTCACAAGAGCAGAGTAAAGAGGAATAATTACATCTCTGGATCTGCTGGCAATGATCCTCTTAATGCAACCTAATATGCCATTAGCCTTCTTTGCTACAAGGGCACACTGTTGACTCATATCTAGCTTCTCATCCACTGTAACCCCCAAGTCCTTTTCTGCAGAACTACTACTTAGCTGGTTGGTCCCCAGCCTGTAACAATGCTTGGGATTCTTCCGTCCCAAGTGCAGGACTCTGCACTTGTCCTTGTTGAACCTCATCAGATTTCTTGTGGCCCAATCCTCCAATTTGTCTCAGTCACTCTGGACCCTATCTCTGCCCTTGAGTGTATCTACCCCTTCCCCTAGCTTAGTGTCATCCGCAAACTTGCTGAGGGTGCAATCCATCCCCTCGATCAGGTCATTAATAAAGATATTGAACAAAACCGGTCCTAGAACCGAACCTTGGGGCACTCCGCTAGAAACCGACCGCCATCCTGACATCGAGCCATTGATTACTACCCGTTGGGCCCGGCCTTCTAGCCATCTTTCTATCCAGCTTACCGTCCATTTATCCAATCCACATTCCCTTAACTTGCTGGCAAGAATATTGTGGGAGACCGTATCAAAAGCCTTGCTAAAGTCAAGGTATTTCACATCCACTGACTTTCCCATGTCTACAGAGACAGTCACCTCATCATAGAAGCTAATCAGATTGGTCAGGCATGACTTGCCCTTTGTGAATCCATGCTGACTATTCTTGACCACTGGCCCCTCTTCCAAGTGCCTCAAAATGGATTCCTTAAGGTTCCCTTCCATGATTTTTCCAGGGACCGAGGTAAGACTGACCGGGCTATAGTTCCCTGGATTGTCCTTCTTCCTTTTCTTAAAGATGGGCACTATATTTGCCTTTTTCCAATCATCCGGGATCTCTCCCGAGCTCCACGACTTTTCAGGGACCGAGGTAAGAGTGACCGGGCTATAGTTCCCTGGATTGTCCTTCTTCCCTTTCTTAAAGATGGGCACTACATTTGCCTTTTTCTAATCATCCAGGATCTCTCCCGAGCTCCACGACTTTTCAAAGATAATGGCCAAAGGCTCCTCAATGACATTGCCAACTCCCTCAGTACCCTTGGATGCATTAAGTCCGGATCCATGGATTTATGGACGTTTAGCTTTTCTAAATAGTTCCTAACCTGTTCTTTACCCACCAAGGGCTGTCCATCTTCATCCCATCTTGCATCAGTTAGCGCATTAATCTGGGAGCTGACCTTGTCTGTGAAGACATTGTCACAGAAAGCATTGAGTACTTCAGCTTTCCCCACATCATCTGTCACTAGGTTACCTCCTTCATCCAGTAGAGGCCCCACACCCTCTCTGATCACCTTCTTCTTGCTAACATGCCTGTAGAAACCTTTCTTGTTATCCTTCAAATCCTTTGCCAGTCGCAATTCCAACTGCGCTTTCGCCTTCCTGATAACCCCCAGCATTCTCGAGCTATACATTTATACCCCTGCCTGGTCATTTGTCCAAGTTTCCACTTTTTGTAAGCTCCCTTTTTGTGCTTAAGTTCACCAAGGATTTCCCGTGTAAGCCAATCCGGTCTCCTACCATGTTTGCTTCTTTTCTATGCATTGGGATAGTTTCTTTCTGTGCCTTCAATAAGGCTTCTTTAAAATACTGTCAGCTCTCCTGGACTCCTTTCCCCTTCATGTTATCATCCCAGGGGATTCTGCCCATCAGGTCTCTGAGGGAGTCAAAGTCTGCTTTTCTAAAGTCCAAGGTGTGTATTTTACTACTCTCTTTTCTTCCTTTGATCAGGATCTTGAAATCTACCATCTCATGATCACTGCTTCCCAGGTTGTCACCCACCTCTACTTCCCCTATTAGTTCCTCCCTGTTTGTGAGCAGAAGGTCAAGCTGCGCACGGCCCCTGGTCGGATCCTTCAGCACTTGTATCAAGAAGTTATCCCCAACATTCCAAAAACTTCCTGGATTGTCTGTGTACTGCCGTATTGGTTTCCCAACAGATGTCAGGGTGATTAAAGTCTCCCATGAGAACCAAGGGGGATGGATCAGGGGGGATGGATCAGCTGAAGCTCCCTCCTATCCTTCCTAAAGGGAACTTGGGGGGTGGAAGGCTCAGGACTGTGACAGTCTTGACCAGAGGTGAGGGGAACCCGCCCCTCTCACCTGCCTGCTGATTCTTTTTTCTGTATGGTTTTAAGGGAAGAAGTCCCATTTCAAGCATATCCCATTTTCCTGGAATAATCATACTCTTACAGTGCTTTAAGTTTTGATAAGAGGAAGCTGTATGGCAACTTTGCCAGTCCTAGCTCTTACTGTTTAGGAGCAAAAACTTGAAAAAAACAAAACAAATAGTCTAGTAGCACTTTAAAGACTAACAAAGCATGTAGATGGTAACATGAGCTCTTTTTTTTTTTTTTTTTAAGGAGCAGTTGTTGAACAGAGGCAGACAGATAAACTCTCTCAAATATATAGTAAATTAGGAAAACAGGGTGTCCGGAATGGGGCTCGAAGACTTTGGAGGAATAAGATCATGCCCAAAAAATGAAAGCTCAAATAGATGTGATTACTCAAACTAGCAGTCTCAACACAGATGCCCTTAAGGCATTCTGGTATCTCCATGAATCACATGCCATTGCAGAAAATCTTATGCCTTCTCAGCATTATTGACATGATTTCAAGAGTTATAGAGTCTGAAGTAGCAACTAAAATTAAACAAAGCATCATCAAATACTCTATCACACTCTCCTCAGTGGTTGAGCATGTCCAGCAGTGACTGCTCCTAAGAACTCATGAGGCGATTAGTTAGCTACTGAAGGTCAATTGATATCTGTGGCCCTGCCCAACTTTGTAGAATTTGTGCTGTGTGTTTGATGGGGGTGTTGAAGACTTGCTTGTTGTAAAGCCACACCCAGACCTGCCAAAAGGGAGAGAAAAGGGGGTAATTGCCCCAAAACACAGTGATTCAAAAGCACCTGGGGCTCCTGGCCACTGTTACTGCTGCAGCAGCAGCACCTAGGGCCCTAAGCCCTTTAAATTGCTACTGGACACTGCAGGTTGGGTGAGTGGTGTAGTGTGCTCTGGGCAATGCTGAGGACTGACTACCCTGGCCCCACCCCTTCCAGCTGAGGCCCTCTCCCTTCCAGGAGCATGGAGCTGTTTTCCCCCCTCCCACTCACACACACACACTTTGCTCAGGGGCCCAGAATCTGTCGGCTCCCAGAGCCATATCATGACTCAGACCAGCAGAATATTTTTTCAAGATGAACACCACCAGGGATGCTCTGGGGTGAGCACCCTCTGGCAGTTTCCTATAAGCTCCCCCCAGTGCAGCGCACCCAACATAATCAGCTGTTTCACAGCTGGCAAGTGGCTGGGCGGGAAAGAGAAGAGCAAGGATTCAGTACATTCAGGGGATGGGCAGAACTGGGTGGCAAGAGGTAGGGTGTGGACTATGCAGAAGTCGATACCTTGTGAACAAGTGGAAATCTGATGAACTTTTTTGTTGTTGAAAACTGGCAACTTGTTTAAAAAACACTTTTCACAGTTAAGGTGTTATTTTCACACATTTCTTGCTTCAAAAATATTTAAAATGATTTTTTTTAAATCTATTGAAATAAAAAGTTGATTTCCTGAATTGAAATTACTTATTTAAAAATTTAAAGGAACTGGGGTTTTAAACATGTTTTTAATCATTGAAAATGAAACAAAAATGTATTGATTGATCCAAACTGAATTTCTCTGACCCCCCAGATTTGTAGTTTATACAAATTTTCAACATACCTTTTGGGTTTGGTTCAGAATGGAAAACTAGATAGAAGTGTAAAGCCAATGGACTTAGTTTGTTAGCAAGTGGGATTGAACCTGAGAGGCTAGTCTCTACTGAGTGCACTAACAGCCGCTGACTCTTAACTAAGACTTCACTCTTCCCTGTTAGAGATCTCAGCATGAAATTTGGAGACTGGTCTTCCAAAGCACAAAAAAGAAACTCTGGTGTTTTTTTCTTATTTCATACTTTCAGAGAGCCAGTTGGGAGCGATAAGCGACTGACAAGTGTCTGAAGGAACTTTCCTAAAGACCTTCACAAGACACTAACCCTTCCAAACAAGATGATCTTGCCTGGCAGTACTGATTAGAGCTTTAGAAGGCAAACTGACTGACAAAACATTTTTTACAAGACCCAACAATTAAGTTTCATAGACCAGAAACCCAGCAGATGATGGCTATCTCTGAAGGTGGAATACCCATGCTTAGTTACAAAAACCTTGAAATTATTCATCCCATTTTTGTCCTTGTATTCCTGCAAGTCAGACTTCTCATTTACAATGAGGATAAAAACAAAGTAGCACAGTCAACTGCTTGAAAGATGAAAGATGCTTGAAAGATTATTTTCCAAGGTCATCCTCAAGCATCACTAAGATAGGCACAATTACCACACTGAATTTTGAGTGAACTGAAAATATCTTCCTTCCTTCAATAATTAAAATCTCTTTTCAAATATATTTCTGATATTGTTATAGGTACAATACTCATTGTGAAATTATTGTGGTCTTTGAAGAAAGCAGCCATGGAATATTTCTGAGTCTGAAAGCAGCACATCAGCTCTGCAAGTTTCCAGTGTATCCTCTTTGTACTTTCATCCTCAAATACAAAGGCTAATTATGGCATGTCTACACAGCAGTGTTATTTTGAAATAATTCATGTTATTTCAAAATAACTAAGTGATCATCTATACAGCAAGCCCGTTATTTCAAAATAATTTTGAAATAATGGCCTTCTTATTCTGAATTCTGTAACACTCATTTTACAGGGAATAATGGATGGCCAACAGCCTAAGTCAGAGGAGCTACATGCACACTGTAATCATTTCAGTCCGTGGGTGGCCTCGCTGCTTCCCTACAACTAGTCTCAGAGCCCCGTCATGGGATCAGGGCAGGGCGAACAAATAAACAGTAGCAGTTTATGAGCCAGGCCCTGAGATCAGGGTGGGGCAAACAAACAAACAGGTAAGTAATCCAAAGGGTTCCAGGGTGCAGGCCTGTCTGCAGGCTGAGCCAGGGGTCATGTCTCCTTGCTGGCAGAGAGCCGACAGGTGCAAGTGGTTTCTCCCTTCAGAGGGAACCTGCCACCCAAGGGAAAGGGTGACCAGGGGGCCGGGGACGAGGGGGGGAGGGACACAGGTCCTCCCGCTCCACTGTGTCCCAGCCTAGGGCCCTAACAGCAGCAGCACCGGCTGCTACTGGGTTGGCGGGGATCTTGGCTGCAACATGCTGGTCCAGTCAGTGGGCTAGTGAGGATCGGGACCGCAACACACAGCCCAGCTGACCTCAATGTCCTCGGCCGACACGAGGCCAGCTCCCCCGGGCTACCTTCCAATCTCCCCTGGGGTCGTACCTGTCTCCAAGTCTGGTCGGCAAGCTCTGCAGGGGTTGAAAAAGCTGGCAGGGTATCCATAAGTTCCGGGGATAGCTCAAACAGAGGTTCAGGGGGCCCAGCCCATTCTTCTGGGCCTGGTCTGGGTCCTGGGGATCCAGGATAGAACTCAGGCTTTAGCAGGAATCTCTGCAGCCTTCCATAGTCACTGGGCTCTAGCAGTGTTCACGGCAGCCTGGAACAGTTGTTGGGGCACAGTCGTCCCACTGGGGGTGGCAGGGCAAAGTTCTCCTTTGCCTCTGGAGCTTCAGCCAAGCCTCCTCTCTGCTCAGCTGCTGGGCTCTAACTGAGCTGGGAGCTCCCTCTCTTATACTTCCAGTCTCGCCCTTCTACTTCCTCTGGGCAGGGCCAGGGTGCTCTGGCACCACCCACCAAAGGGGGTTTAGGGGAACTTCCTCCTCTGGGTCATCAGGAGGCCACGCTGCCTCCTTACAACACCCAAAAGCAGGTGCACATGAAGGTAAAGGAGCTCAGGCAGGTCTATACCAGTGCCAGGCAGCACAACTCCCACGTGGAGCTGCACCCAAGACCTGTCACTACTTTGAGCAGTTCCACTGCATCCTGCGGGGGAGGGAAGTTGTGGACTCTGGGAGGGAGACACCCATTGGCACCCTCTAAGAGGGCAGGCCTGCAGCTGAGGAGGAGGAGCAGGCCACTGATACCACAGTGCCTGCAGCCAGAAGACGGGACCCTTCTCCCCCAGGATGTTGGCCAGGGATTGGATGAAGCCGGGGAAGGCCCATCAGGTGAGCTCCATTACTTTCCCTAAACACGCACGGTGGTGGCGGTGGATGGTGAGGGGCTTGTGATTCTTGCTCAGCCTTCTCAGCCGGGGGATCGTGCAGCAGCCTGTGCACATGGATACACGTGGAGCACCACTCCAGAGCACATAGCCTCAATGAGCCTGCCTCAGAGGACCCTTGTGCTCCTGCTCACAGGGTTTCTGGAGAGGCCTGCCTTACTCCCGACTCTGTGGTGGGACACTCTACCACCACAAGCCACCACTAAGGAGGCTGGGGTCAGTGACACACACACACACACACACACACACACACACACAGCAGTGCCATGCACAGCACATGGGCATGACTGCTCTCTCAGGGCAGAATGTGCTCCCGGGCAAACACTGTGAGACAAAGGACACTGAGCCCCTGGTAGGGGAGCCTGCTGGGAGGGAAAGGAAGTAGAGGGGACTCCAGTAGCACCATCCCCGGCAAGCAGAGTCTGCCGCTCACACATACCTTCCCCACCAGCCTCTCCCCTCTCCTCCAGCAGGCAGAGATAGAAGTTCTCTCCCTGTGGGACGCTGCTACTGCCAGACCCAGCGTGTGCACAGCACAGAGAGAAGCTGAGGCACTCCATTGCCCCTTCCCACCCAGACTCTTGGCCTGGCCAGCACCTTCCTATGCCTGCTCATTCCTGGGATGTGGGGGTAATGTGGCTCCCCACATGGATATCTGTGCCCTTGCAGGAAGGGGCCCACTGTGTAGGCCATAGATGGCCTTGCTCCATGCACATCACCTTCACCTGACCTGGGACCTTTTGGTGTTGCCTCAGAAATGAGGGCTAGGCTTCATGCACCCTGTCTCCTGGGATGACTGCACTTCTCTTTGTTCTTTACAGCTGGATCTGCTGCAAGTGAGGTGCTCGCAACACCTCTCATGCCAGCCTCCCAACCCCATGGGAACTACCACGGCAGATAAGCCCATGAGGACCTGGAGCAGGAACATGTCACCCGCCTGTGTGGCCTTCAGCAGTCTCTGGAGCACCAAGACCAGTGGTGGGAAGCAGACCAGGAGCTGCATTGCACCACCTGGCGTGAGCTGACATAAGAGACCTGCATCATATGCACAGCATACACAGCTGCCACCAACCACATGGTCACTGCCATTGAGAGGTTGAGCAGCTGCCACCCTCTCCCTATTCCCACTCCTGCTCCTCTGACTTCTCCCCCTCACCTCCTCTGTGGCTGCTGAGGGCCCCGCACAAGAGGTGGTGGGACCACCCAAGGCAGGGGCCACTCCGAGCCCCATTCCTGAGCCTCTCCTCTCCCTTCCACCTCCTTCCTTCCAGGTTCTTTGCCCAGTTTTCATTACACCAAATAAACACAAAACATATTTCATTGTTGCAAACCAAAAAGTCTGCTTTATTGTGTCTGCAGGGGAGGGAAGGGCAGGAAGGGAGGACAGGGGAAGGGAAGGGTGGGGAGGAAAGGCACACTGGAGCATTGCAGAGGCCCCTTGTGTGGAGGCCCAGGGGAGAATCTCACAAGTGTCCTTGGCTAAAACTCTCCCTCAGGGCATCCCAGATGTGCATAGCCCCCTGATGGGCCTGCTGGGTGGCAGCTGTGTGCAGCTCCTCAAAAGCCCTGGTGAGCCACTCTGCCTCTGTCCCCCACCCTGTCAGAAATGTCTCCCCCTTATTCTTCCCAAATATAGTGGAGGACACAAAACACCACCACCATTTTGGGGGAGGTTCTGCTCACCAATGTCCAGCTGGGTGAGGAGGCAATGGAATCTCCCTTTGAGACACCCAAAGATGCCCTCAACCACAATGTTGGTCCTGCTGAGCTTGGCATTAAATCATTCCTTGGTGGGGTCCAGGTATCCTATGTAGGGTTTCATAAGCCATGGGAGCAAAGGGTAGGCTGTGTCCACCACAATGCACATCAGCATGTCCATGTCCCTGACCCTGACAGTGCAGTCAGGGAAAAAAAGTACCAGAGTGCAGATTCAGATAGAAGCTGGAGTTCCTAAAGATGCCAGTGTCATGCACCCTCTCCAACAACCCAACATTAATGTCCGTGAAGCAGCCATGGGGGTCCATGACGGCCTGCAGGACCATGGAAAAGTACCTCTTCCAGTTCATGTTGTTGGATGCCCAGTGGTCAGGGGCCCAGATGGGGGTGGAATCAATGCCCCCCCCCTTAGTTAGGGAACCCCAGGGCAGAAAAGCCAGTGATGATTGGGTCCACATTGCCCAGGAGGATGAGCCTGACCAGCAGGATGGTGTGGATGGCTCTCACCACCTGAAAAAGTAGACAGAGAATCAGATGGTTGCCAGAGTCCTCAGGAGGTCCCCAAGCCCAACCCTCCTTCTCCCACACACCAGGTCCAACCCCAACTAACCCCATCCCCCTGCTGGGCTTTGTGAAGCCGGGACTGGAAAACCTCCCAGGGTAAGGAGCTTCCACTATCACTCCCCCACCCTTCCCCAGGGTACCCCATTGCAACAGTTCACTACCCTTCCAATAACATAGTAAGAGAGTCATACTTGCATGAGCATGGTCCCGACAGTCAATCTCCCCATACTGAACTGGTTCCTGATGGAGCAGTAGCTGTCCAATGTGGCGAGCTTCCAAACAGCAATGCCGACAGACTTCTGGAAGCTAGGGTTGCTAGATGGTTTCACCAAAAATACCGGACCCAAAAAGCACCAGGCTGCAGAAATGCAGTTGTGGCTCCTTTAATTGCCGCTCCCTGCATTCCCCCATCCCCAACGCGTATCCATCGGGCAACAAGCCAGGAAAAGCAGAAATTACTGGACATTTTATATGTCCAGTATTTTCTCAATTTCTTTATCAGACAGAAAGTGCAAATACCAGACTGTCCGGTTCAATACCAGACACCTGGCAACCCAGCTGGAAGCAGGTTGCAGTCAGGTGTCCTGTTGCTGAAAGTCAGGTTTGAGCCACTCACACAGCTCCAAGAAGGTGTCCTTCCACGTGCAGAAATTCTGGAGTCACTACTGGTTGTCCCACTGCTCCATGACAATCCGGTCCCACCAGTTGGAACTGGTATTCTGTCACCAGAAGCAGCAGTGCATGGTGTGCAGGAGAGGGAAGGAGTGGCTGTGATGCATGAGCAGTATATGGAATGGGGTGAGAAGGGGCCCTGCAGGTAGCAGCAGGTCCTGGTTCTTCAGTGCCACAAGGGAAGCTTGCAAAAACTGCACCAGGAGGTGCATCATGAGGTCCAGGAGATGGTGACAGCTTTGCAGCAGGTCCGGCTCCATGGCAGAACTGCTGTGGTGTCTGCAAGAGCAACCAGAGCAGGCAGTGAATTGAGTTTGCCTACCTCCGTGAGGGACAGCAAAGGAGAGTAACCTGAGACATGATTGTACAGGGGGGTTCCTTTAAGCAAGAACCTCAGAAAGCAGCTACAGGAAGTGAGTGCTGTCCTGATGCTCCACCCAAAGTGCTGCTGGGGGAGATGGGGAGATGACTTAAATGTGATTGAGGCTCCAATCAGTGTGGACACTCTATTTCAAAATAGCTCAGCACTATTTCAATTGGCATTTGCAGTGTAGACACCCTATTTTTATTGTTATAGCTATTTTTATAGCTTATTCCAAAATAATACTGCTGTGTAGATGTACCCTCACAAATAGGAGCAGAAATACCTTTAAGAATGGTCACTCAAACAACCCACTTCCTTGGTGGTAAATGTGCCATTTCACTTTTTTTTTAAATAAAAAATAAAACTCAAATCTGCCCCTTAGGCATTATTAAAATCTTTTCCACTTTGGATGGCAAAACTCTTCAGGCTGATCCTAGACAGGAATTTCTGGTAATGGTTTTAAGTTCTGTAGTAGCAAATCAATCGTGTGGTTGATGTGGGGATTTTTTGGTTTGTTTGTTACTGAACCTTGGTTTTAAAAAATCATCTTTCAAAATCAGCACAGAAGGGAATTTCAAGCTGAACAGCAAAGAAAAAATGAAAAGGGAGGTAGGTCCAGTTTTACTCGTTAACCCTCATTTCAACTTACTATAATAGACCCCTTCCCTCTTTCACGCTTCTTCCCCCAAACTGAGAGATTCAGTGAACAAGAAGTAGCAGAAATATTTCACAGACAGATTTCCCCAACACATACACACACACACACACACACACACAAAAGGCTAGATAAAACATATTCCACCCCAACATGCATGTGTGCGTGTGCACACACCAGGTTCTGTGCTGCATCTTTTAGGCTTTGAGCCACTTTTGCCTCTCATTTCCTCAGCTTGCTCCAGCAGCCAGCCTCCAGCACTAAGGAGAGTAATCCCAAGAGCTGCACTAATTTATGGTAATTTTGAGCTGCCCTGCAGCCCAGAATAGCCAGAGAGTTCTGCACTTCTGCCACTCCTGCCCATCAGCCACACTCTGAGTCCAAGAGTTATGATTTGGGTCATGTAAAGTTATGGTCCAAATGTTATGTTGCTCCTGCCCAGAAGAGAATTCCTCAAGGGAGACCCAGTAATATCAAAGAGAACTGTACCTACAACTCTGAGGAGATTATTTAACCCTTTGAGCCGCAATAGGAAAGGGCCTCAACTAGATAATTCAAATAAACCTCCATCTCTCTCTCTCTATAAAAAACTTTTCCATGGGATGACAGAGTGACATTATGCATCACTCTATATCCTGCAAGCTATGCAGCCTCCCACTCCCCCATGCTCAGGGTGGGTGCAGGAGCCTCATGGCCTCTGGCCAGGCCCCGCTCAACCCCCACCCTCGGCAGACAATTGGGGTGGGGGAGAGCCAGGTCTGCCGTGGCAAGCCCTTGGCCCAGCCCAGCCCCCTGGTGGCTGGGGAGAGAGAGACAGGCCTGTCACAGCGAGGCCTTGGCCCAGCCTGACCCAACCCCCCAGCAGACAAGAGGACAGAGCCGGGCCTGGCAAGGCCAGGGGAAGAGAGCTGGGGTGGGGGGAGGCAGTAGAGTTGGGGATGGCATGGCTTCAGCCCTGCCCAGCAGCCAGGAGTAGGGGGGAGAGCTGGGGCTGGCCTGGCCTTGGTCACCCCCACTTTCCCCCCAGTGGCTAGGGACAGAGCCAGGCACAGCATGGTTTCGGCTTGGTGTAGCTTCACCTCAGCCCCTCCCAGTGGCTGGGTGAAGGGGAGGGGGAAAGGCTGGGCCCACCCTGAACCCTCCCCGGTGACCAGGGGGAAAGCTGGGTGTGACCTCACCCAGGCCTCACTCCCTGGCAGCTGGGGGGAGCAAAGAGCCAGGGCTGGCTGGGGGGAGCAAAGAGCTGGGGCTGCCTCAGTTGGGGATAGGGTTGCCAAGGGTCCGGTTTTAAACTGGACAGTCTAGTATTTGAGCTTTCTGTTCAGGAAACAAATTGAAAAAATATAAATGAGAAAATATAAATGTCCGGTATTTTCTAAATAAGATGGAATGTAGATTGTGATGTCATGTCAAGTGTGTCTGGTATTTTTGTTGAAACCATCTGGCAACCCTAGTCGGGGGGGTGGGGAGGAAAGGGGAGAACTGGGCCCATCCTGTGCCCTCCCCAGCATTCCAGGACATGGGATAAGAGCCAGGGATGGGGTGGCCTCAACTCCTCCCAGGGGGAAGACCTGGGGACAGGGTGGCCTCGGACCATCCCCAGTGGCGGGGGCAGGGAGAAGCTGGGGCTGGGGCAGCCTCGGCCCGGGCCCTCCCTGACCAAGAGGGGAGTTGGTGAGCATAAAGAGAAGGGGGCATAGTCCCCTAGTAATTCTAATAATAAGCAATTAAAGCAAATATATTCCATGGTACAAATCGAGGGTACCCTGAATGCATTTAGGCAAATACACAAATGCTCAATCTACAGAACTGGTCTAATGTATCTCAGTATTATAAATCCACTTAATTCTGGAACTGACAACAACCACTATATCTATCGAGTCCCTTGAGAAAAAGAGCACATTTGTATTGTGGCGCAATTTAATTTGCACAGTTCAAACCAAAACTCGGCAGTGAATGGTGAGCCATGGGCCAAATAATCATTTTCTTTGATGCTTTTAAAGATTTCCTGAAGGCAGTTGGCTAAACATCTCAGATGCAGGAAACTTTTATACAAATATCTGCAAGACAAGCAATTATACTTCAGTCAACACTCAGGGACAAATGTCTCACTGCTTGGTAATGAACTGCCCCATTGTAAAATTTTACTCCCACAATGTGGCTTACATGGTAAGTTGTTTAACTGGAAAGAGTACACCTTTTAAAAGGCAAATACCTGCCCTTCTTTGTCCTTGTCTAAACTGGGAATTTGTCCCAATTATAGTTTTAACTAGAAGATTTACCCACCATTGCTCGGGTCCTTAATTCAATTAACCTCAGCCTTCGCTCACTGCAGCAGCTTGGGGTTAGCAAGAAGAAGGTGATCAGCGAGGCTGTGGGGCCCCTACTGGATGTGGGTGGTAACCTAGTGACAGATGATGTGGGGAAAGCTGAAGTACTTAACGCTTTCTTTGCCACTGTCTTCACGGAAATGGTCAGATGCCAGACTAATGCGCTAAGTGATGCAATATGGGATGAAGGTAGACAGCCCTTGGTGGGGAAAGAACAGGTTAGAAACTATTTAGAAAAGCTAAACGTACATAAATCCATGGGTCCAGACTTACATCTGAGGGGTACCGAGGGAGTTGGCAAATTGAGGAGCCTTTGGCCATTATCTTTGAAAAGTCGTGAGATCGAGAGATCCCGGATGATTGGAAAAGGCAAATGTAGTGCCCATCTTTAAGAAAGGGAAGAAGGATGACCCAGGGAACTATAGGCCAGTCAGTCTTACCTCAGTCCCTGGAAAAATCATGGAGCGGATCCTCAAGGAATCCATTTTGAAGCACTTGGAAGAGGGGAACTGGCTCTGTGGGTATGGGGAAGTCAGTGGATGTGATATACCTTGACTTTAGCAAGGCTTTTGATACGGTCTCCCATAACATTCTTGCCGGCAAGTTAAGGGAATGTGGATTGGATAAATGGATGGTAAGATGGACAGAAAGTTGGCTGGAAGGTCGGGCCCAGCAGGTAGTGATCAACGGCTCGATGTCAGGATGGCGGTCGGTTTCTAGTGGAGTGCCCCAAGGTTCGGTTCTGGGACCGGTTTTGTTCAACATCTTTATTAATGACCTGGATGAGGGGATGGATTGCACCCTCAGCAAATTTGCAAATGACACTAAGCTAGGGGGAGAGGTAGACACACTGGAGGGAAGGGATAGAATCCAGAGTGACTTAGACAAATTGGAGGATTGGGCCACAAGAAATCTGATGAGGTTCAACAAGGACAAGTGTAGAGTCCTGCACTTGGGACGAAAGAATCCCAAGCATTGTTGCAGGCTGAGGACCAACTGGCTAAGTAGAAGTTCTGTAGAAAAGGACCTGGGGGTTACAGTGGATGAGAAGCTGGATATGAGTCAACAGTGTGCCCTTGTAGCAAAGAAGGCTAATGGCATACTCAGTTGCATAAAGAGGAGCATTGCCAGTCGATCCAGAGTTGTAATTATTCCTCTTTACTCGGCTCTGGTGAGACCACATCTGGAGTATTGTGTCCAGTTCTGGGCCCCCCACTACAAAAAGGATGTGGATGCATTGGAGAGGGTGCTGTGGAGGGCAACCAAAATGATTAGGTGGCTGGAGCATATGACCTAAGAGGAAAGGCTGAGCGAGTTGGGTCTATTTAGTCTGCAGAAGAGAAGAGTAAGGGGGGATTTGATAGCAGCCTTCAACTTCCTGAAAGGAGGTTCCAAAGAGGCTGGAGAAAGGCTGTTCACAGTAGTGATGGATGGCAGAACAAGGAGCAATGGTCTCAAGTTGTGGTGGGAGAGGTCCAGGTTGGATATTAGGAAAAACTATTTCACTAGGAGAGTGGTGAAGCACTGGAGTGGGTTACCTAGGGAAGTAATGGAATCTCCATTCCTACAGGTGTTTAAGTCCTGGCTTGACAAAGCCCTGGCTGAGTTGATTTAATTGGGATTGGTCCTGCCTTGGGCAGGGTGCTGGACTTGATGGCCTTCTAAGGTCTCTTCCAGCTCTAAGATTCTATGATTCTATGTGAAAAGCACCACTTCATGGCCACGCAGCTTCAGCAGGCACACTTGGTTGGGGCAGGTCTAGGTACATCTCCCTGCTGTGCTTCCCAGCCTGAGTGAGGAATGGAGCCGATGGTGCACTTTCCCTTACTTCCTGTCAAAGGGAAAAGGCTGAAATGCTCCCCTACAAATTGGTGGGGAGGATCTGCAGCCCTCCCGCAAAGGATGCCTGAGGGTGAGAGGCTCAGGGCTCGGGCAATCCTGGATGGGGAAAAGATGCTCAAAGTTAGCACCTTTCACCTTGCTGGTGATTCTGTCTCTTTTCTGTATGGTTTTATGCATCCCTGTACTCGGAGGGGGGGAGCTTCAGCACCCACCACCTAATAACCAAACCTTGACCTTGCTTTAAGTTACGATAAGAAGCTGTATCCCAAAGTTGGTGATCTTAGCTCTTACCATTTAGGAGGAGTTCTTTTTATGTGTTCCCACACAAATCAGGGGGGAGCAGTTCCCACCCCCTCCACATACACACACAACCAAACCCTTACCTTGTTTTAAGTTATGAGAAGAGGAAACTGTATCCAAAGTTAGTAGTTCTAGCTCTTACCATTTAGGAAGAGTTCTAGAACAAATGGATGTATGGACAGACAGACTTGCTCACTCAGGGAATGTCTAGAATACATGCCTCTGCTGACAGAGGCATGTAAATTAGACTACCCAACATAGTCAATGAAGTGGGGATTTAAATATCCCTGGCTTCATTAAAATAAAAATGGCCGCCGTGCTGTGCCAGCTCAGCTGATCATCGGCACAATGCAGCAGTCAAGACATGGATCGGTCGAGAGGAAAGCCTTTGCCGACCGATCCCTTATGCCTCATGAAACGAGGTTTACAGGATCGGTCAGCAAAGGCTTTCCTTGCCAACCGATCCACGACTTGACTGCAGCATTGTGCCGACGATCAGCTGAGCCGGCACAGTGCAGTGGCCATTTTTATTTTAATGAAGCGGGGGATATTTAAATCCCCGCTTCATTGACTATGTCGGGTAGTCTAATTTACATGCCTCTGCTGGCAGAGGCATGTATTCTAAACATACCCTCAGATAAAAAAACTCTCTCAAATATAGAGGAGATGTAGTCAGCCACCATTGTGGCTGCACTCATGCAAGCCCTTAGAATCCTCAGACAGCTGAACCATGCTGGAAACAAGGGTAAGCCCCACCCTTGTTTGTTCCTTCCATGGTGCTATGCAAACAGCCTCACTCTCTGTAGTGACCAGGCCCTAGGCAAAATATAAGAAGATACTTATCTTTAGAAAACCATGAACATGGCATTTAAAATGTGAAACCATACATATATATAATTGAATTATTTTATAAGCACCAGAAAAAATTGGGATATTAACAGCAACTTTACATTCACTAAAATAAATTTCACTTGATATGTATTAGGCAAACTAAAGATTATTTGCTATTCTGTAGTCTGGAAATTGAAGGTGATAAAGAAGCAGGTTATGCATTTGATGAGTAGCTAAACATCCTTTAGCCAATCAAATAGCTGTTCATCATCTAGCTCTACAGCTATGCATACTGGCTTGATACTGACAGAGTTATGAATATAAACTACACTATCTGTCTTCAAAATGTCAGGGGCTGACAATTTTTATTGAACAGGGAAATGTAGCCACGATATATAATTTAAATATAAACAGCCGGCAATTTCTAGAAATACAAAACTATATGAAATTAACATTGTTCTTTGCAAACTGTTCTTAGACAAAATTAGGAGATTTGAAGCCAGCAAAGCTGTGTTCACACCAGTTCTTGAAAAAGGAAGAAGAGAGTTTCAGCCACCTGGACACAGCCTACTCAAGCGCACAATATTTGGAAATCAAGGACAGTAGAATGCCATCTGTAGTGGAACTCCTACTGATCAATGACAACTGTGTACCAAAAAGCACTCTAGAATTTTTAATATATCAGTTTAGTCTGCAACTAATATGCAACTATTTAGTATATAAATGTAGGTACAAAAAAGGCATTGCAAGTGAATTTCATCATGGCTTTCTATATCAAAGAAAGAACCATTTTACATAACTAGTGATAGGTGTTGTTTACTACATAGTATAAGAATCCTTTAGTACACTTATTTAAAAAAAAGACTTATTCCCCCACAGATTTTTACTTACATATTTTTAAAACTATTCATTAAACTCCTGGGTAACCATCCATCCAAACAGAACAAGCATTAGTGCTGTTCTAGGCCTCAATCCACATGAGTAGAACTTCGGGCCTTCTTGAACCTCACTGTTATCAATTGTTCCACGCAAGTTGATGGGGCCCCCCAGCACAAATAGATTTACACAACTGGAACCCAAACATCAGAGTTGTTGACTCGAGTCCCACAACTTGAACTCGAGTCCGACTTAAGTCACCTAGGTGACTTGACTTGAGACTCGACTCGGGTTCATTGTTTGTGACTTGAGACTAGACTTGAGACTTGTTAATTTTGTTAAATCGACTTGGTGAAAAAATTGTCCGAAAATGCCGATATTGATGGCTTGTACAAAAGTGACTTGACATTTTTTAAATTAAGACTTGAGACTCGACTTGGGACTTGACTCGAAAGTGACTTTAGGGACTTGAGACTCAACTTGAGACTTGAACTGTAGTGACTTGAGACTCGACTTGGACTTGACAATGATGACTTGAAGACAACACTGCCAAACATGCTACAAATTGCTAACTGTTTGCAAGCCATCTGCAGGTATGTAGAAAGTTATGAATACATTGGGGAGTATTGTGATCTGTTTGCAGAAACAATGAAAAGGCAAAACACATCGTGGGTGATTATTTCCACAGCACTGCAGCATTGATTTTTCTGAAGTCTGAAATACTAGGACAGCTTTTGCACCACTGGTGAAGAAACCCTAAAAAACCTGTGACTCCCACAGAAAATCACCATAACACCAAAAACTAGAGAGGAAAAAGTAATTGGGAGCAGTGGTTGGCAACCTATTTATCATTGTGGACCACAGCCTGAGAACCATAGCATGCCTCCTCTCTACCCCCAAGCCCTATGTCCAGAGCCTCCCATACAGACATCCCTCCACAAGTGGGGCTAGGAGCAGAGCCCTAGACAGGGACCCAGCAGCAGGGACAGTGGACCCAGCCCAGCCACAGCAGAGGTGCCAGATCTGCCACATGAGGCTAGGCAGGCCAGACCCCACTACACAGGGCAGCTGGACAGAAGGGAACCAGAACCATGCCACACAACCCAGAGGCCTTTGGTTGCAGCTGTGTTCTAATTAAGCCACATGCTGCCCACACATTGAGAACCACTGCAGAAGACACTGTCTGTAGCTTTGACATTTATTTTACCATGCGTAGGCTGTGTCTATACTACAAAATTAAGGGGACCTAATTTATTTTGGCATTATAGGAGATGACTCAGGGGGGACACAAGAGGGACACTGGCCATATGACTGGTCCCCACATGACTCCTCCTTGCGCCACCCCTAGGAGACTGTGGGACCCATGACAACCCCCCTTTCATCCTAGTCTCCACCTCTTCCTGCTCCGTCCCCAACCCCACTCTGCTGCTTCTGCCAAATCCCTTTTCCTGCTCTGTCTCTGCTCCACTTTTTGTCCTAAGCTCCCTCCCCTAAGTGACACAACCCAGGGGACTGGGAGGGGCCTTGAGCCTCAAACCCTCCAATGGATGGGATGCCTCTGTACTTGCTGCTGGCTCCTTGCCCCTCCTCCACAGCGATTAAGGGGGCTTGTGACCCTTAATGCCCCCCAAACACATTGCCCGTTTGAAAGACAACTGCCACAGTAATTACATCACTTGTATATATCCACCCTTCGATCAAGAGAGCTTATATCAATTAAGCTGTCAGTGTGAAGCATTATGGGATTGTTCCTGAGAACCAGTAACAGTTGATGTAAGCAAAGTAGCATCTACTGTCGCTGTGTCCACCAGCTTCATAGACCTTGCACTGTACCACTTGAGGAGGAAGTGTGAAATTAAAGAATAAACACATCCATAGTTAGATCATAGAATCATAGAATCCTAGGGCTGGAAGAGATCTCAGGAAGTCATTGAGTCCAGCCCCCTGCCCAAAGCAGGACCAACCCCAACTAAATCATCCCAGCCAGGGCTTTGTCAAGCTGGGACTTAAAACCTCTAAGGATGGAGATTCCACCACCTGCTAGGTAACCCATTCCCGTACTTCACCACACTCCTAATGAAACAGTTTTTCCTAATATCCAACCTAGACCTTCCCCACTGTAACATGAGATCGTTAATGCTTGTTTTACCATCCCTCAGTAATGAGGACAGCCTCTCTCCATCCTCTTTGGAACCTCCCTTCAGGAATATGAAGGCTGCTATCTAATCCCCCTGACTCTTCTCTTCTGCAAATTAAATAAGTCCAAATCCCTCAGCTTCTCCTCATAGGTCATGTGCTCCAGCCCCCTAATCATTTTGGTTGCTCTCCGCTGGACCCTCTCCAAACCATCCACATCCTTTCTATAGTGGGGGGCCCAGAACTGGAAGCAATACTCCAGATGTGGTCTCACCAGTGCCGAATAAAGGGGAATAATCACTTCTCTAAATCTGCTGGATGCTCCTCCTAATGCACCCTAATATGCCATTAGCCTTCTTGGCTACGAGGGCACACTGTTGACTCATATCCAGCTTATCAACCACTGTAATCCCCAGGTCCTTTTCTGCTGAACTGCTACTTAGCTAGTCAGTCCCCAGCCTGTAACAGTGCTCCAGATTCTTCCATCCCAAGTGCAGGACTCTACATTTGTCCTTGTTGAACCTCATCAGATTTCTTTTCGCCCAATTCTCCAATTTGTCTAGGTCATGCTGGACCCTATCCCTACATATCTACTGGTCCCCTAGCTTAGTGTCATCCACAAACTTACTGAGGGTGCAATCCAACCACTTGTCCAGGCCATTAATAAAGATGTTAAACAAAACTGGACCTAGAACCAATCCTCTGGAGCACTCCGCTAGAAACCAAACACCAACCTGACACTGAGCTGTTGATCACTACCCTTTTGGCCCAACAATCTAGCCAGATTTCTTTCCACCTTACAGTCCATTTGTCCAATTCATACTTCCTTAATTTACTGGCAAGAAAATTGTGGGAGACCATAACAAAAGCTTTGCTAATGTCAAGGTATATCATATCCATTGACTTTCCCATGTCGACAGAGCCAGTTACCTCATCAAAGAAGCTAATCAAATTGGTCAGGAATGACTTGCCCTTGGTGAATCCAGGTTGACTATTCCTGATCACTTTCCCCTCTTCCAAGTGCTTCAAAATGGATTCCTTGAAGATCCCATCCATGATTTTCCGGGGACTGAGATAGGGCTGACTGGTCTGTAGTTCCCTGGATTGTCCTTCCCTTTTTTAAAGATGGTCACCTCCATCTTTAAAAATGGTTTGATGGTCACTACATTTACCTTTTCTGATCATCCGGAACCTCTCCCAATCTCCATGAGTTTTCAAAGATAATGGCCAAAGGCTCAGTAATGACATGTGCCAACTCCTTAGTACCCTCGGATGCATTAAATCTGGACCCATGGATTTGTGCATGTCTAACTTTTCTAAATAGTTCTTAACCTGTTCTTTCTCCACCAAAGACTGCCCACCTCGTGCCATACTGCATTGCCTAGTGCATTAGTCTGGAAGCTAACCTTGTCTGTGAAGACAGAGGCAAAAAAAGCATTGAATACTTCAGCTTTTCCCACGTCATCTGTCACTAGGTTAACTCCCTTTTCCAGTAAGGGCCACAGATACACTCTGATCACTCTCTTATTGCTAACATGCCTGAAGAAACCTTTCTTGTTACCCTTCACATCCCTTGCTAGCTGTAATTCCAATTGCACTTTTACCTTCTTGATAGCTCCCCTGCATTCTTGAGCAATATATTTATACTCCTTCCTAGTCATCTGTCGAAATTTCCACTTTTTATAAACCTCCTTTTTGTGTTTAAGCTTGCCAAGGATTTCACTAAGCCAAGCCAAGCTAGTCGCCTACCATATTTGCTTTTCTTACTGCACATTGGGATGATTTGTTCCTGTGTCTTCAATAAGGCTTCTTTAAAATACAGCCAGCTCTCCTGGACTCCTTTCCCCTTAATATTAGCATCCCAGGGGATCCTGCCCATCAGTTCTCTGAGGAAGTGAAAGTCTGCTTCTCTGAAGTCCAGGGGTGTATTTTGCTACTCTCCTTTTTTCCTTTTGTCAGGATCCTGAAATCTTCTCTCTCATAATAACTGCTGTCCAGTTTGCCACTCATATCTACTTTCCCTACTAGTTCCTCCCTGTTTGTGAGCAGCAGGTCAAGCTGATCATGGCCCCTGGTCGGTTCCTTCAGCACTTGTACCAGCAAATTATCCCCAACATTCTCCAAAAACTTCCTGAATTGTCTCTGTACTGCTGTATTGGTCTCCCAACAGATGTCAGTGTGATTAAAGTCCCCCATGAGAATCAGGGCCTGTGATCTGGAGGCTTCTTTTAGTTGTCTGAATAAAGCCTCGTCTATCTGATCCACCTGATCTGGTAGTCTATAGCAGACACCAACCACAATATCACATCTGTTGCTCCTGCCTCTAAACTTAAACCAAAGACTCTCAACAGGCATCTCTCCCTCTATATACTGGAGCTCTGAGCAATCTTTGGCTATGTCTGCACTAGCGGGTTCTTGTGCAAGAACTCTTGTGCAAGAACACGGCTACACTGCCATGTGCTTTTGCGCAAGAGCATCCATGGCAGTGTGGACGCTCTCTTGTGCAAAAAAACTCTAATGGCTATTTTAGCCATAGGGCTTTCTTGTGCAAGAAACCCCTGCCGTGCGTCCACACTGCCCTCTTGTGCAAGAGCTCTTGCACAAGAGAGCTTACACTTGTTAGAAAAGAACATAGCTCTTGCGCAAGAAGCCCTCTCTTACCACGCTTTACTGTAAATCTTTTTGCACAAGAGCAGGTGGGCAGTGTGGATGCTCTGCGGAAGAATGGCCGTTCTTGTGCAAGAACTCCTCAGTGTAGACATAGCCATACAGTTCTCTTCCATACAATGCAACTCCACCTCCTTTTCTCTCCTGCCTGTTCCTCCTGAACAGTGTATACCCTTTCATGACAGTCCTCCAAATATGTGAGTCGTCCCACCAAGTGTCAGTTATTCCAATCAAATCATAGTTCTTTGACTGTGCCAGGGCTTCTAATACTTCTTGTTTGTTTCCCAGACTTCTAGTATTTGTGTACAAACACCTTAGATAACTAGTTGATTGCCCTACCTTCTCCATTCAAATCAGGGATCCTCCTTTGTTGCTCCTTCTTCCTTGTGTTTCTTCCTGGTATCCCACTTCCCCACTTATCTCAGGGCTTAGGTCATCATCCTCCAATGAATCTAGTTTAAAGCCCTTCTCACTAGGTTTGCAAGCCTGCCTGTAATGATGCTCTTTCCTCTCTTGATTAGGTGGATCCCATCTTTTCCTAGCAATCTTTGTCCTTGGAACAGAGTCCCATGGTCAAAGAAACAAAAGCCCTCTCTCCAACACCACTTGTGCAACCACGCGTTTACTTCCATGATTTGACGAACCTGTGACGGGTCGCCCCCCGACCCGCACGGGAGAGGGTGGGGGCCGCCGCGCCGTGGGAAGCGGAGGGCAGACCCAAGCCCCTCCCGCGGCCGCGCGCAGGCAGGGAAGCCGGCGGGGCTGCGCGCGCCTCCACGCCTCCGCCGGCAGGGAAATGCTAGCCCCTCCCCGGCAGCCGCGCGCGTGGGGAGGGGCAGGGCTAGCCAACCGGGTCACAGCTGGCCACGCTGGTGCGCCGCCAGAAGGGGAGGGGCCCGGGGTGGCGTCCGACGTGGCGGGCCAGTTCAAAAGGGCCCGCCGCCAGCGGGGAAGGGGGCAGCCTCCTCGCAGGGAGGGAGGAGAAACCCCGGTCCCAGGACGGACCCCGAGGGACGCCGCAATCGGCAGCCAGCCTGGCGGCGGCCCCGAGCCTCCCGGGAAGGTCACCGCAGCTGGCGGTCAGCCAGCCCCGGCTCGGACGGCGGGTGGACCCCACTCCGACAGCCCTGGAGGGGGCAGCCAGGGCGGGAACGGACTCGGCAGCGGAACGGACGCCGAGGTATCGCCGGGACAACTGCAGACCGGACCGTCTGAACCGGGTAGGTCTCAGAGGTGGGGGCAACGACCGAGGAACCCGGGAAGGGAGGAAGGAGCCCGGGGCAGGCGCTTTTTGGCGACCGTGGGTAGATGGAGTTACGGGCGGAGTGACCCCGTCTACCGCTGCGTTGGCGAGCAAGCCCCGATGCTTAGGGCCCCGGGCTGGGACCCAGAGAGAGGGCGGGACCGGGTCCCCCTTCCTCCCTGCCGGAGGAGCCTCCAGCCTTGGGCGCCACCGGAGGGGGCACGCCTCAGAGCCAGGGGCCGCCCCGGGTAGGTACTGGATCAAGGGGCTCCATCCCCATCCCGCAGGGACAGGTGACAGGCGCAGGGTTCGCCGACCCCCCCTTCCGTCCAGGGAAGGGGTGATCGCACCCAATTGCCCGGACCGCCAACCAGGGGGCCGGGAAGGATACGGCCCAAAAGGGGGAAAAGGGGTCCGCTGAACCCCCCTCCCGGCCGGGGAAGGGGTGATCGCACCCCGAACCCCTCACAGAACCCTACCTGGTCCTTTTCCTTTGAAAGTAGGGTCTGAACCACCGCAGCCAGCTGAAAGGGCTGAGCAGCCATGGGTGTGGTTATGCTCACTCAAATTGTTTAGCCCTGCAAGATAATTAACTGTTGATATGTAAATACAGCTCATGCTGGAATGGGGAAGGAATCCGCGGTGTGGTTATGTAAATCCAATTCAGCCAGGCCTGATGGATGGTCAATTGTTAGAATGGAATGTGGTATATTGTAACTAATTTGGCTGTTGTGAGGTCACAAACCATGCTACCCCTAAATATAGGAACTGTAAAATATGACACCAATGCTTGCAGGAGAGACATCATCATTGTAAAGGGTCTCAAATGAACAAGCCTCCCCCATCCAGATTCGAGTGGACTGAGTTGGGGGGAAGGGCTTGAGCCAGCCAGTTTCATGTCTGCCAAGTGTGAGCTGTAAGACTGGTTCAACCTGTCTCCTTTCCCTTCTGTTCTATGGATGATCTAAAGCAGACTCCATAAGGAGTCTCTTTGTTATTCCAGTAGAAGCTGGAATCTTTTGGCTAGCCTAGGTGGTGGCTAAAAGCTGAAATTACTAAGGCTACATCTACACTGCAAGCTTCTTGCACAAGAACTGTTTTGCACAAGAGTTCTTGCACAAAAGGTCTTGTGCAAGAGTGCATCCACACTGCCATGTGCTTTTGCTCAAGAAATGTGCTTTTGTGCAAGAGCGTTCATGGTGGTGTGGATGCTCTCTTGTGTAAGAAACCCCTGTTGCCCATCCACTCTGCCTTCTTGCGGAACCCTCATTCCCTAGGACTATGTATCCCATGCCTTCCGGGTGATGGGGTTTTCTTCTGATCCCTTCCCTGAGAGGTCTCTGCCAAGAGCTCTTGCTCAAGAGGGCTTATTCCTCATGGGGAGAGGAATAATTCTTGCACAAGAAGCCCTCTTTTCTGATACTTTACTGTAAATTTACTTGCGCAAGAACACACATGCAGTGTAGATGCTCCACAAGTTTTTGTGCAAGAACTTTCCCCTCTGTTCTAAGGATAGACCTTGAGCAAAAAGCCTGCAGTGTAGATGTAGCCTAAGAGCTGAAGTCACTGGTTTGGCTTGGAGCCAGACCCATTGCAACCAGCAGGGCAGCTGGCAGGAGCGACCAGCAGGCGGCCAGCAGGATGGCTGGCAGAAGCAGGCAGTCAGCAGGGCGGCTGGTGGGAGCAACCAGCGGGCAGCTGGTAGGAACAGTAGTAGGCGGCCAGCAGGGCAGCTGGCAGGAGCGACTGGTAGGCAGCCAGTAGGAGAAGCAGCAGATGGCCAACAGGGTGGTTGATGGGAGAGACCAGCGAGCAGCCAGTGGGGGCAGCAGCAGGCAGCCAGTAGGGTGGCTGGCAAGAGCAGGCAGCCAGGAAGGTGGCTGGTGGGAGCGACTGGCGGGCGGCCGGTAGGAGAAACGGCAGGCGGCCAGCAGGGCCGCTGGCAGGAGCGACTGGCCAGCAGGGGCTACTCACAGGTGGCATCACCTCAGGCTTAATGAATGCAGTCATCAGGGTGATGTGTCTGGGTCTGCACTGACTGGACAGAGCTGTAAATGGGGCGTTTGAAGTGGGGTTGGACTAAAGACCTCTAGGCAAAAGACTTCACCCTGCAGACCCTGGGGATGGTACTTTGCTTACAGGTTTCTTTCGTGTTATGGATTTTCATTGTTTATGTGTGGTCCTGTGGGTAGATGCTTGCCTACTGTGATTAAACAGTCTATCTCTGACTCAGTGGTTGCGAGACAGGAAGAATTGCTTCTAAAGGCACCCAGTGGGTAGGTTGGAATTTTCCTAGTTTACTGGGTGGAGACTTGAGCCAGTTTTAGTCACCTTGTTGAAGGAAGCCCCCTAGACATTGAACCTGGCCCTTCTGGTTGCCAACTGGTACCGTCAGAAGGGTTACATCTTCAACAGGGAAGATGGATGAGAACATCACTTGTGCTTTAAATTCCTTGATCCTTCTTCCCAATGCTACATAATCTGCAGTGACCTGCTCAAGGTCATTCTTGGCTGTATCATTAGTTTCTACATGGAAAAGCAGGAAGGGGTAGCCATCTGAAGGTTTGATCAGTCTCAGAAGACTCTCAGTCACATCCTGAATTATAGCTCCTTGTAAGCAGCACACTTCTTGACATTCCAGGTTGGGATGGCAGATGAATGACTCCATCCCTCTTAGGAGGGAGTCCCTGACCACCACCACCCAACCTATTTTCTTCTCTTGGGGGTGGTGGTCATGGAACCCCCATCCCTAGGACTTCGTATCCCATGCCTTCCGGGCGATGGGGTCTTCTTCTGATCCCTTCCCTGAGAGGTCTCTGCCAAAGCATTCTCCACAGTAGTGCCTGTGCAGAGAGCCTGAAAGTGGTTACTTACCTCTACTGGATTTGGGGATACCTGAGATGGCTTTCTTCTCCTGGGGGTTACATGCTGCCAGTTTTTTTTCTTGTGCCTCACTGGTTTTTCAGCCTGCTCTGCCTGCAGTATTAAATGCTGCCTTCTATTGAGGAAGTTTTTATCTTCTCTAATGGAACATAAGGTTGATACTTGCGCCACAAGTCCTCTAATTTTTCCTTTGCATCAACCTAACTCTGTGACCTCTTGACCATGATTACAACCAACCAACCCCAGCTGGCATTTCTTTGTCCACCATTCCTGACTGGCAATCCATTTGGGATCACATTTCATTAAGGAGCTACGTGTCTCAGTTGGGGATTTTAAGCCCATAGGTAATACAAATTTGAGGACTTTAGTAACTTAGCCAGATATTAGGGGTCTACTTCAGGAGGGTTGGGAGAGTTTTCTGTAACCTGTGATGTATGGTAGGTCAAACTAGGTGATCACAGATGTCTGGGCACATGTCCCCTTGGAACAGGATGCAGAGATAAAGTTTCTTGACACCTGTAATGGGTTCTGCCCTTCAGGTGAGCGCCCCCAGGTGGCTGAGGGAAGTCTCACAGTCTTTTACTCACCTATCTGGGGGTAGTCAATGTCTAAGCGGTTGCCTTAGATCTGGTCTCTGTTTACCCTGTTGTTCCTGGTGTGGTTTGCAAGGAGGCACGGGGGACCCACGGCCACCCACTCCTCTCGGTCCCAGCCCAGGGACCCTAAATAGCAGTCACCTGCTTAAGTTTCAATGTCTACAGTCGCTGTCACGTCCCTGGGCCACTTCCCCAGGATGCTGCTCCATTCAGCCCCTCTATAGGGTCTTGGGATTGAACCCCTTGTCCGGGTTTGGCTGGGTTGCCCTGGCTTCTTGGCAAGCTTCCAGCCGTAGGACCAGGCTCTGTCCAGCTACACTGTGCAGCTCCCACTCGGAGCTGTCCAAAGTTCTAAGGTTTCCCCAGTCAGCCCTGAGGCCTGCTAGGGTTGAGCTCCAGAAAGGAACTGACTAGCCCTGGCCTAGCAGCTCCTTTTATATCGGGCTGCTATGCCCTGATTGGTTGCCACAAGGGCTGCTCCTCTACCCAGCTCAGAGGACCTCTCCGTTGCACCTGCTGCTGGCCAGGGTACTGAAAGGCATCCAGCGGGAGGGTCAGCTTTGTCCAGCCCATCATAACACCTTACATGAATGCTTCTTGGAACAGCTAGTCTTGGAGCCCAGAAGCAGAGAGGAAATTCTTGATTTAGTCCTACGTGGAGCACAGGATCTGGTCCAAGAAGTGACAATAGCTGGACCTCTTGATAATAGTGACTATAATATAAAGTTAACATCCTTGTAGCAGGAAAAAACATCACAGCAGCCCAACGCTGTGGCATTTAATTTCAGAAAGTGGGACTATAAAAAGAGGGGGGTACTTCAAAGCAGCAACACCGCATGGAGCCTGGGGTCTGCTGCTCTGTGCAGCGCTGCTGCATTGAATGCTGTGGGGAGTTTGGTGTCAGGCTCCTCATGGCATTTCAAAGCAGCAGTGCTGTGTGGAGCCTGGGATCAGCTAGGGACTCCCCAGCTGACCCCGGGCTCTGTGCAGCATTTCAAAGCAGCAGTGCCACTTGGAGTCTGGGATCAGCTGGGGACTCCCCGCTGGCCCCAGGCTCCACGCAGCATGCCAACTTTGAAATGTACAAGAGTCCCCAGCAGGGGCTCTTGTGCATTTCAAAGAGGAAGCGAAGCATGGAACCCCGCTACAGCGTGGGACTGAGTCCCCTGCTGACCCCAGGCTCCACATGGGCGCTTCCGCTTTGAAATGCACAAGAGACCCAGCTGGGGCTCTTGTGCATTTCAAAATGAAAGCGCTCACATGGAGCCCAGTGTCAGCGGGACTTCTGGCATTTCAAAGGTGGAACGCAGAAGTGCTTATCAACTAGTCAAGTAGGTGATGGAAATTCCATTGACTACTTGACTAGCAAATTAATCACTAATTAACATTCCTAATAGCAAAAGAGACCAAGAATGGTGGGTCTACTGTCTCTGCCTGCAGTCATGAATCCGGGCCAACGAGCTGATCGTAGGTCTGCATACTCTCTTCTTTTTATTGAGCTGGGCAGCCCTGTCACTCACACTGTGTTCTTTTTCTGTGTCCGTCACTGAGAGGCCCTCCCAGATCTCATTCTCCTCATGCATATTAAATTCTTCTTGTCATCTTTGCTGCACCTCCGTTTAAACATTACATGACTTACAATACAAAAAGATATATGTCTTACCTCCATATTATACTGGATTGGGTGGAGGTTTTACACAACAAGCATAGCTCCTGTTAACTATCCCTTGTTAGTATATTTTCTTCCACACATAAGGAGTGTGCGTGTGTGTTTTGTTTGTACTGGTGGTGCACATCCATACTTCATTATTGGTGTTGAACATAAGAAATTTCAACCCAACCAAAAGAAAATTCAACCCACCCAAGGATAAAAAAACATTAGAGGAAAAACTGCCCATAGGCTTTTTCTTCTGTGCCTTTCTTCATTCCAGGGGCAATCACAGGCAGGGACAACACATGTGGGGAGGGGCAAGAGCCTTTGGGTGGCCCAGGGAAAAGTGAGGGCCTGGTGTTCACAGCAGGGGTTGCCCCTCCCTTCCCACTCACTGGCAGCAACAGGGGGGAAGCACAGCAATGTGGCCCTAGCTTGCTCTCCCAGCTGCCGGCCACTTCACTCAGACTTAATGACAGGCCCCCATACACTTAATGACAGGAAGGAAGTGACATGGCTGACTGCTGGGGAAGCAGAGCTCCCTCCTGCAGCTCTCCATTGGTAGGTTTGGGAGGAACAGATTTATATTGATATGTGTCAATCAACATAGAATCATAGAACCATAGAGCTGGAAGAGACCTCAGAAGGTCATCAAGTCCAGCCCCCTGCTCTAGGCAGGACCAATCCCAACTAAATCAACCCGGCCAGGGCTTTGACAAGCTGAGACTTAAACACCTCTAGGGATGGAGACTCCACTACTTCCCTAGGTAACCCATTCCAGTGCTTCACTACCCTCCTAGTGAAATAGTTTTTCCTAATATCCAACCTGGACCTCTCCCACCACAATTTGAGACCATTGCTCATTCTTCTGTCATCTGTCACTATTGAGAACAGCCTTTCTCCATCCTCTTTGGAACCTCCCTTCAGGAAGTTGAAGGCTGCTATCAAATCCCCCCTCACTCTTCGCTTCTGCAGACTAAACAGACCCAACTCCCTCAGCCTCTCTTCATAAGTCATATTCTCGAGCCCCCTAATCAATTAAGTTACCCTCCGCTGGACCCTCTCCAATGCGTCCACATCCTTTTTCTAGTGGGGGGCCCAGAACTGAATACAGTACTCCCACATGTGGCCTCACCAAAGCCGAATAAAGGGGAATAATGACATCTCTGGATCTGCTGGCAATGCTCCTCTTAATGCAACCTAATATACCATCAGCCTTCTTGGCTACAAGGACACACTGTTGACTCATATCCAGCTTCTCATCCACTGTAACCCCCAGGTCCTTTTCTGCAGAACTACTACTTAGCTGGTTGGAGCCTGTAACAATGCTTGGGATTCTTCCGTCCCAAGTGCAGGACTCTGCACTTGTCCTTGTTGAACCTCATCAGATTTCTTGTGGCCCAATCCTCCAATATGTCTAAGTCACTCTGGACCCTATCTCTGCCCTCAAGCGTATCTACCTCTCCCCCTAGCTTAGTGTCATCCGCAAACTTGCTGAGGGTGCAATCCATCCCCTCATTCAGGTCATTAATAAAGATATTGAACAAAACCGGTCCTAGAACCGAACCTTGGGGCACTCCGCTAGAAACCAACCGCCATTCTGACATCGAGCCGCTGATCACTACCCGCTGGGCCCGGCCTTCTAGCCATCTTTCTATCCATCTTACCGTCCATTTATCCAATCCACATTCCCTTAACTTGCTGGCAAGAATATCGTGGGAGACCGTATCAAAAGCCTTGCTAAAGTCAAGGTATATCACATCCACAGACTTTCCCACGTCCACAGAGCCAGTTACCTCATCATAGAAGCTAATCAGATTGATCAGATTGATCAGAAGCTAATTCAGATTGTGAATCCATGCTGACTATTCCTAATCACTTTCCTCTCTTCCAAGTGCCTCAAAATGGATTCCTTAAGGATCTCTTCCATGATTTTTCCAGGAACCGAGGTAAGACTGACCGGCCTATAGTTCCCTGGATCGTCCTTCTTCCCTTTTGAAGATGGGCACTACATTTGCCTTTTCCAATCATCCGGGATTTCTCCCGATCTCCACTTTTCAAAGATAATGGCCAAAGGCTCCTCAATGACATTTGCCAACTCCCTCAGTACCCTCGGATGCATTAAGTCCGGACCCATGGATTTGTGTACGTTTAGCTTTTCTAAACAGTTCCTAACCTGTTCTTTACCCACCAAGGGCTGTCCGTCTTCATCCCATCTTGCGTCACTTAGCGCACTTGCGTCACTTAGTCCGGGAGCCCACCTTGTCCATGAATACAGAGACAAAGAAAGCATTGAGTACTTCAGCTTTCCCCACATCATCTGTCACTAGGTTACCTCCTTCATCCAGTAGGGGCTGCACACCCTCTCTGATCACCTTCTTCTTGTTAACATGCCTGTAGAAACCTTTCTTGTTATCCTTCATATCCTTAGCCAGTCGCAATTCCATTTGCGCTTTTGCCTTCCTGATAACCCCCCGACATTCTCTAGCTATACATTTAAACCCCTCCCTGGTCATTTGTCCAAGTTTCCACTTTTTGTAAGCTTCCTTTTTGTGCTTAAGTTCACCAAGGATTTCCCCTGTAAGCCAATCCGGTCTCTTACCATGTTTGCCTCTCTTGCTACACATCGGGATGGTTTCCTTCTGTGCCTTCCATAAGGCTTCTTTAAAATACTGCCAGCTGTCCTGGACTCCTTTCCCCTTCATGTTAGCATCCCAGGGGATTCTGCCCATCAGATCTCTGAGGAGTCCAAATCTGCTTTTGAAGTCCAAGGTGTGTATTTTACTACTCTCTTTTCTTCCTTTGGTCAGGATCCTGAAATCTACCATCTCATGATCACTGCTTCCCAGGTTGTCACCCACCTCCACTTCCCCTATTAGTTTCCTCCTGTTTGTGAGCAGAAGGTCAAGCTGCGCCACGGCCCCTGGTCAGATCCTTCAGCACTTGTGCCAAGAAGTTATCCCCAACATTTTCCAAAAACTTCCTCAATTGCCTGTGTACTGCCGTATTGGTTTCCCAACAGATGTCAGGGTGATTAAATTCCCCTACGAGAACCAGGGCCTGCGATCTGGAAGCTTCTCTCAGTTGTCTGAAGAAAGCCTCATCTACCTCATCCACCTGATTCGGTGGCCTGTAGCAGATACCAACCCCAACATCACTGCTGTTGTTTGCTCCTTTAAACTTAACCCATAGACTCTCAACAGGTTTTTCTCCCTCTTTATACTGGAGTTCAGAGCAATCATAGTGCTCTCTTACATATAGTGCAACTCCTCCTCCTTTTCTCCCCTGCCTGTTCTTCCTGAACAGTCTATACCCTTCCATGACAGCACTCCAGTCATGTGAGTCATCCCACCAAGTCTCTGTTATCCCAATTAAATCATATTTCTCGGACTGGGCCAGGGCCTCCAGTTCTTCCTGTTTGTTGCCCAGGCTTCTCGCATTAGTGCACAAACACCTCAAATAACCAGTTGATTGCCCTATCTTCTCCATTCGAATCAGGGGTCCTCCTTTGTTGCTTGTTCCTCTTTGCATTTCTTCCCAGTATCCGTCTTCCCCACTCTCCTCAGGGTTTTGGTCACTGTCCCCCAATGAACTTAGTATAAAGCCCTCCTCACTAGGTTTGCAAGCCTGCTCACGAAGATGCTCCTCTCTCTCTGTTAGGTGGATCCCATCTCTTCCTAACAATCCTTGTGCCCGGAACAGAGTCCCATGGTTGAAGAAACCAAAGCCCTCTCTGCGACACCACCTGCGCAACCATGATTTACTTCCTCAGTTCGATGATCACTATCCAGTCCTTTCCCTTCAACAGGGAGGGTGGACAAGAACACCACTTGCTCTCCGAATTCTTTGATCCTTCTTCCCAACTCTACGTAATCCACAGTAACCCACTCAAGCTCATTCTTGGCCGTAACGTTAGTTCCCACATAGAGAAGCAGGAAGGGGTAGCGATCTGAAGGTTTGATCAGTTTGGTAAGCCTCTCAGTCACATCCTGAATTCGAGCTCCCGGTAAGCAGCACACCTCTCGAGATTCCAGGTCCGGACGGCAGATGGATGGCTCAGTCCTCTTAGGAGGAGTTCCGACCACCATCACCCATCATTTTCTTTTGGGGTGGTGGCCGTGGAACCCCATCCCTAGGACTATCCCATGCCTTCCAGTAGATGGTGTTCCCTTCCGGTTTCTTCCTTGTGAGGTCCCTTCCAAAGCATTCAGCACTGCAAAGCCTGCGGAGAGAGCCTGAAAGCGATTACTTACCTCTATAGCACTGGGGGATTTCCGTGCTGTCCTTTTTCCCCTTCTAGAAGTTACATGCTGCCAGTTCTCTTCCTGGTCCCGTACTGCCCTCTCTGGCTCTTCCACCTGCCGGGCTTGAAGGATTAAACGCTGCCGTCTATCGAGGAAGTCTTCATCCTCTCTGATCGAGCGTAGGGTCGATACTTGGGCCTCCACGCCTCTAATTTTTTCTTCCAAAATGGCGACCAGCTTGCACTTAGTGCAGATGAAATCTGTTCTTTCTTCCGGGAGGAAGACAAACATGGCACACTCCGTGCAGGTAACAACAGCAGACCTATCACCATCCATCACTGCTGTCCTGGAGAAGGTATTTAAAAAGAAAGGCAAGAGAACCTCACACCCTTCCCTCTAAACTCCCTCTCTAAACTCCCTGTTAGCACTCACCTGTTTGGAAGTTCCTTGGTCACTTGCCCACTGCCTTATAAAGCCCTGGAGTGCCTGAAAGTCCCTCCCCCTACCAAGGCTCAGCCAATCAGCAGAGTATTCTAGAATTCAAACTTTAATTAGAAGCCAACAGTTTCCATCTGCCAATCACAGCACACACGCCATGAAGGGGAAGGGGAGGGCAAAGGGGAAGTGGAGAAGAAAAAAAAAGCCTCACTCACAAACACAGGGGAAAAAACAAACAAAAACAAAAAAAGAACACACCAACCCTCACTCACAAACACAAGCTCAGCACACAGCAAGAAAGCCCCAAACACAACACACACTTCCCTCAAGAGTCCTGTATCTGCTTCTCCTCTACCTGGAGATCTCCCTCTCTAAAGCCTCACTCACAAACACAGAGGAAAAAAAACACCACACACCAACCGTCACTCACAAACGCAAGCTCAGCACACAGTAAGAAAGTCCCAATAACAACACACACTTCTCTCAAGAGTCCTGTATCTGCTTCTCCTTTACCTGGAGAACTTCCTCTCTAAACTCCCTGTTAGCACTCACCTGTTCGCAAGCTCCTTGATTGCTTGCCCACATCTATTTCACTCCACACACACACCCTAACAAAATATGTTCATGGACAGTAACTGACATTTACAGATATGCTAAATAAGAAAAATGCTGTTTGAGAACTTAAACTAAGGATATTTGCTCTGTATATTTTGACATTGGATGGTGACAGCTTATTTAGAGTTGAAGCTCAACATTTGTTTGAGGGCTTTGGCTTCCTCGACCATGGGATGCTATTCCAGGAAGGACTGCTAAGCAAGGATGGTGTTCACCTTTCGAGGAGGGGGAAGACCCTATTTGGACACAGAATGGCTAACCTAGTGAGGAGGTCTTTAAACTAGGTTCGACGGGGACAGGTGAGCAAAGCCCACAGGTAAGTGGAGAACATGGAGACCTGGGAGATGCATCAGAAATGGGAGGGAGCGTGGGCTACAATGGCAGAGAGAAAGGAGGGTCAGGGCAAAACTGGGAGGCAAGGTCAAATCCAGGATCTTAGATGCCTATATATAAATGCGAGGAGTATGGGAAATAAGCAGGAAGAACTGGAAGTGCTAATAAATAAGTACAATTATGTCATTGTTGGCATCACAGAAACTTGGTGGGATAATACACATTACTGGAATGTTTGTATAGAAGGGTACAGCTTGCTCAAGAAGGATAGACAGGGAAAAAAGGGAGGAGGTGTTGCCTTATACATTAAAAATGAATACACTTGGAGTGAGGTGGAGATGGACATAGGAGACGGAAGTGTTGAGAGTCTCTGGGTTAGGCTAAAAGGGATCAAAAACAAAGGTGATGTCATGCTAGAGTCTACTACAGGCCACCTACCCAGGTGGTAAGAAGTGGATGAGGCTTTTTTAAACAACTAACAAAATCATCCAAAGCCCAAGATTTGGTGGTGATGGGGGACTTCAACTATCCAGATATATGTTGGGAAAATAACACTGGGCACAGACTATCCAATAAGTTCTTGGACTGCATTGGAGACAACTTTTTATTTCAGAAGGTTGAAAAAGCTACCAGGGAGGAAGCTGTTCTAGATTTGATCCTAACAAATAGGGAGGAACTGGTTGAGAATTTGAAAGTGGAAGGCAGCTTGGGTGAAAGTGATCATGAAATCATAGAGTTCACAATTCTAAGGAAGGGTAGAAGGGAGAACAGCAAAATAGAGACAATGGATTTCAGGAAGGCGGATTTTGGTAAGCTCAGAGAGCTGATAGGTAAGGTCCCATGGGAATCGAGACTGAGGGGAAAACAACTGAGGAGAGTTGATTTTTTCAAAGGGACATTGTTAAGGGCCCAAAGCAAGCTATTCCGATGTGTCAGAAAGATAGAAAATATGGCAAAAGACCACTTGGCTTAACCACGAGATCTTGCATGATCTAAAAATAAAAAGGAGTCATATAAAAATGGAAAGTATGACAAATTACAAAGGATGAATATAGGCAAACAGCACAGGAATGCAGGGGCAAGATTAGAAAGGCAAAGGCACAGAATGAGCTCAAACTAGCTATGGAATAAAGGGAAACAAGAAGACTTTTTATAAATACATTAGAAGCAAGAGGAAGACCAAGGAGAGGGTAGGCCCACTGGTCAGTGAGGAGGAGAAACAGTAACAGGAAACTTGGAAATGGCAGAGATGCTCAATGACTTCTTTGTTTCGGGTCTTCACCGAGAAGTCTGTAGGAATGCCTAACATAGTGAATGCTAGTGGAAAGGGGGTAGTTTTAAAGTAAAATAAAAAGAACAAGTTAAAAATCACCTAGAAAAGTTAGATGCCTGCAAGTCACCAGGGCCTGATGAAATGCATCCTAGAATACTCAAGGAGCTGATAGAGGAGGTATCTGAGCCTCTAGCTATCATCTTTGGAAAATCATGGGAGACAGGAGAGATTCCAGAGGACTGGAAAAGGGCAAATATAGTGCCCATCTATAAAAGGGAAATAAGAACAACCCAGGAAACTACAGACCAGTTAGTTTAACTTCTGTGCCAGGAAGATAATGGAGCAAGTAATTAAGGAAATCATCTGTAAACACTTGAAAGTGGCAAGGTGATAGGGAACAGCCAGCATGGATTTGTAAAGAACAAATCGTGTCAAACCAATCTGATAGCTTTCTTAATAGGATAACGAGTCTTGTGGATAAGGGAGAAGTGGTGGATGGTATACCTAGACTTTAGTAAGGCGTTTGATACGGTCTCACATGATATTCTTATCAATAAACTAGGTAAATACAACTTAGATGGGGCTACTATAAGGTGGGTGCATAACTGGCTGGATAACCGTACTCAGAGAGTAATTATTAATGGTTCACAATCCTGCTGGAAAGGCATAACAAGTGGGGTTCCGTGAGGGTCTGTTTTGGGACTGCTCTGTTCAATATCTTCATCAATGATTTAGATATTGGTATAGAAAGTACGCTTTATTAAGTTTGCAGATGATACCAAGCTGGGAGGGGTTGCGACTAATCTGGAGGATAGGGTCATAATTCAAAATGACCTGGACAAATTGGAGAAATGGTCTGAGGTAAATAGGATGAAGTTTAATAAAGACAAATGCAAAGTGCTCCACTTAGGAAGGAACAATCAGTTTCATACATACAGAATGGGAAGTGACTGTCTGGGAAGGAGTATGGCAGAAAGGGATCTAGGGGTTATAGTGGACCACAAGCTGAATATGAGTCAGCAGTGTGATGCTGTTGCAAAGAAAGCAAACATGATTCTGGGATGCATTAACAGGTGTGTTGTGAGCAAGACACGAGAAGTCATTCTTCCGCTCTACTCTGCGCTGGTTAGGCCTCAATTGGAGTATTGTGTTCAGTTCTGGGCACTGCATTTCAAGAAAGATGTGGAGAAATTGGAGAGGGTCCAGAGAAGAGCAAGAATGATTAAAGGTCTAGAGAACATGACCTATGAAGGAAGACTGAAAGAATTGGGTTTGTTTAGTTTAGAAAAGAGAAGATTGAGGGGGGACATGATAGCAGTTTTTAGATATCTAAAAGGGCGTCATAAGGAGGAGGAGAAACCTTGTTCATCTTGGCCTCTGGGGATAGAACAAGAAGCGATGGGCTTAAACTGCAGCAAGGGAGGTTTAGGTTGGACATTAGGAAAAAGTTCCTAACTGTCAGAGTAGTCAAACACTGGAATAAATTGCCCAGGGATTCTCCATCTGTGGAGATATTTAAGAGTAGGTTAGATAAATGTCTATCAGGGATGCTCTAGACAGTATTTGGTCCTGCCATGAGGGCAGGGGACTGGACTCGATGACCTCTCGAGGTCCCTTCCAGTCCTAGTATTCTATGATTCTATGATTTGTAGAGTGCCACTCTTCCTCCTCCTTTGCTCATTCAATCCTTCTTAAATAGGTTGTAACCATAGATTTTAACATTCCAATTGTGTGCATTATCCCACCTAGTTTCAGTAATAACACATAGGTTGAATGTATGCAGATAAATGAGAAATTCCAATCCTCTTGTTTGTTACTATAGGCAATTCAAGAAATTCTCCTCTTTATGTCCCTTTGATTCTTTGATTAATTTTACTTTCAGTATCTCATTCTTGTGCTAAATGAGTGTTCATATCTTCTGTCTTTTTTCTTTTATTTAACCCCTTCTCCCCTGACTATATTAGCCAGCTGGTGCCAGACAAGATTGATCACCCTTCTATGGAGATGAAGACCATCCAAACTAGACAGCATCCTCTCCTCAAAGGTGGACCAATGTTTCAGAAAACCAAAACCCTCCACTACTTATCTAATTAACAGTTCACTTTCAGAATCTTTTGCCTTCTATCTTCCTGTTGAAGGGAAAGGACTGGGCAGGGATCATCGAATTGAGGACAATGCGTGGTTACGCAGGTGGTGTCGCAGAGAGGGTTTTGGTTTCTTCGACCATGGGACTCTGTTCCGGGCACGAGGATTGTTAGGAAGAGATGGGATCCACCTAACGAAGCGAGGAAGGAGCATCTTCGTGGGCAGGCTTGCAAACCTAGTGAGGAGGGCTTTAAACTAGGTTCTGGGGATGGTGACCAAAACCCTGAGGGGAGTGGGAAAGTCGGATACCGGGAAGAAATGCAGAGAGGAACGAGCAAGAAAGAGGACCCCTGATTCGAATGGAGAAGATAGGGCGATCAACTGGTTATCTGAGGTGTTTGTACACTAATGCGAGAAGCCTGTGCAACCATCAGAAAGACCTGGAGGCCCTGGCCCAGTCCAAGAAATATGATTTAATTGGGATAACAGAGACTTGGTGGGATGACTCACATGACTGGAGTGCTGTCATGGAAGGGTATAGACTGTTCAGGAAGAACAGGCAGGGGAGAAAAGGAGGAGGAGTTGCACTATAAGTAAGAGAGCACTATGATTGCTCTGAACTCCAGTATAAAGAGGGAGAAAAACCTGTTGAGAGTCTATGGGTTAAGTTTAAAGGAGCAAACAACAGCAGTGATGTTGTGGTTGGGGTCTGCTACAGGCCACCGAATCAGGTGGATGAGGCTTTCTTCAGACAACTGAGAGAAGCTTCCAGATCACAGGCCCTGGTTCTCGTGGGGGACTTTAATTACCCTAACATCTGTTGGGAAACCAATACGGCAGAACACAGGCCATCCAGGAAGTTTTTGGAGAATGTTGGGGATAACTTCTTGGGCAGAATCCCCTGGGATGCTAACATGAAGGGGAAAGGAGTCCAGGACAGCTGGCAGTATTTTAAAGAAGCCTTATTGAAGGCACAGGAAGAAACCATCCCGACACGTAGCAAGAAAGGCAAACATGGTAGGAGACCGGATCGGCTTACGGAGGAAATCCTTGGTGAACTTAAGCACAAAAAGGAAGCTTACAAAAAGTGGAAACTTGGACAAATGACCAGGGAGGGGTTTAAATGTATAGCTCGAGAATGTCGGGGGGTTATGAGGAAGGTAAAAGCGCAAATGGAATTGCGACTGGCTAAGGATCTGAAGGATAACAAGAAAGGTTTCTACAGGCATGTCAACAAGAAGAAGGTTATCAGAGAGGGTGTGCAGCCCCTACTGGATGAAGGAGGTAACCTAGTGACAGATGATGTGGGGAAAGCTGAAGTACTCAATGCTTTCTTTGCCTCTGTATTCATGGACAAGGTGGCCTCCCGGACTAAGTGACGCAAGTGCGCTAAGTGACGCAAGATGGGATGAAGACGGACAGCCCTTGGTGGGTAAAGAACAGGTTAGGAACTATTTAGAAAAGCTAAACGTACACAAATCCATGGGTCCAGACTTAATGCATCCGAGGGTACTGAGGGAGTTGGCAAATGTCATTGAGGAGCCTTTGGCCATTATCTTTGAAAAGTCATGGAGATCGGGAGAAATCCTGGATGATTGGAAAAAGGCAAATGTAGTGCCCATCTTCAAAAAAGGGAAGAAGGACGATCCAGGGAACTATAGGCCAGTCAGTCTTACCTCGGTTCCTGGAAAAGCATGGAAGGGATCCTATGAATCCATTTTGAGGCACTTGGAAGAGAGGAAAGTGATTAGGAATAGTCAGCATGGATTCACAAAGGGCAAGTCGTGCCTGACCAATCTGATTAGCTTCTATGATGAGGTAACTGGCTCTGTGGACATGGGAAAGTCAGTGGATGTGATATACCTTGACTTTAGCAAGGCTTTGATACGGTCTCACAATATTCTTGCCAGCAAGTTAAGGGAATGTGGATTGGATAAATGGACGGTAAGATGGATAGAAAGATGGCTAGAAGGCCGGGCCCAGCGGGTATGATCAACGGCTCGGTGTCAGGATGGCGGTTGGTTTCTAGCGGAGTGCCCAAAGGTTCAGTTCTAGGACCAGTTTTGTTCAATATCTTTATTAATGACCTGGATGAGGCGATGGATTGCACCCTCAGCAAGTTTGCAGATGACACTAATCTAGTGGGAGAGGTAGATACGCTTGAGGGCAGAGATAGGGTCCAGAGTGACTTAGACAAACTGGAGGATTGGGCCACAAGAAATCTGACGAAGTTCAACAAGGACAAGTGCAGAGTCCTGCAGTTGGGACAGAAGAATCCCAAGCATAGTTACAAGCTGGGACCAACCAGTTAAGTAATAGTTCTGCAGAAAAGGACCTGGGGGTTACAGTGGATGAGAAGCTGGATATGAGTCAACAGTGTGCCCTGTAGCCAAGAAGGCTAATGGCATATTAGGTTGCATTAAGAGGAGCATTGCCAGCAGATCCAGAGATGTCATTATTCCCTTTATTCGGCTTTGGTGAGGCCACATGTGGAGTACTGTATCCAGTTCTGGGCCCCCACTAGAAAAGGATGTGACGCATTGGAGAGGGTCCAGCGGAGGGTAACTTAATTGATTAGGGGGCTCGAGAATATGACTTATGAAGAGAGGCTGAGGGAGTTGGGTCTGTTTAGTCTGCAGAAGCAGTGATCCCTGGGAGGCCAGCTTCACTCCTCCTTGAACCTGGGGTATTGGTGTTTCTCAAACACAGTTGCCTAGGAACTTCTCAGCATTTCAAGTAGCATATCAACTTGTCCCTGAAATCCAAGCATCTTTTTCTCCTGTAGAGCCACCAACTTCCACTTCATGCACATGAAATCTCTTTGGTTTTCAGGCAAAACACTATTCCATCCCTGGCCATCTTTATATCACATGTCATGCTACACCTGGGGAAAGCCTCTCCCACACTCCCTCCAAAATGCCTCTTTCCACTGGCTTTTGAGTTTGCCTACCAGGTGGCTTTTTATACTATGACTTCCTTGGTTAGCTCAGCTCTGCCGCTCTTCTCTAGGGAGCAATTAGCCACCCAGAGTCTTCAAACAGCTGGATTGATCAAAATTACGAAGGTTCAGAGCCTTGCAGCTTACAACAAGGCACCCAGGATCTCAGTTTGGTTCAACAGAGAGAATTTGTGAAATATGTCCTTATCTTCTTTCTCCCTTTCTGTAACATGCTTCAATGTATAATCAGTAAGTTATTGGTGCTCTTGTGCACTACTACAGCTATTAACCAGCCAATAGTGAGTACTGCAGTTCTGTTTAAGCAGTAGCTTATTGAGAGAGCCAATAGGGTTTGTCATTGTTCAAAAACCTGGTGCTAAATAAGGTCACTGTTACAGTTATGAAGTCCAACAGTAAATGCCAAGTATTTGTGTGCATGAAGAGTAACTTCTTGACAATTGATCTTGTCCTTCTTCATTAGCTCAGCAATGTCATATCTCTAGCTCGATGATAGTCACTGTGGGTGTATCTACACAGCAAAGTTATTTCAGAATTATGGCCATTATTCCAAAATAACAAAGCGAGCATCTACACAGCAATTCCACTATTTCAAAATAATTTTGAAATAATGGACGGCTTATACCAGCTTCTGTAAACCTCATACTACAAGTAATAATGCCTATTCCAAAATATTTTAAGATATTTCAGAATAGGTGCTGTATAGACAGGGTAAAAGCTGCTATTTCTAAATAGGGGGCCTCCAGCCCTTCCCAGGTACGGAGGGTGCCAAACTCTACTCCACCCCCTCCCCTGGAACCCTTAAAGCTGCAGACTCTGCAGAAAGGGCTTGTGGAACTCCTCGTTTGGCCCTTGCTGCCTGGGGATTGCACAGCAGCCTGCGTATGTGGGAACATGTGTCGTGCAGTTCCTGGCCACACAGCATCAGGAGGCTGCCACAGAGGGCCCTTGTGCTATTGGCCACAGGGTGTCTGGAGAGGCCTGCCATGCTTGTGACCCTGGGATGGGACATTCTCCTGGGCGGGACACCCTCCCTCCACAAGCCACCTCTAGAAGGCAGTACCCATTCCCAGAGAGATCCAGGCCCACTGGCCAGAGTGCACATGGCCTTGCTCCAAACATGGCACCTTTGACTGAGCTGAGAACTGGTGAGGGCTCACAGGTGAGGGGCTAGGCTTCAGGTACAGTGTCCCCTGGGATGACTGACCATCTCTCTCTATTCTCCACAGCCAGGTCAGCTGTGAGAGGGGGGCAGTCAATATCACCCGGGACAGCCTCCTGAACCCAAGGCATCCGCAGGTGCTGGAGACCCATGAATGAGTTCCAGAGGTAGCACCTTGTGGCACTCCAATCTCTGGAGCAGACCATCGACCACAGACTCCAGGAGTGATGAGGGAGTCCTGTGGCACCTTAGAGACTAACAGATTTATTGGAGCATAAGCTTTCATGGGCAAAGACCTACTTTGTCAGACATGCATCTGACAAAGTGGGTCTTTGCCCACAAAAGCTTATGCTCTAATAAATCTGTTAGTCTATAAGGTGCCACAGGACTCCTCGTCGCTTTTGCAGATTTAGACTAACATGGCTGCCCCTCTGATACTAGACTCCAGGAGGACATCCAGCTGCATCGAGAGACCTGGCAGGAGCTGCTGGTGCAGGGCCGCTCCCTGTGCACAGATGTGTACTCCCTTGTTGTCTGCATGATGCCTGCTCCTGATCCAGCTTCTGCTCCCGCTGTTGCCATAGCTCCTCCTCCCACTCCTACTCCCCCTCACCCTTCTCCCCCAACACCCCCCGGCCCCGTGAACGCCGAGGCCCCGCACCTGTGGTGGTGGGATCAGCATAGCCAGGTGTCACTCTCACCCCCAGCCCTGAGCCTCTCCTCACCCCTCCTCCAACATCCAGCTCCCTCCTTCCTCCTCCAAGGTTCTCATCCCTTTCCTCCTTCTCCCTCTCTCCTCCTCTCTCCCAGGTTCTTTCCCCAGTCACTTCCCAGTTTCTTTGACCCCAAATAAAAAAAATACAGAGTTTTGAGTTTTTCAAAAACAAATGTGTGGTTTATTTTGTCCCCAGGAAAGAGGGGAAGGGAGGAAGGGAGGGGCTGCTGAAAGAAAGGCACTGAAGGGTGAAGCAGAAGCCCCTAGTGGGGCGGCCCAGGGGAAAGTGTCACTGGGCCTCTGGGGAGAAGCTCTCTCTCAGGGCCTCCTGGATGTGCACGGCCTCCTGATGGGCCTGCTGGATGGCAGCAGTGTGCAGCTGTTTGTGGGCCCTGCCAATGTGGTCAGCCTCCATTCTGGCAGGAATACCTCCCCCTTCCACTCACACTCATTATGGAGCACACAACATGCAGCCACCACATGCAGATTGTTGTGCTCCCCACGGTCCAGCTAGGTGAGGAGGCATCTGAAACATGCCTTCAAATGGCTGAAGGCACCCTCTATGACCATGCAGGCCCTGCCGAGCCTGGCCCTGCTGAGCCGTTTTCAGGATGAGTTGAGGTGGCCAGTGTAGGGCTTCATGAGCCAAGGCTGGAGGGGATAGGCCACATTCCCCACCAGGCTGACCTTGATGGTGCGGTTAGGGAAGAAAGTTCCGGTGTGAAGCTTATGGAACATGCTAGAGTTCCTAAATACATGTGTGTTATGTGCCTTCCCCAACCACCCAACACAGATGTTGGTGAACTGACCCCGGTGGTCTGTCATGGCCTGCAGGACCATTGAAAAGTATCCCTTGTGGTTGATATACAGAGATACCTGGTGGTCAGGGTCCTGGATAGGGATGTGGGTCCTGTCAATAGTCCCCCACACAGTTGGGGAAGCCCATGTTGGCAAACCCGGTGATGATGGTGTCCGCATCTCCAAGGCAGATGACTCTGCGCAGCAGGATGGTGAGGATAGCCCTGAATACCTGCATAAGGAGTCAAACAAAGAATCACAGGGGTGCCAGGGTGCCTAAGAGTTCCCCCAGTCAACCCTTCTGGTCCCCCTTCCTCCCACTCACCAGAAGCAACCCACACAATCACCCCAACCCCTGGCAGGGCTTTGTGAGGGTGGGACTGAATAAAACCTTCCAGGGAGGGGGCTTGCACACTTCTCCCCATCTCCACCTCCCCCTTTCCCTAGGGATGCCCATTCCTTCATTGCATACCCCACCTGGGACAATAGCCTAAGAATGACATATCTGCATAAGCACGACCCTGACAATTGATCTCCCCACACTGAACTGGCTCCCCACTAATTGGTAGCTATCCAGCTTGGAGAGCTTCCAGAGGGCAATGGCGACACGCTTCTGGAGGGGGAGGGTGGGTCTCATATAAGTGTTCCATCACGTGAGGGAAAAGGCAAGCCACTCACAGTGCTCCATGAAGGTGTCCTTCCTCATTCTGAAGCTACTGCTGGTCTCCCCACCAATCCATAACAAGCCAGTCCCACCAGTCTGCACTGGCATCCAGACACCATAGGCAGCAGGACACGGTGTCCAGGGGAGGGCAGGCAGGATCCAGCTGCATGAACCGCACCCACAGAGATCCGAGGAGGATCTCCTAGAAGGGCTGGGGATTGCGTTCCTGCAGAACCTGGGAGGCTGCATGCAGAAACTGCTGCATGACTTGCAGCACAAGCTGCAATAGCTGAAGACTGCCTGGAAGCAGCTCCGGCTCCATAGTAGGGAGTGCTGTGGTGTCCACAAGCAGGGCAACCAGAGCATGCAGTGGAAGTGCTTTGTTGTCCCTCAGAGAGGTAGGCAAGCAAGCAGGAAAACCTGAGAAACAGCTATCCAGGGGGTTCCTTTAAGCAGGAGCTTCAGATAGTCTCAAGCTGCAGCCACAAAGTAACTACTGACTTTATGCCCTGCCTGAACTGGTTCTGGGTGGCCTTAAATGTGATTCAGCATCCAATTAGTGTGGATGCTCTATTTCAAAATAGGTAAGCGCTATTTCAACATGCTTTTTGTGTGTAGATGCTCTATTTTGAAATAAGCTATTCCAGAAAATCTCTTGCAGACTAGCTTATTCTGAAATAAATGTGCAGTGTAGATGTAGCCTAATAGTCACCAACTAATATGTACCGTAAGCAAGCCTTGCTTAAGGTAAATAATTTGTTTTCTGAATGTACAGGACCTGCTAAGCTCTGACCTTCTCTCCTCTTGCAAACAGGATTTCTCTTAATGTTTATGAAGACTCAAATACTATAAGCCAGATTGTAACACAAGGCTGGCTGTTCTGTTGCACAAATAATTTAATGTAAAACTTCCTTGAGGCAACGCAGCTGGGTTACAAACTTTAAAACTATGGCCTTAAACATATTGCTGTGTAGCTATCAAGAGGCTATTCATTCTGATTACTTGAATGTGTTTGCGCAAGACAAAACATTACTTAAAAAATCAGAATGTAAGCAGCAATCCATTGATAACATGCTTAAAAAGACCACCACCACACCCCCTCCCCTGCCACATTCTTAATAGAGTTTTTGCCAAAATGTAAATGTCATGCGTTTCTATAGTAACAACATATGATCAGATCCAGAAGATGAAGCTGAATATAAAGTATTTCTTTAATTATAAATTGAATACATTATAAAACTATTTATTTCCAGTGCTGCATGCAAAACTTTATATAGTAACTGCAAATTCTTCAGTCATATTGTCCAGTAAACAAGCATGTTTGGAAAAAACAACTAAACAAGAAAACTGGTGTTATAAGCAACTCAGGAACAAATCCCAATGTCAGCTCCCAGGGTATGTTCAAACATGCATCCATAGAATGATGTCATACATTTCAGCAGTGAAAATATTAATTGTGATTAAAAACAAAAAGCACACACTGATTTTCAAGAAATCATGGCTTTTTTCCAGTCACTCACTTATGATGAGGATTTGTAGCTACTGTCTATTCCAGCATCATATATATAGTAGCCCAGTGTCTGTGCGTCTGTAACGCTGACGTACACGGCCATGCCCCCTGGCCGTGTACGTCAGCGCCCCGCCCCACCCCCCTTCCCTTCGCTCCTTGGAGGTTCAGGCCCCACAGCCCCCAGATGCCCCCGCCATACGCTGCTTCCCTCCCCTTCCTCCGGCCCCCATCCTCCCCTCCAGCCCCACAGCCCCCGACCCCCCGCTTTGCTTTCCATCCCCCTTCCGGCCAGCCCCGTCCCCTTCCTCCCTGTGTGGCGCGCTGTGGCTCGCTGTGCCGCTCCCAGATGAGCGGTGCTCCCGCCGGCCCCGGCAGGGGAACAAGCTGCGGCAAGCGGCCCTTTGGGGCTCCGCCTGGCAGTGCTCAGTCTGGACTCTGGCGGGGCGGCGCAGCACACCACGGGGCGGGAGGGAGGAAGGGGGTCGGGGCGGCACCACGCAGGAGGGGAAGGGGGCAGGCTGGCCAGAAGAAGGGGTTGGGAAGCAGAGCTGGGGGGCTAAAGGGGGCCTGGAGGAGGATGGGGGCCCAGAGGAAGGAAGGGGAGGGAAGCAGCGCTGGCGGGGGGCTGTCCAGGGGCCGTGGGGCTGGCTGGCAGGAAGAGGGGTGGGAAGCAGAGCTGGGGATCGGGGCTGTGGGGCTGGACGGGAGGAGGGGGCAGGAAGCAGACCTGGCGAGGGGGGGAGGGATGCAGCCACTGGCTACTTGCCGCCACTTGCTCCCCCGCCGGGGCCCAGCTGAGTGCCGCTCAGGTGGGCCCGGTGGGACAGGAAGGGGGACGGGGCGGTGATGTACACGGCCAGGGGTCGGGGCTGTGTACGTCACCGCCCCTCCTTCCTCCTCCTGCTGTGGTGCTGAGTGGTGTGCCCCTCAGCCGGGCCGCCGCGGGAGAGGGGCGGTGACGTAGACAGCCCCACCCCCTGGCTGTGTACGTCACCACCCCGCCCCTCCTCCCCCATGGTGGCCCAGCTGAGTGCACAACACTCAGCCGAGCCGCCATGGAGGGAGGGGAAGGGGGCCGGGCGGTGACGTACACAGCCAGGGAGCGGGGCCGTGTACGTCACCACCCCCCTTCCCCTCCCGCTGTGGCACTTGGCTGAGTGCTGCGCCCCTCAGACGGGTCGCCGGGGGAGCCAGCAGTGCAAGGGGCTGTTTGGGCTCCCCCGGGGTGGGAGGGGAAGGGAGGGCGGTGATGTACACGGCCCCGGCCTCGGCCGTGTACATCACCACCCGCCCCCCTTCCTCGCAGCAGCCCGGCTGAGCAGGCAGCACTCAGCCAAGTGCCACGGCGGGAGGGAAGGGGAAGGGGAAGGGGGGCGGGGAGAGACGGAGGAGAGAGAGAGGCAGGAGGAGGAGGAGAAGAGAAAGGGAGAGTGAGAGGCAGGAGGGGAAGAAGAGAAAGAAAGAGATGGAGAGAGAGGCAGGAGGCGAGAAGGAGAGCTGGGGAAGCAGTAGAGAGAGAGAGAGAGAGACAGAATGAGAGAGCTCAGGAGACAAGACCTGAAAATCCTGTCTTATGACGGGCTAATTGGCTAGTTTGGAAAGAACAGCCCAGACATTCAGATTTAGAATAAGGGTCTAGACATAGAAAAGTTCTCAGCCATGGCCTTTAAATGGGAAACAACAATAGTGTGGGAGAGGATGGGTTTGAGGCATGCTGTGGTATAGCAAAAATATACAGATGATATTTTCTGTATGTGGCAAAGTAACACCAGATTATATATAACACACACTTATATTTCTATCTAGAGTTTTTGGAACCATTATCCCCTTTAGACACATTAATATATTGCATCTTTACTTCATCTTTGGAGTTTTAATTCCCTGACACACATGAAAGGTAAGTAACTGATGGAAACAAGAGGTAGAGCAGTTAAACTCATGAATCATGCACATTCATAACAATGACTTGGAAAAGATCCTAAATACTGGGAAAGACACATTACTGTAGGCAAACTATACATAATTTACCTACCCATAGTGCTTCTGTTACTACTATGTAGTTTATGTAGCGATAATGCATTGGGAAAAAAGTGATCTTATTTGGATATGATTTTGGATCCTAATACACTGGCAAAAGTGGCTATGCTAGCTACTGAGAAAAAGAAGTTCTGTAAATAAAATTATGAGAAGTTTAGAAATAATGTAAATCAGGATTTTAATGTAGGCAGATGCTGGACAAGTTTCCTTAAAAAATCTACAGCTCCTTGCTATTCTAGCTCAGGGTTATTTTTAAAACACTGCCTGTTAATAATGCTGACTTGTGCCAGATAGTGAATTCCACAATGGGAATAAAGACCTGAAACAAACTCTTTTTCTTGTGTATCCTGAACCAGGTTTAAACAAAAGTTGTCAAAGGGAAAGGCAAGGGCATGAGCCCATTGCATCAGCAAGCACTTCTTCCTCCTCCCCCTACCCCACACCTTGCTGTTAGTACTGACATTACAAGTAGAGAAAGAAAACACTTCTCTTCAGCAAAACAGACCCCTTTAGAAAACAAAATAAAGATGGGCTACTGAAGATTATATATTCATAGTGCTGCCCATAACATCTATCAACACTTTCTCCAGGAATAGATTGTTTATTCTGATTTCTCTTGCTTTCCAAAAAGCAACACAAACATTTTAAATAACTGATGACTGTCAAAGTTATCTAATCTGGAATGTATTCTGCAGTTTAAATATCTATAATATTTTAAAATTATTTCTATAATACTACTGTAAAATATTGTACCATCGCAACATTCTCACTCAAAAAACATTGTCCATTCTTTTGTTATCTCCCATTTTGACCAAGGCAGCCTCCTCTCTCATATGACTTTCCCATTTATCATAGGTATCTCCAACCTTCTGCACTAACATCAAACTTCGTGTGCTTACTTGCACAACTCTGCTCTTGCCTAGCTGCCATTTATTTCCTCCTATTCCTGTCTGATGGTGTACATTTCTCCTCAGTCACTCTCCTAAATATTCCTTTCTTAGCTTTTCACATTCGCACCTTTTCTCATTACACTGTCTATGCTGGAGCCTTGTCTATGTGCACCAAACAACTTCTCTTTCCTTCTTCAAATCTTCCCACATAACACACTTTTTCTACTTAGTCTTCCCATGATAACCTACAAGGGAAATATTTAAAAGAGAAATCTGCACACCAATCTGAAACTGACCTTTCAATGATCATTCACTGTAGTGTATGTTTGGACTGCATTATGAGTCTAATGTGTAGGAAACAACCTTGAAACAGAATGTCTTCCTCTGTGCACCATTGTATGATGCTTGGATTATTAATAAACAGCCAGCATTAAAGTACTATCTAAACTAGGAACTGCTAACAGGGAGTTTGGAGAGGGAGTTCTCCAGGTAAAAGAGGAGTAAAAATGGGACCCTTGTGGTAAGTGGCTGTCTGGAGTGTGTGTTTGTGTGGGGGGGAGTTATTTGCTGTGTGCTGAGCTTGTGTTTGTCTGTTTGGTTGGTTGGTTTGTTTGCTTGAAGGAGCTTCTAAAAGGTTTGAAATCTAGAAGCCTCTGTTAATTGGCTGAGCCTCAGTCAGGGGGAGGGGCTACCAGAGCTATATAAGCCTGTGACTCAGCGACCAGGGAGCTTGCGAACAGGAACTGCTAACAGGGAGTTTGGAGAGGGAGTTGAGAGGGGGAGGGTAGAGGGCACTAGTGACTTCTGGCCTTCTTTAAAACATAACTCTTATCATAATCTATATTCCAGAGGTTTAAAAAGAATCCCAGTTTATACTTAAACTTATTCATTAGAAAATGGAGACAGAAGCCCAGCAGCAGACTGGGGCTATCCTGTTTATTGCGTCGAGTGTAACATGTATGATTACCTGCCCTGTGGGCGGCTTGCGTATGTGTGCACCCGTTGCAAGGAGCTCCTGACCCTCAGAGACCGAGTTCGGGCTTTGGAGGCCAGGGTGGCTGAACTGGAGGAGCTAAGGGAGGTAGAGAGATATGTGGATGAGACTTTCCGGGACACTGTAGTACTGTCCCACCTCCAGTCTGAGAGCCCCAGTGCTCTTAAGGAGGATGAAAGTCTCAAGGGAACAGAGCATTCAATGGGAGCAGAGGGAAACCATCCCGTAGTTGGGACCCTCCTCCCAGAGGATGTTGCGGTATCCTCTCGCACTGAGGATACCTCTGAGGGGAGGGAATGCCAGTTCGGAAGAGGCAGGTGTTAGTAGTGGGTGATTCGATCGTTAGAAACATAGATAGTTGGGTTTGTGATGACCGGGAGAACCGTATGGTCACTTGCCTGCCTGGTGCGAAGGTTGGATCTCTCGAGGCATCTAGATAGACTTATGTGTAGTGCTGGGAGGAGCGTGGTCGTGGTACATGTAGGTACCAATGACGTAGGGAAGGGTAGGAGAGATGTCCTGGAGGCCAAATTTAGGCTGCTAGGAAAGAGACTGAAATCCAGGACCTCTATGGTGGCATTCTCGAAATGCTTCCAGTTCCACGCGCAGGGCCAGGTAGGCAGGCAGAGATTCAGAATCTCAATGCGTGGATGAGACGATGGTGTAGGGAAGAGGGGTTTGGATTTATTAGGAACTGGGGACACTTTTGGGAGAGGGGAGCCTATACAGGAAGGATGGGCTCCACCTAAACCAGGGTGGAACCAGACTGCTGGCACTAAACATTAAAAAGGCCAGAGAGCAGTTTTTAAACTGAGAGATGGGGAAAGCCGATTGGTGGAGATGCACGAATCGGAGGGAGACTTCTCTTAGAGGAGAATCCATTGATAGAGATTCTAAGCTGTAGTCAGAAAGAGAGGAGGGGAGAGGGCAAACCATGGGCCAGAGCAGACAAACAACCGCATACAAAGGAATCCAATGCATCAGGGAAGGGCAGACAACAAGCAGTGGCAAATTTTTAAAGTGCTTCTACACAAATGCTAGGAGTCTGACTAATAAGATGGGTGAACTAGAGTACCTAGTATTAAATGAGGAGATTGACATAATAGGCATCACTGAAACCTGGTGGAATGAGGAAAATCTGTGGACACAATCATACCGGGATATAAAATATATCGAAAGGATAGAGCAGGCCGGGTGGGTGGCGGAGTGGCACTGTATGTGAAAGATAATGTAGAATCAAATGAAATAAAAATATTAAATGAATCAACATGTTCAATAGAATCGCTATGGATAGTAATTCCATGCTCCAAAAATAAGAAATTAGCAGTAGGGATATATTACCACCACCTGACCAGGACAGGGATACTGACATTGAAATGCTGAGGGAGATTAGAGAGGCTACCAAAACAAAGAACTCTATAATAATGGGGGATTTTAATTACCCCCATATTGACTGGATACATGTCACCTCAGGAAGAGAAGGAGATAAAATTTCTCAATGGCTTAAATGACTGCTTCTTGGAGCAGCTGGTGCAGGAACCCACAAGGGGAGAGGCAATTCTCGATTTAGTCCTGAGTGGAGCGCAGGATCAGGTCCAGGAAATAACTGCAGGACCGCTTGGGAATAGTGACCATAATATAATAACATTCAACATTCCTGTGGTGGGAAGAACACCTCAGCAGACCAGCACCCTGGCATTTAATTTCAAAAAGGGGAATTACACAAAATGAGGAGGTTAGTTAAACAGAAATTAAAAGGCACAGTGACTAGAGCCAAATCCCTGCAAGCTGCATGGAAACTTTTAAAGACACCATAATAGAGGCCCAACTTAAATGTATACCCCAAATTAAAAACATAGCAAGAGACCTAAAAGAGTCACTGGCTTAACCACCATGTAAAAGAAGCAGTGAGGGACAAAAAGGCATCTTTTAAGAAGTGGAAGTCCAATCCTAGTGAGATAAATAGAAAGGAACATAAACACTGTCAAATCAAGTGTAAAAATGTAATAAGAAAAGCAAAAAGATTTTGAGGAACAGCTAGCCAAAAACTCAAAAAGAAATAACAAAATGTTTTTAAGTACATTAGAAGCAGGAAGCCTGCTAAAAACCTGTGGGTCCCCTAGACGATCGAACTATAAAAGGCGTAATCAAGGACGATAAAGCCATTGCGAGAAACTAAATGATTTCTTTGCTTCAGTTCACGGCTGAGGACGTTGGGGAGATTCCCAAATCTGCACCGCCCTTTGTGGGTAATGAATCTGAGGAACTGTCCTGGATTGAAGTGTCATTAGAGGAGGTTTTGGAACAAATAGAAAAACTTAATGTTAACAAATCTCCGGACCGGATGGCATTCATCCAAGGGTTCTAAAAGAACTCAAATGGGAAATTGCTGAACTATTATCTGTGGTTTGTAACCTATCCCTTAAATCGGCTTCCGTACCTAATGACTGGAAGGTAGCCAACGTGACACCAATATTTAAAAAGGGCTCTAGAGGCGATCCGGCAATTACAGACCGGTAAGTCTAACTTCAGTACCTGGCAAATTAGTCGAAACAATAGTAAAGAATAAAATTGTGAAGCATGTAGAAGAACATAATTTGTTGGACAAAAGTCAACATGGTTTCTGTAAAGGGAAATCCTGTCTTACTAATCTATTAGAGTTCTTTGAAGGTTAACAAACATGGACAAGGGGGATCCAGTAGATATAGTATACTTAGATTTCCAGAAAGCCTTTGACAAGGTCCTCACCAAAGGCTCTTGTGTAAATTACATGGCCATGGGATAAGAGGGAAGGTCCTTTCTTGGATTGAGAACTGGTTAAAAGACAGGAAACAAAGGGTAGGAATAAATGGTAAATTTTCAGAATGGAGAGGGGTAACTAGTGGTGTCCCCAAGGGTCAGTCCTAGGACCAATCCTGTTCAACTTATTCATAAATGATCTGGAGAAAGGGGTAAGCAGTGAGGTGGTAAAGTTTGGCGGATGATACCAAACTGTTTAGGATAGTCAAGACAGAAGCAGACTGTAAGGGACTCCAAGAAGATCTCACCAAACTGAGTGATTGGGCAACAAAATGGCAAATGAAATTTAATGTGGATAAGTGTAAAGTAATGCACATCGGGAAAAATAACCCCAACTATACGTACAGTATGATGGGGGCTAATTTGGCTACGACAAATCAGAAAGAGATCTTGGAGTTATCGTGACAGTTCTCTGAAAACTTCCACACAGTGCAGCGGTCAAAAAGGCAAATAGGATGCTAGGTATTATTAAGAAAGGGATAGAAAATAAGACCCAGAATATCTTACTGCCCTGTATAAAACTATGGTACGCCCACATCTTGAATACTGTGTACAGATGTGGTCTCTCACCTCAAAAAGATATTTTGGCCTTGGAAAGGGTTCAGAAAAGGGCAACTAAAATGATTAGGGTTTGGAACGGGTCCCATATGAGGAGAGGTTAAAGCGACTGGGACTTTTCAGTTTAGAAAAGAGGAGACTGAGGGGGATATGATAGAGGTGTATAAAATCATGAGTGGTGGAGAGGGCCGATAAAGAAAAGTTATTTATTAGTTCCCTAAATAGAAGAACTAGAGGACACCAAATGAAATTAATGGGTAGCAGGTTTAAAACTAATAAAAGAAAGTTCTTCTTCACACAGCGTGTAGTCAGCCTGTGGAACTCCTTGCCAGAGGAGGCTGTGAAGGCTAGGAATATAACAGAGTTTAAAGAGAAGCTAGATAATTTCATGGAGGTTAGGTCCATAAAAGGCTATTAGCCAGGGATAAAATGGTGTCCTTGGCCTCTGTTTGACAGAGGCTGGAGAGGGATGGCAGGAGACAAATCGCTTGATCATTGTCTTCGGTCCACCCTCTGGGGCACCTGGTGCTGGCCACTGTCGGCAGACAGGATACTGGGCTAGATGGACCTTTGGTCTGACCCGGTACGGCTGTTCTTATGTTCTTATGTAACAAAGCAAAACACACATTTTTTTTACTTCTCTAGGGGAAAAATATTTCTGCCTAACAAGAAATGCAGTTTCTCCTTGGGTTTTTTTCATAGAGATCCCATAAACACACAAGATGAGAACTTCATTCCTTCCCTGTTCCTACAGCCTGGCATTAGCTTTTAGTAGTTACAGTTACTCTGTACCAAGAATTCCTTCTAATGGAGTGTTTGAGTGTGTGATATTGATAGGATATAAAACAGTAGTTAATTTTCTTTTTTCTTTTTGTAAAACCAACACAGGATGCTTTCTTTTGAAACCTCCTTGCAAACATCGAAGAAACCTTTTGTTCCCCTGATTTAAGGGAAAACTGAACAGGGCCATGTCCACCTCTGCTAAGATAGAGACAAGAGATATGTCAGTCTAAGAAAAGAAAACTTTATCTTAACTTGTTTTATTGTTTCTTCCCCTTCCTGAAATAAAGGAAAGTAGGATATCTTACCTAAGACAAACTGGAGAAAATAATAGATATTCCTATCCTATCTTCATCCAGGAAAAGAGAAACTAATTCTGTCAGCTCCTGAATAATAATTGGCTTATTTAAGGTTCAGTCAGGCCATCTGGGGCTAATTTAAGGTATAACAAGTACTGTGATAATCATCAGGGACCAAGGCAGCACAGGTTGTATAAAGCTGTGTGGCAGAAGTCTGTAGTTTACCTCAGAGTATCTTCTCCCATTGGTATTTACAATTTGTTGAAGTTAAGCAGTTTGGCTGTGTTGGATTTTGTAGACACATTATATTAGGGTTTGTTTAGCTCTTCTCAATAAACGTGGATTGTTGGTCTACTTTGATATTTGTTCTGTATCACTGTTTTCCAAGACTGCAGTTATTTGGCCAGTGACATAAATTCTATTCCCTGCAGTGTTTTTAACATCAGTGCTGATGCTGGTGTGCACAAAGAAGAACATAAAAGTAATCAGATTAACTTTAAGCTTCATTCCAAACCCTGAAGGAAAAAATAATTATTGTTGCCCATTGGAAAAGCATCAAGAGCATTGGTTCATTAAGAGTCCTGAAAGACAGGACTGCCTAATGGTTACAGCACTAGCACAGGATTTGGAAAATCCAGCATCTGTTCCCAGCTTTACTATATTCCTCCTACATGACCTGAGGCAAGACACTTACCTAAGACCTGGTCTACAGTATGCCTGCCTGTTAATCTAAAATACACAACACGAATAGTATAGCTGAAGTTGATGCACTTGGTAGGGATGTAAAATACTCGATTAGTCGACTAACTGATAAGCCTAGGCTTGAGTTAACTACTCGCATTTCCCCCCTATATCAGAGGCAACAAGGGGAAGGAGCAGGAGCCGGTGCTGGGAGGAGTTGACTTAAAAACCAGTTCCCCCCAGCACCGTCTTTGCGGTGCTGCTTCTCCCCCCCCTCCCCCCACGCTGCAACCTCTATCAGACGCAGCAGTGCGGGGGGGAGGGAAGGGATGGGGGAGGCTGCTCCAGCAGCAGTCCCGCTGCAACGCTGCAGTTTAAATGTAGGAGTTGGTTTGCCAGCACACCCAGCTCTTACTACTTTTAAATTGCAGAGCCACAGCAAAGGTAGCTCCTACTGAGCGCCTTCCCTTATAGACTAATCATGTAGACTATACAATTTGTATCGACCACACAATTACCCACTCTTAACATCCTTAGTACTTACACCTACTTACTGCAGTGTCTTCCATGCAATAAGATTGTCAACTGATGCTCTCCCATCGACTTCGCCTACTCTGCTTGTCCTGGTAGAGTGTTGGAAATGAGGGGCGAGTGCTTGGAAGTCAATTTATCACATCTGACTATTGTGTCTGGCTGCTGGAGCATCAAACCACCTTGTAGTGGAGATAAGCCCTAAAGTGTGCTTCCCCTCTCCCCCAGAGCTAGGCACTCCCAGCCTCTCCCAACCTAATACCTCCTCCTCCCCAGACCCACACAAGGCACCAACCTATGCCTCCCCCAGAGGCAGGCACTCCTAGTCCCCCAACCTAAAGCACCTGTTTTCTACCAGTGAGTATGTAGTAGCAGCGGCAGCAGCGGGAGCTCTGGGCCCCTTTGTATCTCCAGGCCTTAGGGCAGTCATGTCAAACAGGCATCTAGAGGGCCACATGCGGCCCGATCGAAGTTTTTTGAAGCCCACCAGTACATTTTATAAAAGAACAAAGTGCGGGCCACTGGCTGCTTGGAGCATGTGGCCAAGTGCAGATCACAGCTGGCCGGCTGCTCTGTGCTGCAGCAATTGCTCATGGCCAGCCAGGCCGCTCTGCGCATGGTGGCCAGCACATGCTCGCGGCTGGCTGGGCCGCTCTGCACAGGCATCAAGCGCCCGCTCACAGCTGGCCGCTGTACTCATGCTGCCCCAGCACCTGAGGAAGAAGTGTGTGGCGGTGATGCGGCGATGGCGGCTCCGGGACCCAGGCATTAGTTTGGGGGGGAGCTGGGAGTGCCTGGCTCTGGGGGAGGCATTAGGTTGCGGGGCTGGGAGGCCTGGCTCTGGGGGAGGCATTAGGTTGGGGGCTGGGAGTGCCTGGCTCTGGGGAGGGGGAGGTATTAGGTTGGGGGTGTTTGAGGATGCCTGGCTCTGGGGAGGGAGGAGGCATTACGTTGGGGAGGCTGGGAGTGCCTGGCTCTGGGGGTAGGGGAAGCATTAGGTTGGGGTGCCTGGTTCTGGGGAAGGAGTGATTCATTAGGTTAGGTGGGTATGGGGGTGCCTGGCTCTGGGGGAGGGGGGAGTCATTAGGTTGGGGGCTGGGAGTGCCTGGCTCTGGAGGAGGGGGAGGCATTGGACCACAGCCCTTTATCTCTTCCCCTTGTACAAGCATACAATTCAGTGTTAGTTGTATGGTGTCACATACTGTTTCTCAAATAATATGATACATACAGTTTTTTTTCTACCGTATGGAATGGAATCAAGAGTATTGTAATATATACACACACAAGGGGCTGATCTGTGGTTCCCAGTTTAATTTTCATATGTCCTGAGTTTTAAGTACCTAACTGTACTATGTTAATATTTGTCATATGATTTCCTTGGAATGTAGGCATTGCCAAATCAGCCAATGGGACCCTCTAGTCTAGTCTAGTGTTGTAGCTACAAAAGTGGCCAATACAAGATGTGTCATCGGATGGGGTATGAGTGTGCTTGCACATGTCCACAAGCAACTACAGTGGACAGTTATCTCCGGATAGGGAAAGTTTCTTCTTCACTCCCATCAGTTTGTGGCTGGCTTATGACCTGAAACATGAGTGGGTTTTAATCTGTTTTTATTCTACCTAAGGTATTTTAGATGTTTTCATTATCAATAAGCCTACATCCTTTTACAAACCTTACAAACTTTTGATCTCACTGCTATTTAATTGCAGCGAGTTCCACAGATGAATTGGATAAAAAAAAGTTTCCTTTATCAATTTTTTTGTCATGTTTTGGCTGTTTGCTCATCAATTCCCACTTTGCACACCTGATATCTATCTTACATTTTACCTCTCCTTATTTCATTTTCTGCTCTATAGACTTAACTTGGGATGGGTTTCCAATTTCTGAAGGATACCCATTTGGCTCAAATAACATCTGCTTTAAAGATAAAAAAAGGAAAAGGAAATTATCCAGTTATAAATCTAAGAAGTGCCAGCCAGTCCAGGGTAACTGGGGCATACCAGTATTGCTAATAAATATGCACTTGTACATCTGTCAGCCAAAGGGCAATTAACTTGTTAGTCTTGCATGGATTATCTGTGTAAGAATATTACAAGTACCTTGGAAAGTGCAAAGTTTAAGAAATCCTAAGGATAGCATAAAGTCCAGCTTTGCAAGCCACTCGATTCGTTTTGGTAATCCTTCCAGGGACAGACACTTAGAGCAGGCAGGGGAGGAGGGTATGGATGCAGAATAAGGCAGCCAACACAGATGTCATATTTAATTCCAGGGCAAACAAATAATCAGCATGTAACTGGTTTACACTGTGTTTCTTAAAAGAAAATTCAAAGGCTATTGTTTGCCAAGCTGAAGCAATTATTCTGAAATACGAGTCTCTCCCTTATTGTTTTGGGCTATATTTGTTTTTATTGCTACAAAACAAGTTAATATCTCATAAAAATAATTAAAAAGTACCTTAAATTTATATTTAAAAATTATAAAAATTATTATATATGAGCAAATAACAATTTTACACAACAAATTATTGTATTATATTCAAACAAGACTTGAAAAAATATTATACAATATACCTAAAACATAATCTATAATAATAAATAATTACGACTTTCTGATAGAAGTACATTGGTGGCCCTGAAAACTATCAGTTTTCATTTGTGTGGTCCTGAGTAGGCTTCAAATTTGACATCCCTGCCTTAGGGCAATTGCCCCTTTGTCTTCCTCCTCTTGCCCACCCACTGGCAGGCCTGTTACTTACTATACGAAGTAGAACAACAGCATCAGGAGAGCCTGAGGAAGCCGCGCCTCAGAGTACCCAGTAACTTGGTGGTACAGGCCAGGGCTGGCTTTAGGAAGTGCGGGGCCCAATTCGAACCGTTTTGGCGGGGCCCCACCACCCAGGATTTTTTGTTGAGCAAAAAAAACCACCACACAACAAACCACAACCACACACAAATATCACATCAGAAGTAGATCTCATCAAAATGTATATCAATATAGCTGAACATTTTCAAAAAAATTCCATCCTTTATTATGCAACATTTTACACAAAATTAAAACAGTTGCCTTAAGTGTAGATCAAATATTTTCAATTGCAAACTATCCAATCTTTTCAATGAAGTTTAAAGTTTGATTTTTAAAAAGAGAGCATTGCAGTTTTCTGTTACATTGATTTACTTTTTAAATAGCAAAAATGGAGTCTTTGTTAAGAAAGTGTCAGTTCTGTGGTCAAATTCCAGTCCTTAGTGATTTCAGCACCAATGATTTCACTAGGTAATATGGTACCTCACCACCATTGCCTCCTTTGCACTGCCCTTCAACACACATTGCCTGCATGTTGAGTCCAAGGTCAGTCTACACAAGATTTTATCAATGATTTTTGCTCAAGTGATCACTGAGACAAGACAAGGACTCTCAAATGATTCTAGTCAGCTCTGCCTTTAAACACTGGATGTAAAGTGTCAGATATAATTGAGGACTCCCAAATAGACTCTACACCACCAGAACTAAAACCTGTTTCCATCTTCTGTGACTTTCAGTTAGATGTGACTCACTATCCTCTGCTTAGTGTTCAAGTTATGGTAGACCCTAAGCCAGGTCATATTAAGTTCAGGTCTTTTACCTTTTAATTATACAATATGGATAACAACATTTCATTCTCCCAGCTCCAAGTCTTAAGTGAATTTCAACCCAAAAGAGCCAAAATTGATCACCTTGACACAGCATGTGTGTCTACTGAGCTCTGTGGCAAAGTAGGTATGTCTATATAAATAAGGTCTGCTCATGAAGCCTTTTCCTACAGTTGATTAACAGATGGCAGTAGATAGCTCATTCAGAACACTGGCTGATAATAGTTAGTCACCTTGACCAGTCATTAACCATAGTCATGGACTTACCCTACTCTCCATTGTCTCTATGATTGATTCTCTGATGACCTGTGACAAAAAAGGAGGGTGGAAAGGGAAACTAAAGGGAGAGACCTCTCTAAATTCATCAATCAAAGAGCAGTATTCACAACCCAAAAATCACAAGGAACGCCTACACAAAGTTATGAGACTGGTCTACAAATCATAAGATTTTTTAAAAATAAAACATGTTGGATTTTTATTGGCCTTTTGTTCTTGAGTATTTAGGGTTCATGTTTTAAAGCTTTCCTCCTTAGCTGTAAGGCCCAGAAGTATAGAGAACTTTTTTAAAATGAAAGCTGAGATTCCTACATAATCAATTGATTCCAGGCCTTTAGAAAAATACCAAATGTTTTGAGACTCATGGTAAAACAATGGAGGAATTCTTGTGAGCCCATGCTTTGCCCACAGTATAAATAAAACAAAACAAAACAATATCTTCTCCACTAAACATCCTAATGAGATACTGCAAATGGTAAACTGAATTCATCAGCTCCTGATATGAACAGGTATCAACCTAGTTCTTCATATTTGAGATGGGTTACCAGGAATCACACATGACAATATGAAATCTTTCCACTCTCAAGTCAGCATATTCACAAAGCACTTATAATTTTGATCCATGCATTTAATGGATAGTGAAAGAGAAAGGAGGGGAATTAGTATAAATGTTCAAATTTAAAAAAAAAAAAAAAAAAAAAAAGAGCCTGAAGGAATTCGGACTGGGACACCTACATCTCACGTTCAGAACTGACTAGGACACTTATGACCAGATTTTCAAAGGTGTGTAAAGATCAGATAGATATCTTTGAAGATCCGAGTTGGCAACTGTCTCTTCAGGAGCTTAATTACCTTTGAAAATCTCAGCTTAGATTTCCAAGTCCAATTATCAAAAATGACTTTAGTCACTCAAGTGCTTTTGAAAATTTTAACTAGGGGCCTGAAGAGACAAAAGGCAGGAGATATGGTATTCCTTTTAAAAACATGTGACATCTATTTTTAACTAAATTTTATATTATTTTTCTCCCAGGGGCAACTGACCTCTCCGGCCCCCTCACTACGCCACTGCCCCTCCCCCCCCCGCAGATCTATCATCTTATGCATGTGCAAGATCTGTGAGAGCCGTCCCAATGGAATCTGCAGTTAGTGTCTGTGGCGCCTGCTTCTGGGTGGTGTCTCAATGCTGCCACATTCACCTCCAAAGAGGGGGCTTCCCAAAGCAGGCCCTTGCTGCAGACCCCCAAGGCAGCCACAGGTCCAGTCTCCTTTCAATGGGCCCACTTCCCAGGGCTCATTGATCTTGGATCTGACTTTCATCCCCTCTCCAACCCCCATCAGAACTACTGTGCCCTCCTGGCTTAGGAAAAGAATAAACAGGAGGATTGGAAATTAACCCGCCCAGTCTCACGTCCCCTAGGCAGGGAATGAGCCATCTACATTAGGCCCCAGATGGAGTATCATGTCCAGTTCTGGGTGCCACATTTCAGGAAACGTGGCGAAACAGGAGAAAGTCCAGAGAAGATCAACACAAATGATGAAAGGTCTAGAGAACATGAGGTATGAGGCAAGGCTGAAGAATTGGCCTTGTTTACCTTGGAAAAGAGAAGACCGAAAAGGGACATGAGAGCAGCTTTCAAGTATCTAAAAGAGTATCATAAGGAGGAGGAAGAAAAATTGTTCTGCTTGGCCTCTGAGGTTAGGATGAGAAGCAATGGGCTTAAATTGCAGATATTTAAGACCAGGTTAGACAGACACCTGTCAGGGATGAGCTAGGCAACTCAACTTTGGAAGCCCCAGGGCCACACTGATACTTACAGAACATGCTGAGGGCCTCAACTTAAGTGTGGTTGCATATGCAAGCAAATATATACAAATAGCTTCTCTCACACTGACAGGCATGAATACAAAGATTAAGGCAAGACTACACAACACACAGGCCCCATTTAAGTCAGTTCTGCTGATATTAATAAAATGCAATATTTACCCGATTTCTACCCATGTGACAGCACTTTTCATGAGCAATGACAGTCCAAGAATTTAACTACTAAAACACATATCAACAGAAGATCATTACACTGACTACTTTTTTGTTTTGGCTCCCACTCGCTGGCCACGTGTTGATCCCCACATAAACCCAAACTGCACCGTGGGGTGCAAACAAACTGGTCGTGGGCAGCATACCAAGTTATTAATAAATATTTTATAAACCTTTACCTTTTCTCTCTGCTGCCATGTCTTCTCTCCTTGCTCCATCATCTCCCTGGTGCTTGCTGCACCCCAACTCCTCACCCTCATCTTCTGTCCTGACTCCTGCCCTTCTCACTGCCCTCAGCTCTCCTGCTACCTGCCTCCCTCCACCAGCCCTTCTCTCCTCCGTGCCCACTCCTCCAGTAGCCCCACTCTGATCAGGTGAGCTACCCTCTTCTAACACCTCCTCTATACACCTGCCCTGCCTCTCTCCTCTGGTGCTGGTCTCTCCCTGCAGGTGTCTGCCCTTCTGCTTCACCCCAGAATTCCCTGGCACCTGCACCTTCCGTTACCCCTGCACCCTCCTCGTGCCTCCCTCTTCCCTTACTGCCCCTGCCCCTTTGCCCTCTTTTTCCCTGATGCCCATTCCCTCACCACTCTCTGCCCCCATTCCCCTCACGCCCCTGTGCCCTCACACATGCCTTACTCCATCCCCACCTTTCTCATGCCCACCCCTTCTTTCAAGCCTTCTCCCAGCATCTCCCCCTTTCCCCTCTAACCACCAATGCCCTTCCTCTCCTTTCCTCTCCCAGCATCACCTGTCCCCTCCCACTGACACCTCCTCCTGCCCTTTTCCTCATTGTCTGTACTTGGCCCCCTGGCATTTGTCTCTCCTCCAGCCTGTCTCTTGGTACCTTCCCCCAGGGCCGGCCTTAAGCTGATTCGGCTGGCCCTGCGCCCCTGCACCCGGAAGTCAGCTCCCTCGGGTATTCGTGTATTCTAGAAGCCATGTTAAGCCCAAAAATTGTGTTTAAAGATGGTTATTGATCCAATAGCACCCAAAAGTAGCCAGAATGTTATATCCCTAGAATACTATGCTCTTTCTGTCAGGCTCAGACCCTTGTCTAGAATCAGTGATGCCTGTATATAGGCCTTCTTGGAGGAAACTTCAAAAAAATAAAAATTAGATTGAGTTAGAGCCAATGTACTCCCCCAATAAGATCTGAAAGCTCCCTACCAGATGACTGACATTAAACTGAAAAATGGGAAATTGAATGGAGCTGTACTGACTGAGGGGCTGAATTTTCCACAGGTTGTCAATCCCAAAGGTAAGTTGGAGTGAGTGGAGATGAAGAAAATTTGCTGGAGCTTGTCCCAGAAATACATTAAAAAACAGAGGTAGCCTTTTAGTTGCTTTAAATTGTGCCAGAGACCAATTCAGCTCCACGCATCAGAGGATACCAGTATTTCTGCAATGCATCTCTTCAAGTGTGCTGAGCAAAGCTCCCAGGCACCTGAGGATTTAGACCAGCATCTCCACCTTTACTATTGTCTTCCCCCTAGTCCATGTTGTCTGGTTCCTCTGTTTACCTCCTACCTTTCATTCCTTGTTACTCCAATAATTTTTCCTTTCTTTTTTTAATCCTGTCCCATCTATTTCATTGTCTGCCCTTTTCCCCATTTTCTCTGCTCTATCACCCTGTCTCTTGGTACCTTCCCCTTTCTTCCCCTCCGCACAAGCCTCTTCCTCTCTCCCCCCCGTCCAAGCCCCTTCCTCTCCCAGCCCTTCCCCTTAGTTTCCCCCTCCCTTACCTTCTGTGGGTCCGGACTCAGAACCACGTGCGCCGCCGCCTTTTCAGTTTTAAAATCTCGGGCGTGACGTCTGTACTTGGCCCCCTGACGTCACGCCCGGGCGTCTCCTCGCTCACCTGCAAACGGCGCGCATGGCAGCAGCAGCCAGCAGAGTGTGCAGGTAAGGGGGAACCGAGCCAAGCCGACTTCTGGGTGCAGGGGCGCAGGGCCCCCTTAGGCGCGAGGCCCAATTCAGCCCAATCGGCCGAATTGGCTTAAGGCCGGCCCTGGTACAGGCACTCACCTGGGAGATGTGGATTCAAGTCTCTGTTTCAAAGAAGGCAGATTGGAGATTGGAAAACAGGTCTCCCACATCCCCTGGGAGTGCTCTATCTATTGGGCAATTGGCTAAAATGGGGGAGGGGTGTTTCTCTGTTTTTTATGAGGAAAGGCAGACCTGCTTCACTCCAGGAGAGGGTTCATGGCTGCAAATCCTGAGCAGACATAATGGATGCCTGGGGCTGACAGCATCACCGGGCTCCTGGGAAAGATGGCAGGGAACCATGCTCTGCACCCTGGGAAGGGATGGGGTCTCAGGTGGAAGGGGTGGTGCTGAAGCTAGGCAGCCCTCAGTGCTGCCAGAGTGTGCCACACAACGTCCAGCAGTGATTTAAAGAGCCCAGTGCTCCTGACACCATTGCTGCCACAGTAGTGATAACGGTGTCTGGGAGCTCCAGGTCTTCTGTATCACTGGGGCACAGGGAAATTCTTATCTTAGAGGACACAGACATCGAGACCTGTGTGTGCGAGGCTGAGGGAGACCATTGGAGCTGTCTCAGGGCCCATCCCATTGAGGCGCCTCTCAGGTTTTTCTCATGGCCAGTCCCTAGGCTGGGGATCCCGCCACTGCTGCAGCTCCTGCTCCCTGGTTAGACACCCACCCACACCCTGCTCCTGCACCCTACCTCCAACCCAGATCCTGCATCCCCACACCCATTCCACTCACTGACCTGTCATTTTTGGCCCTATCCTAGAATCTGGGGGGCCCACAAAATCCACTAACTCTGGAATCCCAGAAAAGTTAATCTGGCCTGAGGCCTTGAACCTCAGTATTCCCTGCCCTTTCCCTCCCCCCATGGGGCTGGAGTCCTAGGGGAGTGAGGTGTCTCAGTTGGGGACCATATCCATGAGGGCTGGCAGTTTTTGGAGGGTTGGTTTTTTGTTTTTTTTTTTTGCTTCTCACTTGTGTGGTCCCCAATTGATTTTTCTGTGGAATAGTAGCCCCTGACCCAAAAAAGATTCCCCATCCCTGCTAGAAATAAAGACAAAGTTGAAACCTTTTGTGTTGGACATGATATTTTAATTTATTTAAAAATGTATTTAAAAAGCCCCCAATTGGAGCCCAGCCACTATAAGACATGCTGTATCATAACACTCCTGCACCCCTAGTCCTTTGCCATAACACTCCTGCATCTCCCACATATCCCAACCCTATGACCTGAGCCCATCATATACCCAAGGCCCCTGCCCTGAGCCCCTTGTACACCCCAACTCAGATTCCTGTATCCCCACATCCCCAGCCCTCTGCCATTAGATTGACAGAAGAGAGCCTGAATAAGTGCATGAAGCTGGATTTGACCAGTTATGATGTAAACTTCAAAAAAATGTGAAAAGATGCAGCAGAAGTCCGTGAGTACAATGTTTTATTTATGCTACTATTAATCATTATATGAATTATAAATCATATTTGATTGTATTTTTAGTCATGCAAATAGGCATTCTTACACTGCTCTTTGTTGACCACTTGTTCTGAATTTTGATGTAGTTTGGTTCTTTGCTCTGAAAAAGTTGCCAACCCCTGAGCTATAGTCTATCAGCAATCAGAGCATGTAGAATCAGGATTTGAAGTCAGTGAATGTCATGCAGATGAAGAAAGCCATCTACTAGAGATGAAAAGAGTGATAAAGACAGAAGTGGGTAGTCTTTCTGTTGATGATAATGGTACTATTTTGAATGTCACAATGATTAAAGAAGAGATAATCCAAATTGTTAATTCACTCTCCCCTACTCAAGAATACCACCCACTTACTGAACACTACATTCTGCTCAGGGACTACTTGGATAGACTTGTGCAGGACAGGGTGGTCATCAAGACATATTACATATCAACACTTCTACCAAGCACACCTGTTTATTATTATAGCCTTGGAATTAATTGCTCATGGAATTAAACAGGACCAAGGCGGAGAAGACTACCAGAATGTCGAATTGGTCCCTAAAACCAAGGCAGAGACCAATAGTTTGCTTGCATGTTTTGCATCATTTGACTTTATCACCACATTCATTTTCATTTACATTCAAGTTCTCTCTCATTTGTCAGGTATTACAGTCAAATTACAAAGCAAAACAATAGATTTTGTCAGTGCCGGCAAGGAGACTGCTGAATTAAAAAAAAAATTGTGGCATCATATCAGAAAATACAGATGAGGAATTTGGTAGAATCTATCAGCATGCAGTATGAGTAGCCCATGCCGTCAATAAGGAGCCTTGTATGACTCGAATAGTTGATAGACAGATTCACTGGTAAAATGCCACAGCAACTACTGCAGGGGAATACTACAAAAGAAATGTGGAACTTCCGTTTTTGGCTCATATCACTGCAGAGCTTGAAGGGCAGTTCTCTGATTTAGCTGTTAAGTGTTTTTATCTTTTAGGTTTAGTACCATTTGTGTTATGTGGAAATAACTTGCAAACCACTGATGAAGGAACAGATGCTTTCAGAAATGACCTTCCAGCATCATACCTGAATCATCAGAAAATCATTTGGTGGAAAGTCAAATATAGCAGCGAAACAGAAAGTGAACGGCCAGGTACAGATAAAAAAGCCATCAAGTAATGTGATGATGTCATGTTTCCTAACATATTTACATTCTTGAAAATATTCTGTATTCTTCCTGTCACAAGTTGTGAATGCAAACACAGCATAAGTGCTCTTCAGAGACTGCACAATTACACGTGTGTCTGCAGGATGCAAAAGCAAATGTCAGGTCTTGCACTCATGCACATCCATTATGCAGCCAAAGTGGACTTGTGGATATCTTTGCCCAGAAGTTCCTTAGAAAACTGGCGTTTCAGACTCTCCTTAAAGATTGGAAAACTAACTATGAACATCGCTTACACACTGCTGTGAACTTAGTGTCATAAAGAAAAGTTTGCTGTTACCTAAAAATCTATTTCACCACCACTAGCTTATACAGTCTTAACTGAAAAACTCTGAAGATGAAGTCTGGAATATTTTGGAATATTGTTTTTCACTTACGATATTACAGCAAGATTCCAGAAGGCAATTTCTATAAAACCTTTATTAATGTATAAATTTTAGTATGTTATAACAAAATATTTTACTAATCAGTGTTTCCACTCAAATTTTTCATTAACCTTTCTTATACACTTTTTCATTGCATGACAATTTTGAACTCCTTTAATTTTAAAAAAAATTGTGGCCCACATTTGCAAAAAAGCACCCTCCTACAGAAATTCCTGCATGCAGGCCTCTCTGAGAACTTCTCTAAGAGGCTGGCAGAGGTGGGAATTAACCTGACCTGGTGCTCAGTGCAGAGAGCATTAAAAACCCTCTACTGCAAGGCTAATAATGGTGACAGCAACCCTGGCAAACCTACCTACTCCTGTTATGAAGAGTTTGACTCACTTGACAATGTAACTGCTTTTAGGTGGTAGGTGAAATTATATGTATATATACATTTATGTGTGTGTCATGCTTAACTAAAACAATTCCTGTGAACCTTAATTAAGTTTTATAGTATACTTTGAAAGGCACTATAGAAACACAATATGTGATTATTCAATTTCATGGCTACAGAAGCAGATGAAATGCCCAAGGGATTTTCTAGAGTTCTCCTTAAGTAAATTCACATTTTGGCAGACTTCCTTCATGCCCAGAGAAGCAGCCCTACTCAGCTCAGTGTCTATATTTGCACACCACATAATTTTTAAACAATATATTAACTCTTATAGCTACAGTAAGTACAAGGAAGCCAATGAGTTATCATGATGGGCAGAACTGGTAATACTGTCTATAATTAAAACAAAAGACAGAACTATGTAGCACATAGTTCTGTCTTTTGTTTCAGCTACACCAGACTAACACGGCTGCATCTCTATCACTGTCTATAATTAAGTTTGCCTGACATGGGGCAGCAAGTAATATGGGTTAGAGTGCCTGGGCACAGGTCATCTGACAGACTTTGCCTGGCTCTGGGCAGGGAAGGTCAGAGCCAGTGACGGATCCCTGGAAGAGGCAGGGCCTCAGCTGGAAGGGGAAGGGCTGGGGAATAGCCTCCCCTCAGCAAGCCCTTCTGCTCAGCACATTGCCCAGGGCTCTTGCTGCCATCATTTCTGGTGTAGCAGTGTCAGCAGCCAGGAGCCCCAGCCCTTTTAAATTGCTGGGCCCCAGGACAGTTGCCCCATCTGCCCTCCCCTGTTGGTGGGTCTGCCTGTGCACCAGGAATATTCCAGGTCTGGTAGCCCTGCTCCAGCAAAGTTTGGGGCTAAGTCTCTCCCCTAGCCCTCACACACTCCCCTCCATGTGTCCACTGGCCTGCCTGCCACCCCCAGCTGATTTAAATCACCTGGGGGGAAGGTGCAACCACCAGCATTGCAGTGGAGCTAAAGTGGCTTCCTGCTTTTCCCTGCGGCCCCAGGGAAAAGAGACGTGTTGCCTCTGCGCCAAGCACCCATGTGGTCAATGGGAGCTGTGGGGGCAGTGCCTGTGAGCAGCAGCACACATAGATTCGCTGGCATCCCTGTGTAGGCGCCGATTCCATTGGCAGGTGCTCCAGGCAACCATGCACCCTCTCTCCCTGCACTCCTATTCTCTCCTACCCAGGGCCGGTCCTAACCAACTGGCGGCCCCAGAAGATGGCCCAGCTCACCTGTAGGGTTGCCAGATGGTTTAAAAAAAAATACCGGACAAAAATTTGTCAAGCAAAAAAAAGAGTTGGGGAGTACCCAGGGAAACCTGGGGGGAGGATTCAGGAGGTCAGGCCAAAATGCGATTGTGGCCTGCCCCTAAGACAGGCTCTGTCAGCGGCACCTTGAAAATGGTGGCCCCGGGCAACTGCCTGGCTCTCCTGTCCCTAAGACCAGCTCTGCTCCCACCCCAAACTCTCTCCCAGTCTGCACTGCAGCCCCTGCCCTGCACCCTCTTCTACCGCAAAACTTCCTCTTCCACCTGCACCTTTTTCACTGTTCCCACACCCAAACTCCCTTCCTGAGCCTGCACCCCCCCCACCACCTATTCCAACCCAGATACCTCCCATACTACATTCCCTCCCAGAGCCTCACCTCTCACCCCCTCCTGCACCCAAACTCCCTCCCACAGCCTGCACCCGTCTCCCACCCAAACTCTCTTCCAGAACCTCAGGCAGGCGGCGGTGGATGAGAGTTTGGGGTGTGTGCAGGCAGGTTCTGGGCACCACCAGTATTTTTACAAACCTGCCACCCTATGCCTGACACTTGCCATTACAGTACATTATAACTTTAGCAAAAATTAATAATATAGATTGAAATTTTTCATTTAGAGTATCTACTTTATGTGATTTCTTTTTCAAGTTTCACCAAAAATAATTCCACTATTCCCACAAATGAGATGAGGAAAAGCACTTAAATAATTCTTATAACTGTTTCATTAAGAAGCTCTAATGCCTACATGCTTTGGCATGATGACTTGAAAATTTTCAGGCAGAATTGCCCTAGTGACAAGTTGACTTCTGGTATATTCAAGAACATTTGCTCAAATTTGGATAAGTTATAAACTTTTGAAAAATCTCAGTTTAATTAGAATTTGGCATCTGAATTCTCTGAAGTATCCATCTCTCTCAGTGGTGGGCAAGTGTTGTGGCCCAAGGGCTGCATGTGGCGCATAAGGGTTCTATGTGCGACCCATGAGTCAATTTGTTTACCATTGCCTGTGCACAGGGTTGCCAGATTCTGCAGGTTTTTGTCAGCATAAGTATTACAAAGTGACATGCATTTAGAGCACAGGCATGTAAAGTTAGATGTGTGCTGACTGCACTCAACATTGACTATAGGAGCCATGCGTTTCCTCTGCATTCAATCGAAGCATCACTGTGGTTCAATCAGTACACCCCCCAAATCCTACATATGCAAGTGTAGTTAGCAAAACTACCCTATCCTGGGAGACTGTCTTGGCTATGACAATCTTGGCAGTCCACTGAGATGAAGGAGGACCTCTCATGCAGCCTGCTCACTAGCCTACTTTGCCCGTCATAACCATGAGGGCTGGGGACTAAGGGGTTAAGTATGTCCCCTGTACCTAGCCAAGTATCTGGTCAGCCAATAGTAATGCAGGTAGGGATTTCAAACTGGGACAAAGGAAATTTTAACTTTTCCCTCCTTTGTCTGAATCAGAGCAGTTTTTTTCCAGGTAACATGGAGATGGGAGGCCCTCTCTCTCTCTCCAAGAAAAGTCTTTTCACAATATGTAAGTAGAGTAAAGTTAGTTAACCTGTCAGGCTTTATTGTTTTCCTGGTTTGGGAATGTGGAAATTATGTCTGTGCTGTTAAAAGTGGATTTTCCTCTCTTTTGTAACTAAGTCCTGAGCCCAGGGGATTCCCTAGATTAATTGGTGGCTCTTTTCCATTTTTCACTATGCTGGCAACTATGGTATTGTTTGATAATAATAAGTTTGTTTCTTTTTTTTTAAATTAACCTGGTATTGGTTCATTTCTGTGTCCTGGAAAATCTGTCTGTGGATATCTGCATGCCTCTGACTAGGGGACAGCTAGCATAGACTGCAGCTTGTATTTACTCTTTCCTTTTTCAAGCTCTTTGGGGAAAAGAGCTTGAGGTACCCCTGAGGTTTTTAGGGATGAGATTTCCCAAGTGATCTCTTCCCTGGTTTTTTTGTTTGTTTGTTTGTTTTGAATACTTGGGTGGTGGCAGCAGTTTCTATTCTCCATAGTCTGGGTATTAGGATATTGGGGGAAGTTTTTGTACCAAAGCCTGTAGAGATCATGTTTTGGGGTGCTTTTGTGGGACCCTACTTCTGCATTCATCGTGCCAGAGTGGGGAACAGCCTTGACATGGTGGCAGAGCAGTGGGATCATTTTGAGAACCCAAGATTTTAAAAGGACAGGTTTTTCTTTTGACTAGTTGCAAGCTTTGGAGTTTTTGTTACCACTTTCCTTTTTGTGTTCTGCTGCTGCCTCGGGGAAAGGCACACAGAAGGTTAATCTACAGCCAGACAGTCTACCCCAACCAGTTTGTTTTCTTCTAGCTTTTGGGGCAACTGGAGGTTAGGCTAGATCAGGGCATGATGTCCAGCTGCAGGACAGATTCACACCCCGGGGAGGGGAGAGAGGAGCATGTACCCTGTAAGTCCAGGGAGGAGTAACCTTGAGAGGGCAGGAGCAATGGTTAGCAGCCCTCCTCCTCCCTTACCACTGCCTTCTATGTGGAAAGCTGCCTGTAAGGCAGCTGGCACACCTCTAACTGAGAAAGAGGTGGAGTTCTTACTACGGCTGGAGCAAATACACACAAAACAGGCGACGCTAACAACAGTAGAGGCAGAAGCAGAGGATAGCAAAAATAAAGACAGAGACAAGGCAAATGGGAGAAGCACCAACTTCATCAACTAACCACGCTGCTCCCACAAATGCTGCAGTCACTATTCAACACTCCAGGAAACTCCAGACCCAGATTGTGGAAGAACAAGACAGACTGTATCCTCCTAGGAGTTCAGTGTATAACTGTGTGGATATAGGATGTGATTATGGCATGGCAGACATGTGTAATTGGGCTGGTATCTTAACCCAGCCCCAGAACATGTATGAGTGTAAATCTTCTGTGTTGCCTGTAGCTAACAGGGAGGTTTGTGGAAGGGATGAGTGTGATTCTGAGAAGTTGTCTGTGGCTAGGCAGTCCTACTGGGACCAAGGTAAAATTTTATCTCAATGCTTGCCTGAGGGAAGATAGCTGTGTGTCTATGCACGGGAGCAATGTGTCTGTGTAAGGTTTGTGCATGCCTATCTGATGCCTTAGAGGTGAGGCTGGAATCAGAAACAGGGCAGAGAGAGCCCAGTGATCAGGGAAGTGTTTCTCTGGAGCAGTCTGGAGTGGCTGGCCACACTGAAGTTTTAGCTGAGAAAAAAGATAAAGTTCTGGAGAGTGATTAGTTGTTGGCTGGTGAAGTTTGTAAAACTGAACTTGCACAAGCTAACAGTAATTTGTGTGAGGGTGCTCAGTAGGAGCAACCTCTGTATATGGAAACTGGCAGTTTGGCTGTTGGGAGGGGCAGTATGCCTTTGGGGGAAGGGTTTCTTCCCAGTTCTTTGTCTGCAGAAGGTGCCTATCAGCCTGAAATGGCTGAGGACAGGACTGTGGGTCCAGATTTAGTTCTGGGCACAGCTGAAGCCCAGAAAGGGGAGGACCCTAAGTTTGTGTCTGCTGAGGAGAATGGTGCTGTAACTGGGGTGGGTCCAGTCAGTATCATGTCAGGATCTCAGGGATCAGACCAGTCTGGTGCTTGTGTTTTGCCTGGTGCTGGTGTGTTGCTGGAAGGGAGGAAAGTAAGTCCGGGTGATCACAGTGCTAACCTAAGTAGGACACTGGGAGAGCATCAGGGTAAATTACTTGTGGTGACTACTGATAGTGTGGAAGCTTGTAGCAGTCTAGAAAACTGCAAGGGGAAAGAGGATGTCTCTGACATCTTACCAGAGAAGTCTGTTTTCCTGAAAGGAGGTTGCGTGGAAACCTGCCTGGTGGGCCAGAGGTGATTCATGGTATAGGGGAAACTCAGGAGGAGTTGATGGTGGCTCAGCAGAGCAATGCTGCTGTAAGGCCAGGGAAAGGTAAGCTTTTTCTTAAAGAAGTTCATAGGGAAGAGAATCCATATGGTGATGTTGGACAGCAGTTTTCTGTGCTTGAAGGGGGTGAAGGTAACTTGGGTTTAGAAAGATCTAATGTGAAGAGCTGTGAAGGAGTTGCAACGGGATTGGAAGTTGTTTCAGATGGAGTGGAAGCAGCCAGAAAGATGAAACAGCCCTCTGGTGACCAAATGACTGTGTTTGACCAGCTTGCTGGGTAGTGTGTGTTGCTGGGACAGGAATGTTTCCAGTTCAATTCTGTGAGGGGACAAAGTGTGTCTCAGGTTCATAGAAGCAGCTGTGGTGTAGTGAATCTCTGTGGAATGCAGGAGATGGCAGAGAAACTCCCATCTCTGGACACTGTGGACAGTTGTCATCTATCAGTGAGCTTACCATCTAATTCCAGGAGGAAGCAGAGGTTGGTGGTGAAAGGACAAGGAGTCTGTAAGTCTATCAGGCCAGTACACCAAGGCTTGGTCTCTGTGATGCAGTGGCCCACTTGGAAAACTAGGTTGAAAACTGGAGGCCTGATTAGTGTCTGGACTGCTTGCTACCTGACTAACTGGAAAAGGAGAGACATTTCCAGGGTCATTGTGAGCAGGGAAGATACACCCAGCCAGCCCTTTGTCTCTGGGATAGGGAGTTCTGAATCTGAACCCATAGGGCAAGGAGAAAGGGCAAGGCTTATGTTTAACAAGGAAGACTGCAGCTTTGTAAATCTAGACGGCCAGAATGGTCAGGGTACACTTGCTGTGGTTTTGTTCCCATCGCTAATGTCAACTTTTGTAACCAATGTGCTGTTCCTAAGAATTGTAAAAATGTCCAACGTATATGATTTTGTGCCAAAACCGTGGAAACTTAAGAAATGTACACAAGGACACACTGTTTGTTAAAAAGCCTCGTGATACTAGTATTTCACTGTTGATACCTGTAATTAGTTTCAGAGCTTCTCACCTGAGAAGGGGCATTCCAAAATTGGTGTGCTATGTAAAAAAGGGAAACTGAGGCACAGCAACATTTTGTTTTCATAGCTAAGGCCCAAGATGCCTACATTATGGGGACTAAGTATACATACATTATCTCAGTGTTAATTGGATTTCAGACCACTGCCAAAGCAGGCATGTGTAGTGGGTTTGACTCACTTTCACGGCTTCTTCCCTCAGGTTGGCTTTTGGGGAAGTAACCGGCTGCTCCAATGCCGACACGCTCCCTTTGGGTGAGGTGTTCTCTTCAGGGCACTGCCCTCCAGCAGTGACCACTCTGATCTTGGTCCATGCCCCTTTCCGGGGGGTTGGGGAGGAAAGGGGGGAAAGGAGGGAAAGGGAAGAGTCATTGTTCTTCCTCCACTCCTCCTCCAGGGTCCTCAGTTCTTCTCCCACTCTGCCTGCCCAGTTGCCTCCTGCAACCCTGCCTTGCAGACTTATGGCCTGGGGCTTCCCTGGCTCAAACTCCCCCAACCTACTGCAGCTGCCTCCTTGCAGCCTGGCCTTTTAGGGCTGCCTCCTTGCAAGCCCCGCCCTCCATGACTGCCTCCTTGCAGTCCCTAGGGCCTCAGGCCGGGTAGCCTAGGTTTGCTGGGCTGAAGCCTCTCTCATTGCAGGCAAGTCCCTCTCCTCCTCCCAGGAGCTGCTCTATATGGCCTCCAGCTGGGCCCTCCTTGGCTGCCTCAGCTGGGCTTCCTCCTGACTCCAGGTCTCAGCTACTTAAAGGGCCAGTACAGGGCAACGCCCTGCCACACATGGATAAATTTAATTTCTTTAGCTCTGAGCAAGGTCATTGCTGTACTCCCTATTGGGTGTTGGCTCTATATCCATGTAAGGTATCAAATGAAAGCTTGTACTCTGCGGATTCTGTGTATTATACTTTGGGGGGAAGTTTTTGTACCAAAGCCTGTAGAGATCTGGTTTTGGGGTGCTTTTGCAGGCCTTCTGCATTCATCATGCCAGAGTGGGGAAAAACCCCTAATTTATCTGATCAACACTTTTGCTGCAGTTGGTATTAAGCAGGGGAAGAAAACAATGATTGTATTCAGTTTGCCTTACCTTTGCCTCCCCACACCAAAGATATACTTGACAAGATCTGGAAACACAGGATGAGAACTGCTGGATCCAGACTGAAGAGTTAATTGGCCTATACTTTACAAAAAACAATAACTAAGATGAGAAATTATTTGTAACCTGTTTTTTAGTGAATCTAGCCTACATTGTGTGCTTTGTTTTCTTTTCTTAGTAATCTGCCTTGTTCTGTTTGCTACCTCTTTGACCACTTAAAATACACATTTTCATAGTTAATGAACATATTGCTGATTTATAATGTAACACAGTATGTAATTTCTATCCCTGTTATAGGGGCTGGTGCATACTTTCCTTCACATTGAGGAAGGAGGCGAACTTCAAATAACTTTAGGTTTGCTCCCCAAAGGGGGCAGGAGGTTGAACATCTGGATACTGTAGTAAATCCTTTAACCTGAGGTAAAATCCTTTAACCTGAGTCCTACAGCTCATCTCAGCAGCTGGTTGTGGCCCAACCTGGCAAACCCAGATAAAAGGGAGCCCAAACTGACTCAGAAGGTGGGCTCAATAGCACCCATGGGATACCAAACCTCAATTCGACAAACCCTGTTCTCGTCCATCCTCTCTGTTGAAGGGAAAGGACTGAGCAAAGATCGTCGAATTGAGGAAGTAAATCGTGGTTGCGTAGGTGGTGTCGCAGAGAGGGCTTTGGTTTCTTCGATCATGGGACTCTGTTCCGGGCACAAGGATTGTTAGGAAGAGATGGGATCCACCTAACCAAGAGAGGAAGAAGCATCTTCACGAGCAGGCTTGCAAACCTAGTGAGGAGGGCTTTAAACTAGGTTCGTTGGGGGACGGTGACCAAAACCCTGAGGGGAATGGGAAAGTCGGATACCGGGAAGAAATGCAAAGCGGAACGAGCAAGAAAGGAGGACCCATGATTCGAATGGATAAGATAGGGCGATCAACTGGTTATCTGAGGTGTTTGTACACTAATGCGAGAAGCCTGGGCAACAAACAGGAAGAACTGGAGGCCCTGGCCCAGTCCAAGAAATATGATTTAATTGGGATAACAGAGACTTGGTGGGATGACTCACATGACTGGAGCGCTATCATGGAAGGGTATAGACTGTTGAGGAAGAACAGGCAGGGGAGAAAAGGAGGAGGAGTTGCACTGTATGTAAGAGAGCACTATGATTGCTCTGAACTCCAGTATCTAGAGGGAGAAAAACCTGTTGAGAGTCTCTGGGTTAAGTTTAGAGGTGCAAACAACAGCAGTGATGTTGTGGTTGGGGTCTGCTACAGGCCACCGAATCAGGTGGATGAGGTAGATGAGGCTTTCTTCGGACAACTGAGAGAAGCTTCCAGATCGCAGGCCCTGATTCTCGTAGGGGACTTTAATCACCCTGACATCTGTTGAGAAACCAATCCAGCAGTACACAGGCAATCTAGGAAGTTTTTGGAGAATGTTGGGGATAACTTCTGGTACAAGTGCTGAAGGATCCGACCAGGGGCCGTGGCGCAGCTTGACCTTCTGCTCACAAACAGGAGGAACTAATAGGGAAGTAGAGGTGGGTGACAACCTGGGAAGCAGTGATCATGAGATGGTAGATTTCAGGATCCTGACCAAAGGAAGAAAAGAGAGTAGTAAAATACACACCTTGGACTTCAGAAAAGCAGATTTTGACTCCCTCAGAGACCTGATGGGCAGAATCCCCTGGGATGCTAACATGAAGGGGAAAGGAGTCCAGGACAGCTGGCAGTATTTTAAAGAAGCCTTATTGAAGGCACAGAAAGAAACCATCCCGACGCATAGCAAGAGAGGCAAACATGGTAGGAGACCGGATTGGCTTACAGGGGAAATCCTTGGTGAACTTAAGCACAAAAAGGAAGCTTACAAAAGTGGAAACTTGGACAAATGACCAGGGAGGGGTTTAAATGTATAGCTCGAGAATGCCGGGGGTTATCAGGAAGGCGAAAGTGCAAATGGAATTGCGACTGGCTAAGGATGTGAAGGACAACAAGAAAGGTTTCTACAGGCATGTTAACAAGAAGAAGGTGATCAGAGAGGGTGGGGGGCCCCTACTGGATGAAAGAGGTAACCTAGTGACAGATGATGTGGGGAAAGCTGAAGTACTCAATGCTTTCTTTGCCTCTGTATTCACAGAGAAGATGGGCTCCCAGACTAATGCGCTAAGTGACGCAAGATGGGATGAAGATGGACAGCCCTTGGTGGGTAAAGAACAGGTTAGGAACTATTTAGAAAAGCTAAATGTACACAAATCCATGGGTCCGGACTTAATGCATCCGAGGGTACTGAGGGAGTTGGCAAATGTCATTGAGGAGCCTTTGGCCATTATCTTTGAAAAGTCATGGAGATCGGGAGAAATCCCGGATGATTGGAAAAAGGCAAATGTAGTGCCCATCTTCAAAAAAGGGAAGAAGGACGATCCAGGGAACTATAGGCAGGTCAGGCTTACCTCGGTTCCTGGAAAAATCATGGAAGGAATCCTTAAGGAATCCATTTTGAGGCACTTGGAAGAGAGGAAGGTGATTAGGAATAGTCAGCATGGATTCACAAAGGGCAATTCTTGCCTGACCAATCTGATTAGCTTCTATGATGAGGTAATTGGCTCTGTGGATATGGGGAAGTCAATGGATGTGATATACCTTGACTTTAGCAAGGCTTTTGATACGGTCTCCCACAATATTCTTGCCAGCAAGTTAAGGGAATGTGGATTTGATAAATGGACGGTAAGATGGATAGAAAGATGGCTAGAAGGCCGGGCCCAGCGGGTAGTGATCAACGGCTCTATGTCAGGATGGCGGTCGGTATCTAGTGGAGTGCCCGAAGGTTCAGTTCTAGGACCGGTTTTGTTCAATATATTTATTAATGACCTGGATGAGGGGATGGATTGCACCCTCAGCAAGTTTGCAGATGACACTAAGCTAGGGGGAGAGGTAGATACACTTGAGGGCAGAGATAGGGTCCAGAGTGACTTAGACAAATTGGAGGATTGGGCCACAAGAAATCTGATGAGGTTTGGAAGAATCCCAAGGATTGTCCCAAGAATTGTTACAGGCTGGGGACCAACCAGCTAAGTAATAGTTCTGCAGAAAAGGACCTGGGGGTTACAGTTGATGAGAAGCTGGATATGAGTCAACAGTGTGCCCTTGTAGCCAAGAAGGCTAATGGCATATTAGGTTGCATTAAGAGGAGCATTGCCAGCAGATCCAGAGATGTCATTATTCCCCTTTATTCGGCTCTGGTGAGGCCACATCTGGAGTATTGTGTCCAGTTCTGGGCCCCCCCACTACAAAAAGGATGTGGACGCATTGGAGAGGGTCCAGCGGAGGGCAACCAAAATGATTAGGGGGCTGGAGCATATGACCTATGAGGAGAGGCTGAGGGAGTTGGGTCTGTTTAGTCTGCAGAAGCTAAGAGTGAGGGGGGATTTGATAGCAGCCTTCAACTTCCTGAAGGGAGGTTCCAAAGAGGATGGAGAAAGGCTGTTCTCAGTAGTGACAGATGGCAGAACAAGGAGCAATGGTCTCAAGTTGTGGTGGAGAGGTCCAGGTTGGATATTAGGAAAAACTATTTCACTAGGAGAGTGGTGAAGCACTGGAATGGGTTACCTCAGGAAGTAGTGGAGTCTCCATCCCTAGAGGTGTTTAAGTCTCAGCTTGACAAAGTCCTGGCTGGGTTTATTTAGTTGGGATTGGTCCTGCCTAGAGCAGGGGGCTGGACTTGATGACCTTCTGAGGTCTCTTCCAGCTCTATGGTTCTATGATTCTATGAAACCAACATACAAACACTCTTGCCCCACCCTTGTTCTGCACTTTCTCTGAAGTGGCCCCCTGCTCACTCCATCTTCCCCACCTTAAGTCCCTTGCTCATTTTCATGAGGCTGGAGTAGGGTTGCCAGGTGTCCGGTTTTGAACTGCAAAGTCCAGTATTTGAGCTTTCTGTTCGGGGAAACAAATTGATAAAATATAAATGAGAAAATATAAATGTCGGATATTTTCTAAATAAGATGTAATGTAGATTGTGATGTCATGTCAAGCATGCTCGGTATTTTTGTTAAAACCATTTGGCAACCCTAATCCAGGGGGCAGGAAATTGGGATATCAGAAGGAGTGAGGGCTCAGGCTGGGTATGCAGGCTCTGTAGTGGGGCAGAAATGTGGGGCTCGTGTATAAGAGGGAGCTCTGGGCTGAAGCAGAAGGTAGGGGTGTGTGAAGGAGAGAGGCTTGGAGTGCAGGAGGCTGTAGGCTGGGGCAGAGGGAGCTGGGGGTTGGGGCACAGTAGGGAGTTTGAGATGTGGGCTCCTGGAAGCACGTACTCGAGGAGGTACCTGGGAAGCTGTGGCCATGTCCCCCAGCACAAGGGATGGCCATAGAGTCTCTGTGCACCCCCCCCCAACCTCTATTAGGCTATGTCTACACTGGTGGGTTCTTGCGCAAGAACAGCCATTCTTCCGCAGAGCATCCACACTGCCCGCCCGCTCTTGCACAAGTGGATTTACAGTAAAGTGTGGTAAGAGAGGACTTCTTGTGCAAGAGCTACACTCTTTTCTTACAAGTGTAAGCTTTCTTGCGCAAGAGCTCTTGTGCAAGAGGGCAGTGTGGATGCGCTGCAGGGGTTTCTTACGCAAGAAAGCCCTATGGCTAAAATGGCCATCAGAGCTTTCTTGCGCAAGAGAGCATCCACACTGCCATGGTTGTTCTTGTGCAAAAGTACATGGCAGTGTGGACGTGTTCTTGCACAAGAACCCTTGCGCAAGATCCCGCCAGTGTAGACATAGCCTTACTGGCCTTGGCTCCCGGCCAATGGAAGCTGCAGAGCTGGCGCTCAGGGCGGGGGAACGCACCGCCCCACTGTTCCTTTACCGAGCAGGTGGAGGGACCTCCCTGCAGCTTCTCAGGAGCCCCACACCGCCTACCAGCCCCGCAGCAACCGGCCCTTCAACACCCCAGACAGTGGAGCTGACCTAGGCCGCCAAGGGCCGTGTTCCCTCGACTGCTCCTCACCCCTTCCATTGACTCCATCCACCACTCGATTCCCCTTCCCCTGAACCCCGCCTGCCCCTCTCTCCCCGCCCTTCGCTCTGTCTTCCCGCGGCCTAGTCCCGCAGTTCCTGTTGGCAGTTTCGCCATTCTTATCTCTTTGCTACCCTGCCTTACTCCATTACTTCCCCGTCCCGAGCCAGTTGTTCGGTTGTATCTCCCCCCACAATCAGTCCCAGAACACTACCGCAGGATTAGTCCTTACTTGTTGCGTTGTGGCGAATCTGCTATTTCCCGGAAGCCAGACGTTTCTTTACCCTGTTCGTGGCCGGAAGCGGAAAGGCCACCATTTTGTGTCGGGCGATGGCGACAGCAGCGTTGTGGAAGTGGGGGTTTTAGTGCGGGCGAGCCCGCCTGGTCGGGGTGACTCTTTTATTTCGCTGCCAGCGCGCTCCCTCGCACCCTCCCGCGATGTACGGTGGCGCTGGCGGGCCGCGCCGGACTGTGGAGGAGGCAGGGCCGCAGCCGCTGATGTTGTTGTCCGGTGGGGGCGCGGCCCCGGGGCCTCCCGGAGGAGGCGGTGGGAGCAGCCGCGTGGAGCTGCTGGTGTTCGGCTACGCCTGTAAGCTGTTCCGTGACGACGAGAAGGCCCAGTACCAGGAGCAGGGTCGGCATCTCATTCCCTGGATGGGAGACCCCAAAATCATGATCGATAGGTCGGTGCAACCCAACCCCCCAGCTTTTGCTGCGAGATCTTCTGTGATAGCCTCTTTCTACCCTTCTTCCAGTGCTACGGGGTGTGTGTGTGTGTGGGGGGGCTCCCTCCGGCAGGGGGGTGGGGGAGTGCTTCGTCTTTGTCAGTGTTAAAGGAGGCCCTTCTCCCTGGCAGTGGATCTGGGTTTCCCCTTGGCGATGGTGGGGAACCCCGTCCGCTGGCAGGGGGAGTATTGAGGTCCCTCCTCTGGCAGGATTAGGAGTCTCTCTCCCCTCCCTCTGGCAGATGGTTTCTATTGGGGGTCCCCTCCCCTGACAGGATGGGATTATGTGGGGAGGGGGGAGAGGATAATCTGCTCCTTTTCAAATCAAATCCCAAGTAGTTTTTCACTTCAAAACAAAGGGAACTCTTGTTATAAGGAATTGCTAGATTAGACACTTAAATCTTGGGGTCTGTAAGCAAGAAGTGGGGGAAATTATGTGTACATTGGGAGGAAAATTAGGCTCTGTTGATTTTCTCCATTTAATTTAGACTATAAAGTGCTCAGGGGATCCCTTAAAAGTAGTTCCTGAGTTGTGGAACTTAGGCCAGCTAGCTTTCTTTCTCAGGAGTCCTAGATTCCTAACATTAACTAGGAGTTAGTTTTTTATTGTTTTGTGATTGTTAGCAGCTGGTAGTCTGAGGGATTAACATGATCTAGCTATTTGATTTTTTTCTTGGTCTCTAGTTGATTCAGCAACTCAGGATCAGATGGATGAATGAATTAGTTCAAAACCTGCTTTGTGTTTCCTGAGAGGGGGCATGGAGAATCAGGTCAGGAGTAATTTGTGGGGGTTTGAAAAGCACAGTGTTTTAAGCAGCTGTAGTTGGACCTGAAGTGGGAAAACCTGAAGGCTTTGGTTTGAAAAGGATTGCATCACATACTGTAGGCATTTGCTCCCTCAATTACCACTTCAATAGGCCTCTTTCATTGGTTACATGTGATTTTCTAGTCCTAAGCTTTACAACCAAATCTATTTGATTGGAATAAATATTCATGGAAGTGGTGGGATCCCCATTATGTGGGACTGCAGTGGGCAGAAGAGATTCACTGATACCATGTTTCGAGTAGTTAACTAACAGGTCTTTATGATTTATAATTTCACTGATTGAAATCAAACATTTAAATTGGAATACAGATCAGAAATTAATTGGATGTGTATTTTTATAGTTGTGTGTACTGTTGATATGGAAGTTTAAACTTAGTGATGGTGCCTGTCATCTAATGTTTATTTATGGGATGAGAAATTTCATTAGCCAATTTTGTGGTGTAAATTAAGACTGTTGTTTTCTCCTACATGAATGATCAGAGAAAGAACAGCTGCAGAAATTGTTGGGAGCAAACTCTAAGTATGTGCATGTATGTATACATAACATTTAAAACCAATAACAATCTACATTTGTAAGTTAAGGAGGTTTGCGTTTATGAACAAAAGGTAGAATTATATGAAATATTGTGCACTAACCTTATCAACTGTTTTGGAAATTAAGATTTGTATCCCAACAGCATGAAATCTTTTTCCCCAGTGAGAAAAGCATATTACTGGGGAAAGACTGGGTTTGAATTTGGCTTGTTGATAAACACTTTGATTAACAAGCTCAACATACCTTAATAACACTTTCTATAAGTTACTTCCTTTGTTTTTGTTTTAGCAAGATGGCTCAGTCAAGAGTGGTGTATGTGAAGACTAACCAGCAAAGTGAAGTTTACTATCTCTTTATTGGTTTTTAATACTGATACACAGAGGAGAAATATGTCAGATGTTATCCTAATGTAGAACTTTTTCTGCACACAAAATCATTTCTAATTAGGAAAAGAAATTACATCATTGGGTATTAGTGCCATTTTTATGGTGAACCTCCTTAAATTGCATGTATATGTTACTGTTCCTATGTATGTTTGTCTCTCTATCACATAATCCAGAACTTATTTCCTCAGCCAAATGGCTAGGGGCCGAGCCTAGCCATGATTTTACCTCCAATGGACGCAAGTTTCTTTGGTGAAGATCTCTCCTGAGAGTTCGGGACTAGCAGAAAGAAGCGAGAAAATTTCGACCGTTTGGTTCTTACGGATAGGTATTTATGTATTCGGGTTTGTGTGAATGTAAGCTATTTGACTTTCCAGAAAAAAGTATTTTGCAAGTGACATTGAATGGTTGGTTGAACCATAAACGGTAAGAATTATTAAGGAAATGGATCTGATTTAAACTATTAAAGGATACTTTGCCTTTAATTGTACTCTTTATTATTCTGTTAGAGAGGAATTTAGACTATTAATTTCGTTTTGATAGTTGGTGTGTAGTGAGTAGCAAAATTAAATGTAACTTCTAAAATGAGGCACATTTTAACATTAGTGTTTTTTTTCATTTTTAATGGGTAAGTATTTTAAGTAGTCGCACAAACCCATACCCAAAGTTTTCTGTATTGACCAGTTTTTTCATCTTGCAGGTATGATGGACGTGGTCACCTGCATGACCTCTCTGAATATGATGCTGAATATTCCACCTGGAATAGAGATTATCAATTATCTGAAGAGGAGGCTAGAATAGATGCCCTCTGTGATGAAGAGAGGTATTTAGCCTTGCATACGGACTTGCTTGAGGAGGAGGCGAGGCAAGGTATTTCTCAAGGAAACTTTCCTGAGTTAGAACACATTTAATTAAATTTAAATAATGAAAACATTAAATTTACTCCCACTCATTTTATACTCATTTTTTCTGATATTATCTTGACAGTACCCAGTGGATTCGAAAAACAGGAGTCTTTGCCTGTCTGAGAGGACCTCAGGATAGTTTATATATAGATCCACACAGAAATTGCCCAGATTTTGAGGGCAGACTGGGATTTGAAAAAACAAAACACCCCCCACCATCTTTTAACTGTTCTTCTTTAACAGTATTGTATAACTGAAAGTTCTTGAATTTTCCTGAATTACATTAGACTGAATAACCACAAAAATCTTTATCTTAGCAGGAGGAAATGGTGATCAAAAAGCACATACATTCTGCTGTTTTTGGTTTTCACTAACTTGCTGGCAAAAGTTACTATGCCTAAGATGTGAAGAACACAATTTTTATCTTAAAAGTTAGGTTGAAAACATTGGTATAATTCCTTTTTTCTTAGAAATAGTGTAACGTAATTATATTTCATAGTAGTAATTAGAATTTTCATTTTTCTTCAAGAGGAAGAATATAAAAGACTGAGTGAAGCTTTAGCAGAAGATGGTACCTATAATGCCGTGGGATTCAGCTATGGCAGTGATTATTATGATCCTTCAGAACCCACGGAGGAGGAGGAGCAGCACCAGGCCACCAAGGAAAGAGGTAAGGAATCACAATAAACATAGGGGGTTGGCAGGGTAAGGTAAAAGCACCTTCATCTACCTGTACTACTTTTACAGTTGCAAGGTTTGCATTTTTATTTCCATAATAGTACATATCATAATTGGTGGGGGGTTTTTTAAGTTGGTAATATCTCAGCAAAGTTCTTACAGGAGATACTTCAGTGAGTTCTCATATTAAAAAGATTTGATTGTTTTTCAACCTACACTCCAATTTACTGCAAAATATAATTGAAGCCATAATTGTTAAGATGAGGAAAAATTTGATGCGTTATCTGTTTTTGATTTTGTTCTTATTCACAACATTCAAAAATGTATTATGAGTCTCCCAATTAATTTATGCACATTATTATAATGAAGTTCTATTATACAGAGTTTGGGACTATAGTTGTCATCTTTTGGTGTTCATTTTATCATGCTATGGCTGTAGTTTAGGGAAGATGATTGTGTCTTATATTAGATGGCATCAAGCCTTTAATGGTCCTCTTAATTGGAAAGGATTTTTTGTGTTTTACTGATTTTTAAAACACATTAACTGAATTAAATGCACGTTGAGTAAACTAAACTTAAAATTAGGTTTAAGGGTTGCAACCAGTTCAAAAATCATATATATCTGAAAAGTTTGTACATTGTTAAATATAAGATTTAAAGTTAATAACTTAGAAAATTTTATTTTAGTTTTTTATGCACTGTTGATAACCGGTAGGGAAAAATTAATTGAAAAGACCCCTAGAAACACGCACAGGGCAGCTGAAACTCCCAATTGTATTAGATGAATTTTGAAAAATTAAGATGTATAATTTAGGGATGTTAAAGACTAGACGACTATCTGATAAGCATTTGCTTATAGGATAGTTTGTCAACTAATCGGTTTTCCCCTCCTCCCCTCCCCCGCCCCGCTGCCTCTGTGAGATAGAGGCAACAAAGGGGGAGAGGGGAAAGGGATACTTCAAAGTGGCAGCTTAGCACAGCTTAGCATTAATTTTACTCACTGTCAGCCAACTGACTATCCGCTATCTAAGGAAATAATATCAACATTTATATAAATGTAAACAGTAGCTTCAAGTAAGTATTTTTTTTTCAAAGATAGCTTTATTTTTTTCTCAGTGTGAGCACTCAGTAGCAATGTTGTGACTTGATGAACACATGTGTGTCTAAATCTCTTAAAAAATCCAAGTATGTCAGAAGCAAATTTGAGGTTCATCTGCCTCATATGGGGCACCTAGACAGGTGAACAGCAACCATTTAAGCTAGTTGAGAATATGTGGAGCCCACTCATGCATGCTCAGGTAATGGGTTGGATTCTAGGAGTAAAAGAGTTATCTGTGTAAGTGATTGTTTTGCAACCTGAAAAAATAAGATTAACACTTGCTGTTTTGAGCTACTTCTATTAATGATTCCAAAAAGAAACTCAAAATAAAAGGCAAGGTATATATTTGCTGTCATTTCTGTATTGCACATTGTATTGTTCTGTGTGAAGATGTTGTAATCTTTTCAGACTTGGATTTCTTTTTGAAAGAACAGGCTGAAGGAAGTCTCAGTACTTTGAAACATCATCTGCAGTTGACAATGATGTTAAGTTGCCATGCATTTGAACTAGACATCATGTCTTGATGTGATATAGCAGTTGAGACACAGAAGTTCACTTGCATAAGATTACACTACTAGGTAGATGTTGACTGAGTAATCTTTTCTGCAAAGGCTATGATATCAGTCACAGGATGCACACACGGAATGCAGATGTCTCCTCAAATCTGCTAATGGTGTCAGCTAAGTTTGAGAGAGGTAACTTTTGAGTGAGAACCATTATCAGTAGGGATGTAAGATATTGGTTATTTTAGTAATCATGTGACTGCAACAGATTTTAGGGCTTACATAGTTACTGAAATGCTCCTCCCAGGGGCCGGGCTGATGGCTAGCGTGCTTATGGCTGCGAGGAGGAGCTGGTTTAAAAATCGCTTCTCCCTGCAGACGGACTCCTGCCTGCTGCCCCGTGCCCCTATCTACGAGGTGCCTGAGCTGCCTACAGACAGAGACTAGGGATGTAAGCTGCTAGGCGACTATCCAGTAAGCAAAAGCTTATCAGATAGTCGACTACTCCCTCGACAAGTTGCTTCTCCTCACCCCTCTGCTTGCTCCCTCTATCCATTCCTGGTTCGCGCCCAGTCCCACACGCTGCGCATCTGCTTTTTAAATGTATTAAGTGCCTACCAGTTCTTAATACATTTAAAAATCAGAAGCGGAGCATTATGCCGGGAGAGGAACCGGTGCGACTGGGAGAAGTGATTCCTGGAGCGCAGCGGGAGGACCTGGCACGCGCCGAGAATCAGCTGTCCCAGCTTGCGCCAGATCCTCCCCCCGCACTGTGCTCCAGCCTTTTAAATGTATCAAGAGCCAGCAGCCTCTTAATATACTAAAAAGGCTAAAGCAAATGGGGGAGGACCCAGCATGAGCCGGGAATCAGCTGTCTCCTCTTCACCCACCCCACCCCACCCCACCCCCGCGCTGGGTCCCTCTTGCTGTGCGCCAGCCTTTTAATATGTTTAAAAGAGCTGGCTCTTAATACATTTAAAACGCAGTGTCACAGCAGATTCGGTTCCTGGGGCTGGGAGCTAACTCCGCTGTGGCGTCCCCGCTTATTAACTAATCGACTAGTCTAGGGAAAATCCATCAACTAGTTGATTAAATTAAAATTAATATCCCTAAGGGTATGTCTACACTAGCCCCCTAGTTCGAACTAGGGAGGCTAATGTAGGCATTGAAATTGCAAATCAAACCGGGATTTAAATATCCCGCGCAGTTGATCTTTCGCCATTTTTGAAATTTACAAGTCGGACTAACTGCCCGTGTCTACATGTGGCAGGGACCCAGTATTTCAAATTAAAGCCCTAAATCAAACTACCTGTTATTCCTCCTTCAAGGAGGTTTAACAGGTAGTTCGATTTAGGGGCTTTAATTCGAACTACCAGGTCCCTGCCGCGTGTAGACGCTGGCAGTTAGTCCGGACTTGTAAATTTCAAAAATGGCGACCGGCCGGGAAGATGCAAATCAAGCGCGGGATATTTAAATCCTGGGCTTGATTTGCAACTTCGAATGCCTGCATTAGCCTCCCTAGTTCGAACTAGGGGGCTAGTGTAGACATACCCTAACAGAGAGTACTCCAACATCCCCCCTGCCCCTGATTCAGAGGCAGCAGTATGCTGGAGGGGAAGAACAGGGCAGGCAGTTCCGCGGAGCCGAAGGTTGTGAGGAGCTGGCTTTTAAGCCATGCTCTATCTCTTTAAGACAGGGAAAGCGATCCTGCTCTGTTGTCTCTATCCTCGCTTGCTCCATAAAGACGGGTTTTGGGAGGCAGTGTGTGTGTGAGAGCAAACATGAGCACTGAAATCTTAGAAATAGTGCGTTGCCTCTTCAGACAGGCACTCCTCTGAGTCACCTACCATCCATGCTTCAGATTGGAACAGCTCTGCTGTGTGTCTCCCTCTCCCTGACCCCTGATCTGCAGAGGTGGGGCCCGGGGACAGAGGGATACCCTGACTTTTGCACTCCCCTCTCCCTTGCACTGCATAGCTAGCAGGAGAATCCTGGGAGCAGCTAGGCTGCAGGATGGAACAAGGTTAGGGGATGGGCAGCTGAACACACTGATTTTGCTCAGCCCCGATCTGTTTTCTGCTAGTGGCTCTATATATCTGAGGGAAGTCTAACATGCAGACTGAGCAGGTCCACCATGGTCCAAGAGAAATGGAGCAACAATGGTATTTAGTGAAATAGTGGTTCTTGTGGGGAAAATCTCCTGGTAGAATCATGTTAAAAAAGAGTTCAGACATGAAGATATTAATTGGAAAAGATGGAAAACAAAATTAGCCAGACGGAAACACCAGTTTTGTATGCCTACTCATTCTTCATCCCCTGGAGAGAAACCATGATGAAACAACTGCTACTTCACTGGCCAAGAAAATTCTAGACCTTTCTACATATGGAAACTTAGTGGCAAAGTTTGTTCAGTGCAAGATCCAATGTTTTATTAGAACTCAATCTTCCACGAGTAGACTGCATAATTTTTGAGAGAGTCAGTCAAAGTATAAACTTATTTTAATCAATGAAAAAGATGATATCTTGATTACCAGGACATCTGTAGTGGAAGAGTCAATGAGGATTTGGATGATTTTTTGGTTTTGTTTATAAAGGCAGAAATCTAGATGCCACCCAAACCCACATTACCAGTCATTTTAGAGTTCATATTCACAGATTCACTGTTGTACTCGATGTCAGTTCTGTGAATCTCTGCAAGTTACCTCTTGAATGTTTTAAGATGTTAATCTGGTTTACTCTTAAACTAGTATTTCTTCTGATGGGAAAAAAACATGACAGCTTGCTTACTCAGTGTTCGAGTTTTAATCTTAAAAAACCCATCCTTGAATACTGATATAATTTCTATAAAAAAATAACACCTCCCTTTCTCCCCTCAGCATTCTTCTTTCATTAAGTTGAAATTCCTTTTAACATTTTATAATGCTAGAATATATTGCCTCAAATCTTGCAGTGCTCTTTTAGATTCAATGCCACTGAAGGAAAACCGATGTTCATAAGGCAGTTTATTAAAATGGAATTCTGACAGTGAATTCACTGTCTAAATATACATTCCGAAAAATGTTTTTTGTAGAAAGAGACAGAGGTAGCAAAGTAGATTTTCTAGTAAGGCTTATTATAAGTGGAAAAGGGCAGACAGTTGTTACAGCTGATGAAAAGATCTATCTTCTGTTATATGCTGTATTTCATTGTGCTACAAATTTTCAATAGAATGGTGCAGTTAAGATTTCCATTAATGTTGACCTGCGAATTATAATCATGATGTATTTACAGTCAATGGGAAGCAAGAATTAATTATTGGAATTGTCTTTTATGCACCAGCATAATCTGTTAATGTGAACTTTAACAATCACTTTAAAGAAAGATTTTAATCTATTTCTGTTTTAGAAAAGTACATAATAAGCTCATTACTTTAAAATGCCAGTTAATCACAATTATAAATTTACAATTCTTTGCTAGGGTCAAGATGTAGCTTAAACTATTTTAACTACTATAACTTTGCTTCTCCTTTCAGGATCTTGTTTTACTTATCCAGAACATTTGACTTAAAATCCGCTATACTTTTCCATGCTTTTTTTAAGAAAGTGCTTTGGGGGGGGGGGGGGGGGGTGTATATGCCCATTCTGGATATGTATGCCAAATAAAGCAAATAGCTTATAGGTCGAAAACCTGCAATAGAGCCCAATTCTGCTGATTTTTCACACAAATAATAAAGTACTTAATAAAAGCTATCCCATCTATATCCCATCAAAGATGACTTTCCCGGAGGCCTGAACAAAGTGGGCTTTTAGTGTCTCCCCTGAAAGAGGGTGGTTCTTTGAGAGGTCCCCGTGGATGCTCCACACTTGGTTTTGGTGCCTAGATCAGAGATTTTGAAGCACATGCAAAATCATGGGGGGGCTGCACATGCACAGCACTAATTGGCATATGAAGAGCCAGTAGGCACCACGCATGCACAGCCCAAGCCCTCCAGTTCCTTTTCAGCTGTCCTTGGCCTGAGAGAGAGCTCTGCAGTTCTTTGCTTCTTTGACATTTCTGAAGTAGTTTTCATAGTTCTTAGTTATTGTTGTTATCATTAATTGTTGCTATGTCTTTTAATGAAAAACAAATTTTTCTTCACCATGTCTGGTTCTCCGACCTTTAAATACTGTGCCTCATGTAGAGAGGCAATGCTGATTTCTGATAGTCATTCACAATGCGTCAGATGTCTGGGAGAACATCATTCATCTCAGGATTGTCCTCAGTATGCCAGACTCAAGGCCAGGACTCGCAGGGACAGAGACCTTCATTTAAAGCTAATTCTTCTTAAGAAGAACATGCACCCTGCTTCGGACCCGAGATCACAACCTAGGGAGGTATGATTACCCTCAGGTTCCCATCAGGGCAAAAAGGCACCAAAGAGGAGAAGTTCCTGAGTGCCTTACCGTGAGCCCTTCTCAAAGAAATGGTCTCCATTTTGACCATCGGCACAGAAATCATGCATCAGTACTTATGACACTCTGAGTACGTCAGGCATCACGGCAAGTTGTCCACGTCCGGCGTCATCTACAAAGGCTCCCAACAGTACCCTAAAGCTGCGCTAGTTGCTATTACGATACTGACGACTACATTGGTACCACCAGATACATCATCGGTACCAACAGCAGCATCAGTACTGAAAGCTATGGTACTGTCAGCACCACCAATGTGTCCAACAGTACCAATGGCACTTGTCTGTTGTTCAGCAGCAAGCAGATCAGCGGCACCGATTATATACCTGGTACCACCAATATTTCAGCAGTCAGTACCATCCACACCGACCACGGTGTTGTCACTGTAGAGACCGATGCTACAGACTCAGGCACTGATTCTCACGGCACTGTTCCCTTATGTGCTGATTTCGCAGTGACGTCTTCCCCATAATCACCACTTTTTTTTGCACCGATTCATCGCTTAGACCAACAACTTCTCAGGCACTGTCTCCAGTACAATCGCAGTTTTCCAGTGATGAAGGTGAGGGAATTACAGGCCTCCTTCTCTTCACACCATAGCCCTCCAATTCAATATTATAAGCTGCACTGTAAGGACGTAAGAATGGTCATACTGGGTCAGACCAAAGGTCCATCTAGCCCTGTATTCAGTCTGCCAACAGTGGCCAATACCAGATGCCCCAGAGGGATGGAACACAACAGTTAATTAGCCCATGATCCGTCTTCTGTCATCCATTTCCAGAGAAACCAGTTGACTGTGTACTGTGAACAAAAACTTCCTTTTGTTTGTTTTAAACCTTCTGTTTATTAATTTCATTTGGTGATCCCTATTCTTATATTGTGGGAATAATTAAATAACTTTTCCTTTTACAATTTTTCCACATCAGTCATGATTTTATAGACTTCTATCCTATCCCCCCTTACTCTTCTTTTTTCTAAACTTTTTAATCTCTCTTCATATGGAAGCTGTTCCAAATCCCTAATCTTTTTTTTTTTTTTTTTTTTTTTCCCCCTTTTCTGAACCTTTTCCAAACCAGTGTATTATTTTTGAAATGAGGCGACCACATCTGCACTCAGTATTCAAGATGTGGGCATACCATTGTTTCATATAGAGGCAATACGATATTATCTGTCTTCTTCTCTGTCCCTTTTTTAATGATTCCTAACATTGTTTGCTTTTTTGACTGCTGCTGCACACTGAGTGGATGTTTTTCAGAGAACTATTCACAATGATGCCAAGATCTCTCTCTTGAGTAGTTGTAGCTCAATTAGTCCAATCATATTGTATGTATAGTAAGGATGTTAAGTATTGGTTAATTGACTAATCTAATAGTTGATGTATTTTTGCATCGACTATTTGATTAGTCAGTAGGGCATCTCCGCCTTTGAAGTGTGGCAGCAGCCCTAAGGCTGTTGCTACACTTCAAAGACGAAAGCGCCAAAGCCTGGGGTCAGCTGGAGATTCCCACACAGGCTCTGTGTGGCACTGCTGCTTTGAAATGCTGCGAGGAGTCCCCAGCTGATCCTGGGCTCCACGTGGTGCTGCTGGGGTGTTGCCACTTTGAAATGCCGAGAGGAGCCTGACACCAGAGCATGATCCCGGGCTCCAAGCAGTGCTGCCGCTTTAACATCCCATCTCCCCTGTGCTGCCTCTATCTGATGGAGGCAACAATGGAGGGGAAGTGGCTAGTCAACTATACTGTCGTCTAGTCCTTCACATTAGGGATGTAATAGTATAGTAGATTAACCAATAAGTAAAATCTCATAGGTTAATGCTATAGACTACATGTATTCCCCCCCTCCTCACTTGACAGTAAATTTTTTAGCAGGCTGGCCAGCAGTCAGTCCTGGCTTGAAACGGGTCCGGGACCTACCCCGCTGCAGCTCTGCATTTAAAGTTTATTAGGAGCTGGGCAAGCAGGCAGCCCGGCTCAGTTCTGGCTTGCACCGGGTCGGGGACCTCAGACTCACCCTAGACAGGGGCTGCTGCCACTGTGCACTGCTGCTTCTTTATCAGAGGTAGCAGCACAGGGTGACAGGTGGGAGGTGGTTTTTAAACTGGCTCCCCTAATGGACCAGCTCCTGCCTGGCACCCTGCACTGCTGCCTCTAATACAGGGGCAGCAGAATGGAGTGGCAGCAGCCCCTGTCTAGGATGGGTCTGAGCCCCCAGACCTGGTGTGAGCCAGAACTGAGCCGGGCTGCCTGCTCACCCAGCTCCTAATACACTTTAAATGCAGAGCTGCAATAGGGGGTAGATCCCAGAATGGAGTGGCAGGGGGCTCCTCAGGAGTGAGACCGGAGTGCACTGACTGCCAGCTCTGTCCCTGGGAACTATAGAATAGTTGACTAACCGATAAGAATTCTTGAGATTACTCGACTATTCAATTAATCGATATTTAACATCTCTACTTCACATCATTAATGTATAGTTGGGATTATTTTTTTCAATGTGCATTACTTTACATTTATCAACATAAAATGTCATTGCCATTTTGTTGACCAATCACTTAGTTTGGTGAGATCTTTTTGAAGCTCTTCACAGTCTGCTTTGGTCTTATCTATCTTGAGCAGTTTGGTATCATCTGCAGATTTTGCCACCTCTCTGTTTACCCTTTTCTCCAGATCATTTATAAGTAAGTTGAATAGGGTGGGTCCCAGGACAGACCCTTAAGGGACCCCACTAGTTACCTCTTTCCACTCGGAAAACTCACCATTTATTCCTACCCTTTGTTTCCTGTCTTTTAACCAGTTATCAATCCCTGAGAGGACCTTTCCTCTTATTCCTGACAACTTATTTAAGAGCCTTTGGGGAGGGACTTTGTCAAAGGTTATTGAAATCTAAGTATACTATATCCACTGGATCCTTCTTGCCCACATATTTGTTGACCCCATCAAAGAACTCTAGTAGATTAGTAAGTCATGATTTCCCTTTACAGAAACCATGTTGACTTTCCCTCAACAAATTATGTTTAGCTATGTGTCTGACAATTTTGTTCTTTACTATAGTTTCAACTAATTTGCCAGCTACTGACGTAGGATTTACCGGTCTGTAATTGCTAGGATCCTCTCTAGAGCCTTTTTTAAATATTGGCATCACGTTAGCTATCTTCCAGACATTAGGTACAGATCACAGTTAATAGTTCAGCAATTTCACATGCTATGGTTTCTCAATTCCACTTTTGAGTTCTTCCCAGCCACATTCCCTCACAAGATACAATCTATGGTAAGGATGTTAAAGACTAGTTGAGTATCTGATAAATGTTTGTGTGATTTAAAGGGGCAGCTGCAGGGAGCCCGAGGTCAGCTGGGGACTTCCCAGCGGATCCCAGGCTCCCAGGGCATTTCCCCAGAACCTGGGAAATATTGCAGGGAGCTCAGGATCAGCTGGGGACTCTGCATCTGACCCCTGGCTCCAGGCAGCTGCCCCTTTGAATCATGCGGATGCGTGGTTTAAAGGGTTAGCTACCAAATAGCTGATCCATGGATCAGCTGTGCGTTGGATGTCCATTTGAGGCACATATCTGTGCAACTCTGAGTCCCCCATTGATCCCGGGCTTCTTGGCTTTGATGTGTACAAGAGCCCCTGCTGGGGACTCTTGTGCATTTCAAAGAAGGCACTCGCGTACAGCCTTGGAGTCAGTGCGACTTCCTGCTGGCCCTGGGCTGTATGCAAAGTTCCTCATTCCACCTTTGAAATGTACAAGAGCCCCTGCTGGGGCTCTTGTGCATTTCTAAGGAGGAATGCAGAAGTGCCTATTGACAAGTCAATTGACCGCATTTTAACATCTTTAATCTATGGTCGAGGATTTGCCTATTAATCGCAATAAGATGTTTGCGACTAAAACCAGTGACGTTCTTAATACCATGAACTATCCTCGCGCTACCCTTTACACCTTATGTACAGTAATTCCTCATTTAACACGTGCCCGCTTAACATGTTTTCGTGATAGCACGATTTTTTTTTTAGGGAACGTGTTTTGAATTACACGACCGTTCCCGGAATAACACGATTTCCCCAGCCGGTCCATTGCTTGTGGCTGCGCGGGGCTTCCCCTGCCTCCCTGCAATGCAGCGGAGGGTTCGCCGCTCGCTGTGCCATTCCCTGCTGACTCCCCCTTGCTGGACGCCTTGCCCCCTCTCCTCCGCCCCCGCTTGCAGGCCGGCGGCTGGGTTTCCCCAGCTGGCCCGTCGCCAGTGGCTGCGCAGGGCTTCTCCCATCTCCCTGCAAAGCGGCGGAGGGTTTGCCACTCGCCACGCCGTTCCCCGGCAGACCCGTCACAGGGACATACTCCCAACCCAATCCCCCTCCCCTCTCCTCTCCCTCCCTCCCTTCCCTTCCTGAGAGCCAAACACCTCCCCTCCCTGCTGTAACCCAGTCCCCTTTCTCCCCCAACCTTATGTCCCAGTCCCAACAGACACCACCACTTGAAACACAACCCCCACCTTTTCCATTATTTTCAATGGGAAAATTGACCCCGCATAACATGTTTTCACTTAACACGATCATTTTCTGAAACGTATCTATAGTGTTAAATTAGGAATTACTGTATACGTATTACTGCCAACAGCAGTAGGCAATACCAGCCCTGCCAATGGCCATGCTATTATGCCTATCTCAACCAATGGCCAGATAGCAATCCCAACAGGAACCTAACCCAGTCTCAGAGATGAAGTCTGTCATCAGGCTTGGCTTCTCAACTGCCATTCACCAACAAGCAAATTTGGAGCCTTGGTTGAGGGCCTGGAAAACCCCCTAGAAGTTTGCCAGTAATGACCATGTGCACCTTTCAAAGCCACCTCCACCCATTTTACCATCAATGGGCCTCCACCTCAGATGGATGGGTGCGCTATATCATTCTGTCCGGTTACACCATCTCCTTCCTCTCCAAGCTTCCTACCTACCCCATCACCCTGTCCCTCTTCAGGGATGCCTCTCACGCGTCCCTGCTGTGACAAGAGGTGTTATATCTAGGGGCCGTAAAAACTGGTACCACAACAGTACAGGGGCAGAGGCTTCTATTCTCGTTACTTTCGAACTCAAAAGAAGTCAGCAGGCTGGAAACCAATTCTAGATTTGCACAATCGGAACAAATTCATCCAGATGCAACATTTTTCATGGTCACTTTATCCACCATTATCCCAGCATTGCAACAAGGGGACTGGTTTTCAGCCCTTGATCTCCAGGATGCCTATTTTCATGTTCTAATGCATCCTGCTCACAGGAGATTCCTAAGATTCCCGGTAGGCCTGGATCACTACCAATATCGGGTCCTACCTTTCGGCCTGTCAGTGGCTCCTTGAGTTTTCTCCAAGGTGCTCACCATAGTCACAGTGTGTCTTCACTCCATAGGAATAATCATATTCCTTTATCTCAATGATTGCCTTCTTAAAGCAGCATGCGTGACTGCAGTAACCATACAGTGCTTTCAGAAGTTGGGCTTCTGAATAAACTGGGAAAAGTCATGTTTCCAATCTTTTCAGATCATACACAGTTCATTGGGGTCTGCCTGGATTCCACGTTGGCATGAGCCGATCTACCACACAAAAGATTTCCCATCATTCAAATGCTGGCCACAATGCTTTTGTTTCTCTACACGCACTACAGCCAAACACTGCCTACAATTTCTTGGACACATAGTAGCTACAACCTTTGTGGTATCACATGCCTGACACCACATGTGCTGTCTACAGATTTGGTTTTCCAGGGTATACGAGCATCTAAAGGCACCCATGTCACTTCTGTTCACCATACCACATGAGGTCAAGGCATCCCTCTGCTGGTGGACCAAACCAACCAACCTTTGCATGGGGATTCCATTTCCTTAATATTCTCCATCCAGCACAGTCACAACAGATGCTTCACATACAGGCTGGGGCACTCATCTCCAAGACGAGACCGCTCAGGGCCTCTGGTCAACTCAAGAGATGTGCTTGCACATAAACCTGATGGAATTGTGCGCCATGCGCAATGCTTGCAGGTATTTCCTGCCTTCCAATTTTGACAGACATGTGCGTGTCCTTACAGACAACTTTGTCTGTGTATTCTATATCAACAGGCAAGGGGGAGCCAGGTGTTAATCCCTGTGCACCAAGGTTGTATAGCTGTCGAATTTTTGCATCAGCCACAACATCCACGATTCGCAGTTCACATACCAGTTTTCACCAGTGTAACAGTGGACGCTCTCAGCAGATGCCTCCCTCAGCATCAAAAATGGGTGCTGAGTTCCTCAGTAGTATGCTCCCTGGTAAGTAAATGGGGTCCCCCCTCGATAGACCTGTTTGCAGCACCTCACAATACCATATTCATATAGTTTTGTTCCAGAGTGGGCACAGGGAGGGGATCACTCAGAGATTCCTTTCTCCTTCCATGGAATCTCGAGCTCCTTTACACATTTCCCCCGAATACTACTTTTGCCAAAGTCATTTGGAAGGTCAATAAAACAACGCCAAAGTAATATAAATAGCCCCACCTGGCTGAGACAACCGTGGTATCCCTTCCTGCTCAGGATGTTGATTCACACGCCCATCATTCTCCCTTTCCAGTGCAATCTCCTCAGTCTGGCTATGTGTAGACTACGCCGAAGTTCCGAAAGAGGATATGCAAATTCCATAGGAATTTACATATCTTCTTCTGATCTCACTTTCGAAAGCAGAGCTTTCGAAAGTGAAAGTAGTCGGGACGCCTTTTTTTTCCGCAACCCACCCACCCTTTTTCAAAAAGCCATGTAAACCTCATTTTTTGAGGAAGAGCGGCTTTTCAAAAAAGCATGTCCCGACTACTTTCTCTTTAGAAAGTGAGATCGGAAGAAGATATGCAAATTTCTTTTGGAACTTCAGCGTAGTCTAGACGAGCCCTCTGGGTCAGACATCACAAACCTACCTGGACCTGCGCAAGCTGCGTCTAAAAGCATGGCTCCTCTGTGACTCTCCAATTCAGAACTAGGGCTTTTGGAGCAGATACGTGCAATCCTCAGCCACAGCCATAAGGATTCCATCTGTCCTTTTTATACCTAGAAGCGGAAGCATTTCTCAACATGGTTCACCTCAAAATGGCAGGACCCTACCTTTTGTCTCCTCACTCTGAAGGAAGCATCACACCTTCAAAATGCACATAGCGGCCATTACAGCCTTCCACCACAAAATTGAGGGCTGGTCTGTTTTTACTCACCTACAAACAAAAGATTCCTCAATGGTCTGAGTCTTCTGCATCCTGATGTCACGCAACCCGTACTTCCTGGGGACCTCTGTCTGTTACTCTGGTACTGGGAGCCCTCACCAGACCGCTTTTCGAGCCTCTTAACTCTTGTTCCTTTTCACACCTCTCCATGCATGTTTCATTGCTGGTTGCTCTAACATGGGCTTACTGTATGGGAGATACAGCGGCACTCATGGCCACTTTTTACAATGTAAAATTCCATTCCGGAAAAGTTACCCTTTGCACACACCCAAAATACCTACCCTAAGGCTGCTTCCTCATTTTATATAAATGAACTGGTGAACTTTCCGTATCTTTCCTGAAACTACATGCGGACGCATTCGGGACTTCCATGCATTCTCTTGATGTCAGGTGAGTGCTAGCATTCTGTTTGCAAAGAACTAGGACCTTCAGGTAAACCCCTCACCTCTTCCTTGCATTCACCAGCCATATTAAAGGACAATTCATATCAAAACAAAGGCCATCCAAATGCATCAGTCACAAAATAAAAAATTTTTACACTCTTTTAAGGGCCTACAGCTAGTGTTACATTTGACAGTTCATTCTACCAGGGCTCTATTCTCTTCCACTGTATATCTGCACAACGTGACACTGATGGACATTTGCACTTGGGACTTTATGATGTGGTCAGCAGTGCAGTGGGTTCTGCAGTTTTGTCATCAGCCTTCCATAATATTTTGAAGCCCCAGGCTGAAACTGCTTGTTAGTCACTAAGCATGCATGGGGACCTCTTGAAGAAGAAACGAGGGTTACTCGCCTTGTGCAGAAACTGGAGAACTTTGAGTTGGTGTTCCTGTGGATGCTTACTGACCCACCCTCCTCCCTCGGCTTTGGACCTAGAGGGCCTCCAGGATAGAGAAGGAGCTAGAGGGCGCCTGTGCAGGAACTGCTTCAGAATCTCTGATCCAGATGGCAGGATGACACCAAGACAAGTGTGGAGCATCCACAGACACACCATCTCGAACTCCAGTTACTGCACCTAGGTGAGTAACCCTCATTTCTTATTTTCACAAAGATTTCAATTTGACTTTGACCTCCATCCCTTCTTTCATAGAATCATAGACTCCTAGGGCTGGAAGAGACCTCAGAAGGTCATCGAGTTCAGCCCCCTGCCAGAAGCAGAACCAACCCCAACTAAATCATCCCACCCAGGGTTTTGTCAAACTGGGACTTAAAAACCTCTAGGAATGAAGATTCCACCACCTCCCTAGGTGTAACCCATTCCAATACTTCACCACCCTCCTAATGAAATAGTTTTACCTAATATCCAGCTTAGACCTTCCCCACTGTAACTTGAGATCATTGCTCCTTTTTCTACCATCCCTCATTAGTGAGGACAGCCTCTCTCCATCCTCTTTGGAACCTCCCTTCAGGAAGTTGAAGGCTGCTATTGAATTCCCCCCGATTCTTCTCTTCTGCTAAATAAGCCTAAATCCCTCAGCCTCTCCTCATAGGTCATGTGCTCCAGCCCCCTAATCATTTTGGTTGCCCTCCGCTGGACCCTCTCCAAAGCGTCCACATCCTTTCTATAGTTGGGGGGGGCGGGGGGCGGCCCAGAACTGGATGCAGTAGTCCAGACGTGGCCTCACCAGTGCTGAATAAAGGGGAATAATAGCTTCTCTAGATCTGCTGGAAATGTTCTTCCTAATGCACCCTAATATGCCTTTAGCCTTCTTGGCCAGAAGGGGACACTGTTGATTCGTATCTAGCTTCTCATCCACTGTAATCCCCAAGTCCTTTTCTGCTGAACCGCTGCTTAGCCAGTTAGTCCCCAGCCTGTAACAGTGCTTGGGATTCTTCCTTCCCAAGTGCAGGACTCTGCACTTGTCCTTGTTGAACCTTGTCAGATTTCTTTTGGTCCAGTCCTCCAGTGTGTCTGGATCACTCTGGACCCTATCCCTATCCTCCAACATATCTACCTCTCTCTCTAGGTTAGTGTCATGTGCATATTTACTGAGGGTACAATCTATCTCCTCATACAGGTAATTAATAAAGATGTTGAACAAAACCAGCCCTAGAACCAATCCTTGAGGAACTCCACTTGAAACTGACTTCCAGCCAGACATCGAGCCGTTGATCACTACCTAATGGGGCCAACAGTCTAGCCAGCTTTCTATCCTCCTTACAGTCCATTTATCCAGTCCAATCCATACTTCCTTGTTATTTCCACCATAAAGTAATCTTCTTTTTATTTAAAGTTCGTATCAGATGGTTATTTGATTCATTCCTGAAATAACAGCTTACGTTTGGATATTTTTGTGTGTGCATCTAGGTACATTAAATAACATTACCAGTTGCTGCTAAAATAGTATGAAGGAGGAAAACTTGTCTTCAGTTCTAAAGGTTACTAAACATAATAGCATCTTAATATGGCAGTATGATCTCCTTTGTACTTTTTATAATTTAATGTCTTTAAAGTAAGATAATTTTTCAAAAATGGAATACATAAAATAATCAAACGGACCAAACAAAGTTTTGTCTAAAATGCATTAAATCTACAGTAAAAATAAATATTTCTTGTATTAGTGCTTCCTTTTTAATATTTGTGAAAAGTGAAGTTTGAATAATGCCAAAGTGTTAAATATTTACAATTTTATCTCAAAATTCAGTTTAAAGTGAAAGGAAAGGAGGGGAAAGACCATTATAATTCACAAAGGAATGAAAATTGTAATAGATTAAATACTTTCAATTGAAGATTCATGAAGAAGTATGTTCAGCTAGAGGGAAACTTTGCAAAACTACTAACTGTGCTTTGTAATCTATCCTTTAAATTAGCTTCTGTACCAAATGACTGGAGAATAGTTAATGTGATACTAATTTTTAAAAAAAGTATTCTAGAGGTGATCCTTGCTAATAAGTCTAACTTCATTACTGGGCAAATTGGTTGAAACTATAGTAAAGAACAGAATTGTCAGAAACCTAGATGAACATAATTTGTTGGGAAAGAGGCAACAAGATTTTAATAAGGAGAAATCATGCCTTATCAATATAGTACAGGTTGAAACTCTGTAGTCCAGCACACTCTGATACAGCAACATCCATGGTCTGGTGTGATTTTAGTTAGCTGACTATCCACTTATCGTGGGTGTGTCCAAGTTCTCCCCAATCCCATAAAGTTTGTAGCCACCAGTCCTGGCTCTCAGGGTTCTGTGCTGTTACCCCTACGTGTCTTCTAAGAGCTTAATAAGCAGTGGAAGTGTTGGTAATGTTCCTAGGCAATAGCGATCTCTCATGGTTTGGCAATTTTTTTGGTTCAGCATCAGTCAGATCTTGAGAGTTCGGCTGGATTTGAAAGGTTCAAATTACAGAATTCTTTGAGGTGGTCAACAAGCATGTATACCGGGGGACCAAGATGCTGATAGTGTACTTAGATTTCAAGAAAGACTTTGACAGGGTCCCGCACCAATGGCTAATAAGAAGGAAGGTCCTCTAATAGATAACTGATTTAAAAGTAGGAAACAAAGGGTAGGCATAAATGGTCAGTTTTCAGAATGGAAAGAGGTAAATAGTGGTGTCCCTCAGGGGGTCCATACTGGGACTAATCCTATTCAAACCTGCAGAAAGGGTAAAGAATGAAGAGATAAAATTTGCAGATGATACAAAACTACTCAAGATAGTTAAGTCTAAAGTCCAGTGGCAGTCAAAAAAGTGAACATTGTTGGGAATCATTAAGAAAGAGATAAAGGAATGTTATAAATTAAGAATGTTAAAAAGCGGTTAATTAGGTAACCATGTAGCCGATGAATAAAGAGTTTTTTACTCCTTCCCATAACACAAGAACAAGGGATTACCAAAAGAAATTAATATGTATCGGGTTTAAAACAAGAGAACGTATCCTTCAAACAAAGCACAGTCAGCCTGTGCAGCTCTTTGCCAGGCTGTTGTGAAGGCCAATACAATAAGAGGGTTCAAAAAGAGCTATATAAATTCATGGAGAATAGGTCCATCTATGGCTATTGTAGGCAGGATGGGCAGGTATGGTATCCGCTACTCTTGAGGTTCATGGGACCTAGGCCTGCCCCAACCCATACCTCCCCTCTACCCCTTCCCCCCCAAGCTCTGCCCCTTTTCCACTCTCTTGTGCCTTCCATGAAGCATCACAAGCTGGGGATTGCGGGGGGGCTGGCAGCTAGAGTTGCCCTGCCTCTCCCCCCCAGTCCCATACTCACTATAGCAGTGTGAGCTGGAGCAACCCAGAAGCCTGCTCCACTCTGCCCATCTGCTGTCTCCCAGCCAGCTGTGCTCAGCTTCCATAGCAGCAGGAATGGTAGTGTTCTGAGGTGCTGTGCTTTTTGCTGCCATGGAGAAGCAGAGCATAGGTGTCTGGGAGAGGGAGAGTCAGTGGAGCAGGACAAACTCCAGCTCCCACCCCATGGTGAACAGCAGGGGTCAACTCCTGCTGCCACCCTGTGCCAAGCCACCAGGTAAACCTCTGGGCCTCACCAATAGGATGGTTGATGCTGCCACAATGGGAACCCTCAAAGTGTAAGGTCTGGGTGGGTGCTATCCTAAGTCCCTACCCTCTGATTGTCAGAAGCTGAAAATGGGTGGTGGGATGAAACACTTGATGATTTCCTGTTCTGTTTATTCTTTCTGGGGCATCTGGAATTGGCCACTGTCAGAAGACAGGATACTAGGCTAGATGGACCTTTGGTCTGACCTAGTATGACTGTTCTTATGTTTATCAGAGTGGCCTACAACTGTTTGAAATCAGACTAAAATGTCTCCATACATCTTTTTCTAATGTTTGAAACTGTGTAGCATTAACATACACTAGTAGAGGAGAAATTTTGCTTTTTTATGTATCTCTGTTTCTCTTCATAGTAGTAGTATTGTGCATCATTTTTCATAGGTCATTGAACCGAAGAACCAATAATAAAATATTGAACCTTGTTGTACTTCTGAATTGATTTGAAGTAAAATGCAGGATATGTTGTCCATTTTCTTGTTCTGTCACTGTTGGCATTCTCTAGTTTGTCATGGTGAGAGTGGGTTCAATCACATCTTAATGCTATTTAAGTGTAAAATAGTAAAGTAGAGCTAACTAAAATAACAGCTAATTAAAATTTCAAATTTTCTGTGCAAGCAGTAGCTTCTTTTTAATAAAGTAAATATTTAGTATTGGGGAAATGTTTTTAGTTGAATATGCTTCTGTGTTCCAGATAATGAAAAGCAATAGAAATGGATCTTTGTGTTAAACAAAAACTCAGCTTTTTTTCCCCATTCATGCTTGTCCTGATTCTGCAATACATTGTATATGGGTTGTACACTTATGCCCACACAGAGCCTTATTGAAGTTAATAGGACTATTCATGAGTAATTTGTACAATATGTGCAAGTGCTACAGGTTGTACCTCCCTTAACTGGGACTCTGGTCTGGTAACATCCGTGGTTCCATAGGACCAGAGAGCCCAGGTGTAGGAGGGTCCAGCCATGGGGCAGGAGTGCAGCGGGGGAGCCAGCAGTTTAGCTGGGAGCCCCATCCTAGGGTGATGCAGTGGAGAATTCTGCCCCCTGTGGTCAGGAGGTAGCAGGGGTCAGTAGCGGTGGTAGAGCTCCAGACATAGCTGAAGCCAGAGAGCTCCAGCCCCGGTCGTGGAGCTCGGGTCTGGCAGTGGCTGCGGAGCTCCAGCTGCAGAGCTCAGGGTCTGGCAGCAGCAACTGTGGAGCTCCAACCTGGGGAGCCATGATCAGGCAGCCAGCAGAGTGCCTGGCTGGAGCCCTACCAGGTGGCACAAGTTCAGCATGGGCTATGTGGAAGGACCTTCTCTGGTCTGGCAAATCCCCTCATTTGGGACCAGTCACGTCCCCAGGGTGCTGGATGAGGGAGGTCCAACTTGTGGCATTGGGACCATAGGAGCTTTTGAACCTGTCTAGTCTCAGGAAGGAACATCTCTATCCATTGCACTGAAGATTTGCAGCTTAATTTTGGAAGAGAAAAATCTTATTTAAAAAAAGAGCCATAGCAAAGTATAATGAAAGATGTATGCAATATTGGACTTACTCACTTTCAATGCTGCATCAGGAGTTGATAATTTGTCAGGTATTGGTATGGTCAAGGCTCGACAATTAGGGCAATCTACTCGCCCGTGGTGAGTAGATCTTAGCCCGGCACGGCGCTGCAGCGCGATCAGCGCATGCGCAGCGCGGTCTGTGCATGTGCAGCGTGCCAAACCGCGCAGCTGGCGAGCGGGGCTTGCCGCCGCTTGTCAAGCCCTGGGTATGGTGATGGTATTTTCTGAACCAAAATTAGGGATGTTAGCCATGCCCCCGATCCCTGTTAGCCACACCCCCTGCCACAAGAAGTCCCATCCCTGAAGGTAGTGCTCCTGGGGTCAGGATGGACACATGATCAGAAGTAAAGGGTGTCATGTGACCACTCTGGAACTCCTCCTACCAATAGGGATGGGTTTGGCCCCCACCAGCCCCCCTTCCCCAGCAACTATCCTGCAATTACATTAACCCAACTTGCATTGCATTATCTTGGGGGGAGAAGTGTTCTCTAAGATTTTCCTCCTATGAGCGGAGCAAATTTTGTCTTGTGCACCAATATTGAGTTCGTGTGCACTTGTTTGGATGTGTGCCACTTAGACACCCTAGTTATTAATAAACCTCTCCCTTTTCAGTCTTCTGCTATGACTCCTCCCCTTCCCCCATCTGCTCCCTTGGTGCTTGCTGTCCCCCACTCCTCAACCTCCTCCGCTGTCCTGGCTCCTGCCCTTCTCACTCCTCTCAGCCCTTTGGGGGCCTGCCACCCTCACCTGTACCAGCCTTTCTCTTCCCCCTGTGTCCAGTCCTCCTCTAGTTCCACTTTGATCATCTGTAGCTACCCCTCCCCATCTCCTCTCCTGACACCTCCCTCTACCTACCTACCTGCCCTGCCTCTCTACTCTGGCGCCCATCCCTCCCCTCCATGTGTCTGCCCTTTTTGCTTCACCCTCACAATCCCCTGGCACTTGCACCTTACCCCTGCACCTTCCTGGTGGCTTCCCCTTCCCTCACTACCTCTTCCTTGCTTGCCCTCTTTCTCCCTGGTGCCCACTCCCTCACCTCCCTTTGCCCCAGTTCTCCCCTGTGTGCCCTCACACATGACTTGCTCCATCTGTTATCTTCCTCGTGCCGACCCCCTCCTTTCAACCTTTCTTCTCCTGGCACCCACTCCTCCCCTGTCTTCTTCTTTCCTCTTGCCTCCATTGTTTCTCTCCTCTCCCAGCATCACTCTGTCCTCTTCTCCCACCACCACTGACCCCGTCCCTCCTCCTGCCCTTTTCCTCATTGTCTCCTCTTGCCCCCCGGCATTTGTCTCTCCTCCACTCTGCCCCTTGGTGCTGTCCCCTTTCTTCTCCTGCCCTGCCTCCCTCACCCTTCAGCACAAGACCCTTCTTCTCCATCCCCACCTTCCCCTTAGTTCTCCCACTGCCCCTTCCCTCACCTTCTGCCTTGACCCAGAAAGTAGTTTGTGGGGCTGGAGCTGGGCTGCAATGCTATTTTTTATTACTGAGGTCCAGTCCCAGAAGCTCCCGCAGCCCTGGCCCCAGCAGCTCCCGGGTTGTGACCGTGTACTCGGACTGGAGCAGAAGCCGCCCATGATGCTATTTGTAGTACCATGGTCCCGGTTCTCAGGGGCTGCCCGGCTCCAGCTGGAGTCAAGCAGCAGCTACACAAGGCCTGTTGCAGTGAGGCTCCTTTGGCTAGAATGCGCCTTGTGCAGCTGCCGCTTGACTACAACTGGAACTGGGCCACCTGTGGGGACCCGGACTGTGGTTCTCAAAATAGCACTGTGGGCAGCCTCTGCTCCAGTCTCAGCACCTGCTGAGCCCGAGCGCTCCCCATCCCGCAGTGCCCCAGCCGGGCTCGGCATGGCTCCTGCTGGGGGCTTCATGGCAGTCCAGAGGAGAAGGCTGTGGTGTCTCCGGACCAGGACCCTATGCAGCAGAGGCAGCCCCACAGGGAATGGGGGTAGAGGGAGGAGCTGCACAATACCAGAAGCCGGCCCAGCTGCCCTACACACCCTGCTGGGAGGGAGGGAAAAGAGGCTGCTGTGGTGCATGAGGAGCAATAGCACTGCGCCATTTCTTGATTCTTTCCACAAGCTGGTGTCCCCATCAAGTAGTGAAATGTCTGGAGGGGTTTTCCGGGACATTTCACTACTTGATTGGGCACTGAGACAGAGTATTTAAATTTGGGACTGTTCCGGAAAAATCAGGACATATGGTCAGCATAAGTATTGGACCTTTAATAAGTCAGTAGTACGATATCCTACAAATCAAGCACTGGATCAGAGCAATTGAATATTGCAGTTGAATATAAACAATTGAATATTGCAGAAAAAAAGCAAGATTGTAATTAGCATAACTTGAATCTTATGATCTAGTGCCATTAGCAATGCTTCATGGTGAGTGGTACAAATAATTACAGTATTTAGAGAATTCTTATTCCTATAACAACAGATCCTATTGGTATTTCTTATTTATATTTTATACATATTTTGTGTCTAATTTTTTACTAGTTCTGTTCTTTATCATTTCACTTTGTCATTTTATGTAGTAACAGCTCAGACAGAAAATTTAGAAGAAAATGAAGAACCTTTCATTGCTCCCTTGGGACTGAGTGTACCGCCTGATGTAGAACTGGTATGTGTGTATATTTAATATAGCCATTATTCTTATAAACTTCTGTAGCCATTCATAGGATTCTCACTGCATTTTTCTGTTGACTTTGAGTTAGTCTATTCAGTTATTTTAAAATTAATGGGCTAATTTCAACTAACCAAGGTATTACAGAATTAAAACTGTCATATTTTACTTACTCCATTGAAAAGGGTGTACTTTTTATTGTAGTGTGCTTTTAGCATTACTTACAGTATTGATTAAAGTTCTCTGGAAGAAAATGTAATTGTTCTGTAGTATTTTTAAAATTGCTCACACACAAACAAGACTCTGTGCCTATAAAATAGCAAATTTTTTCAAAGTCTTTGAAATAAAAGCATAAAGAACTATATTAATCTATTCTTCTGTTGTCTCATGTAGCACAAAAAGACAGAACCTTGAACAAAAGTATATTGAAGTTAATCTTTTTACAAAAAAGGAAAAATTAAAAATAGGGCTTGCACTAAACAAGCAAACACAACTATAGCAATGATTATACTTCCATGAAGCACTGATGAAAAATAGATAAATTCTAAGAAATATAGCTCCTTATTTTGGGAACATCAGCAGCACAGAAGTTTGTTTTTCATTACATGTTGTCACCAGAATCCATACAATTTAATTTTTGAACTTGATATAATTTACCTATTTTCTATAAAACATAGGCTGAATCAGCTCTTCCTTCATGGAAGTTTGATTTCAATGATATGAGGTACCATGATGCTTGGCTACATATGTAAATGTATGGAATTCAGGTTGTTTCATGTTTTTAATAAACAAAGATACAAGGATTCCATACTTAATATAAAAATGTCTTATAGAATGTTTTGAAAAATGTTTCTGTGGACTCTCCTTAGCTCAGAAGCAACAGATTACTTAGCAATTTGCTGATGAGCTCTTAATTGGTAAAAATTACTAGAACTCTTGAGTAAACACTGTATTACTAGTACAGACTGTAAATCCCGGAATACATAGCTTTGTCTTCACCAGGCATTCATTAAAGGACTTCATCCTGTTAATATGTGGTACCACTGATATGTGGTAAATATTGGTGCTGTTCGCTTGAAGGATCTCATATCTTTGTTTTTATAATTTCAGTTTTTTGTTTTATTGATTTCTTGGGTTTTCCAAAGGTTTTTGTGAAATGTTTGTTATGAAACTATTGTAGATGTATAACAGCGTGACAATAAGTATATACCTTCAATGCAATTGTATTTGCAGTAGGGGTGATTCAGTACTCTTTTTTTTTTTTTTTTTTTTTTTAATATAAATATTGGCACTTGAGATGTATGACAAAGTCTTATCCATTAGTAGTTATTATGTAATGTTTGAATATCAGAACCAGGAGTTACTTGGTAGAGGAAGATAATGGCCACTTTAAAATAGGGATGTTAAATATCGGTTAATTGAATAGTCGATTAACCTCATGAATTATTATCTGTTACACAACGATTCTATAGTCCCCAGGGGTGAGGCTGGCAGCCAGTGCACTCTGTCCCTGCTCCCAAGGGAGTCCCCTGACACTGCACACTGCTGCCTCTATATAAAAGGCAGCAGTGCGTGATGCCAGGAAGGAACTGGTCCACGAGGGGAGCCAGTTTAAAAAACAGCCCCGCTCTGATAGAGAGGCAGCAGCATGGGATGGCAGCAGTTCCTGTCCAGAAGTGAAGGTCTGAGCTCCCAGATCAGGTGCAAGACAGATCTGAACCGGATTGCTTTCACGCCTGGCTCCTAATACACTTTAAATGCATAGCTGCAGCAGGAGTAGATTCTGGACCCAGCACAAGCCAGGAGTGAGCTGGGTTACTGGCCAGCCTGCTAAAAAATTTACTGATGGGGGGGGGAGGAGGAGAAATGTCTGTAGCATTAATCTATAACCTTTTACTTATCGCTTAATTGGAATTGCTTCTAAAGTAGGGATATAATAGTGTAGTCAGTCACCGTACTGCTTTATTTTGTTGAAGAATGACAGATCTTTTGCTTTAAAATTTTGTTGTAGAATGCAGTTTGGGACACAAAAATGAGACCCCTGCATTAGTAATACTATGTAGAATAGCTTTGAAAGAAAGATTTTATTCATGGAGATATTAGGTATTTTAAAATCTTGGAGAGGGGTGCATGATCTGAATGAAACTGGCACAGTCATGTACAATAAATGCTTTCACTAATATCTTGAATTGCTGCGGGAACTCAATTGCTGCCACTGGTGGAACCCTATTATATTTTTCCATAGATACTTTAAGAATAAATCCAGATCAATCATTCTGATCACATGGAATCTCTTCATTCTGGACTGTCCATTTCACTTCCCTTTGTCTCATTTGGTTGACTGCAGTTATGATACTGCTCTTTGCATTTGTGAAGGCATACTAATGGCTGATGATGGTATGCCACCAAGGACCCTCTAAAAGTGGCTAGGTCTTCAGTTAAACTTGTGATATGTTCCAAGTGTCATCAGTTCATTTATCAAGAAATCTGAGGTTACTGTCCATGCAGCAAGTTTTCTCCCCCTCGCCCCCCAAAGTTATCAATCCCATACCCCATTTTTAAAAACACATTGCAGAAATACTGGTAACTGTATTGAGAGATAGTGATGGGAGAAGCCTACAGGAAGGAAACATGACGAATCTTCAGATAGGGAATTTGAGTAGGATTTGAGGACTAGAGTCTGAGGTCTGATGTAAAATTTATTCATAAGTATTTTTATTTTGTTCTCATAGCCACCAACTGCAAAAATGCATGCAATTATAGAGCGCACTGCAAATTTTGTGTGCAAGCAAGGAGCTCAGTTTGAGATTATGCTGAAAGCCAAGCAAGCCCGTAATTCTCAGTTTGACTTCTTGCGCTTCGATCACTACCTCAACCCCTATTACAAACTCATTCTGAAGGCCATGAAGGAGGGACGATATGCTGCTCCTTCTGAAAACAAAGTGGAAGAAAAAAAGAGTAAGTTACTTTTGCTATAAAATACTTGTCTTGAGTGTATATGACTTTATAATGTTCTCTGGTTTGTTTTGCAAAAGTGAGACATTTACCTGAATTGGAATTTGGCACAGCCACATGGGAGTTATTACATTCTGTCTGTATCAATTATTAGAAGATTTACCTGGCATTGCTCAAGTTTTTAATTCAATTAATTGTTAGTTTGGAAAATAATGAAAATGTACATACTTAATTTAAATGTTTACTCTGGGGTGGGGCAGGGGTTGAGAGTTCATTATACAGGCTACCCCAGGGAGAGAGGACTATCCCAACCCTTTCTCACTGCGGCAGCTTGGGGCCAGTTGAGAAACTCCTCGATGGTACAGATGTAAGAGTTTAATCAGTTAACCAAGAAGCTTACTGGTTAACCTTTCTGGTTAAATTCCCAGCAGCCCAAGGGACTAGCAGCCCATGGAGCATTTATTTGTATATATATATATATATAACCAATTGAATTTCAATTGGTTTAAAAACAGTGTTTTAAAAATTTTTTACATCCCTATTCTATGGGCACTGTAGCTTCAGTGGATACAACCCAGGGAAGTCCAAGTTCATGTGCCCCCTGCACTCCCCAGCCAAAGTGAGTAATGCAGCAAACTGTGTGGTTTCCTCTCACTAAGGCAACAGCCTGCAATGTTCCTATATAAATCCCCACCCTCCCTGAAGAGTGGGAGGCTCTGGGCAGAGGCAGTCCTGGATTGGGGGTGAGGAGTAAGGGAAGGGACACAGCCCCAGCCTGCCTCTTTCTCCTGCCTGGTGATTCATTCTCTTTTCTGTGTGGTTTTATGCACATTCCATTCCAAGCACATCCCATTTTCCTGTCACAACCAAACCCTTAAGCTGCTTTAAGCTGCTTTTTTTTTTATGATAAAGTGAAGCTGTATATTGAATTTGGTGGTATTAGCACTAATTGCTTTTTCTTGAACACACACACAGACCAACACATACACAGACCAACACACGATTCCAGCAGTTTCAATTGGATAAGATGATCACTTCCTGCCCTAAACTGATGTGCATTGCTACTATGTCTTTAAGAGTGGCTGCTTGTTATACTCAAAGTGGCTGAATATCATGGGTACATGAATTGATCTCTGTGTATAGCCTGCTTTTAGATGACAGTTGCTACTGTAAAATGCCATTGTTTGGCTTTCTGTATCTTTCTAGTAATAGTTGCCTTTTGTAGAACTTACTTCATGATACTGTGTTTTCTAAACTTTGTATAAATTTAAATTCAATAATTCTTTACTGAATTATCTATAGATTTTGTTTACCAAAAGGGGAATAAATTGGGTAGAGAGGGAGCAGAGCAATCCTTGAAAAAGCATTCAGTTAACTAGTACACAAGAAATAATGGATTACTTAGTTTTGACAACTTTAAGTCATATGTAGCAGCAATATATATAAGCTGCAGTGTTCACAAGTAAAATTTTAGGAATATGTAACTACTACCGTCAAAGTAATTTAAAAAAATCTGCCCTGCGCACACACACATTTGTCCCTCCAATATGGATGTCATACCTCAGTGTTCTGTACCTCGGAACCTTCGGTGGTCTGAACTGTCCGTGTCAGCGTCGTCTGGTCAGGGTGGTCCTGGCGCACTCCTGACAGGACCTCTACTCCGTCGGTGACAATAAACTTTCGGCTGCGTGCGTAACAATCAGTGCTCCCTTTATCTAGAGTGTTAGACCCTGTGCACTTGGGTCAACACAGGAGATGTGTTGAGAGGCCCTGGAAATGACAGATGCTGGCAAAGTTTGAAATCAGTTGAGCAGGTTTATTGTCAAATGCGAAGCTCTACCAGCTGGTAACAGAGATCAGTACAATGTTACACCACTGGGCACTATGGCTCGTGTTGACAAGGTACCAACACCGGGCAGGCCTATTGCCATATAACAGATATTAACAGCAGTCAGTCAGAGTTAAGCTACTGTGCATTCTGTAAGTTTAGGCAATGACACCTGCCGTTCAGGCGCCTAGTGCGCCCACCTCCCAAGGTCGGCCGGAGAGCACCCTTTGTGGTGTCCTTTTATAGACAGGTACAAACAACTTACATCACTTCTTTACGTACCAGGCTGCTACCCTCTGTTGCCTAGATACCACCCCTCACCTTACGGAAGGGGGGCTTACTTACTATCCTTCATGCTGTCAATCTCGACCCGGTCCAGAATTTAGGTCGGTATGCACATAAGTTTTTGTGGAGTCTTTGTACCAAGACATTTCTTATTAAGATGTTCCACTACTCCCCTTTGGCTTACAGTCTGTACCCAGTGTCTCCCTGTGTCCTTCCATGCTCTACCTAACTTACACAATTACACAGTTATCAGTAGGGCCTCTTTCTTGGCTCCTGTGTTACTGAACCAAAGTCTTGCTCGCTAGATTCTAGGCCTGTTGCTGCTTTCATGTTACAGGCCTCTATTCAGGCCTGCTGACTCCATGTTACTGACCCTCAACTTAGTGCAATGGAATGCTTACTCTACTAAGAAGTAAGGAAATAATAAACAGCCAACATTTTCTTTTTTGGAGCATTTGCATATTAGTATGACAATAATCTATCATCCTACAATTTAGATTGATAAGATGCCTCAGAACAAAATAGGGATGGGAGCGTATAGTTGTTTAAACGATTAACCAATAAGCCTGGGCTTTTCAGTTAATCCAAATCACTACACACAACCCCTTCCCTTGCTGCCTATGTATCAGAGGCAGCAAGACAGGATGGAGGCAGGAGCCTGTGCCTGTGGCTTTTAAACCAGCTCCCTTTGCATGCTGGTTCCCACAGAGCCACCTCCCCTTTTCCCATGCTGCCTCCCGTAGAGGTGGAAGCCTCTGTCCACAGGGAATTCGGGCCCTGATTTTTTAACTGGCTCCCCTTGTGGACCAACTCTGTCTACCACCCTGCCCTGCTGCCTCTGATACAGCCGTGATACAGGGGCAACAGGGTGGCATGGCTGGGGGCTCTCTGGGATTGGGGCCAGGAGCATAGAGCACACTGACTGCTGCTCCTGTGAGGGGGCATTTTAGTAACTGTGTAGCCTCTAAATAATTGTCGCAGCTACACAATTACTAAAATACACAATATGTAACATCCCTAGAACAAATGCAGTATATTTTTACAGACAAAAAATAAAAACAAAAAAATCTTGAGAGAACATTTTATATTATTCAGATCTAAGAATTGCTATGGTCTTGGACTACCTATAATAAATTCTATTAGTCCACTGGAAAATTCCCTATAATCTAAGTATTAGTTTAAATTTGGTAACTAGCCATGTTTATTTGTGTCTCTTATTTTTAGTAGTCTGTGTCTAAGGGTATGTCTACACTTGCACCGTCTTTCGAGAGAGGGATGCAAATGCAGCTGAGCGAAATTGCAAATGAAGTGCAGATTTGAATTCCCCGCGCTTCATTTGCATATTCGCGTTATGGCGCTATTTCGAAATAGCGCTATTTCGAAATAACCGCATCTACACAGCGTTTGTTATTTCGGAAGAAAACCCTTCTTCAGAAATAACTGGTAAACCTCATTGTAGGAGGAATAAGGGTTATTTCGGAAGAAGGGTTTTCTTTTGAAATAACCGCGTCTACACAGCATTTGTTGTTTCGAAATAGCGCTATTGAATATGCTAATTATTGCAAATGAAGCACGGGAAATTCAAATCCACATTTAATTTGCAATTTCGCTTAGCTGCATTTGCATGCTTCTCTCGAAAGAGGGTAGAAGTGTAGACATACCTAAAATAGTAAAGGTTTTGAGAATTCAGTTTGTCTGATAGATTAATAATTTATCATATTAAGTAATGCTACTTTGCCTTTTCTGTTTTAACCCTTTTTTCAGGGTTCAATTGTCAGTAGACAGGGGCTTGACCTATACAATGACCTATATGCATTGTAAAGCCTTCAGCCATGCATATAATGAAAATTTATTTGGTACATAAATTTCTTTGAAATGTGAACTGCTGTAAGTTGTGCTTATTCAGATGTGTACATATCAGCCTAACATAATTATGTAAATAACGATGCCAACTTTTAAATGGCCATAAGAGAACATTTTATTATTATTGTGTAATAGTTGAGTTGTCAAGATTCATTAGGCTTCTCATTCTTGTTCTGTAGTTGTTGTTGAAAGTAAAAGGAGACATAAAATACCAGATTTCAGGATGTCAAAGTTCATTCACACTTTAGAATTTTTGTAGGTTATTCCTTGAATGACTGAGATTTTGAAAGCCATAGTTTCTAACAGTGTTCAAAATTAACTTTATTTTGATTCCCTTTTTCCCTGTCTCACATCTGTTAATGTAAACATTTGTTTTTATGTAGATTCAAAAGTTAATTCTGATGATGATGATGATGAGGAAGAGGATGACGATGGTAACTACTTGCATCCAAGTCTCTTTGCCTCTAAAAAGTGCAATAGACTTGAAGAGCTTATGAAGGTAAACCCTCTGGAGAAGGTTTTTTTTTTTTTTTTTCTATATGTACACATCGAAGTGGGATATTGCTTGATGACTTGGGCTCCAACGTGCCACCGTAATACAAATAATAATAAAATATATTTGAGCATATTAAAACTAGGTTATAATGCCGCAAGTTGTAAGTACTATTTTATGTAGGGTTCAGTCTTTGTAATGTTGTACTTCTGTTGCTTTCTTGAAACAACCAGAAAAATTAGAGCCTATATGTTGGTAAAAATTTTTGGAGTATGTAGCTATTGTGTGTCGGTTTTCCTGTCTTATGCTTTTTTTATTTCCTTCATACCCTTACTAATTGTTAAGATTGCAAGTTTGAATAGTTCTGTTCCCTCACAACTAGCCTTCTCTATTTTATATCATAAGTGCAAGGTTAAGCAACTTAAGGTGGTAGGCTGTAAAGGAGAAATCTCAATCAGATGTGCTGTGGCATAATAGTTGATTTAGAAATTTACTGGGAAAAACACTTTTTAATTTTAATTTGCCTCATTAGGAAAATAGTTTAATATTTATTTCCTGATCACTTGAATTAAAAAATATACATGAACTTTGACATGCTAACTGGCCAATAAGAGAGCTCCATATTTCACAAGACCCGTTATTGATATTTGATGCTAGCTTTGATAGAATGTTTAAGTGTAAGGCATCTACAGAATTCCTCATTTTACAAGTTTATTTAAAAGTATTCAAATGTGCTATTTTATCATTCTTACTGCTCACTTCAGGAATGCCTTTGTGATAAATGCAAGACTTTTCAGCAGATTAATAGCCAGGGTGGCATGAAAGGCATGTAGGATAGACCTTTAATGTGTAATAGATTTTACCAGTATCCATTCAGACTTGTGTACTAAACAGTGTATCAGTTTCAGTAGTTCTGTAAAGCATAACAATGCTATCTTTATAAGGCATTCTGAAGTCCGCATAAGAGGGAGAAGAGTTAGTACTGTTCCTCTTTCTCAGATTTTCTGTATGCTTATACTTAAAATTGTTGATCAAGTGTTAAATTCATGTCATTACAATTTCTGCAGCCTTTAAAAGTGGTAGATCCTGATCATCCACTTGCAGCACTTGTCCGCAAAGCTCAGTCTGACAATAACTCATCTGCCCCCCAATCAGCAGATGGTGCATCCATACAGACATCCCAGGTGGACTATCCTGCAGATTGTAAGTACATTGTGATACAAAGTTATACCAAATACAATAATTGTCCTTTTATGGATTAAAGTAATAAGTGATAGTTTTAATCGCTCAGTAGACCATCTTTCCAAGATGTATTGTCCTTCTATTTAAAGACTAGTATCTTTCCCAGTGTAAGTGTACACCAAGTAATTTATTTTTCTGGTATTATAATTAAGTCTTGAGGGATTCTGTTTTTATTTGTAGAGAAAATAATTTTTTGTACCATTTAATGTCAGCAATCACAAATCCAGTAGCTCTGCCTGATTTCTTTGGGAATGTGAGCACATGACAGTTCAAGGTCAAGCCCCATGCTTTCTTGCGCTGCCTTGTAGTTAGTAGTTTATTTTGGGATAACTTACTTGAATTTAATACCACGTCTGCAATATATGCAGATGGATGTCTAGTAGGAATAAAACAAATTTTTCATTAGTATGAAGTACACTAACAGTATTGCACATTACATTGATTGTATAACTAAAGTATTTCAGACTTGTGACTCTCTCGTGCTCACAGAGTACTAATAGAAAGAAATGCCTTTTCCCACCGCGGTGCATTTCCTTTCCCTGGTTTTACCACTTTCAGGTTGAGGTCAGTCGCGTTCACTCAGCTTAGGGTTTACAAATGCATTTGAAACTGTAGCTTTAGTATCCACCAAATTGCCATCTGTATAAGAAAGACCAACATAAACATCTCACATCAGCATGCATCTCAAGCTTAGTGTCCAGTTCTGGATTCAGTTCAAAGTCCTGGTGCAATAAGTATTCAAATGGGTTGGGGCCAAGTTGTTTTAGAGACAAGTGACCATATTAAAAGAGAGAGAGAGAGAGACATAAGTACTCAGTTAATTGCTGGTGTTTGAAACGGTCAACCTTAAGGGAGGCTTAGTTGCTGACAGGGTCTGATTTAATTTTCTTGTTAGTCACTCCTACCAGAAGTTATATATGAAGGAGATTCAGAGGACAGTTACTGTTGTAAGATCAGTCATGAGCTTGCACAAAACTTTTGGAGCTCATAACCTTCTGCACGTGAAACTATTTTTTCCAGACTCAAAATGCGAACCACAATAGATGGTGCTGGGACCAGTACACTGTTTGCAACAATATACCCATTCCTTATCTTTGTGATGTTCTGGTGGACAGTGTCAGAGAACACCTGATAGGTGTACTATTTTCTCATCTTCCAGTTAGTGTTGCATCTGTAACTGCTGGTTTTTAAGTAGCTGAACTGAACAGGTTGCTCAGAACATCCAGAAATGAAGATCTCTGTTGAACTTGGGAAATAAAAAAACTTTGAGAATTGTTTATTCTGAACATGTCTATTAGCAAGGAATTAAAATCTGTGCAGTGTTTTTTGTATTACCTATCTCTCTTTCCTTCGGTCCAGAAGTGGGACCAGATTAATCATCTAAAAACCAGAGAATTGGTGCTGTGGAAAGATTTACCTGTCTAGTTAGCAGTTCATTTTCCCACCATTAAAAAAACCAACCCTTCCACATCTCTCTGTAGAAGCATTCTAGTTCGGAAAGCACAAGTACTATCATTCATGGCCTTCCTTATGGAACTCATTTTTAATCAGACTAGTGCATATTGTAACTATCTTCATCTACTGTGATTTATTTATAAGCCTTTGATGTACTGTCAGCATTTCGGATCTGCCAAGTTTGCAAGGTGGGAGACTTATTTTGAAAGGTTGTTCATTATATTAGAGTGAATCTACAAAATAGCCTACCTTTGTGCTTGCAGCACAACAATAACAATCTTACACACAATTGCTGTTTGTGATTGTGTGCCATGTTGTTTGTGCTATGCTTTTGAACAGTTTTGACGATGACTGAGTATTGACTTTGCTGGAGAAATCCCAATATAAAGTATTGCATAAAGTTCTTTGTTTTTGTTGTATTTTGGTTATGGGTTTGGGATTTGTTGGTTCTCCCCAACCCCAGCATCCAAAAGTATGTCTTAGAAGGCTTTGGAGCTTTCACTTTGTAAATGCATTCAGGCAGCATTTTACTGCCAAAAAGCTTCATTAAATACTCAGCTCATTGTCCTTGGTTTCCATGTATGATTTATTGTCTATATTTAAAGAAATCAATGATAACCATTGATTATATATGAGCATTTACTCCATCTTTTTATGATCAGCCTACTTTTCAGTAGACCAGATGCACAGAGTTTGCTGCCTAAATGGCTTCAAGCTTTTAACAAACAAAGTAAAGCACTTACCAAGGTATAAATAATTTCTCATATGTTTTTAGTGACCATAATGTAACTTAGGCTTTCTTGTTATTAAAAATTATTTGTTAAATTGTTCAAAAAGGGTATAAAGCTTACATTTGAATATTAGTATGATTTTTTATTGCCATAACTAATAATTCATTTAAACTATGATTATTTGTATTTATAGATCCTCATCCAACCTGGAAAAAATAAAATGAACAATTAAAAAATTAAATAGTAAGGTTTTAATAGTAATTTTGGATGGGTGTGTACTTTGCATTAACTTTTTCTTACAAAATGGCTTTTTTTCTTTATCAAAATAGCATAGAGATAGAAAAAGTCTAGTGAAAGGTGATTCTCTGCTACGGGAGACTTTAAAAAGTGAAGTCAAGTTAGAATGCAGAGCCCTTTGGCCATTATCTTTGAAAAGTTGTGGAGATCGGGAGAGATCCCAGATGATTGGAAAAAGGCAAATGTAGTGCCCATCTTCAAAAAAGGGAAGAAGGAAGATCCAGGGAACTATAGGCCGTTCAGTCTTACCTCGGTTCCTGGAAAAATCATGGAAGGGGATCCTTAAGGAATCCGTTTTGAGGCACTTGGAAGAGAGGAAAGTGATCAGGAATAGTCAGCATGGATTCACAATGGGCAAGTCGTGCCTTACCAATCTGATTAGCTTCTATGAAGAGGTAACTGGCTCTGTAGACATGGGAAAGTCAGTGGATGTGATATACCTTGACTTTAGCAAGGCTTTTGATACGGTCTCCCACAATATTCTTGCCAGCAAGTTAAGGGAATGTGGATTAGATAAATGGACAGTAAGATGGATAGAAAGCTGGCTAGAAGGCCGGGCCCAGCGGGTAGTGATCAACGGCTCGATGTCAGGATGGTGGTCGGTTTCTAGCAGAGTACCCCAAGGTTTGATTCTAGGACCTGTTTTGTTCAATATCTTTATTAATGACCTGGATGAGGGGATGGATTGCACCCTCAGCAAGTTTGCAGATGACACTAAGCTAAGGGGAGAGGTAGATACGCTTGAGGGCAGAGATAGGGTCCAGAATGACTTAGACAAATTGGAGGATTGGGCCACAAGAAATCTGATGAGGTTCAACAATGACAAGTGCAGAGTGCTTCACTTGGGACAGAAGAATCCCAAGCATTGTTACAGGCTGGGGACCAACCAGCTAAGTAATAGTTCTGCAGAAAAGGACCTGGGGATTACAGTGGATGAGAAGCTGGATATGAGTCAGCAGTATGCCCTTGTAGCCAAGAAGGCTAATGGCATATTAGGTTGCATTAGGAGGAGCATTGCCAGCAGATCCAGAGATGTGATTATTCCCCTTTATTTGGCTCTTGTGAGGCCACATCTGGAGTATTGTGTCAAGTTCTGGGCCCCCCACTACAAAAAGGATGTGGACGCATTGGAGAGGGTCCAGTGGAGGGCAACCAAAATGATTAGGGGGGCTGGAACATATGACCTATGAGGAGAGGCTGAGGGAGTTGGGTCTGTTTAGTCTGCAGAAGTGAAGAGTGAGGGGGGATTTGATAGCAGCCTTCAACTTCCTGAAGGGAGGTTCCAAAGAGGAGGAGAAAGACTGTTCTCAGTAGTGATGGATAGCAGAACAAGGAGCAATGGTCTCAAGTTGTGGTGGGAGAGGTCCAGGTTGGATATTGGGAAAAACTGTTTCACTAGGAGAGAGGTGAAGCACTGGAATGGGTTACCTAAGGCAGTAGTGGAATCTCCATCCTTAGAGATTTTTAAGTATTGGCTTGACCAAGCCCTGGCTGGGTTGATGTAGTTGGGATTGGTCCTGCCTAGAGCAGGGGGCTGGACTTGATGACCTTCTGAGGTCTCTTCCAGCTCTATGGTTCTATGATTCTAGCGGTAGGAGACAAAATAGTTATATGTTTATACCATTCCAAAGAGGAAGTATTATGCATTCTGTGATAAATAGAAGGTTACAAAGGAATATGGTGAAATTAAAATGTATGAAATAGAACAATAGTTTGCAGTCTAAAACTAGAATCTGGAACTTGATGTTACGAGATACTGTTGAATTTGATAGTTTTAATCTGAAAGCAGGATTACATATAGGACTAGGCATAGCATAAATTATTGCCTTAGTTGCAATTAAATTACAAAGAGCTCTTTAATCTTCATATTTCTGAGTATAGAATGATCTTTTGTCTCTCTCTCCACGGCATGGTATTATTCAGTTATGTGTGTTGTTCTTAACTATGATTGGACACTGGTTTTGTCAGTATTCTACTAGTGCATTCTGGTGATTGCCCTGTTAACATGCGTTACTGTAACATTGTAGTGATGTTAAGGCATGACTGCGTATTGTTTTATTAATTAAGATTTTATAACTAAAACCATAGTAGTACAGGAGGTTTATAGTGCACATTTAGTTGCAAATATTTCAGACCCTGATCTTGCAGTTGACAAACCTGCACTCATGCAGAACTCCATTAATTTAAATCAGTTAATGATTGATGGAAGTGATTTTTTTTCTTTAAAATGTTGTAAGCATTTTCATACTGCCTCAGGCAAACAGTGGACTTCTATATTGTTGCTTAAAGTTCATGAGTTGCCATCACTCCATAAAGAACCTTTTGGATAACTTTCTTAGCAAGCAGATCCAGTCCTGTGCAAGCTGCATTTAAGCCTCTAGTCTGAGGCTGTTAATGACATATTTGTTTTTTTGAGCATTATCTATTAATTAGTTGCGCTCCAAGACCTTGCTGCATGCAGTAGTTGGAAAAATTCAGATTTGCATAAAACCTATATTAAAATAATACAGAGTTTCACAGTATTCATTGAAACAGTCATTGGACTAAATTAAACTTTGGCATAAGAAATACAAGTTTAATTGAATTGAAAGCTTGTTTATTTCACAGGTAAATTTGCTTCTTCATGTTTAGAGGATCCATTATAGAGTTGTGCTAATCTTCATTTAAAATGTTTGCTTTGTAATAAGTAGGTAGGTATAAAATATTTTGGCATGGCACAGAAAAGGCTAGAAATTAGGAGAAAATTTGTCTCTCGTCACAGCTCTTAGTATAAGAAATTGAATATCTATCTTTATAAAGCATAAAAAAGCTCTTGCAAAAATTTTTGTATGAGAGAGGAGGTACATTGATTTTTTTATGTTAGAAATTCAGATGATGTCCAATGTGGGTATTCTTTGACTGTGATTACTAATGTGATAATTGAAAATAATCAGTGCAAGAGTGGTTCCACAGGATCTGGTGCTCATTAGGGATGTAAGTGACTAGTCAACTAGTCCCTCAGTTAGTTGCTCCCCCGTCACCCACACACTGCTTCTATCAGAGGCAGAAAGAGGTGGGGAGAAAATAGGAGCCAGTGCTGGAGGAGTTAGTTTAAAAGCCGGTTCCCCTCAGCACCATCTCAAGGGGAGGCAGACGGCTAGTGGGGACCTGGGGACCGGCACTAGGAGCCAGGAATCTGCTAGTTCCCGGCTTGCGCCCACTCCCAGATTCTGTGCCTTTACTTTTCAAATGTATTAAGAGCCTAATGGCTCTTAATACATTTAAAAATCAGAAGTGCAGCGGGTAGACCCGGCATGAGCCAGGACAGCTGATTCCTGGTTCGCACCGGGTCCCCCCCATTGCGCTCCAGCCGTTTTATATTCCAGGCTGGTACGCAGTGGTGGGAACCCGGCACGAGCCAGAGAGGTAGCGGGGACTAGGCGCGAGCTGAAAATCAGCTGGTTCTTCTTTGAGTGCTTGCTCGTGTGCATTCGAATGAGGTGTGCGTGTGCCAAGATCAGATTCTGGAGCTTTTTCCCCAGCGGTACCCGTTGTGCCAGCAAGGAGCCTCCTGGATTGGCGCGAACATCTTGGTGCATAAATATCCCTGCTGACCCTGCCCTCCCTCCGTTCCTTCTTACCACCTGAGATGGTAGCTGGAGTGTCTGTGTTTCCAACAGTTGACCTAATGTGTACATCGATAGCATTGTAGATAGCTTTATTTGTAGTGTAAATAGTTGATTAATTAGGTAATGTTAGACTTCACTGCTTATTTCTCCCCTGTGGGGGAGGGGATGCCAGGTCCACAGCAGTTCAATCTTTGTGCAACTTGTTTGAAACCCATGCCCTGCGGGGACCCTCACAGCTCTTGTCCAAAGAGTCGGGGGAGGGCCACCTCTCAGATTCCTGTAAAATCTGCAGAGACTTTAAGCCCCTTACCAAACGTGATTCCCACTTAAAATTGCATAAAATTGCTCCTCATGAAGTCTGCACAGCAACCAGCCTCTGAATTGGCACTGGTGGTGCGGAGTGCGCCAGCATCGGCGTTCAAGACTTCCACAGCACCGGTGCACAACTCGGCTCCAGGGCACCGATACCAATCTCTGGTGCCAAGAGGAGGAGACAGCATGGGAAGATCCCCTTTAAGCAGGGGTACAGAGGGTGACACTGAGATGGAAGCCTGTTGGAGGGCTTGCATCCTCGGCATCTGGATGCTCCCGGTGTCTCTAGACACTGGTTGAGCTTGGTGCATTCAAAGACTCTGGTGTCAAAGAGGACTTTTCAAGAGGTCGGACCATTCACTCTGATGCATTTGATGCCAAAATGGAGTTTATAGAGCCCATAACCTCACCGGTCTCTCCTCCAGCACCAGACCCTGCTGAGGGTGAGGGCTTGGGACCACAAGATTGCCCCCAGCCCTGCCAAACTCACAAGCCCATAGAGCCACTTGAGGACCAGCCTGTGAGAAGTGAGTCTTTGTCATCCTCCCCAGATGAGGCTTTGGCTGACCCTGCTCCACTCTTTCCCTCCATGGATGTTAGGGTCCACTACGATCTGCTGCGTAGATTGGCAGCCATTTTGGGGGTCCAGGCAGAGGTTGTTAACAAGGATGCCAATCCCATAGTGGACATTTTATCAGTGCATGCACCCGTGAGACTGGCATTGCTACTGAATTAGAGCTATACCTATCTCATAAAACTGGAAGGGACCTTGAGAGGTCATCAAGTCAGTCCTCTGCCCTCACGGCAGGACCAAGTACCATCCCTGACAGATATGCCCCAGATCCCTAAATGGCCCCCTTCAAGGATTAAACTCACAACCCTGGGTTTAGAAGACCAATGCTCAAACCACTGAGCTATCCCTCCTCCCTATCCCTCCTTCAATCCTGCCTACCCAGAAGGGAGTAGAGAAACGCTGTTTTGTCTGCCAGACGGGGCATGAGCATTTGTACTCTCACCCAGCCCCAGGCTCTCTTATTGTGCAGGCACCCCAAGAGTAGGGAGCTGAAAAAACTAGACCTTCTGGGTCAGAAGGCGAATGCTATGGGGGGTTTACAACTGCGCATTGCTAACCAGCAGGCAATGATAAGCATACAATACTTGGTTGGCACCGGACAAGTTTAAGGAATGCTTGCCTCAGGACTCCCTCCAGGAGTTTGCTGCGCTAACAGAGGGTAGAATCATCCCCTGTTCAGCGTTCCAGGCCACACTAGATGCGGCGGACTTGGCAGCACACACTATGGCACTGGCATTGTGATGCACCATGGGGCCTGGTTGCAGGTGTCATTGGTAGCCTTCCTGCCACGTGTCCCCATCCTGGATATTTTCAGAGCAGCCATGTGGTCTTCGGTGCACATATTCACAACGTACTGTGCAATCACTCAGCAGACTAGGGAGGACGCTGCTCTTGGCACGGCAGTGTTGCCGTTGGTGCACTCAACATAAGCTGCACTGATCTCTGACCCGACCGCCTATATTTTCGCTAGAAAGTCACCTCATTCGAATGCACATGAGCAAGCACTCGAAGAAGAAAAAACAGTTATTTACCTTGTAATTGTTGTTCTTCGAGATGTATTGCTCATGTCCATTCACAGTCCTGCCCACCTCCCTTTCATTGGAGAACTCAGGCAAGAAGGAAGGGAGGGGAGGGCCAGTAGGGGTATTTATGCACCAGTATGTCAGCGCCACTCCAGGGGGCTCCCTGCTAGCACGATGAGTACTGCTAGGGAAAAAGTTCCGGAATCCATGCACGTGGTGCGCACACACCTCATTCAAATGGACATGAGCAGCACATTTCGAAGAACAAAAGTTACAAGGTAAGTAACTGTTTTTTCCTGGCTTGCGCCCAGTCCCAGATACTCTGCCTCTGCTTTTCAAAATCATTACAAAAATTAAATAATTACATTTAAAAATCAGAAGCACAGCAGGGGGAACCTTGGGCTGGGTCCCCCCTGCTGCACTTCAGTCTTTTAAATGTATTAAGAGCTGGCAGGCTGTCCCTCACACTGTGCTTCAGCCTTAAATGTAAAAAGGCTGGAGCTCAGTGGGGGGACCTGGCAAGAGTCAGGAATCAACTGTCCTGCTGGCTCTTAATACATTTAAGAAGTTGGTGTGCAGAGGTGGGGGACCCTGCACAAGCTGGAAACCAGCTGTCCCAGCTCACAACTGGTCCCCCCTGCTACACTTCAGGCTTTTAAATGTATTAAGAGCCTTCCAACTCTTAATACATTTAAAAGGCAGAGCCAAACAGGGTTAGCTCCTGGGACAGGAACTAACCTTGCTACAGCTTTCCCGCTTATTGACTAATTGACTAGTCGATAGAAAATACACTGATTAGTTAATTAAACTAATTTAACTAAATTTAACATCTCTAGTGCTCATGGAGACCCAGCTTAAAAGCCTCCCTCCTGAGCACTGGCTCCTGCCTGCCCCCCTTGCTGTTGCCTCTGTGGGGGGGGGCAGTGGGGTATGGGGCAAGCAGCTCCACAGGAACCAGAATACACAGGGAACTGGCTTAAAAACTGGCTCCCTATGGGCACCGGATTCCACGCCTTCCTCACCCCCACCTCTCCCCGCATCCTCTGATACATAGGCAGCAAGGAAAGGAGGATGCATGTAATTGTTTGGATTATCCAGCAATCAGTCTGGGAGGGGTTGCAACTAATCTGGACTATAGGGTCATAATTCAAAATGATCTGGACAAATTGGAGAAATGGTCTGAGGTAAACAGGATGAAGTTTAATAAAGACAAATGCAAAGTGCTCCACTTAGGAAGGAACAATCAGTTTCACACATACAGAATGGGAAGCAACTGTCTAGGAAGGAGTTAGGCAGAAAGGGATCTAGGGATTATAGTGGACCACAAGCTGAATATGAGTCTGCAGTGTGATGCTGTTGCAAAGAAAGCAAACATGATTCTGGGATGCATTAACAGGTGTGTTGTGAGCAAGACCCAAGAAGTCATTCTTCCGCTCTACTCTGCGCTAGTTAGGCCTCAGTTGGAGTACTGTGTCCAGTTCTGGGCACCACATTTCAAGAAGGATGTGGAGAAATTGGAGAGGGTCCAGAGAAGAGCAACAAGAATGATTAAAGGTCTAGAGAACATGACCTATGAAGGAAGGCTGAAAGAATTGGGTTTGTTTAGTTTAGAAAGAGAAGATTGAGAGGGGACATGATAGCAGTTTTCAGGTATCTAAAAGGGTGTCATAAGGAGGAGGAGAAACCTTGTTCATCTTGGCCTCTGAGGATAGAACAAGAAGCAATGGGCTTAAACTGCAGCAAGGGAGGTTTAGGTTGGACATTAGGTTCCTAACTGTCAGGTAGTCAAACACTGGAATAAATTGCCCAGGGAGGTTGTGGAATCTCCATCTCTGCAGATATTTAATAGAAGTTTAGATAAATGTCTATCAAGGATGGTGTAGACAGTATTTGGTCCTGCCATGAGGGCAGGGGACTGAACTCGATGATCTCTCGAGGTCTCTTCCAGTACTAGTATTCTATGATTAACCAATAAGCACAGGCTTATTGGTTAACTGTTTAAATGACTACAAGCTAACATTTCTAATTAGCATCCAAAACAGTTTAATCCAACTCTGGAAACTCATTTTGATGGCAGTTGTCAGTCTCAAGTCTTTAATTCAAGCCTACCGAGGTGTTTAGTAAATTCATTGCCTTGAGCTGTGGCCTACATTCTCAAGAGTGGGTAGTGATTGGGAAAAATTTAACTTTGAGACATTTTAAAGGATCACAATTTTCAGAAGTCTGGTGCTTAGCATTGCTTAAAAATAAGTCCCTTTCAGTAGCTTTGAGTTTAACACACAGAAACTGAGGCACTCATAATAATATTTACTCTTAAATTTGTAATTTTCTACAGTTCATTTTTTTCAACTCTCGAAGTAGGCATATTTTAAAATGGCTGGGCTGTTTTGTTATTCACACAATAGTTCTGTCGAATGCACCATTCACCCTTTCTCATGCCCAAATTCCATGCTCCAGCTCAGAGCCTGCACTCAAATTACCTCCCTTAGCTTGCATGCCACACCCCTTTTTGCTGACCCAGCCTAGAGCCCTCTCCTCCTCCCAAACAGGCAACAGTCTTTGGGTTTGCAGTTAGACAGTTAGCTTCTGGAAGCCTGGACCATGCCAGGAGAGTGCAGCTGGCAGCTCACTGGGCACCAGCCAAGCAGGTACAGCACCACCCAAATATCAGGCAGACCAACTCTGCATTGATGCAACTTTTGTGTGCGTGGGTCCCATTAACTGTTCTGCCTTGGGACCCAGAATTGCTGTCAGTGGGCCTGGCCATCCTTGTCCCCAAATGTCTTGAATATTTCAATATCCAATTGTTTATTACTTGTTATGAGACGATGCAAGGGACAGCTGTAGTAATTCTGCTCTTAGATTTTAAACAATGGTGAAAGACAGGGCTCATGAAAGTGAAGAATTTAAAGACCTCGCTTTTCAAGTATGTGCCATTCAAACATCCTACACAGGTCCATCAATGCCTCTCAAGCTTAGTGTGAAGTATCTCTGCCTCTCTTATTCTGCCTGTCATCCAAACCATCACACAGTTTGCTTTGAATGGAGATTTGAGATAAGTTTGATCCATTCTCCAGGTCTGAACATCTCTGGACTTTGGAACTTGTCTTCTCTACTGCAGAGAAAAATGTACTGGAAATGGGATGAGATGAAACAATTTATTCCACAACTGAAAATTATGGTGTTCATAACTGAACACCAGTGGCATGTTCAGCTGGTGTTTCATAAATGAGGGATTCATACATCTATAATTAATAGAATAACACATTAACAGCTGTGAATTTTGTATTTTTTGTCTCTTGAGGGTGAAATCTTAATTTTGTTGTGCTTGTAGTCCATATGAATTATGCAGGCTTTGAAACTCATGACAGCAAGGCTATAAACTATTGCTGAGGTACTCTTAATAGACATTCCCCTGTAATGCATGTTCCAGACACAATCAAAAACCCTTGCAAATTTAATGTTTCAGGTTTTGTGCATGCATGCATAGTGTTAAAGCTGATTAATTGGGCAAATTGTTTTTCATTCTACTTGGCTGGATACAGATTAAATTGTAGCTTTAAGTCCAAACATTTGTAACACAAATATACCTTTAATATTAAAAAGGGGGGAAATTGCTTAACCAGGAAACCTGCATTTTTGGCAGTTTATATAAGTTAATATTTTACTTGTCCTGGGTAATCTGAAATGATTCATTTTTCCCTAAAAGTATTAAGAATTAAGTAAACATTGATTAGAACTTTTCTGTATTAAAATTAGTTTTACTTTAGTAGTACGCTCAGATTAATGTTCTGATTTTCTTTCCTCACATTAAATAATCTGATTTTTAAGTATAAAATACAAATTATTTTTCCTAATATTTACAGGGCACTCAATTTAAAAAAGTTAAATTTAGTTAACATTTGTAGAGTGTTAACTTTTCTGAAGAAAAAATTGCATGTCAGAAAACTTTTCATGTGCTTTTAAGGGTTCACTTCACTGTTCATGCCTGTTCGGTTTCCCATTGGCCTTGGATGTGCTCTGACACCACATTCAATATATTTTGGCTCTTTTAACCTGAATGTGTTGATGTGAACCCTTTTTTTACACCAGAAAAATAGATAAAACATTACTTGATTTGAAATGTGAATCCAAGTGACATTCTATTTTTTACAATTTGCCTTTTTTCCCCCAAACTTCTGAAGTATTGATCTTAAAACAAATGTTTGGGTTTCTTTCCAGCAGCAGTGGCTGCCATGTATTACAGTTACTATATGCTACCTGATGGAACCTATTGCCTGGCACCTCCACCCCCAGGAATAGATGTTGCCACCTATTACAGTGCGCTGCCTGCAGGTATGACTGTATCAAGCACTACAGGAGTAACAACAGTACCTCCACCTCCTGGTACTACACCTCCACCTCCTCCAGAAACAGCTGATTCCAGTAGTGGATTGGTATCTACAACGCCTGCTACAAGGTATCATACTTTCATGTCATCATGTATATTTCATATATTCATCTAAAAAAAATAATTTTTTTAAGCAGCGAAGGTTTAATTTATTTAATTTCTACAAGGTAATGGAATGCCAGAGTTTGGACTCAAGTGTGGTCACGTGTGTGCACACTGTAAATGCATTATAAAGTTCTAGAAAGATAATTATTGCCTCACATAAAATCCATTTAAAATATTAAATGGGTTTCTTTTCCTGCATGAAATTGATCCATATCTGAGGCATGTTTAGTTTAGCTTATCAAGAGCTTTTGTTTTGTTTGAAGCACCTTGCATTATATGCACCACTAGTGTATAAACCAACGTAAAATGGTCTGTAACTTTTTTATTGATCACTGTAGTTGGGATTGTTTCCAGAGATTCGTCAGTCTGCATCCCTCCAATTTTTTATGTCCATATACAGAATTATTTTCATTATTACCTCTGTATTCGTGTACATGTATCACATATAAAGTCATTCTGTGCACAGATAGCGTGTGGTGTGGATGACCTTGGGGGGTTGGGGTTCAGTTTGGTACTGAAGGCTGGGGCAGAGGATTAGGATGTGGGGTGTAGGCTATGGCTGGACTGGGGGTACAGGCTCTGGAATGGAGTTGGGCATGAGAGGGGCTGCGTACAGGCTACCCGGGGGAGAGAGGACTACCCCCAGCCTCCTCACTGGGGAAGCTTGGGGCTAGGTGAGACACACCTCTCCACCATCACTGCAGCTCCAGTGAACACAGCTGAGAGAGCGGCACCTGTCCCTCAACTAGGGCAGGTCCATGCTAGGATGGTAGGGGCCCAAGGAAGAGGGCACCTTTTCCACTCAGTAGCAGCAGCTCTGGGTTGGGAGCCATGACTAGGGGAGAGGTGTGCTTCAGTAGTTCTTCGAGAGATGTCCCTTGAGTGCTCCTTCACTGAGCCTTAGATCAGAGATTTCAGAGCAGTGTCCCCTGGGTTCCACCGCTCCTCAGTTTCTTCCCTAGCGCCTCCAGCTACAGACGGACTCAGCAGTGCTCCCTAGCTTCTTTGCATCCACATGATTATGTCCATTTAAAACCAATTTTTTTTCTCTCCCCAGTTTATTGATATTGAGGTTAGTTAGTTTTAAAAAAAAACTAGATTAGTATAAGTTTCTTTCCCAGTTACCTACTTCCTGTGATTACTGACTGGTTTCACCTCATCAGGGTTTAAACGCTGCACCTCATGTAAAGAGCCTATCCCCATGTAAGATGGCATTTCACAATGCGTCCCCTCCCTCAGAGAGCAGCATATCTCCCAAAAATGCCCTCATTGTGCAAAGTTGAAATCGCAAGTGTGGAAAGACAGAAACCTCCATCTCAAGCTATTTTTACTTGAAAATTCGTTCAGACCAGTTTCAGACCCGGGCCAACAGCCCAAGAAACATAAACAGCAGGGAACCAAAAAGGCCACCAAAAAGTGAGCCTTCTCATTACCTCAAGGGGCTATGGCACCTAAATGGCCATCTCCCTCATGGCCAGTGCTGAGAGCAGCGTTAGCACCGTGCCTCAGCATATATGATGCTCTGGGTGTCTCTGGAGCTGCCGACACAGATGACAAACAGGCATGCGCTAAACCATGCTCTGAGGCATCAGGCTTCAAGTTGCCTGCCTCGTTAGCTGCAGGACCACCCGTCACTGATACAATCTCACTGGCACAGCATAAGAGTGCAGTGCTGACCATATCAACAGGAGCCTCTGCCTCCACCTCAGAGATGCCTAATGCAGTACTAGTTTCCCGGCACCGAGGCATGATTCAACGGTTCAAGTAGCGTCCTTGCCTCCTACAACGGCATCAGCAACGCCAGCTGGGCACTACACTCAGTGCAGAGACTTGTTAGTCTCATCTACCTTTAACTCACCATTTTTAGACCCTGATCGCTCTCCTACTATGTTAACACGACAGAGATCACTTTCTCAGGAAAGGTTTTCAGCCAGATCTGAAGATGAATTCTCTAGGGGTTTTTCCCTAGAAAATTCTCCTTATACAGATCAGACTGTTTATTCTTCCAGGCCCTACCAAGAATTAGGGAATATGCCTTCATATAGTGGCAATCCCTGGGTCCCTCCACCTGTGCCATACCCTCACTGGTAGTTCTGGGACAAATGGCAATACCAAAAGCACCAGTGTGTCTGGAAATGACACTATTCCCCTTCAAAACAATATTCCCCTTCTAAGCAAATACACAAAGGGGACCCACCTGCATGAGGGAGGAGCCTCTCTGGACCAAAATGACCCCCCACCCCAGTGGAGGGAGGGTCTATGCCCCCAGCTCCAACCACTTCAGATGATGTTGCACATTTGCAAGACCTTTTTAGATGTGTAGCTATAGCCAGGCACCTAGAAGACGACAATATAAGTATCAGCCCTACCCAAGACCTCAATACCCTCCACATGCACATTACAACAGACAAGACCAACACCAGTAGAACAGAGGCAGAATCCAATGATGATGTCCTTCCTCTATCAACTCCCAACAGTTGCAGCAGTCCAATAAGCAAATTTGAACATCAGGTCGAGTGTCATGAGAGCCTCTCACCTATTGCAACACAAGCAAACTTGTTCCATCATTGACTGCTACGCTTCTTTACCAACTGGCAACGTATAACTTGTGACAGATGGGTCCTCCAGATAATTGAAAAAGGCTATCTTATTCCCTTTATGTCTCTACCTTCTTCCCACCCCCCTTCCCGGTCCCTCTTCAGGAACCACTCTCGGGAGAGTCTATTTCAACAAGAGATAGAGCACCTTTTGCGCACAGGTGTGATTGAACCAGTCCCCACACAATTTAGGGATGTTAGGGGTTTTACTCCCATTACTTCATGACAGAAAAAATTTTGGGAGGCTGGAGACCCATCTTAGACCTTAGGGCCCTCAATAAATTCGTTCAGAAACAAAAATTCAAGATGGTAACGCTTGCCACTATTTTACTGGCATTGGAACAGCACGATTGGTTCTTGTCCCTCGACTTGCAAGATGCATACTTTCATATTGGCATTCTCCCTGCTCACAGACATTTTCTTAGTTTCGTTGTAGATTCTCAACATTACCAATACAAAGTGTTTCCATTCGGACTCTCTACGGCCCTGAAGGTCTTTTCAAAAGGTTCTAGCAGTTGTCGCAGCATATCTGAGAAAACAAAGAGTTATCGTATTTCCTTACCTGGACGACAGCCTTTTCAAGGCGCACTTGCACAACGATTCCTGCCATTCTCTGTCAATCACAAGATACCTATTCTGACACCTCAGCCTCCAAGTGAATGAAGCGAAATCACACAAAAGATACAATTTATAGGAACATGCCTCGACTCAACAAGGGCCGCCGCACCCACTGCACAGACCATTTCCAAAAAAATTGTGGCCTCAGTAAACACCTTACAATCCAGCCTCCGCACAATGGCACTAGAGTGCCTTCAGTTGTTGCGGCACATGGTAGCATGCAATTTCGTCGTCAACAATTCTCGCCTTCACATGAGATGCTTACAGGGCTGGCTGGGACAGGTTTACAGACCCAATGTCCACCCGCTATCCAAATCCCTAGCTTTCCCAATGATAGTATATTGGAGGTTAAACCCACAGAACCTTTGTTCCGCGGAGTCCCCTTCCACCCACCAGAATCACCCATCTCCATGACAACAGATGCGTCTCTTACAGGATGGGGAGTCCACCTACGACATCATTTGTGCCAGGGTCTGTGGTCCAGCAGTGACAAGAACTTATATATAAATATCCTGGAACTCCATGCAGTCAGGAATGCATGTGTCAAATTCCTCGCGTTCATCACCGTCGTGTCAGACTATACATAGACAATGTTGGAGCAATGTTTTATATAAAGCATCAGGGCAGAACCTGATCTTGAGCACTTTGCACAGAGGCCATAGCACTTTGGGACTGGTGCCTGAAATACACCATAAATGCAGTGCACCTTCAGGGCACCCTGAATTCAACGGCAGACACACTCAGCAAAGCCCTCCCAACCAAACATGAGTGGCAAATGAATCTGCACATATTGGTGGATATCTTCCAACAGTGGGGTCCACCATAGATCTGTTTGCCACACAGTCCAACAAGAAATGTCCCCTATTCTGTTTCAGGGCGGGCATCGGCAAGGTATCAATTGGAGATATCTTTCTCATCAGCTGGACATCCCACCTAATGTACGCCTTTCCTCCCATACCAGTGTTGAACAGGGTAGTCCACAAGACAAGGCGAGACAAGGCCTATCTAATATTTATAGCTCCAGCATGGCTATGACAGCCATAGTTTCCCTTTCTAGTGGCGATGTCTCCCGCGTTGCTGATCCACCTACCTTACAGCGAGAATCTCCCTTCATCCGAGCCACTGTGCCACCCAACTGAACCACTCACTGCACCTGAAGGTGTGGCTTCTGAATGGTTCTCTGAGCTAGAATTGACTCGCTCACAACAAGTATAAATGATCCTTCTACACAGAGCACTCTTAAGACTTACCTTCAGAAATTGAGAAGATTCTTGACGTGGTGTGTACACCATCGGGCAGCTCCTTCAGCAGCCTCCTTACATACCATCCTCGATTACCTTCTGCACCTTAAATAAATGGGTCTTGCAGTAAGTTCCATTAAAGTTCATCATGTTGCTATTACTGCCGTCCACTCGAAGATAGACAACTTGTCCATATTTGCACATCCACTCACCAAGAGGTTTTTCAAGGGTCTTCAGGCACTTTATCCAGACATCAATCCACCAACAAAACTGTGGGACCTACATTTATTATTGAGTGCTCTAACTTGGCCGCCTTTCGAACCAATAGCTGCTACCTCATTATTACACTTATCCATGAAAACTGTTTTCCTCATAGCCATTACCTCAGCAAGACAGATAGGAGAGATCACAGCTCTAATGGCTGATCCCCCCCCATACACCACCTTTTTTAGAGAGACAAGATCACTTTACGTACCCATCTCAAATTCTTCCCCAAGGTACGCTCATTCTTCCACCTCAATCAGACAATACATCTTTGCACCTTCTTCCCCAAATCACATGCCAATTCCTTTGAGATGAAAATGCACATTTCTGACCTGCGCAGGGCGCTTTCTTTTTACTTGCAACAAACTAAATCTCTTTGAGTATTTCCAAGACTATTTGTGGATAGCAAACCACAATAAGGGCCAGGCCGTCTCATCACAGAGACTCTCCCACTGGATCTCAGATTGTATCAAGCTCTGTTACTCGCAGTCAGAGGTACCCCCTCCAGGTAGCATAAGGGCACACTTAACTAGAGCCATGGCTACCTCAGAAGCATTCCTCTGCAGAGTACCCATAAGAGACATTTGCACAGCTGCTACATGGTCCTCTGACCACACATTTACAAAGCACTGCGCACTTACACAGGGACCTCCAACCTAAAATGGGGAGCACCCACGAGGACATCTCTCTCTCTCTCTCTCTCGATGAGGTTACTCTCCTCAGTAGTAACTGACATTCTTCAAGATGAGTTTCCCCAAGGGTGCTCCACAACCCTCCTTTCCTCCCCTCTACTTTGGGATTTTGGCTTTCTCATGGCATAGTTCCGGGGTAGAGAAGGAACTGAGGAGTGGGGAGAGGGGCTCAGGCATGCACGATGCCTGCAGCCTAAGAGCATGTGGCTGCAGGTGCCTGCATGCGTGGCCCCAGGGACACTGCTCTGAAATCTCCAATCTAAAGCTCAGCGGCGGCACATTGACCTAATGTGGACGGGGACCCTCATCTTGAAAACATCAGTTACTATCAAGGTGAGTAACCTCCTCTTCCAACATGGAACTGCCATGGTCAGGGAATAGGGATGTAAAAGAGTAGTCAAGTCAACTACTCACTCACATTTCTCCTCCCCCCCCTCCCGCCCCCCCATGCTCCCTCTATATCAGAGGCAGCAAAGAGGGAGGGAGCAGGAGCCGGTGTTGGGGGGAGCCAACTTAAAAGCCAGTCCCCCCCCCAACACCGTCTCCACCATGCAGGGAAGGAGAGGAGACAGAGGCACTTTGGCTCTGCCTTTTAAATATAGTAAAAGCTGCCAGGGTCTTACTACATTTAAAAGGCAGAGGTGCAGCATGGGACCCTACTCCTACTACATTTATACTGCAGAGCCGCAGCGGGGTTAGCTTCTGGGGGTGACATAAGCCGGGACTAAGCAGTTTTGGCCCACACTGGGGCTAGGAGCTCACCCCACTGCAGCTCTGCCTTTTAAATATAGTAAGAGCCTACATTTAAAAGGCAGAGCTGCAATGTCCCAGGGCTGGCATGAATCGGGACTGCTCAGTCCCGGCTCACGCTGCTCCCGAGAGCTAACCCTGCTACGGCTCTGCAGTTTAAATGTAGTATGAGCTGGGCTCCTTGATTAGCTGTTGAATCGCAATTTAACATCCCTATGGGGAAGAAGTGCCCTCCTCCCCATTGGCCCCATCACAGAGTAGTGTGTGTGGAGGGGCAGAGAACCCTTCCTGCTGACTCCATCACAGAGCTGCCGCATCCGGGGACGGGGGGAAGCATTCCAGCCCCAATACAGGACTGCTGCAGCTGCAGAAAAAAAGGCACCTCCTTGCCAACCCCCTCCTGGAGGGGAAGGTTGTTAGGCCATGCAGCTGAGAAGGCATTTAACTCTGCATCAGTGAATCATTTTTCTGTGAATAGGTGAACCAAACAATTAACTGCGAGTATGGTTCATTGTAATTTAAGTATTAAGAAGTTTCTGCTTGCAAGTATCAGTAGAAGTACACAACAGACTGAAGAGTGAATGTCTGTGTAAAATTTTTGATAAAGCAATAATAATATTGAAATACATTTGTATCTCCTATGCATAAGTAATGGACTTCTGATGTTTTCAGCACAATTGCTCCAGTGGTTGCCATTATCCCTCCACCCCCAGATATCCAACCTGTTATTGACAAACTGGCTGAATATGTTGCTAGGAATGGAATTAAGTTTGAAACCAGTGTACGTGCCAAGAATGATCCGAGGTGAGAGTCTTCTCAACTTTAATTTTATATTCATTAAACAAATGAACTGTTTTATTTACAATGCATGCCTTTCTGAAGAAAAATGTTTTAAGTAAAGTATTTGGTAATTTTTTATGTAAAATTCAAGGGACCACTTAAAGTTAATCCTAAAACTCAGAATCCAGAAGCCATGATTCTGAATTGCATGTACAATAAAACTCCATTAGTCCGGCATCCAGTGCTCCGGCACTCCTGATGGTCCAGCACCATCAGGAACCCGGAAGTGCTGGTGCAGCTGGACAGGCTTCCCCCATTCAGCCGCTGCTGAAACTGACCAGCAGCTGAATCGGGGAAGCCGGGAGCAGAGCAGCTGGGGTGCTGCCGGGTTGGTCCCGTAGCGCTGCTCCTCGGGGCTGCGAGACCAACCCGGCAGCACCCAGCTGCTTGGGACGCCTGGGACAGAGCAGCTGCGGTGCTGCGGGTTGGTCCCACAGCGCTGAGGGACGGCGCTACGGGACCAACCCGGCAGGACCGCAGCTGCTCTGCCCCAGGCGTCCCCGATTCAGCCGCTGCTGAGACAGCGCTACGGGACCAACCGAGCAGTACCCCAGCTGCTCTGTCCCAGGCGTCCCCAAGAGCAGCTGGTGCTGCCAGGTTCGCCCCGTAGCAGCGCCGCCTCGTCGCTGCGGGACCAACCCGGCAGCACCCCAGCTGCTCTGGTGCAGGCATTCCCGATTCAGCTGCTGCTGAAACTGACCAGTACCGGCTGAATCAGGGACGCCTGGGGCAGAGCTGGACTATCGGAAGGAGGGGCTATTAGGGGTCTGGGGTGGCATCCCCTCCCACCCCACTCCAGACTCCTCATAGCCCCCCCCTTCCGATAGTCCGGCATATTTGATAATCCGGCACCCCCTGGGTCCTAAAGGTGCCAGATTATCGGAAGTTTACTGTATTCCTTGAGAATTTAGGCATATGCTACTATATTTTAGAACACCATACATTATGTCTGTAACTAAGCTAGTGAGTTGGTAAATGATTGTTGACATTTGCTGTGTTTATATGTATTTTTCACAAATTACTTTTCTTTCTCTCTTAACAGGTTTGAGTTCCTGCAACCATGGCATCAGTATAATGCTTACTATGAGTTTAAGAAGCAATTCTTCCTTCAAAAAGAGAGTAGTGACAGCTCTCAGGTACGTTTATGATGGGATAGGTCATGAGGAATCATTTTGTTTTTCTTTTGTATTCTGTGTTCAGAGAGTAACATGTAAACTGATACCTGTAGAAAATGTGGTGTCAGGGGAGGCGTTTGGATGCCTTCTCTTTCATGTAATGTAAATGCAGAAAATGTGTGTCATCAGATTTGCAGCTTTAGTCTAGTACAGCATAATCAAACAAAATGTTTGTGATAGTGTGAGAAGTGAAACATCCTGAGAAGAATGTGAGAAGTTACGCAACTGCAGTGTGGAGATCCAAAACCCAGAGTGAGGCTCTGTTCCTGTGAGAGTTAGGAGCCCTGTAGTAGCAGTTACCTCCTCCTGTCCCTAAAGTTGCTCTTAGTTTTTGTTATCCATTACCATTAAGAGAAACTTTAACTAAGAAAATCAGTGTAATCCAGCTGCTGTCCTGAGTGTTCAGAATTGAGAAGACATGCTTCTTTCTGTGTCCCACTGAATTCCTGCTTTGGAAGAAAATACAGAATAACACACATGATTGAAGACAGAAGCAAATTGGAAGAGGGCATACATTTTTTGTGAATTTATGATGCTTTTTGGCTAATTAGTAAATTGCCACATAATTAGGTTCAGTATTTTGTTGTCTTGTATCTGCAGCCTGTGAGCACCACAGTGCTTCTAAACAGAACATTGAAATTGCTCTTACAAAACTACTAGTCAAGGATAACATTGCCTGTCAGGCTCCTTCCAAGATGTCTGTAGAGCAATGGCAACAGCAGGAGAACCTTTTCTAAAAGCAGTGATGGCATCTATCTGTACATATGAATTATGGTGCAATAATTAAACTGAAAACTTTTTTTAGAGCATTTGACCAAGCATTTTGATCTTCTCTCTTCAACAGATATCTTTCTCCTTAGCTACAACTGCTACAAAATCTTTCAGAACTTTGTCTTCAGACATCTTCTAACCAGAAGCTCTTTTTAAAAAGTGACAGTAACTTTGTACATAACTTAGTTATACACATGTAAGGATTACATATATACATTTCTAGTTTAAACTATTTTAGAGAATTTATATTGCAAATTCAAGGGTTTGTGAGCTTGGTCTATACAGAGGGCAATATTGCAGCTAGGGAATACTCTAACACAGTGTTTCTCAAACTGTGGGGCTCCGTGAGACATCTCCAGGAGCTCCGCGAGGTTGACAAACTGGAAACATCGACAGGTACAACACATACAATCAGTGGACCGCTTGGGCTCCACATAAGTACAATACATACAATCAGTGGACCGCTGGGGCTCCGCATAAATTTTTACGCATGTAAAAGGCTCCGGAGCCCAAAAAGTTTGAGAACCATTGCTCTAACAAATTTTCCATTACATAGTGTAGACTTTGAAGGGATAAATGTACTGCGCAGTAGTTTTGGTCTATACAGTTCATTTGGGCGTGTAATTAGTTCATTCACAATTTGAAAGATTCATAGCTAATGGTAAGTAATGGACAGTAGTGTATCTTTTTACTAGCAGTTTCCTCCCTTTCATGGATATGTCAAATTCTTAATATAAATCTAATATAGTCCTATTTGATTTATTACCTAATGCAGGTCTACTCAACACACAGGCCGCATGCAGCCTGTGGCCCGTTTGTTTGTGGCCCGTGGTGCAGTTTGGGTTTACGCAGGGCTCAACATGCGGCCTGCGGGTGGGATCCTTTGAACGTAGCCTCCACTGGGAACATGCTCCACAATGTCAAGTCAATATAATTGGCTTCTGTTGATATGCGTTCTAGTAGTTAAATTCCTACACTGTCATTGCTCCTTAAAAGTGCTGTCATATGGGTGGAAATTGGGTGAATATTGCGCTTTTTTAATATCAGAACTGATTTAAATGGGGCCTGCATGTTGTGTAGTCTTGCCTTAATCTTTGTATTCATGCCTGTCAGTGTAAAATAAGCTATTTGCATATATTTGCATGTATATGCAACCACATTTAAGTTGTGGCCCTCATCATGTGCTGAGAGTATCACTGTGGCCCTCAGGGCTTCCAAAGTTGAGGAGCCCTGACCTAGTGTATGCTAGAATTTCTAAGACAGATTTTATGTACTCAGGAAAGGGAGATTGAAGCAGTTTTCTAGGGAATGCTACCAGTTGTTTTACTTGGTAGACTTCTATCTTGTGTATTGGATTTCAGCAAAGAATTAAGTGTTTTTGAAAACAGTTTATTTTAAAATAATTCATTGCCTGTTAAAACTACAAGATTTTAGTAGATACTAATAATTTTTATGTAAAAGTTTCCTTTAGTTAATATCCAACCAGTCTTCATGAAGTATTTATTTACTAGCAAACCAGTGGTTTTATATTCTTATTTTAATGCCTAGATTAAGAATTTATAAAAAAAAAAAAAATTGAGAAAATGATACACCAAAGAAAAGTAATATTAAGGATTGCCCTTCAAGGATGAAGTATTATAACTTTCAGATGTGATTGAGTCTATCTAGGAAGTCAACAGAACTCACTAAAATAAGTTCCCGGAGATTTTGTGTGACTATATGAACATTTTCTTCTGTATAGTTGTGCAGATAATTCCTTTTTCTAAGAGAGTAAATCTGTTTGTGCTTTTAATATTATGGACAGTGGTATTATTTGAAAATTTTATTCATATAATCAAATATAAAGCCTTTGATGCCTGCTTCTGCTTAATTTAAATCAACGTTATCATTCACTTCAGCAAATACAGGATTTAAGTCCTTGATGCTATTTTGTTATATTTTATTACTCTAAACTGTTTATAGGTTAGTTCGTGCTTGGCGAGTGAATAGCTGCAAAGCAAGGATTGGAGAAAACCTCTGAGGACTGAAATATAAAATATGGAATGGGTCCCTCCTTAACATCTAAAATCTTTCAGAAGCAGCCAAACAATATATTAGAAAAGGGCTATTGAAAAAAAATTTCAGTTTTATGTATGTAATTCTTGGGCCCTTAAGTCTTTTATCTATTTTTTATGGTGAACACTTTAAATAGTTTCATTTACAGGTTGCACCTCTATAAACTAGAATTCTCTGTTCCAGGGTGAGAGTGTCCTGGCATGTTGCAATGGGAGAGGAGAGGGAAAGCCCTGGACAATGTGTGGTGGGGGCTGGTGCATGGTTCAGCTGGGCTGCAGGGTGGAGCCAGCAGCAGGGGGTCTAGAAATGACCTGCCCTGGTCCAGCAAAATCCCTCATCTGGGACCAGTCAGGTCCGAGGTTTCTGGACCAGGGAGGTCCAACCTATAATATATATTGTTTACCTTGGCTTGATTCTTGGAGCAGGGTGTAAAGAGAGGAAGCCAATTTCTTCTTATGGATACGTTGAGCTGCCATTGGTGTTTGTGAACTAAACTGTTAGAATGCATCTCCCAAGCTGCTTTGAGATACTCGAAAGGGATGATACTATTAGAAGTACAAATGGCTTTACGGTCATAAGATTCTGTGCTGTAACCCTATCCAGATTTCTCCTCTCAGCTCCAAGAATCAAGCAAGGGATTCACTCAGGTAATTCCCCTTTTCTCCTCTACGAATCCCATTTTCCCTTTTTAGCATTACAGTAACATTTGTGGGAGTTATCAGAAAAACTTGTCAGCAAAGGAGGTTTCAGGTCAGTGGTGGGATGTTCCAGGATCAGAGAGTCCCAGGGCACTGTGAGAGCTTTGAAGGACTCAGGAGCCTGGCGCGATGCAGGAAGGGAGAGGGACAAGGAGCTCCCTCTTTTACCCACTTCTGGTTGGTAACAACCTCACTTCTCTCTTCAGAGGGATTCAGAGCAAGAACTGGTAAGGATGTAGTGCTGATGGTGCTGGGGAAATAAACTGTTTTTACTTTAGCAGCGGCTTAAAGTAGTTCAAAGGTACTGACTAGCTTTCCCATGATCTTTGTCAAAGAATGTATTAATACAAATTAATAATTAACTACAGGATATTATATGTTAGAAGTGACATCAGCTATCATTTTGATCACTGTAAATTGTCTTTAGTGGCATTGTTGAAGGCCCCACAAGGAGCTTGAGACCAAGACTAATACAAAATGAAGTAGGGAAGCTTTTGACATTAATTTTGAAACTGGCGCCTCCTTTAAAAATATATGAAATAATGCCACTGCCAAAACAAAGATATTCATGGAAAACCATTATTCTTTTAAATCATCCCATATTACTTAGGCAGTACAAGTAATTTGTATGTGTAATTTGTGGCTTTACATGTGTAATTTCATATCTGAGATATTCAGAATTAACCAGGAGTAGCAGAATGATTTAAAAATTGTGCCAGCTTTGCCTCCATATTTGTTCATTTTTTTTCACTGTTTCAATTTTAATACATTTTAATACTTTGTTTTCTGTGGCTGATGTTCAGATTTACTTTAAATTCAACAGAAGCAAAAGAAATATTAGATCTGATTTTTACCAGGAAGGTTGTTGATAAATATTGCTGCTAATCAGAGTACTCTTTTTTTAAATGTCTGGAAAAGTTCCAGCTCCAACATATTACAGTAATTTTGGCCGGAGTTTTGTTTTTGTTTTCGTTTCGTTTCGTTTCGTTTCGTTTCATTTCTGTTTCGTTTCTGTTTCTATTCTATTCTATTCTATTCTATTCTATTCTATTCTATATTTTACATTACATTACTTTAGTCAGTCTTCCAATAATTTTGCATAGATGATTCCCAACATATAGCTTATTTCTTAATTATGCAAAATTGTTGATAAGTTGATTTATAGCGTGGATCTAATTTATATATGTATTAAAGAGGACTGAAGGGAATGGATTTTAGGTAATACCTTACAGTGAATACATGCAACTCTAATATCTGTTCTGTTAAATCAGTGAAGAGTTTATACTTTTTAGTCATTTTACTTGATTAAATGTTAGAAAGTAGCTATAGTATTCAACTGCAGGTTTTTCCTAGTTGAGGGGAAATCTTATGAAACATGTATCCATTGTCTTTCAAAGAAACAACGTAAAACTTTTTTCTCTCCAGTATTATTGGCTTTATATTAAAAAGTTCCCCTCACTCAAAAATGTTTCCTGCTCAGAAAGGTTATGTGAAATTTTCATATGTAATTTGTCCTGCGTCCTTTTATTATATAGTAAACCACACAGTAGAATGAGAGGGTAAAGAAAGAGGCAACATAGTGTTGTAGTGGCATGAAAAACAGACTTAATATGAAATGTTCTTGACCATCTTGCAAAGGCAGCAGTTAATGAAAGTTGTGTTAATTTGCTATAGTTGAACTCCTGTATTCAGAGGATACAAGGCTTTTACCTGTCATTCTGAGAAACCAAATACATGTGTTAACAAAGTAAAGAGCGACATTTGTAGATATGTATTTTTGGGGGGGTTGAGGGGTTCTTCCATTTTTCTAGTTTCCAGGGTAGCTGCTCTGGAAGTAGTGAAGAAAAATATATTGACCCAATTTCTCTCACTAGTTATCGCAGAGAGACAAGTGAATGATAAACACTTAGTATTTCATTCAAGGTGTGGGCAAAAGTAAATTGCTGCTTAACAAAATTTACATGTATGTTGCTTTTAAAAGTGATACATTATGAATACTAGACCTGCCTGTTTGGCATTGTCATACTTAATACATTTTTAAAATAGTTTGGATATTCTTTGGGAAAAAATAAAATATATTTTTACTTGCAAATGAGAATATCACTAGTCATGACAGCACAAGTTTATATGGATTCCCGAATTTATTCAGCTATCTTGGACAGTGCTACCACTGTTTTTATCAATTTTTTAAATCAATGAATATAAAATTGTTGAGCTTTCTTTGCTAATGTTTACCTTTCATTAGATAAATGTGAAAACCTTAAATGGTTTTTTATTTAAATGATTTAAAATGGTACAAATAACTTTCTTGGTCAACTTAAATAGTTTTTAGGTTTGTCTTTACTGTCCTTTAGAACAGGAATTAACAAGGATGGGCCTAAGAATCAAATGTAACACAGTTCTAAAATGTAAACAGCCTTATCTTAAATCTATCCACTAGGCATAAAAATGGTCATACTGGGTCAAAGGTCCCTAGATGGACGGTCAAAGGTCCATCTAGCCCAGTTTCCTGTCTGACAGGTGCCCCAGAGGGAGTGAACAGAATAGGCAATCATCCATTCCCTGTTGCCCATTCCCAGCCCGTGGCAAACAGAGGCTAGGGACATCATTCCTGCCCATCCTGGCTAATAGCCATTGATGGACCTGTCCTCCATAAGATGACTGTAGTGCCAACTCAGTCTCAGGATGGTGCATCTGATTCCAATCATTGTCAGTGGATAAATAAATTACATAGCTGTTAGTCTGCACAATTCACCAGGGACAAGTAATTGGAAACAAAATGGATAATTGATGTTTCTCCTCCATGTGTGTTTTTTGGAATTTTTAAACAAAAACTGAATACATGAGCAAAGAATGAATTCAAGCTTTTTTTGTCCCTATATTAAGTAATGTAGCAGCAATCTCTTGATTTGATGAGAGTTTGAGGTAAAGGGATGGTCTAGTTCAGCGAGTTTCAAACTTTTTTTTTCTTACCACCTAGTTGAAGAAAATTGTTGATGTTCATGACCCAACATAATTGTATCTTTTGACTAGAGTGTAGGCTTGGGCACGGGGCAGGAATGAGGAACCTGGGGTGCAAGAGGGGACTCCGGATTGCAGGGGGCTCAGGACTGGGGCAGGAGATTAGTGCTTGTGGTTGTGCTGTAGTGTAGTGCTGTAGCGGCACCTGGTCAACAGTACAGTAGGGGTGCTAAGGCAAGATTCCTATCTCTCCTGGCACCGTGGACTGCTGTGCCCTGCAAGTGGCCGGCAGCATGTCTTGTCTCCTACGCGGAGGCACACAAGCAGCTCTGCTTGCTTCTATTGCCTGCAGGCAGAGCCCTGCCCCCAGCTCTCATTGGCCAAGAATTGGCCAGTGGGAGTGTAAAGCCAGTGCTCAGGGTGAGAGCAGCGCACAGAGCCCTATGGCGCCCTCACCTACAAGCCAATCTGCTGCTGGCCACTTCCAGGATGCAGCGTGGTCTGCAGTGCCAGGTTAGGTAGGAAGCCTGCCTTAGCATGCTCACTAGTCACCGGGTCACCTTACAGCAAGGTGATCCAGGGCCTGACATGGTGCATTTCAATGCTGGGTCATGACTCATAGTTTGAAAACTACTGGTCTAGTTCTTTGGAATATGGAAACCAAGCATTTGCCTGTCAAGTATGGGATTCACTTAGGTCCTGCTCCGCAAACACTCATGTACTTTCTTATATTGTGTGGATGAACTAAATTCAGTGGAATGATAGTGATGCCAAAATGGGTACAGGAGGTCCCCGAGATGCGACTGACTGAGTTCCAACCCCCGCACTTACAACCATTTTTGTAAATGCGGAAGGGGCTGGAATCCCCCAATTTATGTCCTCAGCCCACATTTACGATGGTGCACGGTGCCTACTGTAAATGCGGGTTCAAGTTATGACGCCCGACTTGTGACGTTTCCTTCGGAACCAATTGCATCGCAAGTCGGGGGCCTCCTATACTTAAAGCCAGTTACTAAGTACTAGGAGTTAAAACTTGTGTTCATACTGAAGAGAAGACATTTCTGTTTAGCACAGTGAGAAAGGGGAAGAATCTTCTGAAGCACTCCAAAGCTGAGAAGAGCAGAGTCTTGGAAACTTTCCACAGGGCCTGTTAGCATTAACATTTAAAATGACCTTTGCTCTTAAATTTTCTAAAGGCCATGTGTATTTCAATTTCTTGAGACAATCAATTTTATCTCAGAATAGCTGTCTTTCCTGAATAATTCTATTTCATGGGCAGGCATTCTTAACAGAAAATCCAAGGTTATATTTCTGGTTATGTTTCTTTATTCTTGAAACACGTATAAAGTTGTTTACATCTGATTTAGCTCATGGAGCTGCATGCCATAAACCAACTTAATTTCTAATGATGTCACTAACTGTATCAGATAAAAGAGAAACTGAATTTGCAGATCTTTTGTTTCTGAAATGTCATTCGGAAGGCAAAGGATTTTTATCTTTTCGCTCTTTTTATATTTAGAAAATAATTTAATACAGTGCTATTTTATGGCACTCTGAAATGTTATGTTCAGCTTTTATAATATTAATGCAAACTAGCTTCAAGAAATACTTCCCTAATTTTGTGGAGACTTCACACTTTTACTTGGGAAGAAAATCGTATAACTAATGAAGTTAGGTAAACTAGTACTTCATGAATAGCTGGAATAGAACAGAAATCAGCCTATTTAAATACTAAGTTTTGGAACATATTATGAACAGAATCTGTTATTGCATATCTGTTGTTAAATTGCTATAATACGTTTAAATTTAAGAAACCTGATGAGAATATGTTCAGTTAAATTCAGTTTTGTTGAAATTCATTATTTCATCTAAGTTGAGATGCATTAGTTGTGATTTTCATAGGGAAGCTTTTTTGGTACAGGACTCTAATGACTTCTAGAGAGAGATAATCAAAAAGGTCATGTTCTTTTGTATGTAGTCCATATAGGTACTCCACTTTAAGGGCACATGCATCCCTTGCATTTTTAATTGAAGTTTTTTGGTAGTAGTGTCCCTTCTTCCTGTGCCAAGAGATTCATATTATGAATATGTAGGATTGTGTAGACAAACCACCCTTGGTTTCTTCTCAGCTGCTTCATCCTGACAGCTTCATGTTTACTTAAAATAATTAAGGTAGCTGCATATGGTTTAGTTTTAGATTGTCATTTTCCTTCTGTGTTTCATCATTTGAGGGTTTATTTTGGACTTTTGGTCAACTGGGATATGCCAGGATTCCCAGACTTTAAAAGTTGTCTTTCCTATGGGAAAGTTATCCCAGTTGGAAGTGGACACTCTCAGGTCTTCAGTGTTTGAGAGATTCCATATATGGGCAAAATATAAGATCTCATGAGATCAAGGAAATAAAATTCAAGCTCTTAATAACAAATCAAGCTCTAAGACCAGTTTCTGACCCTGGATCCAAGATCTTTCCTGCACGTTAGTTTCTGAGCAAACTTTATTTACCTCTGGATTCTCTGGTCACTGAGAGCTGGGAGAGGTAGCCGGAAGTGGGTTTGAGTGTGACCATGCAGGAGAAGAAGTCCTTTCTCTCCCTGGCCAAGCCAGGACTAGCATCTACGGCCTCTTGGCTGGGACACTTTCAGAAGCATAAGGGATATCAGACCCAGCACCACCTCTGGCTCTAAAAAACTGCACAATTGCTGCTATCAGAGTTCAGCTCTGAAGGCAGTGCAGATGTGAGGGTGGCACTCTTGCAACCCCCTCACCCTCACCACCAAAAGCCATAATGGGTCAGGCCAAAGGTCCATGTAGTCCAGTATCCTGTCTTCTCTCAGTGGCCAATGCTAGGTGCCCCCAGAGGGAGTGAATAGAACAGGTAGTCATCAAGTGATCCCACCCCTTTTGCCCACTCCCAGCTTCTGAAAAACAGTGGTCAAGGACACCATTCCTACCCATCCTAGCTAATAGTCATTAATGGAGCTATCCTCCATAAATTTATGAAGCCTGACAAAGTCCTGGCCTTCACAACATCCTCTGGCAAGGAGTTCCACAGATTGACTATGTGTTGTGTGAAGCAGTACTTCCTTCTGTATGTTTTAAACCTGCTACTTGTTAATTTCATTTGGTGACCCCTAGTTCTTATGGGAACAAGTAAATAACTTCTTTCTTTACTGACTTTCTCCACACCAGTCATGATTTTATAGACCTTTATCATATCTACCATTAATCTCCTCTTTTCTAAGATGAAGAGTCCCACTCTTTTTAATCTCTCTTCATATGGCAGCTGTTCCAAACCTCTAATAATTTTTGTTGCCCTTTTCTGAACTTTTTCCAATGCTAAGATACCTTTTTTGAAATGAAGCAACCATATCTGCACATAGTATTCAAGACGTAGAGTATCATGGATTTATAAAGAGGCAATAAGATATTATCTGTTTTATTCTTATCCTTTTTTAATCATTCCTAATATTCTGTTTGCTGTTTTTGACTGCTGCTGCACATTGAGTGGATGTTTGAGAGCTATCCACAATGACTTTAAGCTCTCTCTCCTGTGTCGTAATAGCTAATTTAATCCCCATCATTTTGTACTTATAGATGGGATTATGATTTCCAATATGCATTACTTTGCATTTATCAACATTAAAATTCATTTGCCATTTTGTTGCCCAGTCTCCTAGTTTTGTCAGATACTAGCAGACTTTAGCTCAAGGATGGGCAATAATTTTTGATGAGGGCCACTCCAAGATTTTGGTAAGTGGTCTAGAGACTCACTTTTTTATGGAGGGCTGTTGGGTCCAGAAGGGTGCTCATGGTAAGGGGCTAGGGTGCAGAAGAAGGTGTGGGGTTTGAAGGGAGTTTTGATAAAGGAGGGAGTTGTGGCTGGGTGTAGGGTTTGATTGAGGTATGGGTGCAGGGAGGATACTGGCTTGGAGGAAGGGTAGAAAATCTGGGGAGGATTGTGACCTGGGGAAGGAGGGTGCAGTGGGTTTTGTTGTGACCTGGGGCAGAAGATTGGGGTGCAGGTTCCTGGGGGATGGTGAATGGGAGGAGGTGCAGAGTCGGGGAGGGAAGGGTTGGGATGACAGAGGCAGGCTCTTGCTGGGAGGCACTTACCTAAGTAGCTCCTGGCCAGCAGAATCCTCAGACAGGCTTCTAGGCTAGCTAGCAGTCCCTAACCACAGGCTGCCTGTGCGTGTGGCACTGTGCTGCAGCAGAGAAGGAGGGTGAGGCTTCATGTGCTGCTCCCATTCCCAGCAAAATCTCTCAGCTCCCGTTGACGAGAAATCATCCAATGGGAACTGAGAAATTGTGCTGCACTGCCTTCTCGCCCAGCAAACTCTCAGCTTCCATTTGCCGGTTTCTGGGTTTACATCACCTCCTACTTGTAAACATGCTGATGAAAAACAGCTTGTCAACTGGGGATTCAGAGTTTTATTTTCAAATCCAACATCAAATTCCCTGGTAGTGGCTACAATTCAGTGATCATAGTAGATAACACAATAGTAAGTGTACCCCTAATCTCAGAAATCTTAATTTATTTGGTTGTAAGAGTTATTCCTATGGTACATTACAGTTCAGCACAGTGAATCATCAAGTGCTTATGTCAAAGTATGACTATCTGAATTATGAGTTTAACAACTTTATTGAACTTTTACTAGAGATTCTTCATGAACAATTGAATATCATCATTAATGAAGTGCATCTCTTAGCAAAAACACTGTTGCAGATGTCCTTAGTTGTAGAACTATGCCACAGCTTAGTCCTTTTCCACTAATCATGCAACAAGCATCTTGTCTTCATGTGTCCATGTTCATTAAGGAGGTACAGAATACTATAGAGGACCTTCCTTTTTATGGTTGCTAGTTTTCAGAATGTGAAGATGGCTCACTGACACCTTGAAGGATTTGAGAGCCATACTTTGATACCTTGAACTTTTTATATCTCTAAATAACAGAAAATGTAGCATGTCTCAAATAGCACAGAGATCTCAGACAGCTTGCTTTACTAATTTCCGTAGACCACTTGAACCACCAGCTAAGATACAAGGTATTCAAAAAAGCCAGCTCTTGCCACCACCAATTCTTTTGAGCCACCTGTGTTGTCTAAATGTTTGTCATTTAACGGTTTGGTTGAGAATCTGAACCTTCTACTTGACAGTATTCTTAAACTTTCCCTTTGGGCATTTTCCCATTTTCAATCTGCATCAGAAGAACAAACATTTGATATATGGCTACTACAGATCATAACATCTAGTTATTCTGTTTACCCTCCATTCCTTCCTCGTATTCCCTCTTCCCTGTCCCTTTTCAGGGACCCCTCTCAGGATCAGTTGCTGAGACAGTTGCTTCCCTTCTAAGATTTCTTTCTGTTTTTTCCACTAATCAGAGCCACATCTGTCAAGGTCTTGACAATGTGACCTGTATGTTCTTAGTCAGTCGTCATCCTCATCATCTGTCTCCTTCTCTCAAACTGATACATAGCTAACCAGATAACCATTTCAGTTTCTTACCTTGTGTAAGAAACACCATTAGTCAAGAACACCATGACTAATGAGTTCAGCAAGAGCTTATCCCAGAGTTTTGAATTCAGAATGGATTCATAATTCCTCAAAATATTTCTAACCATGGGATTTCTGGAAGTGGGCCTTTTTACCATCACAGCTGGTGCAGATTTCAAGAAATTCTGCTTGAGAGGTGATTTTGATCCTTAATCACTAGGATGAAGAGCCACATCTTTATGCTTGTCCACAAACACTCTTGCTCTCGACAGTTCTCAACAAGATCAAACAAGACTAGGACATTTTGATTGCACTGACAGCTGAGACAGGTTTGGTATCCTTAACTAGTTTGTGTTGCTTCTCATCCAACACCGAGACTTCCAATCAGTTGCCACTTGTTAGAATACTCTCATGCCCTTCATTCAAGTTTGGATGCTTTGTGATTCCAAGTGTGGCTCCTAAGATGATTCTTGGTAACATATTGCCCATTCAACAGAGGTACCGCAGGTCTCTTACAATATGTGTCAACAACTTATGCAAAACAATTTTCCACTTTGTATTTCACTTTGTCACTCCATGGCCTGATATACTCTAGCCGTTACTTAAGTATGGCTTGTCTTTCAAAGAAAAGGGATGAAAAATTCCTGGGTACATCAGCTTAATCCTAGTGTTGACAATGCCACATTGACAGAAGAATTCTTTCATCAACTTAGCTATCACCTCTTAAGGATGTGAATTATCTATATATCCCTCCCCAGAGTGTATTATTTACATATCCCTCCCCAGAGTGTAGATATTGTCTGCAGTGGTGGACTATAGTGTAAAAGCTGTACTGCAGCATTTTAGGTGTAGACATACCCTGAGTACCTTTCCTGTCCTGAAGAAGAATTCTCTGTAAGCTTAAAAGTGTATCTCTTTCAACAACAGAAATTGATTCTGTAAAAGATAATTACCTCACTTACATTGTCTTTCTGACCTTTTATTTCATGATGTCTTTTTCCTGAAATCATGTCAAACTAAGCAGGAAGCTGTCTTATGTACCTTGGATATCAGAAGGGGGCACTCTTTTCTGTTTATTTCAATTGTGGAAAGGAGGGATGTAAGCAACTGTTCGCTTCCCACCCTCCTCCCCACTGCATCTATCAGAGTGAGACAGCAACGGGGGAGCTGGTGCTAGGGGGAGCCAACTTAACGGGATGCAGAGGGCAGCAGGGAAATTGTGCGAGTGGGGATTGAAACAGTCTCACTCATGCGGGTCCTGACTGCTGCTCCTCTCCTGTTGAAATGTACAAGAGTCACCTGTGGCTTTGTACATTTCAAAGGAAAAGACACAGGCGAACCCACTTCAGTGTGAACTGCTTCAGTCCTGCTGGCATGAGTTCCTGCTGCCTCTCTCCTTTTGAAATGTACAAGAGCCGCCTGCAGGTTCCTGCTGCCCACCCACTGCTCCTGTACATTTCAAAGGGAGAGAGGCAACAGGAACCCACTTCATCTCTCCCTTTGAAATGTACTGGAGCTTTTATAAATTTCAAAGGCAGAGATGCAACAGAATAGTGAGCCGCCCCCCTTCTTGACTAATTGAGTCTCCGATGGAAATTCCATTGAGGACTCGATTAGCTGATTAATCATAATTTAACATCCCTAGGGGAAAGATCCAAATGATCTAGTCTCCACCTGTAGACTTTAATATTGCCATGTTATGAGTCTGTCAGCATCATCTCTTTCTGAAGTGCTGTCTCATTTTATGAGACCTCAATCTGTATTCATATCAGCTGGGATTTCAATACATGCACTGTGCTTTGGTTCATACCTTTTGATCAGATCCTGCAGTGGGAAATGCAGTTCTGTATTCAGTATTAGACTCTTCACAGAAGTTTGTTCCTTCCTCTTGGGATCTTACTTAGCAATTTCCTGAATGGAGTACCTTAGGGAAAGTACCCCATTCAAAGAAAATGTGATTACTTGCCATGTGCACTAACTTGAATTTGAGATGTGTACACATATGAGTGCTTCACTACTCACTCACTTCTTTATTTCCTCCATGGGACTTCATAGTAGAGCAGATACAGAAGGGTGGTTCGCCTGGGCAGCCCTATACTTCCTCAGTAGGTGGTAGGTGGATGTAAGCCCTCGTGTGGACTGAATGGGCACTTCTATTGAAAATCTCCAGTTGAAGGCACATGGGGCTCGTGCATGCCATAAGTGAAACACCCTCAGACAGACAGACACATTGAAGAACATCAGTTACTGCATAAGATGAGTAACTGCTTCCTATTTTTATTGAAAAATGTTCTGACATAATTCTGTCTCCCCAAAGCTTCAAAAGGTATTGTTTTCATTATAATGCAGAACAACAACAAATTTGAAAATCTTGAAATTTGCTGTAAAATGGAATTTTTGTCCTTTGTAGCGTTCATCTGTCTAACTCAAACTAATAAACTAAATTAAAGAACAGTTGAGTGGTATCATGTATGGGATTATTGATTTATTTAGAGATTGGAAAAGAAGAATCCATGTATTTCAGTGGAAGACACATAGTTGGAAATTATTGGTGTCACTTTAAAGTCCTTAATATTCCTTCCCCCCTTAATTGAGACTAACATTTGTGATCTGCTAAGGCGCTTGAGCTAAGTATCTCCCCAGTTTGATGTGGTGACAACTTGTGGTAGAACATTTTCAGTGATAGATGTGCTACAACTTGCACTGCTCTCCCTCTTTTAACAAGTGCTCAGGCTAAGGGATAGTTAATAGGTTGTGAGTGGATTGAGGAAGAATAAGTAAAATAATTGATTTTAATAGATCTTTCAAAGAAATAAATGAAGCAGTATTAGTGAAAGTAGTTATATGTATCCAAAGGAAAGATGCTGGAGTCATCAAAGCTATACGTAAGGGACAAACAAAGGATATATTCTGTGCCTCTTGCCATGCTTTCTTGTCATTTTGTAGAAAACACTGAGCTTATCTTTAAAATGTCCTAGCAAAGAGCAAAGCCATTTGGGCAATTAGCTTTACACCGGTACATTGTAAATGGATTGCATGTCAGACATGGTTATTTTCAGCAATTAACTGTGGTCACTAACATTTTGAATTTTTGTTTGAAAAGGGTGTATCTTTATCAGAAGATGTTCCAGCAGATACTGCTTCTGACACACAAGGTGAAACTCAGTTTCTGGATGATCACAGTTCTGAAGAGGCATCTGAAATGGGTACTGTGGGCATTCCAGGAATTAAAAAGGATTCCTCTGTCAGTAAAACTATCAGCGATGGTAAATTAGTGAAAGGTATGTTGCATTTAAAACAAATGTATAATTAGCAAGGAAAATACTTTAATCTAAGGCATCAGACAGCACTGAACTGAATAATATGATTATTTCAGTACATCAGACTTTTGAGTTTGAAGCCCAAGAGGATAGTAACTTGAATGTCAAAAAGTTTGAAGAAAGCTGAATTCTATACTGTTGAAAACTAGTATGTAAAATCAACTAATATTTATAGACCAGTTACTTAATATTGTGTGGATATTCATTTATATGTCCATACTAAACATGTTCAAAGTTAAATTTCTAAATGTGATCAAGTGGTATTCTGTGGTTCATTCTTAAATTTAGAAACCATGGGATAAATTTTCAGATGAGCAAAGTCTTAGCCTGCATATATTTGTGGACCTTTGTTTTCAAAACCTAAATATGTTTAATTATGAATTAATGTACTTCTAACTACCTGATTTATGCCTGCAAAAATAACTCACATTTGTGGAAGGAGTTTGTATTGGCAAAAGGAAAGCTATCCTTATGAAATGTTCTCTCCCCTCCCCCTAACATTGGCATCTCTTATATATATTATCAACTTTTTCTGTACAAGAAACTGTATTGAATTATCTTAAGCACAACCAGGAAGTATAACTATCCTCAAAAATTTCCAATGATTGAAGATGTTTGCATCTCTAGATTACTCTATTTTATATGTGTACTATTGGACAATAAATAGCAGAGAATTTTTAATACATTGAGTTATTCAGCACTAGACTCTTTTGTTATATGGTGAGCATTTGAATTTAGTGGAACTTTATTTTTGCCATTGCTATATAATTTTAAAATATAAGGACATAAGTCTGTCTTGTTTAAACTAATAATTGAAAGCACTGGGCAAAATAAGGTTGTGGATAGAGTGGAATCCTTAAGACTTCTGTCTGATTATTTCATCTGGAAAATGCTGTAGTCTAGTTGAAACTGCAAATATTGGAAGTATATTGAGGTCATTTTCCATAATTACTTATCTCGTCATTCACTGGGAGAAAAAGCCTTCTGAAGGAGAGGTCTGTTCAACACTAGATGAATTTTTTTCATGTGAAATTTTAGCCATTTGAGGACAAAAGGGAAATACATTTCAGGCCAAACTTTCAAAGTCAGTTAGTGGAGTTGAAATATATCAAGTCTGTGTGGTATACATATTTCCATTGAAGGGTCTGTTTCCTGGGCTGCTGAAGTCCATTTACTTGATTTATTTCAAAAGGGAGCAAAAAAAAAATTTATCCTCTTTTTTTAAAAAGCTTCCTACAAAGATAAAAACACATTATAGCATAATTGTCTCTTGATGTTTTGTTGACATGACTCTTAAATTGTTTAACATATGAATTATTTCTAATGTAAATTTTAGTAATCTTGTTTAGACCAAATTCTTGAGCCTCCATATGGTTTATGCTAAACAAATGGGTAAACACAACAGCTTAACTTCTGTCAGTGCTTTCTCGTGTCCTTAACAGAAAAATCTTAATGCGAGGATAGAGAACAAATTGTGAACTGCAAAGGCCTTCAGAAATCTGTGGGGCTTTTTTTATTGGGGTAATTAAAGACATTACACAGCCATCTTAGCAAAAACAGGGCTTTTGAGAATTTTTCTTCCATAGATGCCAAAGGACAGTTATTAGACCCATTCTTTGAACCTTCTGGGGGCTAGAGGGAAGAGAAACAATATCTGTCAGGAAAAGATGTTCCATCTCCAGACCAAGGTCCTTCAAAAGGTAGCAAGTCTCATTCATAGACAAGCCCCTTTCTTTCAGAGGCTTCAAGTAATTATTCCTAATACTTGAATTATTCCTATTACTTGAATTGACTTGTCCCCTTCACTCTTCTAGCACTGCTTTCCTCCTAGAATTTTTTGAGCTATTGGGAACCTTGATCCCTTGGTCTTTTCAGGGAGTCAGAGTTCTCTTCACTGCAGGCCTGCCCCAGCTTTTACCTCAGATCAAGTATGGCTGAGCCCTTGTCCAACAACCCAGGGAGCATCTCTGTCAATGTCTGCCTCCCTAAACAGTTCCACATAAGACCAAAACTAGCTTCAGGAAAAAGCGGAAAAGCCATAAAAATGTCCATGTGTTCCAAAGAACTATCATGTGGTTCCACTCCTTCCAGCAAGGAATGATTAGGCTTTTCTTTCCCACTGACATGACCCTTTCCTCCATCCCTTTCATCTAAGTCCTGTCCTTTCATTCAGCAGCTGTTTCCTGTTTCTATACGCTCAAACTGTTTCTGCCTGTGGTCAGCAGAGTTACTTGTCATTATTAAAGCCTCTCCCAGTCTGTGTGAGATGGCCTTTACCACCAGTTGTAGCCAATTCTGGAACTTTCTTTTGTTGTATGTCTGCTGGACAGCTGGTAGTGTGTTTTGCAGCATGGGTAGACAAGCACAGGTTAGCTCTGCTTGAGTTAGTGAGCGAAAAATAACAGCTTAGCCCGGGCAGGAAAGATAGCAGCTCAGTCAGGCTACCTGTGTATGTACACGGATAACGGGCCCACACCCCTATCTATGCTGCAGTATAGACATATTTCAAGTAGGTATGTAAATACCTGTTTAAACATATTGTTTAAAGGGTTAACCAATTAAAAGGGTGGGAGGGGGCACTTCAGCCTGCTGCAGGGCTGCAGCTTCTCTCCCGCCCCTCTCCGACAAGGGACTGTGCTGGCCAAGCTAGAGCAGCGTTTGCCTGTGGCGAGCCAGGGCCTGCCATGGACAGTGGCTGTTCTGGCTGGGATGCTGCAGCAGCCACTGCCTGTGGCAAGCCAGGGTGCCCTACAAGCAGGTGCTACTCCAGCATAGATGCTGGAACAGCCCTTGCCTGCAGGGTGCTCAGGTCTGCCGCTGGCAGGGGCTGTTCCAACCCAGACAGAGCAGTCACTATCCACAGTGCCCCTCCCTCCCTGGCAGGGCTAGAGCTGCTCCAGCCCCCACCAGTTAAACATTCACATCCCTAATTTCAGGATAGAGTCTTGGACTAGGCTATATGCCCTTCTTAGGAAAACAGGATGTTTTTTAAACTAAGGTCTTATCTGTAATTACAAGCCTATACTACTACAGCTGTGCCAATGGAAGAGCACTTATGTAACTGCATTGTTCCACCGCGAGAGAGCTCTCTCCTCAACGAAATAAAATCAACTCAACAAGTACTGGTAGCTGTGTCAACGGCAGCACATTTCCTGCCAATGCAACACTGTGCCCAGGATCACTTACGCTCAAGAGGTGTTTGCTCACATCCCTGAGAAACAAAAGTTTTGCAGACTGAGCTGCTATTGTAGACATGGACTTAATTCTTGGAAAAATGTGCCCTTATATGCTTCATGTGTAGCAACTACTTATCTTCCTTTATTGCATATTGATATGGGGTAAGTAGTAATTGCATTTAGAGGCTATGCCATTAGATTTTGGTTCTGTTAAGAGGTCAAATCAGTCTTAATTGAATTATAATCAGGCTCAACTGGAATTTATGAATCTAAAATTATTAGTCAAGATTAATGCATCAAAATATAGGAAAGCTATGCATACCAAATCAGGAGAAATGACTTCACTGCTTGATTCACTCCAAATACACTTCCAGGAACTCTTTATATACTGTCTAGGATGGGTGAGGAACCCTTTTTTTTTCTATCACAGGTAATTGTCCAGAGAGAAAATCGATCATAGGCTACACACAAGTTAAAAAGGAACTTAATTTAGATTTTGGTTTTTAGAGTGAAAAACATAAAACATGTAACTCATCTGCCCAGAGGGAGGTGGTGGCCACAGAGGCTTGGGGCTTCTGCCTGTGTCGGTAAAGCCAGCGCTTGTGGCTCCAGCCTCACGAAGTGGGGGCAAGCAAAGACTTGCAACGGACCAGATGAAATTAAACTGTGGGCCACAGGTAGCCTGTAAACTGTAGGTTCCCCATACCCATCTAGGCCAAAGTAAATTTCTTACTCAACCAATTCACATGTTGAATTCCTTTTAAGGTATCTTAATATACTTAATTGGTACACTGAAGATATCTGTCCTTTTTATGGTACCACAGCATATCTCGTAAATAAGCTTTAGTGATTTGCACACAAATCTTCATTATAGAAAACACCTCTGGCAATGAGTAGTTACCATGATCTAAAAACATCTCTCAGAGGGTTATCATCTTATATAGCACTGAAGACATTTGCAATAACAAATATCTTCATCAGTCACAAGTATTGCCTTCCAGACTATCTGATCACACTCTCTATGGGTCAGCAGGATCAGAGTAAGAATATATACCTATAACAACATTTGGTCACACACTAAATGTAACTGAATTATAGAATCCCTACAATCATATATATATAGTAAGTAAAATTATAGCTACAACATATCTTGGTTCATGCATAAAATACCATGGGGTTTATATAGAAAAAATCATGGAGAGTTCAGTTCATTTGCTAACAATGCAGACATTGATTCTTTTCCCTTCCCCCAACATCTTGGTACCTCCAGTCCTACCCTTCCAAATTATGCTATGACATGAGGAGGTAACAGGGTAGTACTGCAGACTAAGGATGTTAAATACCGGTTAATTTACTAGTTAAGTAGTTGATGGAATTTTCATCAGCTACTCAACTAGTCGATAGGCACTTCCGCATTCCGCCTTTGAAATGTACAAGAGCCTCTTCATTTCAAAGGAGGAACGCGGAACTTCAAGTGCAGCCCGGGACCAGTCAGCCCACTGACGCTGGGCTCTACAAGGGCACTTACCCTTTGAAATACACAAGAGCCTCCAGAGGCTCTTGTGCATTGCAAAGCGGAAGCACCCGCATGGAGCCCAGAGTCAGCAGGACCTCCCACTGGCCCTGGGCTGCACGCGGCATGCCAGCTTTGAAATGTGCAAGAGTCCTCAGCAGGCTCCATGTGACGCTGGAGTCAGCTTCAGACACCCCAGCTGATCCTGGGCTCTACCCAGGGAGTCCCCAGCTAACCCTGGGCTCTGCACTCTTTGAAATGCTACACACAGAGCACAGGATCAGCTGGGGACTCCCTAGTTGACCCCGGGCTCCATGTGGCATTTCCACGGAACTCTGGAGTCAGGTAGGGAGTTCCCAGCTGATCCTGGGTTCCGCATGCGGTATTTCAAAGCATGCAGAGCCCAGGGTTATCTGGGGACTCCCCAACTGCTCCCAGGTTCCTTGGAAATGCCCCGTGGAGCCCAGGGTCAGCCAGGGTCTGCAGGGAGCCCGCTTAGCTGTGTGGTGCTGCCCCTTTGAAACGTCGCCAAGGTGTTTTCAAAACAGCAGCACCATACGGAGCTGCCGCTTTGAAGTACTCCTTCCTCCTCCCCTCCTTTGCTGTCTTTATCTGATAGAGGCAGCAAGAGGAGGGAACCGACTAGTCAACTTGACTATTCGAGAAGCATTTGCTTATCGGATACTCGACTAGTCCTTAACATCCTTACTGCAGACAGTGAGAAGAAATGAGGAACTAATAAATCGCAAGCCACATATTTGGAAAGTAAATATAGCTCATAATAAAATTATATGCAACTAAATACCTCACATCTATCCCAATTAAATGAACATATTTTATCTCCTTAAAGAGCTCAAGTCCTACTTTCCTTGTAACCTAGCCATTAGAGTTGGGTATAGGTAGGATTGGAATCAGTAATGGGTTTTGTAGGTCCCCTTGTGGACCAGCAATCCTATTCTAAAATTTGGTCAGTAACATAAAGAAGTGGCTGACCATTGTTATAATTAGACTTAGTTGAGAATTTTCCATTGGAAGGACCTGGAGGTAGAAAATACCCTTTTTGCAACATTGAAATATTTTGCAGGAAGATTTTGACTTCATAGAAAATTGTAATGACAGCCTCTGGCTATGGACATAATCCTGCAGTTTGGGAACCATCATTTCAGACAAAGTGAAGTTGAGGAGAGCTTTCTAGGCAAGCAGTTGGCCAATCCAATTCCATTTTGGTTTTTCCTAAATGAATTGTTTTTTCTAGAAATCCTTTCCTATGAAAAAATAATATTCTTGACTTTGTCCCAGTTTTGTACAAAAACACTTTCAAAAATGCAATTGTTGGCAAGAAGGGATTTCAGTTTACTACTACTCGACATCTATTGTATCTGTAGCTTGTAATTTCAAAGTCTGTTCTCCATAAACCTTGGTCTATACGTTGAAATTTTCAGTTCAGCATTGGAAATAATTTACTGTGTTAATGTGTACGTATAAAAGCAATTTGAGTATTTCAAAGATGGCAGCAGGATGACACATGGAAGACCTCAGTCATAGTAGATTGTTGATATTTGAGACTGGCAATAAGAACTACAACCTTTCCATTTTGAATTTTTATATTGAAAATCAGAATAAAAATGTTTTATAGGCTTCCAGAAGCTGTAACTTTCTCAGGTCAGGTCTACATTGCAGGTGGAAAGTCGGCTTAAGGTATGCAACTCCCGCTATGTAAATAATGTTGCTGGAGTTGACATACTTTAAGGCGAGCTTAGTGCTATCTCCGCAGTGTATAATACAGGTTAAAATTTTGCATGTAAGGAAAAGTGCTTTTGCATTTAGTTCCATTATACTGAAATGTAATGAATGCCACAGACAACTAATTAATTTTCATGTAGTTTAAAAGAAATCTTTAAATAGTCTTTTAGCCTGGCAGATCCTCCTGGTGAGCAAATCTTTCTGTGAATAAGCTTTAGGGGGGAAATCTCTCTATTAGGAGACAACAGAAAGAAAAATGTAAATAGGAAGTGGGGTACTAGAGAAAGTAGATTCAACAAGAAAGAAACTGTGGAAAGAGAATACATAATTACACTTGAAGTATATTCTTAAAACCAAGTAAAACAATCTTGTTTTGTCTGGGGCTGGAAATTCTTTAACAGATCCATATAGTTTGTTTGGAAACAAAAATGTTAATCTAGGAGCAACTATATCTGCATTTATATTGTAATGATAAACAGCAGTATGTGTATACTTGAGTTTTCATAGTTTTTTCCACCTTTTTTTTTATTGGTTATAACTTTATGAAACTCATATTTTGATCTGAACATTTCCAAACTTAGTATCTGACTGAAAGTGATTTTTTTATTTGAGCAAAAATGAATAAATGGAACATGAGTTAAAAATGGAACATGAGGAAAAAAAACTTAAAATATTTTTCATAACTCTATAGCCTCTATGCCAGCCTATCTGGGGATGTACTCCCTGCCACCACACCCACGTGGGGCTGCGCTCCCCACCACCAGCCCACCCCTGAAACTTGACCAGGTGGGGCTCTCTGATTCTGCAGTATCAGTGGTCCTGCCAGACCACAGATGTTGCTGGACCAGAAAGTCCTGGGTTTTAGAGGTTCAACCTGTATAAACACTAAGGGGTTTTTCATTATTTTTATTTTAGATCAGATATTAAAATTAAATTTTGTTTTATTTAATTTTTTGTGATGAATACTGAAAACAATATATAAATGCATTTCTAATAAAAAGGCCGAGCAATTTATAGAAGCAGCTAGAAAACACTGGAGTGGAGGAAATAATCAACCATTTTTCCTTTCTTCAGAGTAGTGTGTACTACAAACAGCAGACTGTGTTTTGGGAAAGGATTGTAAAAAATGAGGCAGGCCTGTTTAATCTTTCAGAATTTAATCAGCCAAAGATAATTAAAAATAAAAGGATTGAACCTGCTTTCCACAGTTGTCCTAATGATATGTAAAAGTGTTACCCCTTTATCCAACAGCATCATTTGCACCAATAAGCTTTGCAATCAAGGCCAAAGAAAATGACCTCCTTCCCTTGGAGAAAAACCGTGTTAAATTAGATGACGACAGTGATGAGGAGGAAGAAGAGGGCAAGGAACGCCAGGAGAATGCTAGCAGTGCTTCAAATAACAATCCAGCACTTGCCACTCCCTGTACTGCTGCCGAAGAGAAAAAACCTCAGCTTACCCAAGAGGAGTTGGAAGCCAAACAAGGTAGGCCCCACAGTACTGAAAATGAACTGCCTAAAGGAGTCTGAATTTTTCAGATCTCAAAAACACTGTACACAAGACTTCATTTTAGTTATTTTGGATCTTAACTATGTTTTCTGTTGGAAGCTTTTACCTGTTTATTTTGTGTGTTGACTGGAAAAGATTTGAATGAAGTGATCACTTTAGAGCAGGGGTGAGCAATAATTTTTGATGGGGGCCACACAAGATTTTGGAAAGTGGTCGAGGGCTGCACTCTTCCATGATATTAATGGAGGAGATGTGGGGTCTGGAAGGAAGGTTGGGTGCAGAATGCAGATTGGGATAAGGAACTGGGATTCAGGAGGGAGACTGAAGTCTGGGAGTTGGGATGAAGCAGGCGGTTGTGACCTAGGGCAGGGGACTAGAGTGCAGGGGTTTGGGATGTGACCTAGGTTAAGAGGGGATTGTGATCTGGGGCAGGAGATTGGGGTGCCAGATCTGGGAGGGGATATGGGTGTAAGAGGGGGACAGAGAGTTTGGATATGTTGAGTGGGGATTGGCAGAGAGTTGGGGCAGGAAAGGGCTGAGGTGCCAGAAGCAGGCTGTGGCCAAGAGACTTACTTGTCAGCTGCCAAACTAACCTGCCTGCCTGCAGACTTAAAATGTTTCGCTGCCTGCCTGGCCACGTGCTTCATGAATAACTGAGCCGAGGAGAGGAGGCATGGTTCTTCTTGTCTGCTTGTTACTCCAACAAGCAGCTTGCATTGGCTGGTTTCTGCCAATGTGCTGGGGGTGGGGGTGGGGGGCTCCTAAAACTTCCCCCCCTCTGTTCCAGTTTTAAAACAGAAACAGAGCCCTGCAGCTGTGTTTTTGTACGGCGCGCAGGGCAAGCTGGGGAGTCTGCCTGGGGTTCAACACTGCCTCCGCAGGCTGGATCTGCTGGTTTGGCGGGCTGGATCTGTATTTTGCCCAGGCCTGCTTAAGAGGCTTAGATGCCATTGAGCCATTTCATGTTAGATGTTACTTTTATACATGCAAAAATGCTGGCAGTGTGGATCAACAAAACATTGATGTAGCTTGTTTTTAAAACCTTGTTTTTATATTCATGTCAGTATTTATGGTCATTTATGTCTTTTCATCCTGCAAATGAGTATCACTGCTTCAGAAAATGCATCATGGAATCACTTAATACCATATCCTTTTTGCATTATTCATTATACTCTATTGCATTGATGCAAATCTGTCACAGATGCTTGGTTTTTGATATAGTAACTAATAAATATGAACATGGAATACAGTTGCTTAAAAACAATAATTGTGTACCACATAGAAAATGTTAGTCATCAAAAGAAAATATATACCAAAAACTTAACACATCAAAAATATCCATCAGCATCTGTGTAGAATGCAGACAATGATGGTTAGAAACTGAAAATCACTATACAAATGGTTATCAGATTCACATAATACATTAAAACTTTTTTCTCTAGTCATCAGTAAATGTTGATTGTAACAGTAGTATGTTAAAAAATCCGGTCAAACTGCAAAACACATCTACTTTATATAAACACTGTGGACGGTTGGGTATAAAGAAGGTTGAAAAATTGGAAGGATTGCGGGGGGTCAGTGCTATGGTCTGAGCAAAGTGTGGTTTGGTTTAGTTGAATTATTTTTAACTGAGAATAGACTTCTGAATTTATATTGGCATGTTTCATTTTTCATGGCTGGCAGAGGTACTTAGAGAATATGATAGATGTTCTTTTATTCTGTATTTTTAACTGTAAAAATATCAGTATAATAGAATTTAAGAGCAATGTGTCTTTTTCCATGTCAAACTCCATGAGAGATGCTGTAATCTGGAAGAGAAAAATTTCTCATGGCAGGAGGTCTAGGGTTGCCAACTTTCTAATCACACAAAACTTGAATACCCTAGCCCCTCCCCTTCCCTGAGGCCCTGTCCACCACATTCTCTCTCCCCCTGTGTCTCACTCTCCCCAACCCTCATTCACTTTTGCTGGGTTGGGGCAAGGGTTTGGGGTGCAGGAGAAGGTGAGGAGAATGAGGGACTTGGGATGCAGGAGGGGACTTCAGTCTTGGGGGCTAGGGATTCAGAGTATGGAAGGGGTCTTCTGGTTAAGGCAGTGGATTGTCGTGCATAGAGGGTGAGGGCTGTGGGGTGGGATCAAGCTCTGAGCTTGGGGGTGCAAGTCTGGTTCAGGGGGTTGTGGCACAGGCCTGTCTCTGGCAGCTCGGGCCAGTGGTGCAGCGAGTCTAAGGCAGGCATTCCTGGCCAGTTTTAGTGCATGGGAGTTGCTCAGGGGAGAGGTAGTGCGCAGAACTCCCTCCCCCCCAGCCTAGGTGTTGGACTTGCTGGCCACTTCTGTGGTGCCAGGATAGGTAGGGACTGACCTGATTTAGTCCTGCAGCAATACCAGCAGGACTGTTATTGGACACCTGGTCAACCTTAAGGAGGTTTTAACTCTTGTGGCTTCTAGTATAAACCTACATTTGTGAATATTATGCCATATGTTTGTCATGATATTTTAAAATATGTTAAATTATAATTTAACATTATTATAATACATACAGACTTTCTCTATTTTATCAACCTATTTCACTGCATGTTCTACTGTTACTTATCTGCAACCTTCTAATCCTTATCTTTGAGTGTACAGGTCAAACCTCCCTTGTCTGGCACCCCTGGGACCTGGGTGGTCCCGAACCACAGTTTGCTGGACAAGGGGAGGTCAAGGCTCTGTACCGAGGTGTAGGCTCTGCTCCTGGCTGGTGTCTCCAGCCCCCCACTGTGCCAGCCCTGACTGGGGTTGCATCCCTCACCATGCCATCGCGGATAGGGGTTGGCTCCACTGATTCTAACTCCAGCGGGGACTGCAGCCCCCACGGCAGCAGCCAAAGCTGCATGCCCAGCTTCCGGCCCCACTGACTCCAGCCCTAGCCAGTGCCACCAGCCGCAGCCAGGCTGCCCTCCTGGCTGATGGCCCTGCTGCCTACAGCCCTGGCTGGGGCTGTGCTCCCCACCACCAACTGTGACTGTGCCTTTGCCCCCCTCTCCCCCCATCCACCATGCCAGCCCTGACTAAGGCTGTCTCTCTTACCATGTCAGCTCCAGGCAGGGCTGTGCTCCTGGCCACTGGTCCCGATGCCTCCAGCCCTGCCTGGGGCTACTCTCCTTGCCGTCAGCCCTGGCCAGGGCTTTGCTTCCCACCATGCCAGCCCCGCTGGAGATGCACTCCCCACTGCTAGCCAAGCCCGTGCTGTGCTTCTGAACCTGGCCAGCTGGGGCAGTCTGGTCCAGCAATATCCTTGGTCCTGCTGGACCATGAATGTTGCGAGACCAGAAAGTCCCAGATTTTAGAGGTTCAACCTGTATCTTTATTTTAATTGAAAAGTCAGTGAGCACGTAGAAAGTGTACTTACTTTGGATAGGAAAGTTATTTTCACTTATAGGAATGCATTCTCTTTCTACAAATTATATTTAGTTTTGAGAAACTAAATATCTCAGTAGAAAGAAAGCATTTTAAAGACTTTCAAGAAATAGGTTTTGTTGCTTACAAAAAGTATCAAAGTATACATTACAGGTTGAACCTCTGTAATCCAGCACCCTTATCCCCTTACCCGTGCCACACCAGAGAATTTGCTGAACCTTGGGAGGTCTGTAGTGTCTAGCAGCATTGCTAACACTTTTACTGCTTAATGGTTTATTAGAATAAGACATTTAAGGGGTAAATTTGAGCTACATAACAGCACAGAATACTGAGGGCCAGGACTGGTGGCTGTAAACAAACTTTATGAGATAGTGGGGAAACTTGGCCACGTTCATGATAATTGGACATCTGGTTAGAGTTGCCAGATACTTTCACAAAAAATCCCAAACGTAGCGGGGGGGAAAATTGGTTGAGGGGGGAAAAAAACGGGGGACCAAACTTGTTGAACAAAACAAAAAAGGTTACTGCACCTTTAAACCTCCCTCACCCGTGCCAGACGCGTCAGAGGGAAAATGTCCCCGCTGGCCTTCCGGCCGAGAAAAACAGAAAATACCGGACATTTTACATGTCCAGTATTTTCTTTTACCAGACAGCCAGCATTTCAGGCAACAGCGCCCCCCAGAGGGAACAGCCAGCATTTCAGGCAACAGCGCCCCCCCAGAGGGAACAGCCAGCATTTCGGCGTTACAGACTCTCAGACACTGGGCTACTATATATATGATATTGCATAACACATTCCTTTATTTTGGAACATTATGGCCATAGACTATAAATTTGGCCATAGACCATAAATTTATTCCCGATTTTACTTCAGCATAACATGGCTTTTCCAAGGGAACCCCATTCTGTACTTGTTTTTTCAAAACCCAGGAGAACCAGGATTAAAATCAATGATTGGGGGAAGGGAGGCGTGATTTAAATAGCCTTTATTTATATCAGTCTACCCTGGAATAGGGATGTAAGTTGACTAACCAGTAAGCCTAGGCTTTATCAGTTAATCTAGTCGACTACTTGAATTCCCCCCCACCCCACCCCGCTCCACCCTTTGCTCACCACTATCAGAGGCAGCAGGGGGAAGGGTAGTTCCCTCCAACACCGTCTCAGCAGTGGTGCCACCCCCCACCCCACACTACTGCCTTTATGAGAGGCAGCAACACGGGGGTGGCCAGGGAAAGCTCCAGCAGCAGCCCCTGGCTGCTGGGACACCCTCCCCTTCCCCTACCTCACCCCTACCTGCAAAGCAGCTTATGTCCACGGTAGCCCAGGCACCCTGCCCTGCTCCCTCCCTCGCCCCTTCTTCCCCCCAGCACCCTCTGTCCGTGGGGAGCTTGGACCCCCACACAGGGACTACTGCCACCCCATGCTGCTGCCTCTGTATCAGCCAAGCCACCCTGCACTGCTCCTTTTGTTTAAACTGGCTCCCATCACAGACTAGCTCCCACCTGGCACCCTGCACTGCAATTGCTGCCGGACCTGGCCCCAGGGACTATAGAATAATCAACTAACTGCTAAGAATTCATGCAGTTTGTCAACTATTCTATTATTCGATAGCTAACATTCTTACCATGGAAAGGTAATAGCTCAGCCTTTCATTTTGTTACTTTGAAAGCTTGTCAATATGAAGCTTTTCCAAGTAAATATTTCAAGTGTATAATATTTCCAGATAACACTTGGCAGTCCTATATATTCATTATATGGAGCACTAAAAAATGATAGTAACACATTTTCTTTCTCTACTTCCACCTGATTCCTTTCCTGAAAACCCTTCACCACTTCAAATTTGGAAGTAATTCAAAACTAAATATTTTAACTCATTTTGTGTTTAAATTCTGGAACTATTTTCATCTTTGAGGACGTATTGAGACCATTTGCTTCTTCCTCCCTCCTCTTCCTGTACCATATGGGAGTTTTTAGTATAGAATTGCTGAATTTATTCTAAGTGAGATCTTAGTTTACAAATGGAAAAAGGAAAATTGACTTAGAGACTGGTCTGTTGAACTAAAAGAATTGGAACTTGTAGTATTTTACAAAATGTGTCATTTTTTAGAAGATTAAATATAATTAGAACAAGTTAAATAAAGGAATAATCACTAAAAATATTACTGAGTTAGCCCAGGTCAGTTTGTATAAAAATGAATGTATATTATTCCAGAGAGTTATTCCAGGAGTAAAACTTCATAAAGTGCTTGGCTACAAATACAGACCTCCAATTTATTACTGGTATATTTCTGATATTCAGACATCACATCCTCAAGATCTGAGGACGTTAGCAACTCAGCCAAAGGTTATGGGACTGCTACAAGAGTGGATGTGTGAGATTCTGTGGGCTATGATGGGCAGGAGATCAGAAAAATGATTATAATGTTCCCTTCTGACTTGAAAATCTGAGTTGGTCATCCATCAGGAAAAAGCTAATACCGCAGACCCACCCGGTTGGAAAATGGAGTTATTTGATGAGTATATGCTTGAAAATTAGATGCCTTTGCATTTGATGTTATTACCAGCAGTCAGCTGAGTTTTGAGCTAATATTTGCTGAGCGATATGCTTTGTATGTTTGCAGTAGAATTTGTCCCCGTGCTGGGGAAGGGGTTTCATTTATATCCTTTTCTCGCTTAAAGCCAAGTTCTCACTTCATTGCTAGGACTCCCCTTCATTGTGCTTTAAACGTTTTGAACCCTTGGTTAAGACTAAGGATGTTAAGGACTAGTTGACTATCTGATAAGCAAATGCTTATCAGATAGTCGAGTCGACTAGTCGATTCCCCCATCCCCCGCCCCCTTTTGCTGCCTCTATCGGCCCCACAGCAGGGACTCGTGTACATTTCAAAGGAAGAATGCGGAAATCCGGGCCAGCAGGAAGTCCTGCTGACTCTGGGATGCATGCAGGCGTGCCAGCTTTGAAAAGTACAAAAGTTCCCAGCGGGGACTCTTGTGCATTTCAAAGTGGAAACACCCACATGGAGCCTGGGGCCAGAGGGGACTCAGAGTCTCCTGCTGACCCCGGGCTCCATGCTGCGCTGCTGCTTTGAAATGTCACGCGACGCATAGGGTCAGCTGGGGACTCCCCAGCTGATCCCGGGCTCCGTGCCGCATTTCCCCAGTAATGCCACCCTGGAACCCGGGATCAGCTGGAGAATCCCAGTTGCCCCATCCGGCTGCCCTGGAGATGGACCTGGCGCTTGTATTAGGAAGGCAGGATAAGGGACCCGCTGAAGGTAGGGAAGTAGGGTAGGTTGGGTTCTGGAGTGGACTAGGGGATTGGGCATTCGCCTGGGGAGCGCTGGGGCTCTTGTACATTTCAAAGGAGGAATGCAGAAGTGCCTATTGACTAGTCAAGTAGTCGATGGAAATTCCATTGAGTACTCGACTAGTAAATTACTCGATATTTAACATCCTTAGTTAGGATGACATCATAACACACTCAGTTGCACAAATTAACTTTTATAATCTTCTGAAAATATGCTTTTCAATATTGAGTGTATAACTTCATTGACTTGGAGTAAGAACTGCTTTTTCGACTAATACAGAGTGCAGTATTGCCCTTCTCTTCATTGCTATAGGTATAAAAAAATGAACAGCTTCTTTGCTTAAATGCCCAGTTGAATACCAATTAAATGGCAACAGTTTGCATTCTTGCACTACAGCAAAGCTAAAACAATTTAAATACTATGGGATTACTACCTTTCTTTTCCAACTTAAAAATACGGGCACTGTCCCTGTGCCTACACTGGAAAAGGTTTTAATTAGTTCTTGCATCAGAGCAGAGGTCTGCTCTCATTTATTTCCAGTGGGGATAGAAATCTTATTAAGAAGTCACTTCAGGCATGAAAATACAAATATTCTTGTTCATGAAAAATAAAATTTCAAAAAGACTTTAGATAAGTAAAGACTTGTATTTCGGATAAGATTATTTACATTTTGTAGTTTTTTGTGTTTTGCCCACAAATTACTGAGACAGTCATTGGGAAAACTATCATGAATTTTGTTTATATTATGCACATTAAAGGACTACTCTAACACATTTTTTAATCAAGTCTGAAAACAAACTATGTGATGCATCTAGTAAAGCTCAAAATTTACACACATAAGTAATTTGGAATTTTTTAAGATGATGATTTCTCATTAATCCTATTTGTGATATTGTCAATATGAGAGCAATGTTTAAAAGTGAATAGATTTTCCTGCTGTTCTTGGGTAGCAAGATTGTTTTATGAGTGTTTTTGATTTTTTTCAACTGCTTAAAACAAAATGAAAATAAAACTTTCATCCAGACCAACTTTAAGTATATAATAGAGGTGGCCAAATGTACTGAGCCTCGGATCCAAATATGACAAACTTTTTGAAGTTCGAGGGCAGGGGGCATGCCTGTCTTGAGATCCATTAAGCCTGCCCTGTGGGGCTGAAGCTCCAAGAGCCCCCTCACAGCTGAGCAGAAGCCCTGAGACACCTCTCCATGCTGGGCAGAAGTCTCTACTCCATCACCCTACTGCAAAGCAAAGGTTCCAAGCTCCCCACCTGTGTGTGAGTACAGAATGGGGAGGCTCCACAAGACACACTTTAACAGCAAAAGAGCCACGTGGCTTATGAGCCACAGTTTGGTCACTCTTGATTTATAATCTGTCTTTCAAATTAGAGCTGTATTATGCACTGTGGTTTTACATGCTTTGTATAAAATACACCTGATCTAATCTAACATTAAATAAAAATATAATGAATTAATCCCTATGAAAAATAGTTTTAAAAGTACAGTTACTGTCAGATATTCCAGAGTGACTAAAAAATTAGTGAATCATTCATATATTTTCTTGAAGTTTTAAAACTTCTCTCTGTGTTCCTCGTAATTTTGCATGCTACTTTAAAGAAATTCTTTGTAATTTACAGTACAACTCACAAAGAATTTATACTATAAATGAGTAAAAGGAAATAAAAATGGAGTGAGATAAAAGATTACAACAATAAAGGTGTGCATCTGAAGTTTGCAAGTTTTTTGGATTTTTTTGTGAGACTAGAAAAGTTGAGCCTCATTAAAGGAGGTCACTGGCTGTACAAGAGGATGAATTTTGAGGATGTATTGCAAAGAGAGTGGGGATGGTTAGTGAGAAGAGGAAGGCTGTAACAAACAAAGGGGCCTCTGGGGAAAGTGTAAACAGCAGAAAAAAGACAAAGGGAACAAGGAGTCTAGAAGAGTCAGCAGAGCACAAGATAGGAAGTTGGAAGAAACAAGGGGAGAATTGTAAGCAGATGTGGTCTTTAAAGTTCCAAGTATAGAGAAAGCTAGTGACAGACACAATAGGGCAGTGTTTCCTAATTTTATTTGGCCATGGAATTCTTTTGAACTTGAAAGAATTTTGCAGAATCCCTGACTGGCTGTTAGGAACACCTGATTGACTACGCGCGCAGCGCTGAGTAGTGACATCATCATCCCTACTCTCTGGCTAAGCTGGCCTTACACAGGGACATTTATCGTGGTAAATACAAATAAAAATTGTTTTCAATAAAATTCATAAATGAATGAAAATTCCATTCCATTAAAATAATTCATGTTGTAATGGAATTTTCTCGTGGAACCCCTGTTTTCACTTCGTGAAACCCTGGGGTTCCACAGAACACCATTTGGGAAACACTACAATAGGGGGGTTGACATGGTCAGGACCATAAAATTAACATTATTTTGGATGGTTGGAAGGAATTAGAGAGGATTTTGGAAAGGAAAATGTTAGTACACTTCTGTCGACCAGATATATGTAACCACGTATACAAATGAAAAATACCGTTAATAATGTAGTAAAATCTGGAATTATAATTTGATAAAGAGTTTAATTTAAATTCATAAAACTAGAAACTATTGAATATGTAGCCTTGCTTTGTTAGTATGGCATGATATGCAAAGGCTCAATCTAAGTATTTTTGGGAGGGGGAAACCGTATTTTTTTTAGTGGAATTATTTATATGAAATTTTCTCTGTTAAACTCCAGGTGAGTATTTTGAGAGTCGCAAGTTAATGAAACCAGTGGTTAGAAGCTGAATTATTTAGTAATTGTAGGTGAAGGAAAGTTGCTAGACTTCATCATGTTCCAGGGAGTTATTTCTTGTCTGTCTTGAACAGATAAAATATATTTTAATACTAGTAATTACATAAGTTTGGAGAGAGTAACATTTCATTTAAAGGAGCAGCAGTGTGAATTTAAGGGTCTTTGTGAGACTCTGTAGCTCTGGAGGTTTTTTTTATTAAAACGAGAATTTGAAAAGGAGAATTTATTCTAACACATAGGTGTTGATATTTTATTAGAAGCAGTCAAAAGTTATAATGTAATATAACAAGTTGAGTATAAAGAGTTTTCTGTAAGATTCTTAAATCAGTATGAGACTTGAGAGCTTAAATAGATTTTCTTCTAATAAAAACAATTGTTCTGAATAGAATAGAATTAATTTTGCCATAGTTCAAATGTCTGTGACTTTCATATTTTGAGACAGTAAAATTTCCAGCTGATACATCCATGTTTATGAAATAAGATGGATAAACTTATCACTCCAATTCAATAATGACAGTCCAATGACCATACAAATTACATTACCGATCTTAATTAGTTTTCTTTTGCAGTTTGTCTGTTATTCAGTTTAAAATTATGTATTTATTGATGTTAAGTTTCTTTGAACAAAATTAATCAAATCTTTAATCTGTGGTTTAAGGGTGCTTTTGTAATCATGGTACATTATAATAGCATGCTTGCTTGATTTCCCTTGAAGAAATAATACAAATCTATAATTCCTAATAGTCAGAAGTGCTTTGTTTTCCTGCAGGCAGTAAACTTTGAAAAATAATTATTCTGTGATGCCTAAAAATTCCTAGTAAAAGTATCAATACTATAATCAACATTGTAACTTAATTTTCACTAAAAAAATCTTTTGTGATGTCTCACCTGCCCCCATTTAATTTCCTTGTGTGCATATTGATCTGAAATTTTTCATATGCTCACTAACCAGAAGATAGTTTTATGACAAATTGATGGCTATTTTAAAAAGGCATTTTGATGATGTGGCAATTTGTATTTAAAAGTTATGCTTTTCCAATTTGAAACCTCTTGTTTTTCAAGATAGTATTTAAAAAGCTAACCTAAAAACAAAATAATTATTTAAAGTATTTTGTTTTTCTCACCAAGCATCAGTAGGAGCTATCACCTGTTAAAAACAGCCATTAAGGTAGGCAGAAATATTTAATAATAATAGCTAGAACCTATAGAAGCTCAAAGAAATCTTGATTGGTCAAGTCAATGAAGCTTGAAAAGGCCAAATATGATACAGCTTTGGTTCCAGGAATTTGGAAGGGCTGCTTACTCTCTTGGTAGATCTTGTAAAGTCATCCCTCTATCTGCTTGAATGAACTCCCATGTTTTCCAGTTAATTTAGGGATTACAAAGTCAAATAGCTGCTTATTCAGCATTTTTGAACAGAACTTTTAATTTAAAAAAACCTGCAGAGAATTGAAAACTTGTAAACACTATAACACTGGTCTCCAAACTTTTTGAACCACAAGATCACTTTTTCAGTTTGGGTGCAATGTAAGATCTACCTCAAACCCAAATACCCTTACCCTACTTCCTTCACTACCCTTCTCTGAGGCCCTGCCCCTTCTCCATGACCTCACCCAGCTCACTCCATTCCCCTTACTCCCCCATCCTCACTTACTTTCTCCAAGGTGGGGTAGGAGGTTGGGGTGCAGGTTCTGGTTTTGGGCCAAGGAGTTTAAAGTGTTGTAAGGGCTCCAGGCTTAGCCTAGGGTGGGGGATTGGGGTCCAGGAGGGGTTTCAGGGTATAAGCTCGGAGAATGAGTTTGGATGTAGGGGAACGTAAGTCTGGGACAGGAGATTGGGTGTAGGAGTAGGTTCAGGGCTGGAGCAGGGTTCAGGAAGCAGGCTCTGGCTGGGTACCATTTAACTGAGACTGCTTCCGGGTGGTGGAGCAGTGGAGTTACGGCAGGCTTACTCCTGCCCTGGCCCTGCAAGCAACTGGATTGTACAACAGTGGCTCCATGGCACCATGTACTGCCCTTCATCTGTAGGCACTGAGCCCACAACTTCTACTGGCTACGGTTTCCCCATTGTTGATCAGTGGGAGCTGCACAAGTGGGAGCTGCAGGCAAGGACAGCATGTAGAAACACCCTACTTTGCATTTTTCAGGGGCTGCAGGGACATGCCAGCCAACAGGAGCAGCAGTTACCGTAATTGCTCCAGCCATGACAGGTTTGGCATTTTAGAACTCAGTACTCAAAGAATTAAATTTAAGCATAAGAGAGAAATTAAAATTATGAAATGCACAAACCAGTCAAAAAACCAAAAATAATACTCATTGCAAGCAGTAAAAGAAGTAACAACAACCCCCCACATATGTGAGAATGACAGACACTCTCTCACACTGTGTGTGTGTGTAACAGAGATTTGCATTGCCAAATTCCCCCCCCCCCCTTCTCTCTATGTTAAGACAGGGTAAAGAAGTTGTTGGAGGAGGATCATCTTGACATAAGCACCACCTCTTCTCCCTCCCATACCCTGCACAGCAAGCAGGGTGCTCTTAGGGGGGGCAGCTCCAAGGCACAGGGCAGGAGCTTCATGACAGTGGGTGGAGGATCAACTGACGTGTCAGTGCTTGAGAGCTTACTGGCCAAACCAGTGAGGATCATCTGTCAGGCTCCAAAATCTACCAGTAGATCCCTATCTACTGGGAATTCCCAATGGGTTCAGGTCTACTGAAGAGATTTTATTAAAATATTCAGTTGTTGTGACATTTCTTTGTTTTCTATCTCTATTAAGAAACTTGCTGGAATAATGTACAGAGTTGAAATAATCCAGTTTGAAAATATATTGATGTAGATGAGCGTGATTGTATTTTATAAAAACAATCCAATGTGGTGAAATATTGCTGTTCAGATTATCTTGCCTTTCACATCTAGAATATTAAAGAGGATACATCTGCATTTGAAAGTGAAATGATATATTAGCAGTTACTTTGGGGGACATGTCTCTGTTTTGTTATATGTGAAACATATGATATTTAGTGGTATAGTGTATAAACAGTATGTAACATGTTGATGATCAGAGGGAGCCAATTTCATAATACTATCGAAAAATATTATTAGGATCAAGTCCTAAACTACACAGTTACAAAGGTTGCACTTTTGAGAGAGGCTGTTGGGAAACTTGCAGGACAGGAGGTGAAGTAAATGAGAATGAAGTTGAACTCTTAGGAATAACCTCTTAGTAGATAAGAAACACACTAATAAAAAAAAATTCTGATCATAACTTCATGCTTTAAAAAAGTCTAAATTGAAAATGGTAGCAACAGCATAAGGTTTTGTGTTGCCACTGAATATGTATGAAAATGGAGTGAGGAAGGTTACAAAAAAGACTAGTATCCTTAACCAGGGTCAGTAATTTGGGGTCTGCACTACTTCTTGTTGAGAATACCCTAATAATCTATATATGAGGAACAGATGAACTTTTATTACTCTCCAGCTCCCCAGAGAAATTAAAAAATAATAATTGGGACATTCTATTGAAAGGGTTACTTGAGCCAAAATTTTATTCTTTAAAAAATTATTCCATTTAACGGTATCATTTAATATTAGCCTAAACTTCAAACAGTGTAGCCAGTGTCTCCGCCCAAATATAGCAAGTTATTAGGAAAGTAGTAATGAGACATATTAGCTTATTACATTTCTGTAGTAAGTAGTTGAAGTAAAACAACCATTCTTTCTGTAGACACTTTCGTGTGATTAGAGACTAATGTGGTGTATGTATGCAGCCTTTCCAAAAGATTGTGAAGATATCAACTTCAGCTTCCTTAAGGGAGGTTCCAAAGAGGATGGAGAGAGGCTGTTCACAGTAGTGATGGATGACAGAACCAGGAACAATGGTCTCAAGTTGCGGTGGGAGAGGTCCAGGTTGGATATTAGGAAAAACTATTTCACTAGGAGAGTGATGAAGCACTGGAATGGGTTACCTAGGGTAGTAGTGGAGTCTCCATCCCTACAGGTTTTTAAGTCTCGGCTTGACAAAGCCCTGGCTAGGTTGATTTAATTGGAATTGGTCCTGCCTTGGGCAGGGGGCTGGACTTGATGACCTTCTGAGGTCTCTTCCAGCTCTATGGTTCTATGATTTATGATATTTGCGTTAGACATAGTATTTTTGGTAAATTCAGTTCATCTTTATGTTCCTCCATCAGCAAAGCAAAAACTAGAAGACAGACTAGCAGCTGCAGCAAGAGAGAAGCTAGCACAGGCCTCCAAGGAATCAAAAGAAAAGCAGCTTCAAGCAGAACGCAAACGAAAAGCTGCCCTGTTTTTGCAGACCCTGAAGAATCCCATGACAGAAGCAGAAGTTGAGAAAATTGAGGAGAATTCCTTTAGTGTGGAGGTAAGTTATCTGTAAATTCCATGTACCATTGTGGTTAACGGAGAGAACCTATGCCTAAAAGATTCATTGACTACATTATATTTTAATTAAGCTAACTTAGAAGGCACAAGCTCTTCCTTAGTAACAGAAACCTAAGTTTAGAAGTCTGTTTATATTTTCAGATGTCTTGTATATGTTTTAGATAAACAGAAATTTATCTATTACAATTACTAGAAAAATTAGCAGTACCACCATCCAGCATTGCCCACTTACCTGCAGTCAGGGTCTGTCCAAGTGAGCCCTTCTCGCTATGCTGCTTGGGAGAATCCTTTCCATTGCCCTAGTAAGTGTCTACACTGAAGTGCTATGTCAGGGTAACTGTAACTGACGAAGTGAGTCTTTGCCCACAAAAGCTTATGCTCCAATAAATGTGTTAGTCTATAAGGTGCCACAGGACTCCTCGTTGTTTAAACAAATTCAGGCTAACACGACTACCCCTCTGATACTTATAGACATTGCAAAGTGGTGGTTTGTGGGTGGATGTACCCTTAGACACGTGGCCTGTGAGAAGCTCTTTTACCTCTAAAATGCTTGTCTGTTGATACTGTTTGTGAACTGGATTGAATGCAAGGCAAGAATCAGTAGGAGAGTTTCAAATTTTAAGATCTGGTTCTGGGGAATAGCCACTAGCAATAATGTTCCCCCACTGCCCTGTGCATGCCTCTCTGGATGATTGCCCCCAAAGAAATTAAGGGCAGTTGTCTTGTCAGTGTGAGCAGGTTACTGGAATTTACGATGTTGGGATTAAAGATCATTGCTGAATCTAACTATTTTTTTCAGCAAACAATAGAACAACCTACTAATTTATCACTAGTATAAAACAGTTGCAAGTTAGTCCACTGGTAACAGCTAAGCATAGTCTTGCTGACTACTTAAAGCCTATAGCTTTGCATTTTAACTAACCAAACTTTTAAAGAAGCATCATGAATCAAAAAAAGGTCAATGTTAACACACATTCTAAAAGTATATTTGTTTTTCATTATCAGGAGACTAGACTATTGATTTTTAAGGTAATGGACTAATTGAATAACTGGAAAATAAGACAATATTGCATTTTTATTACAACCATATAACTATTTTTTGAGTGAAAATGTATTTGCTCTGTCACTTCATGGAATAATTATTATAGCTAACAGTAGGCATCAATCTTTGGTTCATCATTAAATCACAATGTATGTCACATCTTATAAATGAGAGCTAAAATTTTATCAGGCAAACTAGCTTTCTTTTTTACTCTACATGTATGTTTAATTGGTTTTTGTTTCTACACAACAATAACGGCTCAAACTACATGTGTAGTCCAAATATGCATTTTTTTAAAAGTAACAGGCCCAAAAAAATTGCCACAATGTCTAAACAGAGTAAGAGGCAATAAGAGACCCAAAAAAACAAGTCTTAAAAATTGGAAGTTAAATTCTTCTAAGCAAAATAGAAAGAAACATAAACTCTGGCAAGTGAAGTATAGAAGTATAGTTAAGCTAAATAACAATTTGAAGAGCAGCTAGTAAAAGACATAAACTAAACAATTTTCTTTAAGTATATCAAAAGTAGGAAGTCTATCAAACCATTGGTGAGGCCACTGGATAATTAAGGTCCTAATGGAATACTCAAGGAAGACAATTTCATTGCAGAGAAGCTAAATAAATATTTTTGCTTTGGTTTTCACTGTAGACGATGAGAGGGAGATTCATACACCTGAGTCATTCTTTTTGGGTGATAAAGCTAGGAGCTGGTTCAGTTTAATGTGTCAGGAAAGGAGGTTTTGGAACAAGTCAGCAGTAATAAGTGACCGAAACCATATGGTATTCACCTAAAAGTTCTGAAGAAACTTGTAATTAAAATTGCAGTATAAAATTGCAGAACTGCTAATGGTGGTGTGATACCTATTGCTTAAATCAGCCTCTTTATCAGATGACTGGCAACTACCTAAGATAATACTGGTATTTCAAAAAGGCTCCAGAATCTATCTTAACAATTACAGACCAGAAACCTTATCTTCGTACCAAGCACACTGATTGAAATTATACCAAAGAGCAGAATTATAAGACACACAGATGAACACAACATAGTGAGAAAGCATCATCATGGCTTTGGTGAGGCATGATTTTTCTTTACAAATCCATTAGAATTCTTTGAGGGAGTCAACAAATGTGTTGACAAAGGTGAGCCAGTGAATATAGAGTACTTGGAGTTTCAGAAAGCCTTTGACAAGGTCCCTCTCCAAAGGCTGTTAGGCAGTGTTCTCTGTAAGCCATGCTCTTGGGCGGCTACCCAGGAGAGATTCAGGTGCTGCCCCGCTGCTTGGCATAGGACACACAGCTGCTCACAGCCAGTAGCATGTGTTCCTATTGGTGGTGCTTAGCTGCCCGCACTGCCCACCTCAAAATTCCTGCCTCTTAGCTGGCCAGAAAAGCAGAGGTGCACATAACAAAATTTATTCTGCCTATGGATGGAAAAAATTAGAGGGAACACTGCTGTTAGGCAAAGTAGGCAGTCGTGGGATAAAAGGGAAGGTCCTTTCAAGGATCAGTAACTGGGTAAAAGATAGGAAACAAAGGGCAAGAGTAAATGGTCAGTTTTCACAGTGAAGAGTGGTAAATAGCCGGTCCCCAATAATCTGTACTGGAACCAGTTATGTGAATAATCTGGAAACAGTGGTCAGATGCAAAAGTTGCAGATAATACAAAATTACTCAAAATAGTAAAGTCCAAAGCTGACTACAAAGAATTACAAAGTGATCTCACAGAACTGGGTTACTGCACAATAAAATGGCAAACAAAATTCAGTGTTGAGAAATTCAAAAAAACACACATTATAAAATAATTCCAGCTGTACATTAATAATGATGGGGTCTAAATTAGTTGTTGCAACTCAAAAAAGAGATCTTGCAGTCATTGTGGATAGTTCTTTGAAAACATCAGTTCAGTGTTCAGCAGCAGTCAGAAAAGCTAACAATGTTAAGAACCATTAGGTAAGGGATAGGGGATAAGGCAGAATATCATTATGATATTATTTAAATCCATGATATATCCAAACCTTGAATGCTGCATGCAGTTCTGGTTGCTCATCTCAAAAAGACACATTAGATTTGGACAGGGTGGATAACAATTTATTTTAAAATTTCAGATTTTTTTAATCTGATTCTTTGGGGTTTTTTTTTTTAAATCATCAATAAATACATTTCTCACTTTTAAAAAGTTACAATTAAAACTTGTCACAAACATGCTACACATGCACTTAGTGTCATAAAAATGAATTGATGGTGTGACGGACCTCCCCTTCCCCATGCTTTTGGAAATGGACTCATGGACATGAATATGCATAACTCAAAGGTGGTTTGAGCAAAATATTTCATGTAACCCATCGATCTTCATGTAATGATCTGCTGGTTCTGTTTATCTTACTCTGTTGTATGTATCATTTGCATGTGGAAAATTAGACACATGGAGTGGGGAACACTTTATGAGTTTCCAGTGTATGAATGGGAGACATAAAGGGTGTTACCTGCAACTTATAAATGAGCCACTGTTAAACAATCTTTTGTCCTTAAGTCTGAGCAGTGGTTGGTAGGGAGGGGCCTCAACTCCTTAACAAAAGGGATAGGATAGGAGAGGCCTTGGTCTTTTGGCTGGGCTGTACCTGAAGGAAGGAGCCTGAGACCCCAGGGTGGGGAAGACAGCCCTGGTTTACAGTGGCAGCAGGAAAAGAGGTTTTAGGGTGAGTTTAAGTTTGTACTGAGGTTTCAGCGGAGAATTAGCCAAGCAGTTTTGTTTCTTTTGATTATTTGTAACCTACTTTGCTCTGCCTACTTTCTCTTATTACTACTTAAATCCTAGTGCTTCAACTTAATAAAACCATTTTTATTTTCTATCAAACCCAGTGTAAGCGATTGTTACCTGGGGGTGGCAGCCAGTGTGCACATTCCCCCTTTCATTGCTAAAGGGGGCTTACCTAATTCTTTGGGGTTTGATCCCATCTGGGGAGTGCTCTCTCAGGAGGCTGGGCCCTAAACTGCACTCTCCTTGGACCTGAAGTGGTTCAGTGTCTGTACTGCTTCTCAGTGGGGGCAGGAACCTCAGCTCGGGGCCTTGGCTGGGGGAGACCAGCAGATCTGGCCCAGCAGGACCGGGTGATAAGGAGCCCCAGAGAGCAGGAAGGCGAGTGGCAGTGGCCGTGTCAGCACCCCAGGAGGCACCCCCGAGGGGTCGTCTGTGACCACACCCCATCACAGATAGCTCTAGTCTGTCCAGCCTAACTATCTGCTCTTGCTTTCTTGAAAGTTCTGGGCTTTCAGCTTCTGTTACTCAGCAAACAAAAAAGTAATATGTGCAGAGAGAGACATGAACTGAATAGGATTGTTTTTGTTCTGTGTTTCTGTGGGTGGGGCTTGGCCATACATGGCAGAGGAGTTAAAGACCAGTGGATTCCACCCCCCCACCCTTACCTCCTCATCATACTTTAATTGAATGGGATTCCCCTCTGACGTATCGGCACCTATTTCCTGGGTTGGTTTGGCTCCCAGCGGAAGCCTGCTCAGGACACACACACTGGCTCTTTTCCCTCCCCTCAACAACTTTAAGCCTGGAGTACAGGTACTTTTTTTTCTTACAAAAAAAAGCACTGGTTAAGATTGTCTTAAAACAGAGACACAATATATAGAAAAGTGGCTTGAACATGAAAGAAAAAGGGAAGACCATATTCAGCTCACACACAGCTTTCTATATTCCCCCCACACTTTTACCACAGAAAAATTGTTATGGCTTCTGGGAAAGAATCCATGTCTGGGATTATTTTGAAGAAATTTGTTCCCTGGGTGTACAAAGAAAACATGTCAAGTGTAAATGGTACAAAGAAGTTGATGCCGGGCCTAGTTGCAAGAATGAAATATCATAAGGAAAACTGCTTATTGGGAGAAAATTATGTAGATGGAGATGAAGATATGGCTGAGTGGATCAACTGGTTAGTAATTTAAATCATTCAAAAAACAAGGCACCTTGAAGATTAATAGATTTATTTGGGCATAAGTTTCTGTGAGTAAAAACTCAATGCATCATTCTTCAGGACTGTCTTTTAGTATGCGTGTGATTTGACAAGTTAATTCCCAAGCTGTTGCTGTGTTGGATGTTGCTAGGAAAAAATGTTTAGCTTAGCTAATCCTTAATGCTTGTTTAATTAGTTAAATATACAATTCAGAAAGCTACAGTAAGAAAATTTAGAGTTAACAGTTGGCACTGAGTGTCATTTTCTTATTTTATATTACATAACACATGCCTCTTATTTTGGAACATTATGGCCACAGACCGTAATGGTGATGCCATAGTCTATTCCCTATTTTACTTAAGGATAACTAAAGCTTTTCCAAGGGAACCCCATTGTGTACTTTTTTTCCTCAAAAAACACAAGTTACTCCAAAGTTAAGTTCACTTTAAGTACAGTCAGTCTTAGTTTTTTTGGTAATGTGATTTAAATCAATTTTTTTAGGCGATTTAAATTGCTTTTATTTAAATCAGTCCACCCTATAATTGGAAAAAGTACAGCAAAAAGGAATAAAAATACTTAGGTAGATGGAACATCTTCCATATGAGGAGAGATTAAAAAGAATAGGGGCTGTTCAGTTGAGAAAAGAGGCAACTAAAGGGAGATATGACAGAGGCCAATAAAATCATGAAGGAAGTGTTTATTTACCCCTTGACTTAATACACAAACCAGAGGTCACACAATGAAATTATTAGACAGAAGGTTTAAAACAAACATAAGGAAGTAATATTTTATGCAGTCAGTGCAAGTCAACCTGTGAAACTCATTGATAGGAGATGATGTGAAGGCCAAAATTATAATAGAGTGATAAAAGCATCATCAATAATAGGCCCAGCAATGGCTGTTAGTCATTGTGGTCTGGATATAACCCCGTGCTTTGGGAGTATCTAAACTTCTGACTACCAGAAGCTGGGAGTGGACAACAGGGATGGATCACTTGAAATATTGTGTGTTTATTTCTTCTGAAGCATCTGACACTAGCCATTGTTGGAAAAGAGGATGCTAGGAAGTATCTGAGCACTCTTGGAGAAAATTAGAAGCTGGTGTGGGGGTTCTGTGAAAATTTTTAAATCAAAATAGGGGCCTTTGGGTTGCTAACGTTTGAGATCCGCTGGTGTAGAATGATGGGAACCTAACTTGATGGCGGCCTCTGGGGACTTTTAATTTTAACTGCATGACTTCTTAGAGGACTGAAAAATGACTAGAGCAATAAGGTGGGTGATGTAATATCTTTATTTGGATCAAGCTGATCAGTAGAAAGGGAAGGAATTAATTTCAGTCAAACTATCTCAAACTTAAATGTTTTTGATTGAGTTAAACAAAATAAAACTAAAAACACCTTCCTGCCAAACACATTACAAATGTATGAGAGCTACTCCTCTTCCATGTCAATTGAAGTCTGAGAGAACTCCACTTCAGTTTTCCATTTCTTCTAGAGAATGGAGAGGAAGAAGCACTTTCACATAACTCATGTGATCAGCATGTACTTCATAATCTTAATTGTATGTGCAGGGTAAATCAAAAGATAAAGAATGAGAACTGTTTTAAAAGCCAACATTAAAGAGCATGGGAAGCCAGCAAGAACTAGAAGATTAGAAGCAAAGAAGATTCATATCTAGTGTGCGTACTGAAAACTTGGGTGGGATAATTCACTAATTAGTTTAAATTTCACCTAAAAATAGGAGTAGTCATCCTGAGATGTTATATTTGTACTGAGGTGAAAGTTAGAATTTTCTATAGCTGATATGTACTTTCGCACACCATGTTGCCATCAGTCTGCTACTGCCTGAAATTTGACAAGCAGATGTGGCAGTGATTTTTGTGCTGAAGTTGTGCTTGTTGCAGCTGTATAAATAGATGCAAATAATGAGCAAACTCGTTTTACCTCTATCAAACATTTTTGAAGTAATGCTAGTGCTGTTTATATCTACAAGATTGATTCCTCTGGTACCACCTGTGTAGGATCTCTAGCACTATACTAGATTCTGACATTTTTAAGCCTTTTTGTCTTAAACTGTACCTTAAAAATAGTCATATTGGTTTCTGCCAGGGTTGCATTTTTACTCTTCTCAGTGTGGTTCTCTTGTAGCCTCGTAACAGCTATAAAGCAAACAAGAAAAAACTGAACCTTACAGGTCAAATGTCAAACATTGTAATAAAACTGTATTATCATGATTTATTACTGGAGTAGACATGCACATCTCTTGAGGCAGTGAACACCAATACAATTCAGGACTTGGTGAATAGAGACCCAGTCCTAAAGTTCCCAAGAGCACTCAGTGACACTTCTAACCTATGAAAATAGAAGGATCTTTTCACTTTTTCAAGGTCAGACTTGGAAGAGAGCTATTTCTTCAATATTTTGTTTTCTGCATGTGTATTTTTTTTTTTAAACTTACAGTATAAAAACCCTACCCATCAACTCATCTGCTTAGGAGAAATTTGAGGCAATAGCAGGAGCAGTTTGCCCTTAAAGTCAGCAAAGAAGTACAGTAGTTCATTGACTTAAGGTGAGAAGCCCTAAGGAGGACATTGGTGTTTCCCTTTGCACATTCCAGGCTAAGATAGTGATGCCCTTTCAGTTTTCAAAATAAAACCTATCTGTATAATATCACTGAAAAGTCTATGTGGTTAGCTTTCTGTTTCATGAACAGTCTGTATATGCAAGCTGCATGGAAAATTCTGATTATAACCTTAGGAAGAGTTCATCAGCCTGCACTACTAAACATGCTCTAAAATATGGGCAGGCAAGATGCAGCCCACCAAGTTGCCAGTTTCAGCCCATGGACTGTCTCACCAGGACCCTCAGGCAGGGAGCAGTCCCATACCACTTTAGCTGGCTGCTCCCTATGGCTCTCTGCTCTGTGTGCCAAGGGGGGAAGGTGAGACTTCATGCACTGTCTCTGCCGGGCCCCCCCCCCCCCCCCCCCCCACACACACACCCCCGAACACGCAACACTCCATAATCCCACTAGTCGTGCTGGGGTAGGGGCAACATTTGAAGCCTTCCCTTGCTTCCCGGTGCCCAGAGCTGAGACCCAGCACAATTTCGCAGCACCTGTTGGCCACTTTCTTTAGTCTATGAAGTGCCACAGGACTGCTCATTGTTTTTACAGACTAACACACTACCCCTCTGAAACTTAATATTTTGTAAACATTTATGTATTTAGCATGGTCTGAGTTCAGAATTCCCATGATACCTATTTTAAGAACCACAGCTTCATTCCTGCATCAGGGAATAGAACAGATTCACTTTGTTAGGTTAAATACCTAACTCTGGGTATCTGTACTAATTGAACTGTAAATATGTATAGCAACATTGGTAGCCTCTACTGAGCAAGAATGGTGTAGAGGCTTACTAGACATATTCATCTGCCCTTACTGTAGTCCACCTAAATTTTCACTACTGGTATACGAAGTATAATTTCTTTGGAATATTAGGCAGCAATAAGTAAAATTGCCATAGGCATATTTGGGGAAGGAAAGGAGGGTTTTCAAGATGCACTGGCAGTTTGGAGAAGGCTTCTTGAGCAAGAACAAATAGTGGAGGAAGCCAGTGGGGGGAGTGGGTAGTACAATCTACTTCAGAATGACTGCATCAGCCTGGTGAAAGCCAGTTTTGCATTGGTGGTTCAAGTTTAGATTTCTGTGAACAAACCATGATTCACCGAATATTCTCATAACTAGTAAGGACTCTTTTCTGTGTACTTGGCATTATAAAATGTCAAAAATTTGGTGATAAAGTAGCATGAACTACAGAAGAGGGACTATGAGAATTATTCAAATTGTAAACAGTAGCACTTTGTAAATACCTAAAAGAAACAGGGAGAGAAATGCAATCATAATGTCGTGAAATGCATAAGTCAATTATACAACTTAAAAGTAATCTGCTTCAGTGGATTGTCCCAATTGTTATCTATTCTGTATGCCTCTTTGAATATGATGGTTTTACAAGTGAAGCAATGTCTCTTTGGCTTTTCATCATTTTAGGCTCGAAGATATGTTCTTTGTTCTTTTATGGTAGATGTTTTGTCCTTATTTTTGTGCTTTGTATGACAGTATTCGTAACTCTATGGAGAGTAACATTTTAACAAATGAAATGGAAATTCATAATGCAGTCTAAAAGTAGGAAGCTATTCAAAATTTGCCAAGCCTAAGAGGGATATCTCAATCATCGTGTGCACATTTTTCATATTTACCAATGGACCATACATAGTTCACTATCTTTGTATAACAAGTAACACATAATTGGGGGTTGCATTTTTGTATGCTTTCAGTTTTTTAATAAATGAATAATTTTTTTAAAAAAATTAGTATGTTGTCACCTACTTTGATTGTGGAATGGGCTTTAATGTCTTAAAAGATATTATCTGATGAATGGCCTTAAGAAAAAATGTGAGTCTTTTCAGGATCTTCTATTTCAATTTTTAACTAACACATTTTTAAAAACATTCTTATTTAAGCTGTGACTCTGCACTATAGAAATCAATACAGTTTTACCATAGACGGAGTATCAGTGCCTTAATCCTCAGCCATTCTTTAAAAAAAAAAAAAAAAAAACGAATAAAAAGCATAACATTTATTTCCTTAAGTGTCAGGAAAAAAAATTTCTGTGGGGAAAAAAATTCAAAAAAATCTACTAATTAACATAATGAGTTGTATGATCTTTTGGCCCTAATAATAGTTCAAAAGCTGCACAATGTACCAAGTTGTTAAGTTTTTTGGTAGTTTCCCTCTTCAGTTAAAAACTTTTCTCATTTCTTTTGCAATTATATTTGTCACCTCTGTGATTCCATCATCTCTAAGAAAGGCATACATTGCAGTTTTGTTGTGGTAACCATGTGACAGAGGGGAGATTTGGCCAAATTTGAGTGAGTGGCATTCTGACCTGGTATATGAGGTGGAATGTTATTTCAAGCCAGGTAGTTCTCCTTATTGGTGAGGAACAGAAGCACACACAGCCAACTGTGTAGAGTCTGATCTCTGCTATGGGTAGTAGCTTCCAAAGGATGACCATGCTGAAATGAGCCACCATTAGGGAGAAGAGGCACAGGGGAGGCATGGCAGAAGGAAATGGCTGTAATTTCAGGCCCTATAGTGCAAATAGTTATTGCTTGACAATTTTGCTAAACCGTCAGTACTAAAGTCAAGTGCATGCTCTTTCTCAAGTTTCTGTGTGTTGTCTGGGTTTGTTTGTTTATGCGAGGTTTTGTTCTAACATGTCTTTCTGATTTTGTTTTTGTGGATTTTGATTTTCTTAATTGGCTATTGGTGTTTGTATTTATATAATAATTTAATGATGAGAAAATGTGAGATTATGTAAATACTTTAAAAAATAGAAGCACTCATTTATCAGTAATATTATTGCTAGAGGATGTCAGCATATAAACACATAATTACATGTACAAAATCCTAGGGATGTGAACAGGTAACTAGGATGTGAACACAGTAAATATCACACTTAATGCTTAAGGGTGATGCATACCAGATAACTGTTAACCAGAATCTGGGAGCAGCCCCATGGGGCTAGCACTATCACCCCTTCCCCCGCACACCCTCCCTGTACTGGAGCAAACTCCCTTCTCTCTCTCTCCCTCCCTCTTCTCTCCTCCTCCTCCCCGGGACTGCTCTAGCCAGGCTGAAGCAGATCCTGCCTGCTATGGTGGGGAAGAGGGGGGAGGGATGGGGATGCTAGGGATGTCAGTGTGTAGACAATTACATGATTAACCGATCAGCCTGAAATTATCTGAAATTATCAGCCTGAAATTATTTTAGCTGCAACTGTACCAGTATGCATGGGGAGCTGGCTCCACAGATTCTCTCCCTCCCTCCCTCCCTCCTCCATTACTGCCTCCTACAGAGGCAATGCGGGGAAGGGGGCAGGCAGGAGCCAGAGCTGGGGGGAGCTGGCTGTGCAGTGCCAGCTGCCTCCCCCCACCTCTGCTGCTACCTCTATCAGACACCTAACATTCCTATTGAGCACTAAGTTTAACCAATTGAACAAGATGTTATATCTCTACAAAATAAGGATCTGAAAGTGTTACAAGCTCATTGGTAAACGTGCATGGTTACACGCTGTTCCCGTTCCCCCACACTGCTGCCTCTTTTAAGCTGGCTCCTCATGTGTACTAGCTCCCGTGGAGCCACCTGCCTCCCTGCGCTGCTGCCTCTGATAGAGGCAAAAGCACGGGCCAGCAAGCAGGAGCCGCCTCCTCCCTTCGTATTTCAGCGATTACACAGTCATATAATTAAATGCATTTTAACATCCCTCCAATAAAATACATAGAACTTTGCCTTCAAAGTACGTATCCCTTAGGCCCTCCACCATAGTCATTTAAACACTTTCTTCATCTGTTTTACTTTGTTTATTGTATGGAGGTACAACTCCAGATAGTGCCATTTATGGAGCTTATTGACAACAAAAGGTTCTCATTTTTAAAAAATTACAATACACTTGTGACAAGACAGCTCTGTTGAACCTGCAGATTTTTTCTCCGCTCCATAAATATCTAAATTTATAATGGTAAGTGAAACTTGTTTTAAGGCTCTAATGAAACTAGTGAAAGTTGTCAGGTGCATCATGAGGATCACATCTGTACTACAGCTACCCCTTTATAGATTTTTGCTCTTCAGTGAAATGAGCAGGGCAGCTAAACTCAATGGGTATATCTTTATCTACAAAACATATAATTTATAATTCCAAATTTTTATTGTTCTTCATTGCCTTGGACCAGAATATTTCATGGAATGTGGCTATATATTAGGCACTCCATTTGTAATAACTTCAACCCGCAAACACATTTGAATCTCTCTTCAGCAGCTTGGCATATTCTCTGCATTATTTTTAATTATAGCAGTTTCATTTGCTCTTCTAGTGAAAGGTTGAGACTACATATGGTTTATTAACCCCTCATATGATGTATTATGTAGACCTAAGGTTAGGGATGTAAAAATTCGGTTTGGTTAGTTAACCAATTAAATGTTAAGTTTAACTGGTTAACTGATTTAAACAGGAGTGGGCTAGCTGGAATGGCCCCCTGCCGTGGGTAGTGGCTGCTCCATCCCAGCTGTTTCCTGACTATTGTGGGTCTGTCTGCTCCAGCCCCGGGGTCCCAGTGGTGCTGGATTAGCCCTCTGCCCATGGCCCATGGGCAGCAGGAGAGCTGCTCACCTGGTACTGGTTAACAGTTACCCATCAACATCCATATCTAAGGTATGCAAAAAGTAATAAATTCATTTTTCTACTTGCCTAGCAGCTAAAAACTTGATTGTTGCATAGATTTTTAGAGCAGTGTTATCCAAAGAGATGTATAAGTTCAGTAATAGAAAATGTTTGCTTCTGTGACATTTCTTCATAAACTTGCTGTTAGATCTATAGTTAATACATTTGGTTATTTTTCTGTTTCAACTGCGATGCTTGTTTATATGTTTTTTAAATATGAGTATAATCTAAGGCAAAGACATGTCAAATTTCCTAGTTGTATAATCTTGATCATCTGCTGTTTAGAATATCAACTATAGGGTAATGAGAGGCTAGGTAGTAGGCCCTATTTTCTCTGGAAATATTTTTAAATAAATATCCAAACTGTGATCTGTGTTGCCTTAAAATATACCCAGGGTTAGCCCTTTCTCTACAACTGCAGAATAAAAACAAAGTTGGTAAAATGTGGGTTTATTGATGATGAACAAAAATTTGCTGCTTGAGTTAATCTGTTAAGGAGAAAGACAAATTGAGTATATATCATGGTTGTGTACATTAATTTGTAGTGAATGAGAATTGGTATGTGTAGCGGATCTCGGGTGCGAGCACCGCTCCCCTGCCTTCCCCCGGCCGGGGGACGGAGGGGGGGCTCCGTGAACCCACCGCCTTCTATGTGTGCGCTGTCTCCTTAAGGAGGGTCTGACCGCAGTGGGATCATTGGGTGTGACCACCCCTCTGCCCTGGCCGGCAGAGGGGGTTCAGCGGACCCTCCACCACGTTGCCCCTAGCGGGGCTGGAAGTTTAGCCCGACCGCAGGCTTCAGGGTCCTTGTCCCCTTCCCGCCTCTTCCACAGGTGGCTGTGCACTCGCAGGGCTGAGCGTGAGCACCGTCCTCACACTGCCCCTGCAACGGGGGGTGGTTGGGTCGCCTGGGGTGTCTCAGGCGTGAGGGGGGATGTGGGGGACCCGGGCCCTCCCTCTCCTCCGGGTCCCAGCCCAGGGCCCTAAGTGGAGTGGTGCGTCAACGAGCCACCCACCACGGCAGACAGGGCAGTAGCCCTAAACTCGCCTGCCCACGGGCGCCAGAACTGCCCTGCCCTGGGCTCCTTCCACTCCCCGCCTCCGGGCCCCCCCAGTGGGACGCCCGCCGGGTCACTCACCCCGCCGGAGCCGCCGGGTCCGCCCCACCACGATCCGGAGTCCGCTGGCGCTGTCCTTCTTCGCCCGGGGGGCAAGAGGCTTGGTGCCCCGGGAAGCCAGTGTGGCCGCCTCTCCGTCCTCCTCCCGCCAGCGCCCCCCGGCCGCTCTTCACGGCGCCCGGGGAGTGACGTCAGGGGGGTTGGCTCCTCCTCCCTCCCGCCTTCCCTGTCCGGCTTGCTCAGGTGCACGCCTGGGGCTCCGCCCCTCCCTGCGGGTCGTCCCCCTCCGCCAGGATGCTTCTCTGCGGATTGGGTCAAGCCCTGTCTCTCCGCTGGCCGGGCGCTGCCCGCTCGGATCGGCCCCGCCGTTTCCGGCCGCGGCGCCCTTTCCCTTACCCGGGGCAACCCTCCCCCCGGGGCCAGTGCGGACCCCGGCGGGTCCGTCACAGTATGTAAATTAGATATACCCATCAATCTCTATTAAATGGCCAGGACTGCAGTATGTATTAAGTTTGGATATCACATTTAAAACTTGTTTTATGTTAGATGTTTTCTGCACATATATTTAATTTAATTTAAGCTGTATTTAATAGTAACACGCTGTTCATTACATTGTTGAATGGTGTGTTACTATGGTATTATGCAGAGCTTATGTTTTTTAGGTTCATATATATTAGATTTGGGATTTCTTCTTAGCAGTTATGATTGGAAAGGTGATTATTTAAAATTCCCTAATTTTTCAAGGTTATTTAAATAATATAGATTGAACCTCTTTTGTCCAGCATCCTTGGAACCTGACCGGTGCTAAACCAGAAAATTTGCCAAATCATAAGAAGCCAAGATTTCCAGCACTTCCACTGCTCACTGGGCTCTTAGAAGACATTTAGGGGTAAATTAGAGTAAAATACCAGCACAGAACACAGAGAGCCAGGTCTGGTGTCTGTAAACAATCTCTATGGGATTGTGGGAAACTTGGCCACACCCATGATAAATGGACATCTGGCTAACTAAAATCATGCTGGACCACAGATGTTGCTGGACTAGAGAGGTTCAGCCTGTACATAATTTGTATCAAATGTTTCTGATCAGACTTCATACACCAGTAAGCATTCTACAGAGGTACGCAAATATTAAATTTTAAAAAATCCCACTTTTAATCACTATTATGCTAGTGTAATTCCATTAACTTCAGTGTCTTTTCACTGATAGATGAACAGTGATAACTGTTCTGGAGATTCAAGTCCATAGTGTGCATAAGTGCATGTATATGAAAGACTTTAAGGATTACTGTTCTTTGTTTGGAAAAATGGCTAAAGAAATTCTCTTTGAAAATGCAGGAGTTCTTGTCTAGAAGGAAGCTGCATTAAATAGCATACTCATGCTCTTCTTGATACAATAAAAGCCACGTTTAAGATCTGGTGGCAAATTACATTAGCAGCTGTTTCTTTCAGTTGAACTTCATATCTTGTTTGAGTTGTGAATGCTTTTAACTGCTGACAGAATTTCTCCACTATCGCAAATGTATAAAGCTCACACAAGACTGTCAGAAGAAGCTCAGCAGAAAGGGTGCTGCTTTAACATTCTATTTGAAAATTAACTCACCTGAAAAGTACTTTTAGGTTTTACCTGATATATGTCATTTGCTTCATTTTTTTTAACATGAGGAGCTACTTAACGTAGATTGGCTTTTCAGGTTTAGAATTAAGTTTGTATGTACATTTTTTTGCCCCCAGGATACATTGTCTTTTTCAAAAGCTAAATTTAAATTACGTGTCAGGATTCTCTTGCTCTGGGGAATGTTTGGTTCACAGCTTTTTTGCCCAACCGTCACTGCTTTGATAAATCATCAAACAACTTACTCTGTTTTCATTCAGTGAAATGAGTTGGTGTTCTTGATTGACTATTTAATCTATGGATACCTACCTCACACAAGCCACCAAATCATGGGACATCTGAGGCAACAATGGTGATCATAAATAAGTGGTGTCCCTGGACAGAGAGGAAGGTAATAAACCTCTTTGAGGAACCACATGACTGGGAAAACAATAGATTGTCAGCCAGAAACTTGGAGTTCTTAATTTCAGAAAAGCCAGGTGGTATGGTGCCACTAATCAGAGAAAAGAGTGAGAAGGCTTTGATCTGGACACTGTAACATGTTAAATTAATTTAAGCAATGCTAGCGAGAGGGCCATTTTGGAATAATAACATCATGGTATTTAATACTATAACACACTCATTCACATCCTGTTTAATTACAGTTAGTCTTAGTTGCTTCGTCCTTTTGGCATCTGCTTTCTCACTCAAGCTCTTACTTAAAATTATGATACAGCATTCTGATAATGCCTTTATGAAGTATGTTACAGCACTGGAAATTATAATGTATTTTAAAAACATCAAGGGGAGTGAGAAGCAGCCCATTATTGTCAGACCAGGGGAGCTATCTCATAAACACAATTTACAAGCAAGATAAACGACATTTGTATGAAATAATAAAAGATTCCATAACAGTGTTATTTGCCTGATAGCATCAAGGTGAATCAGATAGCTTAAGTGTTAAAAACTATATACACAGGTCAGTTAAACATTTATTTTTTACATATACATTTTTGGTAATTGGGAGTTGCACAGTTTTATAGTATCCATTATTAAGGGTAATAAAAAAAAGGAGTAAGCCACTTTCAGTGATTGCTCTTTTTCTCAGGTTTTCTTCAATTTTCAGCTTCTGTTAGTTTCTTAAAGGGTTTTTTTTTTTTTCCTTTTTCATCCCTCCTTTTAGAAAGGCATTTTGTACCTTGGGTGTGTCTAGACTACATCCCTTTTTCGAGAAAGGGATGTAAATTGGCACGTTGATATTGCAAATGAAGCCGGGATTTGAATTTCCCGCGCTTCATTTGCAGAATGGCGGCCACTGCTTTTTTCGAAATGGGGCTTTTTCGGGGAAAAAACGGCAGTTTAGATGGGGATCTTTCGAAAGTAAAACCTTTTTTCCAAAAAGCCTGTAAACCTCATTTTTTGAGTAGTACAGGAACTTTAGAAAAAGGGTTTTATTTTTGAAAGATCCCTATCTAAACTGCCAGGTTTTGTTTTGTTTTTATTCAAAAAAGCCCTGTTTTGAAAAAAAACCGGTGGCCGCCATTCTGCAAATGAAATGTGGGAAATTCAAATCCTGGCTTCATTTGCAATATTGATGTGCCTAATTTACATCCCTTTCTCGAAAAAGAGATGTAGGCTAGACATACCCATTATGATGTTAACCCTTCTTTGCTGCCCTGTATTTTTGAGGAGGGTTTTTTTGTTTTGTTTTGTTTTGTTTAATCTGGGATTAAAACTACCTACCTAAAAGCCACTTTCACCTACTACCTTGGAAGAAACAGTTGGTTTTGTTTAACACAGACAGCAATTTTCATGCACTCCCACAGCTTATAAAGCACTGTTGCTTATTGATTTGGTGCTTTGGAGAGCTTAGAGACAAACCTTGGGAAGTTGAAATGAAGAGAGGTGACATGGCAGGAGAGAGAGAAGCTAGGGAGTCTATTACATAATTGGTAATGTTAAGAAAGAAAACTGGGATGTTGCACTTGCTGATGCGTGAAACATTTTCAGAGAATAAAAATAGGCCATCAGATTCAGTTGGACACCTTAAATCTCAGAGATAAAAAGCTGTCTGAAGTAGAACATGAATTGTAATGTTACCTTTATTTGAAATTGGATGCCTAGTAATCATCCTGAAGTAAGAGGGGCAGTCTCATTTAGTTCAAGTGTTGATGCTGTTGATTCTATGGTCTTTGAAGCATGCTGCCACCATACAGCTTTATTACCTCTTTTGCGGGGGGAGAAGGGGTAAATATTGTAAAATAGCTATTGTCAGTTAAAGCTCAGAGAGGAAATGTGACTTTATCATAATACATAATATGAAACATCTTTCACTTATCCAAATGTCTTCGGGTATTGACATGACATAATTACAGTAGAGAAAGGGGGAGAGCAAAAAATATTACCAATTTCTGATTTGCTTATTCTGAGTTTTAATATATTAGTTGCTATTCAAGTCACAGCAGGTATCCCAGTATCAAAAGGAAGAAGTGTCAGATTAGGCAGAATGGAAATTAAGGAGAGATTAATCTGATTTTTCCAGTTGCCTTGAACCATCAGTTTGAGGAGTGACAACATTTGAAATAGGGAGCATTCTACATTGCCTCACTTGGTTTGTTCTCACTAAGCCATTTCAGCAGAATTCTCCAAGGCAGAAAATGATAAATTGACATTTTCTTGTGTGTGCATTGTTTAATTGACTGCAGTCTAAATAATTAATTTAGCGTGAATTCAGCAATGGCCCTTTTGATCTTTACGTTAAAGGTATCTCTGTGGTCACAACAATTTTTATACAAAATATTTTACTTTACAGAAGAAGTGATTTATAACAGTATTTTTCCTTTGTTTTGCTTTTTGTCTGACATTACAGTCAAACTAGTACAGTATTGAATGAAAGGTTGCTTAGTTGCATTAAAACTGAATAGTGAATGTGTATCACCTTAGTCCATCCTGGACTTCACTGCACTTCCGGTTATCCACATTTGCTGTCTTTATCTGTCAACGGTCCTTCTCCCCAATCTTCCATTTAATGCTGAAGTGGTTGATGTCATTCAGAACTGTTTGTTTCCATGTTTCTCAGGATCTTCCTCTTTTGCATTTTCTGATAGCTTTCTTTGATAGGATAATAAGCCTTTTGTGGATAAGAGGGAAGTGGAAGCTGTAGTATACCTAGACTTTATTAAAGCATTTGATACAGTCTTGCATGTCCATCTTATCGATAAACTAGGGAAATACCATGTAGATGGGACTACTTTAAGGTGGGTGCATTATTGATTGGGTAATTGTTCTCAGAGAGTAGTTATCAGTGGTTTGCAGACATGCTGGAAGGACATAAGTGGGGTTCTACAGGAATCAGTTTGGGGATTGGTTTTGTTCAATATCTTCATCAACAGTGTAGGTAATTACATAGAGAATGCTTTGGAGGATAAGGTCATAATTCAAAATGATCTGGACAAAGTGGGGAAATGGTCTGAGGTAAATAGGATGAAGCTCAATAATAACAAATGCTGAGTACTCGCTTAGGGAGGAACAATCAGTTTTTCACGTACAAAATGGGAATTTGACTGTCTAGGAATGAGTACTGCAGAAAGGGATCTAGGGATCATAGTAATCCACAAGCTAAATATGAGTCAACAGTGTGACACTTGCAAAAAAAATACATCATTCTGGGATGCATTAACAAGATTGTTGTGAGCAAGACACAAGAAGTAATTCTTCCTCTCTGCTCTACGTTGATTAGGCCACAACTAAAGTGTTGTGTCCCGTTCTGGGTGCTACATTTCAGGAAAGATGTGGATAAATTGGAGAAGGTCCAGAGAAGAGTAACAAAAATGATTAAAGGTCTAGAAAATAAGACCTATGAGGGAAGACTAAAACAACTGGGTTTGTTTGGTTTGGAAAAGAGAAGACCGAGAGGGGATGTGATAGGAGCTTTCAAGTACATAAAAAGGTGCAACAAGGAGGAGGGAGAAAAATTGTTTTCTTAGACCTCTAGTGATAGGACAAGAAGCAATGGGCTTAAACTGCAGCAAGTGATGTTTAATTTGGACATTAAGAAAAACTTCCTAACTGTCAAGGCGGTTAAGCACTGAAATAAATTGTCTAGAGAGATTGTGGAATCTCCATCATTGGAGGTATTTAAGAGCAGGTTAGATAAACATCTGTAAGGATGATCTAGATGGTCAGTGGTCCTGCCATGAGGTCAGGGGACTGGAATTGATGACCTCATGAGGTCCCTTCCAGTTCTAGTATTTTATGATTCTTTAATACTCTTCTCAGATATTTGTGATGAAATGCATCCCACTTTTATGTATCTTTTTAGTTAATTGCCATATCTCACTATTATATGTTGAGATGGTGATGACAATTTTTACACAGATTCATCTTAAGAGAAATGTTTTTGAATTGTCAGATGTTTTTGAATCTTCCAAATGCAGTGTTTGTGTTCCTTATTCTTCTTCTACTTTCCTCAGGACTGGTACCATCTTGGCCGATGGTTCTTCCAAGATGTTTTAAAGTTGCCGACCTTCTCCAGTTTCTTTTCTTTCGTTTTGATTTCTCTCCCTCTAGTCCTCATTAACATGATTTCATATTTCTTTGCACTGAATCTCAGCACTATCTTCCTCATTATTTCTTTTACTTGGTTTGTGCATTTTTGTAGTCTGTTGGCTTCTTCATTGGTAAGAATGATGTTGTCAGCAAAATCTAGATCAAATAGCTTTGAACTATTTCATTTTTGGTCATATATATCACTGTTGTATTGTTTTATTGTTTTAATCCATAGTCAATGACTAGAGTGAACAGAGAAGGAGACAGGACGCATCCCTGCCTTACACCTGTGTTGATGCTAAATGGTTTGCTCAGTCCATTTTCTATTTTAATGCAACACTTTGAGTTGACATAGAATGCCTTTTGTAATGTTGATTAATTTTGTTGTAATTTCGTATTGTTCCACAGTTTTCCAGATCATTTTGTTGTTGTTGTTGTTGTTTACCCTATTGAATGCCTTTTAAACACCCACAAAAGGGATGCCAAAAGTGCTTTAGAATTCAAATAATCCATCTCAGGATAAAAATATCATCTGTGTGTGATCTCCTTTGTTTAAATCCATATTGTTGTTCACACTGGATACTATCCATCTTTCCTTTCGTTCTGTTCAGGAGAATTATTGTTAATACTTTTCCTATGATATAAGTATTATTCTCCTCCAATTTGAGTGATTGCTTAGATCAGAAGCTTCAGGGGGGTAGACAAGTTAGTCTGTACAGAAAAAAAAACAACAAATGGTCTGGTAGCACTTTATAGACTAACAAAACATGTAGATGTTATCATGAGCTTTTGTGGGCACAGCCCACTTCTTCAGATGACCAGAGTTCTGAGTTTAGGATGTGCAGACCCAAAATAAATAGGAGAGAAAGGGGTGGGGGAAGGGAAAAAAAGTAGGGGGGTGGGAGACAGGGAGCTAGAAGGACAGTAAGTGTCTGAAGATTGGGTAGTTAAAACGAAGCAGATAAGAATCAAAGTCAGTTGATAGTATCCTTCCTGACATAGGAGTCTACACAAAGAGCTGTTTTGCACCTTCAGCAACTACTAAGTTGGTAGTCCCCACTGCTATATATATTGGACAAACTGGACAGTCTCTGCGGGAAAGAATCAATGGACACAAATCAGATATAGTAAAGGAAACATATAGAAACCTATTGGGGAACACTTTAGTCTTCCTAATCACTGTTTAAAAGATCTTCAAGTGGCTGTCTTATCACAAACCAGTTCTACTAGCAAGATATACAGAGAAACATTAGAATTAGAGTTCATCCACAAATTCAATTCACATGCTAATGGACTCAATCGTGATGAAGGATGGTTGGGGCACTATCAACTTAATAGTCGTTGAAGGTGCAAACAGCTCTTTGTATAGAGTCCTATGTCAGGAAGGATACTATCAATTGACTTAGATTCTTATCTGGTCATGTTTTGTTAATTTATAAAGTGCTACCAGACCATTTGTTGCTTAGATCACCTTTCTTTAGTAATTTGATTGATATGAAGAGTCCATTCTTCTAGTCCTTTCTCCTCTCTGTCCATATTTATTTACACAATGAATAGATGACTGGTTCCATGTCTTTGCCTCCATGTTTAAATATCTCTATATGAATGCCATCCAAACCAGGTGCTTTGTTGTCTTTAAGCTTTTCTGAAGTGCTTCTTAAACTACTTCGATTTTTACCTCAGATACATCTGTATTTAGATCTGATGGTTTATCATTGTTACATTCCAGTCTTGTAATTGGTTCTGCTTGTTTTAGCACTTATTTGAAGTGTTCCGCCAATCTATTTTCTTTTTCCTATTCCTTCTGTGTTTTCAGAATTTCTCCTTGTTTCCCTTTCACTGAGACATTTCTAAATTTTGATCCAGCGTTTCAGGATTATGTAGACTATTCTTTGAATGTATATAGAAATTACTTTTTTAGAGTAAAATTATCCAGTTTGTCCTTTTGAACAGTAGACCTAAACAGAGAAGAACCTATTTATTTGATACTACCAGATTCTTCAGAGCCATCATTAATCTTTTAAAACCAGGACTATAATCTTCAAAATTGTGCATAGATTAGGAATGTTAACAAATGTTTATTTTTGTAAATGTGTAACCACTAAAATTTTAAGACATTACATGTGTACATGCAAGGAAGGAGGCTGGAACCGGTGCTCCTGCCTGCCCCACTCTGCTGTCTCTGTGTCAGAGGCAGTAGTACAGAGTGGGGGAGAGAGGGCTGCATGTAACAGTGAGGTTAACCATATACATGAGTACACATTTACATCCCTAGTGTGGATTAGGGATTTACAAGCCTGTTTGCATGTGAGAATGAAGGACTATATTGGCTTGTGTTAAGCTCTGGGAGAAGCATGAGTACATTTTGTAAAATTTCAACCTTACCTCTCCAGACTGTTTTATGTAATGTTTCCATAGCATTTGAAAATGTAAATTGTTGAGGGGTTTATATTTTGGTAGCTCTTATGGCGTTAGTAGCTAATGATCTTGTTTTTGTTTGTATTAGAGTGCCTAGGGATTTTGATAGGTGTCTCCCTTTTATAATAACTCAAAAGAAATATTTAGTACAATAAGTACTCATTTGTAATCCAACTTTTGATAGACTCCTCCACTATTCCTTCCCTAAGGTCTATAAAGTACAAATAGCAAAACAATTATACAGAGATGCTAAGTGACTTTTTCAAGTCTGCACTGCAATTTAATTGACAGTCCCAGGATTAGACACCAATACCTCTCTCCTAGCCCTCTGCTCAATGTAATTGATTTCTAATATGCATATCTATGAGCTCTAACTGATTTCTTCACATTGAAAATTTGCATAATCTTTGCTGAAAACTGAAAGCCATGTTAATGTTGATTTATTTCTGATTTCAGGCTGTCAGTAACATGCCATGTCCTTTGTTGACTGGAGTCAGAACTTTCCCAGCCTTAGAAGTTAAATCATCAGAAAGGTCTTCAAGCCAAAGCAAAGATCCTCCCAGAGATGAAGAAAAGGAAAAGAAAAAAAAGAAACACAAGAAAAGATCTAGGACAAGATCTCGGTCACCTTCCAAATATCATTCATCATCTAAGTCCAGGTCTAGATCACATTCAAAAGCAAAGCATTCACTTCCCACTGCCTATAGAACTGTCAGGCACTCAAGGTGGGTTTAGAAATGGAAAGTATGCTTTACTATTCTATTTGAGTTAGTGTTTAATTTATCTCTGTACCTTTTTCTTTATTCATTAGAAAGAAAATCAACTTGTATAGTACAGATAAGAGTACTGGAAAATGTTCAGTAAATACAAAGTCTTTATTTGAGAATCTTCAGAAAGATGTAAAGCAAGATAGTTGCTACTCAATTGTAGAATGAATCTACTAATTAGTTCTCCAACTGGTCCATGTAATGCTTGTTGACAGCCTGTGGTTGTGATAATTCTTTGTTTCCAGCTACTTCATTTCAAAGAAGAACTTGGACACCTGTAAAATAGCTGAGAACAAAGAGAGCCAGTTGGGAGGGGAGTAGCAGTTACATAGCAGAGGAAGAAGAAAGTGCTCTTTTCCTTGAATAGCCTGCAGGACAAACTGCAAGCATGTCACAAGCTCCTAATGGGACTGTACCTGGTACTGGGATAGAGAAGTAGCGCAGAAGGGAATAAAGATATGGTGTAATTTCCAGGTCAGCAGTGGAAGAAGAGGACCAGGTAGTTGAACAGCACACACAGTAGAGTAAAGAACAAAGTCAAGCAGTTCCATAGCATGTGTCAAGATGAGATGAAAGACCAGTGTGGGATAAGAGAAAGACCGAGAGAGAAATAGAATAGATTGGAAAGGAAGACAAGAAAATAGTGTGATTAACTTTGTTTTAAAAGCACTTATAATCAGTTAAAAGTACAGAAATGCATTCCTGTTCTATTACCACGTAAGCAAATGAGGACGTCAACACAGGACATTTGTGAAATTGCAAATGGGAGAGGTGGTGTCCATGAGACACTTGAAATATGGTCCACGCTGTGAAGAAGTCCAAAAACCCTTTTAGTAACTTTTGAGTTCTTTGGGTGTGTTTTCATGCAGATTCTACTCTCAGGGCTCATCTGGACTATGGGAAACAGTTGAAAGAGGATATGCAAATTCCACGGAAATTTGCATATCTTCTTCCGATCACACTTTTGAAAACGGAGCTTTTGAAAGTGAAAGTAGTTGAGATGCAGCTTTTTTGGCCAACCTCCCCCCTTGTCGAAAAGCCAAGTAAACCTCTTTTTTGAGGAAGAGTGGCCGTTCGACCGGGGGGAAGGGAGGGTCGCCGAAAAAGCTGCGTCTTAACTACTCTCACTTTTGAAAGTGCGATCGGAAGAAGATATGCAAATTCCTGCAGGATTTGCATATCTTCTTTCGACCATTCCCCTAAGGGCTCGTAGTCTTGATGAGCCCTTAGTGTTTATGCATCCAGTGCACTTCATTGGATTCTTTTGGCTAGTTTTGTCCTTTGGGGGCATGCCTGCAACCTAATGCTGTGTCCTTTCGACTCATTCATCTGAGGGTATTAAAAGCAGAGCAGGCCCAACAACCTCTCAGAACCTTCTTACTGCCTATGGTTGTAAGGTGGAATCCTTGGCAACACTTCTTAGTATGCAGTTCACCTTAGATTTAGGATTGTGTTAGTCTCCCATTGTGCTGTTATCTCCCTACTTTCTGGGGTTCTCAATTCTGTTATAGAAAGCTAGTGTCTTCTACTGTATTTAGAAACAAGTCATCTCACTGAAGAAACAAATTTAGCTTCCATAGACAACTCAGCTCCAGCCATGGATGCAGCAGAGTCAAGAGGAAGAGAATGGAAAAGAACAGCAATCTGAGCAGAAGCATCAATTCCAAATGTCTTCCTTTGCTCTTCACAAATGAATTCAGAACTCTCTAGAACTTCATAAAAAGGACAGTTGACACTTTGCATATCTCCTCAGAGGCTATACAGGAGAAGTAGAATAAATTATGTAATGGTTTCTGAAGTGTAAATCCAGAGAGATTAGGCAGGCCAATCAATCTGTGGGAATCCACCACAGAGTCCATGACAAAGATGGAAGCTGCTACCTCCCAAAAAGTAGACAGAACATGTTGGATCCTTGCTAAGGAGGTTGAATACTTTTACAGATATCTCATGTCTGTCTATCTGGAGGTAGACACTTATAAAAGGGGATAAAAGAGCAAGTCTGCAACTTCTGAGGCAGACCCCAGAAGACTAAGATTTTTTTTCATTAAAAGCTGCATTTTGTCTGCAAACCTAGAAAAGAGGGTAGCAAAATGCCATGTGGTACCCTCAAAATATGATTTTTAATTGATACGAGTGATCCAATATGGTGGATTAATTATCCATTAAGAACCATGAGGAATTAAAATATTATGACTGAGAGCCACCTAGCAGCCAAACATCTCTGCAGACTGTACTGGATGCAACTGTCACTCACCTGAACATTGGTCACTGCAGCTGCTATGAGGAGATTGTCATGGCTCATGTCATCAGGAACCTGCAAAGAGGTCTGGGCAGTAGTTAAGGACCTCTCCATATGAGAAAGTCTAGACACATTTTCTAAGTGTCAGCAGGTTAGAGCAAGAGGATACACAATCCATCAGTTGACAACACACTAGATTTAGATGCAAAGCTTTAAGGGGCTTTGATTCATCTATAAAGGCCTCTGGGAGTCTGATTCATCTGCTAATGGTGTATTCCCAGTGTCTCTTATTGTCAGAGAAGAACAACTCTTGGGAAGGCTCATCCTCAATCTCTGACACAACCATTTTATCTATTCTATTCAGGTCTCTCAGAACAATGGTCACATCCTGCACCCACATCCCAGCATCTTGTAACTAGACAGATACTGATTAGGTGAATCCCGTAAATAGGGCCCTACAATATTCCTTGCCATTAAAAATGCATCAAAGACTGACTGCTGGTCTCCCTCATGAAATCTGGTATTTTCTGTACTTTTACTCTAAAAAGTACCCCAAACTATAGGGTGAAATTATACAAAAGTATACAGCGTTTCTAGAACTGGGGGGACCTGACCCCAAAAGGGGGTTGCAGGGCTATTGTAAGTGGGATCACGGTACTGCCACCCATACTTCTGTGCTGCTGCTAGAGGCAGCACTAACTTTAGAGCTGGGCACCTGCCCAGGAGGTGCTACTCTCCAGCCACCCAGGAGACAGTATGTTACATTTTTTATGTGTTTGTAGTTTCCCATTTTAAAATGTATATGTTTTGTTACAACCGTGACATTTAAGATTGAAATATCTGAAACTGTATAATTCAAGATTTTAAAAATTCCATGACTGTAAAATTTACAAAAATTTAAAATGAATTTGGTTGAGTCCTACCCATAAAACAAAGCTCTTCTGCTCAGTTCAGAACATTGTGTTCCAGAGCAGGAAACCTTCAACTAGACTTTCTGCAGCGCTGACTGGTGAAGATTTTCTATCTGGGCATCTTAGCATCAACTTTTTGTCTGCACAGTGCCAGTGTCAGTTTTGGACTATTATCCTGAAGTAGTCTGGATTCTCCATCTATTCAATGAGAGTCCATCTGGCAGCAGTATCTATAAATCTCTGATCAGGTCCATACCATATCTTCTCACATTACAGTGACAAAATTCCTGAAGTGTCTCATTCATGTCTTTCCACCAACTCAATAGCCCCTCATCCTTGGAACCAAAAGCTGGTGGGGTTGTGTACTCTCTTCCCCCTTCCCCCGCTGTCTTCTCTTTTGTAGCCAGGGTAAGGAAGTAAAGCTAGGGGGGTAAGGAGATTTCACAAGGAGATGGTTACTCTTAGACCTTACCCTAAGCTTCTGCTCAGGATGGTCTTGGAATTCCACATACATGTATTTGTTCATCTTCTGGTATTCTGCCCTGTTTGAAGCAAAGCTTTACATGCTTGATGTAGTGATACCATTATTTTTTTTATTCAGATAGCAGTAAAAAATTTAGTAATACCATTAGCTTTGTGCTGCATTTGGTGGCAGGCAAAGGGAAATCTGTATCCACCACGCTTAGTAAACTGGATCTTGGACTGTGTAATAATTTATCACAAGTTATCAGAAAAAAGCCCCAGGCCATATTAGAGCTCATTCCACAAGGGCTTAGCTGTTTGTTTGGGTAACATCCATACCAGAAGTGTGTAGAACAGAAGAAAGGAACTTAATCCACACATTTAGTACTCATTCCCTAATACTAACCTCCCAACTAGATGTCAATTTCAGTAGCTCTGTCCTGCATCATGTTTCAGGATGGACTTCACAGACCCACTGCCAAGCAAATAGACAACTACTTGTTAGGCATCAACTGTGGTATCTGTGTAGACAATCACTTGAAAGAAAAAGGGCACTTATTCACCCTGCAATAATTGGTTCTTTGAAATGTTTAATCCACGTGGGTCCCCTTGACTCACCCTTCTTCCCTGCTACTCTGAAGACCTACTCATATAGGAATTAGTATAGGTGAAGGAACCATGAGAGTCGGGCCCACTACATCTTTATAATTTTGGGAGAGGACACTAAGGATGCAGAAGTAGCCCCAGCAAACATGGAAGAATCTTATCTCACATGAATGGGTCTCAAAACAGTGTTTTGCTGTCTCATGTGTATTTTGTAATATTAATAGTAGGGTTTTACATGTTGTCTATGTTCCTATGTAAATACACATATGAATTTACATAAGTTCCACTTTCCAAATGTGACTCTGAACAGACCTTTGCTCTCTTTCTTTGTCACTTTCAGGCTAATGTAAACATCAGATTTATTTTTCCAGGCTTGCTTACTTTCAAAGAGGAATTCATTTATCTTTATAGAGGTTTTAGTAAGATATAATTTTTTTTAAATCTTCTGAATACAATGTCTTCTCTGTCTCCGACAAATTCTAGACAGAAAAGGATTAATTGAAAGACAAGAATCCTTTAAGTAGTCATTGCTACATTTTTCCATTTTTTTAAAGTTTAGAACACTCTGGCATTAGAATTTTATAAATGTGTTGAATATGGTTGGTACTTGTCACCTTCATAAAATCTTTTTTATAAAAATAGCTCCCATAACAGTATTTGACAGGCTTTGCATGCATGACACTGCAATGTTGAAACAAAAGCATAATGGTAATTGTGTGTTTTTAGATGCTGTGATCACAATACTTTGAGAGTAGACAGTGTGTTAGATATACAGGGGAAAAAAACTGTCTACTCTGGGTCTCTGTACCCTAGATGTAACTTTAAATGTATACTAACAATAATAATCCCTACCACAGAAAGCAGTAACCAGTCAGAAATGGCAATCCAAACCAGACCCTTCAAAGGGCCTTCATGCTCATCACTCCCCCCAAAATCTAGGGTCTTGTGTCATGTTAAATGCCTGTATCTACAATTTCCTAGTATTCAAACAATGGCAAATCATTATCAATGCAAGCCTATAAAGATAATGATGACATGACTATACTGGTAAAACAGTTTAGCCAAAAATTTCTCAAGACGATATTATAATGTATAGGATTACGAATCTGTGGAGACTTTCCAGTGTCAGATCGTTAAAGATGAGCTTTTCGATACCAATATGAAATGAAAGCATTCTAAATTGAAGTAATTCAGGGTCTGTGACCTAATACAAAAGCAAGTTTAACACCTTTGCAACTAAATTGGTAGATAAATATCATCATAGAGAGAACGCTTATTAAGTTTGCTGATTATACCAAGCTGGGAGGGGTTGCAACTGCTTTGGAGGACAGGGTCATAATTCAAAATTATCTGGTCGAATTGGAGAAATGGTCTGAGGTAAACAGGATGAAGTTTAATAAGGGCAATTGCAAAGTGCTCCACTTAGGAAGGAACAATCAGTTTAACACAAACAGAATGGCAAACGACTGTCTAGGTAGGAGTACGGCAGAAAGGGATCTAGGGGTTATAGTGGACCACAAGGTAAATATGAGTCAACAGTGTGATGCTGTTGCAAAAAAATCAAACATGATTCTAGGATGCATTAACAGGTGTGTTGTGAGCAAGACACGAGAAGTCATTCTTCTGCTCTACTTTGCGCTGATTAGGCCTCAGTTGGAGTAGTGTGTCCAATTCTGGGCACCACATTTCAAGAAAGATGTGGAGAAATTGGAGAGGGTCCAGAGAAGAGCAAGAATGATTAAAGGTCTAGAGAACATGACCTATGAAGGAAGGCTGAAAGAATTGGGTTTGTTTAGTTTGGAGAAGAGAAGATTGAGAGGGGACATGATAGCAGTTTTCAGGTATCTAAAAGGGTGTCACAAGGAGGGAGAAAAATTGTTCTTCTCTGGCCTCTGAGGATAGAACAAGAAGCAATGGGATTAAACTGCAGCAAGGGAGGTTTAGGTCGGACATTAGGAAAAAGTTTCTGTCAGGGTGGTTAAACACTGGAATACATTGCTTAGGGAGGTTTTGGAATCTCCATCTCTGGAGATATTTAAGAGTAGGTTAGATAAATGTCTATCAGGGATGGTCTAGACAGTACTGGGTCCTGCCATGAGGGCAGGGACTGGACTCGATGACCTATCGAGGTCCCTTCCAATCCTAAGGGACCAGAAACTTGCCAGAAACTTGCCAATAGTGCTGTTAAAGCATTGAATGATGTGTGCAGTATGTGGCGGCTCACACATCTCTCTCCTCTTTTGTATGCCTAGAATCTGAAATTGCAATAAACATCTGTTCCTCAGTCTTTAGATTTCCACAAGACCCAGTGTTGTGACTTCCTACCCTACCATACTTCCTACCATGGTTATTTAGGTGTAGAGACCAATTAGAAGTTTGTTTCCCACTTATATGAAATTATTCTAAATTATTTGTGAAGTAGCCCTACCCAGTGACCTGAGATAAAGAACTACCCATCCAATAATGGCTGGATACTTCCTATAGCCTTGGACTTTGTCTACACTAGCACTTTTGTCAGCAAAACTTTTGTTGATCAGCGGTATGAAAAAAACACAACCCAACATAAGTTTCACCCTCAAAATCGCCAGTGAGAACAGTGCTATGTTTGGTGGCATGTGCTCTCCTGCCTGCCTACTTACCGCTGGTTGTTAGACATAGTTTATTTATGCTGTTACCAGAACTTTCTCTCACTAGCGTAGATCTGCACCATGGACGACTTTACAGCAGCTTAGCTGCAGTGGTACTCTTCTGCTGTAAGGTCCATAGAGTAGATAAACTATCAGTTGCTTTATATGTGTGTGTCATCCTTAAAACTGTTTTAAACAGGCTTGTTAGCACTTTTGTAACCTTATTTTCTTCTGTGCAAGCAGCAGATCTTAACTTTCAGATTTTAATGTAGAGCAGTAGTCAGTGTTTGCTATCATTGGAATCCGCTCCAAGTGCAAAGTAACTTTGGAGACAGAGACTTTCTACTTAACTTTTTTTAAGTATGATTTGTGATCCTGTATAGGCAAAGCCCTCCAGATTCTAATATATTTTCCAAATTACCAAAATTCCATAGCTTTCTGATAGATACATGAAGTTTAATATTTATCTGGAACCTGAAGCTGTTTAAATTATTAGTCGTTTAAATTGTGACAGAGAAGCTTTGCTTTTTCCAAAATTTCTGATTGAAATATGTTTTAAATAGATATTAATGAACTTTACATTGTGAAATGTGAAGACAAATAATGACTTACTGGCACATATTTCACTTCATTTGGAAAACTATTTGTTTTGGTTTACAACTTTTAAAATGTTAAAGAATTTGTGTTAAATAACTTTCCATTTCACTTGATATGTGAATTACAGGCTCTTGGTTGCTATTGGTTGTAAAAATACATTGGGCGTAACATCCTTAAGGGACAGTTTGGTACAGGATAAGAATTGTAGTCAATAGGGGGTCAGTTGCAGGAAGTGAAGATAAAAATAGAAGTTTGTTCTTTTCAGAGTGCATTTAATTTTAGGGTTTTTTTGTACAAATGATAGGCCATATCTGTGTCTCAAACAAGTGATTTTTAGAGGCTTACATAACTTTTTTTTTTTAATCCTTTTGCAATATTTTAGAAGTGTTACAAATTGCATTTGCAAAGAGCTATTTGGTGTAAAGGAGACCAAAAAGGGAATATATTTTAATATGTTCTTACACTGTTAATGTACTAGAGCTACATCTTAGTAAATATTCAATATGTGCCAATGATGCTAATACACTTTAATTTTTAAACAATTTACTTAATTAAATCTTGTACCTTACAGTTGAAGGTTGCAGAATTTACTTTCTGTTCAAATAACATCACTAATTCAAGGTGGTGTAAGATATTTAGGTATATTTTGCTTAAACATGTAATCAAAGCAATTTTCCTAAGCCAGGTTTTTACTTGTAGATATGTGAGAAACCCAGCTATATCAATTTTCCTGTTAACAATAATTCTGCATAAATACATATTCCTTCCATTACTATTCCTAAAGGTGTATTACAGAATTAGTCCCTACATCTCGATATAGCAGTGGTCTCCAACCTTTTTAGGCACAAGTTCACTTTTTTAATTCAAGTGCAATCCAGGATATATCTCAAACCCAAAAACGCTTGCCCCACCTCCTTTGTGCCCCTTCTCTGAGACCCTGCCTCTGCTCACTCTGTCCTCCTTCCTTCCCCCACCTTCCCTCCCTTTCACCAGGCAGAGAGCTGGGGCACAGGCTCTGGTCTTGGGCTAAGGGATTTGGAGAGTGAGGGGCTCTGAGCTGAGCTTGAGGCAAGGAGTTTGGGTACCAGAGGGGGTTCAAGGTACAGACTCTATGAGGGAGTTTGGGTCCCGGGGGCTCAGGGCAGCAACTTGGGAGTGCTGGAGGGGGTTCATGACTGGGAAGGGGTTTGGGATGCTGGTTCCAGCTGGGCACTGCTTACCTCAGGTGGCTCCTGGGGAGTGATGCCTAGGGGGTAAATCAGGCTTACCACTGCCCTGTTGTGCACTCCCTCTCCGTTCCATGGAGAGAAAGGGCAGGAGATGCACAGCAGTGGGGTAAGGGGCAGCTGAAGTGCCAGCACTTGATAGCTTCTCAACCAAACCAGTCAGGATTACCTGTCAGAAGCTCCAAGATCTACCAGTATATCCTGATGTACTGGTTGGTGACCACTGAGATATAGGAGATTAAGAAAATGCATCTAGTTTTAGAAAGCAGTAAATTATGTATCCACAGGGTGTTGCAGTCCCATATACTTTTTAGCTCCATAAAGATACTGCCTGAGGTTCACAAATTAGTAATTAAAATATAACACAAAAAGATGTGAGTAAATTGATTAGAAATGGTTTGGAAAACAAACAAGTTTGGGGTGCTTGGTTAGCTATATACATTATCAAGGCCCTTTTTCCTCATAAACCTCAAAGATAACAAATTTGACATAAATTGTATCTGATAGTAGAGTTCTGTTTTAGTAGCATAGAATGTCAATCATTGAAGTTATGCACATGATGTTCTAGCTGAGAAGTTTCACATTTCACAGTTGATGACCAGTAAATGTAAATAACGACCATATTAATGAGAGTATGAATCTTCCTATTTTGTATGAAATAGATCATCATAGCACAAAATGTAGACAAATGCATGGGATGCATATGGAAAGAATTGAGAAGAAGAGAAGCTGCTGCAAAGCAACTCATTAAGCAGTGAATGATTTTGCAGATCAAATTTTTTAAGACCACATTTTAAACTTGTGAGCAGAGCTGGAAGCTTAAACTTCCATTTGACATTAATCACTTTCTGGTGTAGTACTGCTAAGCCACCTACACCATGGATATCAGTTGGGAGCAGGATGCATCATTACAGGGTTAATTTGTAAACCAACCTAGATGGAAGTGGTAAATATATGTGGGGTTTTTTTGTTGTTGTTGTTGTTGTTTTGTTGGTCCTGTTTCAGAAATTCAACTAAAATTTACGTCAGGAGCAATCCCTAACTTAATTTCTGAAGTGGGTGTTTCCTGTTGCTCCAAAATCTGTCCGTTCATTTTGAAGGCATTATCTATTAAAATATTTCCAGTTTCTTCAAATGTAATATGACTGAAAATTTTATAAATATGGAACTTCTATAATATGACTAGTATTAACTTACTTTATTTAAAGGAGTACAATACCTTATGAATTTCTCATAAAGTCTAGTTAAAATAGTAATTCCACATATTCCAGTGTAAAAGTTAAGCCATTTTTAATCATTTGAAGGCTAGTAGCTAAATCTCTTTGGGTTGAAGTGATTGGAAAAATGGTATAGAACCAAAACAATCATACCCAATTCATAATTATTTTAAGCTAATGTATTTTTCTCTGATTGTTTGGACTTTGTAGATTGGTCCATATAAGCATGCTTTCACTAAGGTTGAGCTTTGGTTAAGAGACTAAGTCTTTTCAGGATTCTAGTTAATACCAAAACTAGCACATTTATTCTCAATGTGAAGTATGTGCCTCCATATCACAGACTCACAGCATCCACAGGGACACTGAGCATGGAGCCGAGTCTGAGCAGCTCATCAATGGCAGCAGCAACAGAGCGAGAAAATTATCAGGCAGCTTCGACAACGAAAAGATTTGACTGCTGGAGCTCTTTAGAGGGAAATCCTGGTAAAACGTCAAGGTGTCTGACTGACCTCAAACTTTATAATCTGTTTTTTTCCTTTAATCCTTCTGAAAGGCCTGGTAAAGGTCAGATTTCTAAGTGAAAAAGCAGTTAAATAGCAATATAGTACTTAACTGCTATTGTGATTTTTTTTTTCCTTTCAGTAGCTCTATTTGACTGTAATAGGATCTATGATTTACAAATGGCTTGTCTCTTAGTCATTGGAAAATTAGGTTTTCTGAAGAAAATGAATGCTTGAGATACATGGGGTAAAATATATTGTATAAAGAGAGTGCAGTAAAAATTCAAAATTCCTAAGCAAAATTATTAGCTCTACATATCTTATTGGGAACAGAACTAACTGCTACTAAGGTATTTTTCAAGTAAAAGAGATTTTTCCCCTTTTTTCTTATTGTATGTATTCTCTTTTGGAAAATGCTCAGGTTTTACTTTTTTAGCTTTAAATCTTTGAGAAATGTGCGCTCTCATGTTGATCTCTGATCTTAACTGGGCGCTCTCTGTTTCTCTCTGTAGGGCAGACATTTCAAGTTGAAGTGCTAGTGCTAAACAGTATTGGTCAGGGCTAGTTAGTTGCATAGGTTAAAAGTATTGAATAATCAAGATTTTCTTGCCACATAAGGAACAGAATTCCTTTGACCTATCAGTTTTTACAGGAAACTTGCAAAATTTCAAAACAAAATGATCTTTTTAACTCAGATTTTCTTCACTGTTTTCAGTTTACTTACATGATGCAGCAGCACTACAGCATGCTGCTAATTTGGAAAGACAAAGTCAAATCTAACTTGAAGTTCTAGGCTTTAAACCAAAATGGATTTAAGCGTAGCAGTTAGCAAACTCCCTCTCTCATGAGAGGTAACTAACTGCGCTGTGACATTCCAATGCTAATATGATTTGAGAGTGGTTCATATGGCACCTCTTTCCCTGTTGAGAGTGAAGAACAAGTAGTAATTTAGTCATTCATTCTCAAATAAATAAAATATTTTGATGGGTGAGAAACCCTCATGACATGGGCAAGCCTTAAAGACTAGGAATATCCCATGCTGATATGAAATGAAATAAGCTTTTGAATCTGAGTTAAAAAGATAATTTTGTTTTGAAAGTTTGCAAGTTTCCTGTAAATACTGACAGGTCAAAGGAATTCTGTTCCTTATGTGGCAAGAAAATCTTGATTACTCAATACTTTTAACCTATACAACTAACGAGCCCTGACCAATACTGTTTAGCACTAGCACTTCAACTTGAAATGTCTCCCCTTCAGCGAGAAACAGAGAGCGTCCATAGAGGGGATCAGTGGCAACTTGTTCCTCTGAAATAAAAATAATACAAAAAATCACAGCATAACAACAAAAATGCCCCCGCCCCTTTCAGGTCACGATCGAGATCTCCCAGGAGAAGGGTCCACTCACCTGAAAGGCGAAGAGAAGAAAGGGCTGTCCCGACAGCATATCGTATTAGTAACAGCCCTGGAGTTAGTAGAAAACGCACACGTTCCAGGTATGTGCATCACTCGTGATGAATGTCCCATTTGGGGTTTAAATATTGTTTGCTTGTTCTGTGTGTACTCGTTATGTAAAGTTTGTATCCTCTGTGATCTGAGGCTTTGTTTCAGCCATGAGTTATATGTTACAAGCCAACATGCGCAAAAAATAGTTTGCAGAACTAACACTGGTCAATCCCAGTATCAAATATGTGTGTACAGTTCTACAGCACAAAATGATGAGCATGCACGTGATTTGGATGTTTCTAGTACAGTGACAAATTATTTTACTATTCATGTTTGCTACTTGGTGTACTGTAGTAGGGAGTATTCTAACCTCTTCTCAGTCTGAAATGTCTCTGCTGTGCTTTCCTTCCTGCAAATTTTGGAAACGGTTTAGATTTGTATTTGGAGTTCCCAGGGTTTGGCTGCATTCCTTATCCGTTGGGCAAGATTGTCTGGCTGTAGTACAAGAACCTGAGTGTTGTTTCTATGCTGAAATGCTATGCTGTATTAGTATTTTAGTCAAGTGACAATTGCGTTGTCATGAGTGGATCTAAAGCTAATAAAAGGGGATGGGGGAAGAGACAGTAAAATATATTTTGAACTTACAAGTGGCACTCAACCTGTAAAATGCTGAGTGTGTTTTCCTGTTGGAATTCTGTTTTGTATCTACTGCACATACTGCAGCTGTGGAGTTTCTATTTACATGAGAAAAATAAATGCTCTATAATCTGTTTTTTCAGAAATGGTTTATGCAGTCTGTTCTCTGAACAGTAGAATCTGCAGTTTTAGTGTTTCTTTAGAGACATTAGAGCTGACAAATTCCCCAAACTAAAAAACGTTGTTGACCTGAGTGGTGGTTTACTGTTTCACTGAGTACACATATTCACTTCTCTAGTCATGTGCTGCTCTTATGGGGAGTATTTATCAATAAAAGTATTTTTCAAGACCCTTTCGACAAATTTGATGCAATTACATACCTATCATTGTCCTAATTTTTTTAACAGGCATATTCTGTAAGTTTTTTTGAGATAAACATGACATTTAAAATACCTGTTGTAAAATCTTCTGGACCTTCATTTTTGTGCTCAAATGCATATTTACTAATTGTGAGTGCCCATGGTGAAGTTGGAGAGGGTACTGGGGGCATTTCCCTCCAAATTGCAGTGTCTTAACCAAACCTACAGGCACACACACACAAATGTCCATCCCTCCTCGCCTCTGCTTTTCTGGCCAGCTTAGAGGCTGGAATTTTGAGGTGGGCAGTACTGGGCAGTTGAGCACCACCAGTAGAAACACATGCTACTGGTTTTGGGCAGCTGTGGGTGCTCTGCTAATTAGCTGGGCAGCACCTGAATCTTTTGAGTGTCTACTCAAGTGCTCAGCTTACAGGGAACACTGCTGTGGAACTAGTACTCTTAAAGCTATTGCGTTGAAGTCTGGGAATCATAATTCATAGGTTATATGTGCAGAGTTTTTCCTTCCTTCTGTCACAGAAAATATAATCATGTATTGTGTGATGGTTACAGTATGTCCAGTGCAAAAGGAGAATCTGTTAGATATGTTTAATATGATTTCTGCTTAAACTGAGTTATATTATTTTATATCTCCCCTAATATGTTTCCTTTTTCAGAAGCCCTCATGAAAAGAAGAAGAAACGACGGTCTAGATCATGTACTAAGTCCAAAGCTAGGTCTCATTCACCATCCATGTCACCAAGCAAACAATCCACACATAAGAACTCTGTACATTCAACAAGTGTCTCTCCTGTGGAGAGTAGGGAATCAAGCCAAGAACGCTGCAGGTAACACTCTTTCACAGTGGCATATGAGAATACTGACTTTGACCATGAATGTACCTTCTGACAGAATGTGTTTGGGAAGAGAGTTGTAATACAAATTATGCAGAGCTTCACAAAGTTAGGACTGTGTGCATATGTGGTGGGTGCTTTAGACCAGTGGTCCCCAACCATTTGAAGCTGCCGGGCGCCAGGGGGCGTGGCCATTCGCCTGCTGGGCACCAGAGGGCGGGGACACTCGCGCACCGGGGGGGCAGGGCTGCGCATACGCCACACCCCCATGAGCCATGTGCCTGGGGCCAGCAACCCTATGCGCGGCGTGGCCATGGGCGGGGCCGCCCATTCGCAGCAAGCCTGGGGCCAGCATCCTCCAGAACCGCGCGCCCAGGGCCAGCACCCCCCCCACCATAGCCGCTCACCCAAAACCGGCACCCCCTCCCCCATAGCTGCGTGCCTGGGGGCAGGGAGGCCAATTTGCCGTGCTCCCGGGGCCGGCGCCCCCCATAGCCACGTGTCCGGGCGCAGGTGGCCAATTCGCTGCGCTCCCGGGGCCGGCGCCCCCCATAGCCGCGTGCCCGGGGGCGGGGCGGTCAATTCGCTGCGCACCCGGGGGCGGGGCGGTCAGTCGCCGCGCCGGGGCCAGGCGCCCAGTCGCCCGCGCACTCGGGGCCGGCGCTCCCCGTGCTCCATGCGCCCGGGGCCGGGCCTGCACTGAACACTTGCCGGGCGCATACAAATGCCCCTGCGGGCGCCATGGTGCCCGCGGGCACCGTGTTGGGGACCACTGCTTTAGACTGTGCTGGGAGACTGAGGTTGTGGGAAACCCTATGAGATTCTCAGGGCCATATTTCAAAAAGGGTGAATTTTCTAATACACATTTCAGGCAGGAGGAAATGATGAGAACTCAGTTGCCCAGGGAAGAGCACATGTAAAACGTGAGAGATGAAATAGTCACGTAAGTGAGGCACAACAGGAATAGTGCTTTTGTTCCATGTATACACCTCAGTGTAACTTTAACCTAAGTGATGCTATTGAGACCTCCATAATCTAAAATCTTACAGTTAAAATGTGGTTAAAGTTACCAAAAATCATAATGTTTTGTTGGGATTGGCTTTCTTTGTTTTTCCTTTTGGTTATAATTTAATTATTGAAAGGTTCATAACTGAATTAGCCCCTGAGTACAGAGTCTGCTTTACAGTTCTTACATTGATACTCAGAGCTCTGTGTTGTTGGCCGCAGTTATGTGAAGGATAACTTCTTTGACAGCACCCTATAATAACATGGAACATGAAAACTACTGAGCAATATGAGAGAGGTTCACGCACATACCCGACAGAATTGTTGTATGAGATGTAGTTAGATAATATATACATTTCTGAATCTCACGTTTTAATTTTCTAGGGGAGTTTCTCAGGAAAAAGATGGCCAGATTTCTTCAGCAATCGTGTCTTCAGTGCAAAGCAAAATAACTCAGGTATAAATTAAGATATTATTTATTGTTTAATGAAGTGTATTACCATCACTGAATCATGCTTTTTTTTAGATATTTTTCATAATTTCATGAAATTGAACTTTAAGTACGGTGAGGTACCATACTTTAATATTAAAACTATTCATTGTACAAGAAAATAGCTTTTCCAACTGCCATGCCTGAAAACTTTACCTGGCCTGTGAAGGTGAAGCTGAGTTTTTTCCTTATATTGAACTAAAACTAGTAATAAAGGTAAGGCAGGCTGAATTATGCTCTGAATGAGACCTGTGCAAATTCAGTCATCGGTGACCAAAAAAAATGAGCCTGATTGGCTAAGCAGGGTCTTTTACTGAAGAATTATCTTGACACTAGGTTAAGTTTACAGAGCTCACAGGTGGGGCCAAAATAATTTTTTTCTTGTAAACTTGATATTTAATATTTATATCAGAGAGACATAATAAACATGGATGCCATTTGTGAGATACTTTTCAAAGCAAAATTGCTTTTGTTATATTAAACATTCTTTGATTTTTTTTTTTGAATATTGGTATGGAAACCTTTACAAGGTCATGGGGTGATAAAAGTAGAAAAGATTATTTCTAGAAACTGTTCGGTCATTGATGAAGTGAGTTGTGCCCATGAAAGGTCATGATACCATCTGCATGTTTTGTTAGTCTCTAAGGTCCTGGATGACTATTCTTTGTTTTTAAGTTTTTCTAGTCATTGATTGTATTGTTCTGCATAAAAATGTATGCCAGCTACAAATAGAAAATTTGAGTTAAAGCTGGACACTTACCTAGAATCCAGTTGTACATCCAGATAAGTGAATTTCAACAGTAATAAGATAACCCAATTTCCTAAAAATCTTAATGGCAAATGTTTAGGCATAATAGGAGAGTTAAAAGTAGGTGAAATGGACTTCTCATTGAAGTGCAGGCTAGTATGGGGTTTCGCATGAAACACAGATAGAAGGTAGAAAAATACGTGATGTGAGTGCTGTGTTGGGAAACATTAGGAAATATTTCATTCTGAGCTCTGGGGCAGCTTTTGGCTGAGCATGCTTTCCTCTCCCCGTTTAACCAGTAGTTTGCTGTGGGGTTTTGTTTTGTGTTAGGAGACTTCATCCTCCATGTATATGTGAGATGTGTGTATAAAGTGGTATATAAAACCAAAACTCCTAGGGTACGTCTATACAATCACGTGTACCTCAAAATAAGCTATGCTATTTCAAAGTAGCTTATTTTGAAAGTTGCCACTGTCTACACAGCACTAATTTCTAAATAAATCACTGTTCCGGAGTCTTCCTTATTCCTCATGTAACAAGATTTACAGGCAGCCGGAATAAGATGCTCATCATTTTGAATGTATTTCAAAATAACAGGCGTGCTGCTAAGATGCACAGAATGCTATTTCAGGATAACGGACATTATCCCAAAATAGCGCTACTGTGTATACGTATCCCTAGAAAATAATGAGCCCTTAATATCTGCAAGGGCATGCTTATCTCTTCATGCATAATTTTTATTAGGGATGTTGTCAAGACTGTTCACCACTCTGGAATGATGAATGCAGAAGTTGGGGGCCTGCAAGAGCACGCCAAACCCTTTCTTCTACAGGCTCTGGTACAAAAACTCCCCCCCACAAAATCCTAATACCCACACTTTGGGGGGACCCGTTGCCACCACCCAAGAAAATCAAGAAAATCACTTGGGAAATCCCCTCCCTAAGGTAAAACGCCCCTCCCTCCCCCCTTCTATCCCAGCCTCCTTTTTGCTTGGAGTTAGGAAAAGCAGAGGGAATCCACAGACAACAATGGACTTACAGACAACAATAGTTACAAGTGCCCTTGTAACTAGACACTTAGTACTAAGGACACAACAATCAATTAATACGGGTTAATTAGAAAAAAAAACAATCTCTTATTATCAAAACAAAACTACAGTTGCAAGCATAGTAAATTGGCTAGATGGAAAGAGCCACCCTTTGATATATATACTCAAGGAAAACCCTTGGCCTGTCAGTCTTAGTTACAAAAGAGAAAAAAACAATTAAGCTCAGACATTGTTTCCAAACCCCCAAACAAGGAAAACAATAAACCCTGACTGACTTACTAAACCTTTCCCTACTTACACATTTTAAGAAGTCGGTTCTTGGAGAGAGAGAAGTGTCTCCCATCTCTCGCAGTGCCTGGGAGAGACTGCTCTGATCTCAAACAAAGAAGAGAGAGAGGAAAAACTGCTCTTTCCCAGTTGAGAAATTGCTACCTGCATTGTTACTGGCTGACTGCTTGACACCTTTGCTAGGTACCTAAGTTAACCCCTTAGCCACCGGGTGCTGGTCAGCACTCCTGATTATGACAGATGTTAAAATGCATTTATTCAGGTAACTGTGTAATGGCTGAAAAATTGCTTTTAAGCCAGCTCCCATGGATGGGGGCAGGCAGGAGTCGGTTCTTGCAGAGAGCCCGCTCTCCCTTCCCTGGTCAAGCTGCTGCCTCTAATAGAGGGGCAGCAGCATGGGGGAGCAGGCAACTCTGCAGAAGCCAGTGTTCATGGGGTGCCAGCTTAAACACCATCTTCCACCTGCCCCCTCCCATTCTATTGACTCTGATACAGAAGCAGCAGCATGGGATGGGGCTGCATGTAAGCATGCACGTTAACTTGATGAGCTCCTCAATAAATTGTGTACATGTTTGAACTTTCACATCCCGAATTTTTATCGATTGATTTTTATTTTTTTTGGATAACTGTGTCTATGAACATGGAAAAAATTACATTCTATATTTTTCTTATGGTATTTGAATTATAAATTTCTTACGGTATCTGAATTATAAATTAAAAAATAGGTTATTTCTAACTGGAAGTACCTTAAAATATAATAGTGCCTTGGGGACTACTTTTTTAAAACAGAAGAGATAAGACCTATTTACTGTTTATACGTAATATAGATGTACATTACTTTGTTGTGGATTCCTGCATGACAATAACATCATGAATAGTCCCATCAAAGGCTTGTTTCTTATGCTTACCAAAATGATGTTTTAAAGCTATTTAATACATTCATTTCCTTTAACACAATATTATGAAAATACTGAGTTTATATTTAAATTATTCTGTTTCTTGTAAAAACAATAATCTACTTAAAATTTTAATTTGACTCAGCTTAGTTTCTAAATAACAGTATTTAACTCTCTTTTTATAAAATGTCAGTTTTGAAGAAAAATGTTGTAATGTCTAAATTATAGTTTTTGTCATTTTCAAAAGCAGAATTGCTATGGAAAGATTTGACCCCTGATGACTGCATGTGTGTGCGTGTGCGAGCGTACGCGTGCAGGTGCCTAGATACAAGCCTCTGTATTTATCCCATTGTGTAGAAATTGAGGATTCTTCCAGAAAATGAAAATTGTTCTTAAATATAATTTCTTTATATACAAGTGGCTAGTACGCTAGGCAGTGCCCTCTGTCAGAGGAACCCACTTCCAAAATACTTTTTTAATTTTGCTGCAGGAAGAAACACCAGGAAAGGGAATCAGAAATTCAGTATTCAGAGGGGAAAATAAAGAGATAATTAATTATCTTAGAGTGTGGCTCCTAGAAAATCTGCCAAGTAAATGCACCAGAATTATTAATTAGATATAAGGGATACTACGGTCCTTGAAGTGATTTAAATATCAGTCCGTTAGAAAAGTATCTTTGAGACAGGTTTTTATAGTTACAAATAGGTCCTAGATAGACTGTTTCTTCTGGCATAGCAATTTGTATTTGAACTTTTGCTCAAAACATACACGTAACAAGAGAAAAGATTACCACCTTTTATGTCAGCTTCTCAGTTTCAATAAAAATTAAAAAATGTGTGAAGGGTAGCTCTAATATTTCAATTAAATGTATTTTAAATAGTTAATGTTTGCAAAAAGAGGAGGAATGGGTTTTTTTCTTAGTGGAATTTCTGTGCTGTTTCTTTAAACCATATTACAATTTAGGTCACAGATTTCTGAAACCCAAGTAAATTAATTTTCCTGGTGGATAAAGCAGTTGGAGTCAGGCCAGGCCTACAGTAAAAGGGAACGTTGAATCAAGATCCGCAACTCCAGCTGTATTAATTACGTAGCTGAAGTTGATGCACCTTGTTTAGAGTTTCCCTGCTGTCCACACAGTGGGAAGCCAATTTGAGCAAACGCTCCTGTCAGCTTCCGTTACTCCTCACAGAAGCAGGAATACCAAACACTGTCAGGGGCTCCTTCGGAGTTAGATTTAGCAAGTTTTAACTAGGGATGTCAAGATGTAGTTGACTACACAAATTATCCTATAAGCATGTGCTTAACAGTTAATCCTGTTGACTTTGTGCACTCCCCCACCTTGCTGCCTCTGTATCACCCTGTGCTGCTCCCCTGGCAGACTGGCTCCCGCCTGCCACCCCACACTCCTGCCTCTATATCAGTGCCTCTGATACAGAGCGGCAGCATGGGGTGGCAGGGGGCTCCATCAGAGTGGGGCTGGGAGCACACTCCCGGGGACCATTAAATAGTCACGTAACCGCTAAGATTTCATGTGGTTACATGGCTATTCAGTTATACAACATCTAACATCCCTAGTCTTAACTAGACTCACCAAATCAAACTGGTGAAGATCGATCACGGCAGCATTGATCTTCCATTAAGTGAAGATATGGCCTCAGACAACCTGAATTCAGTTCTTGGCTCAGTCACTGGCCTGCTGGGTAACTTTGGGGCCAGTCACGTCCCTCTCTGGTTTCAAGTTTCCCAACCTATAAAATAACGATAATAATATTAACATCCTTTGTAAAGTGCTTTGAGATCTACACATGAAAAGCAGTCTATAAGAGCTAGATACTATCTTTTAGCCTATGTATAGCAAGTCATCTTTTGGCATGTATTATGGAAGTTGGATATTTCTCTTCTGAAGTAAACACATTTTTAGTAATTTTGCATTTTGTATTCAGGAGCTTTATTATATATATTTTTTAATCATGAGGCTTTGTGGAAGCCATAAGGCTCAACTTACATAAAATTACATTTCTTTTGTGAGGTACTGTCTCTACTGGATAGTGACAGGGCAAAATTAAATGCTGAGACACTGGACAACAGTTCTTATAATTTCATTCTGACTTGTATGGATGCACGTTTGTTTAAAATACTGTTCATTACTGTTAATTGCAGCAGCTAGAGTCTTTTCCAAATTCTCCTTTTGAACTTGTTACTGTTGGCATCCAGGTATCTTCAAAACGAAAGTTTATGCTCCAGTGTATGCACTTCAATTTACATGTATTGTGTACCTCTGATTGGGGCAGCAGCATGGAGGGGGCAGACAGCACTGCAGAGCCAGTGCTTGGGGAAACTGGCTTTTAAGCCCGCTCCTCCCAGCACCAGCTCCTGCTTCCCTTCCTGCCCACCCCCGATAAGCCTAGGCTTATTGGTTAATTGTATAGTAGACTACACATCAACATCCCTACTGCAGAGGTGCAAGTAAATACAATGATGGTGGCCGTGAACAGAGTCCAGCTTGCAAACCAGTTATTGCCTAAAGCTGGTGTACTGGCAATGCCTCAGTTCCATTCTTTCCACCTCCTGACCTTGCACATTCTCTATCATTTGTTGTTTCATTTTTCTTTACAGTTGTTGAGACTTCGTACATTGAGGTTCAGTTAACAACGATTTAAAAAGTTCACAATCTAGCAGATGTATTAGTTTGTAATTAGTGTGTGGTTTTGTGAAATGATGAGGCAGGAGCTTTTATGTCCTGTTTCAGTGCAATCACCCTCTGGGAAACTTACAGTTGGAGAGCTGATTTCACTGCAAGAAGTTATACATTTCAAACTCTTGATTAAAAACTAAAGAAACTTCTGACTATTTTGCCCCTATTTTTCCTACAGGATCTTATGGCCAAAGTGAGAGCGATGCTTGCGGCTTCCAAAAACATACAGACTAGTGCCTCCTGAGATTTGCTGAATTGACCATCAGGAAAACAGTGTGAAAAGGAACGCTTTAAAAAACTGCCTCATCTCAAATGTACAGCTGACAAATTTAGCTCATTTTGGTTCAGTTCTCTTTTGTCTAAAGATATCAAAACCTGAAGAACTGAAAATCTTATCTTTACAGAATTGTCCCCTTGGAACTTCACTGACTTTTTGCACCCAGAATCTCTCTTGACAGCTTTTGGTTTTTGTAAATTGATTTTTGACTAATTCTTCAGTAAGATTTTATTATCAGTAGTCTCTGTATATATGTAAATATCATGTTTCTGTGATAAAGTATTGCACAATAAAAGAGGAGAGAAACATCTTTTATTAGCTACACAATCGGAACTTTCGTAAATGTTTGTGGCTGGTTTTTCCCTTTACTTTGTTTAAATGTTTTTAAACACTTCTGCCTTGAAAGCAGTTCCTCGGGGAATGCTGTTGCTAACTTGAACTGAAAAACACATTTCAGCTTCTTCAGTGCATTAAATGATCTCAGCATTGCTCAGCATGTTACAGCAGAGTTAGTTTTCACACAGACTGCAGAATTCTTTTTATCTTTTATTAAACTGTAGTGTGCAGAGCACATTGAAAACCTCATTTGTAGTAACAGCCCCCTTCCTTCTTTAAGATGAGATTTCCTAGTTAAGGAATCATTTTCCAGCCTTGTGAGATTCTGGAACCTGGCCAGTGGGACAACTTTGCTCTCTCTTTACCTTCCACCCTGAAGGCTTCCTAGGTTGTAGAAGGGGGAGTGGCCACTCCTTAGTTCCTTCTAACCACAAAGGTGTAATGAGCTCAGATATCTCTCTCTCCTCTCTCTTTTTTTTTTTTTTTTAACCTTTCTTGCCTTTTAGGGAAAATTTTCTTTCCACTTAGTCAATCTAGCTTTGCTTTTTAAAGAAAATTCTTATGCAACACAAGATTTGTCTGGAACTGCTGGAGAAGGCTGGGCTGCCCCATGTACCCCTGCTCACAACAGAGTTGTTATGCTCAGACAACTAAGGTGGTACTAGAAATTTCCCCCTTCTGGTTCAGATTGTCCTTTGGGAACAGGTTTGTCTGTCTTGTCCTCCTGCTTATGGGGAAGCAGCTCAAGCTAGATAATGTTGGGTCCCTGAATTTATGTTGACTTAATAGATGTAGATGTACCTAAAGTGATTCTTTGGCTGTTAGATCTGGACTCCAAAGGAGTTAGATCTGCAGAGAGTGGCTCTTGCACATATCTAAAGATGCAAAACCCAGATATGGGTCCAGAGCAACAAGAAGAAAAAATTGAATATGGATATGTGGCTGACGAGTATGGATTTTCATCCAGAGCCAGAAAGCATGCCAACATTTGGGTCTAGCAGGTGAACATGAATCTAGGGTTTTATCTTGGGTTGTTCAAGTGCTTGCTCATGTCCATTCCGTATTAGGTATGTGTGCTCACCACATGCACTGGTACCAGAAGTTTTTCCCTCAGCAGTATCCACAGAGGAGTGATTCTTACAACCCCTGGTTTGGCAACCTCATTGTGTGCTATAAGGGGCGCCATGCACTCACCTCGCCCTCGGTTCCATCTTGCTACTGGGGATAGCACAATGGAACTACTATGCTTTGGCTAGGTTTTGCTCATTCTATGATGCAGTCTGTGTTTAGTGTATATAGTTTTCTCAGTAGTTTTCTTAGGCCATGTCTGAACTAAATGGAGGATCAACAGTGCCAAGATCGATCATCCAGCATTTGATTTACCAGAGGACCCACTAAATTGAACATGGAGGGTGCCCGGTCTACTCCAGAACTTCTCGCACTTGCAAGGAGTAAGGGAAGTCAATGGGAGATCTCCTGCTTTGGGGCCACCAGAGAAATTTGGTTTAAGGTACATCAACTCCAGCCACGTTATTTACATAGCTGGAGTGGCATATCTTAAGCCAACCTTCCAGTTTAGTATAGACCTGTCAAGACTATTGCCCATTCTGGCACTTTGAGTGCAGAAGGTGGCAGCCCACAAGAGACTTTAAAATGCCCTGCAACAGAAAGCTTCTGTTTTTAAAATAAGCCCCACGGTCACATTCCCTGGCCTTGGGTAGTACGCCTTCCATACCCAAATGTAATACTCTTTTTCTTCTTTGAGTGATGTCCCCATGGGTGCTCCACTGTTGGTGTTGGGCTCATCCCGGTGCCGCAGATCAGAGATTTTTTCAGCAATATCTAGTTGGGCCACGCATGCGCAGTTCAGGCACGAGCCGTTCACACGCGCGGCCCAATTCCCCTCCGTTCTTCTTTGAGTGGTCCCCGTGAGTGCTCCACTCTTGGTGTCGGGTCCCATCCCGGCGCTGCGGCTCAGAGAGCTGTCATAGCCATGCTCCGCCGGCCGCACATGTGCGGTTTCTCTGCAGCCCCGTTCACACCTTTGATCAGCTGCGCGCGGTCCAGCAACTGCTCAATTCCTCTCAACCACCTCCGGTCACGGCTGGAGCTCCCCTTTGTTCTTCCAGTTTCTCTTTGAAGAGAATGATCTTAGTTTATTTCCATCTGTAAATAGTTAGAAGTTTCTTGTTAGTCATGTTCCTGTTCTTAGTTTACCTCTTGTTTAAAAAAAAAAAAAACTTTCGCTTCAGAATTACTTAGGAAGCCGCTACGGCTAATCGTAAAAAAAAAAAAAAAAATCTGAAACTGACATCAAAACAAGAAACAGAAGACGGGGACTAAACGGAGGGTTGGCACTCAGCCACCTTTACCAGCCCCTTGACAATGCTGGGGTCTCCCCGATTTTAAGAAGTGTTCACTCTGCCGTGAAGCCATGCCAGTTTCTGACGGCCATGAGGCTTGAATTCGGTGCCTGGGCAAATCACACGTCCCACAGAAGTGCACCCACTGTTGCAAGCTCACGACCAGAGCTCGGAGGGAGTGGGAAATGAGGATCAAGATGCTAATGTTTGGCAAGGCATTGCAACCTGATAGCATGCCTGCCACAGCATTACTAAGCCCTTCGATCATAAGCAGAGAGCGGCTTCTCCTGGGCCGGCCGTTTCAAAGAGGTCGAAGCTATCCCCAACGCACTCCCTTCCACCAGCAATTTCCAAAAAGCCTGCAACCTCCAAAGTGCCCTCCGCAGGGTCCCGACACTCTGCAGGCCCTGGAACAAGAGGGTCACCATCACCGCCGAGAGCGTGGGCTGCCTCGGCACCGACATCAGCGCCAGTGCTGAAACTGACGAGCAAGCTGGCCACCGGCTTCAGCTGCACCGCCTCCGACAACAGCGCCGGTGCCGCAGCTGACAAGCCAGCCAGCACCGGCTTCAGTGGCACCGGCTTCAGGGGCACCGAACCTTGGGGCACTGACCCCTGCGGCACGAGAACTTGCCGTGCCAGCCCCAGCACTGTCGGCACTGGCAGCAACAGCAGCGCCAGGCATACTGCTGGCAACACCACAGCTGCAGTTAATCTCCCCGGTGCCTGTCTGCCCTCACTCGGCACCGAGCTCCCCAGTTTCCATGGAAACTGACAGAGCTTCAGCACCTAGAAAAGCACTGACAAAAATTCACTCGAGAGAGGTCTGTCTCTCCAGCTTTTTCTCCGGGACCATCCCCCTCTCCGCCAAGGCATCAGCGGTACCATGGGTATAGTGTTTCTCCCATCCATGTCACATACAGATGACGCAATTATAGAGACAGTGTATCTAGAAGCACGACGGTCCTGCTCACGATCTTGTTTACCCGGACGATCATCAAGGCACGGACCCACTAGATGCTCTCCACGTCATGTCTATTACATACGACATAGCAGTGCAAGCTCTTCATGTCACCCCTCCCCGTTCTGTTCAGAACAGTACAGATCCACTATCATAGATCCTACAACGGTGGTTCCCATCATGACCACACTCCATTATCTTATAGGGGATCTTCCTGTAACTGTCAATCACCTAGTGTGCAATACTTACCTCAACAATCACAACAGTTACACTCACCTCCTCCATCGAAGAGTCCATCCATTCAGCATGACCAATCCGAACCAGAAGAGGGGCAGCTGTCTGAAGCAGAAGACCCTGATCCGGAGACTTCTCCGACTGAGTGTTCCTCGTCATCACCGGACGAGGTGGTATTCCCGGGCAACATATCTCCATCGGATGACCTGAAGCAATTTCAGGACCTGTTCAAAAGGGTAGCAAGCACATAAGAAATACAATTGGCAGATGTCCCAATTAAAAAGCACCATCTCCTAAAGAATCTTCACCCACAACAGCTTGCGAAGATCGCCTTACCGATTGAGGAGGCAATTATGGGACTGGCGGATGAGATATGGCAGACCCCAACATCGGCTACACCTACAAGTAAAAAGACCGATAGAAAATATTTTGTGCCAGCTAAGGGATTGGATTTTCTATTCAATCACCCCCAACCTAATTCGATTGTAGTTGACGCGGTGCAACGTAGTGCTAAAGCACCGCAGTACAAAAATGCACTTCCAGACAAGGACAATAAAAAATTAGCTATATTTGGTAGAAAGGTTTATTCTTCTGCTACACTTCTGTTACACATCGCAAATTATTCAGCTCATCTATCGAACCATAATTTCGATAATTATTCAAAACTAGCAGAGTTATTACAATATCTCCCAGACACTAAGAAACCACTGTTAAAGGCAGTAGTGCACGAAGGCTATGCATCATGTAGCACCGCACTGCAGATCGCCATGGATGTGGCTGACACAGCTGCACGAGCCACAGCTACAGGTATTGCCATGAGAAGATCGTCATGGCTTTCTTCTGCAGGAGCCCCAAGAGAGCTTCAAAGCAAGGTCGAAGATCTACCTTTTGACAAGCATAAACTTTTCGCGGCAAACACTGACGAAGTCCTTCATTCGGGCAAAGATTCTCGGGCCACCCTATGTACGCTGGGAATGTACGCGTGCCTCCCTTTAGGCGTAGATGCTACTACCCTTATCAACAGAGATATGATTACAATTTCCAAAGACAACAGCCTCATACCTTAGAGAATCAGCGTTTCAGACAACGCCCTCAACGAAAGCGGCCCCAACAAAACCATTCGTCCAATCAGTCATCGACAAAGCAGCAGATTTGACTCCCCTGTCGAGGATGCAAGCACAGTTTCCATAGTCAACGTGGAAAATAAATCTCCATCTCTTTCACCATCGTCTAAGATCATATTATCACCGTTGGTCCAACATCACTTCAGACAAATGGGTACTAGAAGTTGTGCAGTCCGGTCTCTCCATTCCCTTTGTCTCCATTCCCCCTACCATCCCACCTACCCCGTCCCTTTTCAGGGACCCCTCTCATGAGCAGCTGCTACGGCAAGAAGTTCAGCACTTGCTCACAATCAGGGCAATAGAGTGCCCAAGCAGTTTTGGGGAAAAGGTTTTTACTCCCGGTACTTTCTCACCCCGAAGAAGACAGGAGGATGGAGACCAATCTTGGACCTTCAAAAATTAAATCGCTACCTTCGAAAACATTGTTTCAAGATGGTGACCTTAACAACTGTTATTCCGTCGTTGAACAAAGGAGACTGGTTTGCAGTCCTCGACTTGCAGGATGCTTATTTCTACATTGCTATTCATGTGGCACACAGACGTTTTCTCCGATTCCGGCTGGGAGACGAGTTTTTCCAATACAGGGTACTACCATTCGGCCTGGCGTGTGCCCCCAGGGTTTTCACCAAAACCTTAGCGGTTGTGGCTGCCCACTTACACAGGACGGGTGATGATATTCCCCTATTTAGATGATTGTCTCGTCAGGGGCCGCACGTATATGGAGGCGTGTCAAATGGTAGCAACAGTATCCAACATATTCACATCTCTGGGCCTTCTCATAAATGTGAAAAAATCATCACTGGTACCGTCTCAGGATCTGAACTTTATAGGAGCACGACTCGACTCGAATGTGGCATGTGCTTACCTACCAAGGGAACATTTTGCCACAATCCAGGATCTTGTACACACTCTGACGCACGCTCCAACGATTCCCACACGCGTTTGTTTACAACTAATGGGCCACATGGCTGCCTCCACCATCGTGGTACAAAACGCAAGGTTACATTTTCGCTGCCTCCAACATTGGTTAGCCATGATTTACATTCCAGCAAAGCACAGCGTTCATAGACCAGTAGTGATACCGCACCATGTATAAGAGTCCCTTCAGTGGTGGACCGAGCCAAACAACCTCTTGGCGGGCATTCCGTTCCATCGTCACAACCTACAAAGCAAATAACCACAGATGCTTCTCTTACCGGCTGTGGAGCACACATGGGCAGCCTTACGGTCCAGGGTCGCTGGTCTACACAGGAAATGCTGTTGCATATCAATGTGCTCGAGTTACAGGCAGTACGACATGCTTGCAAACATTTTCAGTCCCAGATAAGGAATACAACGACCAGAGTCCTAACGGACAACGTTGCAACCATGTTTTACATCAACAGGCAGGGAGGCGCCCGATCTCATTCTCTCTGTGCGGAGAGCATCCGGTTATGGAACTGGTGTATCCACAACAACACTGTTTTAACAGCCTCCTATCTACCAGGTGCCGACAACTTGATAGCGGACTCACTCAGCAGGTGTTTTCCCCACAATCATGAGTGGGAGATCCGCATGGACATTGTAAATCATATATTTGCCCAGTGGGGGTTTCCGACAATAGATTTGCTTGCAACGGAAAATAACACAAAGTGTCCCACCTGTTGTTCCAGAGCGGGAATAGGATGTCACTCATTGGGAGATGCTTTCCTTCTCCACTGGGGAAGGTCGCTGTTGTACGCCTTTCCCCCAGCGGTTCTCATACCCAAGATCCTCAAGAAGATAAATAGGGAATTGGCTCAAGTAATTCTTATAGCCCCAGCGTGGGCTCGCCAACCCTGGTATTCGATGCTCCACCAGATGTCAATAAGGGCACCATACACCCTGCCTCTTCTCCCGAATCTCCTGACCCAGGACAACGGATCAATGAGCCACCCGAGATCCTACACCTCACAGCATGGATGCTGGTTGGTTTAACGATTCCAAACAAATCTGTTCACAGCGGGTCAAGCAAGTGTTAATGCACAGTAGAAAGGAATCTACACGGGCGACGTATACAGCTAAATGGACCAGATTCTGGGCATGGTGTGCGAGCAATAATCTAGACCCTCACTCTGGAACCTTAGCTCAAATACTGGATTACATCCTACAGCTCCATGACAATGGACTAACAATAGCTTCTTTACGGGTGCACTTAGCAGCAGTTAGCGCTTTCCACCATATGGATGAACATTTTTCTTTATTTGCTCACCCCACTACAAAAAGGTTTCTGAAAGGCTCACAAACCTCGATCCACCTCGGAGGCCGCCGCCACCCTCGTGGAATCTGGACTTAGTTTTGGAAGCTTTGACTTGCCTTCCCTTTGAACCCCTAGCCACAATTCCACTACACGTACTTACCATCAAGCTTTTGTTTCTTTTAGCCCTTACCTCAGCTCGTAAAGTGAAATAGCAGCCTTCGTGGCTTCACCCCCTTCTACAGTCTTTTTTAAAGAATCAGTAACACTGAGATCCCACCCAGCGTTTATTCCAAAGGTGGTCTCTTCTGATTTTCACATCAATGAACCAGTTGTCCTGCCATGCTTCTTCCCTAAACCCCATACCTCAATGCAAGAAGCAACGCTGTACACGCTCGACGTAAGGATAGCTTTGGCGTTTTACATCAACAGAACGTGAGACTTTAGGAAACCGGACCGTTTGATAGTATCATTAGCAGACCGCTCAAAGGGTCAACCATTGACTTCTCAGCGCATTTCGAGACTGATAGTTTCATGCATAACTATGTGTTGTTCTATACGTAACAAACCTTCACTGTATCCTCCTAACGCCCATTCCACCAGAGCGGTGTCTACTACTATGGCCTTTCTGAGAGGAGTCCCATTTCGTGACATTTGCAGGGCAGCAACATGGTCTTCTAATGTCACCTTTATGAAGCACTATGCTATAGTTGATCGTTTTGCTTCAGACTCCGTGGTGGCTACGGCAGTACTCAATCGTAATTACAGATCTTAATTTCGGAGCCCTCCAGCAGTTTGGGTACTGCTCCGAAGCCACCAAGTGTGGAGCACCCACAGGGACCACTCGAAGAAGAAGTTACTCACCCTGTGAAGTAACGATGGTTCTTTGAGATGTGTCCCTGTGAGTGCTCCACGACCCGCCCTCCTCCCCGCTCCGGAATTGTTTCTTTTCTTTTTCAGATGAGCGGGTGAGAGGAACTGAGCGGTTGCCGTATCACGCGTGGCTGATCAAAGGCGCTGCAGAGAAGCCGCGCATGCGCGGTCCGGTGGAGCACAGCTATGACAGCTCTCTGAGCCGCAGCGCTGGGACGGGACCCGACACCAAGAGTGGAGCACCCACGGGGACACATCTCGAAGAACCATCGTTACTTCACAGGGTAACTTCTTCTTACCATCCTCAGAGACAGAGTCAAAACCTCTCCTCCCTTCACTGTTCCTAAAGATAGAAATTTAGTTCATAGTTAGTGGAAAGCTCTAGTTACTGTTGCCTTTAGTTGTACTGTTATTGTTTTAAAAGGAGGGGGTATATTTACAGACAAATACTGATGGCCTCAGAGATACCGCATTCAGAACTGGACAGTTCAGGGGCCCTCTTCAACATACACTCAGGTGTATAAGAAACGGACCCAAAGGTAGAGTCCATCAAAGAAAAAATGCCGGGGTTCCCTGGATTTAAGAAGTGCTACAAATGTTGCAACCCTATGCCAGTCTTGGATGGTCACAGTTCATGTATTCGCTGCTTGGGTTAGGCACATATCCTGCAGTGTGTCCACTGTTCTAAGCTACCGTCCAGAGCTCAAAAGGACAGAGAGCTCAGACTCAGGATGCTGCTCTTTGATAAGGCATTGGAGTCTCAAGCAGATAAGAGGGGAGTATTCAGAAGGAGAGAGACCTCCATTAAACAAAAGAAACGGCCAGGCTCGCCTTTTAACTAAACTGGCCACAAAGAAGAGAGTCTCCCCAGTGTGCTCTTTACCTCACAGAGTCAGCACGGGAGACAAACCAGGAACGTTCGGCACCGGGTGACCCCCTGCCACATCAGTAATGGAATGGAAACTGCAAGGCTTGCAACCACCAGCACCAAGGAGATCCAAGGCCCGAGAATCAATCAGAACACCGGTATCTATTAAGACACCAGCAACGACAAAGGCCAAGGAAAAATCTCAGACCTCTGCCTCTCCCTCCTAGCCTGGAACCGGTACCATTCCCACCGACATCGATGCTATTGCCATTGGTACCACGTTCAGCCGCACCGGGGGAGTGCTCTTCCAAGCGCCACCTCTCCACTTATAGGCATGCTCAGGGTATGCCAGTGCCAATGACTAGATTGCATTCAATCTCACCATCATCACTAAGAGAGATACCTCATTCACCTAGATCACCTGTTCTCCCCCATTTCAGTGATTATGAGCAGGACCGTAGGCCCTCCCCTCCCTCAGTTCCTTCTTACTGCCCATGTAGCTGGAGCACTTTGTCTTTCTGACTTTACAACCCAGCATGTAAATAGTTATCTTTTGAGGTCATTGTTTGTAGTGTAAAATAGTTAGTAATTAGTTAGGTCATTTCTTTAGTGTTAACGTTCCTCTCCTCTGGAGGAGGGTGATGCCAGGTCTGCAGGGTTTTAAGCCTTGTGCGACTTGTGCAAAGCCTATGGTCTGTGGGAACCCCCATGACTCTTGTTTAAAGTGTCTGGGGGAGGGCCACCTTACAGATTCCTGCAAAATCTTTAAGGGTTTTAAACCCCACACAAAGAGGGAAAGAGATTTCCGTTTGAAGCTGCTCCTTATGGAGTCTGCACTTCAGGGTCAGCGGCACCAGTACACACTGTGGTATCAAAAAAGGTTAAGGTGCCAGGACACCGTTCCCAGTCTCTGGCACCAAAGAAGAGGAGGCAGCTTAGAGGGAGATCTCCAAGGAAGCAGGGTCACGGAAGTCGGCACTGGGCCCCATACCCTGACAGAATACTCGCCACCAAGACATTCCAGGCCCCTCTAGGTATCAATTGGGCTCAACGCAGACAAGGAGCCCAGTTTAAGAAAGGGCCTTACACGTGGACAGACCATCTACCCCCGAGATGTTTGGCTCTGCAAGGGAGCTGATAGAGTTCACTGCCTCGCCGGTCTCGTCCCCAGTACCAGAACCGATGTCTTGACAAATCAGACACTCGGGGCAGACAGGGCATATAACTGCAGCACTGGTGGTCTTGGCAGCACCGGGTATCTCCATGGCACTGGGGGCTCGGTCAGCACCGGGAACCTTGTTGATACCAGTGACCTCCTCAGCACCAGGAACTTCAGCACAGCCTTGTCAGTACCTATGTTATCAGTGCCAGAAGGACTACCATCATGGGCACCAGGACGGTCGGTGCACGGGGAAGGAAGGAGCAGCCCACTTTCCACGGCACTGTTGCACAGTGAACCAGCTTCTTTGCTGCCTATGATAATGAGGCCCCCTCCTCCAGTGCACCAGGGAAAGCCAGAGTCCATGGCACAGCACCAGCCTCGACATCTCTCTCAGGCGCCCTCAACAGCTCTTCCTTAGTCTGCATCAGACTACTCTTCAGAATCTGACACAGAATCAGTGCGGTCAGGGGCATCTTCACCTAGATCTTCTCGGCATCGTTCCCGTTCGCAGCACTGGTCCCAGCACCAGGAGTACCAGCCTCATCAGACGTGGCTGCCACTGATGCAGCCACAATGGCTCTTTTGGACCCCCTGGGCCTATCACCAAATGCAGGGCCCGATGCCATCTTCTCAGGGTTCTGGTTTGTCTCGGTCCAGGGGTACTCCGTCGGCAACCCCCATGTCCAGGGCCCCCGACTCCGAATGTAGAGGCAGCCCGCAGAGGGACTTGACACATCCCGTGACAGAGGGTGAGGGCTCAGGAGCTCAGGACCAGCCCCAGGACCAGTCAACCTCCCAGGCGGCAGAGCCATCACAGGACCAGCCGCCAATAAGTATGTCCTCGTCTTCATCTCCTGACAAGGCCCTCGCTGATCCAGCTCCATCCTTGGACACTAGAACCCACCAAGAATTGCTATAACGCTTGGCAGCAAATCTGGGGGTACAGGCAAGGTTGTGAATGAGGATTTGAACCCCATGATCAACATTTTGTCCGCTGATACACCAACAAAGCTGGTGTTGCCACTGAATAAGACTGTGGCTAAGATTACCACCAACCTGTGGCAGACGCAGGCATCTATCCCGCCCACTCAAAAAGGGGTAGCAAGACATTATTTCGTCCTCAGACAGATATTCTCACCTGGTCATGGGCTCTCTGGTGGTCAGGGCAGAAGGAGAGGCAGGACCAACCAGGTCCTTTCCCCAAAAGCAGGGAGCCAAAAAATGCTGGACCTGCTTAGCAGAAATACATATGCTAGGGGAGACCTGCAGCTGCCCATTGCCAGCCAGCAGGCAATGTTAAGCAAGTATGCGTACAATACCTGGACAGTGATAGACAAGTTCAAGGAGCACCTGCCACAAGATTCTTGACAGTAAGTCACAGTGCTGATGGAAGAGGGTAGGGCCATTTCCCATACAGCGTTGCAAGCCGCACTGGACGCGGCGGACTTGGCAGCATGCACGATGTCCATGGGGGGTCGTAATGCGGCGCAGGGCCTGATTACAGGTCTCCGGTATACCACCTGCAGTGCAGAACACTCTCCAGGACTTGCCATTTGAGTGAAAAGACTTGTTTTCTCAGTAGATGGATGCCAGGTTACATAGCCTAACGGACGCTAGGCCACGCTTAGCTCTCTGGGTATCCATACCTCCACCACACAGAGGAGGTTATACAATCCTAGGCCACTCAGGAGACCTCCTTACCAAGCTTTTAGACCTGACCAAGCCAGCCGCAGGCCTCATAATGTGGGCAATAATAAAAATGCCAGTCGGCATAACAGGAGACGGAGGTCTCAGTCAGGCCCAGAGAGGAATGGAAAGCCACCTCCTCCCCAACAAATCCAAGTCTTCATTTTGAGGGTGCGTCCAAGGACAGAGTACCAATTCCCAAGTTAGACCCCCCTTTTGGGGACAGGCTATCCCATTTTTATCAGGTTAGAGCCCAGATTACAACCAACAGGTGGGTTCTCGACCTGGTAGCAGCAGGTATTTTGTGCCCTTCCTCTCTTTGCCTCCCTCCCATCCCCCTACCCTGTCCCTCTTCAGGGACCCCTCTCACGAGGTTCTTTTGAATTAAGAAGTGATCTCGCTTCTTCAGCGAGGGGCAGTGGAAAGGATTCCTCTAGATTTCAAGGGAAAGGGTTTTTATTCCTGGTACTTCCTCATCCCCAAAGCAAAGGGAGGCCTCAGACCTGTCTTGGACTTAAGGGATCTCAACGCCTTTATAACAAAGGCAAAGTTCAAGATGGTCACTCTGGTATCTATTATTCCCTCCCTGGAATTGGGAGACTGGTACACTGCCCACGACTTAAGATGTGTATTTTCATGTTTCAATAAGACCAGCCCATAGGAGGTTTCTCAGGTATACGGTGGGGCAGGAACACTTCTAGTTTGCTGTCCTCCCTTTTGGGTGTTCACGAAGTGCAAGGATGCTGTAGCTGCCTTCCTCAGGAAGCACAGAGTCCAGGTATTCCCCTATCTGGACGATTGGCTTATCTGGGGCCACTCAAAGTAGCAGGTGTTAGAACATATAAACTTCATCAGAACTCCGTTTCACAGTCTGGGTCTCCTAATAAATGAGAAATCTACCCTGGTACCCACTCAAACAATAGAGTTTGTGGGGGCCAACCTAGTCTCAACTACCAGCATGGCCTCTCTTCCCCAAGGCTAGGTTTATAGTTATGAGCAACATCACACAGCCTTGTGGCTTCTCCGATCATGATGGCAAGAAATTGCATGAAGCTACTAGGCCGTATGGCAGCCTGTACCTATGTGGTTCAGCACACCAGGTTAAGGCTGAGACCACTACAGACTTGGCTAGCCCGGGCGTTCAGTAAGGCATAGACACCTTGGGACTCAATCCTCACAGTTCCTCAAGATACCATCCAGTCTCTCGAGTGGTGGATGTGCAAGGGTGTGGTATGTGCAGGAGTGCCCTTTGTGAGCCAAAGCCTGATGGTGCAGCTTGTCACTGATGTATCGGACACAGGATGCAGGAGTGCCTTTGGGCGATCAATGGACCCAAGGTATGTAGTTACCCTCGGAGCAGGATCTCCACATAAATGTCAGAGAAATCAGGGCAGTCAGGCTGGCCTGCCAAGTATTCTTGTCTGACCTGAGTCACAAGGTGGTCTCAGTACTAACAGACAACACAGCGGCAATGTTCTATATAAACAAGACAGGGTGGAGCTCACTCCTCTTCCCTCTGCCAAGAAACCCTACTCCTCTGGGAGTTCTGTATAGCCCACAACATTCAGCTGGAGGCTGCATACTTACTGGAGAACAGGAATGTCTTGGCATACACTCTCAGCCACACTTTCACTGCCCATGAGTGGTCGCTCAAGGGAGAGGTGCTAGAGGAGATCTTCCGGAGGTGGAGTTATCCCCAGGTGGATCTCTTTGCCTATCACGGAAACAAGAAGTGTCCTGCCTACTGCTCTGACCTGGGGCAGGGTCAAGGGTCCCGGGGGGATGTTTTAGTAACTGATTGGTCCCCAGTCCTCCTCTACGCATTCCCCCCATTTCCCCTGATACACAAAGTCCTCATCGGGGTAAAGAGGCACAAGACCAGGGTCATATTAATAGCACCAGAATGGCCCAGGTAATACTGGTTCCCTATGCTCCTAGACATGATATGGGAGGAACCTATGGGAGGAACCTATAGCCCTGCCCACGGTCTCAGATCTAATCACCCAGGACCTGGGAGAAGGGCATTTATGCCTCCCGAACTTACCGTCTCTCCACCTGACCACATGGTATATCCATGGCTGACTGAGGCCAAGCAAGAGTCCTCAGAAGCAGTTAGGAGGGTCTTGTTGGGAAGCAGGAAGCCCTCCACTAGGGCCACCTACTTGGCCAAGTGGAGATGTTTTCAGAATGGGCATTACGAAAGGGAGTGCAGCCCTTACGAGCACCCATCCCGCTGATAATCTTGACTACCTCCTGCAATTACATCAGACGGGCCTATTTGCATCTTCCCTTAAGGTACACCTAGCAGCTATAGCAGCCTTTCACCTGGGGGAGGGAAGTAGATCCGTGTTTACTAATCCCATGGTCAAGAGATTCCTTAAAGGAGTGGACAGGCTATTCCAACATGTCAGGCACCCTGTACCACTGTGGGATCTCAACCTGGTGCTCACCAGGCTGATGTGCCCACCTTTCGAACCATTGACCATGTGTTCTCTTAAATATCTGTTGTTCAAAGTGGCCTTTATTGTGGCTATCACATCAGCAAGTTTCAGAACTCGGCACAACGGTTTTGATAACTAGTGTCTATAGAGGCAAGGTTTTGAGCTCTTTGTGGGCCCCCATCTTCTGCACTCTGAGTGCCACAGTGGGGAACAATCCTGACAGCTTTCTTCCAGTCCTAGAACTACTTTGACAAGGTTGTCATGATTTCCCCACCAGTACTTGCAGTGGTGGACAACTTCAGAGGATGTTCTGCAGGAAGTCCTATTTGACACTCCCACTCTCTGCCTTGAGCTAGTGTCAGATGCCTTAAATCTTGGCTGGGGAGTGACCTCAGCGATCGCTGGTTCCAGGGTTCATGGACCCCAGAAAAAGTGAGTTTGTATATAAATATCAGGGAGCTTATATTGGTTTGTTTGGTCTGCAAGAGCTTCCTGCTGTACATGTTTGGGCAAAGCGGTGCAAGATCTTGTGGACAACACAGCCTCAATGTTCTACATCAACAGGCAGGGAGGGGTACACTTGTCGGCTCTGTGCCAGGAAGCACTCCTTCTGTATAATGTCTGCATCAGCCATAACATCCATTTGGAGACCAATCACTTCCTAGAATTTGTCAGTGTTCTAGCAGATCACCATAGCAGGGACTTCTCACCATAAGTGGTCACTCAATCAGGAAGTGATCTGTGTGATGCCCGAGGGGTGAGGGCTTCCCCTCGTGCACCTGTTCACCACCAGGCAAAACAGAAATTGTCACTAGCTCTGGGGGGATTGGGCTTCTCTCATGTCTTTCTCCTGTCATGGTCCGAGAGTCTGCCGTGCATGTTCCTGCCGATCCCTCTCATCAGCAGGGTTCTAGTTCAGATCAAACAGGACAAGGTCAAGTTAGCATGGTTGCCCCAGCATGATCTTGCCAGCACTGGTTGAGCATGTCTCCCATGGCCCCTTCAGTTATCTGGGCCTATTGTCATAGGGATGACACTTGGCTCCTGCAACCCAAACTTACATCCCTGCATCTGTCATCATGGATGCTCCATGTCTGTGCACAGAGGAACATACCTGCTCAGAGGACGTCCAGCACCTCCGGTGCAGTCCATTCTAGGCACCTTGCTGCAGCTCAGGAATCAGAGTCTGGCACATTCCTCCATCAGAGAGCATCTTGTGGCCATCTCTTCTTTTCATGACCTCATTCAGGGACAGAGGTGTTCTCCCTGCAAGGCTTCAAGCAACTCTGTCTGCGGGTACCAACCAGATCCTGTTTTACAGTAGGATCTCAACCTGGTCCTCTACCAGCTCACCAGACCACCTTTTGAGCCACTCAGATCCTGCACCCTTTCCTGCCTGTCTTGGAAATAGCATTCCTGGTGGCAGTGTCATTGGTGAGGCATGTCTCAGAGATCAGGGCTCTGACTTCAGAATCCCCATAAACTGTTTTCTACAAAGACAAAGCCCAGCTGCAGCCCCACCCAGCCATTCTACCAAAGGTCATTTACACTTTCCATGTGAACCAGGACATGTCCCTGCATGGGACATATCCCAAGCCTCACAAGACAGTGGGAGAGGCATCTACTTGCTCTGGACATCAGAAGGGCCTTGGCTTTTTACCTAGAAAGTACCAAGCCCTTTCATAGTTTCACACAGCTCTTTCTCACTACAGCCAATAGAATGAAAAACCTACCAGTTTCTCACATTTTCCAACTGCATCACCCTCATTGAGATATAAAAGGCTCTGCTAAAATGCAAGAGCCTTTGATCAGTCAAATCTATTCTACAATTTGAAAGATTCCCAATCTAAGCAACTTCTAAGTGAGAGGACTATATAACATCTTCCTTGAGTGTTATTTTAGACTATTTATTACCTTTTGGACTGTTACAAAACAAAAAAACTAACCTCTGCCAGAAACATTTTGATTGTCATCTCTACTCCAACTTCTGATATACAGACTAACATCTTTTCTCCGCTTTATCTATGACATGATTACTCTGCATATCATAGAATCATAGGGCTCAAAGACACCTCAGGAGGTCCTCGAGTCCACCCCCTGCCCAAAGCAGGACCAACCTCAACTAAATCATCTGAAGAAGTGGGTTGTGCCCACAAAAGCTCATGATACCATCTACATGTTTTGTTAATCTTTAAGGTGCTGCTAGACTATTAGTTGTTTCTTAAGTTAAATCATTCCGAGTCTTAAAAACCTCTAGGGATGGAGATTCCACCACCTACCTAGGTAACCCATTCCAGTACTTCACCACCTTCTTAGTGAAATAGTTTTTCCTAAGTGCTTCAAAATGGACTCCTTCACGATCTTTCTGGGGACATAGATGAGGCTGACCGGTCTGTAGTTCCTTGTATTGTTTTCCTTCCCTTTTTTAAATATGGGCACTACATTTGCCTTTTTCCAATCATCCGGGACCTTCCCCTATCTCCATGCGTTTTCAAAGATAATGGCCAAAAGCTCTGCAATGATATCTGCCAACTCCCTCAGCACCCTTGAATGAATTAAATCTGGCCCTATGGATTTGTGTGTGTTTGTATTTGTGTGTTTGTATTTAGCTTTTCTAAATAGTTTTTAACCTGTTCTTTTTCCACCAAGGGCTGCCCACCTCCTTCCCATACTGCGTTGCCTAGTGCAGTAGTCCAGGAGCTGACCTTGTCCGTGAAGACAGAGGCAAAGAAAGCATTGAGTACTTCAGCTTTTCCCACATCATCTGTCACTAGGGGTATGTGTAGACTACATCCCTCTGTTGCCAGAGGGATGTAAATTAGACATACCGGAATTGCTAATGAAGCAGGGATTTAAATATCCCACGCTTCATTAGAATAAAAATGGCCGACGCTTTTTGGCGACGCGACACTTTGCCGGCAACAAGCAGCAGTCTAGACAGGGATCGGTCGACAAGGAAAGCCTTTTCCGACCGATCCTGTAAACCTCGTTGCACGACCGATCCCCGTCTAGACTGCCGCTTGTTGCCGGCAAAGTGCCACGTCGGCAAAAAGCGGTGTCCATTTTTATTCTAATGAAGCGCGGGATATTTAAATCCCTGCTTCATTAGCAATTTCAGTATGTCTAATTTACATCCCTCTGGTGACAGAGGAATGTAGTCTAGACATACTCTAGGTTACCTTGGTCATCCAGAAAGACATACCCTAGGTTACCTCGGTCGTCCAGATCACACTCTCCCTGATCATCCTCTTATTGCTAATGTGCATGTTACCCTTCACATCTCTTGCTGCAATTCCAATTGTGCTTTGGCCTTTCTGATTACACTTCTGTATGCTTGAGCAATATATTTATACTCCTCCCTAGTCATCTGTCAAAGTTTCCACTTCTTGTAAGCTTCCCTATTGTGTTTAAGCTCACCAGGGATTTCACTGCTAACCCAGCTGGTCGCCTACCACATTTGCTTTTCTTACTGCGCATAGGGATTATTTGTTCCTGTGCCTTCAATAAGGCATCTTTAAAATACTGCCAGCTCTCCTGGACTCCTTTCCCCTTCATGTTAGCATCCCAGGGGATCTTGCCCATCAGTTCTCTGAGGGAGTCAAAGTCTGCTTTTCTGAAGTTCAGGGTGTGTATTTTGCGGCTCTCCTTTCTTCCTTTGTTCAGGATCCTGAAATCAACCATATCATGATCACTGCTTCTGAGGTTGTCACCCACCTCTATTTCCCCTGTTAGTTCCTCCCTATTTGTGAGCAGCAGGTCAAGCTGCACATGGCCCCTGGTCAGTTCCTTCAGCACTTGTACCAGCAAGTTATCCCCAACATTCTCCAAAAACTTCCTGGATTGTCTGTGCACTGCTGTATTGGTCTCCCTACAGATATCAGGGTGATTAAAGACCCCATGAGAACCAGAGCCTGTGATCTGGAAGCTTCTCTTAGTTGTCTGAAGAAAACCTTGTCTACCTCATCCATCTGATCTAGTTGTCTATAGCAGACAGCAACCATAACGTCACCTTTTTTCCTCCCACATATAAGCTTGGCTTAGAGACTCTCAACAGACTTTTCTTCCTCTATATACTGGAGCTCTAAGCAGTCATACTACTCTTACATATAGTGCAACTCTTCCTCCTTTTCTCTCCCACCTGTCATTCATGAATAGTTTATACCCTTCCATGACAGTGCTCCGGTCATGAGTCATTCTTCCAAGTCTCCGCTATTCCAATCAAATCATAGTTGATTGTTTCAGGCCTTCTAATTCTTTCTGCTTGTTTCCCAGACTTCTTGCATTCATGTACAGTTACTAGCTAATTGTTCTACATTCTCTGTACGAATCAGGGGGTCCTCCTCTGTTGCACCTTCCTCCTTGTGTTTCTTCCCAGTATCCCACTTCCCCACTTACCTCAGGGCTTAGATAACCATCCCCGATGAACCTAATTTAAAACCCTCTGTGGTATACCCCATACTAAAGAGAGAAGGGAGAAAGTCCTCTGGGCGGAGGAAGTACCACCCTTTTTAATCAACTGGGCATGCTCCCAGTGTGGGGAATGTATAAAAGGCCTGGGTACAGCTCAGTAAGGGGGAACTGCAAACGGAGGGAGCTCAGGCTGGAGCTCCTGAACCAGCTTAGTCATCGCAGCTGCTTTCCAAACAGCAACCACAGCAGCAGCCTTTGCAGCCATCCCCAGAGCTGCAGCCCCGGCAGCAGCCACCACAGCTGCTTCCAGAGGAGCAAGCCCAGCAACCACCACTCCAGCAGCACACATCTGGAGAAGCCAGCCCACCCACTGCCTCTTTGGGAGCAGCAGCCACCACAACCCCAGAGACCGCCCCGACCAAAGGGGGAGGCAGCCACAAGGCCCGGGGACTCTGTGCCACACTCCAGAGACTGAACTACACACCAGAGACGGTAGAAAGTGGCCCAGGGTGGAGGGTTACCCCTCCAGGAGCTCAGTGTGTTTCAGGCGGACTTCCCGCTGAACTGGCAGTGCAGTTACCACTGCCAACAGGGCCGTGGGTTGGGACCCAGTGGAGTGGGAGGGCCCTGTTGGCAGTGGTAACTGCACTGCCAGTTCAGCGGGAAGTCCGCCTGAAACATACTGAGCTCCACCACTCCAGCAGCACGCACATCTGGAGAAGCCAGCCCACCCCTAACCCCAACCGGTCCCCTTCCCCTAACCCCAACCGGTGTTCAGCTCTCCAATAGCTGGGGAGAGCCCTCAGGCCTCTAGGCACTGAACTGTGTAGAGTGCCTGAAAGCTGTTACTTTCCTCTAATGGGATTGGTGATACCTGACTTGTCTGTCTTCTCCTGCAAGTAACATGCTGCCAATTTTCTTCCTTATTCTGAACTGCCCTCACTGGTTCTTCAGCCTGCGTGCCTGTAGTATTAAATAATGCCTTCTATCCAGAAAGTTTTCATCTTCTCTAATGTAACGTAGGGTTGATACTTGGGCCTCTAGTACTTTAACCTTCTCTTCCAATATGGAGACCAGCTTGCACTTAGTACAGTTGAAATCTCTTCTATCTCCCAGGAAGAATATAAACATGGCACATGCTATGCAAGTCACAAAAGCTGACCTTTCACTATCCATTCTGCCATCCTTCTAAGAGACTCCTCAGATGTTGTTTTTATTGCCTCCTGAAGCTTGAAGGGGGGAGGAGCGAGAGAGAAAAAGAAGAGAACAAAAAGCAAGAAAAACCACCAAACACTGTGGGGCTCCCACCATGGCTCCCCCCATGATGAACTCCCTTGTTGGCCGCTGCCCTGTTCATTGCTCACTCAGTTTGCTCTGGCTGCCTTTTTTATAAGGCTGCTGGTTCCAAGCAGGAGGCTTGTCTCAAAGCCTTGCCTCCAATCCAATCAATCCCTGAAGGCCCACCTGGAGCAAAGCACTCTCAACTCACACTTTTCAAACTGCCACTCTTTTCAGACTGCCAAGCACACAATCAAACACATGATCACAGATAGACAGATACTTGGATGCTCACCCCACCAACTCACAGCATAGCATCACTCTACAACTGTTTGAAGTAGTGTAATGGGCATTTCTCATCTCATGCATGTGGCCCCCTTTTAGCTAAATGCCTGTCCCTGAACTCCTTGCCACAGCAGCCCTCTTGCAACCCGACTCTCTAACCCTGTCTGAGCCTCTAGAGTTCCAAGGAGGAACTGCTTCACTCTAGCCCAACAGCTTCCTTTTAACTGGCTTGTTGAGCCCTAATTGGTCACATCCTTTGCACCACTCTAGCTTTCCTGGAGGACTTCTCTATGGTTTGCTGGTTGGGGTGTAGCAAGACCACAAGTTTCCAGCAGAAGGTTTTGTGGCCTGGTCTACCCCATCAGATAGTTACTTTGCTGGAAGTTTTTTTTTTTTTTTTTTTTAAGTAGACGTTATTCACCAGTGCAGTGTTTGAGATGTGCTGCCAGTACTGCAGAATAGGTGTATTTGCCATATCCTAGGGATGTTCCTTTCTAGTATAAAGGGATTATAATTTTTATCCACCTCCAGGTCATAGGTTTCTATTAAACATGGGTCAGGTTGTTGTTTGTACTATATCTCTATGAAGATGCCATTCTTGATAGCTTAGAGATTTACTGAGATATAAGGCCTGTCATAACCATGAGAGCTGGCCAGCACCTGGGGACTAAGGGGTTAACTATGTCCCCTGTACCTAGCCAGCTATCTGATCAGCCAATAACAATGCCGGAAGGGGTTTCAAACTGGGACAAAGGAAATTTTAATTTTCCCTCCTTTGCTTGAGTGAGAGCGGTTTTCTTTCAGGTAACAGGGAGATGGGAGGCTGTCTCTCCAATAAAAGTTTTTTCCACTATGTGTAAATAGAGTCAAGTTACTTAATCTGTCAGGTTTTATTGTTTTATGGTTTGGGAATGTAGAATTGATGTCTGAACTGTTCAAAGTGTGTTTTTTCTCTCTCTCTTTAAAAGTGTTTTCCTTTTATAAGTCCTGAGCCCAGGGGATCCCCCTGAGGATCTAGATTAATTGGTGGCTCTTTTTCATCTAGCCACTTTATTATGCTTGCAACTATAGTATTATTTTGATAATAAGTTTGTTTTCTTTTTCTAATTAACCTGGTATTGGTTCATTTCTGTGTCCTGGAAAATCTGTCTGTGGGTATCTGCCTGCCTCTGACTAGGGGGCAGCTACCATAGACTGCAGCTTGTATTTTCTCTTTTCTTTTCAAGCTCTTTGGGGAAAAGAGCTTGAGGTACCTCTGAGGTTTTTAGGGATGAGATTTCCCAAGTGATTTCTTCCCTGGTTTTCTTGGGTGGTGGCAGCAACACGTCCAGGAGAAGCACCAGACTGCCCAGGGGTGGCTCCAGCTCCATGCTGCAGAGTGCTGTGGTGTCCTGAGTGAGGGCAACCAGAGCATTCAGAGAAAAAAAATGCTTTGCTGTCCCTCAGCGCGGTAGGCAAGCAAGCAGGGAAACCTGAGAACTGGCTGTCTGGGGGGGTTCCTTTAAGCACAGGCCTCAGATACCTTGTGTGGCTGCTGCCTGAGGCTAACTCCTGACCTGATACCCTGCCAGAACCGGTTCCGGCCGGTCTTAAATTCAATTAAGCGTCCAATCAGTGTGGGCACACTATTTCAAAATAGCAAAACGCTATTTCGAAATGCATTTTGTGTGTAGAAGTGTTATTTCGAAATAAGATATTTCAAAATAACTATTTCAAAATCAGATATTTCCAGATAACGCTGTAGTGTAGACATACCTTTACAGACTAACTCGGCTATCCCTCTGAAACTTTTGTTCTCTCATAGTTTGTCAATAAGGCAACACATATTATTACAGTTCAGGTTTTATTATGCATTTAGGAGACGGGGGGGTGGGGGAGGGAGAAAGGACACTGCCAATCCTCTCTTGATTCTAAATCCCTAATAATGAATATTTTGTTGAATTTAGCAAATCTCTGTTATCACTGTTGAAGAAATTTTGTACCAAAGTCAATTAATATACCAGAAAACAGCCCAGTCAGTTTGACTTGCATGTTTCTTCTATCCCACCCAACACAGCAATTACTAACAGCATGACCCCATCTACAAAGAAGCAAGGGAGTGAAAGATAAGTCAATCAAATTTAGTGTATAAGGGCAAACCAGCCCAATTCTGTTCTAGTTTTCTTTGCCTCCAGACCTGGTAGTATGGCCTATCGATGTGCTCTACTCAAATATCAGTTACTGTCAGCCATAAGCTAATTGGGCTATAATAATTTAAGAAGCGGATTGAAATCCTTTTCGAAAACACATCCCTAAGAATCATAGAATCATAGAACCATAGAGCTGGAAGAGACCTCAGAAGGTCATCAAGTCCAGCCCCCTGCTCTAGGCAGGACCAATCCCAACTAAATCAACGCAGCCAGGGCTTTGTCAAGCCGAGACTTAAAAACCTCTAGGGATGGAGACTCCACTACTTCCCTAGGTAACCCATTCCAGTGCTTCACTGCCCTCCTAGTGAAATAGTTTTTCCTAATATCCAACCTGGACCTCTCCCACCACAACTTGAGACCATTGCTCCTTGTTCTGCCATCTGTCACTACTGAGAACAGCCTCTCTCCATCCTCTTTGAAACCTCCCTTCAGGAAGTTAAAGGCAGCTATCAAATCCCCCCTCACTCTTCACTTCTGCAGACTAAACAGACCCAACTCCCTCAGCCTCTCCTCATAAGTCATATGCTCCAGCCCTCATAATTTTGGTTGCCCTCCGCTGACCTCTTCCCAATGTGTCCACATCCTTTTTGTAGTGGGGGCCCAGAACTGGACACAATACTCAGATGTGGCCTCACCAGAGCCGAATAAAGGGAATAATGACATCTCTGGATCTGCTGGCAATGCTCCTCTTAATGCAACCTAATATGCCATTAGCCTTCTTGGCTACAAGGGCACACTGTTGACTCATATCCAGCTTCTCATCCACTGTAACCCCAGGTCCTTTTCTGCAGAACTACTACTTAACTGGTTGGTCCCCAGCTTGTAACTATGCTTGGGATTCTTCCATCCCAAGTGCAGGACTCTGCACTTGTCCTTGTTGAACCTCATCAGATTTCTTGTGGCCCAATCCTCCAATTTGTCTAAGTCACTCTGGACCCTATCTCTGCCCTCAAGCTTATCTACCTCTCCCCCTAGCTTAGTGTCATCTGCAAACTTGCTGAGGTGCAATCCATCCCCTCATCCAGGTCATTAATAAAGATATTGAACAAAACCGGTCCTAGAACCGAACCTTGGGGCACTCCGCTAGAAACCGACCGCCATCCTGACATCGAGCCGTTGATCACTACCCGCTGGGCCCGGCCTTCTAGCCATCTTTCTATCCATCTTACTGTCCATTTATCCAATCACATTCCCTTAACTTGCTGGCAAGAATATTGTGGAGACCGTATCAAAAGCCTTGCTAAAGTCAAGGTATATCACATCACTGACTTCCCATGTCATCATAGAAGCTAATCAGATTGGTCAGGCACGACTTGCCCTTTGTGAATCCATGCTGACTATTCCTAATCACTTTCCTCTCTTCCAAGTGCCTCAAAATGGATTCCTTAAGGATCCCTTCCATGATTTTCCAGGAACCGAGGTAAGACTGACGGCCTATAGTTCCTGGATCATCCTTCTTCCCTTTTTGAAGATGGGCACTACATTTGCCTTTTCCAATCATCCGGGATTTCTCCCGATCTCCACGACTTTTCAAAGATAATGGCCAAAGGCTCTTCAGTGACATTTGCCAACTCCCTCAGTACCCTCGGATGCATTAAGTCCGGACCCATGGATTTGTGTACATTTAGCTTTTCTAAATAGTTCCTAACCTGTTCTTTACCCACCAAGGGCTGTCCATCTTCATCCCATCTTGCGTCACTTAGTGTCAGCCAACGGTCAGGGCAGTGTGTGTGTGTGTGTGTGTGTTTCCAAGAAAAGGTTTAACGTCCGTGTCTTTACTGCTAGGACCGGGGTCCCGTCGCAGAGAGTAGCCAGCAGGCCAACAGACGCCCTGTTTATAGGAAGAGCTTATTACACCTCAGATTTTAGCTGCTAGGATGCAAAAATCCCCGGGCAGCCTAGGACAGACTGAGAGGTGCCCCAACGGACCTGTCACCTGGGAGTGACACAGATCCAAACGCCCAAGCTCTTCCTATACCTGTCCCTTATGACCGGCTGAAGTTCTTTTAAATTGTGCTTGGTTCTGTTACAGCAACTGAAGGAGTCAGGTTAAAACTTAAACAGTTACAGGTTTATTAAACAAGCTTATAAATCATATGGTTACAATGGCTATTGCTCTATTTCTTAACTGCTAGCAAATATAGATCTTAAAAATGGTTACAAAGAAAATAAAGATAGAAAATAGAAATAATGGTACCAAGTGACAGCTTAATCTTTAAAGAGCTCTAAATTTATGTGTACACTTAAGACAAAGGACCACATCCAGGTACAATTTTTACCCCCTTCTGTGCCTCTCGACTCCAGCAGGTCAAGCCAGGGCGGTCCCTCAATTCCTAGGAAAGCGAATACGAGGTGGGCGTCGCCGTGGAACCTCGGGAGGTCAAACACCTAACCCGACCAGCAGATAGATGGTAGATTGACACTCAGAGTAAATGTGCTGCTGGACCCATCTTTATACCCATAGGGGCCCGTATCCTCTTTCTTATCTAAGATGCCAAATTGTGTTGGTTCGTCTTTGTGACGCCAGTTCTTACAAGCAAGTTTCAAGTTAATTTACACTTGCAAGAGAGATAACTAAATTGTGAGTACTAAACATTTTTTTTACTGGGCGAGAGATTCCTCCCCCCGCGGACGGCTGTGTGTTCGTATCAATATGGGTTCAGTCAAGGACACTCCTCTGCAGCCTCTTGGTCAGCAACTGGCGTATCTCTGTTTACAGCCATTCAGGGTTACAGCAGCCTGCCATATCCAGGCAAGCAAAGATGGATGTTACAGGGGGGTTCCTGTCTGGCTACATTCCACCCCCTGATACGACACACCACGTCCCAGGATACAAGATGGCGGTGATACCAGCACCTTTTGCCCACCTTGGGGGAATCTAAAAGTGCCCGATGGCCGGAATAGAAGGTTCAGGATCTAGGAATTGACTAGGTTCTTTCCTAGTGCTGTGCATATCGAATGTGCACAGAAAAGATAGCTACATTAACTAGGTGTTTCACAATACATAGGGTTATGCAGAAAATGATTACAACAATTACAATGGTTAGAACAGTGGTTATAATGGAGTGTAGGAAAGGAGTTAGGAAAATCCCAGCTGTTGGGCTAACCAATTTAGCCATGAGATGTTTACATTTTTGGTTACTGCATGTCTTACCCCATACTGTCCATTGCCACTTCCCTTGCCTCCCCCCAAAGTTATTTTGAGGATTGCGGTGGTTGCTGTCATCGAACCACACCGGTCCCCATTGGAAGATGTCACTTTTGTTCCACCAGTTGTTTGGGCTGAGAGGGACAAACTCGATTCCCAGTCCAGTAGAGGAGTCAAGTAAGGTGTTCTGGTACAGCAGTAGCAGTTGGGATGAGGAAGAAGACCATGGCAAGTTGGAGTACCATGTTTTGCTTCAGCTTAGGTTTTTTCATAGTTCAGTCTATAACCAACAACAGCGGTTGCAAGCGCTATAACAGCAAGCGGTATATATACAAAAAGTTCATGGTGGTTTCCCGGATCCACACCAGCGTTGGGAGGGATACATCCCACTGGAGCACTGTTCCATTGCCTCAGTTTCCTGTAATAAAACATAAGGTTCACCGGTCTTGGATACAATCCAAGCCTTAGTAATGGTTATTGGTGTTAGCCCAGCGTCTGCAGTGGTCCAGACTCCTTTTCCCTTGTAGGAGTGCAGTACGCTGGGTTTGCATTCCCAAACTGGGGTGTTTGATTACCACAGTGTCTCCAGGTGCATATTTAGAATCTTTGAGTGGTATACAGTGTGGTTAGGAGAGGTTCTCCTGTAGGGAAGAATCCCTTACTGATCGGACTGCCCGTAGGGGTCTGCCAATTGTTTAATCTTTGCACCACAGTATTTAATCTGTTTTCCCATTTGCCATCTGTGGGCCTTAAGTGGGCTTTCAACAGACCATTCCAGAGTTCGACCATGCCATTAGACTGGGTCTCCTGGGGTGTTGGGACAAGGGCTATTAAGCAGTTTAGTCCCATGATCGTAGAGACAACCCTGTTGCTACTTGGGTTGGGTAAGCAAAAACCAATTCCTGAAACAATTTCTACTCCAGTTAAAACATACTTCCACCCTTGCTTACTGGTGGGTAGTGTACCAATATAATTTACTTGCCAGGTTGCCCATAGTACTTTCCCATCTTTTAGTTTGGCAAACCGTTGCCCTTCTGTTATATGTTTTCTGAGTTCAGCACAGAGGGTGCAAGCTCGTACCGGGTTTTTGGCTTGTTGGTGGGTAATAGGCCACCCCCCTGGCATGTGCCTGCCACATCAGCTCATCGCTTTCTGTGTGTCCCAAGGTTTCATGTAGCCAAATAACAGGCGTTCCCAATCCACCTGGGCAGCGTTAATTTATGCTGCTGCATCTGCTAGGTTATTCAGCTGTGCAGCCGGGGTGTCATTCTTTTGGTGAGCTGTCACATGACCTATGCTTAAGGCATGTTGGGTTGCATGCTGGTATATCCATTTTCAGTATTTCAATTCTTAAACAGGCTTTCCCCCCTATTTCCCAGTTATTATTCTTCCAGTTAGTTATCCACTGGGTGGCTCCAGCCCATACAGCTTAGGAGTCAGTGTAAATGGTACTGGCACCTGCCTCACAAGATAGTTTGATTGCTGCAAGCTGAGCTGTTCCTTTATGTTTGCAGTTAGGGGTGCAGCGGATGTGTCTGCTGAGACCGCCGCAGCCTTCCCTGTCCACTTTTCTTCTGTTCACCTGTGGAGATATTGTTAACATTTTCCTAGCTTAAACAATTACTACACTATTATCCTTTCACTAAAACAAATATCCTACACACAACAATATTTGCAATACGTATTACAATTAAGACACACAAGACAAACTTGGACAGAACACAAACTTATTATGTCATGACACAGAACCATGGTTTTGTTGTTGTTGTTGTTTCTTCAGCTGGCACCAGCGCTTTTGATGATCTGAAAGACAAGAAAACATTCCTACCCCCGGGTGGCCCATTATAACTTAAAATACTGCCTAAGATCTGCTAGGGGAACCGGTTACAGCTAGTTCCTTACCACTTCCATGGGCGAGTGAGCTGCAACTTTCCAAGAACAAGGCGCTTCATCGGTACTCGTGACCTTCCACTCCCTTGAATTACCTCAGAGTTGCTAGCCCTCCCCAACAGTGGCATGCCTCAGTTTCCCTCTTGTACCACAGATCAGGCTTAATGTGTGAAGCTATAATGCTTTTCCTTATTACAAGGTGTTGGTTGGCCAGTTACTGTTCCAGCAAAAAAAAGCTTTTATTTTCCTGAAAAGAATCATATGTACAATGTTACAGGCCTACTTATGAGGGACAGTGGGTTTCACACCTCTTCAGAACAGACAGGCAGTTTGCACCCACTCACAACCTTGGATCTGAGAGCAAGCCAAAAGTGTTATCAACTCAGCCTTGAACAGAGACACAGTGAAGTTTCAGAGTTTGGATTCTTAAAACAATAACTTGTTTTCTTAGAGAGCAAATTTAACCTTTAAGAGTTGAATGCCCAACACAAGCACTAACCAATTTGTGCCTTGTCTGTTTGCAATTTTAAGCAAGAGGACATTATCTAAAACAAAATAAAACTAGTTCATTTGAAACTTACAAAATAGAGTTACAGTATATAGAGCTCATTCTTTTATGCAGTTAACCAATTAAGTTTCAGTAGAATCCTTAATTTTCCTTTTCGCATGCTTTAACAAAAGTGTCCGTAGCCAAATGTTTACATTTGATTGTTTCTTTGCCTAGATGGTTTGCACACTGCTTAAGAAAGAGGCTGCAAAGAAACGAGGTGTCATTTTTAAAGCAGGTTTCCTTCACATATTACAACCATCGCTTAATTCCTTCCACACTCCCACGGAGTCCACTTTTTACCTTCACATTCCCTCAAATCACTTGCTTTGTCTTTTCAAAGAAAACGTTCCTCATTCCTAATAACTTTCCAATGTCTGTATTACTTTCCTTATTTCTTTAACTATGCCCATAGGGCTCCAAACTTCTTGCTTTCCCCTTTTCACATGCTTTTTCCTTCTTATGATCCGTCCTGATTCCTGCTAAATGACTTTTCCCAATGACACAGGTGTATCTAGTATTAATTCGGTAAGGAGGGTGGACTTTCCAATTAGACCCCCACACACCTCCTGATTCCTTTCAATAGGTAAATCCGAATGTTTATTATTGCAGTCAGCTATTACTAATTTTAAACTTCTCAGTATAGGGTTTTCATAACATCCATGCTGCAGCAGAGTCTGTGGTGTAAATAGAGTGCTCATCTTTGGACAGTCATTTTCTTTTGGGCTACTCCCGGTGACAAATCCTTTCCCTCCAATATGGGCTTAATGATTGGGAGAGGAGTGTGAAGTGTTATGGCTTGAGCTTAGGTTAGCTCCTCTGTTTCCCTTAGTGCTGTGTAGGCTGCCAGAAGCACTTTTCATAAAGCATGTAATTTGACTGTGACCCCTGCCATGACTTGAGCCAAATTGTATGGGACGGCGGGGTACCGCTTTCTCCTTCTTGCCATAAGGCATAGGACATCCCTGTGTTTCACAGTGAGGTACAAATAAAATGGGACATTAGGGTGAATTGGACCCATAGACTGATAAGTGTGTATCTCGTTTATCAGCTGTCTCTCAGAGCTTCCTCGTGGGTGGGGGCTCATTCCCATCAAGCATGCTTCCTGAGCAAATTATACGGGGAGTAGGTACGAATTAAGATTCCCCATTTTTCCAGATCTTTAATTAGTTCAGAGAGACTGGAGCCATAGCTTCGGCTGGAATGCTGTACTGTTTTATCTTGGTTACAGTGGAAGGCGGAGAGCGGGGCTTGAGCCAGCAAAGTCTTAAAGCCAGCTCCAAAAGCTCATTTTTCTCCATTAATTACTTTCTCCTTCCCTCTCTAGCCTCGGGAGGAGCCGTTCCTGTAGGTGCTCCATATCCTTATTTAGGGTTCTCACCTGGGTATCTAGGTTCTGGCATTGCTCCCAGAGTTCGTATCTCTCTCTGAATCCTTATCCAGTAGCTAGAGCAGGCTGCTTGCCACACACCCTTTAACAGCCAGATGCAAGCGCTTTCCCTAACATCTCTTTATCCCATTTAGGGTTGCCCCATCCCTCTTGGGCAAACTCTTTCTATACAGCTAAAATCCATGTCAATTGTGACTGGCTTCATGCTGCTGTATTTGAACCAATAACACAATCCTGCCGACTACGCCAATTCTGTCAGCCGACGGTCAGGGCAGTGTGTGTGTGTGTGTGTGTGTTTCCAAGAAAAGGTTTAACGTCCGTGTCTTTACTGCTAGGACCGGGTCCTGTCGCAGAGAGTAGCCAGCAGGCCAACAGACGCCCTGTTTATAGGAAGAGCTTATTACACCTCAGATTTTAGCTGCTAGGATGCAAAATCCCTTCGCAGCGGGCAGCCTAGGACAGACTGAGAGGTGCCCCAACGGACCTGTCACCTGGGAGTGACACAGATCCAAACGCCCAAGCTCTTCCTATACCTGTCCCTTATGACCGGCTGAAGTTCTTTTAAATTGTGCTTGGTTCTGTTACAGCAACTGAAGGAGTCAGGTTAAAACTTAAACAGTTACAGGTTTATTAAACAAGCTTATAAATCATATGGTTACAATGGCTATTGCTCTATTTCTTAACTGCTAGCAAATATAGATCTTAAAAATGGTTACAAAGAAAATAAAGATAGAAAATAGAAATAATGGTACCAAGTGACAGCTTAATCTTTAAAGAGCTCTAAATCTATGTGTACACTTAAGACAAAGGACCACATCCAGGTACAATTTTACCCCCTTCTGTGCCTCGACTCCAGCGGGTCAAGCCAGGGCCGGTCCTCAATTCCTAGGAAAGACGAATACGAGGTGGGCGTCGCCATGGAACCTCGGGAGGTCAAACACCTAACCCGACCAGCAGATAGATGGTAGATTGACACTCAGAGTAAATGTGCTGCTGACCCATCTTTATACCCATAGGGGCCCGTATCCTCTTTCTTATCTAAGATGCCAAATTGTGTTGGTTCGTCTTTGTGACGCCAGTTCTTACAAGCAAGTTTCAAGTTAATTTACACTTGCAAGAGAGATAACTAAATTGTGAGTACTAAACATTTTTTTACTGGGCGAGATTCCTCCCCGCGGACGGCTGTGTGTTCGTATCAATATGGGTTCAGTCAAGGACACTCCTCTGCAGCCTCTTGGTCAGCAACTGGCGTATCTCTGTTTACAGCCATTCAGGTTACAGCAGCCTGCCATATCCAGGCAAGCAAAGATGGATGTTACAGGGGTTCCTGTCTGGCTACATTCCACCCCTGATACGACACACCACGTCCCAGGATACAAGATGGCGGTGATACCAGCACCTTTTGCCCACCTTGGGGGAATCTAAAAGTGCCCGATGGCCGGAATAGAAGGTTCAGGATCTAGGAATTGACTAGGGTTCTTTCCTAGTGCTGTATATCAAATGTGCACAGAAGAGATAGCTACATTAACTAGGCATTGCACAATGCATAGGCTTATGCAGAAAATGATTACAACAATTATAATGGTTAGAACAGTGGTTATAATGGAGTGTAGGAAAGGAGTTAGGAAAATCCCAGCTGTTGGGCTAACCAATTTAGCCATGAGATGTTTACATTTTGGTTACTGCATGTCTTACCCCATACTGTCCATTGCCACTTCCTTGCCTCCCCCAAAGTTATTTTGAGGATTGCGGTGGTTGCTGTCATCGAACCACACCGGTCCCCATTGGAAGATGTCGCTCTTGTTCCACCAGTTGTTTGGGCTGAGAGGGACAAACTCGATTCCCAGTCCAGTAGAGGAGTCAAGTAAGGTGTTCTGGTACAGCAGTAGCAGTTGGGATGAGGAAGAAGACCATGGCGAGTTGGAGTACCATGTCTTGCTTCAGCTTAGGTTTTTTTTTTTTTTTCATAGTTCAGTCTATAACCAACAACAGCGGTTGCAAGCGCTATAACAGCAAGCGGTATATATACAAAAAGTTCATGGTGGTTTCCGGATCCACACCAGCGTTGGGAGGATACATCCCACTGGAGCACTGTTCGGGGCCATTGCCTCAGTTTCCTGTAATAAAACATAAGGTTCGCCGGTCTTGGATACAATCCAAGCCTTAGTAATGGTTATTGGTGTTAGCCCAGCGTCTGCAGTGGTCCAGACTCCTTTTCCCTTGTAGGAGTGCAGTACGCGGGTTTGCATTCCCAAACTGGGGTGTTTGATTACCACAGTGTCTCCAGGTGCATATTTAGAATCTTTGAGTGGTATAGTGTGGTTAGGAGAGGTTCTCCCTGTAGGGAAGAATCCCTTACTGATCGGACTGCCCGTAGGGGTCTGCCAATTGTTTAATTTTTGCACCACAGTATTTAATCTGTTTTCCCATTTGCCATCTGTGGGCCTTAAGTGGGCTTTCAACAGACCATTCCAGAGTTCGACCATGCCATTAGACTGGGTCTCCTGGGGTGTTGGGACAAGGGCTATTAAGCAGTTTAGTCCCATGATCGTAGACAACCCTGTTGCCACTTGGGTTGGGTAAGCAAAACCAATTCCTGAAACAATTTCTACTCCAGTTAAAACATACTTCCACCCTTGCTTACTGGTGGGTAGTGTACCAATATAATTTACTTGCCAGGTTGCCCATAGTACTTTCCCATCTTTTAGTTTGGCAAACCGTTGCCCTTCTGTTATATGTTTTCTGAGTTCAGCACAGAGGGTGCAAGCTCGCACTGGTTTTCTGGCTTGTTGGTGGGTAATAGGCCACCCCTGGCATGTGCCTGCCACATCAGCTCATCGCTTTCTGTGTGTCCCAAGGTTTCATGTAGCCAAATGTACAGGCGTTCCCAATCCACCTGGGCAGCGTTATGCTGCTGCATCTGCTAGGTTATTCAGCTGTGCAGCCGGGGTGTCATTCTTTTGGTGAGCTGACACATGACCTATGCTTAAGGCATGTTGGGTTGCATGCTGGTATATCCATTTTCAGTATTTCAATCTTAAACAGGCTTTCCCCTATTTCCCAGTTATTATTCTTCCAGTTAGTTATCCACTGGGTGGCTCCAGCCCATACAGCTTAGGAGTCAGTGTAAATGGTACTGGCACCTGCCTCACAAGATAGTTTGATTGCTGCCAGCTCTGCAAGCTGAGCTGTTCCTTTATGTTTGCAGTCAGGGTGCAGCGGATGTGTCTGCTGAGACCCGCAGCCTTCCTGTCCACTTTCCTTCTGTTCACCTGTGGAGATATTGTTAACATTTTCCTAGCTTAAACAATTACTACACTATTATCCTTTCACTAAAACAAATATCCTACACACAACAATATTTGCAATACGTATTACAATTAAGACACACAAGACAAACTTGGACAGAACACAAACTTATGTCATGACACAGAACCATGGTTTTTGTTGTTGTTGTTTCTTCAGCTGGCACCAGCGCTTTTTGATGATCTGAAAGACAAGAAAACATTCCTACTGGGGTGGCCCATTATAACTTAAAATACTGCCTAAGATCTGCTAGGGAACCGGTTACAGCTAGTTCCTTACCACTTCCATGGGCGAGTGAGCTGCAACTTTCCAAGAACAAGGGCGCTTCATCGGTACTTGTGACCTTCCACTCCCTTGAATTACCTCAGAGTTGCTAGCCCTCCCCAACAGTGGCATGCCTCAGTTTCCCTCTTGTACCACAGATCAGGCTTAATGTGTGAAGCTATAATGCTTTTCCTATTACAAGGTGTTGGTTGGCCAGTTACTGTTCCAGCAAGCAAAAGCTTTATTTTCCTGAAAAGAATCATATGTACAATGTTACAGGCCTACTTATGAGGGACAGTGGGTTTCACACCTCTTCAGAACAGACAGGCAGTTTGCACCCACTCACAACCTTGGATCTGAGAGCAAGCCAAAAGTGTTATTAACTCAGCCTTGAACAGAAACACAGTGAAGTTTCAGAGTTTGGATTCTTAAAACAATAACTTGTTTTCTTAGAGAGCAAATTTAACCTTTAAGAGTTGAATGCCCAACACAAGCACTAACCAATTTGTGCCTTGTCTGTTTGCAATTTTAAGCAAGAGGACATTATCTAAAACAAAATAAAACTAGTTCATTTGAAACTTACAAAATAGAGTTACAGTATATAGAGCTCATTCTTTTATGAAGTTAACCAATTAAGTTTCAGTAGAATCCTTAATTTTCCTTTTCGCATGCTTTAACAAAAGTGTCCGTAGCCAAATGTTTACATTTGATTGTTTCTTTGCCTAGATGGTTTGCACACTGCTTAAGAAAGAGACTGCAAAGAAACGAGGTGTCATTTTTAAAGCAGGTTTCCCTTCACATATTACAACCATCGCTTAATTCCTTCTACACTCCCACGGAGTCCACTTTTTACCTTCACATTCCCTCAAATCACTTGCTTTGTCTTTTTAAAGAAAACATTCCTCATTCCTAGTAACTTTCCAATGTCAGTATTACTTTCCTTATTTCTTTAACTATGCCCATAGGGCTCCAAACTTCTTGCTTTCCCCTTTTCACATGCTTTTTCCTTCTTATGATCCGTCCTGATTCCTGCTAAATGACTTTTCCCAATGACACAGGTGTATCTAGTATTAATTCGGTAAGGAGGGTGGACTTTCCAATTAGACCCCCAACACACCTCCTGATTCCTTTCAATAGGTAAATCCGAATGTTTATTATTGCAGTCAGCTATTACTAATTTTAAACTTCTCAGTATAGGGTTTTCATAACATCCATGCTGCAGCAGAGTCTGTGGTGTAAATAGAGTGCTCATCTTTGGACAGTCATTTTCTTTTGGGCTACTCCGGTGACAAATCCTTTCCCTCCAATATGGGCTTAATGATTGGGAGAGGAGTGTGAAGTGTTATGGCTTGAGCTTAGGTTAGCTCCTCTGTTTCCCTTAGTGCTGTGTAGGCTGCCAGAAGCACTTTTCATAAAGCATGTAATTTGACTGTGACCCTGCCATGACTTGGAGCCAAATTGTATGGGGCGGCGGGTACCGTTTCTCCTTCTTGCCATAAGGCATAGGACATCCCTGTGTTTCTCACAGTGAGGTACAAATAAAATGGGACATTAGGGTGAATTGGACCCATAGACTGATAAGTGTGTATCTCGTTTATCAGCTGTCTCTCAGAGCTTCCTCGTGGGTGGGGGCTCATTCCCATCAAGCATGCTTCCTGAGCAAATTATACGGGGAGTAGGTACAATTAAGATTCCCATTTTCCAGATCTTTAATTAGTTCAGAGAGACTGGAGCCATAGCTTCGGCTGGAATGCTGTACTGTTTTATCTTGGTTACAGTGGAAGGCGGAGAGCGGGGCTTGAGCCAGCAAAGTCTTAAAGCCAGCTCCAAAAGCTCATTTTTCTCCATTAATTACTTTCTCCTTCCCCTCTCTAGCCTCGGGAGGAGCCGTTCCTGTAGGTGCTCCATATCCTTATTTAGGGTTCTCACCTGGGTATCTAGGTTTTGGCATTGCTCCCAGAGTTCGTATCTCTCTCTCTGAATCCTTATCCAGTAGCTAGAGCAGACTGCTTGCCACACACCCTTTAACAGCCAGATGCAAGCGCTTTTCCCTAACATCTCTTTATCCCATTTAGGTTGCCCCATCCCTCTTGGGCAAACTCTTTCTCTATACAGCTAAAATCCATGTCAATCGTGACTGGCTTCATGCTGCTGTATTTGAACCAATAACACAATCCTGCCGACTACGCCAATTCTGTCAGCCGACGGTCAGGGCAGTGTGTGTGTGTGTGTGTGTTTCAAGAAAAGGTTTAACGTCCGTGTCTTTACTGCTAGGACCGGGGTCCCGTCGCAGAGAGTAGCCAGCAGGCCAACAGACGCCCCTGTTTATAGGAAGAGCTTATTACACCTCAGATTTTAGCTGCTAGGATGCAAAAATCCCTTCGCAGCGGGCAGCCTAGGACAGACTGAGAGGTGCCCCAACGGACCTGTCACCTGGGAGTGACACAGATCCAAACGCCCAAGCTCTTCCTATACCTGTCCCTTATGACCGGCTGAAGTTCTTTTAAATTGTGCTTGGTTCTGTTACAGCAACTGAAGGAGTCAGGTTAAAACTTAAACAGTTACAGGTTTATTAAACAAGCTTATAAATCATATGGTTACAATGGCTATTGCTCTATTTCTTAACTGCTAGCAAATATAGATCTTAAAAATGGTTACAAAGAAAATAAAGATAGAAAATAGAAATAATGGTACCAAGTGACAGCTTAATCTTTAAAGAGCTCTAAATTTATGTGTACACTTAAGACAAAGGACCACATTCAGGTACAATTTTTACCCCTTCTGTGCCTTTCGACTCCAGCGGTCAAGCCAGGGCCGGTCCTCAATTCCTAGGAAAGACGAATACGAGGTGGGCGTCGCCATGGAACCTCGGGAGGTCAAACACCTAACCCGACCAGCAGATAGATGGTAGATTGACACTCAGAGTAAATGTGCTGCTGGACCCATCTTTATACCCATAGGGGCCCGTATCCTCTTTCTTATCTAAGATGCCAAATTGTGTTGGTTCGTCTTTGTGACGCTAGTTCTTACAAGCAAGTTTCAAGTTAATTTACACTTGCAAGAGAGATAACTAAATTGTGAGTACTAAACATTTTTTTTACTGGGCGAGAGATTCCTCCCCCCGCGGACGGCTGTGTGTTCGTATCAATATGGGTTCAGTCAAGGACACTCCTCTGCAGCCTCTTGGTCAGCAACTGGCGTATCTCTGTTTACAGCCATTCAGGGTTACAGCAGCCTGCCATATCCAGGCAAGCAAAGATGGATGTTACAGGGGGGTTCCTGTCTGGCTACACTTAGCGCATAAGTCCAGGAGCCGACCTTGTCCGTGAATACAGAGGCAAAGAAAGCATTGAGTACTTCAGCTTTCCCCACATCATCTATCACTAGGTTACCTCCTTCATCCAGTAGGGGCCGCACGCCCTCTCTGATCACCTTCTTCTTGTTAACATGCCTGTAGAAACCTTTCTTGTTATCCTTCACATCCTTAGCCAGTCGCAATTCCATTTGCGCTTTCGCCTTCCTGATAACGCCCGGCATTCTCGAGCTATACATTTAAACCTCCTGGTCATTTGTCCAAGTTTCCACTTTTGTAAGCTTCCTTTTGTGCTTAAGTTCACTAAGGATTTCCCGTAAGCCAATCCGGTCTCCTACCATGTTTGCCTCTCTTGCTACGTGTCGGGATGGTTTCTTTCTGTGCCTTCATAAGGCTTCTTTAAAATACTGCCAGCTGTCCTGGACTCCTTTCCCTTCATGTTAGCATCCCAGGATTCTGCCCATCAGATCTCTGAGGGAGTCAAAATCTGCTTTTTTGAAGTCCAAGGTGTGTATTTTACTACTCTCTTTTCTTCCTTTGGTCAGGATCCTGAAATCTACCATCTCATGATCACTGCTTCCCAGGTTGTCACCCACCTCCACTTCCCCTATTAGTTCCTCCCTGTTTGTGAGCAGAAGGTCAAGCTGCGCACGGCCCCTGGTCGGATCCTTCAGCACTTGTGTCAAGAAGTTATCCCCAACATTCTCCAAAAACTTCCTGGATTGCCTGTGTACTGCCGTATTGGTTTCCCAACAGATGTCAGGGTGATTAAAGTCCCCACTGAGAACCAGGGCCTGCGATCTGGAAGCTTCTCTCAGTTGTCCGAAGAAAGCCTCATCTACCTCATCCACCTGATTCGTGGCCTGTAGCAGACACCAACCACAACATCACTGCTGTTGTTTGCCTTTAAACTTAACCCATAGACTCTCAACAGGTTTTTCTCCTCTTTATACTGGAGTTCAGAGCAATCATAGTGCTCTCTTACATATAGTGCAACTCCTCCTCCTTTTTCTCCCCTGCCTGTTCTTCCTGAACAGTCTATACCCTTCCATGACAGCGCTCCAGTCATGCGAGTCATCCCACCAAGTCTCTGTTATCCCAATTAAATCATATTTCTAGGACTGGGCCAGGGCCTCCAGTTCTTCCTGTTTGTTGCCCAGGCTTCTCGCATTAGTGTACAAACACCTCAGGTAACCAGTTGATCGCCCTATCTTCTCCATTCAAACAGGGGTCCTCCTTTCTGCTCGCTGTTCCTCTCTGCATTTCTTCCTGGTATCCGAGTTTCCCACTCCCCTCAGGGTTTTGGTCACAGTCTCCCGACGAACCTAGTTTAAAGCCCTCCTCACTAGGTTTGCAAGCCTGCCCACGAAGATGCTCCTTCCTCTCTTGGTTAGGTGGATCCCATCTCTTCCTAACAATCCTTGTGCCCGGAACAGAGTCCCATGGTCGAAGAAACCAAAGCCCTCTCTGTGACACCACCTGCGCAACCACGCACTTACATCCTCAGTTTGACGATCCCTGCCCAGTCCTTTCCCTTCAACAAGGAGGATGGACGAGAACACCACTTGCGCTCCGAATTCTTGGATCCTTCTTCCCAGCGCTACATAATCCGCAGTAACCCGCTCAAAGTCATTCTTGGCCGATCGTTAGTTCCCACGTGGAGAAGCAGGAAGGGGTAGCGATCCGAAGGTTTGATCAGTTTGGTAAGCCTCTCAGTCACATCCTGAATGCGAGCTCCCGGTAAGCAGCACACCTCTTGAGAGTCCAAGTCCGGACGGCAGAGGGGTGGTTCAGTCCCTCTTAAGAGGGAGTCCTCGACCACCACCACCCGTCGTTTTCTTTCGGGAGTGGTGGCTGTGGAACCCCCATCCCTAGGACTATGCATCCCATGCCTTCCAGTAGATGGTGTTCTTCCTTGTGAGGTCCCTTCCAAAGCATTCAGCACTGCAGAGCCTGTGGAGAGAGCCTGAAAGCGATTACTCACCTCTATAGCATTGGGGATTCCCATGCTGGCCTTTTTCCCTTCTAGAAGTTACATGCTGCCAGTTATCTTCCTGGTCACGTACTGCCGTCTCTGGCTCTTCCGCCTGCCGTGCTTGAAGGATTAAACGCTGCCTTCTATCGAGGAAGTCTTCATCCTCTCTGATCGAGCGTAGAGTCGACACTTGGGCCTCCACGCCTCTAATTTTTTCTTCCAAAATGGCGACCAGCTTGCACTTAGTGCAGATGAAATCTGTTCTTTCTTCCGGGAGGAAGACAAACATGGCACACTCCGTGCAGGTAACAACAGCAGACCTATCACCATCCATCGCTGCTGTCCTGGAGAAGGGATTTAAAAAGAAAGGCAAGAGAACCTCACACCCTTCCCAACTCCCTCTCTAAACTCCCTGTTAGCACTCACCTGTTCGCAAGCTCCTTGGTCACTTGCCCACTGCCTTATAAAGCCCTGGAGTGCCTGAAAGTCCCTCCCCCTACCAAGGCTCAGCCAATCAGCAGAGGCTTCTAGAATTCAAACTTTAATTAGAAGCCAACAGTTTCCACCTGCCAATCACAGCACACACTCCATGAAGGGGAGGGCAAAGGGGAAGTGGGGGGGAAAAAAAGCCTCACTCACAAACACGGGGGAAAAAAAAAACACACATCAACCCTCACTCACAAACACAAGCTCAGCACACAGCAAGAAAGCCCCATACACAACACACACTTTCCTCAAGAGTCCTGTATCTGCTTCTCCTTTACCTGGAGAACTCCCTCTCTAAACTCCCTGTTAGCACTCACCTGTTTAAGATGTGAACATTCAGTGGGGTTTTATTAAATTCTTTTGCTTGTGTGACTTGACTACTAGCCCTTGTTGTATATTTTGTTTTGCCTCCAGCCAGTTCCTTTTATCACCAAAACTGCAGCTGGATGCAATGTTTGGAACAGTTGGTTGAAAGTGAATACGCGTTTGCCTACTAATTGGTTTTTTTAGAAGGCACTTCCTCTTCCTTGCAACTAGCTTTCATGGTGGTGTGCCTGCACTATTCTATCCACAAATGCAAGCATGAAGGAATGCCTGGGAAGGCATATAATACAAAACAACTTATACCTTTGATCTCACCTTAATTTTCCTTATCATGGATAAACCCTGGAGATTAAATTCAGGCGAAAAAGTGCTCTGCTGGATTTTGTACAATCTTGAAGCCAGCTTCAATTTAGTCTGCCTGTTGTAACAAATCCTCGTTTATTCTCCAGTGATCTTGTGAATTCCTAAGTGCCCATTTCATGCTTCTGTGTGAAAAGGAATACCTGTCGTCATGAGTGAGCCCATCACATGTGCAGAGTGACAGGTGCTATACAAACACCTACAGCTCTTCCAGTCTACTTTAACACTGATCTACTACTCTGCCAATCCTGGACCTCTGGCACAGTTTGCTCAGGAAACATACTGTTGAGACATGTCATTGGAGAGCTGTACTCTGGCTGTCAAATCCATTTTTCTCTTTAGACCCAAGCCACATTTAAAATACAGTTTTCTGCTTAAGTGTAGTTCAATGGCTGTCAGCACCCTCACTCTACAAATCCTTCCATTACCTCTGGTTCTCCGGAGAAGGGAGGCAGGCATAACACTTGGCATTTATATAGTGTTAAAAAATAATCTGCTGAGCAACCTGGTGAGGTCACTAAAATCCCAGTTATTGTCATGAGACAATAGGCAGGTAGGTTTTGATTTATCTAAACCACTTACTGAATGGCAGACTTTGATACCTGGTTTTTGCATTCCTAAAGCCAGGCCTGAACTAGTAGACTTTTCAGTCTTTTTTATTGTAACACAATGCTTCAGGACACATTTGTAAGAAAAAGTCCTGCATGTCTTCTTGCTTTATCACATGGTGACAGGCCAGATTTTGGATTTCATATTTTTGTTCACAGCATTGCTTACATTTTCTTTATCATCAGTGCATGCTGTTTTCAATTACATTACTGCCTGCTAACCCTTTAATTTTGCTAATACCAACTGCCCTTGCTAAAAGTTAGGTGCTAGAAATGAACATGGGGCCAAGCACAGGAGCCTCCAAGGAATAAGTCATTGGCATGGTTTCCCACTACAAGAAATATGTCTGATGAAACTGGCCATCTCCACAGGCTGCTGGTTGTGATAAAATCTTAACAATGTAACATTTTTCTCCTTCAAGATGTAGTGAGACTTGGGTTGAAAAAAGATGGGACCTTTTTACTTAGAGCAGAGCAGTTGAAGTCATTTATGATTACAGCCAAAAAAACATGCAGTAGCAATAGTGCTTTTTTTAAATCAAGTGCTCATTGCCCACAGATCTTTAAGTGACTGATCATTAGCATAAAAAAAAACCCAGTCATTATCCAACAACATTATGATCCCAAGAAATCTTATGGCACGTATAAATTACACATGCATATACTCATTGTAGTGCTGTAGCCCACCTCTAGTAAATACCACCCTCACCCTCCAACCCCCAGGGAAAAGATAAAAGGGAAGTAAGCATTTAACTTCACCTGGAAACCAAATCTCACGTGAGCTCTGACACAGTGAGAAGATAAGGGTCAGAACTATACTAGAGGAGAAAGTTGACTTAAGATGCGCAATGCCAGCTACAAGAATGATGATGGGCAATCACTCATTGCCAAGTATGATCATCTTCCATAGGAACTGTGGACCCTCAGGTGACTGATAAGGCCGATTCTTGAACCACAAGTTCTATTCCAATGAGTACAGATGTTTCCAGATGCAGGAGGAGGCTGTTGACCATGACTAAAAGCCAGTCTCCCTTTCCTCCTGTGCCTCTTCTCCTCAGCTTGTCAGTGGGCAAATTCAAAATGTTGGGGGCCATTGCATAGGAGTTCTGTCCATTTTGAGCAATCTTGGGCAAGTGTCTCCCAAGTGTCAGCATCTATGTTGCACTTCTTTAAGTTATTCTTTAGCAAGTCCTTATAACACTTCCATTGTCCTCCCACGTTACAGTACCGTTCTTTCAGCTGAGAAAATGGCCTGTTTTGTGAGGCGATGGTTTCGCATCCAAACAACGTGATCAGTTCAGCAAAGTTGCTGATGAACGATCCTTGTCTCAATATTGGTGGTCTTTGCCTCTTCCAGTTATTGTACCTAACTTCCTATTTGATCTTCAAGGTCTTGCAGAGGCAGTGTTGGTGATACCTCTAAAGGACTTTCAAATGATGTCTGTAGGTTGTCCAAGTTTCAGACCAATACAATAGTATTGGGAGAATGCTGGCTTGGCAGATAAGAAATGTGGTGTCTGTTCACATGTCATGATCGTCAAAATCCCTGTTCCATAATCAAGCAGAGGCTGCACTGGCATAGCTCAGACAATGTTGGATTTCTACAATAATATCTGTTTAGGATGAAAGAATTTCCAAGGGAGAGAAAATTATTGATATTCTCCAGTGCCTCTCCCTTGATTTTAATAGTATGTTGATTTAAGATGTGCAGTGCCAGCTACAAGAATAGCATAGCTGGAGTCAACATACTTTAAGTCAAATTTCTGCTGTGCCTCTATTGTGGGAGGTCGATGGGAGAAATTCTCCCATCAACTTGCTTATTTCTTGTGACCCTGTGGAATACTGTGGGTGACGGGGGTGCTATCAGTGGTTGATTTAGCAGGTCCTTACTAGACCTGTTAAATTGAATCTCAGAAGATCGATCTCTGGGTAAGTATAGAAAAGGAAAAGTACTCCAGAGCTGCAAGCCCTCTATGGAGGGGCTTCCTGTCCCCTCAGATTGATAAGTTGGGAATGCTCAGCAGTGACAGTGCCATCTGTCAGTGCCATTATGGGAGACAGAGATTCCTCAGGTGTACCAGTCCTGACATATATGACATACACAAAGTAAAATGGGTTAGTACTGCTACACTAGAGGCCACCAGTCGAGCTGATTGTAGCAGGAATGTAAGGCTTACACCCACCAGAGACAATTTTTCAGCTTTTCTCTGGCAAGGATGACAGAATTATGATTATCATCAGAGTGGGCCCTTTTCTTTCCATTTGCAATTGCACAGACAATTTCCCCATCTGTTGGGATGGCACAACATCCCTGTATAATTGCAGCAATTACTCAGATGGAAAAGTAACATTAGGAAGGTATTTTAAGCTGTCTTTTAATATGCTTCAGCAGCTTAAAATAAAGAGGAGGGCCAGCCAGTCCCAAATGACCAGGCAGCCTTCTGAGTCCAAGTCTTTGGAAAACAGATTTAACACTAATTAGCTGCAGCCTTCAAACAGTTTTGAAAAGTAGTCCTGTGCCCACCAGAAGGGATTTTCCAAAGCACTTAAGAGAAATAGGAATCAAAGTATCTTTTGAGAGATGACCACTCTTGATGTAAAGACTTCAAATGGAGCCTCTTTTAGGGTTGCCAGCTTTTCTGGAATTTAGGTCTCCATGATCATTTTGTGATCAAATTGATTCCCAGGATGAAAATTTTAATTTTATTATACCCAGATATTTTTCTCTAACCCACAAAGGAAGGAGTATGGACATTTATCCAGGCTGAGCATCTACCCAGTTACCTTCCCATCTACTCTGCAAACTGTGTCAGCAGGAAAAGGATTGGAATTCTCCTATGCTACCCTGGTAAGGTTTTGGGAACTTCCCTAGTCTTTCTGGTAAAGGAGAGGTATTTTTATTCTCAGGGACGTAGTTAATTGTACTCCCACATATGATAAATACTACCTGAACAGTGTGGCTGTTATGCTGATGATATAACATTTCAAGAGCTAACTTCTGGTATGTTTGGGAATATGATATTACAGCATGTGGTCAAAGAGGTATCTATAATTGGATATGAGTGATGTCTGAAATGTATGTGATGCTCTTAAAATGTTCTCTGTGCTTTCATAGAATCATAGAAGATTAGGATTGGAAGAAACCTCAGGAGCTTATCTAGCCCAACCCGTTGCTTGAAGCAGGACCAACCCCAACTAAATCAACCAGCCAGGGCTTTGTCAAGCTGGGACTTAAAAACTTCTAGGGATGGAGATTCCACCACCTCCCTAGGTAACCCATTCCAGTGCTTCACAACCCTCCTAGTAAAATAGTTTTTCCTAATATCCAACCTAGACCTCCCCCACTGTAACTTGAGACCACTGCTCCTTGTTCTGCTATCCATCACCACTGAGAACAGCCTCTCTCCATCCTCTTTTGAATCTCCCTACAGGAAGTTGAAGGCTGCTAACAAATCCCACCTCACTCTTCTCTTCTGCAGACTAAATAAGTTGAGTTCCCTCAGCCTCTCCTCATGTCACATTTCTAGCAGGGTCATGTATTGTAGTCTCTTTACATGCACCTTAATAGTACATGCACCTTGTGCTCATCTGCATCTCCCACTTTCACTATCTGCATGAATATAAACCAGATGATCTTTTAAACCAGAAAATGATAGATATGGACAGCTACAACTTCACATTGCACAAAGAAAATAACATTGGATCCATCCATTAATCACATTACATTCTTCCCACTATTTGCAATCTCACATCAGAACTGGCCATTGCTGCTAATGATTGATGGCATTACTAGCAAAAATTAAAAACAGTATTTACTTAGATGCTTTCTTTTTCCTTTTTCAAAGGTTTCTATATTAAGTTAGCACAGAAAACATGACAAGATGGGCATCAAATTATCTATTATTTGCTGGATCACAGAATATATTATAAAAAATGAGATCAGTGCTGGCAAACCTAATGACATTTGTCCAACTTCACTTAACTGAGTTGCATTCACTTACCTCTTACAGCATATTGCTAAGGAATTGGGGGAGTAACATCAAGATTTTCTTCCCTAAATGGCAACTCTGGACTAATTCTTGGGCTTGGCATGACTGTCCCACTTGCTTCAGAAAGGCAATAAAGCTGGATTCCTGTCTCTTTAGAAAAGATGCAGCTTTGTGAGGGCTCTGATGCATCATCCTTCCCAGCCCCTCAGACTTGGAGACTTTTCAGGCATGATGCAGAGAATATCTGCTCCATATGGTTTTTGGAGATGATTGAGTGTGCTTCTCAGAACAATGAAAAAGCGGAGAGGAATACTTTTGAGAGGGTAGGCTGCTAGCACTCCTTTTTGAATAATTGTTTGTTTATGGGCTTTTGTTCTAATATTAATTTCAAGACACACAGAGCTTTGTGTAGAGATCTTATTATTTATATCTAATAAGTTTTATTTGCCCTGCCTTTTTATCAGTAGATGAGTTACCCAGGTCACAATAAAGGTGTAAGTGAGGGAGAGATTAAAACAAACAGATCAAGGTCAAGATAGGAGAAATTACCTCTATTCCATGGATAGGAAAGTAGTGATCAGTGGCAGGTTAAGCCTCTGGGCCAGTGCACTTTGCCCATCCACCCAGTGTTCCTTCTGAAGCGCAGGACACAGCATCTTGCTCTACTCTGCTAACCCAAAGCCACTGTGCCCTGACTCTGCTCCCCAGTGGGAACACCAGGCAGGCAATGCATGACAAGCCCCCTGCCTGGACCCCATTTTCCCAGAAGGAGCAGAAGCACTAGAGAGACAGCAGAGGAGACTGCAGACAAAAGTGGTAGAAAGGGATCCCTTTTTTTCTGGCCCAAAGTCAGTATTCCGTATAAGCTGAGCACTTGGACAGTTCCCAGGAGAGATTCAAATGCACATCTCAGTGCACAAAACAAAATTTATTCTGCACATGGATGAAAAAAATTAGAAGGAACAATGCATAAGGCCCCACAAAACAGTTATCCACCCTTGTAGTGATGAGAGAGTGTATGCCTAGTCTCTGCAGCAGTTTGGTTTTAAAGGAAAACATCTATCTTATTCAGTGCAGTATGCTGAAATTTACACACTCTAAGCACTTTGAGCTGTGTAGGAACTCTAAAATATAGTTGAAAAAAATGTGCATCTTATTCATTACTCTGTGTATTTTTGGCAGGCAACACAGAAGAGTGTGAAAGTATCAGTCCTATTCAAGCCACATACAAAGGCGGGATAGCCATATTTCACACAAACAAATTCCAGATACTGAGTACTTTAAAGAAAACAATTTTCCTTGCCTTTTCACAGTGAGAATATGGTGATACAGTAAATGCTACCATTCAGCCTTTAACAATGGCCCCGTTGTGGCCAATTTCCTCAGTCAGACTACTGTCTGAATAAGAAAAGGGAGGATAGAATATTCTGAACAAATGGAGCAAAGCACTGAGTCTTTAGAAGGGTAGATACGAATGAGTTCATTAAACTGCATGTGGCAGTTTGTTCAGGTTCAGCCAAACAGCTTAACATCCTGCATTTGACCACCCTTTAGGAGACCAGAGAATAGACTTGGAGAATAATTCCTCCCATCATGTACGACACCCAAAGGTCAGAGATCATTCTGCTCTACACAGCAAACAACAATAACTCTGATGTCAATATTTAGAGCTGCAAAATGGAACCTGAAACATAATTCTGGCTTGCTATATGGCCCAGTCATTATAGCATTCTGGGTAATTCAAGGGGAAGAACATTTTAAGAGCTCCCAGTTTGGATGAACTTTCAATAAACTGTACGTTAACAAGTTTCTGATGGGAACAATCAAGATAACTAGCTGAACCCAGTCACTGAGCATAGCAAATCAGTGATTCCAAAGTAATTGCACATTAGACTCAGTTCAAGACACACTGGTATAAATTTAACCAAGTGCAAACTTAACATCACCAGACTCTGGAGACAGTTTAAAATACAAACCTAAACTTTCCAAATCTCTCATCATATAAATGATGGGATTTTTAAGATTGATATCTGGATTTTGCAGCTCCTTGCATTGCAATAGATGCTCTAGTGAAGCTAAATGTAACTTCTTCTTCTTTCACAGTCACCGTGGAGTCAGAGGGCCAATTCAGATGCCACCATTGAGAAGTTTCAGCAATTTTCCTGTTATGTTAATGAACAGCTTTCCAGTGCTTTTCTATCCACATCATATATCCTAAGTTTGACTGAAATTTCAGCCTTTTACAATGAAAAACTTTCATTTCCATCTCCCTTTGCCTAGAAGTAATTAGGGGTAAAAATGGTTTGTAGAATCATGTATACTATTTGTAATATCTTTAGTAAAATGGATTGCTTGTAAAATTTTATCTCAGTCCCTGCGACATGATAGAGAACTGTATTTCTGTTGTATGTTCAGACAGTATCTAGAAGTATGGGTCCTGGATGACTACAACTCCTAGATGGTACTTCAATACAAATAAAAATGCTGCCTATATCCATGTATTTATTTCTCTATCCTCTTAGTTCCAATGGTTTCTGGTTTACTTTATTACATGATGCATTGTAACAATTTCATAGACTAACTGTCACAATAAAAGGTTGGCGAAGTTTAGAATATTGCTATAAATGTACAACTACATACATAGAGAAGTATATTAATATATTTGTATATTTGACTCAAAATTCTAAGTCAAAGTCTATACACATGCTATATGGTTAATTAAGCTGGGTAGATGGCTTTTGTGTCTAGCTTAATTAAGCTGGGTAGATAGCTTTTGTGTCTAGTTACATATGTGGGCTGCCCACTTACTAAGCAGTGTTTTGTGCAGAGAATAGGGTTGCGACTCATTGCTTAATGTTTGCTAAGCAAAATAAGTTTTATAGAAGTATTAAAGACTTGCCTCCAGTATGTGGTGGATCAACGTTGCAGGGATCAATCCACTGGCAGTCAATTTATCACGATTGACGGCCAGTGCTCTCCTATAGACTCCAGTACTCCACCAGGACGAGAAGACTAGCTGCAATTGACAGAAAATAGCCCCTGCCAACTTTAACTTCCCACACAAAAGATGCTGCCTCACTAGCTGAAGTTATGTTGGTTAGATTGACTAAGGAAGGTGGGGAGCAGGTTAATATAGACAAGGCTGAAGTGTTGGCCAATTCAAAGTGCTGCAAAGGGCTTAAGAATGAGATGTCTCAAGTGTTGCCCTTCCAGCCGAGTATGTTGCAAGATGTTATCACCTTTGTCCAACTGGGTACCTGTAAATGGCAAAGTCTGACTATGAAACTGGATGAATTTGTTTAAGGATCAGATCAGGTATGGTAAATCCTGTGTTGCCCTTCAGCACTAAGCTTTCATACCCTACTGTAATAAAGTAATTATATGACCTTTTTCAGAGAATGACTTTGACAACCAAAAGGTTTGATTATTCTGAAAATAACTAGGAAGTTGTTTTAAAAAAAGAAAGAGTGGGTGGGGGGGGGAATACATTTTAAAATAGGAGCCTGATTTGAATGCTTGACAGCATCCAAAGCAATTTGGAACAACTGTTATTTATAAATAAAATGAAATGTTGCATTGCTATATAGAAATGTTTCTTTCAAAAGAAGCAGTGGACTGTAAATGGGGAACAAGTTCAATCTCTCTCAATAACAAATCAAATTAATTTTTTATTCTACCAACTGTTGATGTCATGAAATATCCAGAAAAAAAGCTGTAAACAGTGATGAAACACTGCAAATCACTGAATCTAACTTCTTTTAATTTGAACTGTCTGGAGGAAGAGCTGTTGCAGTGTCTTGAAATGCCTGTGAAAATTCAAAAGGAATATATTAAAGTGTCTAATTTGTAACGCAACACCAGCCTGCCCTTTCCACTCTGAGTGAACAGAAATGTTAACAGAATATTTCTTCACTTTAAAATGTTTTCTGTGTGACTAGATCTATTGGAGTGCAGTGGAGACTCTAAAACAGAGGCATGAATGGTCCCTAGCAAAAAATAATCATTCCCTTGAGTCAACATCAGTGTGAACACTTTTGTGGGGACTGCAAACAATTGTGTGAAATCACCTTAATAGCATCATCATCATCATCATCATCATCGCAAACAATTCCAAAGGGATGTAGCTTCTTTGCAGATCAGGCACATCCAGACTGATCTCTGGCTAGGTCCTTAAAGAAGTCAACCTGGATATCAGTTTACCTCCATAACTAGTGACCTTCTTGTGTCACCAAAGCTTTTGCCATTTACATGCTCATCAGGGGCATTCCTTGATAAACCGTTCCATAATTGGTTGGTCTTCCATCCAGATAATATGTCTGTACCAAGAAAGCTGCTTCAGTTGAAGCAGTGCTGATGGAGGCAGTTCATGAATTCAGCTATGAATATCCTCTTTCCGGAATTTTTCCTGTCCCATCATATGGAGCAGCAGATGGAGAGGACGAGAATATAATAAATGTCAGTCCTCTGCTCTTCATCCTTCCCCAGTATCCACATTTCACTTCCATACCAGGAAGAGGTTGTAACTGTGGTTTCACAAATCCACAGTTTTGTCATAAGCTGGCACAACCTTTCCACTGAGCCTTTGAAGGGCCAGGGAAATGGGTGAGGCTGCTGCTAAATGAATATGCACATCTTTTGAGCACCCTCCAGCAGTGGTCTTTGAAAGCTGAGCACCTGGACAGCCATCCAGAAGAGATTCAGGTACTGCCCAGCTGATTAGCAGAGTGCCTGCTTAGCAGAGCATAGCTGGCAACCTGTGTTACTATTGGTGGTGAACATCATCACATGCCTTGGTGCACATAACAAAACATATTCCTCATATGGATAGAAAAAATTAGAGGTAACATTTCCCTCCAATAAAGTCTGTGATGTTCCCAAATATTTAACAGTTCCCATCTGCTCAATCTCCTGTCTGGACAGATAGACACTGAGGTAGTTGTAATTTTGGGCATGTCTACACTGGAAGGTTATTACAAAATAACTCTCCTTATTTCAAAATAACAAGGCGAGTGTCCACACTGCCAAGCCTGTTGTTTTCAGATAGTAACTGCTGCTTGTGAAGAGGAATAAGCTTATTTTAAAATCATTATTTCGGGAGTTATTTCATAGTAGGGGGGTGGGATAGCTCAGTGGTTTGAGCATTGGCCTGCTAAACCCAGGGTTATGAGTTCAGCCCTTGAGGGGACTATTTAGGGATCTGGGACAAAGCTGTCAGGGATGATAGTTGGTCCTGCCATGAGGGCAGGGGACTGGATTCAATGACCACTCTAGGTCCCTTCCAGTTCTATGAGATAGGTATATTAACAAGTCACCAGGACCAGATAGCATTCATCCAAGAGTTCTGAAAGAACTCATATGGGAAATTGCAGAATTATTAACTATGGTTTGTAACCTATCCTTTAAATCAGCTTCTGCACCAGTGGCTGGAAGACAACTAATGTAACACCAATATTTAAAAAGGGCTGTAGAGGCGATCCCGGCAATTACAGACCAGTAAGTCTAACAACAGTACGGGGTGTATTAATTGAAACAATAGTAAAGAATAAAATTGTCAGACACATAGAAGAACATATTTTGTTGGGCAAAAGTCAACATAATTTCTGTAAAGGGAAATCATGTCTTACTAATCGATTAGTGTTCTTTGAAGGGGTCAACAAACATGTGGACAAGTGGGATTCAGTAGATATAGTGTACTTAGATTTCCAGAAAGCCTTTCACAAAGTCCCTCACTAAAGGCTCATATGTAAATTAAGTTTTCATGAGATAAGAGGGAAGATCCTTTCATGGATTGAGAACTGGTTAAAAGACAGGAAACAAAGGGTAGGAATAAATGGTAAATTTTCAGAATGGAGAGGCTTAACTAGTGATATTCCCCAAGGATCAGTCCTAGGACCAATCTTATTCAACTTATTCATAAATGATCTGGAGAAAGGGGTAAACAGTGAGGTGGAAAAGTTTGCAGACAATACTAAACTGCTCAAGATAGTTAAGAGCTAAAGCAGACTGTGAAGAACTTCAAAAAGATCTTACAAAACTAAGTGATTGGGCAACAAAATGGCAAATGAAATTTAATGTGGATAAATGTAAAGTAATGCACATTGGAAAAAATAACCCCAACTATACATACAATATGATGGGGGCTAATTTAGCTACAACTAATCAGGAAAGAGATCTTGGAGTCATCGTGGATAGTTCTCTGAAGACGTCTACGCAGTGTGCAGCGGCAGTCAAAAAAGCAAACAGGATGTTAGGAATCATTTAAAAAGGGATAGAGAATAAGATGGAGAATATCCTTTTGCTTTTATATCAATCCATGGTATGCCCACATCTTGAATACTGCATACAGATGTGGTCTTATCTCAAAAAAGATATACTGGCATTAGAAAAGGTTCAGAGAAGGGCAACTAAAATGATTAGGGGTTTGGAACAGGTCCTATATGAGGAGAGATTAAAGAGACTAGGACTTTTCAGCTTGGAAAAGAGGAGACGGGGGATATGATAGAATTATATAAAATCATGAGTGATATGGAGAAAATGAATAAGGAAAAGTTATTTATTTGTTCCCATAAAATAAGAAATGAAGTTAACGGGCAGCAGGTTTGAAACAAATAAAAGGAAGTTCTTCACAGAGCACATAGTCAATCTGTGGAGGTTGTAAAAATTAGGTCTATAACAGGGTTTAAAAGATAACTAGATAAATTAATGGAGGTTAAGTCCATTAATGGCTATTAGCCGGGATGAGTGAAGAGTGGTATCCCTAGCCTCTGTTTGTCAGAGGGTGGAGATGGATGGCAGGGGAGAGATCGCTTGATCATTACCTGTTTGGATCACTCTCTCTGGGGTACCTGGTATTGGCCACTGTTCACAGACAGGATAGTGGACTGGATGGACCTTTGGTCTCACCCACTATGGCCATTCTTATGTTCACATTGACTGCCTTTCATAACATGGTTGATGTGCCAATGGACTGTAAAAGCAGTAGATAGTCACTCATGATCAGTGACCCTCAGTCTATATTGCAGGTCTCACCAGTTCTCCCAGGTGTGCTCTGGGAAGCTGTTGATGAGCTGGAGATGAGTTTGAGTTCCAAGAAGGCACTTTTTACTTTTTATTTTGACCATTGGCTTGTTTTAAATGTTATGTTCATCCAGATCTTATTACAAGGTTGAGCTCTTAGCCTGCTATTCTGATGTGCAACATCGAATTTAAATAAATAAAATGCACTGAGAAACAAGGAGATTTCTGGGTCATTTTGTTGCTTCTATTTTAGCTTCTATAAAATTCACTGTACATTTCAATACAGGTTGACCCTCTCTCATCCAACACCCTCAGGACCAGACCAGTTCTGAACAAGAGTGTTTTCTGGACCACGGGAGGTCAGTGTTTTCTAGCAGCACTAGTAACACTTATACTGCTTACTGTGCTTTTAGAGGATATTTAGGGATAAATTAGAGCTAAATAACAGCACAGAGTACTGAGAGCCAGGACTGGGGATTGTCAAACTTTATGGGGCTGTGGGAAACTTGGCCACACCCATGAAAAGTGGACATCAGGCTTACTAAAATCATTTGGGACAACAGTTGTTTCCAGATAAGAGAATTCTGGATGAGAGAGGTCCAACCTGTGTAGGGGATATTTTTAAAGAAAAGACTCCTGCACTGTTGGCAGGTGTTGCTATTTAAAAAGATACAGAGTAAAAATGTGTTTATAGTCTGTTGTTTTATCTTCAGTGTTAATTTGCATTCAGTGCACTTTTAATCTATACGCAATTTAGTGCAATATTGTAAATTATGTTAACTGCTAAATTTAATTGTCATGATTCATCCAACCATATTCTGTTATCTGACTGATTAAGCAGCCTAGCAAACATGCAACATCAGGGCCCAGATTTATTCTTCAGTGGCTCTGACATTTCTACCTGTTCATTTCCAGAAGTGAATGTTATTGTGGGGCTTTGATAATTAATCGCAATGCATTAATTACGTTAATCTCCTGTTAAAGTACTCTTCCCTTGCTCATTCCTGCAGTCATAAGTTGAAGCATTATCCACCATAAGCACGTATTATGTTGTGTCTGTAGCATGCCAAGCATACTAGGGTGCCAATAGTCTAGTGCTGCCGGCAGCACTGTAATATACTTATATTTTTATACCACACCTGTCACCATGCTATATGAGGACAAGGTAATGTACATGGCATTACATTAATGTCCTAGAATTTACAGATGTTTCAGTAGAAATAGGATTCTAATACAATATAAAATGCTGGACTGTGGGAGAGGAGGGAATCAGGTTTTGTGCCGAAGGACAGCGGATGCTTTTTGTAACTCTTGTATCTTTACAGTTTCCTCTCTTTTTTTAAACCTGGCAGTTATTTCCTTTTCAGTTACACAAATGGATTTAAGTCACTTTTGCACCAGGTCAAGTTCTCAGCTATTAAAAACTTGACAGTAAAAATAGATTATCTGGTGCTACCACATATTTTTCATCTTACATCTTAGTGTGTTGTAGGACTGAGGCAGTAATTTGCCATCCTGTTAAGAGGAGAAACTGCCAGTAACAGTATATTTAGAGCATGTCTTGCAAGTTCTTTATGCACTGAACATTTGTTTTCTTTGTAGCATATTGGGGGTTGGAGAGTTATCTGGATTGATAGGTTGATTCAGAGCATCTTGGAGGTAGCTAGATAAGATGATTCATATAGCTTATGGGAAGATGGTGACTGATGTGAACCTAGAAGATTTAATATGTGCCCTAAAATGAAATTTCAGTTTTTGAGACTTGTATCCATTTCTAAGACACGTTCATTTTCTGGGTATTAAGTTTTCTTTTCTAATAGGAAGAATTATAGCTGGACATCTGCAATAATATCTTAGGTTAACAACCTTTTCTTGTTGATGAATACCTTTTATGGGGATGATTTTATAATCCTGGCTATTCATCTTTTGAATAATTATGTTTGTATTTATCACAAAGGAAAAATGAAAACATCTTTGCATAATTTTATTTCATTACTTTAAAAATACATGCATTGTTTTGAGTACCTGCCTGGGGAAAATTGTTATACTAAAATAAGAAACTTAATGATCATTTATAAGTTACAGGAAGTGTTATCATACCATATAAAGGATACATAGTTTCATTGACTGGAATTCTGCACTAAAAATATGAATAGTCTTTTCTTTTAATTAACCTGGTATAAGATAATCTACTGTTAGTATAAAAATATCATTTTTCACTTGTCAGGAACATTTAAAATAAGCTTTTACTTTGTATAGCCTTGTTCTTTTTTTCTACTGGTGTCTCAGAAAAATATGGTGAGAGCAACGTCATTGATTCCAGGGATACTGTGCTTTTCTTCAGTCAATAACGAATTTGGCACTGGATGAGTTTGATTCTTCATACATCAGTTTTTGGAATGACATGAACCTGCTCATTAGCAATAACTACATAATGCAGCATTGTTGTTAGTCCTTTATCCAGAGACCCACAATGGTAACAGCAGCCGAATGATTGTATAGCAAGTTAGGGTACGTCTACACTTGCTCCCTATCTCGAGATAGGGATGCAAATGTAGCTGACCGAAATTGCTAATGAAGCGGGGATTTAAATATCCCATGCTTCATTAGCATAATCTCGCCCGTGCGCTATTCCGATCAGTAGCTGATTCGAACCAGAAAGTGCGCTCTGGGCCGCATTAGTTCATGAGGAGTAATGTTAGTTTGAACCAAGGGGTTTGATTCGAACTAACGCGGCCCAGAGCGCACTTCCTGGTTCGAATCAGCTGGCGATCGGAATAGCGCGTGGGCCAGATTATGCTAATGAAACACGGGATATTTAAATCCCCGCTTCATTAGCAATTTTGGTCAGCTACATTTGCATCCCTATCTCGAGATAGGGAGCAAGTGTAGACTTAGTCTTCTAAACAGAAAGTTCTCAGGGTGGCTCATTTGCAGCTTTTTTGGTGATGCCAGTCTACTAAAGCAATAAAGCCCTATTCCTATAAACTCATCTTGGGTTTAGGAGCAGCTCATTAACATTAATGGGACAACTGTGCATGGAAGTTAGCACTGTGCTTGGGAGTGTTTGCAAGATCAGGATCTGTTAGTGACAAGTTCTCATTATAGCATATGAGCCATTCTAGATGAATGTGTTTGTGCAAGCACAAAAGTGCAAAATACAGATATGAGGAAAAATAAACATCATTTGCATCAGAAAGCCAGACATGTGACAACTAATGTGCACTCAAATCTCCCTCCATTACTGCAAAAAGAGGGTAAGAGAGCACCTCCTTCCGAGACCTTCCAATTAAATTGGACATTCTCACTGGGCTATGATACAAGCCTGGTCATGCAATGGGGTGTGGAGCATTGACTGGAATTATGCCAACGTCTCACTGCTGTGGTGAGTAAGGGCACTCAGCAACTCACAGAATCCAGATTCTTGCTGAGCAATATGCTTCCATGGCCCAGTTTTGTTCCAAGCAGCTGTGTGGTTTTTGTTTTCCATCCCACCTGAGCAGCATGCTGTGCAATAATTGTCCTATAGGAACCAGCATGGGCTCTGGGTCAGTAGAAGGGAAAGAAGGGTTGGGGAACTAGCATGTCGACAACTTGGGAACCCAAGAAGAACTTTGAGTGATGTGGAGGAGATAAAGGGAGCTATGGGGAATTAAAACAAAGGAAAAAATTGTGAGAGAAGCAAGAGGCAGGGAGAAGAACATACAAACTAAAGGTGTAACAAATGAGTACAGACAGATTTAAGTAAATGTAAGCAGGATCTGAATCAATGCTTCCATTGCAGCCGGCTGGAATGGGAAAGGAATCCAGAGTGTGGTTACGTAAATACACTTCAATCAGGTTGCTTGGGCTTGCTAGATGTGGGGGTCACAAACTGTGTTAAAACTAAATGCAGGATCGTAAGATCTGACTATTAATGCTTGCAGTTATTGTGGGAATGCACAATACAGAAAAGTCAGACTATGTTAACTCAGTTAAAAGAAGAGACTCTGTCGGTGTAAATACACTTGGATGGACAGAGGCTGGTCTTTCAGAGACCTATAGATTGAGCTGGAGAGGGAGGTGAGCCAGCAGGCTGCATGCCTTCTAGGCGTGAGCTGAAAGACTGGTTCAACCTGTTTTTCCCACAGTTTCAATGATACAGTTAAAGAAAGGCTCCATAAGGAGTCCCTTTTGTATGTAAACTTACTCCAATGGATGCTGGAATCTCTTGTGGTTGGACTGTGCTTTGGGCCAAGAGCAGAGATCACTGAGAATTGAAATCACGAGTTTTGGTCCAGAGCCAAATCCACCACAAGCCAGCAGAAGATGCGATGAGCAGCCAGCAGGGCGGTGATGGAGAGGTGTGAGGCACAGCTAGCAGAGCGGTGGCAGCAAGGGACAACGAATGGCTAGCAGGGTGGCACCAGAGCGCAGATGGATGGAAAGTGACCAGCAGAGTGGGTGAGATGACTCCTATGCCCTTTCCCCACTCCCCCCAAGATAGGAGGTGAACTCTGGTCTGCCCTGACCAGGGGCCATGACGCAGTGGGATACAGAGAAAGGTGCATGAGAGGACAAGGACATTGGCCAGCCCACTCTAGCCCATTTGTTTGAACTGTGTTTGTGGTGTTTTCCTATGAATTCTGTTTGTGGTGTTTTCCAAAATTACATCTTTCTCCTTTTATTAAAAGTTTCTTTTCCACACTAAGACTCTGTGCTTGTGAAATAGGAAGCATTGCCTCCCAGAAGCGCCCAAGGGTGTGTGTGAATTTCCCAGGTCACTGGGTGGGGGCTCGAGCCAGTTCTGTGTAGGATGAATGGAGAGGAACCCCTAGATATTGAACCCGGCCCTGGGTGCTACTGGCTCCACCTGGCAGAAAGGTTACATAAACAAATATTTGTGCATATTTGACTATTTTCATAAACCATTACACCACTATCCTACACACTCTAAAAATAGAATACCTTATGCTCCTTATCCAAAAGTTTCCGCTCTTTGAAATAAAGCCCTGTTGCTTTAAAAATTGTGGATTCTGCAATTTATGTCATTACAGAACCTTGTGTCTGCTGTCCTTTCAGATCTTCCTAGAAACATCCAGACCAATTCAGGTCCACAGGAAAGCTTTGTTTTTCTGTATGATCCATAGCCCTCAAAACAAGCAACAGTTATTGCCCTGTAAGCATTTGCCTTCATTGGCACTCTTGCTTTCTGACCTACTAAAAAGTAATTCCACACAGAAGGTTTCCTGACTGCTCTAAAATGAGTGATACAAAGCTGTTGCTGCCATTTCTACCTGTGTGTAATTAGTAATTGTTTAGTTGACGTTTATATTTCTCTAAATGTGCCCTGTCATAATTGAAGCTGCCCACATAATTCACGATTAAAAATTGCAAATGGATCTCTTGGATAGATCCACCTACTCCCTGGACATCTCTGTACAGATACTTTAACAGAATGAACCTTCATAAATGACTCGCAAAGAAACTTTCAAAGTATGAGCCCAATCCTGCAACCATAGTTAAGCCAGCACAGTTCTTGAAGACAGTGGGATTGCTCAGAGGGTGGCTCAGAGGATAAGTGTCTTGACAGGTGTAGAGGGCTTGTTTTCACTACCAGTCTCATCAAAAGGGCAGTGATTGATCCAGTGTGAGGTCTATTTATCAAGTCTAGTATAGACACAATAAATCAACTACCAATCGCTTTTCCATAAGAATGTAAGAACGGACATACCTGGGTCTGACCAAAGATCCATCTAACCCAGCGTTCTATCTTCCAACAGTGGCCAATGCCAGGTGCCCCAGAGGGAATGAACAGAACAGGTAGTCCTCAAGTGATCCCTCTCCTGTCACTCAATCCCAGCTTCTGACAGAGGCATACTCCACCTCAATGAGAAGCACAAGGGAAGTTGATGGGAGAGCATCACGCGCAAACACACCTTAATAAGCGATCCAAGTATGTTGACTTCAGCTACATTATTCATACAGTGTGGACCAGCCCAGCACCTGTATTCTTGCTAGGCTCAGGTGCAGATATCTATTCAATGACTGCTCAATGTCATTGACTGCTCTCTGCACACCCTACAGAACTTGGAGAATCTCTTTGTTGGGGTGTTAAATTAGATCATTTTCATTAATGAGTTGGTGGTGTTTTCTCTTGGTACCACACAATTTGGCCTCATCCTGCTCAGGGACATTGGTGGAACTCTGCTCAGGAAGCTGCAAGTAGAGGGTGAAGCAATTCATGCCCCTGCTGCAAATGGCTTTAGGCAGTCTCATTGTTTTCTTCTTTGCAAACGAACTAGAAAAGAAGTGCTCTACACACCTCCTCTTACAACCAATATTACTTGCTGCATCTTCCGTGATATCTTCCCTCTGCCATAAAATGGGGAAACATCCCCCCAATTAATTTTGATCATTCTTATTTGTATTTTTTTCCTCTGTCTTTTTTGCTATATCCCATATTCACTTGATATAAAAACACAGAGGATTTTCCTTTAAAGGAAAATCTCCCCATCCCCATATCAGTCCGATGGCTGATTTTATTTTATGTGATCAGTTTTATTTTATGTGATCAGTAACAATTTTATCAATATTTCTGTGCCCTCTGTTGGTGAAGCATATAAAAACAGCTCCATGTGATAGCATCTCTGAGCAATTGAGAAGTCTATCAGACCCAATTTTCAGCTATGGGCAGGTGCAGTTCTACTGATTTTGATGCATTTCCACATATCTACATACTAGATAAAAGTTTAGCCCATCTTCTGTAACTCAGAAAGAATCATCTTGTGGTTCAGGCATTAGATGGGACTCAGATCTGGGTTCAAATCCAGACTTGGGCACAGGTTTTATATGGCACCAGCACAGCTATCTCTATCTCTGTCCTGATCTGCGAACTGGGGGGATATTGCCTATGTTCTTGATTGTCTTGTCAATCTAGAGTCTTAAATTGTAAGCTATTTGTTGCAAGGGATGTTCAAGTCTTTCTGTATAGCACATAGCAAAATGGGAAAGAGGAACTACTAGCATTATTATGTTAATAATGATACTGAAATTACTTTTTTCCTAAAAACATTCAAGTGTGGACTGTCATTTATTCTTTCCCTTCACACACAGACCAAACCAGCATCTGATGCATGAACACAAGCTGGTCAGTTATTCATTATTCATATCCTTCCAATCAAGAGCAATTACCAGCTGGGCATGAGTCAGGGTCTATTCTCTTGTTTGCCAGTTGTTGAACAATCTGTCATGTTTTCTCTTCAAAATCCCACGTAATTGGCTAAAAATACCCAAGGCAGCCCTAACTTAGACAGTCCCGGTGACTAATTATTACCTTATTTTTTTAATTGATTACAGGCCTTGTCCACACCCAGGGAAATAACAGGAATTCTACCATTTGGAAAGGGTGAGGGCTTTAGAGACTAGCAAAACATGGTATTTATGTTGCCGTGGCCTATCTTTTCGCTGTAGTGCTTTCAGTGAAATTTTGAGAGGTGGAAAGGGAATGTTTAATATTTTCATTCATCTTTACTTTTTATTTCTGGAACTGGTGCAGTGCCTGTAAAAGCACTGAGCTACTGCTAAAAATAAGTACGTTTCTAACATCCAATTATTTCAGAGTCAAAGAAGCGGTTGCAATTTATATTTTAAGGCATCATTCAAACAGGTCTCTGAAAATGTGTCCAATTTGCAAGTGCTTGTCAGCATAGCACAGGAGAGAACGCTGATGGCAGCTGCTTGTCCAAAGGAAGGAATGCATCAGATGATAAAGGCAGAGGTAGCTGATGAGAGAGAGAAAGGAGACCATGGGATGGGGGAGAAAACTTTGTAATGGAGATGAGAAGTAGAACATATGGTTGAACAACATGTTTCTCTAAATGATTCATGACAAGTCACTGAAGTCACCTTCAGCCAGGACAAAAAAGTGTGTTTTGTGAAAAATTTTGAGGTTTTGAAACATTTCATTCTGATGTGGAATCAAAAAAAGAGGGGGGGGGTGGAACCTTCCTCATGCGTCCATACATGCACACACACACACCTCTTCTTCTTCCCTCAGTGCTTAGGCCACTTACCTGGATGTGGGACACCCAGGTTCAAGCTCATCCTCTGTCTAGTTTATCTTACTGCTCCTACATAAAACTATAGTACGTGCCCACATCTTGAATATTGTGTACAGATGTGGTCTCCTCACCTCAAAAAAGATATTTTGGCATTACAAAAGGCTCAGAAAAGAGCAACTAAAATGATTAGGGGGTTGAAATAGATCCCATATGAGGAGAGGCTAAAGAGACTGGGACTTTTCAGTTTAGAAAAGAGGATACCGAGGGGGGATATGATAGAGGTATATAAAATCATGAGTGGTGTGGAGAGGGTGAATAAAGAAAAGTTATTTACTTATTCCCATAATATAAGAACTAGAGGACACCAAATGAAATTAATGGGTAGCAGGTTTAAAACTAATAAAAGAAAGTTCTTCTTGACACAGCACACAGTCAACCTGTGGAACTCCTTGCCAGAGGAGGCTGTGAAAGCTAGGACTATAACAGAGTTTAAAAAAGAGCTAGATAAATTAATGGAGGTTAGGTCCACAAAAGGATATTAGCCACGGAGTAAGAAATGGTGCCCCGGCCTCTGTATGTCAAAGGCTGGAGCAGGATGGCAGGAGACAAATTGCTTGATCATTGTCTTTGGTCCACCCCTTCTGGGGCACCTGTTACTGGCCACTGTTGGCAGACAGTATACTGGGCTAGATGGATCCTTGGTCTGACCCAGTATGGCCGTTCTTATGTTCTTATGTAGTTTAGAGGTGCCCTAATCAGCTGGTTATGGAGGCAGTTCATCTTAGTGTGTGTGTGTGAGAGAGAGAGAATCACATTTTGGAGTTTTTCTGCTTTCTGTAAATAATGAAATATTCCTTGGGCCAGAGGGAATGACCCAATAGTTAGGGCATTTGCTTGGGATGTGGGAAATCTCACAAGGCAGGGGCTTGTATCCCATGGGAGTGAGAGACTGATGCGTCTCATCTTTCATCTGCATTTATTCCATCTGGGCACATGGCTTTCAGTTGGGATGGTGCAAGTCATTGGGCAAGAAGATCCCCTTAGTTCTCTTCCAGATGCACTTGGTAGTCAGGCGCTGAATCATCCATTAGATCCCAACTTACTATTAGAAGCTAAAACCACCCAGAGAGAAAACATCTTAGAAAGGGTTTTTTGGTAGAAAATGTCAGACCCTTTCTTGACCACAGAAAAGAAACCACAAGAACTAGAGGGATTGCCAAGATTCCTTAGAGATGCTTTAAGCTATTCCCAGTGCAGGAATCCAGACAGTCATACAGAATATCCACTGGTCTGCAGGTAGTCATCACTATGGGTGTGTCTAGACCCATCCGTCGACGGAGCCATGTAGATGAGTTTACTAGACATAGCAAAATGAAGCGGCGATTTAAATAATCGCCGCTTCATTTACATCAAAATGGCCGTTGCATTGTGCCGACAATCAGCTGATCTGGCACAGCGGGCAATCTAGATGCTCCGCGGTCGACAAGGGAAGCCTTTGTCGATCACTCCGGTATGCCTTGTGAAAGCGAGGTTTACCAGAGCGGTCGACAAAGGCTTCCCTTGTCAACCGCAGAGCATCTAGATTGCCAGCTGTGCCGATCAGCTGATCATCGGCACAGCACAGCGGCCATTTTGATGTAAATGAAGCGGCGATTATTTAAATCGCCGCTTCATTTTGCTATGTCTAGTAAACTCATCTACATGGCTCCGTCGACGGAGCCATGTAGTCTAGACACACCCTATGTGACAAGATCTGATATGATACATTCATCAAGCTATGACTCTATAATTGGGGACAATAACACTTAGGCATCTCTGCCCACCACTGCAAGCCTGTTTTCTTTTATAGTATTTTTTAAATAAGAGCATCCTAATTTTCTTGTTACATTTTATATCAAACTATGATAAGCTGGAGGGAGGTCTTCCATGCTCCTTAAGGAATGCTGATCTTTCCAAAGGGCATTTCTGTTTTCACCAACAATCTGAGTTGAATTAAGGGACTGGGGAAAGAGGGTGAATCAACACAATCAAACCCAATATGTCAAAGAAGAAGAGAAGGACCTTTCACTATTGCTAATGGACTGTCCTTTAGAAATGGACTGCTTGCCTCTGGGGACAAAGTTCTAAGTCAGCCACGCCTGAAGCGCTTGAAGATCACATTGTGAATATGGTTGAATAATTTCATATTAGCTTCAAGTCAAACAAAGTTTTTGGAGGTTATTTACTGCCATGTTTCTTTTTGCTTTGAAAAAAGACACAGAAAATTTCTACAAGATAAAAGACATGCTCCCTCTCACCCAGAAGAAAGAGCTGGAGGATTTCTATGAATGCATCCTTACAAATTTCTGGCGAAGTTAATTGAAGCACTGGATGGAGCCAAGGAATATTTTTTTGCCTTAGATATATTCTTTGTCTAAGTGCGCTCTCTGTTTAATGATATTTAATGTATCTGTGCACAGATTAAAAATGAGTCACTTCTGGAAAGTACAAATGCCATCCGAATGGCTTAAAATCTATTCATTATTTGATGGCAGTTTGAGATTATAGAGCTTTACAGGTGCAAAGGAGAAAGCAATCTCCCACTGTATTTTCAGGAGCAGCCCCTAATGCAAACAGCTCTGCACCTGACTTGGCCATAAGTTGGAAGAAGATGCCTTGCTACATCTTTTTCATATGCCTTTTATCAGAGTACTTCCAATTCCAGGTGCCTGTGACCTCTGCTGAGCTAGCACCAGTAGGTCATTTTCCCATTTCAGTGCTTCTGTCACTTGCCAATAACTGGCTCATCTCTTTGTTGGGATATGTAAAATGAATACAGGTCTGGGATGGTGGTAAGGAGTTCAGCCATAGCAGGCATTACCCTTGAATATGCTCTTTCCCTTCACTGGTGCTGTATAAAATATCTTTAGGGTTAAATTTCTTGTAATCTCTGTAACCTACTGATTTAGAAAGTTTGTAGTGTAGAAAGTGTTGATTCAATTAGAAATTCTATAAATAGTAATTAGGGGCGGGTGTAATTGTATTCATTATTTGTTTATTAATATTCATGGTATGGGAGTTAACATTATTAAATAAGATTTTAGGAAAAGTAGTGATAGAAGTGGTGTGAATTAACATACTAAAATAGATAAAAGGGTGTGATTGGCACCAGGTTGTTGCCACTCGGATGTTGTGTTGAATGTCCAAGGTAGACATGCATGGGCAATAAAGTAGTTCTGTATACCCCATCGGGTTCTGGGTCGCCTGTTTCTCCTCTAACATCCTTCACAGGTGAATTTATTAAACATATCCCGTGGGACACTTTTTTTTTTTTTTGGCCTGGCTCATGCAGCAGTGAAAGAAGCAATGATCCATGTGAAGAACAAACAGGAGGTAAAAGCCTTCAACATGCTTTACTGCATAGAAATTACAATAGCATGACAGGTATTATCATTCATTTGGGGGCATGTGGGCTGAGTCAATGGAAATAAACTGCTAAAGTGAAATCCACTCCATATTTTTAAATAAAAGCAGCTGAGAGCATAAACAGACCAATAACTTCAACAAGATCAGCAAAAAAATCCTCTGATTTGACTTGTGATAGTGCCTTGTGATAGTGACAAGAGTTCTGAATGTACAGTAGCGTTGCATACAAGTTACGGGAGTCAGGTAAGTCGACAGACTTGCCGGGCCACTGGGCAAGGTACAGGGGGCAGCTCCACCCCCTCCAGAAGGTGCAGGGCCTCAGGTAGAAGGGGCAGGGCCAATTCAGCTGGTCCTCAGCACCATTCGGACCAAAACTCTGCCACCCCCCCTCAGTGCCATCCGGAGTGCAACATCTCGGGCTCCAGTGGCAATTTAAAGGTCTCAGGGCTCTGAATGCCACCAATGCTGCAATAGTGGTGGCTGGGAGTCCCTTTGAATAGCTGGGCTCCAAGGCAGACCCATCAGGCGTGATGGGAGTAGGGCTGATAGAATACCACCATCTGTCAGTAGGATCAAAAAGAATAAGATGGGCTGACTGTGGGCCAGGACTATGGAAACCTGGATTAATTCCTTCTCTGCTAAAGACTTCCTATGTGGCCTTGGATGAGTTATTTAATCTTTATACAAGCTTTATCTCATCCTGCACCTGTTTAGACTGCAAGCTCTTTATGGTATAGCCACATTGAGTGTGGGTCCATGCCTATCATAATAGCACATGATATCAGTTGGCTCTCTTAGCACTACTTTTAATACTAATAAATGGGATTATATCCACTGGATTGAGGCTGTGATTATATTCATTGGAGTATTTGCGAATGAAGCCAGAAGTTCCACCATTTAGTAAAGAAAATATATAAAGATAAGCTCTTTTATCAATTGTAAATATGGTAATGAATTTAAAGAAGAAACTAGGACTGTGAGGTGATTAATCATGTTGTGAAACAATAATAGAATACCATGTAAATATTTTTCAATGTTTTCTACATTTTCAAATATATTTCATTTCAGTTACAACACAGAATACAATGTGTACAGTGTTCACTTTATATTTATTAAAAATATTTGGAGTGTAAAAAAACAAAAGAAATTGTATTTTTTAATTCACCTAATACAAGTACAGTAAGTAGTACAATCTTTTTAGCATGAAATACGAACTTAACAAATGTAGAATTATTTACAGGAAAAAAAATGCATTCAGAAATCAAGGCTACAGTCCTCTCAGTACTCTTTCTTGTTCAGCCAACCACTTAGGCAAACACATTTGTTTACACTTGCAGGAGATAATGCCTCTTATTTACAATGTCACCTGAAAGTAAGAACAGGCATTTGCATGGCACTGTTACAGCCAGTGTCACAAGGTATTTATGTTCCAGATGCACTACACATTCATATATTCCTTCAATGTTTCAATCACTATTCCAAAGGACATGCATCCATGCTGATGATAAATTTTGCTTGATAACAAGCCAAAGCAGTACAGACTAACACATGTTCATTTTCATCCTCTGAGTTAAGATGCTATCAGCAGAAGGTTGATTTCCTTTTTGAGGGTTCTATAGTTTCCACATTAGAGTTTGGATCTTATAAGACTTCTGAAAGCATGCTCCACTCTTCATTCCTCTCAGATTTTGAATGGCACTTCTTATTCTTAAATCTTGGGTCCAGTGCTGTAGCTATTTTTAGAAATCTCCCATTGGTACCTTCTAACGTTTTGTCAAATCTGTATCGAAAGTGTTTTAAAAGCCAATGTGTTATGTCATCATCCGAGACTACTATAGCATGAAATATTGGGCAGAATATGGTTAAAACAGAGCCAGAAACATAAGTTTTCCCCCTGCTCCAGGAGTTCTGTCACAAATTCAATTAACACATTATTTTTAATGAGTGTTGTAAGCATGGAAGCATGTCCTCTGGAATGATGGCTGAAACATAAAAGGGCATATGAATAATTACCATATCTGGCACATAAATACCTTGCAATGTGGGCTACAATAGTGTCATGTAAATGCTTGTTTTCACTTGCAGGTGACATTGCAAATGAGATGTAGGCAGCATTATCTCCTGCAAATCTAAACCAACATATTTGTCTGAGTGATTGACTGAACAAAATAAGTAGCACTGAGTGGACTTGTAGGCTCTAAAGTTTAACATTTTGTTTTTGAGTGCAATTATGTAAAAAAACTACACTTGCAAGATGCACTTTCATTATATAGATTGTACTGGAGTATTTGTATGAGATGAAATGAAAAATACTAATTTATCATTTTTATTTTGCAAATATTTGTAATAATAAAATAAAGTGAATCCCATAGGGTATGTCTACACAGCAAAGTTATTTTGAAATAACAGCCGTTATTGCTAAATAACTTTCTTAGCGTCTACACAGCCAAACTGCTATTTCGAAATTAATTTGAAATAGCAGAGCACTTACTTCGAATTTGGTAAACCTCATTCCATGAGGAATAATGCCAAATTCAAAATAGCTAAATCTAAATAAGCGCTGTGTAGATGCTTATTTCAAAATAAGGGGGCTCCAGCCATTCCCAGGGTGCCCTGGTGGCCACTCTGGGCACAACCAGGAAAACTCTTCTGCTCCCGCCCCAGCCCTGGAGCCCTTAAAGGGGTAGACTCTGGCCACAGTGCCTGTGCCAGCTGCAAGCCTGCCAGCACAGAGCCAGCAGTCTGTGCACCTTGCCCAGCATAAGCCAGCAACCCAGTGGCTCCCAGCCCTCCACCACTCCCCAGGAGCAGGCTGGCAGCTCCCAGGAGCCTGCCAGGGGCCGCAAAAGGCGGGCGCCTTCCTGGTCTAGTGCAGAGATCGTGGACCTCATTGAGGTTTGGGGGGGGAGGCCTCCAATGTCCACGATCTCTGCACTAGACACAGGAATGCAGCCGTCTGCAGGCAGATGGCTGACAGCCTGGCCACCAAAGGCCACATGCGCACCCACGAGTAGGTGCGCATGAAATTAAAAGAGCTGAGGCAGGCCTATGCCAGGGCCTCGGGGCAGCTCCGGACCCCTAGCCCTATTATGATACCCTGGACCGTGTCCTGGGGGGGTCAGATGGTCTGTGCCCCCCCAGGTGGTCATCAACCCTGAGGCAGAGGGCCCTGCCCATGACACTGAGGAGGAGGATGGCCAGGAGCAGCAGGAGCCTGGAGGGAGCATGCCCCGCACCCAGGACCCCCGAGCCATCCCAGCAAGCCTGTCGCCGGTGTCATTGAGGCCGGGGAGGTCTTCACTTGTGAGTGCTATCGCTGTCCCTTTATGTGGCGGGGGGTTGGGGAAGAGGGAACCCAGGGACCGCGCATGTGGGCCTTGCTGACCACAGAGTATGCAGCTAGCTGTGCATGTGTCATGCCATCCTGAGCATGTGGCCCCAGCTGGCTGCCACACAGGGGCCCTGTCCTGTTAGCCACACGCATATACATGACATGCTCCTGACCCCGGGGAGGGACACTGCACGACTGACTCCCTCCAGAAGCCCCCTCTATGCAGAGGCAGGGCACATCTCCCCTTCCCTCCCGCCACACCCACACTATATACAGCACGGGCCAGCTTATACTCCCGGGATAGCAGGACATGATGGTGCGGAGACCTGCCGTCCTCGCCTTGCAGAGGGGGTCTGGGCTTCACCCACTGTGTCCCCAAGGATAACTGACCACTTCTTGTGTTTCTCCACAGCTGCAGCAGCTGCGAGTGCAGGGCACACCACCTCGCCCAGGACAGCCTCCCGCACCCGGGCCAGCAGGCTCACCCGGAACCAGGAGGAGTACCAGCGGCAGCATCTTGGGTTACTGGAAGGCAGGTCCACAGCCAGGAGCACTGGGTGCAGGAAGACCTGCAGCTGCGGCAGGAGAGCTTGCGGGAGCTGCTTGACCAGGGCCATGCCATCCGCGACCACCTGCAGATCCTGGTGCAGAGATTGCTTCCTGCTGCCGCTCCAGCCCCTGTGGCCACCCAAGCTGTCGCTCCTCCTCTCACTCCTGCTCCTCCAGCTTCTTCCTCCCCCTCCCCACCCTCCATGCATGCTCCCCCCCGGGGACACCGAGGCCCCCACACGCACAGTGCTGGGAGACAGGTGGACCAGCAAGACCCCCAACCCTGAGCTTCTCTCCCCTTCCTCCTTGCCTCCCCTTCCAGTTCCCTCCTCCCAGGTTTCCCCCTCCCCTCTCCCACCCTCATTCCCCCCTCACCCCAGTTACGGTCAATAAAGAGAGTTTGTTTCTGGCAACACATGTGTTTTTATTTTACATCAGGAAGGGGGGCTAGGGAGGGGAAAGTGGAAGGACGTGAGGGTGGAATAAGGCACAAGGCCCCAGTGGGGCACCCAGGGAGACGTCACTCCTCCTCCTCTGGGTGGAAGTTCTCCCGCAGGGCCTCCTGGATATGGACAGCCCCCCCGATGGGCCTCCCGGCTGGCAGCCGTATGGGGTTGCACGTAGAGGCCAGCCAAGTGGTCGGCCTCTGCCATCCAGGCTGTCAGGAAAGCCTCCCCCTACCTCTCGCACAAATTATGCAGCACACAACACGCTGCCACCACATGCGGAATATTCCGCTCGGATAGGTCCAGGCGGGTGAGGAGGCATCTGAAATGAGCCTTCAACCAGCCAAATGCCCCCTCCATGATGATGCGGGCCCTGCTGAGCTTGGCATTAAAGGCCTGTTGGGAGGGGTTGAGGTGTCCTGTGTAGGGTTTCATCAGCCAGGGTTGTAGGGGATAGGCCGCATCCCCCACCAGGCACACAGCCATGTCCATGTCCCCAACCCTGATGTGGCAGTCGGGGAAGAAAGTCCCAGCGTGCAGCCTTTGGCACACGGAGGAGTTACGGTAAACCCGCACATCGTGTGCTTTGCCGGACCAGCCCACGTTGATGTCCACGAACTGGCCACCATGGTCAGACACAGCCTGCAGGATGACTGAGAAGTATCCCTTCTGGTTGATGTACAGGGAGGCCTGGTGTTCCGGGGCACGGATGGGAATGTGTGTCCCGTCGATTGCCCCCCCCCCCGCAGTTGGGAAAGCCCAGGGCACCAAACCCCTCGATGACCACGTCCAAATCAGTGAGGTGGATGACTCTGCGGAGCAGCACTCTATTGATGGCCTTGACCACCTGCAGAGGGACACACAAAACCAAGAGTCGCTGGGGTGCCAAGGTGGTTGAGAGTGCGCCTTCCCCTCCACTGCCCCGCGTCCCCTCTCCCCAGGAGCAACCCCACCTGCAATTCTGGACACCATGGGCAGTCCGTAGAGCGGCTGGGACAGAACAAACCCTCCCGGGGAGGGGACTTGCACCCCCTCTCCCCCCTTTTCCCTAGGGCAGCCCAGGGCAGCCCATCCTCTCCTTGCACCACCACCCCCCATGGCATAGTGGCCAGAGATTGCCATACCTGCATGAGCACTGCTCCGACGGTTGATCTCCCCACACCGAACTGGTTTGCCACCAATCGGTAGCTATCCGGCATAGAAAGCTTCCAGAGGGCGATGGTCACATGTTTGTGGAGGGGAATGGCGGGCCTCATGTGGTGTCCTGTCGCCACAGAGCAGGGGCAAGCCACTCACAGAGCTCGAGGAAGGTGTCCTCCTTCATCCTGAAGTTCTGGGTCCATTGTTGGTCTCCCCAGCGCTCCAGGACAACGTGGTCCCACAAGTCGCTGCTGGTGTCCAGACACCAGATGTGGTGGGGCACGCTGGTGTCCGGGTGCTGCTGCTGCTCCTCCCGAGCCCCCAGGGGGGTCCAGAAGAGGGCCTGGAGGTTGGGCTGCAGCAGATGCTGCCAGGCAGTTTCCAGCAATTGCAGCCAGGCTTGCAGCAAGACATCCAAAATGAGCACCAGAGTGCCCAGGGGCAGCTCTGGCTCCATGGTGCTGAGTGCTGTGGTGTCCTGAATCAGGGCAACCAAAGCAAACACAGACAAAAATGCTTTGCTGTCCCTCAGCAAGGTAGGCAAGCAAGCAGGGAAAGTGAGAACCGGCTATCTAGGGGGGTTCCTTTAAGCACAAGCCTCAGATAGCCTCAGGCAGCAGCCACACAAAGCAACTACTGACCTGATGCCCTGCTGGAACCGGTTTCAGCTACCCTTAAATGCAATTCAGCATCCAATCAGTGTGGACACGCTATTTCGAAATAGCAAAACACTATTTCGAAATGCATTTTGTGTGTAGATGCGTTATTTTGAAATAACTTATTTTGAATTATTTCAAAATAAGATATTTTGAAATAACGCTGTAGTGTAGACATACCCTTACACTTGTATTTTGTATTTTAATTGAAATCACTATATTTGAAAACATAGACAAACATCCAAAATATTTAATATAATCAATAGTCTGTTGTTTATTAAACAATTTATTGTGATTAAATCTGTGATTAAACTATTTAATCACAATTTTTAGTTCATTACATGACTTAACTGTAATTAATCAACAGCCCTTGAGAAAACCCTTTATTAAACTGTGTTTTAATATTGTCTTCAGTCTCAATATGCTACATAAAAAATATTCTGAACACCCATTTTCATTGTCCAGAAAGAAAGCATTACGCTCTGGTGTGTTTAGAAGTAGCATTTCTAATGTCTCCTGTCATCAACTTCACACTAATTAGTCTAGCTCCATGTAAGACTCCACCATTCACTTAATCAGGCATGAAAGCATGGCAAACCCCACAAAGGTCACTGAGCTGAGTGTCTGGATGGAAAAGAGGAGGAGAGAGTGATTTTGAATGTGAAAAGTAACAGGACGGAAGGGCCAGGCAGTGGGGGAAATGTGCCATATGCACAGATGCCAGAGTTCAGCAGCTAGAATTCTCTTCTGCTGTCTCACACACACAAGTGCCAGCACTTGGAAACGGTAGCTCAATTGTAACTAGTTACTTGCCCAGTGAAGTTAATTGCGTCACTGATTTTCTTTTGGCTGAAAATCACTTGAGTGCAGCAGCCAGCAGGGTGCTGCTGAAGAGGTGGAAATGAAGGTTTATTTCTACCACCTTGGGGTGAGGATTAGAGACATTTATTCAGGCCACATCATGAGTCAGTGGGTCAAAGGGGTTTCCCCACGTCGCTGTGCAACTCGTGGCATTCCCACAGCCCTTTGGCTCCAGTGTCTGAAAGTGAACACGGGGTCAGGGCATCTTGGATTGTAGACCAGCCTCACAGCAGGAAGAGGAGAGTAAATGGTTACTCTAAGGAGTGCAGCTGTGGCTCCTTTGCTCACTGCTGTCTCTTTGCACAAAGGGAAACTATTGTTATCACGCTGTCTGATTGCAAAGCTAGAATTCAAGTCACATTCAGGTTCATTATGCCGGTAAGCAACAGCCTCACTAGACAGAGAAGTGATGATACAAATGGTCCCCAGCAACCATAAGCTAGAGTAGTGGAATGGGGATTAAAAAAAGAAAACTTAGCAGCATAGGAGAGAGATACTCTTATGATAGTTCAGGGAAGACTTGATAGGAGAGAAGCCCTGACATGCAAGTAGAATGATAAAGTGCAGACCAGAATAAAGCAAAGGAAAATGACAAGTGGTGAGACATATAAATTAAACCAGAGCAGCAACTTTTCTTTGAAGAGGGACATTGATGAAACAGCACCATCTGAAAACTTATCTTTGTAAACATCCCTGTAGTTCAAAGACTTGGTGGAGCAGGAAGACGGCTGGTGCAATTCTGCCTGTGACCCTGTAATCAATGTAAACAAGGGCCAATCAAGTTCACTGTCACATCAGCGAGTCTAATTAAACCAGGGTACCTGTTCTAGAGATTAATTATACATGATGTAAAAAAGAGATCCAAACCCCATAGTATTTCCTTTATCTATTTAAAATTTGCTGCCTTTCTACTTCATGTCATGTGCCTGGTTCTTATATTATGAGAAATGGTGAACAGCAAGGCCCCATTTATTTTCTGTATACCCTTCATTAGTTTATTCAGCTCTATGATGTTCCCTGTTTTTCATCACTTCTCTGAAGAAAACAGTCCCACTCTCCATGTGAGTTTTTCAATGTCCCTAATCATTCTCACCTCCAGTCACTGAACCTTCCTCTATTTCTATTCTATCATTTTGGAAATAGAGTAGCCAGAACTGAATTTGGTATTCTAGCTGAGGGTTAATTTTTCTAATGGCACTTTTAGTATAGTTTTCTATCCCGTTCCCTGAACATCCACATGTTGAGCAGAGAGTCTCTTCTCCACATTGTGGCTCTGTCTACATGGCATCATTTTTGCGGAGAGGAAATGCAAATGAAGCACTCATTAGCATTTCTGATTATCTCATTTGCATATTTATACTTTTTTGAGGAATAAGGGCTCTTGCGCAAAAGGGTTTTTTTCCGCAAAATGGCCCCATCTACACTGCACTTTTTCTGCAAAAACCTCTGCCGCAAAAAGGATCGGAAGAGAATATGCAAATGAGTGTGCAAGAAATGCTAATAAGTGCTTCATTTGCATTTCCTCTTCCGCAAAAATGATGCAGTGTAGACGGAGCCTATGTGATTCAGTTGTAAAGAAGCAGGAAGTTTATTGCAGAAGAGTGCAGTAATCCTAGATTCTACAAAATCAGATAAAGCCTCATAAGTCTCTAGACTAAGTTTAAGACGGAACAAGAAGGCATTTTTTCAGCTGCCTGATTTGTATCTCCTCTCATCTCAGCATCCTGTCGTGCTGTTCAGAATCAAATGTTTAAAAAGGCATCTGATGAAGACTGAAATCTCAAGATTGTAACCTACTTTTGTCTTTTTTTTTTTTTTTGTATCCTATAATTATGATGTTAAAATATTTTCTTCTTGTCCAAGGCATTCACTGTAATTAGTTTGTGTAGACAGTGAAAAGCATGAATATGCTATTACTTTGACTTAGCAGTAGTCCCCAGGTTGGCTGGTTGTCCACTGTAATTTTTTTCATGCATGTAATTCAGGTCATAAGCCCTACAACAAGTATCACCAATCAAACATATTACAGAGGTTAAAGTAGCAGAGTTGACTGGTAGCTTTTGAAAAGATGTAACTTACATGCTAACTCCTGTGATAAATCGGCACATAAAACATTCTGAGAGTAATATATTTTTGCAATGATTGAGGAAGGGCAGGAATATTACAGAAATGAAACCCCTGTTTTGAGATGTCTCCAGATCGTAATTTTCTGACCTTCCTTAAACATTCATCAATTATAGTTTGAAGCATCTGAGCTATCACCAGTCCTAACCAGCAAGAGTCAAAATAAAGGAGGCTAGGTTACTGAATTTGAATGACAGCAGCAAAACTAATATTTTGTAGTAAAGTACACCTCTTTAAAAAGTATAATCTAGGGCCATGAAATTTCCATGTTCTATTATTTTTACTTCTAGCTCCTAATGGGAAGAAATACGTCATTCTGTTTTTGAAGACCAGCACTTAAAGGAAGAGCAATTGAATTTAGAAATTGGAACTAGTAGTCAGAGCTGGTCTTAGGGGTAGGCGAGCTGGGCGGTCGCCCGGGGGCCGCCATTTTCAAGGGGCCGCCAAAATGTAACACAATTAATTGTATATATAGTGGGAAAAATTGCATGAGCTTTGGCCAGATATTTTTCATGTTTTCTCGGCAACAATTAATAGATGAAACAGGGTGCCAAAGAAGCTCAAAGTGGAGTCACTGACTGGTTTGCTCAGTCGGCAGGAAGGGCGGTTTGGAATCCAGCTTTGACAGTCACTGCCCCACAGAGCGAGTCTCACTCCCAGTAGCAGGACCCCGGTGTCTGTCTGTCTCCCTGTCTATCAGCAGTATCCCTGCTAAAGCAAAGCCCGTGGCACTAGGTGGTACCTTCCCCCCAGCATGTGCTCCAGACTGTCCTTGTGTCACTGCAGCCCTGGGCTGTGTTCTCACAGTGCCACAAGCTGCCCCGGCCGCTCTGGCCAGTGCTCTGCCCTGCACTGAGGCTGCTTCTCACTCTCCGGTGCCAGGAACCCGACTCTGGCTCCCCGCATCTGCAGCTCCCTCCCCACTAGACATTCCCGGGAGAGTCTCACGTCTCTGGACAGCTCCCCCTAGTGTCTGTATTTCCATTCCAGCTGTGTGGCATTGCTGCTTTGAAGTACCCCTTCTCCCCCTTTGCTGCCTCTATCTTATAGAGGCAGTAAGAGGGGTGGGAATCGACTAGTCAACTAGTCAACAGACTATCTAATAAGCAAAGACTAGTCAACTAGTCTTTAACATCCCAAGTGTGAAAGGCTAGTTGTGCACGCTTAGATGCCCTGCCCCATATGTGTTTTAAATAACTATGGATTGTCCACCTTTAGGTGACTGATTTATTCCTATGTCTGTGTTATTTTTTTAGCCTCTCTCTGGAGACTGCCAGCAAAAACTCTAGATTTTGGAGGAGGCTGTAGATTTTATTCTCACTAGGCCATGAAATTCCACCTGGCCTTGATCTGCCAAATAGAGACCTAAGTAACAATAGTTTTATGATGTGTCTTTGAAGAGAGAGAGGGGAACTGAGTAGAATGTGGTGGTTATATCCACCTCTCCCAGTGACATGTTCTGAGATGCAATCCAAACCAGTGAGGGCTTGTGTCATTGCCTGCCCTGAGAGCCTTGAATGCTCCATTTCTGTGGCTCACAGAATGAATGCTGACAGCCAGCAGATAGGCCATGCACCGAGTGTCTGCATGGTAAGCAGCTTTTAATCAGCAACTCTGATTCCAGCCACCTGCTTGTTTCTTTTATCCCAGCCAAACTCATGTATGCCAGCTCATGTTACACCTGGCCATGTGACACTAATACCCATCAATCCTGAATTTTCCCAAACCCATGTGCTCTGCAATGTCCAGTCCTCTCCTGGCCCATTCAGAGGAATAACAGAGAGACAAAATGCACCGGTTATCACTTTAACTCAAACACAGCAGTGGCTTGGTTTAGATTAAAGGTAAAACAAGCTTATTAACCAAAGGAGAGGGAGTATTTTAAGTGAGTTCCATTAAGAAGAATAGAGTTAGAAACGAGCATATCAAAGTGAAAAACTTAGAGACTAGAATACAATAAAATTACGGTCTTGGTTCAAGGTAAGATTCTTATCTCACTTTCAGCAAGATGGCACATCACCCTTGGGTCAGGATCTTCCAAAAAGTCCAAAGGGCTAAGCTCCTTTTTTGTCTTAGGTGAAAGATGACTTGGAGTTCTTTTCCTTTTTGTAGTCCACTGAACCTTTGCAATGGAGTCTTTTGAAAGTTACTCTCCCCACCCTCAAAGCAAAGCTCACTCAAGCTGTGAGGAAAGCTTGTTCAACATCTTTATTAATGATCTGGATGAGGGGATGGATTGCACCCTCAGCAAGTTTGAGGATGACACTAAGCTAGGGGGAGAGGTAGATACGCTGGAGGGCAGAGATAGAGTCCAGAGTGACTTAGACAAATTGGAGGATTGGGCCACAGGAAATCTGATGAGGTTCAACAAGGACAAGTGCAGAGTACTGCACTTGGGAAGGAAAAATCCCAAGCATTGTTACAGGCTGGGGACTGAATGGCTAAGTAGCAGTTCTGTGGAAAAGGACCTGGGGATTACAGTGGATGAGAAGCTGGATATGAGTCAACAGTATGCCCTTGTAGCCAAGAAGGCTAATGGCATACTCGGTTGCATTAAGAGGAGCATTGCCAGTAGATCCAGAGATGTGATTATTCTTCTTTATTCGGCTCTGGTGAGGCCACATCTGGAGTATTGTGTCCAGTTCTGGGCCCCCCACTATAGAAAGGATGTTGATGAATTGGAGCAGGTCCAGCGGAGGGCGACCAAAATAATTAGGGGGCTGGAGCATATGACCTACGAGGAGAGGCTGAAGGAGTTGGGTCTGTTTACTCTGCAGAAGCGAAGGGGGGGAGGGAGGGGGGGATTTGATAGCAGCCTTCAACTTCCTTAAGGGAGGTTCCAAAGAGGATGGAGAAAGGCTGTTCTCAGTAGTGATGGATGGCAGAATAAGGAGCAATGGTCTCAAGTTGCGGTGGGAGAGGTCCAGGTTGGATATTAGGAAAAACTATTTCACTAGGAGAGTGGTGAAGCACTGGAATGAGTTACCTAGGGAAGTAGTGGAGTCTCCATCCCTAGTGGTGTTTAAGTCTCGGCTTGACAAAGCCCTGGCTGAGTTGATTTAATTAGGATTGGTCCTGCCTTGGGCAGGGGGCTGGACTTGATGACCTTCTGAGGTCTCTTCCAGCTCTATGGTTCTATGGTTCTATGATTCTATTAAAGAGATGTGGAGTCTCCCAATGAAAGAAGCTTTATGCTAATTTCTTCCCCAGCTGATGAGTGCTAAAATACAAATGGATGTTTCCTGCAATCTCTTTGATTGGCTGTGATGCTGAGTGGTTATCGCCCTGTATCGGGGTGATACTCTTCTTCCACAAGTGCCCCCATCTGATTGAGTGTGTTTGCCTGCACTTGCTCTGTTCTTCAGCCTTTTCTGGCTACTTAGCCCTCCGTCCGAGTCACACAGTCTGGTGTGAGTCACGCAAAACTGCTTCCAGGATACACATTTACCAGGGGCCTATCTCGAGTCCCTCTGTATGATCTCTCAATCTATTTCCCACTCAAATAGAGAGTAGTACCTCCAGGGACTCTCTTCCTTGAGACAGTGTTCTCGCCCTTACTTCAGGGCTCTACCATAGTTCATCAGTGTCTATCCATAGTCAATAGTTTTTCACCATCTCTCCACTCAGAGCTCTCTGTGGTGCTGCTGCTCCCTCAGCCAGCCAGTCACCTGTGGTCTTCTCTCCTTGAGATCTCCAGAGGCATTGACTGACCCTGGTCCTGCAGTTCCTTGTATAGAGCCTTCCTGACTCCTGAGTGGCTGCTTGCTCCTGCAGACACTCCAGCCTCCTTGCAGGACTTCTGTATGGTTTGCTGAAATGAGGTGTGGCAAAGCTACAAGCCTCCAGCAGGGTACTTCAGGGCCTGGTTCACCCTGTCACACTCTCCCACTCCTCTTAATTGCTTATTGGCTTAGTGGTTTTGTTTACCTTTTATGTAAAGGCATTCCCATTGTCTCTTACTGTACTTGCAAGTATTTTCAAGGTGGCAGAACCATATTGCTTTGTCTCAGATGGGATAATTTCATCCCTGCCTGGCAAACACACTCTAAGAACATAATTCCCAATGTATTTGTAATTTTTAACTTTGTCCTCCATGCCAATACTGTGCAATAAAAATAACGAGCAGTATACCCTAAACTTTCTATTGCTATTTTACATGGCAGCTTTTGGGTACAGGTTATGACGTTCATAAGTTGGGGGTAACACTGAGGTGATCAGGCCAGTTGAAACTCACTACAAGATATCAATGTGCTCTTTGCCATCTTGCACTGGGATCAGAACAAGACAGACTACCAACTCATTTCATAGAGAAGGGAAGGAAATTATTTAGGGAGCATTAGGCTTGGAAATAGGGTTCTGCATTGCTGTTTGAGTGCCCTGGCTATAGTAAAACTTAGAACTTAAGACTTGTGATCCACAGGTCTCAGAGCGCTTCCCACAGCTGATTAGCCATTATCAACCCCACTTTATAGATGGGGGTGGGGACAAAGGTATAGAGCTGTGAAGTGACTTGTCCAAGGTGTGGCTGCAAATTAACAGGAGAACCAAGAATAGAAACCGGACCATCCAACTCTCTGTAGGGGGGCTTATTCGCTGGACCATGCTGTCCCACTGTTTCAAACTCTAATTTTCCAGCTGACCAAAAATGGGCAGCATTCAGTCCAGTGCAAGCAGTATCCTGTCACATGACTCTTGCAACAGCACAATTTGAGGATTGAAGAGCTGTGTTGTTTGACTCCTTAGGGAGAATCAATTCCATTCTTAAGTGGGAAGAAGCAGAAACACCTTCAGGAAGGGGTGGGAATTCTCCTGAGCTCTGGAGGACATGTGGAACTAGGGAAAGCTGGGAACTTCAAAAGTCTGGGTACATTTTATAGGGATTCACTGAGTCCCTGGAGTGCAGACTAAGTTTTAGACAGTTGTTCCCTGTCCTGTATTTTGCCACTGTTTTTTATATGGATACACAAGAATTTTAATGTTTCCCCACACAAATCCATATTTAGCCTACTGAGAAAAGATTCTTAAAGTCTAGCTGAACTTTTGTTTCCAATTGTTCTCCTTGTTTTAAAATAGATATATTGGGTCCAGTGCACAGGCTGTGTTCATTTCTAGTGTCCATCCAGATGAACCCTGCCGGTTTTACATTGCAGTGGGGTCTAAAGATCACAACTGAGATTAGAGCCAGGATGAAGGGCCAGCTTTATGGAGATGCTGAGCATTTGTCACTGCTGTTAGTTTTAGCTGGAATGGCAAGTGTGCAGCACCCTGAATACTGAGACAGATTTTTTTCCCCCAAAGTCACATGATAAGTATGTGGGTGAACCAGGAACTAAATTCTGACCAGTTTGAGAAAATACAAGTGTGTCTTTCCATGAGGCTTTGCAAGTAGGATGTGCATTTTGAAAAATAGGAAATGGTGTCTCACTTGGTTTGACTTTATTGGTAATCAAAATCTTTTGGGGTTCTTTAAGATAAATGTAAAACAGTAGTAAACATGATGATTTAATGTTAATTTATCCTACAAATCTGTTTTAATGATGATTAATTAAAGTTACAGCCTATGAGAATATGCCTTGTCCACTCTAATAGTAATTTTTATTGCTGTGATTTGAAGATTCTGGAAAATAAATAATTTTCAGAGTTACCTGGCATTACTTCTGTTACTTCCAACTAGAGACTTTTGCTTAGTATGGGAGTTTACAAACTTATTCTTGCTGTTATAGTGATGTTTGTAGGAAAAGGTGATTATTTTTCTTTCCAGCCAAATTACATCCTTTGTCATTAAAATAGCCATGTCTCAATTGGATAGAACATTTTCATTAAGTCACTTTTTTCTTAATGGGAATTTGCTGCTGGCCAGTTATATGTATTTTTAACAAGATAGAAAATCTTCATGGCCAAAATTGGGTCTCGGTTCATCACCTCTGAAAATTTTAGGCTGCTTCCAGTTTCCACATTGGAAAATGTTAGCTGAGCAGTGCTGATTCTACTCCCTGCATCAATCTCCCTGACTTTTGCATTATTATTTCCTACAGGAAAAGCTACATCTAAGAAGTTCTAGAAACTGGTGCCATCTTGAAATTTTAATATTTGCTCTCTAATGGCACTTTTGTTTTGCCTGTATGCAGATGGACAGCCTAGGAAGATACTCAAAACAAGCCTAAACTACCATTCATATTGTAATGGTTACCATTCAGATTAAAGTGTTTGATGGCAAATATAGTTATCAAACTCTAAAGTTGACCTTCAATATCCTGAGCAGCCAATTAAACCTCCAAGTTTTGCAATATCATTCCATTTGGCTTGTAGTTAAATGTTAACCTCTAATAGTTAAGCTCTGGGGTAGCTCTTTAAATCAAGTTGCAGTGTATGTATGGTTTACTTCCCCCCCCCCCAGACTTAGTGGGTCAAATCCATCCCTGATATATTTTTTACCTTTTTCAATAGTTCCCCCCAGGGATAAGTTTACCCTCTTGGAGTACTTCAGTTATACATTGTTGAAAAGGTTGCTATAGTGGATTTTTCTTCTATGCCCAACAATTCTAATGTGTATGTCTTTAGTATTAGAAAAGTAAGTTCTTTCCAGGGCTCAATGTCATTCTATGCAGGAATTCACTTCCACACAAATGCTTATTGTAAAGCACTGAAACATTGTGGGACTTTCTTTCAGTTTCACTAAACAGAGGATTTCCTGTATTTGAATTCACTATGGGTGAAAAAATCATTCTGGCACATAGTCCTATGCACCACTTGGTACACGTCCCATTTAATTCCTGACAGGAGGGGACTTAAGTGCTGTACTGGCTTTCTTCTAGCCCGTAGACAGTAGTGATTTTTACCCTATAATCATTTTCCACAATAGTACCTCAAAGCACACTAAGGCCTTATCTACACTACAAGGTTTTTGCACAAAACCTGCTGATTTTGCACAAAAACTGGTGGAGGGTCCACACCTCAAGCGCGTTTTTGAGCAAAAAAAAAAAAAAAGGTAAATCAACAGGACAGAGGGCTTTTGCCTGTAGAGTTATTGCTCTCCCCCTGAGGAATAACTCCTTTTTGCTCTACAGCTCTTGAGCAAAAAGGCAGGTGTGGATGCTCCGCAAGTGTTTCTTGCACAAAAAGAAAAAGCACAGTGCTCTGATGGCCATTCTGTTAATGGCAGTTAAAGCTTTCTTGCACAAGAGCATCCATGCAGTGTGGACTCTCTTGCACAAAACCACATCACTTTTGCGATGCACTTTTGAGGTGTGGACACACTTTTGTGCAAAAAAAAAAAGAAGTTTTTGCGGAAGATCTCTTCCGCAAAAAGTTTTTGCGCAAAAACCCTGCAGTGTAGACAAAGCCTAAGAGTATGTCTACACAGCAGTGTTATTTTGGAATAACTGCTGTTATTCTGAAGTAACTTAGTCTGTGTCTAAACTACAAGCAGTTACTTTGACATAATGACGAAACAATGTTGATCTGGACGACGACTTACTCCAACTCCTGTAAACCTCATTTTATGAGGAGTAAGAGAAGTCGGAGGAAGAGTGCTGTACCTCTGACTTCCTGCTGTGTAGACAGTGCCAAAAGTTGAAATAAGCTATTTTGACTTAAGCTACGCAATTGATGTAGTTTAAGTTGCATAGCTTATTTCAGCTTCAGTCCTGCTGTGTAGACGTGCCCTAAGGGAGTAAAGGGCAATATCCCATTCTAGTCCCAACAAACAAATATTCACTACTTTATTTCCCTTCTGCAATGTTTCTTTTGGAGACTGATATTCTTAGATTCTTTTTACACGTGTCACAGGATGGGTTTCATTACTAAAGTAATGAAGAGCTCTCACCCATTGATTTTATTTTCTGCTCATCTTTTACATTGATCGGAGGAGAAGTTTTTGGATTGATCCATACATCATTCAAATTAAGGTTCACTTCCAGTCAGATAAAAGCAAGCTTTTTTAAAAAGGAAGAAAAACCATTCTCCTTCTATTGTCTATTAACTCTTCAAAATCCTTAATAAAATGTTCAGTATGAAGTGACAAACTGTAAAAACCTGCACATTTCATAAAACATTTATAAGTAACAGTCTTCTAGGAGATTCTCTCATGTCATTACCTAAAGTGCAGTTTGCCTCTATTGCATCAAAAGTTTATCAACACTTCTAGACAGGGTTAAATGCCCTCAAAGGATGTCGTGACATATTCAAGGGGATGTCTAAAGTCCAACTAGATAGACAACACCAACAGAAAGATGTTGTCTTGAGCATCCCCAAACTTTTCAATGCCCTCTCTACCATAAATAAAATGCACAGTGTCTGTTAGAATTAACTTGTGAGGTTGTTGTTTATTGCTTGTATGTCACCCCTCCTTGGCTAACTCAGTTTTCAAGGAAGAAGAAAATTGACCTCTCTCTTTGGAAGAAGAAAGGCTGGTAATGTTGTTTAGATCATTCTTATTAGCTTCAGAAATTGGGTTTGTTGCAAACATCTGTTTCTAATCAGTTTATTTTGTCAGATATAATGTTACAGATCTATAGACTCTTCCACCTACTCTAAATCTGCTGAACTATGGTATAATTCTCTTCAGAGTCATAAGGAATGTCTTCCACTGTGGTTTGACTTTCTTATACCTTCTCCTTGATTGCTCGAAGATGAAATTGGTTTAATCTGTGAATTATTGTTTGAATAACTACAGTTTGCATAACTCTATGCCTTGTGTTGTCATTTACATCAGAGCAAAGTCAAAATGAAATGCTCCCATTTTGATCTGGTAGCAATTTACATCCTCTTCACACCCTTTTGCACTGTTGTAGAACACTAAGCAAGGTACTCTGCAAAGTGAACTGCATCCAATGTGTTTTCACTGGTTCTTGATTCTGCATCATACCAGATAAAATTGAGATGAAAGTATTGGCTTTGTCTACTTACACAGATTTTAGTGACACAGCTGTCTTGCTAAAAGTCAGCATGTATGAACACTGTTGGCACTTTTGCTGACAAAATACTTCCACTGTTGCTTTGTCGGTAGGAGAGTACGCCTGCCAAGAATGCAGTGTTCACATGCTGCAGTAAAACTTGGTGGTTCATAGGGGAATAGGGGAGTTAAACACCCAGGAATGACAAATGTTAGTGTAGACATCTGCTCATCCTGTTGCAATTTAAGCACAGTCATGCCAGGTGTGCATAAGGCTATTTACACTGAAGTTAAATCAGGGAGACCATTTATACTTCCATGTATTTTCATTGAGGATGGAGCCTTTGTGATTTGCGCATGGCCATTTCCCTTGAGTTGCAAACAGAGTGCAAGCCTCAAGGCTATTCACCTCCCTTCAATTCAGCAGGACACAAAAAAACCAAAAACAGTTTTTAATACCTGGCTCTTTCTTCAACAAGGCTTTTATCCATCCACTCCCCTTTGCTCCCATCATGTTAGTGTTAACCATCTTCCAAGCCTTGTCCCTTTTGGTTTTAACATGCTCAGATTAACAATGAACATGTTCAGTGAGTAGGAAAGAAAACACACTCCACTTGATGTTACTAGCCCTGCTTGGGTCAAACGGAAGACTTTCTTCCAATGATAAAGGCAAAGGGCATTTAAAAATAAAACCACGGTAGTTTGTCCTATTAGCACATGAAAGAAAGGGGTGAGTTAATTTCAGAAGTCCAAACTTTTTCCTCCTTTGTTGGTTTCCAGGCACAAAACTTCACCAGCATTGTAGGAATGTGTCTGGTTGCAGTGCTGTGTGAGGAGCTTATGGCTGATGAAGACTAAAGGTACATCTACACCACTGAGTTTTGTTGGGGAAACTAATGCCAACACACAAGTCATCCAAAAAAGTTGCTAAAGTATGTTTACACCTGCTCCCTCTGTCAACAAATAGTGTTCAGATGTAAGCTCCCCTGTCAGCTGTGGGAGCAATGCACTGTGGGTATGTATCCCAAAGTGCCTCGAATGTCATCTGTTGCCAGGTGTTGTGGGACTGTGGAACAGAGTGCAGGGCATCTTGGGACCATGCAAAATGCTCCATCAGACATTGCTTTATTCAGGGGCTTCCAGCATCCTTTTGCACCGTTTTCATTCTCTGCTGTGCACTCCAGCATCTGCAGTGAGAGAGAATGGATCCCGCACTTTTCTCACATGCTGTGTTAAATGTCATGAGAACTCCATGTATGGCAGCAGAGATCATCTTGACATTACGGACAGAGGAAGAAGATTTGGAGGAGCTTGACAGTGTGTGTGTGTGTGATATGGACAGCAACAACATGTCACTGCATTTGGCACTCATAGAGCAACTGTACAAGGTTGACAGTCACTTTTGTGTTAGGGAAACCAGCTCTGTTTGGTGGGATCACATCATCCTGCAGGTGTGGGATGAAGATCATTGTTTACAGAACTTTAGGATATGCAAAGCAACCTTCCTGGAGCTGTGTGCTGAGCTGGCCCCCAACCTGCAACGCAAGGACACCAAAAGGAGAGTTGCCATCTTAGTGGAGAAACATGTAGCAATGGCTGTGTGAAATTTGGCGACTCCTGATTGCTACTGGCCAGTTGCAAATCAGTTTGGGAGTGGGGATGTCTATCATTGGGGCTGCACTACCGCAGGTGTGCAGGGCAAAAAAATCGCATTCTGTGATCCTAAGAGAATCCTCTGGTCCTCATCTACCTCAACCTCTTCACTTACAATTTCATCCTCTCAGTTAGGTCCTCCATGCACTGCCTGTACTGCGGTTACCCTCTTAACCAGTCTCCTCAGCCCTGGACCACAGGAGAGGGAGGAGGGCACATGACCCTAGCCTTCCAGCCCCAGAGCACAGGGAGGGCGGGTGCTGGGGCAGCAACACTCCACCCCCAGAATGCAATTCTGGGGAGGGGGGGCAGAGTGTGAGCGGGGGCCATGCCTGGTGGTTTGGGAACGCAGTGCCTTCCCCTGCTATGATACCCACTGCCTCTGCCTGGAGCACTTGACACAGTGATTCAAAGGGGCCGGGGGACTCCTTGAATCACCAGGCCCCATGGCAATTGACCCTTTGATCCTCCCCATTCCCACCCGTTGGCAGGCCTGTCTGAACCATTGTCCCAGCTGGAAAATGCAGGAGATGTATGTGTTGCAAGATGGTTGAAATCCAAGGAGCTACACAAGTTGAAAATACTTCAGGATGTAGCTTAATATCTATGCTACCAGAGATTCTAGAAAACTCTTTCCACTGAGTTAGACAAACCTTCGGATCGCTACCCCTTCCTGCTTCTCCACGTGGGAACTAACGATACGGCCCAGAACGACCTCGAGCGGGTTACTGCGGATTATGTAGCGCTGGGAAGAAGGATCCAAGAATTCAGAGCGCAAGTGGTGTTCTCGTCCATCCTCCCTGTTGAAGGGAAAGGACTGGGCAGGGATCGTCGAATTGAAGAAGTAAATGCGTGTTTGCACGGGTGGTGTCACAGAGAGGGCTTTGGTTTCTTCGACCATGGGACTCTGTTCCGGGCACAAGGATTGTTAGGAAGAGATGGGATCCACCTAACAAGGAGAGGAAGGAGCATCTTCATGGGCAGGCTTGCAAACCTAGTGAGGAGGGCTTTAAACTAGGTTCATCGGGGGACGGTGACCAAAACCCTGAGGGGAGTGGGAAAGTCGGATACTGGGAAGAAATGCAAAGAGGAATGAGCAACAAAGGAGGACCCCCTGTTTCGAATGGAGAAGATAGGGCGATCAACTGGTTATCTGAGGTCATAGGCGTGCGCAGCACATTTCATTAGGGTGTGCACCCAAAGAATTTTTTTTAAATGTACTCTTTGACCCCCATTAGCCATACCCCCTGACCCCCATTAGCCACACCTCCTGACCCCCATAAGCCATGCCTCTGGAGGTAATACTTTCAGGGCAATATGGACACATGACCAGAAATAAAAGGTGTCATGTGACACCCCCCCAAGGACTTTTCCCACCATCCTCCTACCAATAGGGATTAGTTTGGCCTTCACCAAACCCCCCCTCATGCAACTATTGTGCAATTGCATTAACCCAATGTGTGTGACATTAACTCTGGGGCAGAGAGGCTGGGGGAAGTGTTCCCTCTAAGAGTTTCCTCCCATGAGCACAATAAATTTTGTGTTATGCACCAGTACTGAGTTTGTGGCTTGTTTGGATGTGCCACTGTGGCACCCAAGTTATTAATAAATATCTTATAAACCTCTACCTTTCCCCTCTGCTGCCCTGTCTCCTCCCCTTGCTTCATCAGCTCCCCTGGTGCCTGCTGCCTCCCTCAACCCCTCACCCACCTCTGCTGTCCTGACTCCTGCCCTTCTCACTGCCCTCAGCCTTCCTGAGACCTGCCCCCCTCCACCAGCCCTTCTTTCCCCCCCTGTGCCCACTCCTCCAGTAGCCCCACTCTGATCATGTGAGCTACCCCTCCTCATCCCCTCTTCTAACACCTCCCTCTACACACCTGCCCTGCTGGAGGAGGAGGGAAAAATAGGGGGAAAGGGTCAAAGAGGAAGGGGCTTGTGCTGAGGGGAGGGGGGAAGGTCAGGAGAAGAAAGGAGAAGGCACCAAGGGACAGGGTGGAGGAGAGAGACAAATGCCAGGGGGCCAAGGGGACCACTCTCCTCTGGTGCTGGTCCCTCCCCTGCAGGTGTCTGCCCTTCTGCTTCACCCCCAGAATCCCCTGGCACCTGAACCTTCCCTTACCCCTGCACCCTCCTGGTGCCTCCCCTTCCCCACTGCCCCTGCCCCTTTGCCCTCTTTTCCTGATGCCCACCCCTCACCACCCTCATGCCCCTGTGCCCTCACACATGCCTTGATCCATCCCTGCCTTCCTCATGCCCACCCCTTCTTTCAAGCCTTCTCCCAGCACCTCCCCTTCTCCCCTCTAGCCCCCAAAACCTTTCCCCTCTCCTCTCCTAGCATCATCCTGCCCCTCCCCCACTGACACTTCCCCTCCTGCCCTTTTCCTCATTGTCTCCACTTGGCCCCCTGGCATTTGTCTCTCTCCTCCACCCTGTCCCTTGGTGCCTTCTCCTTTCTTCTCCTGACCTGCCCCCCTCCCCTCAGCACAAGCCCCTTCCTCTCTGACCCTTTCCCCTATTTTTCCCTCCTCCTCCAGCAGCCGCCAGCTGGTCTGTAACAGAGTTCTAGGGTCGCCCTGACTATCACCCTTCTGGTGCTCCCCCTACTCTGTCTTTCTTAGGTTTCTCAGCCTCCTTTTGGGCTACAAACACCCACCCCGCAGTCTCTGGTTCCCAAAGTTCCGGCAGTCTCCCCATCACTTGGTGCCTACACCAGGTCCGACTTGTAGGATTGCCAGGTGTCCGGTTTTCTACTGGACAGTCCGGTTTTTGGGCCCTCTGTCTGGTAAAAAAAATCCAGAAAATACCCAACACATGCAATGTCTGGTATTTCCTGGTTTTCCGGCTGGGTGCCAGACTGAAGCCTGGCGACGGTGCGGGGAATGACTGGAAGGTGGGGCACGATCGGCACTGGGAGCCTCTAGTTGAGACTGATGTCTTGGGAAGGAGGAGAAGCCCTGTCCCTGAGCATGTTGTGGAGCTGCAGCTGGTAGGGTTACCAGGTAGACCACCCCCAAAAAAACCAGACACACTTGATCATGGACCGGGGGGAGGGGATGACCAGGAGGAAGGGGGTGGGAAGAGCTGGTGGGGGTCAGGGGCCGCAGGGTTGGCCGGGAGGAAGGGGGCCCGGAGGAAGGAGGTGCAGGAAGCAGAGCTGGGGTCGAGGAATGCCGGGTTGGCCGGAAGGAAGAGGGGATGGGAAGCAGCTCTGGAGGGGCGGGATCCAGCCGCTCTGCCCCGACCCCGGCCCCCTCCCGGACCAGCCGTGATGCCCCGGGCCAGCGGCACTGCCCCGACCCCAGGCCCTCCTCCCCAGGCCAGCCGCGCTGCCCCCAACCCCGGGTCCTCCCGGGCCAGCTGCACTGCCCCGACCCCGGTCCCCTCCCAGGCCAGCCGTGCTGCTGCCGGGCTCCCCCGACCCTGGGCCAGCCGCGCTGCCCCCAGACCCCCGACCCTGGGCCTCCCCCAGGCCAGCCGCACTGCCCCCAACCCCAGCCCCTCCCTCCTCGCCCATCCGCACTACTCCCCAACCCCGCCCCCGCCCCGGGCCAGCTTGGCTGCCCACGGGCCCCCAACCCCGTGCCCCCTCCCTGGGCCAGCCACACTGCCCCGGGCCCGGCCCTCCCTTCCCGGATCAGCCGCTGCCCCAACTCCCACCCCAGGCCAGCTGCACTGCCCCCGGACCCCCCCGACCCCGGGCCGGGCCAGCCGCACTGCCCCCAACCCTGGGCCCTCCCTTCCCGGGCCAGCCGCACTGCTCCCGGGTCCCCCCAACCCTGGGCCAGCCGCTCTGCCCCCTTCCTGGGCCAACCACCCTGACCCTGACCCGAGCCCAGCCGTGCTGCTCCTGACCCGACCCCCCCCCCCACACACCAGCTGCGATGCTCCCGATCCCCTGCCTAGGGTACACCTCCCACCTTCCCGCCCGGGGTTTAAACTTACCTTGCCTGCCTGGGAGGCAGGGTGACGATTCTGCTCTCTGCCGCCTGTTTCCATGGGGTTCTGAGACCCGCTGGTTTTGGCTGCGCATGAGTTGCAAACCTGGCGCAGCGTCCCTTCCCCAGCACACCAGGGCAGCCCTTTGAAACATTAGGGTGTGCCTGGGCATACCTGGCACACCCTGTGCACATGCCTATGTCTGAGGTGTTTGTACACTAATGCGAGAAGCCTGGGCAACAAACAGGAAGAATGGGAGGCCCTGGCCCAGTCCAAGAAATATGATTTAATTGGGATAACAGAGACTTGGTGGGATGACTCGCATGACTGGAGCGCTGTCATGGAAGGGTATAGACTGTTCAGGAAGAACAGGCAGGGAAAAAGGAGGAGGAGTTGCACTATATGTAAGAGAGCACTATGATTGCTCTGAACTCCAGTATATAGAGGAGAAAACCTGTTGAGAGTCTATGGGTTAAGTTTAGAGGTGCAAACAACAGCAGTGATGTTGTGGTTGGTGTCTGCTACAGGCCACCAAATCAGGTGGATGAGGTAGATAAGGCTTTCTTTGGACAACTGAGAGAAGCTTCCAGATTGCAGGCCCTGGTTCTTGTGGGGGAGTTTAATCACCCTGACATCTGTTGGGAGACCAATATGGCAGTACACAGGCAATCCAGGAAGTTTTTGGAGAATGTTGGGGATAACTTCTTGGTACAAGTGCTGAAGGATCTGACCAGGGGCCATGCGCAGCTTGACCTTCTGCTCACAAACAGGGAGGAACTAATAGGGGAAATAGAGGTGGGTGACAACCTGGGAAGCAGTGATCATGAGATGGTAGATTTCAGGATCCTGACCAAAGGAAGAAAAGAGAGTAGTAAAATACACACCTTGGACTTTAAAAAAGCAGATTTTGACTCCCTCAGAGACCTGATGGGCAGAATCCTGGGATGCTAACATGAAGGGGGAAGGAGTCCAGGACAGCTGGCAGTATTTTAAAGAAGCCTTATTGAAGGCACAGAAAGAAACCATCCCGATGTGTAGCAAGAGAAGCAAACATGGTAGGAGACCGGATTGGCTTACGGGAAATCCTTGGTGAACTTAAGCACAAAAAGCTTACAAAAAGTGGAAACTTGGACAAATGACCAGGGAGGGATATAAATGTATAGCTCAAGAATGCCGGGGGTTATCAGGAAGGCGAAAGTGCAATTGGAATTGCAACTGGCAAAGGACGTGAAGGATAATAAGAAAGGTTTCTACAGGCATGTTAACAAGAAGAAGGTGATCAGAGAGGGTGTGGGGCCCCTACTGGATGAAGGAGGCAACCTAGTGACAAATGATGTCACTAGGTTGGGGAAAGCTGAAGTATTCAATGCTTTCCTTGCCTCTGTATTCATGGACAAAGTCAGCTCCCGGACTAATGCGCTAAGTGATGCACGATGGGATGAAGATGGACAGCCCTTGGTGGGTAAAGAACGGGTTAGGAACTATTTAGAAAAGCTAAACATACAAAATCCATGGGTCCGGACTTAATGCATCCGAGGGTACTGAGGGAGTTGGTAAATGTCATTGAGGACCCTTTGGTCATTATCTTTGAAAAGTCATGGAGATTGGGAGAGATCCCGTATGATTGGAAAAAGGCAAATGTAGTGTCCATCTTCAAAAAAGGGAAGAAGGACGATCCAGGGGACTATAGGCCGGTCAGTCTTACCTCGGTTCCTGGAAAAATCATGGAAGGGATCCTTTAGGAATCCATTTTGAGGCACTTGGAAGAGAGGAAAGTGATCAGGAATAGTCAGCATGGATTCACAAAGGGCAAGTCGTGCCTGACCAATCTGATTAGCTTCTATGATGAGGTAACTGGCTCTGTGGATATGGGAAAGTCAGTGGATGTGATATACCTTGACTTTAGCAAGGCTTTTGATACGGTCTCCCACAATATTCTTGCCAGCAAGTTAAGGGAATGTGGATTGGATAAATGGACGGTAAGATGGATAGAAAGCTGGCTAGAAGGTCAGGACCAGCAGGTATTGATCAATGGCTCGATGTCAGGATGGCGGTTGGTTTCTAGCGGAGTGCCCCAAGTTTTGGTTCTAGGACCGGTTTTGTTCAATATCTTTATTAATGACCTGGATGAGGGGATGGATTGCACCCTCAGCAAGTTTGCAGATGACACTAAGCTAGGGGGAGAGGTAGATACGCTCCAGGGCAGAGATAAGGTCTAGAGTGACTTAGAGAAATTGGAAGATTGGGCCACAAGAAATCTGATGAGGTTCAACAAGGACAAGTGCAGAGTCCTGCACTTGAGATGGAAGAATCCCAAGCATTGTTACAGGCTGGGGACCAACCAGTTAAGTAGTAGTTCTGCAGAAAAGGACCTGGGGATTACAGTGGATGAGAAGCTGGATATGAGTCAACAGTGTGCCCTTGTAGCCAAGGAGGCTAATGGCATATTAGGTTGCATTAAGAGGAGCATTGCCAGCAGATCGAGAGATGTGATTATTCCCCTTTATTCGGCTCTTGTGAGGCCACATCTGGAGTATTGTGTCCAGTTCTGGGCCCCCCACTACAAAAAGGATGTGGACGCATTGGAGAGGGTCCAGCAGAGGCAACCAAAATGATTAGGGGGCTGGAGCATATGACCTACAAGGAGAGGATGAGGGAGTTGGGTCTGTTTAGTATTCAGAAACGAAGAGTGAGGAGGGATTTGATAGGGCTGCTTAAGGGAGGTTCCAAAGAGACTGGAGAAAGGCTGTACTCAATAGTGACGGATGGCAGAACAAGGAACAATGGTCTCAAGTTGCGATGGGAGAGGTCCAGGTTGGATATTAGGAAAAACTATTTCACTAGGAGTGTGGTGAAGCACTGGAATGGGTTACCTAGGGAAGTAGTGGAGTCTCCATCCCTAGAGATTTTTAAGTCTCGGCTTGACAAAACCCTGACTGGGTTGATTTAGTTGGGATTGGTCATGCCTAGGGCAGGGGGCTGGACTTGATACGATCTCCCACAATATTCTTGCCAGCAAGTTAAGGGAATGTGGATTGGATAAATGAATGGTAAGATGGATAGAAAGCTGGCTAGAAGGCCGGGCCCAGCGGGTATGATCAACGGCTCGGTGTCAGGATGGCGGTTGGTTTCTAGCGGAGTGCCCAAAGGTTCAGTTCTAGGACCAGTTTTGTTCAATATCTTTATTAATGACCTGGATGAGGCGATGGATTGCACCCTCAGCAAGTTTGCAGATGACATTAATCTAGTGGGAGAGGTAGATACGCTTGAGGGCAGAGATAGGGTCCAGAGTGACTTAGACAAATTGGAGGATTGGGCCACAAGAAATCTGATGAGGTTCAACAAGGACAAGTGCAGAGTGCTGCATTTGGGACGGAAGAACCCAAGCACTGCTACAGGCTGGGGACCAACCAGCTAAGTAGTAGTTCTGCAGAAAATGACCTGGGGATTACAGTGGATAAGAAGCTGGATATGAGTCAACAGTGTGCCCTTGTAGCCAAGAAGGCTAATGGCATATTAGGTTGCATTAAGAGGAGCATTGCCAGCAGATCCAGAGATGTCATTATTCCCCTTTATTCGGTTCTGGTGACACCACATCTGGAGTATTTTGTCCAGTTCTGGGCCCCCCACTACAAAAAGGATGTGGACGCATTGGAGAGGATCCAGCAGAGGGCAACCAAAATGATTAGGGGGCTGGAGCATATGACTTATGAGGAGAGGCTGAGGGAGTTGGGTCTGTTTAGTCTGCAGAAGCGAAGAGTGGGGCGGGATTTGATAGCAGTCTTCAACTTCCTGACGGTAGGTTTCAAAGAGGATGGAGAGAGGCTATTCTCAGTAGTGACAGATGGCAGAACAAGGAACAATGGTCTCAAGTTGCGGTGGGAGAGGTCCAGGTTGGATATTAGGAAAAACTATTTCACTAGGAGAGTGGTGAAGCACTGGAATGGGTTACCTAAGAAAGTAGTGGTGTCTCCATCCCTAAGTCTCAGCTTGACCAAGCCCTGGCTGGGTTGATTTAGTTGGGATTGGTCCTGCCTAGAATAGGGGGCTGGACTTGATGACCTTCTGAGTTCTCTTCCAGCTTTATGGTTCTATGATTCTATGATTCTGCAGGATTTTCTTCTTCCTGCTCTCCTTAATAATGTAGATGAAATTCACAGCCATTTCCCTCCCTCTCCCACCTGAATATAATTATTTAGATGGGACAGTGTAAAATGCCCAAGCTGGACAGAACAATGAAATAGAACAGGCAATACATTTTCCATAAAGAAATAAAAATAATGATGGGATGCTGGCATGGATCCTGCAGCTATTTAAACATGGGAGATAATGTCTAATCTATATATCTACATATCTAATCTATATATGTTAGCAGGACATTAAATCTGCTAAGAGGCACCCCCAGCATACAGAGAGGGAGTCTGGAATTACTGTGTGCAGCTATGGAAGAGTGATGGTAGGGTTGTGGTTTTGCAGAAGGAGCAGAGGTGAGTAGCAACTGGGTACCGATGACTCCACTGACTAGTTGATTCTCTTGCTCAGCTTCAGGTGCTTAAAAAAACAATTGACAGAAAAGGCTCTGGTGTGACTCAATTTTCTGTCTCTTTGTAGTAATAATTATTATATACAAATAGTAGGAAATTAATTTCTCAGACTCTAGATATTGAGCAGCGGTTTAATGCTTCTGTTCACTGTCATACTAGGGGAGTTGGTCAACACACTAACCCCATGAGGGAAAGAAGTGGCAGCATGTTTGTGCACACTCTCCAGATAAGCTTCCATGACATTCTGAGAACCTGTGAAAGGAAAGAGCTGCCCAGAAAAAAAAAAAAATCTTTCTCTGCACAATTTACATGACTGTGCTGACCTGTAGTGTCTCAACTACTTGCACTCTCCTGGTTAAAGTATGAGCTTAGGGCACAGAGGATAAGAGACACATTTCTGTTAGCAGTGAGAAGGGAGGATGTTGTTTCTGCTTGCTTTCAAGTAGCAGAAGCCTCTCTTCTGGAAGCTGAAGGGTCAAGTCTTCACTTCCCCTGTGTGTGTGATTTTTAGTTAAACTGATTTCCTCTACATTCTATGATTGACTGAAAACAGGCAAACAGTGTACTTCCCCTACAACAATCCCTGAAGTGCCTCTCTAGATGGCACACCAACTCCTGTAGTGTGATGGTCTGAAAACTCAGGAAGGAACAAAAGAAGTGCTTCTGCTGGTGTCTAGAAATGGCTGACTTTGCGAAACTCAAAGGGGCCTTTAAAAGAGAATGCCACTCAGCTACTCTGTATCTATTCTTTAGAAGAAGGGTCCAGGGCCTATCAAAGATGGTTAGAATAAATTAACTTTAACCGAAATACTACCCAAACCACTTTACCCATGTTTAAAATACTATGGATCATTTTCATCTGTGCTGTTTAGGGGTTTTTTTCTTTCCACGCAACTGTTTACAGCCATGGCTTGAACTGGGAGAGGAAATTCTGAAATCCTCAGCAGCAGCAGTGGGAAGTGAAGCAACACAATTCTATTCCCCCATGCTCCTGGCAGCTTTACTTGGGGAAGGGTGGGACTACCCCCTCCCCCCCCACACACACACACTGATGGGAAGCAGAGCAATGTGGCTGAGAGCTGGGGACGCAGAGTGAATTAGGGCCATGTCTCTCTACTTCCCACCTGCTGCAGTGAGTGTGGGAGGCCCAACCCCTGCTGCTGGAGCCAGGTCCCAATAGTCCCCCAGGTCGCATTGCTCAGGGGAAGGAGTTTCAGGGGGAGAGGCAGGGCAAAGCAGGGAATGGGATTGGGTCAAGGCTACATTATCTCAGCCCTTCCCCAAGCTAGGGGTGGTGTAGGGAAGAGTCAGGTGGTCACATGGCCAGTGCCCCCACCATTTCCTTCCTCACCAGTCAACTCAGACCAAAACATTTTCAGAATCACTGCTGCAACTATGGCTTATATTCTTTTTCCCATCCATTGATTTCATGGGATTTAACTGGTGGTTGGAGCTGGGCACATGCTGAACTGCCTCAGGGAATGAGGCTAAGGACACAGAAAAAAGTGGAAGTCTCCTCAGTCTGTTCACAAATGATTTTTCATTCCAGGTGTTCAGTCTACAAACACTGAAGCCAGCAGCTAACAGTTTGGATACCCAACGGATCTGAGTATGTCTACATTGCATTTAAAAACCTATAGCACTGAGTCTCAGAACCTGGTCCACAGACTTGGGCTCATGCTACTATGTTAAAAAATGCAGTGTTGGTGTTCGGGTTTGGGCTTTGAACCCTAAAGAGGAGGGTAGGTTTCACAGCCCAAGCTGCGATGTCTACAGCAGTGGTGTCCAATCTTTTTACACCCAAGATCACTTTTTAAATGTTAGGACAAACCAAAACCTACCCCATCCCTTCCCCGAGACCCCACCCCTTCCTTGAGACCCTGCCCTCTCTGTTCCCCTCCTCTCCATCACTTGCTATCCCCACCCTTATACACTCTCAAGGTATAGCTACACTACCGCTTTTTTTCGATCCTTCTGTTGGAAGAGATTTTTCCGACATTTGGCCTGTCTAGACTGGGCCAAATGTTGAAAAAAACTCTTCTTTTGGAAGCCCCCTTATTCCTTGTGGAATGAGGAATACAGGGGTTGCCAAAAGAGCGTGTTTGCCGGAAAAACTCCTGAAGTCTAGCCGTACCCTAACTGGGTTGCAGGAGTGTTATGATGCTGCAGCTAGATGGGGGCTTGGCCCCAGCTGGGGGCTTGCTGGCCAAGCTTCATTTTTAAATAAAATATTTGTCAAACACAAAAGGTTTCAGCATTGTCTTTATTTATGAGGGGGGCAGGGAACCTGTTTTGAGTCAGGGGTCACTGACCCACAGAAAAGTCAGTTGGGGCCACACAAGTGAGATGCAAAAAAAAAAAAAAACCCTCTGAAACACCCCACGCCTCACTAATGTGGCCACAAATGTGCTGGTGGGGGCAGGGGACAGGGTGCCAGTGGGTTCTGGGGCAGGCACCTGGGGCAAGGGACAGGGTTCTGGGGTAGGGGACAGGGTGCCAGTTGGTATCAGGGTAGGAGCTTGGGGCAGGGGACATGGTGCCGGGGTAGGGAACAGGGTGCTGGGTCAGGTTGCCGAGGCAGGGGACAGGATGCCAGTGGGTGCTGGGGCAGGGGACAGGGTGCCGGTGGGTGCTGGGGCAGGGGACAGGGTACTTGTGGGGGTCTGGGCTGGGGGAAGGGACAGGGGATCCTGCAGCTGCATGCCAAGTCCCAGGAAGTATATAGACTGTTCCCCCATCATCCAAACAGTGGTGCAGTACCTGAAACACTGGTCCGTCACATGCCTGCTGCCTTCCTGAGCAGAGGGAGAGGGAGTCCTGGCCTGCGCCAGCTCCAATTGCTCGGGCAGCACATGCCTTGCTCCTCTGCTCCACACAGCAGCACGTGCTGCCTGAGCAGTTGGAGCTAGCGCAGTCCTGGACTCTCACTCCCTTCCCCTCTCCTTTCCCCATTCACAGGAAGGCAGCAGGGAAATAAAGTCCCCAGCACACAGTGGACCGGCATTTTAGGTACCACACCAGCTGTTCGGGAGGGGGGGAAGAGCAGCCCGCACACTTCCAGGACCTGGCGCATCTGCAGAACTCCCCCCCACCCCTCAGGAAGCCCGTGCTACCTCCATTGTCCCTGGAGGTAGCGTCAGTGCAGAGTTCATCTTGTGAGTGGGGGGCAGGGAGGGGAGCCCCCTGAAAGCCTCCTGATTGACTGGTCGAGCCCCCAGGATCGACCAGTTGATCGTGATCGATGGGTTGGTGACCACGGGTCTACAGTGTGGTTTTTAGTGTTATTGCATGAGCCCTGCAAGCCTAAGTCTGTATACCCAGGTTCTGAGAGTTACTGTCACAAGTTTTTAAACAGTGTCTGAGGCCTGCTCACCAGTGGATCATGTATCTTCTGTATCAACCTCTCTCTCCTTGATTTATCATTTATTCCTATTAGGTTCAACACTCTAATGATGTTACTCTTGTAACAGCGCTCAGATAAAAGAATCCTGACTCCTCACTTTCAGTTGCATGGCCATGCATATCTGCTTCCAGGAGAGGAATTTAAAACAATTTCTGAAGGATATACTTTGTGAGCCATCCTCAATTTCATTAGCCTGCTGCCATTCAACTTACCTTGAAGAAAGGACCCATGTGCACACATGGAACTCCAAGTGGTTTCAATAAGTGCCCAATAAGTGGTTTCAATAAGTACTTACTACTTCTGAGCATCAGGTTTACAGGTCTTAGAGCAGTGATCTCCCTAGCCACATCAGTGAACACAGAGGTCTTACATCATCCAAGAGGCCATCAATATGCACATCTGTGTGTACAAATGCAGACTGTTAGCCTGCAGGCAGAAGAGACATGAGAACATGAGATTTTCAGACCAGCATCTCACCTTCAACAATGCCCAAGGAAAAGAAAAATCCCATAAGGCCATCCAATGGAGAGTGAACTGTTGTATATGACAGATAATTTTCCTTCCTGGCCTTTATGTGATGCACATTTTCACCTGAGGCATAAGACCCAATTACTTTTTCTAAGGCCAGGTCTATACTGGTGGAGAAAATCAACAAGATATGCAACTCTAGCTATGTGAATTGTGTAGCTGGAGTTGATGTACCTTACACTGATTTTCTGGGCTGGCTCCACAGTTGGAGATGAGGGAAATGTTCCCATCAACTTCCCTTACACCTCACAACAGTGAGACATACCAACAGCGACAGGGATGCCCTCAGTGTTTGATTTAGCGGGTCTTTACTAGACCCGCTAAATCAAACCCTGATATCGATCACCAAGGTGTTGATCCTCTGGCAAGTGGAGACAAGGCCTCAGATAGGAAAATCATAGAGCAGAAAAATAGCAGGCATATACTCAGAGCTGAAATCAAGTAAGTGACCACTATCAGAAAAGGAAACTGAAAACTCCTCAGTTTAAGGCTCAGCTGGGTCCTATGTCTCTGGATGTGTAAAATGACACTCCCAAAGGCATTTCTCTTCCTTCTCTCCTGTCTCTGTCCCTCAAGGAGTTATGCAAGGGAAGGGGCGTACTGAGCAAGAGTTTATCCCGTGAAGCCCCAGTGGCATGAAATACTCTTGCCTTCATTTTGCCAGCAGTTGCTAGTCCTAACATTTTCTGTGCAGTGTTGTTGTAAATGTGTTCAGCCCAGGATCTCAGACAGACCAGGTGAGTGAGAGAATATCTTAGTGAACCAAGTTCTGTTGTGGAGAGAGATAAGCTTTTGAATGGAAGAAGAGCCCTGTGTAAGCTCAAAAGTTTGTCTCCCTCCCTAGCAGAAGCTGAAGTAACAGAAGAAATTACCTCCGTACCTGGTGTCTGTAAAACTCTTCAGACCTTTCAGGATGCCAGCTCTGACCTCATGCAGCAGCACAGGCCCGAAACTAACTCCATGCTATGTGTTTTTTTTGACTTACAGATGGTAACCACCAGCACCACTTAAGAACATAAGAATATCCATACTACGTCAGACCAATGGTCTATCTAGCCCAGTATCAAGTCTTCCAAAGGGGCCAATGCCAAGTGCCCCAGAGATAATGAACAGAACAGGTAATCATCAAGGGATCCCTCTCCTGTCACCTATTTTCACCTTCTGACAAACAGAGGCTAGGGACACCATTCCTGTCCATCCTGGCTAATTGACATTGATTGCCCTATTCTCCATGAATTTATCTAGCTCTTTTTTGAACTTTGTTAAAGTTCTGGTCTTTACAATATCCTCTGGCAAGGAGTGCCACAAGTTGACTGGGCATTGTGTGAAGAAATACTTCCTTTTGTTTGTTTTAAACCTGCTGCCTATTAATTTGATATTATGGTGGGTAGACAATTCCCTGACACTTTTTGGGGGCTGGAGGCAGGGAACACCTGTTCAGTGGTGGGCCAATGCTCTGCTGATGACATTTTGTACTAGCTAGAATCCATGGATTCATAGACACACACTTCGGTTTTTGCTGGTGGTTGCTTTTGAAAAGATATGGGGGGGTGGCTATTTTCAGCATATTTATACAGTTCTTTCATATTCTAATAATTGCACATATGTCTATCATTGATATCTTTCTTATTTTAATAATTTAATTGTTATGAACTACATAATTACATTATCCTGAGCATATTAAAATCATTGTAATCACCCACAAGCTGTTCTCATTAATGTCCCAGTGTAAAGATATTATATCTCACTGTAGCTTTCTGGATAATTCTCAGCAATCTTATTTGCATCTAGTTCTATGGAATGGTCTTGATGCACATTAAGGATAGCTACCTTATTCAACTGTGTCTGATTCATTTATGGCTGGAGATAATTTATAAGTCTTCTGAAGCTGAAAAATTACTGTTCCACTGTTCAGGATGGTACAGGTAAGAATGACTCTTAAACATTTGAACTGTGCTTCCAGAGCATTGTAAGATCTTTCTTGGCAGGTAACAGCTAATTTAGACCCCATCATTTTGTATGCACAGTTGATATTATATTTTTCCATGTGCTCTTTTTTGCATTTAACATTGAATTTCATGTGCCATGTTGCCACGTCATCCAATTTGGTGACATCCCTGTAACTCTTGGCAGTCAGCTCTGGACTTAACTATCTTCAATAATTTTGTATCATCTGTAAAATTGGCCACCTTGCTGTTTACCCCTTTTTCCAGATCTTTTATGAATGTGTTGAATGACATTGGTCTTAGTACAGACCCCTGCTGGACCATTTAATCCTATGCTTTGTTTCCTATCTTTTAACTAGGGTGCTTGACAATGCTTTCAGCATTATCTAACCGTCCTTAATTTGATTTAACTACAAGCTTTTTGTATTACCCTGCCTCTGTTTACAAACAAACTCCCTGCCCCCAGGGCAGAAGCTCTGAGCTGCACAGATCTCATCACATTCCACACTCAAGCTCCCTCTGCCCTGTGAGGAGACCTCAAGTATAGTGCCATCCCTAGCACTTCTGGTGCCTTATGCAGCCTCCCATGGGGGTGGTAAGGCTGTGCCCAAGGGCTCTGGGGGCAGGAATTGTGGGGGGCAATAGCAAGGCAGGTGGTAGGGAGACTGCAGAGGTTGGGCCACCCCCACACTCCCTGGCAGCAGCAGGAAGTGGAACAACATGGTCCCAGCCAACTTTGCTCCCACAGCTCCCTGCTGCAGCACTTGGTGGACGGGGTGGAACTACCCCCTCTCCTGCCATTCATCAGCTGTGGGAAGTGGAGTGACATGTCTGGGAGCAGAGTGGTCTAAGGCTGGGTTGCTCTACTTCTTGCTGCTGCTAGTGAGTACAAGGGTGGGTCCAGCCACTGCTTCCCACACCAAACCCCCGCGAGAGCCCTGGGCCACATCACTCAGGGGGAGTAGACTAGGGGGAAGGGTGGAATGGGGATGGAGCAGGGGCAGGAAGAAGCAAGGAGGGGGCAGACAAAGGGGAATGGAGGAATGGGAGGGAAGAGAGGGCAGAACAGGGGGATTGTCCTGGGCTCTGTACCCTCCTAGAAATGGCGCTGCTGGGTGCAGCCAGCCCAAGGATGGAGCTGGCTGTCAGAGCCACATATGCAGCAGGCAGCTGCCTTAGTCATCACAAAACTTGGGGCAATGTGGTACCCTATGCAGCTACATACTTTGCATATTGGTAGAAGTGGCCTTGCTCAGGTACAAAACTACAGGGGGGCCAGGAACCACTCTGGATCATGGGTGCTGAGCATGCACTGTTTTTCTTTTTCCATAGGTGCTTGCACCTTAGAGCACCCACAGAGGCAGTGACTTCCTGTATGTCAGCCTGACACCAGTATCACTGTCCTAATCAGGAGGTCGATAATATATCCTTAATGCTATATTCTTGTTATTGTGGCATGGAATTACTATCCATAGAGATTCTGTGGAATATTTTGGCTCATTTAAGATTTTTACTTCATTTGATTTGACATTTTCTTTCTTGTATAGTGCTACTCCCCCACCAGTGCGACCTGTTCTGTCCTTCTGATATATTTTGTACCCTGGTATGACTGTATCCCATTGATTGTCCTCATTCCACCAAGTTTCCGTGATGCCTATTATATCAATATCCTGCTTTAAAATGAGGTGCTCTAGTTCACCCATCTTATTATTTAGACTTCTAGAGTTTGTGTATGAGCGTTTTAAAATTTCGTCACTATTTATCTGTCTGCCATTTCCTGATGTGTTAGACTCTTTTTTCATTTGATTGTGTCTCATCTGATCTGACCCATACTTCCATCCTCTCCTCCTGACTAGAACATAGAGCATCTCTATTAATAGACCCTCCTCTAAGAGATGTTTCTGTCCAATCCATGTGCTCCTTCGCACCCACCAGCTTTTCCCCAGCCCTTAGTTTAAACACGGCTCTGCAACCTTTTTAATTTTAAGTGCCAGCAATCTGGTTCCATTTTGATTTAGGTGGAGCCCATTCTTCCTGTATAAGCTCCCCCTATTCCAAAAGTTTCCCCAGTTCCTAATGTATCTAAATCTCTCCTCTTTACACCATCATCTTATCCACACATTGAGACTCTGAAGCTCTGCCTGCCTATCTGGCCCTGCACATGGAACTGGAAGCATTTCAGAGAATGCTACCATACAGCATTCTGGATTTCAATCTCTTTCCTAGCAGCCTAAATTTGGCCTCCAGAGTTTTTCTCTTACTCTTCCCTATGTCATTGATACCTAGATGTACCATGACCACTGGCTGCTCCTCAGCACTACACATAAGTCTATCTAGATGTCTCGAGAGATCCTCAACCTTCACACCAAGCAGGCAAGTCACCATATGGTTCACCATCACAAACCCAGCTATCTATATTTCTAATGATCGAATCTCCTTTTACTAACACCTGCCTTTTCCTAATTACTGGAGTTCTCTTCCCCATAGAAGTATCCTCAGTGCAAGAGGATACCACATCATCATCTGAAAGGAGGGTCCCAACTATGGGAAGGTTTCCCTCTGCTCAGGTTGACTGTTCTCCTTCCCTGAGCCTTTCATCCTCCTTAACAGCACAGGGGCTGTCTGACTGGAGGTGGGACAGTTCTACTGTGTCCCAGAAAGCCTCATCTACATACCTTTCTGCCTCCTTTAGCTTCTCCAGTTCAGCCACCCTGGCCTCCATAGCCCATACATGGACTCTGAGGGCCAGAAGCTCCTTACATAGAATGCATACTTATACCATCTGTGCATATGGTGATTATACATGCTTCATTGGATGCAGTAAACAGGATAGTCCCCACTCTGCTGTGTGGCGCCTACCACATTTTTATTTAAATCAGGTAGCTTTGGTTTTAGCTTAGTTTAAAAGTTTTAAAGAATGTCAAGTGTACCTCATCCCTTCCAACTCCCCCTCCAAACTCCCCCAGAAAACTTCTTGTTAGCTGCCCCTATTCACAAAGTTGTGCCAATCCTTTAGAATCTAAAATCTGAACGTTTATTAAAAAAGAAAGAAAGAAAAGGTTGAGAGTAGACTTGTTAAAGGAAATAAAATTACATACACCAATCACAAAGAACCTGGTGCAGGCTGCAGGCTCTTAGCAGATATGGAATAAACTGCTATCTTACAAGTCTCTGGAATACATCCTTCGTTAGGATGGATTATCAATCCTTCTGGACCCTTTCTTCATAGCAAAGATGCTTTTGAAATGATGAGTTGGATTGAAGACCAAGATGGAGGCACTCCTGGGCCCTTTTTATACTCTGACCCATGTGGAGGGAATGCCATTGTTCTCACTGTGTGAAAGTACCTCCCAAAATGGAGTTTGAGCATGAGCAAATCACTTGCCCATGTCCTTTTTAGGCAAGCAGCCATGGCATACCTGATTGACTGCAGGTTTACAGCAGAATTCCTCATATGTGTATTGGCAAGACTTAAGGTTCATTGTCTGTCTAATACTACTATTCACTTGACTGCATAAGCTTTCACTAGACACCTCACTTGGCCCACAAAACTTGGGACAAACACAGAACAGTGAGTGCAACAAAGAGCTGCATGTTCTCATCAAAATTCCAAGTCCATAGGAATCAAAATGAGAATTGCCAGCACAGCTCAGCTGGAGGGCAGGGGGTTAGTCCCAACTTTTGAAAACAGAGCCACCTGCCTCTATGCAAATAAAACTGATTCTCCTCCCACATAGATTATTTAACCATGTCATGCTAGCAAGGCAGCATGGCAGACCTTTCCCCTTGCACTCTTCCACACATCCCAGGCCAGCCTTCCCTGCTCCAACAAATAGGTGCAACCCTGACTGTCCAAAATGTTTTGCCATGCTCTTTTAGAAATAGATCCTCTAGTAATTCCATCTTTACCTAAGACCTCAGTTCAGTAAGGCACTTAAGTGGAAGCCTAACATTAAGCATATGAAGGATTCATAGATTCCAAAACCAGAAGCGATGACACTTTCTGTGGGGAAAACAACCCATCAGAAAATTTCAGACCAGCTCTATTTTTCCCATTACTATGGTGCTCTTGGAACAGAAGCAACATGTTTGTTGTCATTTTGAATAAGATATGTAGGTATTTAACTCTGTTCATGGGAGTGTTTTGAATTGTGGCTCCGATACTGCCAAATGTGTAACTTTAATCAAGCAAGCAGTTCCACTGAAGTCAATCGAGCTACCAGTGTGCATGAAGTTTTCTGCATTCAGGATTTGCCCAATAGAGCTTTCTGTGTGAAGTTCTCTTTTCTTTTTTTTTTTTTTTTTTTGTAAATGCACCAAGTTTAGGCAAAGCCACTCTGAGAATTCACCCAGAACCAGCAGTGAAAGTAACTTAAAATTTCTTACAGATACTGCCCTATTGTAACCCAGATCCCTGCCAGGTCTTTTTATAGCTCCCTGCTGAGTTTTGCCACAGCTCACCCAGCTTTGCCAGGGCACACCTGTTTACTTTCACCTTTGCCAGAACTCCATTGTTTGTCTGTAGCTAAAGCCCCTTTTCAAGTCCTCCAAAGTGTAGGAGGGCCTACTGGGTGAGCAGATATTTTTCCACCTTAGGCACTGGGTAGATCCATTTTCTTCAGCTTGTTTTATGCATTTCAGCATGGAAACACAATATTTAACTAAATTAGAAATGTCAGGTTCATGCTGCACACAGCAGCTTTCTATCCAAGCTAGTCTCCCTGGAACAGAACATGGCTTGGAAAGTGGAAAAAGCAGCCAGTTTATTACCCGGCTCTAACCAACTGTGAGCAATGTGCAGAAAATCAGGGGTGCATTGGTACTGAAAGTAATTGATCTGTTCAAGTGGTGCTGGGTGCAAAGAGGAGGACACAGTGGATTAAATCATCTTTGCCTTTATGATAACTGACTAGTTTTCATCATCTTCTTTTCTGTTAAGGTGCCTGGCATCTAACAAAAGGAACAACATCAAGGCTTGTGTGCTCAGAAATTGGCTGACCTTTTTAACTTTTGCACAAAATTCTTTGTACATATTTCTAACCTCCCCCCATTCTGAGGCCTCCAGGAAACTTTAATTGCTAAAGGTAGATAGGTTCTACCCAGACCCACTGTTTACTGTTACCAACAGTCCCAGTTTCACTTAGCGGATAGAGCATTGGTCTGGCATTTGGATTACCAAGAATCTACTCTTAGTGCTACAACTGGCCTGCAAGGTGATCTTAAGAAAGTCTTGGCATCAATCTCATGCCTCAGTTTCCCCACTTGTAAAATGGGGATGATACTAAGCTCCTGAAAAGTGCTTAGAGATGGACTGATAGACAGCTTTAGATTGCAGCTAGATACTCTTATTATTCAGCTCTTATGCCCCACAGTTGGGAACATTTGCAGGGTTAGCTCCAATACTAGCAGATTAGATTTTCAGATGGTAAGTCCTAACCAGCCAAGACAAGCCCAGAGAGGCTTTTGCCCTTTTTAAATAATTAAAGGGATCAGTTCTAGAACAGAAACATTTTCATACTAAGTTTTTAAGGGGTAGTTCTTGGAAAGTTAAAATGTTGATAGCTGGCAGACTTAGGCCCTTTTAGACTTAAACAAAGACTTCTCCAGCTCCTTAAAGCAAAAAAAGTAAAATCACCTTGAAGAACAGAGTCTGGAATAATAGGGGAAGATCAGTCAGTTTAATGGGTATCACATGGATGATGTTGATTTGTGCAGGAGCGGCTTGAGGCCGGCTGTGGCAGCTGGCGCCCCAGGCAGAAGGCGCGATCGGCGCCCCCACCTGCACAGCCGTCAATGGCCGTGACGTAATCACGGGGCGTCCCGGCACCCCGTGATGTCATCATCGGGCGCCCAGGCCAGCAGCGCCCTAGACAACTGCCTAGTTTGCCTAGGCTCACGGGCAGGGGCAGATGATCATTTTGCGGGGCCCAGGGCATTCCAATTTCACGGGGCCCCCCTTTGCCACGGCGCATGCACGGTGGCACCACGGCACATGTGCGGGGCTTCTTGAAGCGCGGGGCACGGGGCGGCCGCCCCGCTCGCCCTCCCCTATATCAGCCCCTGCTCACGGGCCACCCCTGGATTTGTGTCACACTTTAAACTGGCGGAAAAAATTGATGCAAGATAAGCAACTCCAGCTACATGAATTGCGTAGCTGGAGTTGATGTACCTTGCACCAATTTTGTGGGGTGGCCTCACAGTGGGAGGTCAATGGGAGAAATGCTTCTGTCGACTTCCCTTACTCTTTGCAGCAGCACTCTTAGCATTCAATTTAGCGGGTCTTTACTAGACCCACTAAATCAAACCTGGAGGATAGATCGCCTGAGCATTGATCCTCCGGCAAGTAGAGACATGGTCTAACTCTTTGACTGGCTAGAGTGGGGGAACATATCCTGGATGGGCCTAATATAATATAGTGAGAGGATGAGCAGAGTTTCTGGCATGGACATGAAATAAAATGAATTCCAGAAATGCAGGGCTGTGATGGATCTTGAGAGAACATCAAGTCCTGCCCCCTGCACTGAAGCAGGACAAAGTAAAACATAGTCATAAACCATCCCTGTCAGGTGTTTGCCCACCCTGTTCTTAAAAACCTCCAGTGATGGGGATTCCACAACCTCCCTTTGGAAGCCTATCTCGGAGTTTAACTATCCCTACAGTTAGATGTTTTTCTCTAATATTTAATCCCCCTTGCTGCAGATTTAGCCCATTATTTCTTGTTGTACCTCTGGGCACACGGAGAACAACTGAGGTTTATTTTGGTTTTTTCAACCTTTTTTCATAGGCCAGATTTTCTAAGCTGTTCATAATTTTTGTTGCTCTCCATTTTATCTATCCACATATACCCTGTAGCATGGCACTCAGAATTGGACACCATACTCCAGCTGAGTCCTCACCAATGTCAAGCAGAGTGTGACAGTTACCTCCCTGTGGTTCATCTACATCCCTCCCTATCCCAAATTATATATGCTTATTTTGCAACTGCATCCAATTTTTGACTCATTCATGGTCTGATCCACTCAATAACCACCAGCTCCTTTTCAGCACTGCCAGCACCTCTCCATTCTGTAACTGTGTTTGTTTTTCCTTTCCTTATGCCTGCTTTGTATGTGTCTTTATGAAATTACATTGGTGAAGATACATACAAAGCTTGAGAGACAGATACTTACAGGCTATGTCTACTCTGCCCCCCCTCTTGCACAAAAAAATATGCAAATGAGGTGAAGCGTGGAATATTGCTGCACCTCATTTGCATAATTAATTAGGCTCCATTTTTGCGTAAAACCCCCCTCTTGCACAAGAGCCATTCTTCCTCTTTTTTGGGGGAAGAACGGCTCTTGCGCAAAAGCCTCTTGCACAAAAATGGAGTCTCATTAATTATGCAAATGAGGTGCAGCGATATTCCATGCTTCGCCTCATTTGCATATTTTTTGTGCACGAGGGGGGCAGTGTAGACATAGCTACAGAGTTGTATTCTGATCTTCTCTGAAGATGTTTTGCAGGAGTGATAATACAGAGCACTGTAACTGTGCAGTAAATCTTTGAGCAAAAATGGGCTTTAATGTAGCTCCTGAATCTCTGAATGAGCACGGCTGACCTCAAGCACAATTTAAAATTACTTTAAACATAGTCACAACTTCAACCATGACCATATCAAGTAGCTCAATTAGCTTTCTATTTCTGCTCTTAAATCTGATCTGATCCCAACACAGTCATCTCCAGCAGCCATAGCACTTCTGTTTTATCTCAGGCCACAGCACTTAACATCCTATTAAATTACATACACCTGAGTCTCAGGTAAGCTGATCTCTGCTGTCATGCTCCAGGATGTGGATAGCACTCTCAGTGGAATTATATGCCCTCTAACTCTAAGACACATGTACAATGTTATAAGGAGAGGATACATGGCATTCTAGTCTTAAAAAAAAACAACAGATGGACAGGCAGTATAAAAACCAAACAACTCATGGCTATGATGGCAGTAACTGCTTGGTGAATGCCTGGCCATGATATTCCAAGGTGAATTACAAAGCTGTTCTGTGCTTGAAGGAAAAGAGAGGTCATTTAATCAGTGCCGTTATCAGTTATATTATGGTCCCAGCTAAGCATAGAGATCACTTAAACTTCACACTATACAAACACCTGATAAGAGACATCCCTGCTCCAAATAACTTGCAAGGCTATGAAATAAGAAGGTTCATTATTGCTAGAAGGTGAAATGAAAAGAGAGGGAAGGGTAATTATTCAGCTGTCTACTTAATTCGAGTTAGGTAGGCAAATCAGGCAATCGAGTTGCAAATGAAGCCGATTTAAATATCCCGGGCTTTATTACATGTTCGTCGCCGTCATTTTTAAATCTTCTTAGTTCAAGCGAACTGCCCGCTGTTACGCGGCAGTTTAAGTTAATCCGAACTAAAGTCGTTAGTTCGGATTAACTGTTACTCCTCGTGGAATGAGGTGTAACAGTTAATCCGAACTAAGGACTTAGTTCGGATTAACTTTAAACTGCTACTTGTAGTCAGCGGGCAGTTTGTTTGAACTAAGGGGGATTTAAAATGGCGTCCTGACGGAACATGCAAATAAAGCCCGGGATATTTAAATCCTGGGCTTCATTTGCAACTCCGGTTGCCTGATTTGCCTACCTAGCTCGAATTAACGAGCTAGTGTAGACATACCCTAAGTGATTTGCCCAAGGTTGCACATGAGGCGTTTGTAGCAGAGTGCAAAACTGAACGCAGCTCCCCTGATCACTGGCACTGACAGGGGAACTGTCATGGCTACAGCCTTAGCTTCACACATTTATCTATCACTTAGCGTAAATCAGAAATGGTTTGCATTTCCCAGTATACGGCATCAAGACATTTCCTATGCTTAGCAGCAAGTCGGTCACTGTAGGAGAAGAAAGGATATTTATTCACTGTCCTATTTATCTGGCACATTGACCACTTGTCCAAATGCCTGTGTCCATTCTTCCCATCCACACAGAGTCCTTGTGGGTTATGGGTAGACTTTTGAAAAATAACAAGTAATCTCAGATGATTCAAATTTGGGAGGCCTCACCTTATGCACTTTCAAGGTACCTGATTTTTCAGCAAGTGGTGGGTGTCTAACCAAAAATGGATGTGCTCCAAACCACTGACTTCTGAAAATATTGGACCGTGTGCAAAACAAATGTATTCATATACTCAGACTGGGTCTCGTGGGCTATTTGTATAGCCTGAAGGCTTAATAAATAAGACAGGAATACAAATTCAGATCTTTTTTTAGTTTGAAGTCTTTACCTTGGGCTCAAAGCCTACAACTGAGTTAAAATGTAGATTTCTAGCGAGTAGGACAAGGATGCTTTAATGGAAATGTGGATGGGGAGGGTGACAGAGAGAGAAGTAACTCAGAGAAGAGAAATATAAAGTCCATTAATGATTTTATCAGTGAGATGAATATATTTTCTCATTCCTCTCCTGTTTATCTTGATTGCCTGCTGCATACTTCTTACAAGGTTGGCTGCATCACTAGAGTGTCACTGTCATGGTAATGAAATGAAAGCTACAAGCCTAGGGGAAGCCAAGCAACTCAGGTAGCCTTCTTCAGTGTGATCCATGATGGCTTTTGTGATCATTCGTAGCCTTGGATGGTGGTGGAAGGAAGGACTATGAAGAGATCTAAAATGAGGACAGGTTATGGCATAGTTTGCTCTGTCATGTTTTGGAGTGTAGGAGGAATAATAATAATAGAGTTTTGACCCTTTAAAATTCTTTCTGCCTTGCAAGGGGAGTTCCTGTAAAGAAAACATCATCCCTTCCTGCTAGACAGAAGGCATTTTAATGTGCCATGATTCTGTTTACATCAAGAGAGGGCAAAAGGATCCAAAACCATGAATGGCTAGACAAAATTCTCCACTTCAGTCTACTTCAGTCTCCATCACATATGCCACAACTGTCCTGGTGTAAGAGAGAATAGCATCTGAGAAATGGTCCCCAAGTAGTCAGTTGAGATCCACAGTGCAGCATGCAATGGCAGATGGAATTTTAGGGCAAGGCTACATTTGAAATGCTGCATCAACACAAGCTGCACAGATGCAGTGGTGCTGCTGTAATTCTTTAATGAAGACATTTTATGGAGATGGGCATGGTACTATCTCATTGGCAGGGTAAATCCATCTCCCTGAGATGTGGTAGCTGTTAATGGGAGAAGGTTTCCTGCCACTGTAGTGCTGTCTGCACCAAGGATAAGGTTGGTATAACCACAGCACTTAGGGGTGTGGATTTTTCATGTAAATCTGTAATGTAAGCCAGGCTGTAAGGGACACGTGGAGCATGGGGATTGCATCCCTGACTGTCTTGGCTAGTAGCCATTGATGGATCTATTATCCATGCACTTGATTCATTCATTTTTTAACACAGTTATACTTTTGTCCTTCACAACATCCCCTGACGTTGAGTTCCACAGGCAGACTGTGACATATGAAGAGTGTAGTTTCCCTTTAAATGTTTACCTGGTCTTTCTTTAACAGAAATAAGGCTGGCAAAATTATGTCAAGTCCTGCAGTTACTAATGAATGCCATAGGAAGGAAAAGGGGAAAAATTGGAAAACAGGTTGGGCAAATGGCTGGATTTTACAATATTATTTTAAGATCTCCACTTTCGTGCCAGGCATCTAAACTGCTCGAACTGGCTTTAAATTGCATAAGCGCCTGTCCCCCTCTAATCTCAAAACACACAAAATATGCAGCTCTGATCATTTAGATGAGCAGTGTTATTGTGCTATTAATGAAGCATTCCTTTTATATAGATAGCACATTATATGAAAGGTCCTCTAAAGCATAATCATATTTCCAGAACCCCTTCTGCTTATTATTTTGATGAATAATTAGAATGTTCTCTCTTCTAAGTTGTCTGCAGTCAGTCACGTTAGATTATGGACTACTCAAGAATCTGAATACTGTTTACAGCTTTCCTCCCTAATCTGGTTTTCAATCTCAGCGCTAATGGTGCTTTCAACAATTCTCCTTCCACTGCCCCAGTTGCAATTACTCTTGGGAAATTTTTTGTTCCTGCTAATCACTTGCCTAAACTGCTCCTTTTAACAGCTTAACATCATCATGGCTCCCCCTCTCAGAAGCCAGACAGCATGAAAAAGTGATGTGCTGTTTAAGATTTTTTAAAGGGAGCTGTAAAAACCAACTAACAATGTCTTTCTTCAGCACCTTTGGTTTTCATGCACAGTGACTTAGTCAGTGGCCCAGATAAAAATGTTTTATCTTTCAAATCCTCCATTGTACACAATACTGAACATCACCTCCTCAGAGGGATTACTGGTTCTGCAGGCAGCCAACATGGGTGGTCTTTTCCACCTTTGAAGTCACTGGCCACAGTTTCTGTGATTCCGTTGTCTTTACTCGAATATCAGAACAAAACAGATGCACACAACATGGCTAAGCTTGAAACTACTTTCATATACTCTGAAGTATCAGTCCTATTAAAAGTCTTAAAAATGATTTATCCTAAAGCCTGTCTTTGGGGCAGGAGGTATGGTAATGTGATGAATTTCAAATCAGAGCTCCCCAGGACTCTGTCATTTTCCAAAGAGATTTTAATTTTAAGGAAGGACAGTGGCAAAAAAAAAAAAAAAAAAAAAAAAAAAAAAAGCAAGTATAAAGCTTATATAGAAAATCTGACAGCACAATGTATCCTAGCTTCCAATTCTTAGTATCTGCAGAGCATACAGTGGCAACATGGGTAAACAGCCAGAGGAGACAGAGTTAGCGTACTTAGACTTGCAACCATCCTGCAGCAGCTAGGTGGTTTGATCCTTCAAGGTGTGTTTAAGGATCAGTAGAATAATACATGGTCCAGTGAATCCTCATAGTCTGATAAAACTAGTTTATGGGAAACCCTGCAGAAGAATCCAGTGATTCAAAATCATATACATCTTTTAGGTGTAGAAATCTCGCAAGCATAGGCTGTCTTCTTCAAGTTCCATCAGTCTCTCATGAGAACCAGGAAATGAGTCTCCTTTTGATATTTCAGTATTTCCTCTGGGAAATACAGTGGTACATTGTGGCTATGGGGTTGGTAAAAGATATTCAGAAAAGAAAAAGTTAACTAAATGTTATTGATCCTCCAGGAAATTTTGGTTTGAGTCTGGGATAAAAGTTTGAGGGTTTCTCATTTTATTTGTGCTGGTTCAACCATCTCTTTTATTAACCATCTTCCCCCACTTTATGGACAATAGTTGCTGGATATGGCTGGTGCGTCCTTCCTGCAGCCTAACAAACATTCACCACAGCCTGGTTTCTTGCACCTTTCTTCCACCCCAAATATGTTTGTGAGTCACATGGAACTTCCCCATTACCATCACTCTGCTGGTGCATTGTGGAGCTTGCTCTGTTAGGGATGGGGGCAGGCCAGGGACCATGTCTTCCCGTATGTTTGTGCAGCACCTTACGCAACGTCAGAATCCTACTATTCTGAGTCCCTTCTTCCTACGGCTGACTACAGCTTTGGGGATTCCTCTCTTCTAAATCTGAAACAATATCAACCACAGATTCCTACACCTTTCATTGCTGGATGTATTCATGGCCCCATTGACTCAGGCTCTGCACAAACATTGAGGCAGAGAAAGTCTCTGCTGTGAAGAGTTTAGAGGCCAACTAAATTTGCCAGACAAAAGGCAGGAGGTGAAAGAAAGGCCCAGAGAGGGAAGTGACTTGCCCAAGGTGACTCAACGGGCTGGTGGCACAGCTGGGAATAGAACTCAGGTGTCATAGGCCAATGCCTGAGCCAGTGGATTATGTTCCTGGGAAGGTCTGCTGATGGAGGAGAAGAGGGCAAAGGGAACAACTGTCCCAGGCCTGGTGATTCAAAAGGGGCATAATGGTGAGTGGCCAGAGCCCTGAGCCCTTTAAATCCTAATCGGGGTGACTCTCAGGGCTAGCTATGGGAGGGCAGTGTGGTGAGCTCCAGGTAGCACTGGGGACTGGATGCCCTGGTACCACCCATTCCACTGGTGGACCTGCCCATTCCTGGAGCAAGGTGTTGCTCTCTGCCCCCACTGCAGGAGCCAGAAAAATCTGTATGCTCACCTGCTCCTGGGAAAGGAATGTGGCAAAGAGCCCCTGTTAGAAGGGTGGGTATGAGAGGGGCTGAACACAGAGCTGAACCAATGATAAATATCTTCACTCCCCTACTGTGTTCTAAGGTTATTAACCAAGTCTGTACCATCCAGGTCTGTTCTTCTCATTTGGATTTATAAATTCTACTCCCTAATAGCACAGAGATGCTCTCCCAGAAGAGCATTTCAAGGTGATTATTGCTTGGCATGCAGGTGGCCAGAATCACTTGGTATTTGATCTCCCTTTTTACCTGAGGCATGCTATAATCTCCTGAATCACACCTGCTGCATTTGATTGCTTCAGCACCTCAGATGTGAATGGACACTGAGCCCTCATCAAATGGTGCCGCTCCCTTCGGCTGTGTTTTTGCTCCTTGCCCCTTCTGCTATCTTTGGCAATAGGTTCCTTAACTGCTGCCATTCTGTGGAAAAAAAAAGTGGCTAGAGGGCAACTTGTTCTGTATATATCTTTCAAAGTTCAACCTTTCTTCTCTCAGTGCAGGGTGAGCTAAGAAAACATTTGTGCATGGGGAAGTGAGCCAATATGCTCTATTGTGCATCCCACTTAAACCACCTTCCAAACCTTCCCAGGCTGACTCTTGGCAGTGGGCTGCCTGTCTTTCCTTGTCCTGAATGATTAGGGTGAGACAGTTCAGTCTCAGTTCTAAACAGCCAATAGTTGAAGGAGCCAGGAGTAAATGTGAGTTCCTCTACAGAAGCTAGCATTCCCTCCCACATTAAATTGCAAATAAGAATAAGCCTAACAGTACCAGAAAGCTTATCACTATCCTACCTGGAGCCAGCCAAATCATGATGTGCCAGGAGGATGGAAAATAATGTGAAGTCCCCTCTGATTGGGGTGCAAGGGTTCAGAATGGCAATATTCTGTCATCAAAGCCAATTCCACAGGCTAGGATGGTCACCAAACATGTGGCTCTGAAGAAGGGCTTGGGAGTGCATCTGATCTGTCCATAGATGGAAATGAGAAAATGGTGTAAGGACAAGATTGTGGCTTATTGTCCTCACCTACCTAGGGAAAGGAGGGAGTATAAGGCACTCTTAGCGTGCATTATGTGCATTGCAGGTGGGTGGGTGAATGGGTGACTCCACCTCACCCAAACTCACTAGTCAGTGCAGCTGAACTGACAGTACGTTGCCATTGTACAGACCAGAAGTAGGTTACCCATCCCTGGAATCAGTGAGCAGCTGAGACAGAGCTGGGACTTGGAGGATCTCCGGTTGGTCTTTCTATGTAAGATGTTTCAATGACCTCCACCACTGTAGTATTTGAATGCCTCATAATCCCTAATGTCTCACCCAGACCTCTCAGTCAGGGCAGTGCTAGTACAGATGAGGTCCAGCAAGGCAAAGTGAATTGCTCAAAGAAAAGCAGGTCTGTGGCAGCACAGGGAGCTGAACCCTAACCTCCAACTAGCCTCTTGGACATCCTTCCTTCCCTTCTGGTTTGCTCCTCAGGCAGCACAGCTATAGAATCATAGAACACTAGAACTGGAAGGGACCTCAAGAGGCCATTGAGTCCAGTCCTCTGTCCTCACGGCAGGCCCCAGTGTACCATCTAGACCATCCCTGATAAATGTCTGTCTAACCTGCTCTTAAATATCTCCAGAGATGGAGATTCAACAACCTCCTTAGGCAACTTATTCCAGTGTTTGACCACCCTGACAGGTAGGAAGTTTTTTCTACTGTCCAACCTAAGCCTCCCTTGCTGCAGTTTAAGCCCATTGCTTCTGTCCTATCCTCAGAGGCCAAGGAGAACAATTTTTCTCTCTCCTCCTTGTGACACCCTTTTAGATACCTGAAAACTGCTATCATGTCCCCTCTCAGTCTTCTCCTTTCCAAACTAAACAAACCCAATTCTTTCAGCCTTCCTTCATAGGTCATATTCTCTAGACCTTTAATCATTCTTGTTGCTCTTCTCTGGACCCTCTCCAATTTCTCCACATCTTTCTTGAAATGTGGTGCCCAGAATTGGACACAATACTCCAAATGAGGCCTAATCAGTGCAGAGTAGAGCAGAATGACTTCTCGTGTCTTGCTCACAACACACCTGTTAATGCATCCCAGAATCATGTTTGCTTTTTTTGCAACAGTGTCACACTGTTGACTCATATTTAGCTTTATAACCCCTAAATCCCTTTCTGCAGTACTCCCTAGACAGTCGATTTCCATTCTGTATGTGTGAAACAGATTGTTCCTTCCTAAGTGGAGTACTTTGCATTTGTCCTTATTAAACTTCATCCTGTTTACCTCAGACCATTTATTCGGTTTGTCCAGATCATTTTGAATGATGACCCTATGAACTATGACCATATGAGCTATTCCGTAAGTGGCCAAGCCAGCCATTAACAAGTAGAATTGGGAGAGTCCTGGAGCCTCCTCTCCAATAGCACCTGTCCCATAGATTTTGTTAGATTGGATGAGCTGAAATCTATATCTAAAATAGCCTTGGTTTAGATTATGTAAACCCCAATTGCCTGAGGTTTGGCAATAGCCAGATCCAGTGTCCTAGCTGAGGCTCTAATATTGAATGGAATTAGTGGCAGAAAGTTGGAATTTAAAAACAATGTTCAGTCAGGAGGTTGCAAAGGGTGCAAAAGCACTCCCATGGTCCCCCAAGTAAGTATGCTCCAGCCAGCCATTGGAAGGCAGGAGAGGTGCACTGCCTAAGTCTCTCTCCCCCATGTGTTGGCCAGCTGGGGGAAGGCTGGGGCTGATTTCCCCACTTACTTGGGGTGCATTCACACCCCTGCAGTCCACATATACAAAAAGAGCACCTCCCACAGAAATTCCTGCGTATGGGCCTAATGTTCCTCAAATAAAGTTAATTATAAAAAAAAGTGTCCAGTTGTACTCTGTTAATACATTGAGAGGTTTGGACATAAAACATCCCTGTGGAAATTTTTCTGTTGTAATCCCCAGAATTAACAACTGGTTTATGTAATAGACTAGACATGAATGAAAAAACTATATGACTAGATTTTATTTCTCTAGCATGGTCACAGACGTGACCTGATCCTCATAGGCTGTAACAGGCTGTTGGTCCAAGGCCATGCAAGTAAACAGGGAACTTTTCCCGTTAAGCAAGTATAATTTTCAGTCAAGCTCTTAATGGAACAATGTTATTTTGCTGTCTATACCTGGGCATCATTGCAAACAGCAAGATTTACTATTGGCTGAAAGCCAGGAGGTTCATGGACTATTTATTTCTATAGTGCTATTGCATATGTGTGTTCTTGGTGAATGAAAAACTTTTTCTTTTTCTTTTTGGCATTCTGGCCTGATACCATTATGTCTCAGTTGCTGCTCCTGCTTCTAACACAACACAGCATATCCTGCTGGTTAGGATCAAAGGAGTAGGGAAACCTCATTAAAGTTGAATCCCAAGAAGTAATTAAGTATCTATAGTTGCACCACAAATTATGACACAATTTATTTTTGGTATGTCTTATGTTCAGTGGTATTATCCTTTGAACTTCTATACATCTAGGCTACATCTACACTGGTGTGTTCTCATGCAAAAACTCTTTTGCGGAAGAGTTCTTCTGCAAAAACTCTTCCAGAAGAGAGCGTCTACACTGGCATGTGCTTTTGCGCAAGAGCATCCATGCCAGTGTAGATGCTCCATGCAAGAAAGCTCTGATGGCAATTTTAACCATAGGGCTTTCTTGCGCAAGAAATTCATGTTGCCTGTCTACACTGGCCTCTTGCGCAAGAACAGTTGTGCAAAAGGGCTTATTCCTGAGCGGGAGTGTCAGAGTTCTGGTGCAAGAAGCCCTGATTTCATAACTAGACTCACTTAATCAAACTCTGGAAGATCAGTTGCAGTAGTGTCGATCTTCCATGGAGTGAAGACATGGCCTAAGAGAATAATTCTGTTTTCAGGTCTACACACTGGCTATTTCCAACACCAATATCCTCCTTTACCAACAGAAGCAGGAGCTGCTTGACTTCAGTGAGAGTTCTGAGTATGTCGGGAGAGCAGTTTACACAGTCCAAATCCATGTGTTGGTCCGAGAAAGGAATTTTGCCCTCAACAACTGATTTCATAGTAAATACTAGTATTATTAAATACCACTCTTTCTCTCACCACAGGTACCAAGTAGAAAGAATTGATCAAGTGTCATGAAGATTCCTTGTTTTGTTAAGAATGTGCAGAGAAACATACAAAGAAGGAATCACTTGTATACACTGATTGCCTGTATCAGTGATGTTGCTTTTCTTGAAAGATAAACTTGGCTTTAATGTTAAAAGACTAAAAGGGGTAAAATGAGAGCCTCATCAAGCTGTCCTCAGTTTGTGGTTTCACTGCAATGCTGCAAAGGTTAACATTAGTGCATTCTTAGAAAGAATCTAATCTCCGGATCCAATCTCCTCTTGCTATATCTTGTTATATTTCAGAACTGCTCTAAGTTAACCAGATGGCCTTTGAAACTGGACCAGGACAAAATCCTGGATACACAACTTTGGTAACATTCAGGGGCTATCCCAGACATTGTGACTCAGGCTTATCTGTATGTATTAATGAGAGAAGGAAATAAATGTTGTGGCCCTCATATCTAGCACATCTCAGGGCTGAGATGCTTCCAAATAGCACATGCAAGTTCCAGTAGTCCATGGATGGGCAGACATACTGCCACACCAGTTGGACCTAATGAGGATCTTAACGAATGAAGAGGTCTAGGTGGAGTAAATAAGCAAGAAAGAGGGTTATCAGAGGAGGTCACAAAGAAAGATTCCTGATGGAACAGGAAAGAGGGCCAGGAACTTCTGCTGTGACATAGGTCAGTTATTGGAGGTTTTGGATAGGGAAAGAAGTGGCAGGACGTGTTAAACTCTAAAAAAAGAGTAATCCAGGAAAGAAGGTGGGATGGGGTTGGTAGAAGAGAGAGAGAATAATTAAAGGCAAAAGATGGACACACGTTTTTTATAAACTTCAGATAAGTATCTGAACTTTTCTACACTGACCTGACATCCTGAGCCTTTTGAGATTTCCCAAACACTAGCAACCCATTCCATCGTTGCATGTAATGTTATTTTGGCCTTGTGTGTTACAAAGTGTCACACCATGGCTTCCCAGAGCACAGTGGCTCTAAAATAGGCAGGGATGGACTATTCATTTATAATTTAAACAGTGAATGATCTTTTGGCAAACCAGAAAGGGGAATGCTGTGGACAAGAAAGCAAAGACTTGGGATCTGAAGAATCCTTCCACTGTTCTTCTTTTAACTGAAGGGTCACCCACTGGATCACTCTCTGAATTGTGGTTGTGACTGCTGTGGAAGTCAGCAGGGCAAGGTCTGTAGGTTGTCCTTGAGCAATGGGATGCCTTTCATTATAATACATTTTACTGACTTCTTAGGGTAGAATCCCAGAAGCGTTTGAACCCTGTCTCTGGAGATGCTGCCAGTCAAAATGTCATATGTTGAAAGAAAGAACTGATACCTACTTTTTCTGGCAGACTGTGCTAAGATATCCTCAGCAAAGGATTATTTATTTATTTATTTATTTTTATTTTTATTTTTATTACACACAAAGGATGATTACTACTAGTTAGAAATGTTCGCCATGGTGTAGGAAGTGTTTCATTTCAGAATCATCTGTCTGAATCCATTCAAGTCCACAGTGAAGGAACAAAAGGCATGGAACATGGCGGATGGTCTCAGTTCAGTTCCCACATTACTAGTGTCCTCACTACAGCCAATACCTTTTTCTATTTATTTTTTGTCTTTTCTTTTTCCTTGACCCTTGTCATCAGTCTCTTCTGTGACCTAGGGTTGGCTGGGCATGGGGACTGACCAGTACTCTTATCCTATAGTGTTCCCCTTGGTCCCTACAATGTCACTGAAGAAGACCCTCATGATACAGGTCCCGTGTATTCATGGGTCTCCTGTCCTGGCAAGGGGGGTGGTGGATGGGAGCCACAGGGAACTCACTGTAGCTGCCAGTAGCCACAGTGGGTTCCAGCAGCTCCCAGCAGTTCTGGTGAGTTCCCCACAGCTCCCTGTCCCCATGGTGAGCCAGGAGTCACCAAGGCTGCCAGCATTCATGAATTTCAACATTCATGATGGATGCAAAGAACAGTGAATGAAGAGGGTTTCCTATACTATTCAGCAAAGAAGACTTACGTCTTCATGGCTTTTCATGGAACACAAAGTACATGTAGTAGTAGTATAATTTTTGGATATTATAATTAAGCCCAGAGGCTCAATTTAGATTAGGGCTCCATTGAGCCAAGAGATGGATATGCATTGAGTAAGAGTCAGTCCCTGCCCCAAATTGCTCACAGTCTAAACAGACAAGGTAGAATCATTATTTTACAGATGGAGAAGGGAGGAACAGGAACAACTGACTAGCCAAAGATCATCCAGGACATCTGCAGCAGAGGCAGATGCTGAACCCAGCTTTCCCATGTTCCAGTTCAGAACCTGGGCCATTTCTTCCTCTTCAAATGTAGATATTGATTTCTTTCTTCTTGCACATGTGCATGGAGCTGCTCAGATACTACAGTGATGGAGTAAGATGAAGTGGGAATTTTCTTACTTTTTTGTAAGAGTACTGTGTGTGCACCTCAGTTTCCCTTATGCATTGCACCAGGGACAAGACTGTGTGATCATTGCAGAGATCCTTTCTAGGCAGGTGACACTGGGCCCAGACAATGGCTAGATGCTCTGTATCCTGGCAACTAATGGGTGGGGCCCATCCTCTGCTAGAAACCAGAAGGTTTTGATTTTTTAGAGAACAAAGAGAACGGTGGTGTCCAGGTGATCAGTTTGCCAGGGAAAGAGACAAAGGATGGAAGAGGGACAACTGGGGGGTGTGACTAAGGGTGGAGTGCTGGAAGCTGGTCAGTCACCTGGGTCTCCCCAAGATGGATTTTTCTAAAACTTCCTGTTTTCCATGCTAACAAGATCTGTTCTGTGCTGTGTTTCAGACAACTAATCCCATTCAAGTGGACTCACTGCATGGAGCTCACGGGGTGAACAGGTTTTCTGGACTCTCCAAGGTCAGACCCAGGAGATACTGAAGCCAAACAGGGTTGTCCTAGTGTTCTCTGAGGGGTGTCATGTTACATGAGAGGCCTGTCTGAACTTCATTCAGAGCCATTCCAGAGCCTGTTCTTCCTTGACATGGGGTACATCTCATGGGTGATGGCATCAAGCCATACTCTTCAGTTCCGTGGTGGGCTGGTGTCTGCCGATGGACACGTGTTACTAAAATAATGGTCAGCATCACAACGTGAGGCAGCACAGTGCAAAGAGTTCCTTTGGCTGCCATCTTTCTCTGCCAGACACATCGTGTGTTGTCCTCTCGGCTGACAGAAGAACAATACTTATTAAAGTATTATAATAGCAGGTCTAAGGCTTTGTTATATTCTCCAGCTAAGGAACACTAAATTATACTTAAATAGTACTCAAATTAATTTCTTCCACTGGGAAGAATCCATCAAATGCTGGGAGAGGAGAGGTTGTTTTTAAAATGTAATAAATAAGTAGGTTCTACCTCTGGTTAATTAACCTCTGGTCTCTTTTTTTGTTGCTTAAACAAGGTAGGCTTGCAGCTGGTGCGTGTAGTGATGCTGATGTTGTGTAAAATAAAGGGATGGAGGAGAGAGGACCATGGTGGAGAAGAGATGATTGTGCTGTGGAAATGTTTACTTTAATGTGTCATTAAAGTCAGCCCTTCTGCCCAGCTGCTGATTGTGAGATGTCAATTGAGGATATATGTGGTGTGCATACTGTTGACACCCTTCTTCTCTTCTGCTTTTCCTTGCCATCCTTTATACCCAGAGCCTTTTTTTATGAGGAGTGAGTAATATTGCAAGCAGGGAGAGATCCTTACTAGGCACGTGCAAAGGCCAGTGTTACATCTGGAGAAGGCTAGAGTGTATCTAGTAATGGCCTTTCCCAGCCTACAATCTTTGGGTATGTCTATACTACATGCTTATTTTGAAATAAGCTATTTTGGAATAATAACTCCTGAAATAGCTATCTTGAAATAGTAATAGAGATGTAGCCGTGTTAGTCTAGTTTAGCTGAAACAAAAAACAGGACTATGTAGCACTTTAAAGACTAACAAGATGGTTTATTAGGTGATGAGCTTTCGTGGGCCAGACCCACTTCCTCAGATCAAATTGTGGAAGAAAATAGGCATGACCATATATACCAAAGGGATACAAAAAAAAAGTGAACACATATAGAAAGGACAAATCACATTTCAGAACAGAGGGGGGGATAAGCGGGGGTAGGTAAATGTCTGTGAGCTAATGATATTAGAGGTGATAATTGGGGAAGCTATCTTTGTAATGGGTAAGGTAATTAGGGTCTTTGTTAAGACCGCGTAAAGTGTCAAATTTAAGCATGAATGACAGTTCAGAGGTTTCTCTTCAAGCCTGGTGTGAAAATGTCTTTGAAGCAGTATGCAGGTAATCAAGTCATTGAGACAATGCCCTTTCAGTTTGAAATGGCAAGAAACTGTTTTTTCTTTGTGATACTGTCTGATATCCGTTTTGTGTGCATTGATTCTTTGGCGAAGCATCTGAGACGTTTGTCCAATGTACGTAGCAGATGGACACTGTCGGCACATGATGATATAGATTATATTTCTGGATGAGCAGGAATATGTGTTCTTGATCTTATAACTGAATTGGTTAGGTCCAATAATGGTGTCAGCAGAGTAAATATGTGGACAAAGCTGGCAACGGGTTTGTTGCAAGGAAAAGTCCCAGGGTTGGTATTAGTGTGGTATGTCCTGTGGTTGTTGGTAAGAATCATCCTGAGGTTAGGTGGTTGTCTGTAGGAGACTATGGGTCTGTCTCCTAGAGCCTCTAGGAGTGAAGTATCCTGTTCTAGTATAGGTTGTAGTTTATTGATAATATGTTGGACGGGTTTAAGTTGGGGGCTATAGGTGATGACAAGTGGTGTTCTATTGTTGGTTTTCTTGGGTCTGTCTTGAAGTAGATGGTTTCTGGGTATTCGTCTGGCTCTTTCAGTTTGTGTTTTTATTTCTCCAGGTGGGTAATTAAGGTTTATAAATGCTTGGTAGAGATCCTGAAGTTTCTGGTCTCTGTCGGTGGGATTAGAGCAGATGCAGTTGTATCGAAGGGCTTGGCTATAGATGATGGATCGTATGGTGTGTTCTGGATGGGAGCTGGAGGCATGAAGGTAACTGTATGAGTCAGTGGGTTTTCTGTAAAGAGTGGTATCTAATTTACCATTGGTGATTTGTACTGTGGTATCCAGGAAATGGATCTCTCGTGTAGCATGGTCCAGGCTGAGATTGATGGTGGGGTATAGGTTGTTAAAATCTCTGTGGAATGTCTCCAGTGTTTCTTGGCCGTGGGTCCAGATCATAAAGATGTCATCGATGTAGCGTAAGTATAGAAGGGGTGTCCATGCTACAAATGCCCACTGAAATAACATAAAGCTATGTCAAAATAGTGTGTCCACACTGCAGCTACGTCTAGACTGCAAGCCTCTTTTGAAAGAGCATCTAGACAACAAGTTTTTTTTGAAAAAGTGGCTCGCTTTTTCAAGAGTCTAGACACTCTCTTTTGAAAAAGCCCTGTTTTCATGCAATAGCGCCTTTTTTCGAAAGATAACTTTCGAAAAAAGGCGTTATTCCTCATAGAGTGAGGTTTACCACAGTTGACAAAACTGCCGCATTCTTTCGATTTACTATCAACAGAACATGGTGGTAGTCTAGAAGCAGGTACAGTTTTTTCGAAAAAAGGCCACTTTTTTTGGAAAAACCCTGTAGTCTAGACACACCCTGATTGGAGGTTGAATCACATTTAAAGCCCCCCAGAAGCACTCCAGGCAGGGCATGAGATCAGCAGTCACTTCCTGGAGCTGTTGCCTGAGGCTATCTGAGGCTCGTGCTTAAAGTGGCTCCTCTCTACATCCATGTCTCAGACTCTTCACCTTTGCCTACTTTCTTTAGGGACAGCAAACTCTTCTCACTGCCTGCTCTGGTTGTGCTCGTGGACACCACAGCACTTCTGCCATGGAGCCAGACTTTCTGCAAAGCAATTGCCGGCTCTTAGACCTCCAGCCGCACCTCCTGGCTCAGTTACTGCAGGTTGCCCACATGGCACTGCAGGACCAGGATCAGCAGCTCACTCTGGGGCACCTTCTCACCTCTCTCCATATGCTGCTCATGCAGCACAGCCCCTCCCACTCACCCTGCACACCATGCACCGTCGCTTCTGGTGCCAGGACACCAGTTTAGACTGGTGGGACTGGATCATCATGGACGGAGTGGTGAGATGACCAGCAGTGGGTGGTCATTGCCATTTGGAAGCTCACCACGCCAGACCGCTACCACTCTGTTGGAAATCGGTTCAGGGTGAGGAGATCGACGACTGGGGCCGTGATCATGCAGGAATGGCATTCTCAGGCTATTATCGCAGGATGGTGGTGAACCACTGGAAAGGGGTTCCCTAGGGAAGGGGGGAGGTGGACTCTCTCTCCCTGGAGGATTTGCAGTCCCGCCTTCACAAAGCCCTGCTGTAGTAAGGCGTTTAGGCTTGGGGAACTCCCGAGGGCTCTGGCAATCCTGTGATTCTCTGCCATCCTGTTGTGCAAGGTCATCATCCTAGGCAAGGTGGACCCCATCATCACCAGCTTTGCCACCCTGGGCTTCCCAAACTGCAGGGGGGCTATTGACAATACTCACATCCCCATACGGGCCCCCAACCACAAGGCCTCTAATTACATCAACCGGAAGTGGTAATTTTCAATAGTGCTGCAGGCCTTCATGGACCGCTGAGGCCAATTCACCAACATCAGCATCGGGTGGTTGAGAAAGGCACATGATGCCCACATCTTTAGGAAATCCAATCTTTTCCAGAAGTTGCAGACTGGCAGTTTTTTCCCCAACTGCACCATCAGGATTGAGGATGTGGACATGCCTATCTGTACCATGGGTGATGCTGCCTACCCTGTGCTCCCCTAGCTAATGAAGCCCTATACAGGACACCTGGACCCAGTGAAAGAACACTTCAACACTTCAACACCAAGCTCAGCAGGGATCTCACCATGGTGGAGGGCACCTTCGGCCTTTTGAAGGGGAGGCTCCATTGTCTCCTCACCTGCCTGGACCTCAGCAAACGGAATGTCCTCCAGGTCGTGGTGGCCTGCTATGTCCTACACAACCTGTGCAAGAACAAGGGTGGGTGCAGAGGCCGAGCAGTTGGCCAGGGCCTTTGAACAACCACACACTGCTGCCATCCGGCAAGCCCTTTAGGGGGCTGTGCACGTCCCGGAGGCCCTGAGAGAGAGTTTCAGAATAGATCAGCTGTGACATTGTCCCCTGGGCCTCCCAACTAGGAGTCTCTGCATTGTTTCTCTGTGCCTTTCCTACTCCACCCTCCCTTCCCCGTCCTCCCTTCGCACTTTCCCCCTTCCCCTTCAGACCAAATAAACCAGACTTTTTGTTTTGGAACAAGAAACTCTTTGTGATATTTATTTTGGGTAAATATAACTGGGGAAAGAACCTGGAGGGGGGTATGGAGGTGGAAGAGGGAGTAGGGGCTCAGGGATGGGGCTGGACTGGCTCCTGCCTTGGGTAGTCCCACTGCCTTTTCTGTGGGGCCCTTGGTGGCCATGAGGGGGACTAGAAGGAGAAGTGGGGTGGGAGGCAGGAGCAGATGGGGGGGACTTGGGAAAGAGTAGGTGTGGAGGGTGGCTGCTGGACCACTCATTAGCAGCAACCAAGTGGTTGACGATGCTGCATGTGCCGCGTACATGCAGCAGTTCTGTTGGGAAAGCTCCTGCCAGATGTTATGGTGCAGCTCCAGGCTGGCATCCAATCTCTGCTCCTGCTGCTCAAGACGTTGCTGCAGGGCATGCAGGCAGGCGATGTGTTCCTGCTCCAGGTCCTCATTGGGTTGTCTGCGTCAGCAACTCTCACGGGAGGATGATGCAGGAGTTGGTGGATGTGCCTCACAGATGGCCCAGGTGAGAAGAAAAGTGAGAAGGTCAGTCATCCCAGGAGACACTGTGCATGAAGTCTAGCCCTAATCTCTGAGCCAACACTGAAAGCTCTCAGTTTAGACAATGGTGATGTGCTTTAAGCAAGGCCATCTGCGACCTAAATAGTGGACACTGCCCTGCAAGGACATGGATGTCCCAGGTGAGCCTTGTTACCCCCATACCCTGGGGACAAGCGGGCTTGGGAAGGTGCTGGCCAGGCCAGAAGCCTGCGAGCAAGAAGCGGATAATGGAGCAGTTCTCCCTCCCTCTGTGCTGCACGCATGCCAGGTCTAGCAGTGGTGGCATCCCATAGAGAGAGGACTTCTATCCCTGCCCGCTAGAGGAGAGGTGGGGAGGGTGTTGAGGGAGGTGTGTGTAAGCAGCAGATGCCGCTTGCTGAGGAGGGTGCTTTTGGGGTCCTGTCCTCTTCTTCCCTCCTGGAAGGTTCCCATGCAGGGACTCTGTGTCCTTCACCTTGCTGAGCTTGCCCAGAATGCTGCCCTGAGAGTGTGGGCATGAGCCTGTGCCATGTGTGGCACTGCTGTGTGTTTTCCTGATCCCATCCTCCTTAGTGGTGGCTTATGGTGGAAAGGTGTCTCAATACAGAGTTGGGAATAAGGCAGGCCTGTGCAGGAACCTTGTGAAAAGGAGTGACTTGTTCCTTTGTGGCAGCCTCATGCAGCTGTCTGCTCTGGACTGGCACTCCATGTGCACCACGTGCACCAGCTTCTATGTGATCTTCAGGCCAAGAAGGCAGAGCAAGGAGCATGCAGCCCTTCACCACCCACCGTCTTCCCCCTCGTGTGTCTAGGGAAAGTAATGCAACTCACCTGATGGGCCTTCCCCGGCTTCGTCCAAAGCCTGGGCAACATCCTGGGAGGGAGTATTGATTCCAGGGACAGGATGATCTCCTGGCTAGCGGGCATGGTGTCAGTGCTGGCCTCCTCCTCTTCCACCTCCTCCTCCTTCTTGTCTTCCTGGTCCACATCTCTGCCCTCCAGGAGGCTCATGACAGGCATCTCCAATCTGGAGTCCACAACAAGGAGAGGGAAAGGACTGATCCCCTTCCCAGGATGTGGTGCAGCTGCTCATAAAAGCAGCATGACTGGGATACCACCCCTGAGTGGGAACTCCACTCCCTGGCCTTTGTGTAGGACTGCCTCAGTTCTTTCACTTTCATGTGCACTTGCTCCTGGGTCTGCACATGGCCCTTCTGGCCCAGTCTGGTGGCCATCCGGGTGTAGACATCTTCACTCCTGTATCTGGTGTGGAGATCCTGGAAGTTAGCCTCCTCTCCCCAGACCTTAATGAGATCCAGGATCTCCAGAGATCAGGAAGGGGCGCTCCTCTTAAGTCCCTGGGCAGGGGCTTCAAAGCTGGCTGCCGGCTCACTTGCAGCTGTCAGGAGCTTGGTGGAAGCACTGGGGTCACTCAAGGCAGCAGGGAAGGCAGTGAAGGCTGCTGGTGTATGCCACAGCATTGTCAGGGCCTGCTTTGTGCTACAAGCCCTTTCCCCTGTGGCTGCACCTTTAAAATCTGCAGGGAAAGGGGAACTATAGAGTTCTGAGGAGTGTGGACAGATTGGCCACCAGGACAGCTGTGAGAATTCCTGAAGGCCATTTATTCTGAAATAACCACAGCTGTACCATCCACACAAACCCTATTTCGAAATAGCTATTTCAAAATAGGTGCTATTCCTCATGATATGAGGGTTTATTATTCTGAAATAAGAAGCCTGTTATTTCAAAATAATTTCAAAATAAGGGGCTTGCTCTGTAGACACATCATTATTTCAAAATAACATGAGTAGATGTGCCCTTCCTGAGTCCCTGGTGTTAGACTCAATCATTTCTGGCACCCAATCCTCTTTCCTCAGTACTACCTCCCCTCTGACCAATTGGTTCTATTTTACTTGCTCAGTTGTCTCCTTAGCTGGCGGGGGTTTTTTAAAGGGGCGTAAAGGAAGAACATTATGTGATTTGCCACAAACTGTACAGCTTTTAGTGATACTATTTACTGGTCATTCTAAGAAGAAAATTGGAATTGCAAATCAGTCATGGACCTCCTAGCAAGATACAGCTTTGCTGTTTGTTCCTTTCTGTTAATTCAATGCAGAGGGGCCTTTTGAGTGTCCATGAAGCACAATGAAAAGCCTGAGCAAATTCAATGTGTGAATTGCTGAAAGATTGCATTGGGCTGCCACCCCATTGATAACATTGTGCCTAAGCCATACCGTGGGAACTTCATTCATTGCCAGTGCAAAGGTACATCTTCACTATGGGCTGGATCAACGAGCCAGTGATCAATTCAGTGGGCATCAATTCATTGTGTCCAGCATAAATGCAATAAATCGACTGCTGTTCTCTCCCTTTCTCTCTCTCTCTCTCGCTTGTTGCCTCCAGTACTCCACCTCAATGAGGACTGCAAAGGGAGTCAACAGGAGAGTGTATCCTGTCACCACACCACTGTGAAGACATGATAATAAGTAGGATATAAATATATTATTCATGTAGCTGAAGTTGTGTAACTTAGATTGATGCCCCACAATTGTAGACCAGCCATTGGGTTTTGATTTGGTTCTCCTTCCCAGACAGGTTTCAAACCTGTCATTGTGTCACTAGTTCTGCATTGACACATGGCTGAGAAACATGTCCTCAGTGGAAGTGTGGAAGGAAAACACATTTATTGGCAGGAGTTAAGATCATAGATAACTGATGCTCATCTTCACAGACATGCCAAAACTTATTTAAAAAAGGCACCTGGTCCGTGCAAACATTTGCCCGCTTCTTGTCTTTGGCGCTTTAAATTCTGAATTTCAATTTCTTTAGTTCAAATCTGTCTAGCCACTCTGAAGGCTAAGGCTGATCCATCTTAAAGCATAATGATGAAAGTGAAACACTGCAAATTAAGTCATGAAGTTCTGTATCTTCTACTGAAGCACTTGGCTTTGGCCACTTGAAGATAACACACCAGATGGGACAGGACCATCAGTCTGTTCAGGCATCACAATTTCTATGTTCCTGAGTAAGACGGTAGAAAATTAATGTTTCTTGATATACCAGAATCTTCAGGGATGTAACAAGGTAGAAGAAGTTGTAGAGTTTCTACTGACAAGAAATACTCTGTTTTTAAAGCAAAGAGTATTTTCCACATAGCAGCATAATTGGGAAATTAAATTGTCTGAATGTTGTTGTGTATGCTAAATATATTGAATACACTGAGAGGAAAATCTGCATCTTGCATATGGCATAGCTACTTGGAAGATAATTAGAGCATTTAAATTTGATATTTAGAACCTTGAGTGCACAAAGATGCAAATATTTTAAATATGTGTTTTTGAATTTGAATGCACATATAAAGAAAACAAATATGTTACTAGTTTCCAATTATTTACAGTGCCAGTCAGTTCAGGCATGTGCTAACTTGTCAGTTTTGCTAGTGCATGTTGCTTTGCATGCAAGTTTTGTGCTAAATGATATTCTACTCCACTGGCACCATAATGAAGAGCTATTTTCCATACCTGTCATATCCATTATTTCATACTTACAGCTGATTATGGTTATCTTTATTTTTTTGTTGTGAAAAGCAAATGTTTTGGATAAATGCCTGCAAATGTTGTTTTAATTGAGCCATTCATTTGCAACAAATGAAGACTAAAGAATACATATTACAAACTGCACTTTAAAAGCTGACATTGTCTCGTTGAATGGAATTGTATAAAAAAGTTATGAATGACATGAAAATTGTTCCTACAGCTTGTAGGGGCAGAATATAAAGCCTAGATATTTTATTTACAGAAAGGGAAAGGTAGGAAGAAAACCCACAATTTTGTTTGTTCTAACTGTGATCATCTTATTTTTTAGCATTTCTTACTGCTGTTCTCTCAATATCACAAATCCATGCAATCTGTCTTTTCCTATTGTGCATAGCTTCCAAACACCTCTGGAATAAATTTAAAAAACAACAAATGGTCTGGTAGCACTTCATAGACTAACAAAACATGTAGATGGTATCATGAGCTTTCGTGGGCAGAGAGAGAGAGATCTCCATTACTTATCACTGATGTCTGTGAATTTGTTCATGTTTTGAGCTGATTAAGTCACTGATTTTTCTGTTTGGGGCCAATCTGAAAAAATATCTGTTTCAAAGTTACACTGATATTTTTTTCATCTTTTCTCCAAAAACAAAAATGAAACCAAACAGAAATAATTATAGATTTCAGAAGTACCTGAAATTAAATGGAAAAAACTCAAATCAGAACAACTTTCCCACAGATTTCATTGTAAGTTTTAGATCCCAAATTATGTATCTATATATGTATGTAACTGTGTGTGTATATTTTAATTTTTTTAGGTATTTCTGCTTTTGGAAAAAATATATAAATGAGATTATTTTGAAAAAGAAAAACTTTCCTATCAAAATGGTTGTAACACTTTTTTGGGGGGGAGGATGGGGTGGACTGAAATTATTTGGCAAGTTTGACCTGAATTTGAAAACAGTTTTCATACTCCAAAAAATATACTTGGGAGGGGCAAATTTACTATTTGCCATGAATTTTTTGTGCAGCTCCCTGTAATATATGCTCAAAGTTAAGCATATCCTTTGTAAGTGGTTTCTGCTTTGCTGATCAAGGAACATTGCCCTCATATCCAATATAACAGTAAAATTAATCAGTTCAGAAAATCCCTCCCAACTGTTTGTCCATGCTGGTATCAGTCTTTTGATTAATTCTGCATAAAAAATCTACCATTCAGTCATTGCTAAACAATCTCTCTTCTCTTTGGTAACTGGGTTGACAACTTGGCTGGGATTTATTCTGAGCTGCTGAAGGGAATGGGCAATGTATCGACTTGTACAATGTGGCTAATTAGTTAAATTGTGAATTCTTAATGGCCAGAGCCATCTTTACGTTTTATGTTTGTACAGTGCCTTGCACATTGTGATACTGGGGCCTGTACATGCTATCCCAAAGCACTAATAATATCTGGGATAATGGTGAAGTGGAATAATCATCCAAGAATGCAAATGTCATAGGCTGGCCTTGTTTGTGATTCTTGGCCTCCTCATTCCCTTAGCTCCCTTTGAAATCCCCAGAGCTGTAAGACTTTCATGCTGATTGTGAATGGATCGGAGTATTAAAGGGGATCGGAGTATTAAAAATGCAGAACGTGCTTAAATGTTTCATTGAATCAAGTCCCAGTTTCCAAACTCACCTGGGGTTTGGTTTTGCTGGTGACTCAAAAACAGCGCTGATCAAAAACAGGGTGAAAATTTCTGCAAAAAAAGTTGTTTATTTTTTTGTTATTGCCTCCTTCTTCCTTCCAAAACCCCCCATAATTTTAAATTATTCAAGCATTTCTATACAAAACCAACCTCTGCCTGAATTTCCTCCCAAGTATGGTTGTTCATTTGTTTTCCCTTGGGACTTAAAATGTTCAGACTATCTCTGGATCCACCTGCCAATGTGCTTTAGCAGTAATCACCCAGAAAAATAGATATGCAGTATTAGCATCTGAACCAATAATGCCACAGCAGATGAATCCAATGGGGTTCTTAGCATCTGAATCTCTGTGATAATGATGTTTAAAGAGAAAAATAGTCTTGAGAAGCACAAGGTCTATTTCTAATACTAATAAAAGACCTAGGCTACGTCTAGACTGGCAGCTTCTTGCGCAAGAACTCTTTTGCGGAAGAATTCTTGTGCAAAAACTCTTCCAGAAGAGAGCGTCTACACTGGCATGTGCTTTTGTGCAAGAGATGTGTTTTTGCACAAGAGCATCCATGCCACTGTAGACGCTCTCTTGCGCAAGAAAGCTCTGATGGCCATTTTAACCATAGGGCTTTCTTGCGCAAGAAATTCATGTTGCCTGTCTACACTGGCCTCTTCTGGAAGAGCTCTTGCGCAAGAGGGCTTCTTCCTGAGCGGGAGCGTCATAGTTCTTGTGCAAGAAGCCCTGATTCCATACATTAGAATGTCAGTTTACTTGCGCAAGAACACGTGGCCAGTGTAGACAGGCAGCAAGTTTTTGCGCAAGAGCGGCCGCTTTGGCGCAAGATCGCGCCAGTGTAGACACAGCACTATAGTTTGGAAACAAAAAGCAGTCCTGGGGCAGTCCTGTAACAAATATATTATATCATGAGCTTTTGTGGGTAAAACCCACTTCATCAGATGAGTTGGAGTGGGTTTTACCCACAAAAGCTTATGATATAATACAGTTATATCAGCTAGTTATCTAAGGTGTCTGTACACAAATGCAAGAAGTCTGGGAAACAAACAGGAAGAATTAGAAGTCCTGGCACAGTCAAAGAACTATGATTTTATTGGAATAACGGAGACATGGTGGGATGACTCACATAATTGGAGGACTATCATGGAAGGTTTGGGTTAGGACAGGCGGGGAGAAAGGGAGGAGGAGTTGCACTATATGTAATAGAACAATATGATTGCTCAGACCTCCATTATATAGAGGGAGAAAAGCCTGTTGAGAGTTTTTGGGTTAAGTTTAGAGGCGGGTGCAACAGGGGTGGTGTTGTGATCAGTGTCTGTTATAGACCACCAGATCAGGTGGATGAGGTAGATGAGGCTTTCTTCAGACAACTAAGAGAAGCTTCCGGAGCACAGGCCCTGGTTCTCATGGGGGACTTTAATCACTCTGATATCCATTGGGAGACCAATACAGCAGTACACAAACAATCCAGGAAGTTTTTGGAGAATGTTGGGGATAACTTCTTGGTACAATGCTGAAGGACGCAACCAGGGGCCATCTGCAACTTGACCTGCTGCTTACAAACGGGGGGAACTAGTCGGGGAAGTAGATGTGGGTGGCAACCTGGTAAGCAGTGATCATAAGATGGTAGATTTCAGGATCCTGACCAAAGGAAGAAAGGAGAGCAGCAAAGTACACACACTGCATTTCAGAGAAGCAGACTTTGACTCCCTCAGAGAACTGATGGGCAGGATCCTCTGGGATGCTAACATGAAGGGGAAAGAAGTTCAAGAGAGCTGGCTGTATTTTAAAGAAGCCTTACTAAAGGCAAAGGAAAAAACTATCTCAATGAGCAGCAAGGGTGTGTCTATTTTGAGATAACTACCATTATTTTGAAATAACAAAGTGAACGTCTACACAGCAATTCTATTATTTTGAAATAATGTTGAAATAATGGATGGCTTATTCTGAAATCTGTAAACCTCATTGCATGAGGAATAATGCCAATTTCAAAGTAGCTATTTTGAAATAGGGCATGCATGGACACAGCAGCTGGAGTTATTTTGAAATAAGGGGCCTCCAGGAAATCCCACAAGGGCCCTGCTGGCCACTCCATCCACATTCATCCGGACTCTATAGTTCCTCTTCCCCTGTAGCCCTTAAAGCTGTAGCCACAGGGGAAAGGGCTTGTGGCAGGAAGCTGTCCCTGACAGCATCCAGCCATACTGCTGCTGCCACAATCAATCCTAGGGCCTTGGGCAACTCTTGAGTTCCTCAAGAGCCCTCAACCACTCCCGGGAAGCAGTCTGATGGCTCCCAGGAGCCTGCCATGAGGCAAAAGAGGCATGTGCCATTCTGGTCTGAGGCAGGGATCCTGACCCTCATTGAGGTGTGGAGCAAGGAGGAAAACCTCCAGGATCTCCGCTCTAGATGGTGCAGTTCTGATATCTATGGCTGCATGGCTGTTAGCCCAGCCACCAAGGTCCACTTCCAGAACCAGGAGCAGGTCCAGAAGAAAGTTAAGGAGCTCCACCAGGGCAAGGGAGCACAGCTCCCACTCCAGGGCAGAAGCACACCCTTGCCCTTATTATCAGGACCTGCACCACATCCTGGGGGGCAGTGCAGCCCCTTCCTCACCCCTGGTGGTTGACTTAGGGATTGAGACACCCATGTCGCCTGCCCAGGGGGCAGAGCCGGTGAGGAGGAGAAAGAGGAGGAGGACCCTGACGTGGCTAGCATCATCACCTTGGTGAAACTAGAGCTGGTATCCTATGGCCTGATGTGTCCCAGGCATCCTTCGAGGCCAGGGAGGGAACATCAGGTGTGTGATCTTAGGCACATGACACAGACAGGGTAGTGGTGGCAGGCGGTGAGGGGCTGGAGCATGCTCCTTGTGCAGCCTTCTCAGCCTGGGGTATCGTGCTGCAGTCCATGCACGTGTATACATGTGAAGCACCAGTCTGGGCCACATAGCCCCAGGAGGCTGCTCCAGAGCACTGCTTGGCTACTGCTCATAGGGTCTGCAGAAGCTGGCCACACTTCAAACACCCATGTGGGACACTCTGCCACCACAAGCCACCACTAGAAGGAGGCTGGGGTTAAGGACACACACACACACACACACACATGCACACACACACACACTCAAGAGTGCTGCACATGTCTGCATGCTCAAGGCAGCAACCGCTCCTGGGGACAGTGCTGCCAGGTCTAGGTGTGTTTGCTGCTCACACTCCTCCCCCTTCACCCTCACCCCTTCTCCCCCAGTGACCAGGGATACACAATCTCGCACCTTGGGATGCCACCACTACTGAACCTGGCATGTGCGCGGCACTGAGGCAAGCCTAGCCAGCCCAAGGCCCCCCTCCTGCCCACAGGATCCTGGTGTGGCCACCAATTTTCCATGCCTGCTTGTCCCCGGAAAGTGGAAGGGGGAGCCTGCTCCCCTGGGGATGTCTAGGCCTATGTAATAAAGGTCCTGATGTCCAGCCCACACATGGCCTTGCTCCCAGTACATCACCTTCATCTGACCCGAGAACTGTCAGTCTTTGCTCACCGATGAGGGGCAAGACTTCAGGGACAGTGTCTCCAGGGATGGCTGACTTTCCCTCTTTTCTCCTCAGCCAGACCAGCTGTGAGAGGGGGACAGGTGATGCCAGACGGGGCAGTTGCCCGACACCAGGAGACATACAGATGCCAGAGAACGCAGCAGGAATTGCTACAGGAGCACATTGCCATGCTCTGGGCCCTGCACAAGACACTGGAGCAGAGGCTCCAGAAGGACATGCAGTGGTGGAGAAAGACTGGAGGGAGAGGCTGAAGCAGTGATGCAACATGTGTGCGACTATGCAGGCCAGGGAGACCCACAGTTGGTCCCCATGAGTTCACTCAGGCTCTGGCTTCAGAGCTATAAAAATGCAGTGCAGATGCTAAGGGTCAAGTTAGTGCTTGTAGGTCTTTTATTGCAATGCAGATGTACCCTGTGTGACCATCCAAGTTCACACAGGAAGCCTGTAATGGAGCTTGGAAATAACTACATGCTCCTAAGTCCTAGGCTGGTCCCTTAGCCCCAGGACCATTCTTTTCTACAAAATCCAAATGCTACAGGCTTGATTGTGCAAGCTTGATTTGTATTAGTGAGCACTTACACTGTGAGTAGGCCTACTGTTGTCTATGGGACTGCTCATATCTGCAGGGCAAAGGACACAGAATCTGAGAGTATATGAACACCACTGGAAGCACTAGCCTTGTGCATTGTTACTGTACACTTATCCAGAGTTGTATTTTTATGTTGACTTTGTGTTCCTTAAAAGGATCATTTGGATCTGCCCAGAGTTGTGTCAACTGCCAAGTGAAGTGACTCCAAATAAGAAGAGATTCTGATGCTACTTAGCAGGAAATTACTGTACATGAGGTTGCTAAGCAATGTCAGACTGTCAGGGAACACCCAAGATAATGCTTCTGTTACTTGAAAGCAGGGCAGGTGCCTGAAAGGGGATTGTTAGATGGATTTTTAATGTCACATGGAGTTCTGACTTCTAGAATTGGATCCAGGGAAAAAATATGCTTTCTATAATCATGTTCAATCCAAAAATTATTGGTTTTGAGATCAGTGGAAAGGAAGAGTTAAGACAGAAGGCCAGCAGACAGCAAAAAGGAAGGAAAACAAATGAAAAAAAAAGGAAAGAGGAGGAGGAAATATTGATTAAAAAAGAATAACAAAAGGAAGAAAGAAATGGTACCAGATAAAAATGAAATGACGCTGAAAAAGAGACAATGGTGAAAAGAGAACCACAAAGTAGTAAAGAGGATTTAGGCAAGTTTCCAAAATAATAAATAGAGGAATATGTAATGGAGACATTAGAATACAAAACAGGCTATAACCTAATGCACCATAGATTTGTCTTTATTTAGAAACCCACTGAAGCTAATGGCATTTTTGCCATTAGCCTTGAGGACTGAGTGTTGGGACTTTTTTTTCTTTTCTAAAACAAAGACCTGGAGATAGAATAGTGAGCTTAGACTCTGGGTGAAACTCCTAGACTCTTGGTAACCACAGCACCCTTCTCAGATAGAGATACTGGGCTAGATATACAGCTGGTGCAAATCACTATGGCTCCATTGACTTCTTTGAGCAGTCCCAATGAATGGGGAGGGATGCTAGAACACCAGAGCCAGTATACTGGCATGGAAATTAAATAACCCATAGAATATATTTTATCTCCTTTATCAAGATTCCCTCTCTTCCTCAGCATTGCACTGTTTCTGTCAGCTAGCTGCTGCCCTTCTCCTCAGAAGTTGTTGCATTTCAGTGATGAATGAAGTGATCTATGCCTTACACGTATCATTTTGATGTGCACTATTGTTTTGTCCCAGTACCATTCTATCCTGAACCTGCAGCATCTGGAGATCTCAGGGCACAGAGAGCCATCTGTTCTTTTAAGTATATGGCAGCTCTTAGCTCCCAGGGAAAATGCATTCCAGAAACTGTAAAATTCTGCCACCATTTCTTGGGCTAATCTATTTGTCACAATGAAATCAAAGCCAATCTGAGATGGACTGCACAAAGACTCTACTAGTCTCTGGGGTGATGCAGAGTTTAAAGGTTGGACAGAGGTGTGGTACATGTTGAAACAACCACACAGTGCAGCTTTCTAGGATCTCTGTGTTCAGACTTAACTCTTATCTCAGACTTAGCAACTTACCTCTTTGTCCGGAATTAAAAACTAGCTTCACTGGTTTAGAGGCCTGGTAGGACTGGGCGCTGTGCTCACATGATCCAATCAGTGTATGTGATAAAACATCTTTCATAGTTATTTGACTTTTGTTATTACTGACACAGTCTAACTATTCACATGGGAGTCTGCTTTCTACTAAGTTACACAGCTGGAGTCTGTGGTGCTGACCCTGAACCATGGAAAAGCTTTCAGTGACTTCAGTGGATGAGCAGACACTTTGTTGAGCCTATTATTTTTTCACACACACACCGCTCCTGTGCAGAGAGCCTGCCCAATGCTTATGGAGACTTTAAGTAGGAGAACAGGTGTATAGGCTTCAGCATGGAAGTGAATTTCCACCTGCTTGAACTGCAGTAGAGAGATCCAAAAGGGCAGGCAGTATGCGGTGGGAGCCATGCAGCCAGTGTCTAGGACAGGGATGGGGAGCCTCAGGCCCAGGGCTGGATGGTCCCCAGCTTGCCTGGATCCGGCCTTTGAGGCTCAGGGTTCCCCCCCAGCATTACGGAGCCTGTGCTGGTGCTCCAGCTTCCCCATTGCCCCACCGTAGGGCTGGAGCACACAAAATCTAGTAGGCTGGGTCCCGCTAGGCTCTGGTGTGCAAGGGGAATGCAAGGAGTGTCTTTCTCCTCAGTCGGGGCCACAACAGTGAGGATGGGTTTTTTTTGTGGCCCCCAACTGATTTTTCTGCAACTCAGTGGCCCACAACCCATAAAAGTTTCCCCGCCTTAGTCTAGGAGGTGGCAAAGGTGGGGGTTGTGTGTCTTGTATGCTCATCCCCAAACTGAAATCTCACCCAGGCAGCAATGTTTTCATCAACTAGAAATGAGGCCTGCAGCTCTGTAGGAATGCTGAACCGTTTGACAGGCAGAGGAACCAAAGAGCGAGGAGATGCTACCTGCTTAAAAATGCTTGGGCTATGACTCTGGTGCCCCCAGCTTCACAGTCTATGTCTTCGGATGCGAAATGAAAATGGATGGAAAAGTACAGGGAGACTGCTCCAGTGGGCAGGAAACTTTCCATTTACATTAGTGGGCTTTGGCTCAGACTGTGTACTTTGGGTGCCCTATGGTTTTGTAACCATTCCTCCTACTAATGAAGGGCCGATCTGAGAAGGAGGAAATGTGACCACTGTGCAGCCTTTAGCAGCACTCAGCAATTCAGAGCAGTTTCTTTGCTCAGGGCCCTGATATTGAAGAGTAGAAAAGAAAGATTCTAGACAGAGAGTGATACTGAAAAGCCCCTTTAAGAATTTAGCCCAAAGCAAGTATCTTCTGCCCTGAAAGAATTTAAATTATTAAAATAAATGTGTATGTGTGCATCAGAAACAGGGTGTTTCATTTTGTCTAGAGAGAGAAAACAGAAGCTATTACATCTAAGTGAAAGGGCACCCCATGTTCTGATTTAACTTACTCTCCCCCCTGGCAAGTCAAATACTGTTTTTTCCTTCCTCACCCCACATAGACCTATGTGGAAATGAACCACTGGGCCTTTTGGAAGTACAGCACAGATCTTTCTTTTGTGGCAGGATCTATATTTTTATATATGAATCTTTTCAGCTGTAGATTCCAAAGGAGGGTCAGCACCACTCTCCCCTTTTTTACAGAGGGGAAACTGAGGCACAGAGCAGTGATGTGACTTGCCCAAGGTCACACAGCAGGCCACTTGCATAGCCAGGGATGGAATGTGGGTGGCCCCACTACTGGACTATGACAGCTAACAAATTACAAGATTGCTTTTATATGAGAGGTCACAAGGGAACTCCTTATTTACTAATAAGAACAGACTCCATGAGCAGAGCTGTAGGTAACATAAAAATAAGACCTTGCATACCCAGCACTGAATATTTTGCTATCTCCATCTTTCACCTGTCTTTAGAAAGGTTTTACATGGGGCTTCTCCAATCTATCCCCCTTCCTTCTTGGCATCTTTGCTCTGCACAATATGCAGTGGGACAAATGCCCCAGACAAACATTATTTGTGGTGGTTATTATTATGACAGCACAAAAAAGCACCAACTAAAAGTAGGGGCTCCTGCACTCTGTGCATAAACCCAGAGGAAAAGCTGCACAAACCCACAGGAAAAGCCAGCCCCTGTCCCAGACATCTGGCTGTAGGGACAAGGCAGACCAAGGAAATGGTAAACTTAAAAAACAACAAATGGTCTGGTAGCACTTTAAAGACTAACAAAACATGTAGCCGGTATCATGAGCTTTCCTGGGCACGGCCCATTTCTTCACACGTGGTGCCTGGCGGCGTGCAGAGAGGACTCAAGCCCACAGAAGCCAAGGGCAAGTCAGGGGCGGTGGGCCCTGGATTCCATGACTTGTGGGTTTGCACAGGGAAGGCAAAAGCCCTGCCGGGAGCAGGGCAGCTGCCCCCGAGCAAAGCCTGCTCAGAAGCCGCTGGTACGGGGGTCTCAAGAGCTCCGCAGTTCCCGTCCAGTCCTGCGGCTCTCTTCGGGAGCGGGTCCTGGCTGCATCCCACTCTACCTGCCTCTTCACCCCTACCGTCGGGCTGCGAGCCCCGGCCCTAGTCCGTGAGCAGCTCCGCCCCTGCTCCCAGGCAGCCTGCCTGGCTGGACTGCGCGGCGGCCAGAAGCTGGGGAGCAGGCGGGGTGGCTGGCGTGTGGCTGCGGCGCTACAAGCGCGGAGCCGGGACTGACCCTGGGCAGAAGCCGAAGCAACCCCTACCGTACCCCAGCTACTGCCCAGGGCGTGCGGGCTGAGAGCTGCGGCGGGAGCCGGGAAAGTTGCAGCCAGTTCCTCCCTCCTCCTCCCACCCCTGTGCTGGGGCCGGGGCCCACCCGGTGCTCGCTCGGGGGAGGAGGCTGGGGCTCGGATGTCGCTCGCCGCCTCTGTCCCCCCGCAGAGCGCCAGAACGCGGCAAGCTCTCCTGCCCGGGGAGCGGCAACAGCGGCAGGCGGTGGCGGACTAGGAGGGATGCCGCGGCGAAGCCTGGCCGCAAGGCAGAGTGGTGTTTCCCGGGAAATGTTCCTGACCATCGCAGTCTGGCTGGCTTGGCAGGACACCTACGCAGCGCCGACCCCGACTGCTGATGACATGAATCTGGGAGTTGTAAGTTGCAGCCACCCGGGGTCCCCTTCCCCATTTTACCTCCATCGCTGCCCTGTGGACAACCCTCGCTCCCTCGTCTCCCCAGGGGAAAGCCCTGCTGGCTCTCAAAGGCTGGGGGGAGAGGGGAAAGGAGGAATTGGGTTGCCTGGGAGCTGGGGTGCACCAGGCAGCGTTCATAGAATCCCAGCATACTAGAACTGGAAGGGACATCCAGAGCTCATCCCCTGGAGAAAAAGCCTCTTGGGGATAGGCTGCTTGTTTCTCTGCAGCAACCATTGTATCACGGCATTTAGATTAGCTCCTGTTTCCTGGGAGGATGGAGCTGGTGCTGGGGCGGAACCAGAGAGGGATGTTTGCCAAGACATGGTTAGCTTGGGGCAGTGTTGCTTTGGCCCCTTGGAAGGGCTCCCCATAGGGTTGGCGATCACAGTGCAGCTTGTCATCCCAACTCTCTCCCCAGAAGCTGAACTTTCCCCGAAGCTGTCCATCTGGAAGCTGAAATCAGCACCCTGCAGATTTATTAGTCCATTAATATTAGTAGTCAGAATGGCATTTTGAAAGCAATGCATTATTAAGATAAGCATTGGGCAGCTACTCGGTTCTTTAAGAAGAGGCTGTTCTGGCTTGGGATGAAAATATATAAAAAACTGCCAGTCAACAAATAATAATACTGAAAATATTTATTCCGTGGAGGAAAACCCCTTACTAGGCTGAATCTCTGTATACGTCTTATGCTTCTCAATGGGTCCTGCTACAAATCCGATCCAAACAGAGGATTTGGTTGATATAATCTAATACATGCTCGTGTTTGCAGCCAGGCTTCCCGTGCTATGATCTGTCTCAGGCACTTGCTTTGTTTCAGCTGATCAGCTATGAATCAAAAGCTCTTTAGCAGTTAGTGGCAAGCTGGGAACTGCCCCTGCTAGATCACTGCGCTGGCACTTCCATGGCAACTTAACTTTGCCCTCTCTAAAAGAGAGAAAAGCTTTTCTCTTGCAGAAAGGAAAGTTTATTGTGCAAAATGCTAGCTGTGGCTCTGTAAAAGAAGGCACATCTCAAAGTACTTAAAAAGCCATGTGGCTGCATTTGGTCCATATTGGTGTAAGCAAAGTTAGGATTTAGGTGAGGATTCAGTGGTAGATTCTGGAATTAGGAAGTTAAGTGACTATCTTGTTGAGTTGCTACCTCGCCCTGTGCACTTCATCACAGTAGTTATTTCCAATCATATACTTGGAACTTCATAGTCATTATTATTTGCCATGAAACCAGGTGTGGTGATGGAATCACAAGCCAGGCGTTACTTGTGGTTATGTCTGTGCATCTATTTTATGATCTGGGGAGATTTGTGCACATTGGACAAGAGCAACCAAGAAAGCACATGTGAAAGCAAAGTGCTGCTGCACAATCATCCTGCACTGACTGTTACCTCTAGTCAAGTGCTAAAGCTGAACTAAATATTTAATATAAGTGGCAGATGGATTGGGACACTACACCCCAAAAGAATTGAATCAAACATATTCTGTAAACTAGTTAAACTGATTTTTTTTTCTCCTGGTACTGTATTTGCCACATGGAGCTCTTATAAGTTTTATGCTGTATGAGAGAGAGCTGCTATGCTTAACATGGCTTAATACTTATTATGGCAGCCTTTAAACCTCTAGGAGGTTTACTTGTTTGCAGCTGATCATGTATTGAAAACTGGCTACAAAGTGCATTTGAGAACTCAGAGGCCATGTGTGTAAATAGAAATTCACTCTTCTTGAATCAGAGCCTCTCTGACCCATTAGAATTCATACAGTGATGCTTCAAGCTAGTGTCTGTGACTGCTTTATGGTAGTGAATTGTGGGGTCCTCGCAGACACTGGGGGTATAGATATGATATGATGACAGCCCCCTTACCTGGGACAAATTATTGGGTACTATGCTTTTTAAAAACAAACCTCAGTTAAGCAGGGAACATGCAGTAGATGATCTAAAATGGGTCTCTCTGTGACTTCTCCCTTGCAGTGTGTGTGTGCTGCTCCCATGGTCAGTTGTGTATGTGTGATTGCCTTGTTTTTGACATTGCTGCTGGAATTAAGCAGGAGTCTGAATATAAAGATGGCTTTTGTTTATTCCCAGTAATCAGCAGTGAAGAGAAGGCAGTTCCGCAGGGGTTTGTGAGGAAAATCCTTGTTTGAAGTGGATGTTTTGAGAAGATTTATTTGACATCCACTCGATGCATCAAATAAGAAATTAAGGGTCTGTGAGGCATTTCAATCAAATATTTGAAAATGAGGAGTATTTGAAACCATGGCAATGGAGAGCTCCACTAACCTTAGACAAACCCTATTCTCCCAGCAACTCTCTGCAGCAAATATAGCACTGTGTCAACAGAGGTGTTAGTTTGAATTTATTGCTCCCTCCTCTGCACATTGTAGCTAAAAAGACTTTTCCAGGTGGACAAAGGCACAGAACCAAAATGTGAACCTGAGTCTAGTGCTAGTATACAAAATAGGCACAAGAGGCCAGGTTAAACTTTGGCAAAAGCAAAGAGAGGTGTAATTCAAAGGCAGAGCTTGCTAGAGTATTGCCCATAGCAGTATGATATTGAATGTTTACCACTAGAATATACTGCCCTATGCATGAATCTAGCTTGGTTGCTACATATTTATTCTTCTTAAGCTAATCTCTCAAAGAGAGGGAGGAATGAGTGGGGAATTGAAATTGTACTTTAATATGAAGACATTGTTTCTGAAGTTTGACACTGATCATTTTGACACCCTTTTAAAAATATATATAAAATGACAGTATCTGATTCAGTGTCTAAAGCACAATATATATTGTGTGTGTATATAAATTCACAGCTCTGTCGTCTTTTGTCTTGAAAGCCTCTGGGATCACACATGCAAAAAAATTAACATATGTCAGAAGTAAAGGGGGTACCAAGATTTCCTTTTACTTCAGGAGGTTTTGAATTGGGCCCTAAGAGAGATCTGTCTCCCGACCTTGATTGCTGTGGAAGCCAGCTCGGTAAACCTGTGTGCTAAGAGGACTGACCTGGAGACATATTGGAGATCCTGCTATTGTAGCAATTCAGCGCTTGCTGTTAAAAGCAAGCCAGCTCCTGGCAGCTGAGCTGTATTACCATGTGATGTGGATGCTGGAAAATCCTCACATAAGCTGTCTACGGGGACAGATTTTGTATCAAGTTAGGGCAAAACATGACTGCCTTTGAACTGGACGGATGTCAAAACAGATCCCAGTTTGCAATAACCAAACTATCTGGCAATGGGGGCTGCTGCAGCAACACTGTTATCACTGGGGTATGTATGGGGGACCTGCTACAGAGAGACATGTGAAACGGAAGCAGCAGCTTTGTTAGGTTTGCAGAGGCTCCCTGCTCTCAAAATGAACTGTCGTGTCCCAAAGGGGACAACTGTTATGTCAATTGTCCCATCTCACAGCTGTTCTGTGGAAATAATTTGTTCTTTTTGCTGTACAATCAGTGCCATGCTGTGTTGTTTCCAAGGGGTTTTTTTTCCCCAGGGGAAATGTAGGCATTTGCATTCATTAACTGAGGCTATGGACTAACGGTCCTGTGCCTCTTTTCCCCTACCTGCTCATACCCCAAATGTTCCTTTCTTCCCATCGCAGGCAGGATTCCTGTTGCCTTTGTTCCTGCTTTCCAATTGAATGAGAAGGGTGCACTTATGAAGGGAACAGACATAGAGCTCTTCCAGCTAGCAGGACTCTAATGGGTGCACAGGTTTTTCTGGGTAAACTAAAGAAGGGGTAGGAGGAAGAAGAGAGAGCTCTTACATAGATGGGGTAAACTAGTATTCTGTGCAGTGCATTCCTCCAGTCCTGCTTCCAAAGCAAAATTTGCACCAGAGAGCATGGGAAAGGGGCTGGCTCTGAATGGACCAGTCTGACTTCAGAGCCGTTCAAGCAGATCGCACAGCAACCTCAGTTCTGTGGCTGTCACCGTCAGACATCAATTGTTCCTTTCTTTTGCCAAGCATCTGTCCCCACTGCATCCCACAGCACTTACATGCTTTGCCATGCTTCTGCATTTAAATGCAGATTAGAGGTGGCAGTGTCTCCCCTGCACATTCATTTATGGCCCAGAGCTTGAGAGGATTAGTCATTAAAGAAAACAAAAAACACAATCGATCCTGGTACTAAACTAGGCTATAGTTCCTATTGAAGAAATCAACATCTTCCTGGTCCACTGTCGCTGCTAATGGGAAAGAATATACAAGTTTGAACTGGCAAATCTTCCAGGACAAAACCTTCAGGAGAGCCAAAACAATAATACAGCATATTGGGAAAGAGTTTTGCTTGGCTTCCCTTAGCTTTTGTAATTTCTGCTTCTCTTTGACCAGGCATACTGACTATTCCAGGTTCCAAATCTTTCTTCCAAGAGTGTTCAGTTTCCATGTAAGAATACAGACATTGGCTATGTTTTAAGGTATCTCTTGAAGCCAAGGTACATTAGCTTGACAAAGGGTAGACTGGGAGTTTTCCAGCAGGCCGGCTCCTGGGAAAGCATTTAATCTGGTGTTAATACTCTGTCTGGTTAGAACTGTTACTTCCTTTTTAAATTTGAGACTGTCAGCCGTCAGATACTGTAATGCAATTTAGCCCTGTGCTCAGTCACTATTGTGGGCCTGGCAGTTTGAATTACTGGTGGTAGTTAAGCTAAATTACTCAATATAATGAGACTCTGCTTTTAGCAATGGTTCCAAGCCAGTGCGTTGAGCACTGGCAATGGCAGCTTTCCAGCAGATCTGGCGAACGAATCTTGATGGGTATTAATTAGACTCACCCTCCTTCCCTAGCTGGCTCTCTCTATTCATTATTTTTGGTCTCGAGTATTGAATGTGAAACACTGAGGGCCAAATCTGGAGGCTGTGTGCCAACTGGGGTAAGAGGGCCTTGGCCAGCTGAGCCTAAGGGAGTCGGGGTAGTGTAACTTGACACATGAAAGGGCAGAAGACAGATGTGGTAGGGAAAGCAACAAATAGGAGGTGGAAGTTAAAATAGACCCTATTTGATTCTTCTCAGCACACAGTGCTATTAACTTATGCTTTGCTTTGCCCTTTTGGATTGCAAATTCTATAATCTTAGGCCTGCTTTCGCGTGTGTAACTGATACCACCTTACACCTCACCTCTGAATCTATCCCAGGGCACCTTGGAGTCACAGATTTAAAATCTCATCGAGGTGCAAGCAGTTTTTCCCCAGTGGAGAATGGATTTACTTCTTGTGTGTGTGCGCATGTGCATGGGTGTGTATGCAGAGGAGACTTTGGGATAAGCCCTCATCAACCAATGTCCTACTTGCATTATGTGATAGGGAAAATTTCCCATCCCTTTTAATAAGAGGTGAGCTTGGCATCGTTTTCCTGACTAAAATGACCCTTTTCTTCATTGCCCTGCATTTCTTGGAGGCTACACTGCAGCAGAGTTGTCTCTGCAAGGTGTGTTCATTTTTTTAACGTGCTTTGGGAAGCTGCTGTATCCTTGTCAGTTGTTATTTAAATTAGAAAGTTATCTGGGTCCTATAGCTCTTTGTCATTCTCCCTCATTAAAGTGTAATTTAATGTGCAAAATGAGTGTGTAAAACACAGCACCTTCTGAGTCAGTGGATCTTCATCCTGTATAGTCAGGGGCAGATCTTACAGAGCCAGTGAAGCTCAGAGAGAACCCTATAACACCTTGAACATCAGCTACTGATAACTCAGTTTTTATTTCTTACCTCTGCCAGACCACTAAAGGGTGTGAATTTGGCACAGATTTGATTAGGGTGGATTTGCAAAAACAGGATTGCATAGCAATAACCAATGCCCAGGTTTGGCCTGTAGATGCATTATTACTACTGAGGCTACAAGAGAGGTTGAGCGCCATCAGCAAGATTCCTTGTTTATTTCCAGGTTCGTAGAGATTTACAGCAGGGACCAGGGTTGTACAGCTTTCATGAAGGGTATAATTTGGCCATCTGAGCCTTTGTTTCTGGTGATGCTGTAGGAGATGGAAAGTACCTAGATTGGCTCTCACATTCCTGATTGATTCCACAGAGCTGGCATTACAAACAAAAATCCTTGTACAGTGAGCACATCTGGTGCTAGAATCATTGTGAGATGGCAAATGTGGGGCATCTGCTGCCATATGTGCTTGAAAGATCACTTTGTAGAATAGAATGGCTCTTGAAAGTGGAGGATTAGGAAGATCAGACACCAACCGTAGGTCTGGCAGTAACCGTTTTCCTGCAAATACTTTGTCTAATCAAAACCACTTTAAATGGGTTGATTTGGGAGTTTCAGAAGCTCTTCCTGTGCATCTCTGCGTGTGTATTCTCTGTCCCAGTTTATGAGGATTGTCTCTGATTTCTGGATCAGAGAATTAAGAGATTTGATGTTATATTTAAAAAAAGAAAGAAAAAAGAAACAAAAAGAAAAGCACATAAAGTTAACTTGAGTGAGAAACTAAAGGTTTAGCACATAAGTGTTGAGGTGAGGAGAAGAAACCACTCAAGTCAGGATTGGAGAGTTTTAAATGAATGTTGTATGAAATTGTATGTGAAGACACTTCTTCAGTTCAGGGAAAAGACCTGGGATAGAAAACAAGGAATAAATACTGAAGTTCAACAAGAAATGCAGTCTTCGGGTGAGAGTCTGACAGTTTGATTAACTGTGATGATTTAATATAATAGAAGAGAAATCTCTGAGTTTGGGATAAACCCTATATGCAGGAAGTAATTTTTGGGGGGGAAATCTGGAGATAATCTGTAGTTCAGGGCAAGACCTGTTCAAACAATGTGATTAAGAAGTGGCTGCGTATTTCTTTATTTGATATTATGATTATTTTATTTTGAGAGTGTGTTCCTGCTTGTTGACTGCCAGTGACAGGGTTGAGTTCTTCATATCAGCTGACGTATTATTTCATCCTGACAATATTGATCTTTTGGGTACATGAAAGCAATCTTCTACACTTGAAGGTGATGGACATGTCTGAGTTGTATCCGGCTTGTCATGTAACAAACCCCAGATGACATCTCCTGTTTGTGTAACTCTCAGCCTTGGAAGAGGAGCTGACAACCCTGACTTTCCATGATGCTGCATGCTCAATTTATTCTGCGCTTGGGCATGTTTTACAAGACCACCTACAGCTGAGACCTAACCAGCATGAGATGAATTGCTAGTTTGATTAAATGTGGCTGGCTGGCACTAGTCAATTTTCCCACCTGAAGTGTTTTTGCAGCTTCCGTGGAAGAAGTCAAGGGTGAACTTCTGGGGCTTGGGCTTTGTAATCAGCAGACACCACTTGGGATCAGAGGTTGCTGGTGCATGGGCCTCAGTGCAGATCTTTCTAACTTCTCTAATGTGGAAGCTTCACAGGCTATTTGGAGCAGGAAAGGATTCGGCCTGCTTGAGTGAACTGTAAACACCCTTTCTTGGGCTTTAGTGTAAACCAGAAAGGTCAGTGGATAGAATGTCCAGCTTCTACAAGCCCCAAATACTGAGAGCTGCCCTCAGCCAAAGTGCAGTGCAGAGCTAAGACACCTGGCTAGAGTCAGCCAAGCCAAGTGTGAAAATACTTGAAACTCTTCCAGGAGCTCAGGGAGCTGCAGGATTTTCCCTCTCTTATGTTGGAGGGAGAAGGAGGGACTGCATTTCCTTACAGCTGGCAGAGCCTGTCTTGCACACAGATCAGATCAGACCACTGGGGCTTGCTCACTAGCCAAAGGAAGATGGTAACCCCCTTGTATGGTCAGGCACTTCCAGGGATCATAGAATCATAGACTCATAGGGCTGGAAGAGATGTCAGGAGGTCAACAAGTCCAGCCCCTTGCCCAAGGCAGGACCAATCTCAACTAAATCAACCCAGTCAGGGCTTTGTCAAGCCGAGACTTAAAAACCTCAAGGGATGGAGATTCCACCATCGCCCTAGGTAACCCATTCCAGTGCTTCACCACCCTCCTAGTGAAATAGTTTTTCCTAATATCTAACCTAGACCTCCCACACTGTAACTTGAGACCATTGCTCCTTGTTCTGCCATCTGTCACTAGTGTGAACTGCCTTTCTCTGTTCTCTTTGGAACCTCCCTTCAGGAAGTTGAAGGCTGCTATCAAATCCCCCCTCACTCTTCTCTTCCGCAGACTAAATAAACCCAAATTCCTCAGTCTCTCCTCATAGGTCATGGGCTCCAGCCCCCTAATCATTTTGGTCGCCCTCTGCTGGACCCTCTCCAGTGCATCCACATCTTTTCTATAGTGGGGGGCCCAGAACTGGACACAATACTACAGATGTGGCCTCACCAGAGCTGAATGAAGGGGAATAATCACATCTCTGGATCTGCTGGCAATGCTTCTCCTAATGTACCCTAATATGCCATTAGCTTTCTTGGCCACGAAGGCACACTGTTGACTCATATCCAGCTTCTCATCCACTGTAATCCCCAGGTCCTTTTCTGCAGAACTGCTACTTAGCTATTCGGTCCCCAGCCTGTAACAATGCTTGGGATTCTTCCGTCCCAAGTGCAGGACTCTACACTTGTCCTTGCTGAACCGCATCAGATTTCTTTTGGCCCAATCCTCTAATCTGTCTAGGTCACTCTGAACCCTATTCCTGCCCTCCAGCATATCTTACCTCTTCCCCTAGCTTAGTGTCATCTGCAAACTTGCTGAGGGTGCAATCCATCCCCTCATCCAGGTCATTAATAAAGATACTGAACAAAACTGGTCCTAGAACAGATCCTTGGGGCACTCCACCAGAAACCGACCACCAACCTGACATCAAGCCATTAATACTACCCATTGGGCCCGACATTCTAGCCAATTTTCTATCCACCTTACAGTTCATTTATCCAAATCCATACTCCCTTAACTTGCTGGCAAGAATATTGTGGGAGATCGTATCAAAAGCTTTGCTAAAGTCAAGGTATATCACATCCACTGACTTTCCCATATCCACAGAGCCAGTTACCTCATCATAGAAGCTAATCAGATTGGTCAGGCATAACTTGCCCATCATGAATCCATGTTGACTATTCCTGATCACTTTCCCCTCTTTCAAGTGCTTCAAAATGGATTCCTTGAGGATCCCCTCCATGATTTTTCCGGGGACTGAGGTAAGGCTGACTGGTCTGTAGTTCCCTGGATTGTCCTTCTTCCCTTTTTAAAAGATGGGTACTACATTTTTCTTTTTCCAGTCATCCGGGATCTCTCCCGATCTCCATGAGTTTTCAAAGATAATGGCAAAAGTCTCCGCAATGATATTTGCCAACTCCCTCAGTACCCTCGGATGCATTAAATCCGGCCCCACGGATTTGTGTATGGTTAGCTTTTCTGGGGGATTCATTATTTTGCACAGAGGATACTTCACCCCAAAGCCCTAGAGATGTCAGGCTGCCAGCAGATCAAAAACAAAGTTCAGAAGCTACTGCCACCTTTGGTTTGATTCCCCGAGATTCCCAGTGCAGAGCTAAGATAACAGGTGGCTCATAGTATGTATGTGAATGGTTAACTGGTAAACCTCACATATTACTGGTTCTGGCTAACCAATAATGGCTGGAGCAGCTCCCCACCCAACACAGGCAGGGGACTGCTCCAGCCCCATCAGGCCCACCAAAGGCAAGGGCTGCTCTGGTCAGCTGGCTGGAGCAGCCCCTGTCTGCATCAGGGAGGGCCCCTCCAACCAAGCCAGACTGGAGTGGCTCTCCCCATCCCAGGCTGGAACCCATTTAATCAGTTAACCAGTTAAACATAATGTTTAACCAGTTAAGCAATTAAATAGGATTTTATATCCCTAGCCTATAGCAATCAAATGAACTCCCTGCTTGCAGAGCACTAGGCTGGTGTCTGAGTGAGGTAAAGGAAGAGTGGAAAAGGTGAGGAGAGACACATGCAAATCGCTCCTAAAGGAAGGTGCTGGTTGCACTGGCCTGAAAAGTTATGCTCCTTAATAGGCAGCACCAACTAGCTCCAATATACATGCACTCAATGAATGAAACTTTACTGCTAGCTTTCGAATTTTCACTGGGTAGGTGCAAATGGATCCCTCTAAATATAATTTCCTCCAGTCAGCTGCAGTCATCCAAATGAGGTATAAGATGGAGGGCCTAATGACATACACTCAGGAGTTCAGTACCTGCCATGATTGCTATTTGACAGAGCCCATCGGGGCTACACAAGAAGGGCAGCCCAGCTACCTCAGACTGGAGGGGAGAATACAAAATGGAATTTCCCAAATTATTGTTTAGCCAAGACACTGGTGCTAATATTTCCGCTCATGCACAGAAGTGCTTTGATTGTTGAAGAGCCTGTCGTGGCAGGTACAGAATTCCAGAATGCCTATTGTAAAGCACTTTGGAATTTCTCAGGGTGGCAGTTGCTATGGAAGTGTATGTTCTGATGTAAGAGTATTATATGATGAGAGATGGATCCCAGCCAGCGTCCAGATGCAAATACCCTTGAAACAGGGGGGGCCTGAGAGTACAATTTGCAGTCTGATTTTGTGGCTTGGTCCTTTCTCTTGACTGTTATTGAACATGAATAAAATAAATGTATCCTTGCTTGTATAATACAATCAAACAAGCCCCCTTCCCACCATCTTTTGTGGGACCAAACCAGCTCCTCTTGTTGAACATTTTTCAGAGCACCTGACAGCTGAATACATTCCGCTCTTTAGCCTACAACTGGCTCAGAACTGGCCATTGCGTTGTTCCTGAGAGAAAGGAGACGATAACTGTGATTTGTTCTCCAAAAGCTGTGCATTTTGCAGCAAGGCTGGGACAGGCAATGACTAACACCTTCTGTAGAGTGCTAGAATTGGTACCACATTGTTAGGTTTGCTTTTGGAGAGGGGGGAGGGATTTTAGTTTCCCTTTAGCACATTTGGTTACAGAATGATAGTGAGGCAATTTGAAAAGTGTGGTTGTGTCTTTGAGAAATTTTCTGTATTAAATTGATTGGTTGTTTGTTCACCCTTCATGTCACTGGTGCACCTTTTTGTTCCAAAGCCAAACAAAATAAATTGGGATTGCAAAAGGGAAATCCCTAATAGAGGTGTCTGGGAATCGACAGCATGTTTTGCATAAAAACACAACTAGAGAGGCTGGCAGGGTTTGTATTTTAGAAAGTGTTTCATTAATGCTGTAGCAATTTACCCTTCAACTTCTCCCAGCAGATAAACAGCCTGATATTGCCATAATGAGCAACAAAATGCAAACCATCCTACTTCTTCCCCTCGGTGTGGACACATGTTATGCTTTAATAGAAGAATGATTAATATGGCTGGTAATTACTCTCTCTATAAGCATTTCTGGTATACCCATCCAGAGTCCATTGATGTCATGTATAGCATAGATAATATAAAAGGCAGAAGAAATATGCTATTCCATCTGAGCATTCCCATACAACATCTAAGAGGAATGGGGTCTTGGATCAAACACTTTCAAATACTGATATCTAAAACTTCATTTCTATCTAAATATGAAATGCCGAGTACCAAGTTTTTTACCAGCATGCTGCTTTGGTGAATGGGAGAAGTCATTGATCTGACAAATTGCTCTTCTAATTTTACATGTGATCCAAGTTTCCAGTATCTAGCTGTATCTTCGAGCAAGCACTTAACCTTAGAGGGCCCCTCCCAATGAAAGCACCTGGTTTAGAGGACAGTTCAATCCATCACTAGAAGAATGGGCAGATTTATACACCTTCCACAAACCCCTGAGTGATTGGGGTACATCAACCAGGGGCTAAAGGGTTTATAGGGTGTATTATCTGCCTAACTTCAGTGGAGAGTTCATGACAGTTTATTGGAGTGGTGGGTGAGGAGTGGGGGGTAGCAGCAGGCTCCAGGGGAGCAGGTGGGGAGTGTGGGAGACATGGCAGCAGAGGGGAAAAGGGAGAGGTTTATAACTTGGGTGCCACTGTGGTACACAGCTGAACAAGCACATGACCTCAGTATTGCTACATACCTTCAAAACATCAATTTTCCATCTGTCCTTACCGGTGCCTGGAGTCTAAACTTTGGCACATAAATTAGCTTCTATGATGAGGTAACTGGCTCTGTGGATATGGGAAAGTCAGTGGATGTGATATACCTTGACTTTAGCAAGGCTTTTGATATGATCTCCCACAATATTCTTGCCAGCAAGTTAAGGAAGTATGGATTGGATAAATGGACTGTAGGATGGATAGAAAGCTGGCTAGAGTGTCAGGCCCAACGGGTAGTGATTAACGGCCCAATATCAGGTTGGCGATCGGTTTCTAGTGGAGTGCCCCAAGGACTGGTTCTAGGGCTGGTTTTGTTCAACATCTTTATTAATGACCTGGATGAGGGGATGGGTTGCACCCTCAGCAAGTTTGCGGATGACACTAAACTAGGGGAAGAGATAGATATGCTGGACGGCAGGAATAGGGTTCAGAGTGACCTGGATAGATTAGAGGATTGGGCCAAAAGAAATCTGATGAGGTTCAACAAGGACAAGTGTAGAGTCCTGCACTCGGGACGGAAGAATCCCAAGCATTGTTACAGGCTGGGGACCGAATAGCTAAGTAGCAGTTCTGCAGAAAAGGACCTGGGGATTACAGTGGATGAGAAGCTGGATATGAGTCAACACTGTGCCCTTGTAATCAAGAAGGCTAATGGCACATTAGGGTGCATTAGGAGGAGCATTGCCAGCAGATCTAGGGAAGTGATTATTCCCCTTTATTCGGCGCTGGTGAGGCCACATTTGGAGTATTGTGTCCAGTTCTGGGCCCCCCACTATAGAAAGGATGTGGACGCATTGGAGAGGGTCCAGCGGAGGGTGACCAAAATTATCAGGAGGCTGGAGCACATGACCTACAAGAAGAGGCTGAGGGATTTGGGTTTCTTTAGTCTGCAGAAGAGAAGAGTGAGGGGGGATTTGATAGCAGCCTTTAACTAACTGAAAGTGGGTTCCAAAGAGGATGGAAAGAGCTGTTCTCAGTAGTGATGGATGGCAGAACAAGGAGCAATGGTCTCAAGTTACAGTGTGGGAGGTCTAGGTTGGATATTAAGAAAACTATTTCACTAGGAGGGTGGTAAAGAACTGGAATGGGTTACCTAGGGAGGTGGTGGAATCTCCATCCCTAGAGGTTTTTAAGTCTCAGCTTGACAAAGCACTGGCTGGGTTGATTTAGTTAGAGTTGGGGCTGCCTTGGGCAGGGGGCTGGACTTGATGACCTCCTGAGGTCTCTTCCAGTCCTAGGATTCTATAATTCTAAGTTCTCAAGTACCTAAGTTTGTGGACATGCACCCCTTTGCCCTAAGCCCCGCACGCTCTGCCCCAACACTTAAATTTCATATAGGCAATGTTATATCACACATTTCCCCTTCCTCTCGTTATAAGGCCACAAGGAAGACAGTTTGTGATAGAATAGTACCTGCCTTTAAAACTTCATTTTAACAACCATCAATGCTCTCCACTCATTGAGGGTTGTGCATATTCAATTTTTATTTGATTGGTTGAGAAGTATTTTGTGATGATGTACTATTCTGTGACCCCTAGTGGGGGAAAAAAAGGCTAAGAAAAAAAGCAGAGATGACAAGTATCAAAACTTGCAAAAGGAGTGGACAGACTTGTGTGCATTTGTGGATAGGTCTGGATCTCCACACTGTTTCATTTGTAGTGAAAGACTATCCTCAAACAAAAAAATAGAATTTAGAATGTCATTTCATGACAAAACATGTCATCATGATTAATAATAGCATAAATTAAGCATATAAATTATCAATAATAAGTTGTATTTTTTCATTCATGCAAATGGGCATCTTATACAGCTCTTTGTTTACCACTTGTTCTGAATTTTTTTGATTTTGATGTAGTTTGGCTCTTTGGTTTGAAAATATTGCTGACACCTGACTTAGACAAAAGTATTGCATCTAGGCAAAGTGAAATATCAAAAGAGAGGCTTTTACTGTATGTTCACATCTCAGGCTTATATATCTTGTCTATTTAGACTTTCTTTTCTTTCCCTCCTAAAATCACAGGATTGACCAGTCATTTTATGGGATTACCTGTTTTGTTGTTATTGTGTTTGCTTGGTTGTTATATGAGTAACAAAAGTTACTTTCTTTTTGCTCAAGTCCATGTCTCTTAAAGCACCTATGTCTGAAGTTCAGAAGTGTTAAGTATCTAAAATTGCAGTCAGTGGGAATGGCAGGTGCTTACCTCTGAAAATCAGGCCTTTCCTACCTTTAATCAGACTAAGAAAAAATAATTTGGGGTAGCTGCTGCCAAGTTTCTGTGAAAGGGCTGATTTCTAAGCATCTGCAAATAGGCATCTGTAATAGAAACAGTGACCTCTCTGCAGGATTGGTGGCATGAGTTATTTTGCTGTTGGGAAGGGTGATCTCAGGCCAAGCATTACACATGATAGGAGGGAAATGAGCAGGAAGAGAGTCAGTTCAAGCTGAATGGCCCAGAGTTCCTTTCTCTAAAGCCAGCTGGAGAAACCAATATTACACATGATGGAAACTGACTAAACATGTGACTAGCACTGAATTCCTCCTTCACAGCGATGTGGCAAAACAGGGAGTGTGAATCCTACTCCTGTGGATCGTTCCTGTAGGAGGGCCTGGAATCATAGAATTATGAAAAGGGAAGGCTGGAAGGGACATGTCGAGATCATGTACTATAGCCCTCTGTGCTGTAGCAGGACGAATTTTAAACGTTGGCCATCTCTGACAGGCATTTATCCAACCTGTCCTTAGAAACCTCCAGTGATGGGGATTCCTTGGTCTCCCTTGGAAGCTTATTTCAGGGCTTAACTACTTCTATAGTTAGAACATTTCTTTTAGTATCGAACCCAAATCTCACTCCATGAAGGTTAAGACCAATACTTCTTGTCCTACCTTCAGTGGACATGAAGAACAATTGATTATCTTCTTCTTTAAAGCAGCCCTTAGCATATTTGAAGACTTATCAGGTAGCCTTCCCACCCACACAAAAGTTCTCTCTTTTCAAGAGTAAACATGCCCAAAGACAGTTGAGCTGACAGCCATACTAAGCTCCTGGGGGCGGTGGGGGTGGCTCCATGCTTCAAGAAGGGGCAGCATAGATGTTGTTGTGGGGATGTACATTGAAAGACTCAGATTTTATGGTGTTGGGGCCATTATGTAGGGTAGGTAGATTTCAGCCGTGATATTCAGAGAGCTCAGTGCCAGCAGACTTATTCTGTACATTCTCCTGGAGATTTACTTCTTGTTTTGTTCTTCCATTAATGGAAGTCACACAGGGAAAGTATCTCTTTGTGCTTGATGAAACATAGCATGCTGTATATTTTAGTGGGAGATAATCACATTGCAATGCAGTGAATTACTTTAAAAATAAGCAATGCAGTAACCCTTGAAATAGAAATATACATTTGAGTATCAAGGTAGCTTGGACTCATTTACCAGCTAGTGTGGAGTGGAGAAGTGCAAAATGTACAAAAGGCTGCAGAGCGGGATGCCTTTAAATTAACATGGCAACACACGTGCCCTGGCTAACTGCTGTGAATACGATCCCAGGCCAGCAGAGACCTGCCATCTGAACTGGACTGGCTGTGCCATTCGTCCAAGCTTCACTGCCAATGAAATCCGTTGCCTTGGCTCTGTTTTGTGACATTCATCTCAGCTGTGCAGCCATAATGTGCATCAGAGAGTGGATTGGGCTGGCTTGCCCTGATCACTCTTTGTAAGGCTCTGACAATTGTTCGCACTACAGGCCCTTTACTCAGAGTGAATGAAGGTATGAAGTGAAGGCTCCCTCTGGCAGCTAGGGTGTGATAGAAGGAGAGAACAGTTACTTTCACAATAAAGGGTCTTCACTCCAATGTCCATTTGATTTTTTTCTCTTGTAGCTTTTTGCTTCCCAAAACACATTTTAATTCCTCCTTTGTCATCCCCCCTCTACATAGCATTTAGAGCAGGCCTGGGCAAAATACCCTCCACAGGCCAGATCTGGCTTGCTGAGCCACAAGTTCTGGACCGCCGATTCCCTGCCTGCCCCTCCCCCAACGCACGGCTGAGAAATGCAGCGGTTGCGGAGATTTGAACAGCTGTGAGCCCCAGGGGAGGGAGGAAAGGGTATGCACACTGCTCCTGCTCCAAGCACAATCCCATTGGACAGTTTCTGCCAATGGGAGCTGCCTGTTGTCAACAGACAACTTGCGAAGCACTCTTCCCCCACCTCTCAGGCTCATAGATGTTCGAAAACCACATGGCCCCTGCAGCCGGTGCAGAGGCAGTGTAAGCAAGGAGTGAGCTTGGGAAGGCTGCTGGCTGGGAGTCAAGCACACAAGTCTTCCACCCAGGCCTGCCTCTGGCACCCCAACCCTTTGCCCCCTCTATCCCACATAACCCAAACCCTCTGCCTCCCTCTGACACCCATATCCCCTCCCAGATCCTACACTCCAATCACCTGCCCCAGGTCACAGCCCCTTCCTGTTCTAGGTCACAACTAGGGTTGCCAGATGGTTGAAACAAAAATACCGAACACCCCACCCCCCAAAAAACAGGAAAAAAATTCTATTGAAGGGGGAAAAAAAAGGGGGGGGGACCAAAGTTGCTGAGGGGAAAAAAAAAAAAAAAAAAGGACTCCAAGTAAGCCAAGAGTTAGTGCAGGGATAGGAACAAGCGGTTGAGCACTGCTTCCCCTAGGTCTTTTGGCCAGCAGCCATTTTGTGCCAGCAGCCTTGGGGAACCAGGTAAGCATGGGGGCTGGGGTTGGGAGGCTGGGGGTGTTGGGAGCCAGGGGGAGGCTCGGGGAGGAGGGGGGCGGGGAGCCGGGTGCTGAGTGTTTATAAGGTTGCCAGGTGCCCGGCATTTTCACCTCCTGGCCGGGGAAAAATTCAGAAAATACCAGACACCTGGCAACCCTAGTCACAACCTAAACCCTCTGTCCCCGCTTCTGAATCCCTACTCCACATAAACCAAACCCTCTGCCCCCCCTCCTGCACCCATATCCCCTCCCAGATCCAAATGATTATCTATAGACTAAATGTTTTCAGGATATAATCTGCTTTTTGCACACCTGTATTTGAATCCACAAACCCCAGGTTTGCTCGCTGTCTTGTCACAGTCATATAGTGAATTAGCCCCTTGGGATTCCGCCAAGTCAAAAGAAACCTTTGCTGGTTTTGCATCTGTGTCAAAGGGGGAAAATAACTTTCTTCACATCCTTCAAGTGACCCATGGAATAAATCTCTATTGATGTTACGTTGGTGCCCTCTCGTGGAAACTACAAGGACACCAGGCTAATTCCTGCATGTGCCATTTCATTCATGATCTAAAATCACTTGTCTCCATGCCAAGCAGCTTGGTATTGTTGTGCATAAAAGGATCTGTCACTCTAACTCAGATTGGAAAGTGAGAGCTACTCTGGGTGGAATGAGAATGAAGTCCTTGTTTATTGAATCTCAAGTCCTTCCCCCTTCTGTTCTTGTGCAGCCATGTGAGCCCGGGAAAGTGCATCCCTTCCACCCCATCCTCGTATGAATCCAGATCACCGGACATGTTGGTAAATCTCTCTTGAGTGAGGATAGTGATATTTGCCTCCCGGGGGTAATGAGGATTAATCAGCTAATGTTTGCAAAGGGCTATCTCAGGGCTCAGTATTAATTATTCTGCAGTAATCCCAGTGTCAGCCCAACTCCCTCACTCTACTCTCTAGCAAATAGGTTCAGTATCAGTGCTGCCCCTTTGACTCTCCTCTATAGCTGCATATCCTGGTGCTTGATGCATGCAGGTGGTTTCCCATAGTTGTTACACAGTGGGCATTAATCGTTTCCACTCAGACCTAGTCCTCTCTCTTCTGCAGTAAGGAGTCTCTCTGTCTGTCACAGTGCAAAGTACCAAGCCAATGATCTGCCCTGCTCTTGAAAATGCCATTTAATGTGGTGCATCCCCCTCAGAGTCACTGAGTCAGAGTGCACAGTAATGGAGCACAAGTTTGCTCATTCCTGCATCCTTGGTCCATAACCGCATGCTCTTCTCTCCTTCCAATTTGCCAGCAGCTGGCCCTTTTCTCATGCTCCATGCAAGCTGCCAGGGCAAGTATTTCAAGTGTAAAGAATGATAATTAATAGTTGGCACAGTAGTCAGCCTTCTGGTGACTGGATATCTTCTGATCCTGCAAACCAACTGGCTTTCAGCCTCAGTCATGTTTTGCTGGCAGACAAAACTTTCTACTTCATGGGATGTGCTTCTCTGATTGCCAACTGCCATCACAAACCTCTGTCAACCTCCTTAATCCTCTTTTCATGCACTTGGGGGTCTGGGAGAGATTCTGTGTAGCCCTCACCCTTATTTGATCACTTGTCTCCCACCTCTCTCTCAGTAACAGCATGTGCTCAGTTCCAGGAGTGTCTCTAGCTTTATTCTGTGCATCAACTTCTGTCCCCACAACCATCCGGAATTAAAGGGCTAATTTTTTTTCTAGATTCCCCTTCACAGCTCCCATTTAATGCATTCATCTCGGGGGGATGTGGGGGAGGTGTCCATCTCTTGGTCAATTACAGAGCTTTGGTTTCTGACTAAACCCCTAGTTCTTCCTACATAGCAAAGAGGTTCTCCAGCTTGTCTTCATTCTGTCTAGTCTCTTCTGGAGAGGTGGGTTCTCCCAATAATATAGAGGGCAGAGGGCACTGCATCATGGGTGCCAACTCAGGGTGCAACAAGAAGCACCGTCTCCCAGAGAGCAGAAGGGTAAATCACAGGGACTCAGGAAATTTGGAGTCAAATCCTGGCTTTGTGTGATGTTTGCTGAGTTACTTAATCTCTATCTGCCTCTGTGTTATTAGGGATAATATGATTTCCTTTATCTATTTGGACAGCAAACTCTTCAGGACAGAGATTTCCTCTTATTATGGGTTTGTGTAGTGCTTAACTTGTCTGTTATATGGTCTCCACAAATGTTCCCTCTAATTTTAACAATCCATGTGTGGAATAAATGTTATGTGCACTGAGGTATGGTCGAGTGTGCACTACTGGTAGAAACACATGTTGCCAGCTGTGGGCACTCTGCTAGTTATTTGAGCTACACTGGAATCCCTCCTGGGAGCCCTATGCCAGTCCGAGTAGAGAACTGAGCCCTATTTTCTTCAGTCCTATACTAGTTCCATAATTACTGTGCCACTCATCTTTGTGCACAAAGAGACTTTGGCTGAGGCCTGCCTTAATGGAAATAATTTGTCTCTTGACAGAGTACAGGGAGTTAACAGGTGAATATGCACTCTGATCAACATCACACCTGTACGTTCCCCCAAAAAACACCCACTCCTTCCCCCAGAGAATGTTAAGTGGAATAATTAAAGGTAATTAGCTAATCAGGCCAGTGGGCAGGAGCTGATGAGGCAATTAGCCCATCAGAAGAAGAGCAATAAAGAGGCACTGGTAAGAAGTGCTGGGAAGAAGAGAAGAGACAGAGCAAAAGCAAACAAACAAACAAACAGTAATAACTGAGTCTGGTTTCACAGATGCCTCAGGGAAGGAAGGCCTCTGTTCCCTTCAGATTCTGATGAGAGGGCCAAAAGCCAGGGTTTTGGTGGCCATTCGTGCTCTTTTAGAGAAGACAATCCTGTTTTTTGCTACTGTTCTCTGTTGCTACAAAATAGGATGCCTTTATGTGCTCTTTTTTTCTCTTGAGACCAGAAGTGAAATTAAACTGGTGTACCCCATTGCTGCGCTCTGGCAAAAAAAAGGTGGCTGGGGCACTGGCCACAACTGCTCCCAGATGGACTCCAGGGCTCTCTTAGAACCACATTCTAATTTCAGCCTGGCAGGTGAAAGGGGCTGGCTGGAGGTGTATGTGCCCTCCTTTCCTGTCCAGGGCTGTTCCAACCTCTAGCCTCCCCTCCCAGTGCCTTTTCATGAGGGAGAAAGGTCTTCCTCTTCCCAACTATCAGGGAGTGAAGGGAAAGTGCTCAGCTTGCGCCATCCTCTTGTTCCCAGCTGCCAAGGAGAGGACAGCGGAGGAAAGGAGCAGCCTGAATTCTTTCCCCTTGCTCCCTGAGAGTCAGAGGAAGAAGAGCAACTGTGATCCAGTATGTGTGGTTGCAACCCTGCCCCACCCTCCTGAAATGGCACCCTTGCCATCCCCGCCCCGCACTTATCCCTACAACTCCCAGTCGTGGGGCCCTCCATTCCCAGCCCTGAAAACCTCCCACATCCCCCTGCCTGGGTCCCCTATGCACTAAATGCAGCTGTCTATTCTTGGGGTATCTTGGTGGCCACCCTAGGGACTATTGTAAATAGCACTGTTGTATGGGACTATAGAGGTATTGGTAGAGGGGACTTAAGTAAATGGTGCAGTAGATATGCAGCCAGTGGGTCTGAGCTGGTTTCTGTGGCGCTACTAGGCATGAGTGAGATGTTGTAAGCAGTGTTCCCTCTAAGCTGTGCAGCAGGATAGCTCCACAGGTGATTAATCAGCCCCGCCCAGTTATCCCTGAGCCTCTGATTGTATGACTGAAATGCCAAAGTGACTGTATGACTGAAATTTTATCATCATTATTAATAAACAGAAAGGAAAGGGGAGGAAAAATAGCATCGGGTCTTCTTCCCCCTTTCATTTCAGCAGCAGCATCGGGTCTTCCACAGCTGAAATGAAAGGGGGAGGATGGTAAGTAGCCTTTTATTGGGCAAATATCACAGTTGTAATACCTGAGCATTTCAGTGGTCTGCAGGTCACCTCTCCATGTCATCATGAAATAGGGACCTAGTTCTCTGTAGGGCAAATGAGCCTCTGACTGGGCAGGGCTGATGTAATCACCTATGAAGTTGTGCTGCTGAACGGCTTAGAGGGAACACTACTTGTAAGAGTAGGGTTTGTGGTGAAACTGCTGTTTTAGCAGGGAGCATGTCTGGGTGCATGTTAGGATAGTGATGGGAAATAGCTCTGTACCCAGGCTGCTGCTAGGATGGAAAAAAGAAAGCTACAGAGTACTCTCTCCACCTCTACAGGTACACTCAGAACCTAATAGGCAACTAATTTGCAGCCAACTACCAGCAAATCACCCAGAGAAGTTACAATGCACTTAAAGCTGTTCAGGTGGCTACTGCTGCAAGTGCAAAGCATGACCTCTGGGTTACAGGGAAGAGGCCCTTCATTATCTGTGAGTGACAGAGCAGTCCCTGGGGAGAAATACATGAGCCAATGTGCAGTGAGACAGCAGTGGGGGTTCTGGTACGTTTGCAGAAATCGCATAGTGACTATCCGTCAAAGTGAATGTATGACTGAAATCTTCATCATTATTAATAAGCAGAAAGGAAGGGAGAAGAAAAATAGTCCAGCAGCAGCATCGGATCTTCCACAGCTGAAATGAAAGGGGAAGGATGGTAAGTAGCCTTTTATTGTGCAAATATCACAGTTGCAATACCTGAGCATTTCAGTGGTCTGCAGGTCACCTCTTCATGTCATCATGAAATAGGGACAAGGGGAAAGCTGAAGTACTCAATGCTTTCTTTGCCTCTGTCTTCACAGACACGGTCAGCTCCCAGACTAATGCACTAGCAATGCAGTATGGGAAGGAGGTGGGCAGCCCTTGGTGGAGAAAGAACAGGTTAGGAAGTATTTAGAAAAGATAAACGTACACAAATCCATGGGTCCGGACTTAATGCATCCGAGGGTACTGAGGGAGTTGGCAAATGTCATTGAGGACTCTTTGGCCATTATCTTTGAAAAGTCATGGAGATCAGGAGAGATCCCGAATGATTGGAAAAAAGCAAATGTAGTGCCCATCTTCAAAAAAGGGAAGAAGGACGATCCAGGGAACTATAGGCTGGTCAGTCTTACCTCAGTCCTTGGAAAAATCATGGAAGGGATCCTTAAGATATCCATTTTGAGGCATTTGGAAGAGGGGAAAGTGATCAGGAATAGTCAGCATGGATTCACGAAGGGTAAGTCATGCCTGACCAATCTGATTAGCTTCTATGATGAGGTAACTGGCTCTGAGGACATGTGAAAGTCAGTGGATGTGATATACCTCGACTTTAGCAAGGCTTTTGATACGGTCTCCCACAATATTCTTGCCAGCAAGTTAAGGGAATGTGGATTGGATAAATGAACGGTAAGATGGATAGAAAGGTGGCTAGAAGGTCGGACCCAGCGGGTAGTGATCAATGGCTTGATGTCAGGATGGCGGTCGGTTTGTAGCGGAGTGCCCCAAGGTTCCATTCTAGGATCGGTTTTGTTCAATATCTTTATTAATGACCTGGATGAGGGGATGGATTGCATCCTCAGCAAGTTTGCAGATGACACTAAGCTAGGGGGAGAGGTAGATATTCTTGAGGGCGGAGATAGGGTCCAGAGTGACTTAGACATATTGCAGGGTTGGGCCACAAGAAATATGATGAGGTTCAACAAGGACAAGTGCAGAGTCCTGCACTTGGGACGGAAGAATCCCAAACATTGTTACAGGCTGGCGACCGACTGGCTAAGTAGTAGTTCTGCAGAAAAGATTACTATGGATGAGAAGCTGGATATGAGTCAACGGTGTGCCCTTGTAGCCAAGAAGCCTAATGGTATATTAGGTTGCATTAAGAGAAGCATTGCCAGCAGATCCAGAGATGTGATTATTCCCCTTTATTCAGCTCTGGTGAGGCCACATCTGTAGTATTGTGTCCAGTTCTGGGGCCCCCACTACAAAAAGGATGTGGATGCATTGGAGATGGTCCAGCGGAGGGTGACCAAAATGATTAGGGGGCTGGAGCATATGACCTACAAGGAGAGACTGAGGGAGTTGGGACTGTTTAGTCTGCAGAAGAGAAGAGTGAGGGGGGATTTGATAACAGCCTTCAACTTCCTGAAGGGAGCTTCCAAAGAGGCTGGAGAAAGGCTGTTCTTAGTAGTGATGGATGGCAAAACAAGGAACAATGGTCTCAAGTTGTGGCGGGAGAGGTCCAGGTTGGATATTAGGAAAAACTATTTCACTAGGAGTGTGGTGAAGCACTGGAATGGGTTACCTAGGGAAGTAGTGGAGTCTCCATCCCTAGAGATTTTTAAGTCTCAGCTTGACAAAGCCCTGGCTGAGTTGATTTAGTTGGGATTGGTCCTGCCTAGGGCAGGGGGCTGGACTTGATGACCTTCTAAGGTCTCTTCCAACTCTATGATTCTATGACCTAGTTCTCTGTAGGGCAAATACGCGTCAAGAGCAAAACTGCTTTCCTGTGTGACATGTTGGAAGAACGTGCTCAAGCCACCCAGAGGTGATGCTAAAAATGACCCCTTTTTGGACTGGAACAAAACAAAGGTACTAGATTTATTGCTTATGGCCATCACTAAGATGCCTCCTTTATTTCCTTTGGATCAAAATACTAGGGCAGGAATTTCCATCTGACACTTAGCTCCATATTTCACTAGCTGTTTTGCAGTGTACATATCTTATCAGGACTGCTGGGGATGCCCCTTGCTCCTTGGGTTTGAGGGTTGTTTCCCTTTGAAGCTGGGATCAGAGGAGAGAGGGATGTGGAGAACCACATTCTAATTTCAGCTTTGTGAAGCATTGGTAAGTGGAAGAATATAACAATCACCAGGAAGTGTCTTTTAGCCTCATCTAATTGGGACATTAATAAGACAGTCTGTATTGCAGTTCTGGGGCCTGATTTTGAGCTTCATTTCTCAGCATCTGCAGTAAAGATGGCTATTATTTGTATTATGTGGGTGACTTGAAGTCCCAATACAATGTGTTTCCCCTGTACTTGGTATTATATAAACACATCATGAGAAGCAGCTCTGAGGATCTAACCCTTCAAACAAGCAAAACAGAAAGAAGGTAAAACAAAAGACAGGACTATGTAGCACTTTAAAGACTAACAAGATGGTTTATTAGGTGATGAGCTTTCGTGGGCCAGACCCACGAAAGAAGGTAGAAGGAGAAACAGAAAGCACAGAGAAGTGACCTTTCATCCTCTTGGCTTCTGCCTGGTGTGGAGGTGAAGAGTAGCCCAAGTACCACTCTGGTAGAGAGAGTCTTAGAGAGGGGGTTAGATAGAAGTACACTCCTCAGTCCTTGTGAACCAAAGCCACAGTAGAATCGCAGACTAGATGTACCTTTGCTGGGTTCTGTGAATAAGGGCATCTGTGACGGGGCTGGGCAGCCCTGCACTGAACAGGGGGGCGAAGAGCCCGCCTATTGGGTGGAATACACCCCTCCCCCGCAGCCCTGCTGGGCATGCTCGCAGTGCAGCCCCAGTATAAAAGGCTGCCGGGGCTGCTCAGTTGGGGCTGGCCATGGGAGGAGAAGGAGCTTCTCTCCAGGCACCGGAGCCACAGCCGCAGCAGCTGGACCAAGAGGCGCTGGACCCATTGCCCCTGCCGCTGTTGTTGCCGGGACGAGCCAGACCGCAACGCCGGTCATGCGGCGCAGCCTCCCTAGAAGCCGTCGCTGCTGTTGCTGGACCCGCACCTTCAGGTGGGACCGCCGTCGGACTGGGCGAGGTAGGAAGCAACCCAGGAGGGGGCCAGAAAAGCACCCAGCAGGCTCAGTGAGTCTCGGGGAGGACACCCCGCAGAGCCAGTGGTGGGAACCACCTGCCACCGATAGGGCCCTGGGTTGGGGCCCGGTGGAGAGGGAGGGCCCGGGCCGCCCTACTCCTTCCTCCCAGATCCCTGATGACGAGAGGATCCGTTGAAAGGACTAGGCCGCAGGGCCTGCGTTTGAAAGGACTAGGCTGCTGGGCCTGCATTTAAAGGACTAGGCCTCTGGGCCTGCATCTTCTCCTTGGGGAGAAGAGGGCGGGTCTGGTGAGCCTGCCACAACTGGTGGAGAATGTGGGTACTCTGATCCCCCCCCCGGCCCCGACTAAAAAGGGGGCAAATAATTTTTTTGGGGGTGCTTATAGCGAGTTAGAGAATTGTGATTAATTTTTGCTGGTGTTATTGAAGTGGCGGCGGGTTGGCTGGGTGGCCCTCGCCATCTATTCTGGTTTTCGCCCCCCCCAGGAGTGGGGGGCCAGCCGCCCCTACGGGGATGAGCGGGCGCAGTGACCCAAGTAGATGGGAGGGCCTGGGGCAGGAGGGAGACCCCTGGAGGTCCCAATCCTGAGAGGGGGCCCGGAGGAAGACGGCCCCCCAAGAAGGCAGTAAAGCAGCCGTGGGGCAGCTCTTGAGGGTTTTGTCCAAGGAAGGCAGGGAGTGGATCCAGAGGCATGGGCCCAAGACTTTGCGGCAAGCCGTATCCCTATTGGAAGGTTACTGGGCTGCCGGCAGAGCCCTGAGGGAGACCACCCAGGGAGCAGACAGGGAGGCCCTTGTAAATATAAGGGTACAGCCAGGGCCTGTAGCTACGGGCAGGTACTAGTGGCTGGGGTGCAAACGCAGAAAGAGGATGAGGCAAAGATAGTGATTGCTGTTAAGGTGCAAGGGGAAGAGACCACAGCCTTGGTGGACACGGGCTGTGGGCAGACCCTGATAGAGGAAGGCCTGGTCGGCGAACCCAAGCAATGGGGGCCCCCCGTGAGAGTGCAGTGTATTCATGGGGATGTGAGGACATACCCCACGGCCAAGGTGAAGCTAGCTATAGGGTTGCACGAAGAGCAGTGCAGCGTAGTGGTAGTCCCCCGACTGGCCTATCCCGTGGTGTTAGGGTGGGATTGGCCCTATTTTTCTGCCCTACTGCAGAGCAACAGTCGAGGTGACCCCAGCAATGGGGGCCCTGAACAGCCGCAAGCGGCGTTAGCGGGACAGCAGACGGAAGAGGACCCTGGGGAAGGGACCTCGGGGGGGCCCAGGAGGGGAGCCCCATGATCACGAGGAACTGACATTCCCCCTGTAGACCCCCAAGAAACAGGCATCGACCTGGACGGAGACTTCCTGGAAGAACAAAGGAACGATCCGACCCTCAGCCGAGCATGGGAGCAGGCAGGAGGACTGGAACCGACGGACCGGCCACCCCAAGGAAGGCCACAAGGCCCGCGGTTTGAGATACGGGGTGATCTGTTGTACCGACTGACCCAAGATCCGCAAACCCGAGCCAAGATTTGTCAGCTGCTGGTACCCAGTGTTTTCGGACAGTGGTGATACGGTTGGCCCACGATGTGCCCTGGGCGGGACACTTGGGACGGGAAAACACGTTATGCAGACTAGCCCAACAGTTCTTCCGGCCGGGAATACACCATGCCGTGAGAGACTATTGTGCATCGTGCCCCGAGTGCCAGCGTGCTAATCCCGGTGGGATGCCCCGAGCCCCGTTGGTCCCACTGCCAGTGGTAGGGACACCTTTCGAACGGGTAGGACTGGACCTGGTTGGGCCACTGGAACGAAGCACCAACAGAAACAAATACATTTTAGTCATCGTGGACTATGCCACCCGATACCCTGAAGCGATTCCCCTACGGGTCACAACCGCCCGCGCCATCGCCGATGAACTCTTAAAAGTGTTTGCCAGGGTGGGCCTCCCTAAGACGATCCTAACAGATCAGGGAACTAATGTAACGTCAAAGCTGATAACGGAATTGTGTCGACTACTGAATATTCGATCCCTGAGAACGTCTGTATACCACCCCCAGACAGACGGACTTGTGGAACGATTCAACAGGACGCTGAAGTCGATGCTGCGCAAATTCGTTGAGGATGACCCGTGGCAGTGGGACAGGTGGCTACCAGCTCTTCTCTTTGCAGTAAGGAAGGTTCCCCAAGCCTCCATGGGATTTTCCCCTTTTGAATGATTATGTGGGCGCCGACCGCGGGGTATTCTGGACCTAGTGAGAGAGACTTGGGAGGGGCAAGAAAGACGCGCCCAGGGGTCCATCCACTATATAGTACAACTGCGAGAGCGGCTAAAAGAATTGGGCCGGCTAGCCCAAGAGAACTTACAGATGGCGCAGGAAGCACAGGCGCGCCACTACAACCAGAAGGCGAAGGTGCGGACCTTTCAACCCGGGGACCGGGTGTTGCTCTTGTTGCCCTCCTCAGAGTCCAAGTTACTAGCGAAGTGGCAAGGACCGTTTGAGGGTTGTACGGAAGGTGGGGCCGGTCGACTATGAGGTGAGGTTGCCAGGACGACGGAAGGACTTACGAATATACCATGTGAACCTCCTGAAGGCATGGAAGGAGAGGGAGGCAATGATGATCACCCCATTCCCCCCAGAAGAAGAGTTGGGGCCGCAAGTTGGAGCCTCGACAGAACGCCCCCAGGTGGATATCGGGCAGGACCTAGAGAAGGGACAACAGCAACAACTTCAAGAACTCATTGCACAGTTCCCACATGTGTTATCCGATAAACCTGGAAGAACCCCGTTAATCAGTCATCACATTGCCACAATACAGGGGCAGAAAGTACGGGATAACCATCGACCCCTGCCCCGGAAAATGTGGGACACCGTGCGCCAGGAACTAAAAGAAATGCTGGCCCTAGAGGTAGTGGAGGAATCCAGAAGTGAATGGAGGAGCCCCATTGTGCTGGTCCCCAAGCCCAATGGCTCAGTGAGGTTTTGTGTCGACTTCCGCAAGGTGAACGCCATCTCCCAGTTCGATGCATACCCCATGCCCCGGGTAGACGTGCTACTGGAACGCCTAGGGAGGGCCAGGTACATCTCGACACTGGATCTCACAAAGGGCTATTGGCAGATCCCATTGACACCGACAGCCAAAGCAAAAACAGCATTCCCGACCCCTTTTGGGCTCTATCAATTCACAATGATGCCTTTCGGACTACATGGAGCCGCCGCCACATTTCAGTGGCTGATGAATCAAGTCTTGGCACCTCATGATGAGTGTGCAGCCGCATACATTGATGACATTATTGTTTACAGCGAAGGATGGGAGGACCATCTAACCCACGTAGAAAAGGTACTAAGGGCACTAGGGGAGGCCAGGTTGACAGCAAACCCAGCCAAGTGTCATCTAGGGAAGGAGGAGGTAACCTACTTGGGGTACACGGTGGGGAAGGGACGGGTGAAACCCGTAATAGACAAAATTCAGGCCCTCCGAGAATACCCCACTCCCACCACGAAACGACAGGTGAGACAGTTCCTGGGGTTGGTGGGATATTACCGGCGCTTTGTCCCTAACTTTTCCACCATAGCTGCCCCCCGACGGACCTGACCAAAAACCGACACCCCCGGCGGGTGGAGTGGTCAGCAGCGTGTGAGAGGGCGTTTCAGACCTTGCGAGACCAACTTACTTGAGAACCGGTGTTAGCCCAGCTGGATTTTTCCAAGCCTTTCATCCTACAGACGGACGCCTCTGAGGTAGGCCTCGGAGCCGTGCTATCCCAAGAGGTGGATGGAGTAGAACACTCTCTACTGTATCTAAGCTGCAAGCTGTATCCTCGAGAAACCAAGTATTCCACCATAGAGAGGGAGGCGCTGGCAGTGAAGTGGGCCGTGGCTGCGCTGAGGTATTATTTGCTGGGCGGCACTTTTTTGATAGTGACTGATCATGCCCCCCTAAGGTGGTTGCAAACAATGAAAGACACCAGTGCTCGTATCATGTGCTGGTATCTAGCCTTGCAGCCGTATTCGTTTCAAGTGGCACATAGGCCAGGGAAAGCCCATGGAAATGCGGACTTCTTTTCTCGCATAGGTTCTAAGGAGGGGGAGGAGAGACTACTGGGGAGAACGCTCTTAAGGGGGAAGGTGTGTGATGGGGCTGGCCAGTCTCGCACTGAACAGGGGGGCAGAGAGCCCGCCTATTGGGTGGAATACGCCCCTTCCCCGCAGCCCTGCTGGGCATGCTCGCAGTGCAGCCCCAGTATAAAAGGCTGCTGGGCTGCTCAGTTGGGCTGGCCGCAGGAGGGGAAGGAGCTCCTCTCCAGGCACTGGAGCCACAGCCACAGCAGCTGGACCAAGAGGTGCTGGATCCGTTGCCCCTGCCGCTGTTGTCGCCGGGACGAGCCAGACCGCAACGCTGGCCGCGCGGCGCAGCCTCCCTAGAAGCCGTCGCTGCTGTTGCTGAATCCGCACCTTCAGGTGGGACCGCCATCGGACTGGGCGAAGGGGTAGGAAGCAACCCAGGAGGGGGCCAGAAAAGCACCCAGCAGGCTCAGCGAGTTTCGGGGAGGACACCCCGCTGAGCCAGTGGTGGGAACCACCCGCCACCGATAGGGCCCTGGGTTGGGGCCCGGTGGAGAGGGAGGGCCCGGGCCCCCCTACTCCTTCCTCCCAGATCCCTGACAACGAGAGGATCCATTGAAAGGACTAGGCCGCGGGGCCTGCATTTAAAGGGACCGGACCTTGGGGAGAAGAGGGCGCGGCTGGTGAGACCGGCACAGCATCTCAAAACAGATAAAGGAAATTCTTGTTTGAGTACACAGTGTCCAAATGGCAAATCCAAGCATGGTCTGTTTTAATCTTCTTGGCCCAGAGAACTGCTAGAGTGAAGGCGCAGCAGGGGAACATGGCAGGAACAAGAACTAATCTTTGAAAGAAGAGAGATTGAAGCAACTGCAATACACACAGCGGCTAAATGACCTGCCAGTTACTGTGCCCTCATCCAGTGGGACACTAACTATGCTAACCTAATGGCTCAATACTGTGAAAGAGCTTCAAAGCCCCATTAAACTAATTCATGCAGGGGGAAAAGAAAGCAGTTGGCTATCAGGCTACAAAACAAGATTATAAAAGACAACAGGGCACTAAACAGAATGGGAAAGTGCTCGAGAATCAAATTACAGTTCATAATATTTTTAATCTGGAAGCACCAGAGGGAAGGGAAGATCATTGTCTATTGTTCAGTGGAGGTTGGATGTACAGGAGGCAATGCTATTGAGTGGCTGCAGTAGGGGATTTGAAGTCATTACCTCAGGTTCTGTTCCTGGCCATGCCACTGACTTACTCTGTGACTTTAGGCAAGTCACTTAACCTTTCTGTTCCTCGGTTTACTCGAACACTTACCTTCACTGTGTTTCTGTGATGGGTAGGATTTAGGGCAGAGAAAGTACCAAATGATATACATTTCACATTCAGACAATTCCAGGTGCAAAAACAAATGGCCGGCATGTGAGGAAAGCTATTTTCCTCTCTGTATTCTTAAATTCTCCAGTAAACCCCAATGCCTGCTGGATATAGGTGGGTGAAATAAAAACAAGATTTCATGATAACCTGGTTATTTGTTCTAGAAAAATGACTGAGAAAAAGTGCGTGTGTGGCAGACATTTGTAACTCAGAATGTGTATCTTAGGAAGAAGCTGTTTGTACCAAAAGAAATTTTCCCCATTCAAGAAGGATGAATCAAGGCCAAATTATATTATCATCTTATGTTTTACTCACATGAGTCATGTTCTCAGCCATACAAGTGAAATTCTCTTAACTCTTGCACCAATGCTGTGGCCTTTACTGTGTTTGTGAAATTAGAAAGATTTTATTTTTTTAAGCAAGATTTTTGTTGTCAAATTTTAGCAGCTAATCCATAAGAACTAGGAGCTTATGTATGGGTACGTCTAGACTACAGGCTTCTTTCAGAAGAAGCTTTTGTTGGAAGAGATCTTCCGGAAAAACTTCTTCCGAAAGAGAGCGTCCACACTGCAAAAGTTCATCAAAAAACCAATCTGCTTTTTCAAAAGAGAGTGTCCAGATTGAATGGATGCTGTCTCACATGTAAACTGTGATTACTACGGACAGAATGGCCACCAGGGCACCTGTGCTTTTTCCTCTTTCCTCCTCTTCCGAAAGAACTCCCTCTTCCCCGTTCACACACGCCTTTTTGCGAAAGAGCTCTTTCGCGAAAAGGCTACTTCCTCATAGAATGAGAATTACCAATGCCGGAAAAAACCCTCTTTCGATTTTCTTGCAGAAGAATGCAATTGCAGTGTGGACGTTCCTCAAGTTTTGTAGGAAAAACATCTGTTTTTCCAACAAAACTCCGTAGTGTAGGCATACCCTATATTTTAGAAACTTTCTTGGGAGTTTGTAGATTATGTCTCACATCCATTGTCCCCTAGAGCCATTACAACACAGAAACCACTTTTCATGCTGGCAGAAGTGGAATCTGGCATTTGCTGAGATGAAACAGCTTTTCTGCCTGGGAAAAAAAGATAAAAATAATCAGAATAACTCAGTGTGCTAGAGAACGCAAAGGGGGAAAGCTGCAGGTTAGCTTGAATCCTTTGCTTTCGTTGGAGCTCAGGAAATCCCTGGCAGCCAGATTTCCCTTCTGTTCTTAGTTCTGCCACTGTCATTCTGCATGACTTTTGGCAAGTTAGTCAGCCTTGCTGCCTCCGTTTTGCCATCTGTAAAATTGGCTAATATTATTTCCTTTATGCTATAAAGTCAGAGCTGTATTGACATATTATTCTTATTTATATTACAAGTTTATAAAAGCCCCAGTTAGTTTTGGGTCCCCTTTATGTGCCAGACAGAGGGAAGCATAGGAAGACATGTTCCTTGCCCCAACAGCCAGATCATCAAAAATGCTAATCTTTTTTTGACTATGGTGCATTCTGAGGGTACGTCTAGACTACACGCTTCTTTTGAAAGAAGCTTTTGCAAAATAATCTTTCAAAAAAGCTTCTTTTGAAAGAGATCATCTAGACAGCCACCACTTTTTTTGAAAAAGCGATCCCATTTTTTGAAAGAGAGCACCGTTGCAATCTGGATGCTCTCTTTCGAAAAAGCACTGTTTTCATTCAAGAATGCCTTTTTTCAAAAGAACTGCGTTCTTTTGATATCATTTTGAAAGAACGCAGCAGCAGTCTAGATGCAAGTGAAGTTTTTTCAAAAAAACCCTGTAGTCTAGACATAGCCTGAGAAGTCTTTGCACAACTTACACTCTGCCAGAGCAAATTAAAAGTATCCTTGGGTAGTTTCTTCATGCCTCATGTAGACTCCTCTAGCTGCCCTAAGTCATCTTATTGCAGACACATACTCAGCCCTCAGGCTAGATAGAGGCTTCCTTTGGAAGCATAGTTGCACAGTTGGAGAGGGAACTTGTGTGACTCCCTTCTGCCATAGTCCCTGGGAGGGGTTTGGATCTGGGCCCAGCAATAGGGTTGCCAGATGGTTTCAACAAAAATACTGGACACACTTGACATTACATCACAATCTACATTATGTCTTATTTAGAAAATACTGGACATTTATATTTTCTCATTTATATTTTCTCAATTTGTTTCCCAATAGGGTTGCCAGATGGTTTAACCAAAAATACCGAACACCTCCCTCCCCCAAAAAAAGATACCGGGGAAAAAATTTTGTTGAGGAAAAAAAAAGGGGGAGACCAAAGTTGTTGAGCAAAAAAACAAACAAACAAAAAGGACCCCAGGAGTTATTAAGCAAAAACTAAACAAAAAAAACAAAAAAAAACCAACAGCATTAAAACAGCATGGCCCCTTTAAGTGCTTGCAGAGTCAGAATAGGGATAGGAAGAGGGAAGAGGTTGAGCACTAAGACCCAGGAAAGGCATTGCTTCCCCTTGCTTCAGGTGGTTAGGCTTTTTGCTGGCAGCCATCTCGTTTTCTTGGTCTAGCCAGAAGGTAGCTTCCCTTTGGAACCAGGTAAGCAGGAGGTCCGGGGGCCGGACGCCTGGGGGGGGTGTTGGAGACTGGGCCCAGTTGCTGAGTGTGTCGTAGATTTTCCAGGTGTCCGGTATTTTCGCCTCCTGGCAAGGGAAAAAAAACCCAGAAAATACCGGACATTTTAGGTGTCCAGTATTTTCTGAAATTTTTTTACCGGACAGGAGGCGAAAATACCGGACTGTCTGGGTCAATACTGGACACCTGGCAACCCTATTTCCCAAACAGAAAGCTCAAATACTGGACTGTCCAGTTCAAAACCGGACACCTGGCAACCCTACCCAGCAATCAGAAACAGCTTTGGCTCATAGTAGCAGAGAGCGCTGGGTCCTATATCAGATGAGCCTGCTCTTTGGCTATGTCTGTTGTCATAGCTGTATTGGCTGTGCACTTTTACTGGCATAGCTTGTTTTGCTCATGGAGGGGTGGTTTTACTCAGAGACTATAAGGCCAGAAAGAATCATCATGTCTGACCTCCTGAATATTGCAAGACACAGACCCATACCCACTCACTCCTGTGATAGACACCTAACTTCTGGCTGAGTCACTGAAGTCCTCAAATCACGATTTAAATACTTTAGATTACAGAGAATCCACCATTTGCTCTTGTTTAAACCTGCAAGTGACTTGTGATCCACACAGCACCAGGGCAATTTAGTCATTGCAACTGTGTCCTCACTCAGAGGACTTTGCTGATGATGCCTATAGTGATACTGCGTAACCTTGGGTGGGCTAGACCAGTGTTTCTCAACCAGTGGTATGAGTACTCTTATGGGTACTTGAGAGAAGTCTGGGGGGGTATGTCAGCACAACTGAAATTTGGAGAAAACTGAATTTTTGTTTTAAGTTTTACAGTGCTTTATTATTTTTGTGCTTTTTACACCCAAAAATTTCATCACCCACCCGGCTACGATTAAATTGTTTAAACAAATGTGTTGCAATGGTAGAAAAAAAATTGTGTGTCTGAAAACCGTAGGAACTGAGGGTACTTATAATTTTGTAAAGGTACTTTAAAAAAGTACTTTAAAGGTACTTTATAAAAAAAAGGTTGAGAAACACTGGGCTGGACTTCACTGCCCTTCTCCAGTGTCTAACTCCCCTGGAGTTCAGTCTGTAAGGAATTTCAGCAAGGTTTGCCTAGTGTCAGCCTCCCTACATTCAAGTTCCTAAAGAAATGAATTTCATTTAATAACTATATAAAATCTTATGAAGAAAACAATCTAATTCTTACAACAGAACACAGCTATTTTATAACCCACAGATAATGTCCACAATTACAGTAGACATAAGTAAAGAGAAAACTAAAAGTAAAATTTGAACAGTTCAGTCCACCAAACACAATTAGAAGAGACTGAGAGATCCCAAAGGCTTAGATTTATTTCACCAAAGTCTCAGTTTGTGCCTCTGATCATCAAATCTGCATCATATGCTGTCTCGGAATCATCTCTCCACTTGTTTGTAGGAAATCCTCAGTTGGAGTCCAGGAAGACTCTTTGGGTATGTCTACACTTGCAGCCTATTTCGGAATAGGGCTGCAAATGTAAAGCATTTGGAATTGTACAAATCAAGCCCAGGATTTAAATATCCAGCAGTTTACATCTTGGCCGGGCGCCATTTTTGAAATTTACAAGCCGAATAACTGCCGCATCTACGCGGCAGTGAAACAGGCGTTGAAATAAAGCCCTATTTCGAACTACCTGTTAAACCTCATTGCAGGAGGAATAACAGGTATTTTGAAATAGGGCTTTATTTCAACGCCATTCACTGCGGCGTGTAGACGCGTTATTCCGCAGTTATTCCGGGCTTGTAAATTTCAAAAAACGCCGCCAGGAAGATGCAAATCAGCGAGGATATTTACATCCCGGGCTTGATTTGCAATTCCAAATGCCTACATTTGCAGCCCTATTCCGAAATAGGATGCAAGTGTAGACATACCCATACTCTGCTGTGGATCACTGCTAGGCAGCCAGCTCACCGATTAACCGCTCAGTTAACTCACAAGTGAACAGACTGAAAGAAACCCTGTTACAAGAAAATACAAAAACTGAGGATAACAAAATAGAAATGACTCGTTCCCCATTGCTACATTTAAAGAGAAGCTAAAGAATTACACTGACTGAGAAAGTGAATGAAAACAGTTTGGCTGAAATCAAAACAGCGTTTAAAACATACAGTAACACAGAAGAAGGTATTTTCCCTCCAAGGTTCTCCTTGCTCTCATGACTCTGAGGTGATCAGAAAGAAGGTTGCAGCCATGCTTCAGGGCTGGGGTAATGTAGTTTTTACATGCCAGCTTCTAGGTCCCTCCTATATACTAGATAACTGTATAAATGCACCCAGATTCTAAGGAGGGTACTGTCCCCAGGCTGCTTTAATTACTGCCTCCTATGTGCTCCTGTTTAACTAGTATCTATTCCACGTTCCTTGTCTGCATGCCCAACACAAAGATGGCCACCTCAGATTCTCAACCATTCTGTCCTTCATTGCAGCAGTAGAAAATGCTCTGCATAGCGCCTCTTTCCACTACCTCTTTGCTTCTTGAGAAGTGTGGTCTGGTGAATAGGTGATGAGAGACCTGCCATCTATTCCTGGCTCTGCTGTGAGACCTTACGCTAGATCGTAGTTCCTCCATTTCAGAGTTGGCTATGAACATGTTTCTTTCCCAACGTGTTTCATTTCCCTTGGGCCTTCTTCCATCCCTGGCTTCTCTTTCTCCTGTCTCCCAAGGAGCCCATGTTTGGTGCAGGGTTTGGAAGCTGTGCAGGAAAATGGGCATTTTGTAGTGTCTGATAAGACCTATATTTATCAGCCTACGATATACTTTATTTCCTTAGATAAGGCTCCCCATCTTGTTATGGCAGTATCTAAAACAGTGGTGCCCCTGATTCTTGCGATCCAGATGATCAATAGCAGCAACTGGTGCCAAAGCTTTGAATGCCTTCATTTTCATGCATGTAAATTCTTCGCCTAAACAGGCTGTTTGTATTTCCTCATATAAAAGGTTGGTAATGCACATACAGCATGCACCACTGTACCAATTAAATGTATCCTCTGTTTCCTGCTATGAATGGAACAAAGCAGACGTAAGTGATAAGACAATGTTTCCAGGTCTCTGCAAGTGCATTGTTTTTAACATACCAAAATAGCTACGTTGGAAGAATCAAAGGCACAAGAAGAAGAGCTGTTCGGTGAAGGGCTGGGGAGTGCATGGAACATTCAACCTTCATTAAGACACTTATATTGTGTCTGTTATACAGAATAACTTAAAAATATCCCTTCCCCACTGTACCATCGGTCCTTTGCATTGTGTGGTCTGCTGTAGAGTATCGGAGGAGAGGGAAGTCCCCAGCAGCTAACTCCCCATTTATTATGCTGTGGTATCACTGCTTTTCCTTGTATTTTGACCAAAGAGCTTGTTACACATCTTGACTTTCATATCAGAGAGATGCAGGGAAATTGCTGTATGTTCATCATAATAATGACCTTTTTTGTGTAGCAACTATTGTCCCAAAAGAGCTCAGTGCAATTTTCAAGCATGAAGGCACCATTTTCAACCACCACTGAAATGCAACTCCCTCCAGCATGGAGTTTGGCAGCTGTTCCACACTATGCAGTAGGACCTTCAGTCAGGGAGTAGAAAAAATACTGGAGGAGTTTAAGGTGGACAGGTTCAATGCAATAGGCAAAGAACTATGATTTGATTGGAATAATGGAGACTTGTTGGGATAACTCACATGACTGGAGCGCTGTCATGGAAAGGTATAAACTGTTCAGGAAGAACAGGCAGGGGAGAAAAGGAGGAGGGGTTCCACTCTATGTAAGACAGCAGTATGATTGCTCAGAGCTCCAGTATATAGAGCATTGTTTCCCAAATGGTGTTCCGTGGACCTCCAGGGTTCCGTGAACTGAAAATAAGGTTCCGTGAGAAAATTCCATTACAATAACATTTTATGATTAAAAAAATTAATATGTAAGCATTTATGTATTTTATTGAAAACAATTTATATTTGTGTTTGCCATGATAAATATCCCTGTGTAATGCCAGCTTAGCCAGAGAGTGGGGACGATGAAGTCACTGCTCAGCGCTGCGCGTGCAGTCAGTCAGTGGTGCAATCACCTGTTATATAAAACCGTAAATCCCCGTACTCACTCTCAGGGAGCGTGGATCACATGGGTGACTGAATACGAATATACCAGCACCGTATCAGTATTTATTATTATCCTTATTTATCTGTGGTATACTTTTTCAGCTCCATATATAAGATTGTTATTAGGGGTTCTGCAAAATTCTTTTGTGTTTAAAAGGTTTCTGTGGCCAAATAAAATTGGGATACACTGATATAGAGGGAGAAAAGCCTGTTGAGAGACTTTAGGTTAAGTTTAGAGGCAGGAGCAACACAGGTGATGTTGTGGTTGGTGTCTGCTATAGACGACCAGATCAGGTGGATAAGGCAGACGAGGCTTTCTTCAGATAACTACGAGAAGGTTCCAGATCACATGCCCTGCTTCTCCTGGGGGACTTTAACCAAACTGGCATCTGTTGAGAGACCAATACAGCAGTACACAGACAGTCCAGGAAGTGTTTGGAGAATGCTGAGGATAACTTCCTGGTACAAATGCTGAAGGAAGCAATCATGGGCCACACACAGCTTGACTTGCTGTTCATGAGATGGTAGATTTCAGGATCTTGACAAAAGGAAGAAAGGAGAGCAGCAAAATACACACCCTGGACTTCAGAAAAGCAGACTTTGACTTCCTCAGAGAACTGATGGGCAGATTTCCCTGGGATGCTAACATTAAGGGGAAAGGAGTCCAGGAGAAGTGGCACTATTTAAAAAAAGCCTTATTGAAGGCACAGGAACAAACCATCCTGATGTGCATTAGGAAAACCAAGTATGGTAGGCGACCAGCTTGACTTAGCAGTGAAATCCGTGGTGAACTTAAACGCAAAAAGAAGGCTTATAAGAAGTAGAAACTTGGACAGATGACTAGGGAGGAGTATAAATATATTGCTCGAAAATGCAGGGAAGTAATCAGGAAGCTGAAAGCACAATTGGAATTGCAACTAGCAAGGGATTTGAAGGGTAACAAGAAAGGTTTCTACAGGCATGTTAGCAATAAGAGCTTGATCAGAGAAGGTGGGGGGGCCTTACTGGAAGAGGGAGGTAACCTAGTGACAGATGATGTGGGAAAAGCTGAAGTACTCAATGCTTTTTTGCCTCTGTCTTCAGACATAAGCTCAGCTCTCAGACCTGAGAGCTGACCTTGCCTGGTCAGCTCCAGGCAACGCAGTATGGGAAGGAGGTAGGCAGCCCTCAGTGGGTAAGAACTATTTAGAGAATCTAGACATACACAAATCAATGGGTCTAGATTTAATGCATCTGAGGCTACTGAGGGAGTTGGCAAATGTCATTACAGAGTCTTTGGCCACTATCTTTGAAAACTCGTGGAAATCAGGAGAGGTGCTGGATGATTGGAAAAAGGCGAATATAGTGCCTTTAAAAAAGGGAAGAAGGATAATCTAGGGAGCTACAGACCAGTCAGCCTTACTTCAGTTTCCGGAAAAATCATGGAGGGGATCCTCAAGGATCCATTTTGAAGTACTTGGAAGAGAGGAAAGTGACCAGGAATAGTCAACATGGATTCACCAAGGGCAAGTCATGCCTGACCAAGCTCATTAGCTTCTATGATGAGGTAATTGGCTCTGTGGACATGGGGAAGTCAGTGGATGTGATATACCTTGACTTTAGCAAAGCTTTTGATACCGTCTCCCACAATATTCTTGCCAGCAAGTTAAGGAAGTATGGATTGGATAAATGGACGGTAAGGAAGATAGAAAGCTGGCTAGATGGTCAGGTGCAACTGGTAGTGATCGATGGCTCTATGTCTGGTTGGCAGTCGGTTTCAAGTGGAGTTCCCCAAACATTGGTTCTAGGGCCAGTTTTGTTCTACATCTTTATTAATGATCTGGAGGAGGGACGGATTGCCTCTTCAGCAAGTTTGCAGGTGACAGTAAGCTGGGGGAGGGGGGTAGATACATTGGAGGGCTGGGATGGGGTCCAGAGTGACCTAGACAAATTAAAGGATTGGGCCAAAAGAAATCTGATGAGGTTCAACAAGGACAAGTGCAGAGTCCCTGCACTTGGAACAGAAGAATCCCAAGTATTGTTACAGGCTGGGGACTAACTGGCTAAGTAACAGTTCAGCAGAGATGGACCTGGGGATTACAGTGGATGAGAAGCTGGATATGAGTCAACAGTGTGCTCTTGTAGCCAAGAAGGCTTATGGCATAGTAGGGTGCATTAGGAGGAGCATTTTCAGCAGATCTAGAGAAGAGATTATTCCACTTTAGTCGGCACTGATGAGCCTCATCTGGAGTATTGTGTCCAGTTCTAGGCCCCCCTTTACAGAAGGGATGTGGATGCATTGGAGAGGGCCCAGCAGAGGGCAACCAAAATGATTAGGGGGCTGGAGCACATGCCCTCTGAGGAGAGGCTGAGGGATTTGGGCTTATTTAGTCTGCAGAAGAAAAGAGTGAGGGGGATTTGATAGCAGCCTTCAACTTCCTGAAGGGAGGTTCCAAAGAGAATGGAGAAAGGCTGTTCTCAGTAGTGACAGAACAAGGAGCAATGGTCTCAAGTTACAGTGTGGGAGGTCTAGGTTGGATATTAGGAAAAACTATTTCACTAGGAGGGTGGTGAAGCACGCGAATGGGTTACCTAGGGAGGTGGTGGAATCTCCATCCCTAGAGGTCTTTAAGTCCCTGCTTGACAAAGCCCTGGATGGGATGATTTTGTTGGGATTGGTCCTGCTTTGGACAGGGGGCTGGACTTGACCTCCAGAGGTCTCTTCCAATTCTATGATTTTATGATTTCCCACACTGGAATCTGGCCAGGAAAGCAGGGCTGATACCCACCCTCTAGCCAGCTGTGTCAGAGGACCTTTCTGTGCAGAGAATTAAGGATTCACATCTAGGGTTGGCCTGACAAACATGCCCACCAATAGTGCAGTGACCCTGGCACCTTGATTGAACACAGCCTAAGAAGCAAGAGTGTCACTTCTGAATTGCTGACCCCACTCCTAGAAATAGTCCCATGATCAATCAAACTCTTATCTGTTTTTAAATAGCGACTTTTAACTTTCAGCTCCATTTGATAGAGAAAATGGCTTTGCTCTTTGGAAGAGGAGCATTCCATTAACTCAACACTCAATCAAGCTAGATGACAGCAGCTCACTGTTTCAAGATTTGCAGTAGTTTTTGCTCCGCTGTTCATCCCATGGCTCTTTTCTTCTCAGAATAGACAAAAAGAAACTCCATGTTAATGCAGCCCCACTCTTACTGCTGGTTTGGGTGACCTTTCATCCCTTTTTAACGGGACAGTCCCTTATGTAAGCCCTCTTACAGGTGTTCCACCTTTTTGTAAAAAACTGGTAACTTACCCTGTATTTTCTGCTCTGACATCCCGCCTGCTGGTCTGTTCAGCTGCAGCAGCTTCCTGTTTGTGGCTGGCTGATCAATATGGGCAGACAGTGGCCAGCAGGTGGTGTTTTCAGGCAGGGCATAGAGCCATTGCCACCAACCAATCAATCATGAAGTATTCCCAGTCTCTCCTTGCTCCCACCACCTCTAGTGAGGAGACCACACTGGCGCTACAACCTCCTGCGAAAATGGAGCTAGCCCCAGCTTCCAGCTGTGTAGGAGGAGGAATTCCCGCAGCTGCATAGCAGATCCAGTTTCTCAGGAAGCACACACACTTCTCCTCTCCTCCCCACCACAGTGGGCGTGCTTTGTGAGAAGCCAAATCTGGTGTGTAGCCGCGGGACTTCCTTCCTTCCTGCGGAATGGAGGGGAATGCAGAACAGCAAAGGAACAGAAAGTACACGCTCATTCACTGCCCACAACAGAGTGTATGCTTTCTTGTCTTCCCTTTCTTTCCTGTGCTCCAGGGAGGGAAGGAGCCATTTAAGATGGTGGTACAGGATCCAGAGTGACTGGATTTTTTTAAAGGAGCCATACATGCACTTCATCCACTTCTACCCACAGATCCTGTCTCAGAGAGCCTCGTCCCTGGAGACCCCCAGGTACTGTCCGAGCTGTCCTTGCCCCCTCTCTCCTGGCCAGACTCCCACCAACAAGCATCCTGTCCCTTGCCCAGACCTCTACCAACACCCTGCTCCTGCCTCCTGGCCAGACTCCCACCAGCATCCTAACCCTGTCCCCTGGCCAGACCCCCACCAGAATCCTGCTCCTGTCCCCTCCCTCCTGGTCAGACACCTACCTCCAGCTTGCTCCTGTACCCTATTTTCTACCCAGATTCTGCACCACTATTCCACTCCCTGGCAGCCCTGTCCCACACACTGGATCCCTCATTTTTGGCCCCGCCTCAGAGTGTAGAGGGGCACACAAAATCCACTAACTCTGGAACCCCAGAACAGTTAATTTGGCCTGAGGCCTTGATCCTCCCTCCCTCCTTTCCCTTCCTCCCCACGATGTGGCTAGAGTGCCAAGGGAGGGAGGTGTCTCAGTTGGGGCCACATCAGTGAGGCTTGGGGGTTTTTGGAGGGGCTGTTTTTGTGCATCTCACTTATTTGGTCCCCGACTGGTTTTTCTGTGGGTCAGTGGCACCCTGACACAGAACAGGTTCCCCAGCCATCCCATAAATAAAGACAATGCTGAAACATTTTGTGTTTGACATACTTTATTTAAAAATGAAGCCTGGCCAACAAGCCCCAAATTGGGGCCAAGCCCCCATCTGGCCACAGCATCATAACACTCCTGCACCCCCCAGAAACCCCAACTCTGAGCCTATCATACACCTGAACCCCCTGCCCTGAGCTCCTCACTTACCCAAACTCCTGCACCCCCACATCTCCAGTCTTCTGCCACAACACTCCTGCACCATCCACACACTGCAGATCTGTGTCCTGAGCCCATGCTCCCAGCCTCCCTGCCCCTCACCCCTCACACACTGAACCCAAACTCCTGCACCCTCACATCCACAATCCTGCAGCTTGCTCAGCACCCCAATCCTCCACCGGACCCAACACTCTCCAGCCTGGAGCCCCCTCCCTGAGCCAGGATCCCCTTCTCTACCTCCTCCTGCACCTAAATTCCCTCCCAGAGCTTGCACCTCTTACCCTTCCCACACCCAAATCCCTCATTCCCACCCCAGAGCGTGCACCTTCTGTCTGAACCCAGTAAAAGTGAGTAAGGACTGTGGACAGCAAATGATGGAGATGAGGGGAATGGAGAGGGTGGGGCCTCAAGGAAGGGGTGGGGTCTTGGAGAAGGGATGGGGAAGATCTTGGCTTGCCCTGACATTTAAAAAGTGATCTTGGGTGTAAAAAGGTTGGAGACCACTGGCACAAAGGCAGAAAGATAGGAAGCCAGTAGGAAAAGAGGCAGCCTGTGTGTGATAGAGGAGTAAGAGTGTGTTGGGGAGAGTGAGGAGGTGTGTGTCACTCCTCCCTGTGTGTACCCTAAAGCATGGTTTCCTCAAGGGGGGAAGGCATTTGCCTACCCTTTCAGGCTGCAGGCTGAAATCTCCCAAAGTGGTCCCTCCTGCACTGTACTCTCAGCCTGCGGGGTGCTGAACACCCAAGACCTGAGAACCCTTTTGGGGCTGAAGCCCCAATTCCAGTGCCTCCCCTCCACACTGAATTCACAGTGCTCCCAGGCTGAAGCTCTGATCCATGGTGCCCCTCCCAGATTGCCAGTATCCCTCAGGCTGAAGCCCTGATTCACTGTGCCACCTAATTCCCAGCATCCCCCATGCTGAAGTCCTGTTACACAGTGCCCCCCAAATTTCCAGCATGTACACACCCAGATTCCTGCACCTTCCTACACAACAAGCCATGAGTGGTGTGGCTCAAGCTGGGAGGGGCAGGTCTGAGTCCTGTGCTCCCCATGTGGGAGAAGCCTCCAGAGCCTGAGGACAGAGGCTCTCTAGCTAGTGCAGTGCAAAGCAGTACCAGGACAGCTACACGGCTCTTTCCCTCCCTACCAGGTTAGAGGCTGGAGCCTGAGTCACGGGGCAGTTGCTTCCTGGCTGGTGCCATGGCACAAGCAGCAGTGATGCTCCTTTCTCTGCTGCTGGTGCAGGCTGTTATAGCTACCCCTCACCTCCCAGCCTCCTTTGCTTACACAGACAGTAAGGCTATGTCTACACTCGCGGCTTCTTGTGCAAGTAATATGCAAATGAGGCTAAGCGTGGAATATCGCCGAGCCTCATTTGCATACCTAATGAGTCACCATTTTTCAGAAGAGGCTCTTGCGCAAGAAGGAGGTCTACACTGCCCTTCTTGTGCAAGAAAACCCTCTTGTGCAATGCCGTTACACCTATTACTTGAAAGGAAGAACAGCAATGCGCAAGAGGGTTTTTCTTGCGCAAGAAGGGGCAGTGTAGAGCCTCTTCTGAAAAAAATGGTGGCTCATTAGGTATGCAAATAAGGCTCGACGATATTCCACGCTTAGCCTCATTTGCATATTACTTGCGCAAGAAGCCACGAGTGTAGACATAGCCTAAGAGTTGCAGGGGTAGGGGAACCAACTCCATGCCTGGCAGAGCCTTCAGGGACCAGGGAGACCACAAAGCCCACCTGGCACACAGAGTCTAGATATCCCTTCTCTGCACCCTAAGAGTACATCTACACGGCAGACTTATTTTGAAATAAGCTATTCCCCCCGACCTCCTCCCGACCAGCCCTGCTCCCCGCCAGCCAGTTCCCTCCGATCTCCCCGGCCAGCCCTGCTCCCCGGACCCCTCCAGACCAGCCCCGCTGCCCCGACCTCCTCCCGGCCAGCCCTACTCCCGTCGGCCGATTCCCCAATCTCCCCGCCAGCCCTGCTCCCGACCTCCTGGCCAGCCCTGCTCCCCATTGGCTGCTTCCCAATCTCCTCAGCCAAACCTGCTCCCCCCGGCCCCTTCCCGGCCAGCCCTGCTCCCCACCAGCTGGTTCCCGCCGATCTCCCCCGCCAGCCCTGCTCCCCCCGACACCTTCCCAACCAGCCCCGCTCCCCCTGCAGCCAATTCCCCCTCTCCCACGCCGTCTGAGAACAAGTGTATCCGAGATCTTTGTGAAAAACATCTGGCAACCCTATTTGGTCGCCAAAAAATCATCTCAGTGTTTCTACCATGAAGGCTATTTTGTTTGTGCGAGTGAATCTTGACCTAGATTATGCTGCATTTTATGACAAGTTGCTGAAAAACAGGTATATCCTTTGAAAAATTGCTTCATATGACAAACACAGTCCACAAGAAGCATCACACTAGGGAGGACAGCAAGAAGAGGACAATCAGCCACTTCTAAAGAACAGTAATCATTTAATTGTCAGAATATATTTTAATGTTTTACCTATTTTTAATTATAATAATGCAGTATATCTTTTTAATGGGTGCTCAGTTTGCTTAGTGTTACTTTGAATGTTTGTTCTACATAGTTCTGATTGCTGTTGAACTTGCTTAAATCCAAGCAGTTTTATTAGGTGTCTGGTATCTGGCATAAGGAAATATGCTCACTCTACTGCATTATGAAAGGAGAAGAGGCCTCTTTCATGAGAAGGCAGGAGTGTATCAGTTGCATCAAAACCAAAGAGGAGTCCTGTGGCACCTTAAACACTAACAGATTTATATGGGCATTAGCGTTTGTGGGTAAAAACTACTTTGTCAGATGCATTGTCTCTCCTTACGGCTCTTGGCCACAGTGCAGCTTAGCTTCTGGCATGCAGTTATACTGATCTCCATCAGCTGCATCTCCTCTACAGGAAGTGGTTTTTACCCATGAAAATTTATGCTAAAATAAAACTGTTAGGATGTGTCTACACAGCAGGTCTAAAGTCGAAATAAGCCAGCATAAACCCACCCCTCCTGGGCTGCAGGGTCTTGCTCCCACCAGCCGCATCTCTGCTGTCTCCCCTTTTCTTACAGGTGCACTCACTTTCCCCAGTGCCTCTTAGTGATGTGAAGGCACATGTGGTGGCAGCAGCTCCCTGCACACTGCTTAAAAAGAAGAAAAGGGGGAGCAAAACATGAGAGCCATAGTGAGCTGCAGCCACTGCCGGCTGTGGAAGAGGAATCACCCCACCCAGGTGGCTGCTACTGTCCTTTTGGACTCTCTCCCATGTTCCAGCTGCTAGGGGAAGGCTGGGGCTGATTTATCCCTCCCTTCCCTAGGAGCAAGGCTCCTGGGTGGGAGCGAATCAGCCCCATCCTTCCCCTAGCCAGCTAGAGCATGTGGGAGGGAGGATTAGGCAGTGCATCACTCTTGCCTTCCCCCAGCAGCTGGAGCATGGGGGAAGGAGGCTGGGGCAATGCACTGCCCCAGCCTTCCCCAGCCCAGACAGAATTGGGACCAGGGGGGTAGGGGTGCGCTCGCACCCTTTGAACCCCCCCCTGCATACAAGCCTGTTACAGATACAGACTAACACGGCTATTCCTGAGACTTGTAGTGTCACAGGTCCGCTCCTTATTCCTTATTGAGGGAAAGCAGCGCATTGACAGGGTAGGGACTATATGAGGTTGTCACCCCATTCTTTGTGCTGTGGACCATGATTTTGAGCAGGGAAATGCTCTTTGTTTCTAAGAGGTTTTTTCCTGACTCAGGAGCCAGGCATCCATGAGCCTTGCGTCACTTGGATCCCTCCTAAGGGTGGACGGTCAGTTGCAGGGTGGGGAGATGGTGCCTGGAATGGGTGAAGAATTCATGAGACCACATATCCCTCTGCAGCTCCATGCACCTTTCTCCTCAGGGCAGCATTCAGTCCCACTGAGCAGCCCCGGGAGTTCCAAGGAAGAGTATCTGAGTGGGAGGCACTATCGTGATAGGGAGCCATTTAGGACTTTGGATCTAGGACCAGAACAGTGTCTGGCTCAAGTCCATCTCTAGAAGGGGATGGCTCTGCAATGGATTCATTTCAGTTTGAAGTGCAGAATAAAATCTTCCTCCTCCCATTGGAGAGTCTGGTTCTCGGAGCTGCTGCCTTTCCCTTCCACAATGCTCAGGGGCCTCTCACATTTTACTGCTGGATTAAGTGTGCACTTAATTTTAATTCCTTGCCTTTGCTGTTCTGAGCCTGCTGAAGGGCAAAGGTCTCTCATTATGGCTCTTGGCCACAGTGCAGCTTAGACTCTGGCCTGCAGTTGTACTGCTCTCCCTGCAGATCAGACTGCTTTTTCAGGAACCTGCCAGAGCTCTGGGACTACCATCCCCATGGCAGTTCTCAAAAATAATTGCCAGGCTTTTTACTGCTGACCTCCTAATGATCTGTCCCTGCTAATGCAAGCATATTCAGCCAGTGCTCTGTAATGTGCACTTGCTGCCAGTGGCCATAGGGGGCTATTAGGTATTGTTTTTGAGCTATAAACTCCTAAATGGCCATGACTTATCTACTGGAGAGACCAGCACTCTCCCTAGGCCATTCAACAGCAGCTGGAATCAGCATAGGTATTTGAGCCAAAATCCCAATGGTAAAAAAGCAGGGCCTTTGCTAGAAGGGGTTTGGAATTCATTCTTTATCTGGGTCCAAAGCAGCCTGGATCTGACATCCCCCAGGACATGCTGCAAAGCTAATTTGAAAATAGTGGGAGAGTGGGGAACTGATATACATGGGGAATTGCTTCGGGTTTTTAAGTTTCCTGGCTCACTGCTAGTGGGCTATACAGTATTGCATTGTCCGGCTGTCTTGGAGTGGTACCGTGTATATGATGTATTCTTCAATCATGTTGAGAGCACCTAGAGTACATGGAGGGATGCCCTTTTGGAAACATTTGTATGTATCTCTAGTAGCACCTGAGCTGTGCTTCAAGATGTCTTCTTCTGCCAACTGCTCTATTCCCACAAGCACATGTGTAATTGGGATACTTTGTCTTTTAAGCATAACTTCTGGTTTGGTGCCAAAAGCAACTCATAAATCAAATCAACACCGGGATAAACTTGCCTGTACGTGTCTGAGATGCAAGGCCTCGAGGTCTGGTTTCCAAAGCATGAGCCTGGAAGCAAGAGAATTTTTCTCCTGTGACAAAATTAATGACAATTTACCAGCCCCCTAATCATTTTGGTTACCCACTGCTGGGCCCTCTCCAGTGCATCCACATCCCTTCTGTAGAGGGGGGCCCAGAACTGGACACAATACTCCAGATGAGGCTCATCAGTGCCGACTAAAGAGGAATAATCTTTTCTCTAGATCTGCTGAAAATGCTCCTCCTAATGCACCTTACTATGCCGTAAGCCTTCTTGGCTACAAGGGCACACTGTTGACTCATATCCAGCTTCTCATCCACTGTAATCCCCAGGTCCATCTCTGCTGAACTGTTACTTAGACAGTTGGTCCCCAGCCTGTAACAGTACTTGGGATTCTTCTGTTCCAAGTTCAGGGACTCTGCACTTGTCCTTGTTGAACCTCATCAGATTTCTTTTGGCCCAATTCTTTAATTTGTCTAGGACACTCTGGACCCCATCCCAGCCCTCCAATGTATCTACCCCTGCCCCCCCTCCCCCCCCCCGCTTACTGTCACCTACAAACTTGCTGAGGAGGCAGTCCATCCCTCCTCCAGATCATTAATAAAGATGTAAAACAAAACCAGCCCTAGAACTGATGCTTGGGGAACTCCACTTAAAACTGACTGCGAACCAGACATTGAGCCATTGACCACTACCAGTTGCACCTGACCATCTAGCCAGCTTTCTATCCTCCTTACAGTCCATTTATCCAATCCATATTTCCTTAACTTGCTGGCAAGAATATTGTGGGAGACCGTATCAAAAGCTTTGCTAAAGTCAAGTTATATCACATCCACTGACTTCCCCATGTCCACAGAGCCAATTACCTCATCATAGAAGCTAATGAGCTTGGTCAGGCATGACTTGCCCTTGGTGAATCCATGTTGACTATTCCTGGTCACTTTCCTCTCTTCCAAGTGCTTCAAAATGGATCCTTGAGGATCCCCTCCATGATTTTTCCGGGAACTGAAGTAAGGCTGACTGGTCTGTAGCTCCCTAGATTGTCCTTCTTCCCTTTTTTAAAGGCACTATATTCGCCTTTTTCCAATCATCCAGCACCTCTTCCGATTTCCACGAGTTTTCAAAGATAGTGGCCAAAGACTCTGTAATGACATTTGCCAACTCCCTCAGTAGCCTCAGATGCATTAAATCTAGACCCATTGATTTGTGTATGCCTAGTTTTTCTAAATAGTTCTTAACCACTGAGGGTTGCCCACCTCCTTCCCATACTGCGTTGCCTGGTGCAGTAGTCTGAGAGCTGACCTTATCTGTGAAGACAGAGGCAAAAAAGCATTGAGTACCAGCCCACATACAAAATCTGTTAGTCATCCCTTCATCATAATTGGTAATTAAGATTTACTCACCCAACAAAAAATATTACTCATTGTGGGTGGGCAATGAAGAGAATTTTCGCAAGACTGTTTGAATGCTTTTCCTGAATCATGGGAAGCTGGATGCAATGCTCATTGAAATCTCTTAGAGTAGGTCTTTGTGCGACCATCAGGAAAGTCTCCCAACTGTTCAGCTTTGGTTTCTCCACCATTATGGTGGGCATGAGATGCTCTCAGAGGTGTGATAAAGCACTCCCAGCTCCTGAGATAAAAGAGTCCATGTCAGAATGAAGTATTGACAGTGTTTCCAGTGGCTTCTACTGGAAACAGGGTCTGTCAGCATGTAATGATCTAGCACTTGAGTGATTATGGGAGCAAACAAGATAGAAGAGCCGATAACTCTGTATTATACCTAACAGAGCATCCTCCTTTGGCTGAACTAGTAGCAGTCTGTGTGTTTGGAGCAGAAATCTGTGATTTCTCCTCCACGTGTAGTTAGCCAGTGGCAGTGGTGCCCGATTTAAAGTTGGTTTGCAATGCACGAGAGCTTCCCCAAGGAAAAGTTTTTTCTTCTTTGTGAACACATAACCTTGGCACTGAAATACTATGGAGATGGGCATCCTGGACATATTTATGGTAGGGTCAGATGAGCAGTTGATATAAATGGGTGACACTCCATTAAATTGCACCAATTTCCTCCAGCAAAGACCGTGGCTGTTAATTTTAGTAAGTTGTGCTTTCTCTGAGTCTCCAGTGCTTCGCAGTGGCATTTCATTTTTCAGGCATACAGTGATATGTTGTCAGGCTGCATGAGCTGAGACTGCAAACAGTGATGTCTTCCAGGGGTTTGATGTGGCAATTGGAGAGCAGTCAAAATAGTGTAGGGAACGAATCACGAGATGGTAGGAGAGTTGGAAAGGGGGAGCCAGAGCGTTTCCTAGGTGTTATCTTTTTTGTTTGGTTAGGATACTTCCATAAATTGTACTGGGGATAAAGCAGCAGCCACTGATGCTATGTCTACGCTATGAGCCTCTTCCACAAGAAGAAATGGAATGGAGTGCTCATTTGCATATGTCACGCACTCATTTGCATTTCTTCCTCGGATCCCTTTTGCGCAAGAGGTTTTTGCACAAAAAAGCGCTGTGTAGATGGCTCCTTTTTGCGCAAAAACCCCCTTTTGCGCAAGAGCAGTTCTTCCTCATTTTTGGAAGAAGAATGGCTCTTGTGCAAAAGGGGTTTTTTGCACAAAAAGGAGCTGTCTACACAGCGCTTTTTTGTGCAAAAACCTCTTGCGCAAAAGGGATCCGAGGAGGAAATGCAAATGAGAGCATGACATATGCAAATGAGCGCTCTATTTGCATTTCCTCTTGTAGAAGAGGCTCGTAATGTAGACATAGCCTGAGAGTCCTCTTAGCTCCTTAGTGCTGACAGAAATGGCACTTCCCTGGACTGTTTATGTGGCCTGTGTGTAGAAAAATCTGACTGCTGCTGTCAAGAGCTGAGGGAGTGCAGCTATGAATAAGTATTTTCAAGGCTCTGTCACTTACCTGCAGTGCCTTCTAGTCAGACAATAGATTATTCTTTTTGAGCTGTGGATTCCTAGAGGGGAACCTAGACAGAGAAGAAAGCTAATTGATATGAATCGCGTGTCTTAGGCTACACCCTAGGAAAGCAAGCATTGTCCAAGAGATGTACAGAAGGCTTTCTCCTGCTAGCACACTATCCATTCCTCTGAAAGTACAGTCTTGTGTCCTCTTTTTCTGTCTTCTCTCATGTGCCCAGTCTGTGCCTCATACGGGGTATTCTGTACGACAACTGGGCACACTGCTCAAGCTCACATCCAAAAACAGCATAGATAGTGCTGTGTGAGCCAACTGAGTCACACCCATACTGCAAAGTCCACACTGCTATTTTTACTGCACTAGCTGAAGCAGAGCTAACATACTCCTGTCTGCCTGGGCCAGGAGGCATGCTTCCAGCTGCAGAGTAGGCAAACTCCTGGAAACTACTTGCACTGCAGGGAACTTTTTCCTGGCATTTCAAGTCCCCAGCTGAATTTCAGCTCTGTAATATGAGTCATAGCACTGACATATTGTTACTTTCAGGCTCCTAGACCTGATTTCATCTATTGTGACACCTTGTCCATGCCAGCAAAGGCAGCATCGAATAGAGGTTAAGTAGGCACCACCTAGAATGGTATATCTTTGATCAGATACTTTGCAAGACATCTTTAATTATTGCCATTTATTGCAGCTTGACACACAAAGCAGCCACAGGGTCATTTTACTGCACACACATATACGCAGCAGCACAAGTTCTTTTGTCTTGGTTTTTGTGTTTATGTTCAAAATACAATGTCTTGGGTTTTCTGGTTTTGCTGGAAGACAAGAAAGATGGCACTTTTTCCGTATTATAACTGCAAAGGGCTATTGAGTCAGACTCTTTAAAAGCTTCGACTTCTATTAGATCTTGCTGGCTTGAAGAGCCCATGAGCAAATACTTGTTCCCCATGTTGGTATTTATAAACTATAATCAAGTCACCCCTTAATCTCCTCTTTCTTAAATTAATTGCTTGATCCTGTCACTTGACAGGTAAGCTATGGGAATGATTCCACAATCCATACCTCTACAATATATGGCATGTCTACACCAGAGAAGCTGACATGGGGTAGGGGAGGGGGCAGCTCTATGCTCCCAGAAGGGGCAGAGCTTTAGATGGAAGGAGCAGGGTCAAGGGCAGCCAGCCCAGGGCTGCCTGGCGTGTGCTGTGTGGCACTCCCACCTCCTCAGGTAGCCCTAAAAGCTTCCCAGAGCATGGCATGTGGCGCTACAGCAGTGATTTAAAGGCCTCAGGGCTCTGGGTAGCAGCAGTGGCAGCCAGAGGCCCAGGCCCCTTTGAATCACTGGACCATGGGGCAACTGCCCTCTTTGCCCTCCCTCTGTCAGGAGGCCCAGTCTACAATGCCACTTTTCTGCGCTGTAACTTTCTCACTCAGGGGTGTGAAAAAACACACACCCCTTTAGTGCAGCAAGTTACAGTGTGGTAAAGCGCCTATGTAAACAGGCTCCCAGTGCTGTTAGCTACTCCCCTTGTGGAGGTGCTTTACCTAGAGCAGTGTTTCTCAACCTCTTTTTATAAGATAAAATTATAAGTACCCCCAGTACCTACAGTTTTCAGACACACAAATTTTTTTTCTACCATTGCAACACATTTGTTTAAACAACTTAATTGTAGCTGAGCTGGTGATGGAATTTTTGGGTGTAAAAAGTACAAAAATAATAAAGCGCTGTAAAATTTAAAACAAAAATTCAGTTTTCTCTATATTTCAGTTGTATCATATCCCCCAGACGTCTCTCGAGTACCCCTAAGGGTACTCGTACCACTGGTTGAGAAACACTAGCCTAGAGCACTGGGAGACCTCTCTCCTAGCACTCCTGCCATGAGCACTGTGCTTCATTAAACTTACAGGCTATAAACAGTCATAGCTGCCAGGCACAGAGGTGAGAACTGATTGTCTCCCAGGACAGTAGGAAGCAGCTGGGAGCAATGCTGTACAACCAACTGGGAAAATTACAACTCAAGTGTTAGCCTCTTTTGGGTCTTTGTCCTCCCTCCAGTCCTCAGGTGGCTCTCAAAACACAAACACAGGAGCCTGTGACTTCTGCTACCTGTAGGATATAAAAACTGGCACAGAAGGGAAAAAAAGCTTAGGGAAATATCTTTGTTGCTATAGTCATAAAGGAATAAATTATTTCCCCCCTTGAAATTTACATGGATAAGGGGGCCCCAGAATAGCGTTAAAGTAACTGTGGTCTCTTACCAACTGACCAGTCCTGATTCACCTTTTTCTTGGTCCATAGTTCCAACCCACATAGTCAGTGGTCTGCAAGCAGGCCTCACTTGTGCTCAGACCTGAGTGGCTTTGCACCACTGTCAAGAAATGATTTGTGCCAGCAAATGAGGCAGATAAATTATCTGGAGAAAGGGATAAACAGTGAGCTGGCAAAGTTTGCAGATGATAATAAACTGCTCAAGGTAGTTAAGACCAAAGTAGACTGTGAAGAACTTCAAAAAGATCTCTCAAAACTAAGTGACTAGGCAACAAAATGGCAAATGAAATTTAATGTGGATAAATGTAAAGTAATTCACATTGGAAAAAATAACCCCAACTATACATTTAATATGATGGGGGCTAATTTAGCGACAGCTAATCAGGAAAGAGATCTTGGAGTCATTGTGGATAGTTCTCTGAAGACGTCCACGCATTGTGCAGCAGCAGTCAAAAAAGCAAACAGGATGTTAGGAATCATTAAAAAAGGGATAGAGAATAAGACGGAGAATATATTATTGCCCTTATATAAATCCATGGTATGTCCACATCTTGAGTACTGCGTACAGATGTGGTCTCCTCATCTCAAAAAATATTTACTGGCATTAGAAAAGGTGCAGAGAAGGGCAACTAAAATGATTAGGGGTTTGGAACGGGTCCCATATGAGGAGAGATTAAAGAGACTAGGACCTTTCAGCTTGGAAAAGAGGAGACTAAGGGGGGATATGATAGAGGTATATAAAATCACTAGCCGATTAGCCCGTCATAAGATGGGATTTTCAGGTCTCTCCTCCACATCGGTCTTCTCTCCTGAGCCTCCGGTTTCTCGCTCTCTCTCTCTCTTTCTCTCTCTCTCTTCCTCCTACTGCCTCCCCCTCTCTCTTTCAGCTCTCCTCCACCTCTTGCCTCTCCCTCTGTCTCTCTCTTTCTCTTCTCCTCCCCCTTCTGCCTCTCACTTGGGGGACCACGGAGCCCAAATGGCTGTTTGGGCTCTGCGCTCCCTGTGCTGCATGGGGAGCGCGGAGCCCAAATGGACGCTTGCGCCACTTGCTCCCACGCGGTGGCCCGGCTGAGCGGCACAGAAGTCAGCCGAGCACCACGGCGGAAGGCGAAGAGGGGCAGGGTGGTGATGTTCATGGCCAGGGGGCGGGGCCTGGAGCTACTGTCACACCGCATGTCACCGCCACGCCCCCCTTCGCCTCCCGCCGTGGTGCTCAGCTGACTTCTGCGCCGCTCAGCCAGGCTGCCGCGGGGGAGCAAGCGGCGCAAGCAGCCCTTTTGGCTCCCCTGCGGCAGCCCAGCTGAGGGGTGCAGAACTCAGACAAGCACCACGGCAGGTGGCGAAGGGGGGCGCAGAGGGGGGCCGGGCGGTGACGTACACGGCCGGGCCCCGCCCCCTGGCCGTGTACATCACTGCCCCGCTCCCCTTCACCTCCCGCCGTGGCGCTCAGCTGACTTCTGCGCCGCTCAGCCGGGCCGCTGCGAGGGCAGCGCGCAAGCAGCCGCTTGTCCCGTACTCCCATGCAGCACCCCCATGCTGCATAGGGACCGCGGCGCCCAAACGGCCACTTGCGCCGCTTGCTCCCACGCGGCGGCCCAGCTGAGTGGCGCAGAAGTCAGCCGAGTGCCACGGCGGGAGGCGAAGGACATGACTCAGGCAACAGCGCCGCCCAGAGGGAACCGCCAGGGAGGCAACAGCGCCACCCAGAGGGAACAGCCAGCATTTCAGCGTTACAGAGTCACAGACATTGGGCTACTATATATATGATGAGTGGTGTGGAGAAAGTGAATAAGGAAAAGTTATTTACTTGTTCCCATAATATAAGAACTAGGCGCCAGCAAATGAAACTAATGAGCATCAGGTTTAAAAGAAATAAAAGGAAGTTCTTCTTCACACAGTGCATAGTCAATCTGTGGAACTCCTTGCCTGAGGAGGTTGTGAAGGCTAGGACTATAACTGGGTTTAAAAGAGAACTAGATAAATTCATGGAGGTTAAGTCCATAAATGGCTATTAGCCAGTATGGATGAGAAATGGTGTCCCTAGCCTCTGTTTGTCAGAGGGTGGAGATGGATGGCAGGAGAGAGATCACTTGATCATTACCTGTTCAATTCACTCCCTCTGGGACACCTGGCAGTGGCTACTGTCAGCAGACAGGGTACTGGGCTGGATGGACCTTTGGTCTGACCTAGTATTGCCATTCTTATGTTCTTATGACACTTCCAGCCCTGTGGCTCACACAGACTTTGGCCATCAATCTAGTACCTTCCCCAGGCACTTACATGATCATTGTTTAAACCGCTTGTTTTTCCTTTGTTGTCATGTATATTCCGATTGCCACCATGGTTTCCTTGCTCTTATTAATCATTGCAGAACTGAATAAGCTACAAAATAGCTGCTTGTCTTCTTGTAGTTCCTGACACACAGAGCTGTGTGGGTGCACGGTAATAGGAAGGAAGGTACATGGGCACATATTAATTTATATGGGGGGCCTTCAGGAAACTGGTGAGCCAGAAGATTGTGCAGTGGGGTGCTGTAACTAGAAATGGTGAGCTATTTGGGTCCTCCTAGGCAGCAGGGAAGGATATATGCGGAGGATGGAACTTGAAGGACAGGATGCCAGAAATCTCTTTTAGCATGAAAGAAAAGGGATATCCTGAAGCTCCTGCGATGCAGCCTGTATATCAAGATCAGAAGATCAGTCACTGATGTTAGAGAAGAGAGAGAAGATCTGCAGCTGGTATAAGTTGGTGCCACTCCATTAAAGTCAGTGGAACTATGTTGATTGACATCCACTGAGGATCATGTCAGAGATGAGCTGTCGTGGCCATCCTTGTTAGGGTAGCAAGAAATCAGTAATCACATCTGTACTGTTCTCGGTAGTCCAAGAAAAATAGCCACTGCCTGGAATCGAGCACTGTGCAGTGGGTTGAACAACTCCACACAGTTCAGTACAGCGGCCATCCAAAGGACTGGCCAAGATCAATTCCCCAAACATGGTCTTGATCTCAAAATGAAACAAAATTGTCCTGGGAACTTTCGCTGTAGGTGGGGGAAGGTATGCCCTAGAGCAGTGGTCTCCAAAGTGCGCAAGACAATCCATTGGGGTGCGGGAAGAAAATTCCCCGGTGATGGCCATATATGGGGCACAGTGGGGCCAAGGGAGGTGGGGCCAAGGGAGCGCATGCACGGCATGCTCAAATACCACACAACAGCTGAGAGGGGAGATGCCTGGGCATGGTGTGACATCACGGCCCAGGACTTTAAAACTGCCCGGCTCAGCATTGCACCACGCGGCCCAGCATGTGGTCTGGAACCCTGGAAGCAGCTGGGGCCAGGGCTGTGGGGACTTCTGGGGTCCGATCACAGTCTCCAGCCCTACAAATTGGAAGGCAGAAGGTGGGGGAGGAGAAAGGGGAAAAATAGGAGGAAGGAGTGGGAGAGGAAGGGGCTTTTGCTGAGGGGGAGGGCAGGGCAGGAGAAGAAAGGGGAAGGCACCAAGGGACAGGGTGGAGGAGAGACAAATGCCAGGGGCCAAGTGGAGACAATGAGGAAAAGGGCAGGAGGAGGTGTCAGTGGAGGGAGGACAGGGTGATGCTGGGAGAGGAGGGGTAAGGGCATTGGGGACTAGAGGAGGGAGGGAGAGGTGCTGGGATAAGGCTTGAAAGAAGGGGTGGGCATGAGGAAGACGGGGATGGAGCAAATCATGTGTGAGGGCACAGAGGGGCATGAGGGAAACGGGGGCAGAGGTTGGTAAGGGGGTGGGCATCAGGGAAAAAGAGGGCAAAGGGTCCAGGGGCAGTGAGGGAAGGGGGAGGTACCAGGAGGGTGCAGGGGTAAGGGAAGGTGCAGGTGCCAGAGGATTCTGGGGGTGAAGCAGAAGGGCAGACACCTGCAGGGGAGGGACCAGCACCAGAAGAGAGAAGCAGGGCAGATGTGTAGAGGGAGGTATTAGGAGAGGGGATGAGGAGGGGTAGCTCACATGATCAGAGTGGAGCTACTGGAAGAGTGGGCACAGGGGGGAGAGAAGGGCTGGTGGAGGGGACAGGTCGCAGGAGGACTGAGGGCAGTGAGAAGGGTAGGGGTCAGGACAGCAGAGGAGGGTGAGGGGTTGGGGGGCAGCAGGCACCAGGGGAGCTGATGGAGCAAGGTAGGAGACATGGCAGCAGAGGGAAAACATAGAGGTTTATAATATATTTATTAATAACTTGGGTGCCACAGTGGCACATCCAAAGAAGCCCCATGAACTCAGTACTGGTGCACAACACAAAATTCATTCTGCTCATGGGAGGAAACTCTTAGAAGGAACGCTTCCCCCAGCCTCTCCGCCCCCGAGTTAATGTCACACACATTGGGTTAATGCAATTGCAGGATAGTTGCATGAGGTGGGTTTGATGGGGGACAAACTAATCCCTATTGGTAGGATGATGGTGGGAAAAGTCTTTAGAGAGGGGTCACATGACACCTTTTACTTCTGGTCATGTGTCCATCTTGCCCCGAGAGTGTTATCTCCAGATGCCTGGCTAATGGGGGTCAAAGAGTAAATTTTAAAAAAATTCTTTGATGTGAAAAAATGGGCCGTTCTCAACCCATTTCCCAGGCCTATTTTGATTGCCAGTCCACCCCTGACGCGAGGTATCCTGAGGGAAGAGTGGGAGTTCCACAACGCGGAAGGAATGACAGTGGTGCCCTCACTCGTTCATTTGCTTTCAGCCTATTGTGACGTATTGCAGTTTACGTGTGTTCGGTTAAGGGGATTTACGGATTATATTATCTAGTTTAAACTAAACTAACCCTCACAGAATGGATAAGTGGCTTAAAAAGATTCTTGCAAAGAAACTGCAGATTGAAGATAATACTAATAATGTGAGCACAAGCGAACGAGAATGGCAGAGCTGACATTTCTCCTACTCCTACTCCTAGTACGAGCTCTTCGTCAGCCACATTACAAGGTAAAAACGATGATCTAATCAGATCTGACAAGAATTCAGCCAAAAACATTCGAAATTATCAAGAAGACTATTTGAAATATGGATTTACATCCACTATCGTTAACGATGAACCTCACCCTAAGTGTATATTGTGCCTTGAGATATTAGCTAATGATAGTATGAAGCCATCACAATTAGCAAGACATTTAAAAACTAAGCATCCAGGACATGAAGACAAACCTCTACAATTTTTTCAGTGATGTTTAAAGTCATGAGATACTCCATCCAGTACTTTACCAAATTTCACTAAACTTAATGATAAATGTTTAGAAGCCTCTTTTGAGGTTTCTTACTTAATAGCGAAAGACAAAAAGCCACATACCATTGGGGAAACACTTGTTCTTCCTGCCACGGTAAAAATGGTTGAAATAATACACAGAAAACAATATGGCAAAAACTAAAATGCATTCCTTTGTCAGCAAATACTGTTGGATGATGCATAGAAAACATTGCTGAAGATTTGAAGATACAAGTATTAGAACAAATTACGCAGTGTGGGAGGTTTGCTATACAGTTGGATGAAAGAACAGATGTTCTAACAAGTCTCAGCTTATAGTATTTGCTAGATTCTGTTTCAATAATGAAATACACGAAGAACTACTTTTTTGTGTGCCACTAAAGGAAAGATGTACCGGAGAAGATATATTCTCAATAGTAAATGACTTCTTTAATAAAAACAATGTTCTATGGAAAAACTGTGTACGTGTAACCACTGATGGAGCGGCTGCTTTGACTGGTGTAAAAAAAGGATTCTGGGGTAAGGTTACAGAGATAGCACCACACGTGAAATTCATTCACTGCATCATTCATAGGCAAGCTATTGCAGCAAAGAAGTTGGAGCCAGAAGTGCACAAAATGCGACAGGATGTCATCGATGTGGTTAATTTTATAAAAACAAGACCTTTAAATAGTAGAATCTTCACAATACTTTGTAATGAGATGGGGAGTGACCACGAAAATCTTTTGTACCTCACTGAGGTTCGCTGGTTATCTTGTGGAAAAGTGCTTAACAGAATTGTTGAACTTAAAGATGAGTTACGCATTTTTCTTTTACAAAAAGACAAGTGTTCCAAATTTGCTGACCTTTTCTGTGATGACAAGTGGCTATCAGTAGTATGCTACCTAGCAGATATTTTTGAAAAAATAAAGACATTTAATCTGTCCTTTCAAGGTAAAGGTGACGTTTTAACAGTGAGTGAGAAAGTAACTGCTTTTCGAAAGAAACTCGTGCTATGGAGAGAGCATTTTGAAAATGGAAGTTTGGAAAGGTTTCCATCGTTATGTGATTTTGTTGCCGAAAACGATGTAAGTGTGTCACCTATAAAAATTCTCATATCTGCACACTTAAAAAACTTGGAAACAGAATTTTCTAACCTGTTTAAAAATCTTCCAAATGAAGAGTTTCAGTGGGTTTTAAACCCATTTATTAAAAATATAAAAATGCAACACCTTCCGATTAGTTTCCAAGAAAAACTGATTGACATCAGGGAAGATGGAAATTTACTAGCCGAATTTCAAAAAAAACCTTTGCATAATTGGTGGATGGGATTGAAAAATGAGTATCATGACTTAGTAACTGCAGCCAATGATGCACTTCTTCCATTTGGATCTACGTATCTTTGTGAGGTGTCTTTTTCAGCTATGACAGCCATTAAAACCAAATATCGAAATAAACTGAACTTAGAACCAGACCTTCGAATCACTGTATCACAAAATGTTAAACCAATATTTTCAAAAATAATTAAGCATATTCAATCACATTGCTCTCACTAAAAAATATGATTATTAATAATAATTTTTTTAGTGAGAGCAAAAAGGTTTTCTATACCATTAATAAATAAAATTAAAAAATTTTTTTTTTAAATATTGTTTATTTCATCTTTATCTCATCCTTTTTTAATTTCTATTTTTTGTGTATGTTTTATTATGTCCATAATATATTAGAACAGTAGTACATGTATATAATTTATAAATAAATAAATATACATATATTGGGGGTGCATGCTCAAAAATTTTTTACTGATACGGGTGTGCGATCAAAAAAGTTTGGCGACCACTGTCTTAGTGCAGGGGTGGCCAACATGTTAAAGACGAAGAGCCAAAATAGCGGTGGATAGAGTACGAAGAGCCACATATTATATATTTATTTTTATATATCTATCAATGTCAGTAGAGGTATATAGTACACAAAATATATTGATAAAAATAACATCACAGGATATTTCGGACAAGAGCCACTTTCACTGGGTTGAAACAGGAGGTGCAGGCTCTAGAGTGGGGGCCCTAGTGAGGAGGGCTTTAAACTAGGTTCATTGGGGGACAATGACCAAAACCCTCAGGGGAGTGGGAAAGTTGGATACCGGAAAGAAATGCAAGGAGGAACGAACAACAAAGGAGGACCCCTGATTCGAATGGAGAAGGTAGGGCGATCAACTGGTTATCGGAGGTGTTTGTTGCCCAGGCTTCTTGCATTTGTGTACAAACAGGAAGAATGGGAGGCCCTGGCCCAGTCCAAGAAATATGATTTAATTGGGATAACAGAGACTTGGTGGGATGACTCACATGACTGGAACGCTGTCATGGAAGAGTATAAACTGTTCAGGAAGAACAGGCAGGGGAGAAAAGGAGGAGGAGTTGCACTATATGTAAGAGAGCATTATGCTTGCTCACAACTCCAGTATATAGAGGGAGAAAAACCTGTTGAGAGTCTATGGGTTAAGTTTAGAGGTGCAAACAACAGCAGTGATGTTGTGGTTCGTGTCTACTACAGGCCACCAAATCAGGTGGATGAGGTAGATGAGGCTTTCTTCGGACAACTGAGACAAGCTTCCAGATCGCAGGCCCTGGTTCTCGTAGGGGACTTTAATCACCCTGACATCTGTTGGGAGACTAATAAAGCAGTACACAGACAATCCAGGAAGTTTTTGGAGAATGCTGGGAATAACTTCTTGGTACAAGTGCCGAAGGATCCAACCAGGGGCCGTGCGCAGTTTGACCTTCTGCTCACAAACATGGAGGAATTAATAGGGGAAGTAGAGGTGGGTGACAACCTGGGAAGCAGTGATCATGAGATGGTAGATTTCAGGATCCTGACCAAAGGAAGAAAAGAGAGTCGTAAAATACACACCTTGGACTTCAGAAAAGCAGACTTTCACTCCCTCAAAGACCTGATGGGCAGAATCCCCTGGGATGCTTACATGAAGGGGAAAGGAGTCCAGGACAGCTGGCAGTATTTTAAAGAAGCCATATTGAAGGCACAGAAAGAAACCATCCCGATGCGTAGTAAGAGAAGCAAACATGATAGGAGACTGGATTGGCTTACAGGGGAAATCCTTGGTGAACTTAAGCACAAAAAGGAAGCTTACAAAAAGCGGAAACTTGGACAAATGATCAGAGAGGGGTTTAAATGTATAGCTTGAGAATGCCGGGGGTTATCAGGAAGGCGAAAGCGCAATTGGAATTGCGACTGGCAAAGGATGTGAAGGATAATAAGAAAGGTTTCTACAGGCATGTTAACAAGAAGAAGGTGATCAGAGAGGGTGTGGGGCCCCTACTGGATGAAGGAGGCAACCTAGTGACAGATGATGTGGGGAAAGCTGAAGTACTCAATTCTTTCTTTGCCTCTGTCTTCATGGACAAGTCAGCTCCCAGACTAATGCGCTAAGTGACGCAAGATGGGATGAAGATGGACAGCCCTTGGTGGGTAAAGAACAGGTTAGGAAGTATTTAGAAAAGCTAAACATACAAAATCCATGGGTCCAGACTTAATGCATCCGAGGGTACTGAGGGAGTCGGCAAATGTCATTGAGGAGCCTTTGGCCATTATCTTTGAAAAGTTGTGGAGATTGGGAGAAATCCCGGATGACTGGAAAAAGGCAAATGTAGTGCCCATCTTTAAGAAAGGGAAGAAGGACGATCCAGGGAACTATAGGCTGGTCAGTCTTACCTTGGTCCCTGGAAAAATCATGGAAGGGATCCTTAAGGAATCCATTTTGAGGAACTTGGAAGAGGGGAAAGTGATCAAGAGTAGTCAACATGGATTCACAAAGGGCAAGTCATGCTTGACCAATCTGATTAGCTTCTCTGATGAGGTAACTGGATGTGTAGACATGGGAAAGTCAGTGGATGTAACATACCTTGACTTTAGCAAGGCTTTTGATATAGTCTCCCACAATATTCTTGCCAGCAAGTTAAGGGAATGTGGATTGAATAAATGGACAGTAAGATGGATAGAAAGCTGGCTAAAAGGTCAGGACCAGCAGGTATTGATCAACGGCTCGATGTCAGGATGGCGGTTGATTTCTAGCGGAGTGCCCCAAGTTTCAGTTCTAGGACCTGTTTTGTTCAATATCTTTATTAATGACCTGGATGAGGGGATGGATTGCACCCTCAGCAAGTTTGCAGATGACACTAAGCTAGGGGGAGAGGTAGATACACTCCAGGGCAGAGATAAGGTCTAGAGTGACTTAGAGAAATTGGAGGATTGGGCCACAAGAAATCTGATGAGGTTCAACAAGGACAAGTGCAGAGTCCTCCACTTGAGATGGAAGAATCCCAAGCATTGTTACAGGCTGGGGACCAACCAGTTAAGTAGTAGTTCTGCAGAAAAGGACCTGGGGATTACTGTGGATGAGAAGCTGGATATGAGTCTACAGTGTGCCCTTGTAGCCAAGGAGGCCAATGGCATATTTAGTTGCATTAGACGGAGCATTGCCAGCAGATCGAGAGATGTGATTATTCTCCTTTATTCGGCTCTTGTGAGGCCACATCTGGAGTATTGTGTCCAGTTCTGGGCCCCCCACTACAAAAAGGATGTGGACGCATTGGAGAGGGTCCAGCAGAGGCAACCAAAATGATTAGGGGGCTGGAGCATATGACCTACAAGGAGAGGATGAGGGAGTTGGTCTGTTTAGTATTCAGGAACGAAGAATGAGGAGGGATTTGATAGGGCTGCTTAAGGGAGGTTCCAAAGAGACTGGAGAAAGGCTGTTCTCAGTAGTGACAGATGGCAGAACAAGGAACAATGGTCTTAAGTTGTGGTGGGAGAGGTCCAGGTTGGATATTAGGAAAAACTGTTTCACTAGGAGTGTGGTGAAGCACTGGAATGGGTTACCTAGGGAAGTAGTGGAGTCTCCATCCCTAGAGATTTTTAAGTCTCGGCTTGACAAAACCCTGACTGGGTTGATTTAGTTGGGATTGGTCGTTCCTAGGGCAGGGGGCTGGACTTGATGACCTTCTGAGGTCTCTTCCAGCTCTATGGTTCTATGATTCTATGAAGGATTTGGGTGTGGGAAGGGATGAGAGGTGCAAGCTCTAGGAGGGAATTTGGGAGCAGGAGGAAGTGGAGAAGGGGATGCTGGCTCAGGGAGGGGCTCCAGCCTGGATAGTGTTGGCATCAGGCGGAGGGTTGGGGTGCTGAGCAAGCCGCAGGATTGTGGATGTGAGGGTGCAGGAGTTTGGATTGAGTGTGTTAGGGGCTCAGGGCAGGGAGGCTGGGAATATGGGCTCAGGACACAGAATTGCAGTGTGTGGATGGTGCAGGAGTGGTGTGGCAGAAGATTAGAGATGTGGGGTGCAGGAGTTTGGGCAAGTGAGGAGCTCAGGGCAGGGGGTTTAGGTGTATGATGGGCTCAGAGTTGGGGGTTTGTGGGGGGTGCAGGAGTGTTATGATGCTGTGGCCAGATGGGGGCTTGGCCCCAATTGGGGGCTTGTTGACCAGGCTTCATTTTTAAATAAAATATTATGTCAAACACAAAATGTTTCAACGTTGTCTTTATTTATGAGAGGGGCCGGGAACCTGGTTTGAGTCGGGGTCACTGACCCACAGAAAAGTCAGTTGGAGCCACACAAATGAGATACAAAAAAACCCACCCTCCAATACCCCCCCCCCCCAAGCCTCACTAATTTGGCCCCAACTGTGCTGGTGGGGGCAGGTGACAGGGTGCTGGGGCAGGGGACAGGGTGCTGGTGGTTACTTGGGGAAGTGGCAGGGTGCTGGTATTGGGGGCAGGGGACAGGGTGCTGGGGCAGAGGACAGGGTGCTGGTGCATGTTGGTGCTGGGGCAGGGTGCTGGTGAGGGTAAGGGACAGGGTGCGGGGACAGGGTGCTGGTGGGTGCTGGGGCAGGATACTCATGGGGGGGTGGGTCTGGCCAGGGGGAAGGGACAGGGACAGCTGGGGCCAGTACGTGGGGATACTTCAGCTGTGTGCCAGGTCTGGGGTCTCAGGAAGCAGGTGCATTGCTTCCCCCTCCCCCAAACAGCCGGTGAGTTTCCTGAACAGCCAGGTCTATGGTACACCAGCGACATCCTTCCCCTGCTGCCTGCCTGTGGAGGGAGGGTGTGGGAGTCCCGAAACTGCACCAGCTCCAACTGCTCAGGAAGCGCGCGCACCCTGCTTCTCGCTCCCCATGACAGCCACGTGCTTCCTGAGCAGTTGGAGCTGGCATGGTCCTGGGACTTCCACTCCCCGCTTCCCCTGTGCAGGAAGGCAGCAGGGGGCAGGAAGTCACTAGCATGCCACAGACCTGGCTTTTCAGGCAGCGTGCCAGCTGTTTGGGGAGGGGAAGTGCAGCCCGGGCACTTCCTGAAACTCCGGATGTGGTGTGCAGCTGTGGGACTGCGCCCCCCTCAGCTGTACACCTGAGGCAAGTGCCTCACTCATCTTGCCCTTGATACGGCCCTGCTCCCCACTTGCCACTATGCATCTTGTGGGCCTGTGCGCTGTGGCCCCACCCAAGCCCCCCTGCTCTCTCCTTGCTATACCTCTGAGGGTGCTGGTCAGGACTGGCGCAGGGTACTTGTGGAGGTCTGGCCAGGAGAAGGGGACAGGGATAGTTTGGCCGGTACCTAGGGATCCTGGGTCTCAAGAAGCGTGTGGGCTGTTCTTCCCCTCCTCTAAACAGCTGGTGCACTTCCTGAAATGCCGGATCTGTCGCTCCGCCAGGGACTTCCTTCCCTCTGCTGCCTGCCTGCTCAGGGTGTGTGTATGTGCGTGTGTGTGTGTGTGTGTGTAGGAGTCCCAGGACTGCATGCCAGCTCCAACTTATCAGGAAGTGCGCGCTTTTCCTCTGCTCCCCACAACAGCCACATGCTTCCTGAGAAATTGGATCTGGCATGCAGTCCAGGGATTCCTACTCCCTCCCTCCCACACCCCCCGCGCATGCAGGCAGCAGGGGGAAAAGTCCCCGGTGGCGTGACAGACCCGGCATTTCAGGCAGTGCGCCAGCTGTTTAGGGAAGGGGAAGAGCAGCCCGCACACTTCCTGAGATGCCGGACCTGGCTTGTAGCTGCGGGACTTTCTCCCCGTGCTGCAGGAAGCCAGCATGCTACCTCCATTTTCATTGGAGATAGGATCAGTGCAGGCTTCTTCTTCAGGGTGGGAGGGAATGAGGGAGGCTGGAAAGCTTCACAATCAACTGGTTGTGCCCCCACAATTGACCAGTTAATAATAATAATATAATATGGAGATATACCATCTCATAGAACTGGAAGGGACCTTGAGAGGTCGAGTCCAGTCCCCTGCCCTCACAGCAGGACCAAGTACCATCCCTAACAACAGGATCTAACCCAGTCCCGCTCTTTTCCCCCAGAGCCAGCCCCCCCACTCTAACTCAATCTCCCTTCCCTTCCCCAGAGCCAGGCAACACCCCCCACTTCTACCCCAATTCCCCTTGCCCCCCAACCTAATGCCCAGGAGCTGGAGCCGCCACTGCTGCTACAGCCATGTGCGTCTTCCTCCAGGTGCTGGGGCACATGCACTGAGCATCTGACCTTGAGACTGCTGGCTGGGATGCTGTGCGCATCCCCACCACACACTGCTCTAACTCAATCTCCCTCCCTTCCCCTTCCCCAGACTCAGGCACCTCCCTTCCCCCCCACTTTAATCCAATCCGCCTTCCCCCCACTCTAACCTAATGCCCGGGTCCCAGAGCTGCCGCCACCACTGCTGCTATAACCACATGCATCTCACTCCAGGCATTGGGGCATGTGCACTGAGCAGCCAGCCTTGAGCATGTGCTGGCTGGGGCGCATGCACTGAGTGGCTGGCTATGAGCTCACACTGGAATGCAGTTCAGAGAAACCCAGCCATTAGTAGGTGCTGGGCATCTTGCGCAGAGCAGCCTGGCTGTGAGCATGCACTGGGGCATGTGCACAGAGAGTCCGGCCTGAGCGGTACCACAGGAGCCACATTTTTTTAAATCAAAGAGCCGCATGCGTCTCACGAGCCATGGGTTGGCCACCCCTGCCCTATAGAATTACTTCTCTGTACTGATTGCTGTGTATTCCATAATTTGTTTGAATCTTTCCTCTTGGTCTCTATTGGACTGACTTTCCTCCTTGACTATTTATTTGAGCTCCTGCTATAATTCATCCCTGTGTGTCCCTGCTCCCTGGCCTGCCTGCTAGAGAGCTGTCTGCCCAGAAAAGCAGGGAAGACTGGGATTGAACAGGGCAGTGTTCCCCAAACAATGAGGTTTAATGCTGTTCTCTTTCATGTGCATTGTGTCTCTCTCTGTCCCCAGGAGGACTGGCAGAGGACTGTGTCTCTCTCTGTCCCGCAGAAGAAGCGGGACCTCAGACAAAAGGGGGTGGGCTATGGGTATGCTGTGCTGTTCTGTGTCTCCACCCCATCAGCCCATATTGCTACACAGAACACTCTCTTGGGCCATTTAAAAGGCCCAGGGCTCTGTCTGCTGCAGCTACCGCAGCAGCTGGGAGGCTCAAGCCCTTTTTAATCATCAGGCACTAGAGTAACCATGCCCCTTTCCTCCTTCTCCCCCATATTGGCAGGTCCATCTGCCCCAGATCGACAGAGAGTAAAGTACGTTCCTCTGACTTGATGAAAGCAGCCTGGCCCACTTCATAATGACATTTAAACAGAAAATTAGTTTTCCAGGCACTTCTGTTGAGAATAAAGAGTCCGTCACTATGTATTTGCAGATAGCTTGACCATGATTGACTGTGGCAGCATAGCAATCTGCATAAACGCTAGCTCCAGATCCAGAGAGCAGCCGCTTTTCCAAAGGCAACACAACAGAATTTTGTTTACACAGCTGGTCATTCCCTCTCCAAGGTGGCATTCCCACTGGAGCCTGTGTTGGCAGAAGAGCATGACATGCAACCAAGTCTCTGGAAAAGGCATTTGCTCTGCAGATATGTGTTTGTAGGTCTCAGGAAATAGCTGTGCACATAGTATTGGAAATACATTGGGCAAGAGGTTGAAACCATTGCAAACTCCAGACAGTTTTTCTTAGATCCAGGCTTGATACAATATAAACTTAAAATACAGTGAAATCTTCACAGATGAAAAACCAGCTAAAATGAAACAGCATTGCACTTTAATGCAGGATGAAACACTCCAAGTCTCTCTGACCTTATCCACAAACACAATCCACAATCCTGCCTGATTTCCCATTAAGGAAGACCAGGGTATATCCAGTATCTATCTAACTTGGGGTAGGCAATAATTTTTTACCTGGGGCCACTTCAGAAATTTTTGAAGTGGCTCCGAACCGTATGGGAAGGGGCGGGGCCAGGACACTTCCCTGCATTTCCACCCACAGACTATGATTGGTCTGGCGGTGGGAGAGTGAGTGAAGTCTTTGTCCCCCAAAGGTTCCCCCAGGCACCCATGCCCCTGGTGCTGGGAGGAGACTTTGCGGGCTTCCCCTTCTGCCCCCAGGCCAATCAGGGCTTCAGGGTCGGGGGGGAGTATGTGAAGTCTCCTCCCGCCCTGTCAGGAGTACTTGGTACTTCTAAGAGTCATGCGCTTCTTGCAGGGCAGGGGCAGGGTGGAGGAAACTTCATGTGACCCCCCCCCCCCCCAAGGACAATCAGGGCTTGGGGGCAGGGGAACATCAGGGCCTCCGTGGGCTGGATCTGGCCCATGGAGGCTCTTTTGCTCACCCCTGGTTTAACTCATTTGGCAAAAGTGCTGTTTTGCATCTCAAAGAGAATGTCCCATTTTCATTTGGGAAGTTGGTAGGAGAGAGGGAAGGAATATGGAAAGGTTCAGTGGAGGGTCTCAAAGAAACAAAAGTGAACCAGGAAGAAGACATGGAGATGTTGGGAACAGTATCAGTGAAGCAGCCCTGGGAAGTAACTAAGGAAGGTAGGAAGTAGCTGACGGTCTGGAATTCAGTCAGGGAAATGGCAAAGGGGCATTGGGTTGGCATTTGGAAACATAGGGGGAGGCAGCAGCGTCATCCGGAAGGGTCAGGGAACCTGTAGAGAGATGTCTAACAGTAGTAATTTAAACCTAATGTCACTGCACTTAGCACAGGAGACAGCATGGACTGTAAGCAGCAAAGTTGACCACAAGGGTTGTGTTTAATATTTGGTGTACATGCTCCTAAAATATCTCTGGATTATTTTTCCAGGTCATACTGCCTAGTGATGGTCCCTGGAGCTTTCGGGGAAAGGGAGGGTGCAGAGTGGAAGGGTGGTTCCATAAACATCCAGCCAAGCCAACAGTCAGGAGACGGTAAAAGCTTTTTGAAAGTGGGCTTAATTTGGAAACTGTTCTTTTCCTGTCTTATCCAGCTTTTTTCCAGACAGTCCCCAATGGTGCTAGCCATCCACATTACACATTTCATAAGTTGCATTACAGATAGATTCACAATGCCCTTGATAATTCTGCTGAATATTACAATCTCATGAAGCTGGCCAGTTATATTTACAGTAGCGTGTATTTTGAAAATATCCACTTGGCAGTTTCTTCAAAATGTTAAGAGATCAGGGATACTGTATCATGCCAAAAAGAAGGTACATCTGAGAGAGAATTTGTCCCATGCATGAGCTCAAATGCAGAAATAGGTGATGTGGTGGTGTGGAGAGACGAGGATTAGAATGGTGAAAAAACCATATTTCTTTTTCATTCATATGTGTGGTGAACTGATAGCGGTGTGTGGGGGGGGTTTCTCTCACAAGTTTTCATGATGGAAGACCACAAGTGTTGATTAATTGCTGTAGCAGGTACACACAGGGGCACTGAGCAGTGAGCATCTTTCATGCGGAAGGGAAGCTTACATGTCTTGGTTATGACACCTTAGCAACCTCTCATTGGGAGGATTAGAAATATGGAAAATGGCTCACCGAGAAGCTGGCTTTGAAGAAACATGGAATAACTCTTTATTTATCCCTGTAAAGGCTCATCGGGGCACCCAAGTGTCTCCTTCTCCCATTTAAAGTTAGGAGTGCTTTAGAAAGGTTTTTTTTTTTCCTTTGGATTAATTTTGACTTGTTTTATTAATTTTAAAGAAATGCCAGAAAAGGCCAGGCAGAAAACATGCTGATGACAAGTGGGAGAGAGAGGACAGAAGAAAGAAAAGGAGAGAGAGAATGGTCCTGTAGCAATAGAGAAAGGTTGATAATATAGAGTCCGCATGATGTTCTGTATGTTTGTCATTGACCTGTCATGGTGTACAAACGGTGGCTTTTGCTACACAGAGATATACAGGCTGGGCAGTGGTGAAGGTACAGAGAACACTGCTAGCTTCATGGTCAGATAGAGTTGCAGGTGGCACAGCTTGTACCCTTTCAAATGGCAGCAGAATCCTCTCTTTGACACACGCAAGCCCAGTGGCATTCCCACAGTCCGCCTTGTCCTCCATGTATTAAGCTATAATCTGGCCTTTAACTCTCTAATCTCCTGATGGACCCTCTTCCTAGAGTTCTCAGTCTAACCTAGAGGAGGGGGAAATCCCCACTTAATGACAGCTGCTTTGATTTCACCAGCCTGCCTTTCCCTGGTTGCTTTCTGATCTTTGAAATTCCTGTAGCCAATGAGAAATTCCTTCCTATAAGTGTTTTGTTCCCAAAAGAACAAAACCACTCCCACTCCCCCCAGCCATGGATCCCCTCACTCATCACACAGAAAAGGAAGGCAGTCAAGGGCATAGTATTGTCATTTCAATAGCTCCTTTTATCTGAGGGTCATAAAGGGCTTGGCAAACATTCAGTCATTTAGCCTGCCAACACCAGAGTGAGTGGTAATAATATTAATTCTTAAAGATGGGAAACTACGTCATAAGAATGGCCGTACTGGGTCAGACCAAAGGTCCATCTAGCCCAGTATCCTGTCTGCTGACAGTGACCCATACCAGATGCCCCAGAGGGAGGGAACACAACAGGTAATCCTCACGTGATCCCTCTCCTGTCATCCATTTCCAGACAAATGTGCGTTACCAGAAAACAAGTGACTGCCAGTGTTCCCACAGGTTTCAGAGGGGTAGCTTTGTTTGTTTCAGCAAAGACAACAAGGAATCCAGTGGCACTTTAAAGACTAAAAATATTACTGTGAAATACAACTCACTTCTTCAGATTCAAGAGGAAAGGAAAGGAAAGGAAAGGAAAGGAAAAATGTGTTAGTATCAGTGCTTATTAAATCATGGTGGAGGTGGTTCAGCTTCAACAGTGATGAGGTCAGAGCACCTGATGGGGAAATTACCTATTGAAATGTGAGAACCACTCCATGTTCCTATTTAAAAATTTTATTTCAGAGTGTCAAATTTGGATATGATTTCCAGCTCAGCGGTTTCTCATGCCATTCTCAGGCAATAAATAAAATAAAAAAATAAAATAAAAACAAAAAAATAGCAACTTCCAAGTCAGTAACTGTGTTTGGGGAGATTAAAGTGCTCCCTCGCTGGCTTTTGTATGTTGCCATTCTTGATGTCTGGTTTGTGTCCATTTATTCTATGCCTAGAGATAGTCCTGGTTTGTCTAATGTACAAGGTAAAGGAGTATTGCTGACACATGATGCCATACATCATATTAGTGAATGAACCTTTGATGGCATGGCTGATGTGGTTAGGTCCTGTGATGGTGTCACTAGGGTAGATGTGTGGACAGAGTTGGCAACAAGGTCTGTTGCAGTGATTGGTTCCTGTGTAAGTGTATTTGTTGTGAGGTGTATAGTTGGTGGTATGTGTCTTGGGACAACGCTCCCCCCGCTGCCGCTCTGCGTTCTGTCTCCTCTCTGTCCCTTTAAGAGTTCAGAGCGGAAGCCGGAGGGTTGTGCTGAGACCCAGTGTGAGCCAGAAGTGAGCACTGTAATTGCCATTTCTTATCAACTAGTTCATAGAAATTCCATCGACTACTCGATTAGCAAATTAATCGCTACTTAACATCCCTTTGGATGATGTGTAGGAGAGGTTTTAGCTGGGGGCTGTAGGTAAATGGTGTTCTGTTTCTTTGTTGGGTCTGTCCAGTAGCAGATGACGCTTTCTCAGAGCTTGGTATGTGCAAGCTTTCTAATGGCATTGTATTAAAAACCTACATGCATAGGCATAGGAGTCGTGGTTTCCTGACAAAGCAATAGGCAATGTTTCCCAAAATTGCCCCCAATGCCACTCAGAAAAACACAATCCTCGCTGTTACTTCTTGATTCTATTCTTGTAGGTGTGCCCTGATCTTTAGGCTACTGTGTCACTCACATATCTTATACTTCTTTTCTGTAAAAGAATATGCCTTCAGTCCAAGATGACATGTCCGACTGCACCCATTACATTATTGAGCACTTGTTTCAGAAATTACTTTCTGCTGATTTTTTTTTATCTTAATCCAAATGCTTTTAAAAATTAGAGCCCAAGCTGAGCCTTTGGTTCAAACAGTGCAGCTTTGTAAACCTTTCTGGGCTGCTGGGCCTCCATCATCACAGCTTTGCCACAGCTCCACCTTTGTTGTCTGACCTCCTCTTTCCCCACCATTTGACATGGAACTGCTCTCAAGAAGGAAAAACACTCCTTTGTTCTTTAAACCTTTTGTGGAGTCGAAATTTATAAAAAATAGAACATCAGCCTTTAGGGAGCCATCAGTCTGTAAAATGCCCAGCAAACCGGGAGCTTGGGTCCTGCTAGTTCAGGCCTGGACAGCTGGCCTGGGAAGGATGGCATAGGCTTTTTCAGCCTGTTACCTTCCCCCAGATGGACCACTTTGTGATTCTCTTGCTGAAGAGAGACAGGATTCCTTGTGGCTGACATCTGGCTGGTTTTCATCCTAGAGTAGCCTCTGGTGGGTGATCTGCAGGCCTAATTGTCCATAGCAGATTTTTTTTGTTCATTTCAGAGACTTTTTAAAGAGGAAAGCTTTTATTTTACAGAGTCTGTCAATTGGGGTCTTGAAGTCAGTGGGAGCTGAGGGTTCTTGGTACCCTGCAGGAGCAAAAACTGGTACCCTCTCACCTGAAAAACCCCCATCTGCACTGTGCTTGCCTCCATTGGTCTATAATGGCTCTACATTCATGTCCAGGGAATCATAGCTCATTCCCACTGAACTGCTGGACTCAGAATTAGGCAGTTCTATATTTAGGAAAGGTTACCTGGATAATGGAAATCCTCTATGTAAGAAGTTCAGCAGCAACACAAGCGTTCTCATGCTGCCTTGTTAGTATATATCTTCCCCTCGCTCGGAAGGGAAAAAGGCCCCACAACTAGCTCCATGTGTGGGGACCTCAGTGCCCAGACAGAGCCCCATTGATGTCCAGGGCTTCTTGTGGGTACAGTTGGGCTACAGTGTCTCTGTGTTTCTGTACGGAAGCTGCCAGCCAAGCTGTCCTGGAGATTTCTGGTTCTTTCGCGAGGGCCTTGCTCTACACTGGAATGTGCCTCTCTGTTTTCTTAAACCCTTGATTTTGTCACCATCCTTTGGCTTAGGAAGGAGAAATTGTTTTCTTTTAAGACATGAGTCAAACTGTTGAGGCAGAAGACTTGATAACTGCCTCCTAGTGAACACTGAGCTGGCAGAACAAGAGGCTTATTTCAGTGTGTAGGAAAAGCTGACTAGTACTGAGATGCTGCAATCTTGTGTCTTGCTTATTGCTTTGGCGCTCTTGTTAGGAGAAAGAGCAGGGGCTCTGTTTTGGTAAGATTTCCTTCCCCCTATTAACAGTGACATTTTGGTGAGGTGGGGGGAAAAAGTCCTTTGAAGCAGAAAACTGAGATTTGTGTGGACATTTCTTCTTCCCAGAGCACCAACCTATTAGAAACACAAGCTGCCTGAAGAATAATAATTGGGATGATACGCCTGATTTTAATTTATCACTGAGTAAGCCACCTCAGGCAGGGCTAGGGTCTGCTGTATTTGCTACAAACAAATAAAAAACACACAGCAAACAAAACACACTCATTATGGGAGGTAACTTGTTATTCAGCTGATTATATAAATTACCTGACCAATGTTAAGTCCCACCCAAACTTGGTCATAAGTCACCAGATGTGAATAGATGCTTAGCCAGTGCATCATTGGTTTCCTTCAGCACTTGAATCTACTGTGTGTTTCATGCCAGGTGTTATTTTAATATACCCATGTAACAGTGCTGCTTACAAAAACAGACTGTATCTTCAGACATGTCATTATTTCAGACCCTACACTAGGTACAGTACGAACAACACGGGAATTGCCAAGACCTACAGTACAGTATTATCTGTTAAACAAGTGTGGGTGGGAAATGACACCACTTCGAAGTTGGCTGACCAGATCGTGTCAAAGAGCATTTCAGGTCACTTATGTCCCCCCAGATTAAAAGAAATCATGCACAGGCATCTACCTATGCACACTACTTTCCTAAGCATAAGCCCTCCAGTGACAGGTGAATGGCGATGGAGCAGGATTGTGAAATTCAGAAGTTTTTAGTCATGAACCAGCACGTAGGCAGTGGATGTGTGTATCAGTCATTCTGTTTTAAGCATCAAGGTGGTAGAACGGTCCAGCAGCTGCCCAATTTAGGATCCGCTCTCCTCACCTTGTATGGGGAGGGGCCTAGAAAAGGTGGCCTAAACATAGTCCACCTCAACCCACCTGACTGGATAACCGCATCCAGTGGGTTCACTTCTATGCAGCCAAAATCAAAGGTAAAAATTTTGGAACATGGAATATATGGACTTTAATGGACAATCTAGACAGCGGATGACCTGAAAGAAGCACGGCAATTATCGTCTGCGAGCTCTGATGATTTAACATCGACATAGCTGCCCTGCAGAAACGCATATACCAGAAGAAGGACAGCTAAGAGAAGAAGGCAGAGAGGACACCTTTTTCTGGAAAGGAACCCCAAAGGAAGAAAAACAAATTCATGGAGTAGGATTTGCCATCAAGAATGAACTGACAAAGATCCTATCTGAAGTCCCTGTCGGTGTCAATGAGCGTCTCATGACTCTGTGCTTGAAGCTTGCCAAAAACCAACAGGCAACTGTTGTGAGTGCTTACGCACCAACTTTAGATGCCAATGATGATGTGAAGGAGAAGATTTACACCCCGTTGGACACAGTCTTGAAAGACATCCCCAAAGAAGACATGATTATTCTTTTAGGAGATTTCAGTGCCAGGGTCGGAAGAGACGCAGACCTCTGACAGACCACCATTGGAAAATAAGGAGTCAGCAGTAGCAACTCCAATAGAGTGCTCCTCCTTACAAAATGTGTGGAACACGACTTTGTCATCACGAACACCCTCTTCCATCAGAAGAATATATGTAGGTCCTCATGGCAACATCCTCAATCAAAGCACTGGCACCTTCTAGATTATGTCATCGTCCGCTCTCGGGATCAGCATGATGTCATTCTCATGTGTGCAATGACTAGCACTGATGATTGTTGGACCGAGCACTGCCTTATCTGATCCACAATGGCGATTAGGATTGTCACCAAACGGAGAACTCAGAAGAAACTGATCCGACAAAAGATCAATGTACAAGGCTTGACAGACCCCACCTGACGAAGTCACTTCCAGATAGCACTCCAAAGGAAGCTGCTGACAGTACACCCTGAAGACTTGGAAGAACACCGTTGTCAATTGAAAAATGCCATCATTGGAGCTTGTAGAGAAACCATTAGCTACCAGTCCAGGAAGCATCAGGACTGGTTTGATGAGGATGATGTGGAAATTGAACGTCTGATTGAGGTAAAAAGGAAAGCCTTCAGGGCCTGGCAAAGCTACATTAACTGCACAATGAAGAGCGAAGGAAATGCCACAGCCAAGGCAGAAGTCCAATGAAAACAAGGACTCTGAAAAATCAATGGTGGACCAAGAAGGCACGAGAGCTCCAGCATCTCACAGATATCAATGATACCAGAGGTTTCTTCAGTGCCACCAAAACTGTTTATGGACTAAGAAACCATGGAATTAATCCCCTGAGATCAAAGGACAGTACCCAACTTTTGAAAGACAATGAAGCCATCGCTTCTTGCTGGAGGGAGCACTTTTAAGAGCTCCTGAACCGCCCCTCCACCATAGTACCAGAATCCCTTGACTGAATCCCTTAGCAACCACCTAGGGACGATCTTGCAATACTTCCTACTGTGAACGAGGTCCAAGGTGCCATCAAATCAATGAAAAGCAACAAGGCAACTGGCCCCAACAAAGTCTTCAAAGAAGGCGGGTCAGAGCTCCACAAACAAATCCATTTCCTGTTTCTCAAGATCTGGAATAGGGAGCAGATACCGTGAGAGTTCAGAAATACACTGATAGTCAGTCTCTTCAAGAAGGGTGACAAATTGGACAGTGGAAACTATCATGGCATCTCCCTCCTGTCAAAGTCAGGGAAAATCTTAGCTTGAATCCTTGCCATTCGACTCAGGCCACTCTCAGAATTTATCTACAGGTTGTACCTCCATTTACCGGGACTCCCTGTTCCAGTAACATCTGTGGTCCAGCATGGAACACGGGTGTTCCTGGACCACAGAGCCCAGGTAGAGGAAGGTCTGGTGGCAGGGCAGGAGCACTGTAAGAGGCACTGGTGACTCAACTGGGAACTCAGTGTGTAGGGGGGAAGAGAGGGTGACATGGTGGGGCGTTCTGGTCCCAGCGGAGCTCCCTGGCCCAAGAGACCTCCCCAGTCCTGTTCCAGATACAGTCAGGGACCTCTGACCCCAGCGGCAGCCCTGTTCTGGCTCCAGCAGCTGGGGAGCTCTAGCCCCATCCCCGATGGCAGTCAGAGAGCTCTGGCCAGAACCGCAGAGCTCTGTCTCATCCTTTTGCACTCCTCCTGACTACGGAGCTCTGGCCCCAGCTGTGGAGCCAGGTGGCTGTGGAGCTCTGCCCTGACTGCACAGCTCTGGCCAGGGCACTCCAGCCCTGGCAGCAGTAGGATTGGTGGCATCTAGAGAACCCTGGGGAACTGGGCAGCAGCAGGGTCGGGCTGGAGCCCTAGCTTGGTGGCAGCAAAGGCCACGAGTGGGGAGGGACCTTCCCTGGTCCAGCAAATCTCGTCCAGGACCCATCAGGCAGGGGTGGGACAGGCTCATGCAGATTCAGCTCCTGTTCCTTGTACCAGCGGTGCCACCGGGCACACAGCTGCAGCTTCTCATAACCTTCTCACAATTCCAAGCCCCCTCCCCTGCTCTGCCCTGCACCCCTAGGAATCCCGCACTGCTGCGGCCCCTTCCCCTGCTCTGCTCTGCGCCCCTTGGAATCCCTCACTGCTGCGACCCCTTCCCCTGCTCTGCCCTGCGCCCCTTGGAATCCCGCACTGCTGCGGCCCCTTCCCCTGCTCTGCCCTGCGCCCCTTGGAATCCTGCACTGCTGCCCTGCCCGAGCCCCAATGCCTCTCGACCCTCACCCAAAGGAGGGGCCTCAGCCTGAGCTGAAGAACCATGTTTCAGTCTACACCCCCAGCCCAGCAGAGCTCAGTGGCCCTTTGCCACAGACTGGGGGACCCCGGCTGGAGCCATTGGTGTGGCCAGGAAGCGTGTGCCCCAGCCTGGCTGGGCAGATCCAGAAGCGGAGCCATCCCAGGCCCGGGCATCTCACTTTGGGCAGCCAGATGCTTTCCAGTCATGCCAGAGGCTCTAGTCAGGGATCCCTTGTTCATGGCAGAGGGCCGCTAGGCTTTGCTGGCTGAGGTGTGGGCTGAAAAGCGGCACTCCAGCTTCAGCCCAGTGGCAACCTGGGGGCTTTGCCCAGGCTGTGGAGCTCCGGTCCATCCCTCTGCCCCGGCCCTGGCTGCAGAGCTTCAGCCCCAGTGCTTTCTTGTGATGTCACCACCACACATGCTCCCTGCTGCTCATGGAGCCATGTTCAGCACCAATGCTGGAAGCAACCACTCACTTCTTCTGGTATCTTGTGGGACAGGGAACATCAGCACACAGCCACTTCTTGCTGTGTTTCAAGCCCCGGGGCTTTCTGGGATATTTCACAGCTTTTGGGGAACACTGAGACAGACTTAAATTCAGGACAGTCCTGGAAAATCCAGAACATATGGTTGGTGTATCTATGCCATCAAGTGTCAGCAATGCCCGTCTGCCCTGTATATTGGCCAAACTGGACAGTCTCTACGACAAAAGATTAATGGACACAAATCAGATATTCAAAATGGTTACAGACAGAAACCTATTGGGAAACATTTCAGTTTGCCCAGGCACTCACTAATGGATCTCAAAGTGATGCTATTATTACAAAGCAATTTTAAAAAACAGCTAGAGAGAGAAGCTGCAGAACTTGGTTTCATTTGCAAGTTTCACACTTGTAATCAAGGTTTGAACAAAGACCCGACCTGGATGGGCCACTTACATTCCACACCCTAATGACATAAAAAGCTAAGCACTGGGTACCTACAGCCCACTCTATTAGCTTCATTTAGCACAGGCACTCTCACTGACAATATTTTTTCCCATTTTTTCCCTTCTCTTTCCCTCCCCATTCCTTCTCTTTCTCTGCTATTTATTTGTTTCCTGGATCCCTTACTCCATTCATCTGAAGAAGTGGGTTGTGCCCACAAAAACTTGTGATACCATTTACATTTTTTGTTAGTCTCTAAGGTGCTTCAGAACTATTCATTGTTTTAAGTTTTTTCAGTTACAGACTAACACGGCTACCCATCTGAGACTTACTTGGCTTGTTAGCTTAGTCTAATTTTAGGCAAATTCTCTTGGACTATGGGGCCAGGTTCTGAGATCAGCAGCCACAATCAATGATAGACCTCAATGAACCAAGCCCTTCTGCAGAGCTGCCCCATCCATAGGACTGTTCGTGGCGGCCAACCCAAGCCCCATGCTTTTGGTGATCTCATGCTGGCTGCCTCAACCATCCTAGGAATGGGACTGTCTCCCATGTTAGTTGCAGAGCCCAGGGTGGCCTGGAAGATTACCTTGTGGGATGGAGATTGCCACAGTGATTATAGGGGACTGACTTCTGCTGCCACCCTGCAACAGATCTCCTAGTAATCTCCCAGGTCGCTGGCTTGGGGAAAGGGGTGTAATGGGGTGGTTGGGGGAGTGGAGCAGTGGTGGGAAGAGGCAGAGATGGGGCAGAGCCTATGGTGAGGGATTGCCCCAGACTCTGTGCCCCTTTAGAGACAGCTCTGCCCCTCTGAGCACAGAGCCAGAGAGGTCACAGGGAGAGTTGCTGGGCACTGAATCCTTCCATAAAACTGACCCTTACTGTCTTTCTTTGAAGGTCTGTCTGCTCATAATTTCCCTTGTAAACTGCACTTGCTTTAGAGATCTCCATTGCCTCTCTCTCCTTGGCAATTTCCTTTTTCCATGTACAGGCAGTCCCCCGGGTTACGTACAAGATAGGGACTGTAGGTTTGTTCTTAAGTTGAATTTGTATGTAAGTCGGAACTGGTACATATTGTAGGGGAAACTCTAGCCAAACATTTCTCCAGAGCTCAGTTTTATTCTCCCACACCTCAGTTCCGTCAGTCCTTTATTCTCAAGCTGAGGTGTCTGCTGAGAAAAGCCGCTCCGCGTCTCCCTGGTCTGCTGGGGGGGGGTGCTAGCTTCGCGTCTCCCTGGTCTGCTGGGGGGAAGCAGCTAGTGCGGGGTTGCCTCACCCCGTTTGTAAGTAGGGATCCGATGTAAGTCGGATCCATGTAACCCGGGGACTGCCTGTATCCTCTTTAGTCTCTCTCGCCTACCTCCTGCCTCTGTTCTCTACTTTCACTTGGCCTTCCTTATCAAGCTGCCTGTGATGTTCCTTATCAGTATCTGTATCCCCCCCATCCCTGCTCTTCCTGTTAATCAACTTCCTTATATACGGCTTATTGGCATAAACTGGCTCTTTATAAGGTTACCTTTTGGGAGCCTGCCCACAGGAACACCCATTCCTGGGAGAGCTTCACTTTGAGTCTCAAAACAATGGAAACACTTCTCCACACTAAACTGCAACTGCCGGCAATAAAGTAATTTACCACACGAAGTGCACAAAAGTCCATTAAAAAGACTCCTGCTGAGCTAGGTGGGCTGGTGTTACTATGTGTGCTTTCAGCTAGTGTCTCTGTGTAGTCATGGCTTTTAGGCAGATTGTTCTGATGCAATTTAATTCTGAATACATTGTGTTCTGTGCCTCCCACTACGCCCATCCATCAGGAAGGGATGAACTGTTCTGTGGCATGCTCCTGCTCCCAGCGAGTGCAGCTGGTGGGTGTGATTCTCTCTTGGCTTTGCTGCAGAGTGGTGCTGATGTGAGATTGGATAAACTGTTCCCTGGCAGAAGCAAACACATGACTCCTGGGTCCCCTTTCACTTAGAGCCAGTCCCTGATTGGAAATGAAGCCTTGGGCATTCAGATTCCAGGGGGAAATCTGGGCCCCCGTGAGGTCCATGGGATGTTCGTAGTTGACTTCAGTGGGGACTTTTCTTCTGGGATTCGTTGTGCACACAGCTATTTTCACTCTTATTTCCCATGTAATCTGAAATACCAACCCCTTTCTTAGGACAGAAAGGCACAGAAGGAAATGTGAAGTGATTTTCAAACGAAAGCCTACCCGTCCCCTCTGGTGACCAATGCATCCTGTGACATCTTAGCCACAGAATACCTGTGTGTTCCAAATTTCTATTTAACAGCATTTTAAAATTAATCAGACCCTGGGTCCATTCCTCAACAAATTTTTTCAGAGCCTCACTGACACCCTTCTGGGGTGACAACTTACTTAAGTATTGTGCACAAGCATGTGTCTCTTGCCTACTAATCCAGGAATCTAAATTGGAGAAGAAATGGAAACATAAATGAGCTAATGAAGAGGCATTAAGAAATAAGAGATTGGCTCTCTCTCCTTCAGTGTCTCAGTCCTGAGGAGCACTATTTGTGATACCTCCATTATTGACTGTGTGCAATAGAGCCCGTGTTGAGTCCATGTCCAAGAAGAGATGTTCTTTCCCTAAATGCTTTACTCTGTGTCTAGCAGGATAAAGTGTTGAGTGTCCCGGTTTATTCCAAAAGCATTCAAAAATACAGGGACAAACCTTTTACTATTGCCAGTGTTGCAAGATTTGGGAAAAATAAAACTTGAAAGGATTTTGATGTTGAATGTGGTCCAGCTTCTGTTCTGTTACACTCTTACAACTCCAGTGTAACTCCATTTACACCTTTGTGAGAGCAAAATAAATTCTTTTAACTTTTGCCTTTCTAACTGCTTTTGAATGTCTCTCTTATCAGGGTCCTTCCATGCAACCTTCCTTTTATTTTGATCTATTATTTCATTATATAATGGGTCTTCTGCTGTACTCATCTGGAAGTCATTTGGGATGGACCAATGGTAGGAAACTTATTTCAGCCTTTTCAGGGAATATAGTTCATCTAATATTTTGGCTCTGATTTGATTCTTCAACCTCTTCATTCTATTACTTAATTTCTTTTCTTTCCATAATGGCTGCACAGAAAACCAATCTCTTGGAGCCTCTTATTTGTGTCTTCAGATCAACCAAACATTTTTTAATGGGGATACGCCATTGCACATGCTCAGATATCTAAGGAGGAATCTAGATAGAAGTCTCACACCAAAATATGACAATTTTGTTTGTAAGGGGAAAATTTTAGGTAGAAAAAGGTCTAACAGTATGGATCCCAAGAGAGAATGCATCATGGTATATTGTATGTGGTCCCTAACTTTTCACCTGAAAGGTCACATGAATCTGTGGAAACTGTCTATGGTTCAGATGGGGGTTCAGATAGACATTTTTATGGCAGCTATCCTTCTATTGTTCAAACATCCCTCGTTCATATAGATTCAGGAGAGAACTTTTTGGGGCCATTTCCCTTCTTTACATTTGGAAATTACAAATGTTTATGTTCATTACTGTATAAACAACCTCCATTCTGGTCAGCTAAATAATTCTTAATGATGGTTTCAGGAAAAGAAGGCCAGTGTAGATGTTTTAAAAATTTCTCCTCCTGAAATTAAAGCTTATACTTTTCTCAGGAGTACAATAGTGCTGTAGCTGTGTTGGTCATGGGATATGAGACAAGATGAGTGCAGTAATATCGTCTATTGGATCAACTCCTGTTGGTGGAAAGGACACATTTTCAGGCTTCACAAAGCTCTGTGATACCGTCTGACTAAAGATAACCATTTACATAATTGACATTACCACTGTTCTGTAATTGCAATAAATCTTGCACAAAGTATCCTGTAATGTGTCAGTGGAAAAGTTACAGTCAATTGACTTATTTTCCTGATTAAATCCATGTATCATCTTTGTATATAAAAGTATGAATATTGGCTATGTGATTACATGTGTTTTGTTCCTGAATGCCCCCTCCAGATAGATTACATTAGGGCTAGACAGTTATGTATTCATTGGCCATCACTCTCACAGTGAGCCATTGAAAAATCTCAACCCACCCAGTAGGCCTTTCCCATGGGTGCCTCAGATAGCAAGGAGATAATGGCCATTCCTTCTGATTCACCAAAACATGTAAGGTCATGTGATAAGGCTGTGTGACCTTGGACTCCAGCTAGAGCCAATAAGTTCTTTCCATGCACCTGGGATGTGTGCTTTGTTTAGGACAGTAAATTTTCATTCACATAGCAAGAAATATAAAGACACTTCCATTCTGCCTCTTTCCTACTCTAATTATCTGGACTGTGGATTTACAACTAAAAGAAGTATCTTGAATTATGAGTGCACACTGTGAGCCTTCCAATCTTTTCAAAGTTACCAGAGAGATGTTTGCAACCTAGCAGTCTATTCCCATCACTGCCCCAAACTTGACATAAGAACTTTGCAAACATTTGTATGTACAGGATCTATTAAATATCTATAACTCTGCTTTTCTTTTATTAATAAATCTTTGGTTAGTTTACTGAGGATTGGCTGGCAGCTTGATATTTGGGTAAGATCTAAGATACATATTGACCTTAGGATAAGTGTTTGATCCTTTGAAATTACTGAGAACTTCCACATATGGTGAAATTGGTATGGAAAAACCTCTCCCTATATTAAACTTTATCATCTGGATGGGTACCAAGTGCTGAAATGGGGGATTGTAATTGGCTCTTGATTAACCAGTGTGGTATCACAAATGCATTTTTGTTGCTGGCTTGGTGAATCTAATTATAGAAAACCACCAGTTTTGGGGATTGTCTCCCCTATTTTTTATAGACTGTCCTGAGTGTGGTCTGTCCCAGAAACTTGGTCAGATGTGATGTACTTGGCAGCATCTGCATTATCACAGGTCACCTGGATTTAGGGATCAGAACCCCACAGTGTTCAAAATTGAAATTTAACACTGAGCATTTGCATAGTTCAGGAATACTACCAATGGGTGAAATACGGTTGTGTGTGGGTTGTAACTCAAAGCTTAAACAATTACGTTAAGAAAACCCTTAAAGGGGACATTTCAGACCAGAAGATAAGAGATTTGCTTACAGAGAGTGTCCAAACAGCAGGGTCTCTGCCTTCACCTGTCCCAGATGCAGCTACAGCAGAAGAAATCAGTATGCAAGCACTGAAAGACCTGTAGCATCTTGAGAATGAAGAAAAACTGGCAGAATGTCCAATGAAGGAGGATAAGGAGGCAGAGGAGAGAGCACGAAAGAAATTGTAAATAGAAAATGGCAACTCACTACCCCCTGAACAAAACAGCCTGCTCCTTCTTATCATATACCCTGGGTGCCTAATACTGCACCAGGAAAGTAAGTAGGTGCCTTAAAAATGATTTCAAAGAGCACTGGATCAAATTAAAAACCCAAGAGAGCAGCATGCACTCAGATACTTCAGCCTCCCACATAGCAATCAATAGCAATCAAGGCAGATAGGGCCACACCAAGGCGCTGCAGCCAACATATAGGATTTTTTTTATCAGATCAGGCCACTGGTTCACTGTGTGTAGCATCTTATCTCTGACACCAGTCACTGTCTGATGTATCAAGGTCAAATCTGCTTTCCTCTGCTCAATAATAACGCACCTAAGCAATTATGAAATACTGATAATGAAAGAAAAATTCCTTCATGATCCTTTTTGATAATTAAGCCCTGAGACAAGACAGTTTATTTAATTTCTTTTTTTTACCACTCCATTATCTTTGTATCTTTTAAATATTTGTGATGGTCATAAAATTATCCAGCCTTTTTTATTAAAAGTCAATATTTGCTACTTAGTGGAACTATGAGCCTACACAAAGGCTGGAAAAGATTCAAACCATTGCCAGTAGAACTGAAATGCATTAGTCCATAGTGTATATGTAATATTACTTGCCCTGGCTTGCAGAAAGAGTCCTTTCTGCCTTGTCTCTCTTCTCCTCTATAAGAGTGAATCTGGATTTAAAAAAAAAAAGATTTGATACCTTTTCTTTGGTTGTTTCATAGGTCTTGATTTATAAATTGTCCAAAGTGAAACAAGGTTTTTGACTTAGAGCAAAAACAATGTCTGGTTATCTAAAAGGATTGGAAATGGGAATATTGACTATCTGCTATGTTGTCTATTCAAATCCAGCCCATCTTTGTATTACAGAGCATGGCTGTCAGGTAGTTGTTTGACCAGCATTATATAAATTTGGTCTCGTTTAGATTCCCACCTGCCTACATCTGGTAGTATCATCAGAGTGGCCAAGGGTTGCATGTGCCACAAAGAGTAAATTTCTCACTGTCTAACGGCACCATGTTGTGGCGGAAGCTTGCCCTGCTTCCACCAAGAATACCTGTTCTGTTGCTAAACTTGAGGATTTAATTCACCAGGGCTATCCATCTGGCTCCATTCGTTGAGCATTCAGCCCACTCATATGATGCCTATAGGGGAGAGAGGAAAGAAAGATGAGTGTGTGCATCGGCATGCTGTTGTGGCAGCCATGAAACAAGCTACCAGCACTCAGGAGCAAAATCCTCTGAGCTGAGCTAGAACCTTTGGCATCATCTTGTGTCCTGCACATATTGTTGAGCAGCAGGGGCCTCCTGGATCACCCAAAAACAAGGAAGGGTCTGTCATCCTATTTCCAAGTTGCCAGCTAGCTGCTTAGGGACATTCACAAGCAATTCACAAACCAATCCCGACTTCCCAATTTGTGCTCTGTGGAATCTGCTGTGGTGCTTTGACTTTTTTGCAGACTGCCTGCATCCAGCTCCCTTCATTAATATGTGAAAGGATTGGAGAAGTTGATGAAAATATGAAATGGATGCATTTCAGTTTAAAAGCAAAGGATGGGAGTCACGAACTACCTAGGTTTCAGCATGACAGGATATAATCCAAGTCTTGTCCAGTGCCTGACAATTTAATTGCCCTGCTACCACTAGTTCACTCAGCATTGTTACCTGGATAATCACAATACACTCATTTGCTGTTTGTGACCGTGTCACGTGTATTTTCCTTCATGTTCCATTAGCACAGCAGTAGCTAGTGGATGGAGTGATACCTGTAAAATCACAAAAGTCACTGAGGGGTACATAACTACCTCAAAGCTTACCAACTGCTTGTTAACCTTGAGATGAGAATGCTAGCCTTTTAGACATCAGTCATGTGTTTCCAACAGCAGTAGGGCTTTCCCCTCTTCCTCTGGATGATAAAATGGATGATAAGCTGAAGTAGTAAGGAAGAGGGCAACTCTGGAAGTTGGCTGTAGCACCTGTGGTAAAGCCCTGACTGTGTCCTGTGGATCCTGCACTTCTGGTGGATAGTGTTTGCTTCAAAGGCTTGTTGTGACCTGGTATTTGCGCCTTCCGTTTGGACACGTATTTTGGCCCTGGTCGGTCCTTTTTTTTTCCCATTTTTTGGGGGGGGTTGGTATTGTTTGTTAAATCATCTGGCAACCCTAGTTCTGCCCCTCCACTGAACTCTACTTTTCTCACAACCCTTGGCTCTCACACAGTTTCACCTTCTCACTCCCAGATCTTCCACACCCACTGTCCTCTCTGCAGGAAGGCCTTATAAACAAGTCCCAGCAGGCTTTAATGGACTGTAGGTGCTCTGGTTAGCCTGCAGCTTCTGGCAAGCTTTTAATTGGCCCCAGATGCTTGCCTGATTATATTGCACAAGGCTGGGCCCTGTTTACTCAGGGAAAAGAATACTATTTACCCAAAGCCCTGCACACCTGCTCACCCTTAGAGTGCAGCAGCCAGCTAGTTTGGGTCTGTCACATAGCTTTTACTGTCCCCTAGGGCAGCTACTTGTCAAATAGCCTGGAGGGAGACTAGGGGAGACTGGGGAGACTCTCAAACATTCCTTTGTTCAGTCAGCCTTCCTTGTGTGTGTCACACTCAGCTCCCCACTGGTGCTATGCCAAGTACTGCTCTATCAGATGGAAACAGAGGTGCCTGCATGCAGAAAGGTGGTTCTCCTTGACCACACTCCACTTGATTTGAATGACTGTTCTTCCTATCGCTAATTCATTTGCTTGGCATTTTCTTCTTGTCCTTTTCCCACAACTCTGCCCATGGACCAGAACTTTGGTGCTGAATGGCCTAAAAATCTTATTCCTCTTTCAGGTGTACTAAATTTATTCTCCTTCACTTTCCTTTATGCATGGCTGTCTGCAGTCTGACAGTGGGAGTTGTTTTGAAGGGACAAACCATGTAGGGTTAGTGAGTGGACCACATAGGTGGCTGTCCTTCGTTTCAGTGGACTGTAAGCTTGTCATAACTGAGACAGTCCCCCAGGATAGCATAGTTTTGCTAACTGTGTTTGTGTACCTAGAATTTGTGGGGTGTGCCCATTGAACCATAATAGCACTTTGATTGTATGCAAAGGGAGCACACAGCTCTCAAAATCAATGTTTTGTGCAGTCAGCATGCACCTCACTTCACATGCCCTTACTTTATGTGCTCATGCAGCAGTAAACAAAATATGTCATGGGCTCCCCACCACTGGTTTAGCTCCCAATTCCTAATTAGTTGGGAAAAAGTTGTTACAAGTCAACAATTTGAAACATTTTGTTTTAAACCATTTTGATTTTTTAGAATTTTTTGGTTGGGGTGGGGTTTTTTTGTATGTAACCGGTGCAGATTTACAACATGTTTCAATATTGCCAAATCTACATTTTTAATTAATTTATTTTTTTTGGCCAAAGAAAAAAGTTTCACCTGAAACCTTTCTCCCAGTTCTAATTATAAGTCTTGGATGAGACAAAGTCCTGGCTCCCACTGATATGCTCCCCCATTTCTCTAAGAACTTGATTCTGTCAAGATATGTCTCTACTGACCTTCTGAACAGGCCTTCTCAATAACAATATCAGTTAGAATCTCACTTAACAAACCTGCCCATTCATATTCCTGGAAAATCAAGATTTTTCTGAGTCAGTGGGAAGTGCCCGGTACTCTTCAGCGCCAACTGAGAAACTCCAGTGTCTAGAGCATTTTGCAGTGTGAACATTGGACATTTTTTTGATGGTAAATATTCCAGTCCAACTGGCAGTATCTTTCATTGTCATTTTACAGTAACTCTGAATATAGTTCTCCACATGGCTCAAATAATATACCAAAGGATTCTCTTCATATTTAGGCAAAAGATAGCAGAACAGAATTCTGGATAGTTAACAAACAGAAAATGATGGAGAGAGCTGAAGAGGATTGCTACTTGTTAAGGTTGTTATGGTACACATCTAACCCTGATAAAGAACCTTCCTAATTCATCAAAGAACATGACAATGCATCTTGACACAACGCAGATAGTTACTTTAACATTTGCAATCCAGTCTGTGTGTGTCATGTAACTGGAGGAGTGAAAATACATGACCATTTCTGGGGAGGGGGAAAAGCAAACAAGCATGGTATGAATTAAATGTATCCAATTTACAGGGTGGATTTGCTGCTCCTCGGTGTTTTTTCCATGCATTTCTCTGCATTTCAAATTCTGTTTATTTTGAAATAAAAAGTGCTTTTCTGTTTACTGAGTTTGTTCTGTATCATCTGATCAAAAAGTTAGCCTGCACCTTTCCTGAGCATAATGAACAGCAGGCAAGTGATTGCAGGGTAATGTCCAGTATACATCTCAAACAGCAGCCTTCTTCAGTAGGCACACAGCCTTCTTTAGTAGGCACTTCAGCTATCAAGAATGGAAGTTATGTGCCTTATTTTCCCACTGTCACTAAAATCCTTAATCCTGGTGAAAAGGAAGCATATAATGTTAGCAGATGATCAACCCAGATGAAAATGTGCCAAGCTTTTATGCTTGCACTGTGAAGGATGCAGATACAAAAAAAAAGTGCGAAAGGTATTGAAGTGGAGGATTAAAGGAATATTTGCTAGCTTGAATGTGTTGATTAGTTTTTTTTGCAGTACAATGTATTTATCTGGGAAACTGAAACCCCTTAATCTCAATATCTACCTGTCTCTAGGTATGTATTTACACCTGATAGGTATAACAAAGCCTGGCTGTTTGTGTGAAAAGGTGAGGGATGTCCCTAGCTGTGTCTAACTCTTTCAGTACCACATACATATCAGGGAAGATTTAGGGCTCTTTTCTTCAGCAGAACTTTTCAAATATGTAGGCTTCATGATCTCTTTATGTCATCATTTGGTACACATGGGGGAATCGTGATTGTTTTGCATGCATGCTCCTATTCCCAGCCACATGTGTATAGAAACAGGAGATGGATGGGGCTAAAGCAAGTGCTCATCAGTTTTGACTGGAGTGTCTTTGCTGAATAAAATAAAGTCACACTCAAAGAGCCTAATTCTGAGGGCTAATTCTGAGGGCATCTGAGGAGCTGCCTGGGGTAAGATCAGAATTGGATCCAGAAGATTCTGTGTACCTATTAACTCCCTGGACTGGCAACCCGTTGGGAGCAGAGCCTTTATTTCTGCTATAAGTATGTGATGTACCTGGTGAAATAGTAGCCCATTTTCCAACTGAGGCATCCAGGCACTACAGTAACATACATAGCAATGAAGACTTAGGTATCTTCTAATCATGAGGGTTTCTACAGATGTGGAATTGGATGCTTGTTTCTATACAGGCACTGAGGGAAAGAGGAGGCCCCTTAAAGGGGTCTTGACCCAAAACGTGGGACTCTGACCCATGTTGTTCCTGACTTGGGAAAAAGGGTCATGGACATCTGGTATCACTCCTGATCCAAACAGCCAACTCTTCATTCAGAGACAGACTCTTCCCTGCTTCCTTCAAACATGCAATAATCCAACCAACACAGAATAAACAGATACTTCAGGATTCACCTATTGACACCAAGTGTTGAATCTCCCATTCCCGAGTGAGCTCACAGAGAAGTAATAAAAGGCCAGCTATGGGCTCCGTTAACAAAAGCTAACATTCTATTCTAGATCTATTCTTCACCACATGTGGCCACACCACTGTCACCAAGATGGGAAGTGCTTGGATGAGAACAGCTCATGGATAAGGAACACCTGGCTGAAGCTTAAGCCTAGCAAAACAGAGGATGCTGATGTGCAGAAGAAAGTATTTTGAGGGATTTGTAGACATGGCACACCCTCCTTTTGGCAGGAGGGTCAAATTCACAGTCCTTTCAGTCTTCTTGTCTAGGAGCACTTTTGGATTCCTTGATGAGTCTGAGCTTTCACTTAGCAACAGCTGCAAGTTATGTTTTCTCTCATCTTGGAGATTCCATCCCCTCCCAGCAAATGAAGACCTGGACTCGGTTATTCATGTCTTCCTCACCTCCTTGCTGGATTACAGCAAAGTGATTCCTGTGCCATTAGGAAACGTTGCAGCATATTGCCTCAGCAACACCAGCTATTGTGAGCACATCTCACCTGTCCTCTTATTCTTTTTTCTGGCTTCCCAAAGAATTTAGAATCAAGTTCAAGGTGTCAGTTTATATCTTGAAAGCTCTCCATGGCCTGTAAAGATACCTAAAAGATCATCTAAAGCTCTGGGACCAAGACCATGGTTGGCAACTTCGCTCCTCTTCTACAATGAAACTCTTAGCAATAAAAGTAAAGCTTATTGGGGCAGGAGACAAAATTTCTTCTGTGGTTGTTGGAGACAGTGGAATGAACTCCCCCAGGAGCTAAGGCCATCACAAACCTCACCTTTTCTGCTCCAAGGGCAAGGTACATTTCTTTGGACTTTTCTAATATAAACATAGCAACAAAACTTAATCAAAAGAAGACATTCCCACAGCATGTGCATCTTCTGCTGGAGCAAGATACAACCACGAACAACAGTTGTTACGTCATAGAGCTTAACACACCACAAGAAGGTGCTCAGGGACTACATCATGAAAACCTATATGTGAATAGAATAGAGGCTCAGTAGGTGTCACACTCATATTTGCAGATGAACATAATGCAGGACTACAGGAAACCTGGAAAGCATGTTATCCCCCTCTCCCCACCAGACTCCTTGGAAAACCAGAACTGAGCTCAGGGCTCTACTTTTACAGTTCAGCTAGCTCTGTTTAGCCCAATCCTGGCCATGACTGTAATATCCTTGGTGCTCTGATATCCACCACATTCTGCGACAAAAGAAGCCCAGTTAAGGCCAGCTAGCATTTCAGCTGGTGATTGACATTGTGGTATTGAGGATTATGCCTTTAAAAGTGGAGCTCCCTAGACTGAGTCTGGGCAGGGCACTGTGAAGCATTATCTTGCACACCGAGTGATCAATGACCACAACATGTAGGGTTCATTTGTTTTACTGTTTCAGGCAGCCCATAGGACTTGGAGACTGATTTTCCTCTCTCTTGTCATGGTGTAAATCAGGAATAACTCCACTGAAGTCAATGGGATCACATTAGTGTACCTCTGGGGTAAGGGATGGAGATGGGAGAGGAATGGGAAGTGAGGAGCAAAATGAGAAGGAGCTCTTTGGGACAGGTACCTTTATGTTGTGTGTTTATACAGCATCTCGCACCATGGGGCCCTGGACTCATGACTGGGGCTGCGAGGCACTACCACAGTATAATTCATAATAATACCGAATGGTGGGAGGAGTGAGAAATCTGGGACAAGGGGGGAGTTGAAAATGTTAAAAAGCACATTTTTTTCTCCAACAGTTTATCAGGCTGTCTTGTCTTTCTTTTCCCATCTGCATTTTAAATGTGAATATTTAATTTAAAATGTCAGTATAATAACATGACTATGATGAGGATGCTTTTTGTTAACTGGGTAAGAAGCACATCCTTGGCTGAATAAGCTGAGGTCAACAGTGGAGGTGGCTACAGGAAATTCAGACTTCCTTGACTGGTATTTTGCTTCCACAGAGGAAACGAAGGCATATCTCTTTGAAACATGAGTTATTCCTCTGCTGCTTCCCACTCACTACAGCTGCCTGAACCTAGAAAGTGAGGGAGCTGAGTGACAGCTTATTAAATTGACATAGAGTATCCCATTGGAAATGGACTCTAAGCAAGGAGAGAAATAAAGTTAATTCTCACTTCTAGGAAAGAGAGAAGAAAGGACTGAGCAACTGATCGCCCACTGATAGCAGGAAAAAAACAGTCCTTCCAATATCCTTTCAGCTACAGTACTTGGTGGCAAGCAAGGAGAGTGTTAACTGAGCTGTACCAGGGCTAATAAATAATGGTTGAAAGAGGGAGGCAAATCTTCAGCAATGCAATAAGGTCAGACCTGCCTCCGTTAGCACATGGGATTCCAGGTATACATTCTGGCTACGTCTATATTGCACTCTTCTTGCGCAAAATCCTATGCAAATGAAGCATGGGTTAGCATATTGCGACACTTCATTTGCATAATTAATTAGGGGCCGCAAGAAGCTTTTGCGCAAAAAGGAGCTGTGTAGATGGCTCCTTTATGTTAAAACCCCTCTTGTACAAGAGCCATTCTTCCTCATTTTTTCAGAAAGTACGGCTCTTATGCAAGAGGGGGGGTTTGCACAAAAAGGAGCCGTCTACACAGCTCCTTTTTGCACAAAAGCCTCTTGCGCAAAAATGGCCCCTAATTAATTATGCACATGAATTGCAGCAATCCGTGCTTCATTTGCATAGGCTTTTGCACAAGAAGAGTGCCGTATAGACATAGCCCCCATTAATAACACAGATAGAACTGACTAATCTAGGCATCGGATGTGAAACACCCACAAGCCTTGTCTGTAGAGAGGTGACACCCGCTGATGCCCAGCCCAGCAAAATTACTAATTCCTAGTGTAGACAGACAAAGCTGTTAGAAGCCAGAATTTGCACTGGAGCAGCTTACTCCTGTGTGAAACCTATTTGGACCTGTGCAAATCATAGACCCTGTTTGCACTAGCAGTCCTGGTGGATGAAACTGTGACAAATCCCCCTAGAAGCAAAGCCCTGTGTATTTAGGGTTGCCAGATGGTCCCCCCAAAAATACTGGACACACGGTATTTTTCCAGCTGTGCACCGGACGGAAGCCTGGCATGGGCGGGGGGAGCGGCTGGAAGGTGGGGAGCCTGTGATTGCGCAGAAGCCTGGCGGGGGGGAGAGTGGCTGGGACTCCCCCTGCCCCACCAGGCTTCTGGGCGCAATCACAGGCTCCCAGCTCCGATCGCAGCCCTGCCTCCCAGCTGGGACTCCCAGGCTGGGAGGCAGGGCCGCAATCGCTGCTCTTGGCGCATCAGAAGCCTAGTGGGGGTGGGGGGAGTGGCTGGGAGTCCCAGCCACCCCTGCCCTCCTTCTGACACGCCTGGGAGTCCCAGCTGGGAGGCAGGGCCACGATTGCCGCTCTGGGCGCGTCAGAAGCCTAGGGGGGGCGGCGGGAGTGGCTGGGACTCCCAGGCTGGGAGGCGGGGCCGTGATCGGTACTGGGAGCCTGTGATTGCGCAGAAGCCTGGTGGGGGCAGCGAAGTCCCAGCCACTCTCCCTGCCCCCGCCAGGCTTCTGCGCAATCATAGGCTCCCCGCCTTCCAGCCGCTCCCCCCGCCCATGCCAGGCTTCCGTCCTGTGCACAGCTGGAAAAATCAGAGAATACCGGACATTGCACATGTCCAGTATTCTCTGGTTTTTTTTACCGGACAAAGAGCGCAAATATTGGACTGTCCGGTAGAATACCGGACACCTGGCAACCCTATGTGTATTCCAAAGCCACCACATTGAATCCTAGCTCAGGGATCTTTCATTCCTGTGAGACTGAGATCCACATGGGTTGTTTGAATGAGACATTAAAAGACTGTACTCCTGGGACTGTGTAGACAGGTTTCATGGACATGTCTGATCAAAGGAAAGCGTTTGTTCTGATATCCTTAGCTAACACTGTCTCTCTTTCTCTTCCTGCTCTGTTGTTTTGTGCCGGCTGGTTACTGCTCTTCATACCACAGTGAACTTAGACAAATTTCAGTGATGTTGCATAACTTTATCTAGTTTGTAAAGCTCTCTGGGCAGACAGGGTCTATAAAATGTTCATTTATTATTGTTTACATTTGCAATTGAAGGAAAAATAAATGAAGTGCTGGTAAAAGCAAATTTTGCATTGTACTGTTTTAATGGGTTGCAGAAATCAGGTACTGTGTAATTTTAATCACTCGAGGGGAAAATGCATTCTAGATTTTTTTTCCTATGATCAGGCTACTTTCTAAAATATTGTTTCAGGCTATGGTTAGGTCACTCTTAGTACATGGTCTCACCAGGTCGTGTAGTCTTCCTTAAAACATTAGAGAGATATCATTGTGTCAGATGCTGATTATTCATTGCAAATAATGTATTGGTGTAATATCTCCCTCCCCTTTCTTTATTTGAAAGTTATCCATCAACTAGGCATTACTCAAATGAATGTGAACTAACATTAGCCTATAGATTATTTACAAAGTAGTTTTAAAGAGCACTTGTTGTTTGTTACTTGCACTGTATGATTGCTTAACTCAGATGATGGTGGAGTTTCCCAGCTGAATGACCTAAGACTTACTGACAGAAGTATTCCCCTTTACCCATTATCCACAGCATCAGTAATCATTCCAGGTTTCTATGCCAAATATAGAAAGAGCTTTGTCAAAGTACCACACAAGTCCCATGTCCAGGATGGCTATTTTTTGCTCTAATATTTGTGAAGCTGTGGTTTTCAAAAGATGGTCTTGTGAACAAAAATTCACTCATTATGGCATCTGCTGTTAAGAATTTGTGAATGCCAGTGAGACTACTTAACAGGGTTTTGTCCAAAGAAGTGATTGTAAATGCGGACTTGTAGGTTTGGAACCAACAAACTGGGCTTGATCCTTCACCGAGGGGTCTGAGACTTCATTTCCTTCAGGAAAACTTCTAATTCATTTGCCTGAGTTTGGGATCTTCAGTCTTACTACTTCAGTACTAAAAATTAAATGGGATGGTGCAGCACAGAACAACTAAAATCTGATCTAAAAGTTGTTGAAGTCAATGGAAAGACTCCCATTGCCATTGATTGTCTTTGAATTGGGTCTTAGTAGAGAATGCTCTACTATGTACTATGAGTACTATGATCATTTATTCATGGATTGTGCAGGTTACCAAGTTCCCACACAGGGCATGTCTACACTTGCAATTTAAAACGCAAAACCCCCTCCTTTTTTGCACCAAAACATTGGGAGCATCTACATTTGACAATGACTTTTTTGCAGTAAAACTCAGAAGTTTCACTGTACAACCACCTCTAAGAGAAAAGACAGGACTATGCAGCACTTTAAAGACTAACAAGATGGTTTATTAGGTGATGAGGTCTGGCCCACGAAAGCTCATCACCTAATAAACCATCTTGTTAGTCTTTAAAAGTGCTGCATAGTCCTATCTTTTGTTTCAGCAAGACCAGACTAACACGACTACATCTCTATTACACCTCTAAGAGAGGCATCCAGCTCTTACCTTTTCATAGAATCATAGGGCTGGAAGAGACGTCAGGGGGTTATTGAGCCCAGCCCCCTGCCCAAAGCAGGACCAACCCCAACTAAATCATCCCGGGTAGGGCTTTTTCAAGCTGTGATTTACAAACCTCTAGGGATGGAGATTCCACCACCTCCCTAGGTAACCCATTCCAGTGCTCCAACCACCTTCCTAGTGAAATAGTTTTTCCTAATATCCAACCTAGAACTCCCTTATGGCAACTTGAGACTATTGCTCCTTGTTCTGCCATCCGTCTCTACTGAGAACAGCCTTTCTCCATCCTCTTTGGAAGCCACCTTTAGGTAGTTACAGGCTGCTATCAAATCCCCCCTCACTCTTCTCTTCTGCAGACTAAGTAAGCCCAAATCCCTCAGCCTCTCCTCATAGGTCATGTACTCCAGCCCCCTAATGATTTTGGTTGCCCTCCACTGGACCCTCTTCAGTGAGTCCACATACTTTCTGTAGCGGGGAGCCCAGAATTGGATGCAGTACTCCAGATGTGGCCTCACCAGTGCCAAATAAAGGGGAATAATCACTTTTCTAGATCTGCTGGCAGTGCTCCTCCTAATGCACCATTCACCTTGTTGGCTACAAGGGCACACTGTTGACTCATATCCAGCTTCTCATCCACTGTAATCCCCAGGTCTTTTTCTGATGAACAGCTACTTAGCCAGTCAGTGCCCAGCCTGTGACAGTGCTTGAGATTCTTCCGTCCTAAGTGCAGTACTCTGCACTTGTCCTTGTTGAACCTCATCAGATTTCTTTTGGCCCAATCCTCCAATTTATGTAAGTAACTCTGGACCCTACCCCTGCCCTCCATCATATCTACCTCTCCCTCTATTTTAGTGTCATACCCAAACTTGCTGAGGGTGCAATCCATCCTCTCATCCAGGTCATTAATAAAGACGTTGAACAAAACTGGCACTAGAACTGATTCTTGGGGCACTCCATTTGAAACCGACTGCCAACCAGACATTGAACCTGACAATCTAGCCAGCTTTCTGTCTACCTTACAGTCCATTTATCCAATCCATACTTCCTTAATTTGCTGGCAAGAATACGGTGGGAGACCGTATCAAAAGGCAAGGTATATCATATCCACCAACTTCCCCATGTCCACAGAGCCACTTACCTCATCATAGAATGCAATCAGGTTGGTCAGGCATGACTTGCTCTTGGCGAAGGCATGACATTCCCTTTTGTGATGATGTGCAACTCAGTGAAGGCATGTTCTTCCTATTTACAAAGCTTTAAGCCTCCAGAGGATAACCCATGGTGCCTAGGTGACCACTCAAGCCAGCATTTCTGCCCCTCCCCCTATAAAGCCTAGGAATTTTGAAACTCCCCTATTTTCTTGGCAAGTGCTCACTTCTGGCCAGGAGACAATGTGGCTGCTCCAAGGAGCAAACAATCCCCCTGCTTGGAACAATGATGAACTACTGGAGCAGGTCAGTATTTGAGGAGAGGGAGCTGTGCAGAGACACAGGAAGCCCAGCGATCATCCCCCCCTGCCCTTCCCATAAGATCTACCCTCAAAATGGTGAGCACTGCACTGTGCAATAGCTGCTTTAAGGGCACTGTTGTAATCAGTGATGGAAGTGCTGCAAATGGGAACACTCTGACACTTGTGGAAGAGAGTGAGTACAAAAACCAGTATTTTTCATTCACTGATTCACTATTACCAGTGAAACTGACAGTACAAAAAACTCTTTGGCTACGTCTACACTGGCATGATCTTGCGCAAGAACTCTTTAGCGCAAGAGTTCTTGTGCAAAAACTCTTCCAGAAGAGAGCATCTACACTGGCATGTGCGTTTGTGCAGGAGATGTGCTTTTGTGCAAGAGGATCCATGCCAGTGTAGACGCTGTCTTGCGCAAGAAAGCTCTGATGGCCATTTTAACCATAGGGCTTTCTTGCGCAAGAAATTCATGTTGCCTGTCTACACTGGCCTCTTGCGCAAGAACAGTTGCGCAAGAGGGCTTATTCCTGAGCGGGAGCATCAGAGTTCTTGCGCAAGAAGCCCTGATTTCATACATTAGAACATCAGTGTACTTGCGCAAGAACTCGCAGCCAGTGTAGACAGGCAGCAAGGTTTTGCGCAAAAGCAGCCGCTTTTGCACAAGATCTCACCAATGTAGACACAGCCTTTTAGTGTAGACATAGTCACACTGGTTTTGTTGCAGGCATGAAGGGGCTCCTAAAAGAGAAAACTCTGAGCCATTTGTGCCATAATATGCTTATGCTTAAATGGGAGACCATGTAACAGATTCTCATCAAAGCCTCTTCCACATAGCTGAAAAGCTACTGAGTAAGGAGGCTGTTGCCAGGAGGGGAAGGAAACTGTATGCTTACCTAAATGAACCAAGCCTGATTCATTTGCTGAATAGGGTAGGATAGTAGTTCCTAGCTTTTCTGAGCAATTGTCCCAGCTTACTTGGTGGGAGTGGGAGCTAAGAATGTGACAGTGAACCAGAGATAAAAACCTAAGCCACAGTCCTTATGAACAAGGTTTCCCAGCCCAGATTCTGCTTCATGAGGAATGTGATATAAAAGCCTGATTTCTGGCAGGAGTTTGCCCCAGTAAAAGTTCAAGTAATTGAAGCTATTGAGTGATTTATTGTGATATCTCACAGACAGCTAACTTTTAAAACGGGTTTAGTCAGCAAAGCTGATAGACCTGGAATTCATCTCAATGAGGCTGGGATGGAATAAGATCAGCATGTTTGTCCTCGCTTTGCATCTCTTTCCTTCCCCATTTATAGCACACAAATCAGCTTTTCAGGTCCAAATTAGGGATGGGGAAATTAGTTAAGAGAAAACAACTCACCCATAGCTGTGCTATGTATTCCCATCTTAGCAAGTGCTAATTAGCCTTTATTTATTTTAAGATGTTGCTCATTTGCATGCACTGGCTAGAACTGGAAGGTAGAAGAGAAAGTGTTTGGAAGTTCACTAACAAGCCTGTTTTTGTTCTGTGCTGTGACAAACCCAGGGCAGCTGGCTACAATAGTTTGGTGGAGGGCAGACATGCCGGGAACTGGGTGAATGTTTTTCTGTTTCCTGAGGAACTGATGAAGATTTCTGCCACATAATCAAGGCAGGCAGCCCCCTGAGGCTAATTAAGTGCTTGCCTGATGCAGCAGACTAATCAAGCACCTGCAGCCAATTAAGGCCTGCTGTGCTACTTTAAAAGGTTTCCCCTCAGGTAAGGGAACAGGAAGGAGAAGAGTGAAGGACTGAGAGGAGGAAGTGTGTTGCTGAGAAAGGACAGCGTGTGCTGAAGGAGGAGAGATTTGCTCAGGAACCAGGGAGATGGTACTAGGTGAGCATTTGGGCAAGTGGCCCAGGAAAAAGGCCCTTTTTTGGGGGTAGGGACAAAATCCCATCAGTTGCCACTATGTAGGGTCCCTGGGCTGGAATGCAGAGTGTAGTGGGCAGGCCCAGGTTCCATCCAACCCTCCCCACACAAAAAGTCTGCTCCTGGAAAGGGAGGCCAGGATTATGGAGAGGTTTCATCCCAGTCCTTTGTCTTTGCCAATGATGAGGATGGTTCATTAAGCTGTGACCCTGCCTTCTAGAAAAATAAGAGGCAGAGTGATGGGTCACTGCAAGCCTCTGAGGCATACAACAATTGCCTAGAAGCTCAGGACCTTCGTGAATGGCCAGAGCTTTGCCACAGTGCCCAACATTATACTTCAGAAGTTTGTGACCACCTAACTCTATGCTTACCTAGATGAATCAAGCCTGCAAAGAGTCCCTCCTATTGGGCATTGCTGTGTAATCCAACAAGTAGTCCTTAAAGACTAACAAAATTATATGGACAACTTGTTTTTAAAGTTACAGACTAACATGGCTACCCCCTGAGGGTGGGTAATCCAGTGCTTGAATTCCTGAAGCTCACAAGCTCTGCTTTGCTGGGTTCCTGGCTGCAATAAGGGCTTAGAAAGCACTTGTTACTCCCAGTCAGAGACTTTCCTGATTGAGGGAATCCCCTGTGAGGGTAGAGTTCACATAACCCTGTGTGCACCATGTGTGGCAGGCGTATGCTGTGTTCCAGCTAAAATCATCTGGCAAATGTTTCCTGGAGAGCTGTTTCCTTTGGGCACAGTTTACTGTAGTCCCTAGATTGCTTTCAACTACACTACGGGGTAGTGCCAAATTGGCCAGAGGATCAGAATAGGGATGTAAGCAACTAATTGAGTAGCTGCCTACCTGGTAAGCCTAGATTACTTGAGTCCATTTACTAGTCCATTAGCTGATTCAACAATCAGACCTTCCCTCTTCTCTCTCGCATTCCACGATGAGTAACGGTGGTTCGAATTAGAGATCCTAATTCGAACTCCATGCTGAGTGTAGCCGCGGGCACGGAGTTCGGACTAAGGGGGATATAAAAATGGTGGCGCCTGGGAAGATGCAAATGAAGCCCGGGATATTTAAATCCCGGGCTTCATTTGCGCAATCCCGGTTGCCCTCATTTGCCTACCTAGCTCAAACTAAACGAGCTAGTGTAGACATACCCTGAGTGAAAATGTCTGTATGTTCTCCTAAAGAGTATTTACCATGCAAGATTGTAAAGGTGCCTATAAATAGGCATGTTATCTGTAGCCACCTCTATACATGTGGCAGCATGTAGAGTACAGACACTGCATGCACAGCTAGCATGGGTATAAATAGCAGTGTAGTCATAGCTTAGGTGAATAAACTGTCTGACAGGTCTGAACCCCAGGGTGTATAGTCACCCCTTTCTACATGTCAAAGGGCCTGCAAGGCTAGAATCTGGGACTATGAGCTGCTGGTGCTTCCACATCACCAATGGAGGCCTAACCTAGGTTACTATTGGATAACTCTGTAAAGTAAGGTTCAGCAGGAAGTAACACCTACCAGGACCTGAGTGGCAGCTCTCAGAACTTAATGATTGGCCAAATACTAGTATTTAAACTGAGACACCAGCGTGGGTGGTGTCTGAGCAGCAGCATAGACCCTATGTTTACTTCTGCTCCAGACCCTGCTTTCTGTAGATCCTAGACACTGGCTTCCATCCTGGTTTGTCCTTGACTTTGCTATTCAATTGTGGTTATAACCTGGTGCCCATCTCTGAGTTTTGGTGCCCTGGCTTAACTCTGGCCCTGTCTGCCATCTGAAACTTTTTGCTGGACCCTGACTTCCTTGATACACCCGCCTCTACTCTGCTATTTTAAGAAGTGTAGTGTCCTGCTGCAGTGAAAGTCTCGGGAAACAGAGAACGGTTGGTTGTTTAAAAACCTTTCTCTATGGCCTGCCCACATGCAATAGCTTTTCACTGCAGTGTGTAGCCTCCCGAGTGGGGGGTAGGGTGCCCCTGTGCTGCTGTAAGTGCAGATGTGGCTGATGTGTAATACGTTTTGTTCCGAGATTTTTTTTCCCCAAGTGCTTTGCAGACAGCATATGAACAAGCATCCTTGCTCACACCTTCATCTTGAACCCATTCTGGGGAGGAAGTAGTCACAGGTAAAGCTTAAGTTGCTGATCATCTTTGCCAAGAGCTTTTAAACAGAACATGGCAAGTTGTAGGAACATTATATGGTTCTTAAGGTGCAAAGGCTTAAATTCAAGGGAGTGCCCTCCCATCCACCAAGTTGCACTCCAGGGAAGAACTATACCTTGTAGACAGGAAGGATCTTAATTTCTCCCTGATTTAATTCCATGCCTATACCCTGAAGACAGTCATACTTCTCCTGTCAGTTTATGTGTACTAAAACTCTTCAGGTCAGAGGTTGACTTGGACTGCTTAGGAGACAGAATGGAGAGATGGCCAGAGATCATGGAACTTGGGTGGGGGAAGGAGATTTTTCTGTCTATTTTCTGGTTATGCTAAACTGGTTTATTTTCATGTAAATGCCACCCTCCAACCCTCAAGAATCATACACAAAGAAGAAAACTTCTGAGCAAAACTTTTGGGGGGCTGTCAGATGATCCCAGCAGGTGCAGCGTAGCATGAGAAATCATCCATAAAATAATCATCATTGCATCGGTTTTAAAATGAAGCATCCAGTTATGCTGTAGAACAAAAGAGCGTAGGTAAAAATAAAAGTACCCAAGAAATGGAAGTGCAGCTCTCAACTGAAAATTGACTCTACCGAGGGCGCTAAATAAAATTTCACCTTTGGGTCAATGGGTCATCTTTTTGTTCTTTGTGTAATCTGGGGAATGGTTCCGCCATTGTGGGGAACTTTCCTGGCTTCTATACTACCCCCGGTGAAATGGACAAATGAAAGGATCTGAGTCCCCACTCCCACTTCCTTTACCCAATGGCCTCCCTGACCCTCAGGGCTCCCCTTCCACTCTCCTGAGTAGCAGAGTCCTCAAAACCCCAACAACGCTGGGCCCAGGTTTCCTGGGGTTTAATCCCCGACCTTGTAGTCACTTGGGGCAGGGGCTAGAGGGTCCCCACTCCGGGGTGCTCTCTTCACACTGCATGCTTGCTTGGCCCAATGATCATTTCATACAGTTCAAAGCAAATACAATTTATTAAACATCCAGGCTACGTCTAGACTGGCCAGTTTTTCCGGAAAATCAGCCACTTTTCCGAAAAAACTTGCCAGCTGTCTACACTGGCCGCTTGATTTTCCGCAAAAGCACTGACGTTCTCATGTACGAAATCAGTGCTTCTTGCGGAAAAGCTTTGACGCTCCCGTTCGGGCAAAAGTCCTTTTTGCGAAAAACTGTTGCACAAAAGGGCCAGTGTAGACAGCTAGCTAAGACTTTTGCGCAAAAGCAGGCCAAACGGAAAAAAGCAGTTTGGATGCCGGGAGACCCCGTAGGAGCCCCAGACTTCCTGGTAACTCGAGCTCTTAAAGCACGCAGGCTGCTGAGCGCACGTAGCAGGGCGTGCCTCAGACCTCTGTGCCTGAGGTCTGCCACCTTGCCCCTGCCGTGCCCAGCAGCCACATCACGCAGCATGGCAGCTCCGGCCGATGAGCCACCTGCACCCCCAGCGCAGGAGGCCCCAGGGGCCGCAAAAGGAGAGCCCCCTCCTGGTCGTCGGGGGAGCTGGAGACCCTCCTGGACCTGTGGGAGGAGGAGGAGGGCCTCCACGAGACCCGGTCCCGGCGCCGCAACGCCGACATCTTTGGCCGCATGGCCCAGGCTCTAGCCCAGCAGGGACATCCAGCCCGGACCCTTGAACAAGTCCGGGCTAAGGTGAAGGAGCTGCGCCTGGGCTATGTGCGGGCCAGCGAGGGCCGGGGGGCAGGACCAGACACCTGCCCCCACTATGACCAGCTCTACCGCATCCTGAGACAGCCAGCTCCAGAAGCCCTGGACGTCACGGTGGACACCTGCGCGCGCCCCCCGATCACCAGGACCACCACGACGGGGAGGAGACAGCAGCAGCAGTGCGTCGGAGGACGAGGCCAGCAGTGTCACCCAGCAGGCCCCCTCCGGCAGCCCGGCGTCTCCCACGCATCCTCGGAGGCCGGGAAGGATCCACTGGTAAGTGTTGCACTTTGCACTCACAAGGGGCGGGCGGGAGGAGCCAGGCACCCAGAGTGGGGAGGGGGAGAGCATGTCACTCGGGCCACGTGAGCTGCACACTGTGTAGCATTAGGCAGCAAGCAACACGTGCAACCACGTGCAGCCTGGTGACCAAGTGGCACGTGGCTGTGGCAGGCAGCTCCAGGGCACTCCTGGGACCGTGCTGCTCACACACATCCGGCAGGACCGGGGGGGGAAGGGTGGATGCCGGCTGGAACCAGCCAGGGCCCCAGGGACTCAGGCCAGAGCCCACACCTCCGCAAGGGTGTAGCAGGCAAAACGGCACACTGTCCCCATGCCTGGCTGTGAGGCAGAGCCAGCTGCTCCTGGGAAAACCGCAGCGTCACAGCCCTGTGAGCGTGGCCCCCCCCGAGCCCCTCGCCTGCTCCGGTGCCTTGGCTGGCTCCCGAGGAAGTCCCCACTGCGGCCACACACGTCCCTGGGCTACCGTGTGTGAGGATAGTGGGAGGGAGAAGGGGAAGTGCTCGGGCCACCCCTAGGGCCGCCTGAGTTTTGCTGCAAGGATGGGACACTCCCAGTCACTCTCCTGGTTCCGTCCAGGAGATATCCTGGATGGGGATCTGAGAGCCCAGACCACGTCTGCCAGGCGTGCTCCCAGGCACTGTGTGGGGATTCATCTCGCTTTCCTGTCAAATACCATTGATTAGCCCAAAGCCTCACAGCCTCCACCGGCAGAGTTCCACAGGTTAACACAACACAAGCGCCCTCCCACCCTTCACGGGGCCAGGACACAGACCAGGGTTCCAATACATGGAGAGGACCCTACTCCAGGGGCGCTCCTCTATGCAAACATACAACACGGGAGGGGGCGGGGGGGAACCGAGGGGGCCCAAGCCACGCCACCCCTGTGGTGTCACCTGGGCTCAGGGGTGGGGTGGAAGGCATGAGGTGTGGGGACAGTGGCCGGGCTGCCTGACTGACCCATCCTTTCTTCTGTTCCCTGCAGCAGGACCAACCAGGAGCGGGGGACCCTCCGGTCCGGCAGCAGCAGCACCCCCAGCCGCCCAACCACCGAGGCAGCGCATCCGACACCGGGACCAGCTCCTGCAGCGCCACGTGCAGGCCGTCGAGCGGGTAGAGGCTGCCATCCAGAGGCGCACAGAGGCGGACCTGCAGTGGCACCAGGAGGCCTGGGCCACCTTCCAGGGACACTGTGCGCTGATGGCGAACTCCAGCCTCTCCGCACACATTGCCCATGCCATACCTTATGGCATGGCCGCGCCCCATGCCCCGGCATCCTCCCCTAGCAGTGCCCCGCCTCCTCCTGCCCCTCCTGCCCCTCCTCCAATGGCCCCTCCTGTTCCTGCTCCTGCCCCTCCTGTTCCTGCTCCTGCCCCTTCTGCCCACCTCCCCGTTCAGCCTGCCCCAATGCGGTCTGCCCCATGTCCAGGTCCGCCCCCGCAGGAGCGGTCGCAGGGGCCACCCCTCCCAGGAGTAGCTCCTCTCCCTCCCAGTTCAAGGTCTCCTCCCCCTCTTCCCCCCTTTGTAAATAAAAACCGACAAGTTTTTTTGGTGAAACCAAACTGTGTTGTTGTGTGTTGGTAGGTAAGGAGAAGGGAGGGGAGGGGAGGGGGAAGGGGAGGAGAGGGAGTTGTCCAGGGAAACCGAGGCGACCCTACTCCAGGGCCTGTGAGAACATGTCTGTGAGGGCCTCCTGGATGCGCACCCCATCGTGGTGCACCTGCCTCCGCCCCCTCCTGCAATGGCCCCTCCTGCTCCTGCTGCCCACCTCCCCGTTCAGCCTGCCCCCCATGTCCAGGTCCGCGCCCGCAGGAGCGGTCGCAGGGGCCACCCCTCCCAGGATTAGCTTCCCTTCCCCTCCCAGTTCAAGGTCTCCTCCCTGTTACGTGAGGTAACGTGAATAATTAATTTAGAATGCCGATCAACCTAATAAAATCATGAAGATGACAAATGCGGACTCCAAATTCCATATCTATCACAGGTTTTCCCAAAAAAAAGGGAAATAATTTTGAAGGGTTATGAGTTTGTGATGCATAAATGAATACCAACTCTGAAGATAAAATTTAACCACAGGACTATATTTGACATGCAGAAAATCCCAATCAAGCAAGGGATAGATTACAAAAGAGTAAACACAACACAAAGGACATTAAACACAGTCTAGGCGCGGAGGGCGATTGTGGTGACGCTGGCGACCTCGATCCTTTGGTCCTTCCGGGCCTCAGGAGAGGAACTGCCAGGAGATCCCTCGCTGGACGAAGCTGTGGCTGGCGACCTCGATCCTTTGGTCCTTCCGGGCCTCAGGAGAGAACTGCCAGGAGATCCCTCGCTGGACGAAGCTGTGGCTGGCGACCTCCATCCTTTGGTCCTTCCGGGCCTCAGGAGAGGAACTGCCAGGAGATCCCTCGCTGGACGAAGCTGTGGCTGGCGACCTCCATCCTTTGGTCCTTCCGGGCCTCAGGAGAGGAACTGCCAGGAGATCCCTCGCTGGACGAAGCTGTGGCTGGCAACCTCCATCCTTTGGTCCTTCCGGGCCTCAGGAGAGGAACTGCCAGGAGATCCTCGCTGGACGAAGCTGTGGCTGGCGACCTCCATCCTTTGGTCCTTCCGGGCCTCAGGAGAGAACTGCCAGGAGATCCTCGCTGGACGAAGCTGTGGCTGGCGACTCCATCCTTTGGTCCTTCCGGGCCTCAGGAGAGGAACTGCCAGGAGATCCCTCGAAGATGACTGGAATCGGGTGCGCTGACTCGAGCCTTCCGCACGAACCTCGACTCCTCTTCCTGTTCTTTGGGACAGCTCGAACAGACGATGGTGGCCTAGAATATCCCTACACCTAACCCTGAACTCAAAGAAAACCCTAGCTACGGCCGACGCGCCCGACAAAACAAACTCGACGACGGCCAAATGCTTTGAACCGATGACGATAGCTAATCTAACTAAACCTAAATCTAAACCTAATCCTAATTGGTACAAGCCTTCCGCTTGACCTGACCAAACCCTTAACAGAACCAAGAGTACTGTGCTCTGAACTAGACTGCTCAAACATATTTCACATAACAATAATGAACATTCTGCACAACATCCCCTCTCCCCAAACAGTGTGTTGTTGTGTATTGGGAGGTAAGGAGGGGAGGGAGTTGTCCAGGGAAACCGAGGCGACCCTACTCCGGGGCCTGTGAGAACATGTCCGTGAGGGCCTCCCAGATGTGCACCCCATCCTGGTGCGCCTGGTGGCTGGCAGCTGTGTGGGGCTGTTCGTAGGCCTGGACCTCCGCTGCCATCCATGCGGGAAAGAAGGCCTCCCCGCGCCGCTCCACAATATTGTGGAGCACGAGCACGTGCCACTACCTCCGCATTCCGCTCACCCATCTCGAGACGGGTGAGCAAACACGGAAGCGGCTTTTAATCGGCCAAAGGCGAGCTCCACTTGATTGCGGGCCCGGTTGAGGCGGTCATTGAACCGGGCCCGGTTCTGGTCCGCCGCCCGTAGGGCCGCATTAGCCAGGGCTGCAGGGAGTAGGCCGCGTCCCCAACGACGCAGATGGGCATAGGCACATCCCCGACAGTCAACTCCCGCTGGGGGAAGTAGGTGCCCGCCTCCAGCCTGCGAAACAGTCCAGAGTTGAGGAGGATGCGGACATCGTGTGCCCTGCCGGACCAGCCCGTGTAGACGTCCAGGAAGCGGCCCTGGTGGTCCACGACGGCCTGCAGAACAATGGAGCAGTACCCCTTTCTGTTCATGAAATGGGCTGCTCGATGCTCCGGGCCCGGACGGGGATGTGGGTTGCATCCAGTGCTCCCGCAGTTGGGGGAACCCGAGGGCAGCGAAGCCGGCGACGGTAAGGCCCACGCCCCGCAGGCGGATCACTCTGGGGAGCAGGACGTTGTTGATGGCGCGGACGACCTGCAGAAGGGTGCAGAGAAACACAGGGAACACATCACATAAGGCAGGGGTGGGTGTGTGCTCCTTGGCACCCTCCCTGTGATTCCTCTGTCCTCACGCACACACACCACAGCCCCTCGCCCTACACCCCCAGCAGGCCTGTGCAAGGGAGGGACGGCCTGAACCCCTGGGTGACCCAGCGTGAGTCTTGGCTGCCCCTGGGCATGGAGTGCAGCACCTCCCCACCCCACTCCCCACTCCCTGGGACTTACTCCATCACGACGGCGCCGACGGTGGATCTGCCCACCCCGAATTGGTGTGCCACCGATCGGTAGCTGTCCGGGGTGGCCAGCTTCCAGACTGCGATGGCGACCCTCTTCTTGACGGGGATGGGTGCCCGCAGCCGGGTGGTGGCTCTCTGGAGCTCGGGGTGAGCCAGGCACAGAGCTCCATGAACGCCGCATGCGGAAGTTCCGGAGCCATTGCTGGTCATCCCATTGCCCTAGGACCAGCCGGTCCACCAGTCGGTGCTGGTGTCCAGTCTCCACACTCGCCTCTGCACCCTGGGGTGGGGGTGCCACAGGGACACCATGGCCTCACTGGTGAGGGGGTCCAAACCGATGTGCCCCTCCTGGTCCTGGAAGAGGAGGCACCAACCTGGAGCAGCAGCTGCAGGCACTCAAAAATGTCCGACAGGGGCCAGAGCAGGCACATGGCCACCCGTGGTTCCATGGCACAAGACAGAGGGCAAGGAAAAAAAAACCCTGGCAAAAGCAGTAGGTGGCCAAAGGCAGCGGTGTCCCAAAGTCAGAAGGCAACCACCAAACCTGCTTATGGCTGTCAGTCCCTGCAAGAGGCCCTCTAGCACGGAGCGGAGAGAAACGGCTTTCCGGGGAGATCCCTTTAAGCACGTTTCTGAAATGGCCGCCAGCCCCCGGCCCCGGAAAGGGCTGGTGCCCTTGTGCCCTCCGCATAAAATGGTTCGGGCTTCTGCTTTTGCGGAAAAGCGCCGCCAATGTAGGCGCTTTTCCGCAAAAAGCGCATCGTTATAACGCGAACTCCGCACCAATCTAGGCGCTCTTTTCATAAATACTTTTAACGGAAAAACTTTTCTGTTAAAAGCATTTGCGGAAAATCATGCCAGTCTAGACATAGCCCAACTGATTAAAGATAAAAGAATAAGAAAAAATGAGAAAGGTTAAATGAGAACCCACAGTCCTGCTCTGTAGCATGGGGACATCACAAACAGCAGTCTGCAGAGTGTAAGGACAGTTCACAGTCTGTTCCTTATAGGTCCCTTATAGGCCCTGGCTGTGCTGCAGGGGGGCTGCAGGCTGGACACACTTGCTCTGGCAGTGACCACACGGCCTCAGACTCTAGGTGGCAGGACCCCTCTCCCAGTCTGGCCTGCAGGGACTCTTGGCTGGTGGTGTCTCCCTGCCCAGAGCCTCTCCCTCCACTTTGCTGGTCCCAGCTGCTCACCACACCCAGCTGCAGGCTGTGCTGCTTTGCCCGTCTCCAGCTCCTTGTGTTGCTTCTCTGTCCCCTTTGGCTCTCTGACCACTGCCAGTCTGCTGCTCAACACAGGGTCTGCGCTCCTTGGGCTGTGTGTGCCTGGCTCTGTTGCTGCAGAACTGCCCCTCAGCACATCTTGCACTCCTTGGCTGTGTGTGCCTGGCTCTGTTGCTGCAGGACTGCCTCTCCACACAGCTTGCTCTTCATAGCTCTCTCTTAGCTCTCTCTCCTTGCTCAGAGAGACCCAGAAAATCCCAGCTCACACGGAGGATGAGGCCTGGCCTCTTACTTTCCTCACTGGCCTGTCCAACCTGTCAATCAGGCCGAGCTGGAGTGTTGGCTGCTTTCCATTGTCTCTGGGGTCTGTCAGTCTCAGCGCCCTGATTTCTCATGGACCCTTCCCCTTTTGATACTGGGAGCTGGCGAACCAAAAACTCCCACGGAGTTTTAGTAAGGAGCTAACAGTCCCCTTACATTTGGTTGACTAGCTACTAACACAATGGGATCCTACGGGGGCTCCTATTCAATACAAGTAATAATATTGTCTTCCGGATCAAATCAGTTCACAAGCAAAAGGATCTGACAGTCATACAGGCTCTTTTCCTGAGTTGGGCATTTTAAAAAAAGTTCCTGCAATTGGAATTTTGTTGATAAGCATAAACCAGGCTTTGCTCCATCTGATTGCCCCCATATCTCTGTTGATTCTTCACAACCAAAAGAAGGAAAAAGTAACGAAAGCTTATTTTTAGTTGGCAAAATGAGTGATTCAAACTCTTGGAGAGCACTGGATGAACCCAAGCATCTGTGTAGCAACCAAGTGCTATAGCCACATTATTAAAATAGTCACCTTTTAGACAGAAACTGCATTTTAAAACAGTTGCATTGGTCACCAACCGTATGTATAGCCTCCATACATCTCGAAAGACAGTGGGATGCAGCATTAAACTGGTTGCTTTTTGCAATGTTTTGTGTGGCTCAGTAGACCAATGCAAGAAAGGTATGTTCGGCTGCAGTAGGTACAGCTCCATGCTGTAGTAGTGTTAGTTGTTATCATCCGTTCTTTCCTCTTCATTCTTTTCTTGTTCTGGTTTTCTGCCAAAGTCTTGTCGTAGTGCTTTTGTCCTTGGCGGAGGTATTGACGCCAGGTATTTCTATCCATTGCCAGGTTTTCCCAACTATCAATGTCTATCTGAAACTTTACCAAAGCAGCTTTGCAGTAGTCCTTGAAACGGAGTTTAGGGCGTCCTTTTGTTCTTGTTCCCTCTGCCAGTTCTCCGTACAAAATGTTCTTTGGGATGCGGTTATCGTCCATTCTCTTCACATGACCCAGCCACCGTAGCCTTCTGTTATGCAGAATGGCTCCCTTGCTTGACATTCCAGCTCTTTCTAATACTTTCTCATTCGGGACTTTATCTTGCCATTTGATGTTAAAAATTTTGCATACGCAGTGGAGATGGAAAGACCTAAGTTGTTTTTCTTAGCTTGCATAGGTGGTCCACATTTCTGATCCACAGAGAAGAACGCTCAGCACACATGCCTGGTAGATAAGTATCTTTGTTCTAATTGTGAGCTTTGAGTTTTCCCGTGCACGTTTTGTTAGTCTGCTGAAAGCAGTAGCCGCCAACCACAGCAGGATTTATAGGGGAAGAATATTTTAAAGCCAGCCACTTAAAAATTACAGCATTTTCCTCCATGCTCCCACCCTCAGAAAACATACCAACTCTACTGCTGTGGAAGTGCATTATTAAACTCCATCCCAGCAGGAAATGGTATAAAAGATAACACTGCTAAACCAAATCTGGATTCTAATTAAGTACTGTGCTCTGTGAAAGATGGGAAAATATTCATCTATAAATAAGCGAAGGCTGCAAAATATGGAGGAGGAATTAAAATAAGAGTTCTGCCTTAATTCCACCTTCATTAAAGGGCCACTTTCAAACATATTTGTTATATTATGTCAGTTACAACGCAGCCTTTCTCACCTCTGCTCCTTGCGGTTTATAGTGTAGCCATTCAGCTTTTTCCCAATTAAATTTGTGTTTTCCAATCTTGCATAAGCACATTATCCTTGCTCCTGGATACTGTAAGAGCCGTGTGAGGCTGAACTGAGCCGTGTGAGGGTGATTGCCACTGTGGCAGTGACAACTGGTTGGTTGGCTGACATCAATCAGACAACAGATTGGGATTGTTTAGATTGCAGCTCTGAAGATTTTACAGATGTCTCTCTCTCTGAACGTGTACATACAGCATCTAGCACAACAGGATTCCAGTCTTAAGACATGCCTCTGTGGCAATTGCAGGGGTGATTGCTACTCCTGGAGGGGCACCTTTGCTGGCTTTAACCTAGCTAGGGACTAGCAGCAGTGAAGTGGTGGTAGCATTGCTTCCAGCACAGGCTGCCACAAGGTGGCCTAGGACAGTAGTCTTCAAACTATTTTTCTCACAACCCTGTTGAGGAAAACTGTTAATGCTCATGACCTATCATAGTTTTATCTTTTGACTAGCATGTGAGCTCTGCGGAGAGGAGAGGAATGAGATATCTGGGATGCAGGAGGAGGCTCTGAGATGGGGAAGCCTCAGAGCTGGGGCAGGGGGTTTACCTTCAGTGGCTCCTGGTAAGCTGTGCAGCAGGGGTACTAAGGCAGGCTTCCTGCCTCTCCTGGCACTGCAGACTATGCTGTGGCCTGGAAGCAGCCAGCAGCAGGTCTGGCTCCTAGGTGAAGGCACACAAGCAGCTCTGCACACTGTTCTCACCTGCAAGTACAGATAGGGTTGCCAGATGGTTTAATCAAAAATACCAAACACCCCCCCCCAAAAAAAACACTGTTGAGGGGAAAAAAAGGGGAGATCAAAGTTGTTGGGGGGTGGGGAAAGGAACACTGACAATTATTAAGCAAAAAAAAATAAACAAAAAAAAGCATGGCCCCTTTAAGGCCTTTGGGGCTTTTTTGCCAGTGGCCATCTTGTTTTCTTCCTCCGTGCCAGAAGATAGCTTCCCTGCAGAACCAGACAAGTGGAGGGAAGGGGGTGGGGTCCAGGAGGGCCGGGGCTGGGGAGGAGGGGGCCGGGCTGGGCCTGGTTGCTGAGTGTCATAGGGTTGGGTTGCCAGTCGTCTGGTATTTTCGCCTCCTGGCAGGGAAAAAAATCAGAAAATACTGGACATTTTAGGTATCTGGTATTTTCTGATTTTTTTTTTTTTTTTTTTTTTTTTTTGCCGGACAGGCGGTGAAAATACTGGACTGTATGGGTCAATACCAGACACCTGGCACTCCTAAGTACAGACCCCTCCCTAGCTTCCATTGGCTGGGAATTGGCCAATGGGAGTGTGGAGCCAGTGCTCGAGGTGGGGGAAGCACACAGAGCCCTGTGGTCATCCCCTACCTAGGACCCAGACCTGCTGCTGACTGCTTCTGGGATTCACTGTGGTGCTAGGACAGGCAGGAACCATGCCTAAACACCCTCGCTAGTCACTGGGTTACCATACAGCAAGGTGACCCAGTGCCTGACATTGTGCGACCCAGTGCTGGGTCATGATGCATAGTTTGAAAAGGGTCATCACCGATGGCTAGCCTAGGTTCACTGTGACCAGTACCCAAGCAAAAGCTAGCTTGATGCCTGTACCAGCTGCAATCCCTCTCCCTCCCATGCCCCGCACACCATGCCATACAGACAAACCCCCTTTTGGGGGCTCTGAGCTCTAGTCTAAAACAAAAAATTCCCTCTGATCGCCACCATTTCTTTTTCTACTTGTTAATAGATGGCCCTTTCTCTCTCCTGCCAGGAATCTTAATCCCCTGTCTCAAGGATTTTAAATATTTTGATATTACACCTCCTTGCCTTAGACCTATCCTGTCTTTGACCATTCCCCTGCTGGGTGGAATGCGATTCACAGCTCCATCCTGGGGATGGGTAGGGAGCCAGTAAAATGTTTCATCGCTAAACATAATACTTTCACTTTGAAAGGATGCCTCCATGCCCGTTGTCTGCTCAGTGCTGAACAGCTGGGAGGATCCTGTCCACAGCTGTGTTTATCAGCCATGATAGAAGGAAGGGTTCAGCTGAATGAAAATGTCTTTGGACAATATGCCACACAGACACTTTGTACTTTTCTTTTTCAAGCATAAAAACAATGGCAGAGTCTTTAAATCTTTCATCAGCAATGAAGCTGCATCATTTAGATTCTTTTCTGTTCATTTCCTCACATGTCTTTCTGTCTGTCTTTGAAACTCAGGGAACCGAGCGAGGTGAGGGGATGAGTCTTGCTGGGCAATGGCAGCTTTGAAAATTAATGATGTGCACTATTTATTGTGTGTATTATTGTGCCCGGGGCTGTTGTGCTAGGTGCTGCACTTACACGCAGTAGGAGACTGTCTCTGCTCAGAAGAGTTTAGATTCTGACTAGACAAGGCAGATAAAAGGCGGAAGAAAAGGGAGTGCTAGTAGGCAGCAGTTACATGTAAGGAAGCAACCAGAGTATGAATTATTTGCTCACATTCGCACAGAAAATTTTTGCTGGAGCTTGAAACCAAACCCAAAACTCCCAAGTCCTAGTCCAAGATCTAGATAATCTACTCTTCTCTTGTAGCTGGTAAAGTTTAAATATGCTCTTCTCATGTCATCTTGGAGCAGATGGTAGGGTCACTTGTAAAGCTGGATGGGAATTTTTCAAGAAAACATGTTTTTTTCATCAAAAAAGTCACTTACTTGAAACTGAAACTTTTAGTGGGCAAGAGCTGGTTTCAATGAAGTTCTCAGTTTGAAAATCTTTGTGAATAAAAATTTCAGGTTTTCAGAATTTAAGGCTTGGCTTTTTCTACATGAAAAATTATTCCACTCTGAGACAACTTTCTGTTCTTAAAGCTAACAAAATTATAATAAAACATTGTCAAATTATTGAACTGAAAAGTTTTGACCTGAACTTTTTTTATTAGAAAACATTTTTGAGCTTTGAATTTTTGTCCCACTTTAGGATGGGAATGTTTTGTCCAAATCCCAATACATTTTTTCAGGAGGAGGAAATCAATTTCCCACCCACTTCTAATCAATTGTCATTTTCACCAAATCCAGTTCCTTTCCCTTAGCCTAGACAAATTAAGAACACTAAGGGAGGAAGAAGTTACATCTTCTGTTTGACACTGAAGATATGGAGGCATCCCCTAGCAAGGACATCTCAGGCATGAATCAATACTGTAGGATGCTGCACACAATACTCAATATAGAGCCAGTTGGCCCAGTAAGATTAGTAGCATGGATTGTCCTTAGTCTAGATTATTTCACTCTAGACTAGATCTATGTGTAGAGCCAATGGACTCTGGTTGTCAGCAGGAGAGATTGAACCAGCAACCTTAAGAGCCAGAACTATATGCCTCTATTGCATGTGCTAAAAGCCACCTGGCTCTCTGGGCAGGTCTACGCTACAACTAAAGGTCAGCTTAAGGTACGCAATTTCAGAAACATAAATAACATAGCCAGAGTTGACATACTTTAAGTCCAGCTTTGGCACTGTCCTCATAGGGGGAGGTCGATGAGAGAAACGCTCCTGTCAATTTCCCTTACGCCTCATGATGGTGAGGAGTAACTTCACTGACGGGGGTGCACCCAGTGTTTGACTTAGAAGGTCCATACTAGACTCGCTAAATCAAACACTGGAAGCTCGACTGCACGTTGATCTTCCATCAAGTATAGATGTGCTCTCCTCCGCTAAGGCTGTAGAGCAGACTTCACTCTCCCTTGTCCATGGTTTCAGTGCCTCTGGGTTACATGAACATTGTGAGTAAACCTTGAATCAGTCATTAGTTCCCTCACTCTTGAGGAAAAGCAGCAATGAAGCATGGCTAGGTGCGGGAAGCTCTCACTATTATCCTAAACCTTTTGAAGGGCAAAATGATGATTTTTTTGGAAAAGAATAAAGGACAGTTATTGCTAAAACTAAATCACTGAAGGTTTCTGTTGGACTGATCATCTTTTCCAGCTCTTTCACACATTAGCTACAAAGTCGTGTGTCTCTTCTTTGCCTTTTGTCTTCCCATTAATTCTCCAGGAGGGCTACAGGGAAGCTGGATTAATTAGGTCTGCAGTGTACCAAAGGCTCTGCTACAGCTAGAGGATAAATGACTCTGTCTCCATGGCTGTGGAGAAAACCAAATTAAACTTCACCATTCCTGGCAGTTGATGGACTGACATAGGGCACTGTGTCACAGACTATTTCTCAGGAGGAATCAGGAGCAATTTGTGTAGCTAATTGCTGTCACCAATGCTTTTCCTATGCAAAGGGACAAATAAAGCAGCAGGAGGAAACACTGCTGAGAGCATTCAGCCCAGATTTCAGGCTATATGATCGTATAAGAGTTGAGTCTGTGTGGTCTTTGGTAGCTAATGTATTCCTTGCACCTGGGTTACTGAATCTTGGAGCTATATTTAAACAACGTGAAAAAGCAGCACAAGCAATTTTCCCTATTGTGATAATGTGCTATTGCACTAAAATGAGCCAGCCAGGAAAGAGAGTAAGGAGACAACTGACTAGCTAGAACAGTGGTGGGCAAGCTGTGGCCTAAGGACTGCATGAGAACCATTGGGGTTCAGTGTGTGGTCCATGAGACATTTTATTTACCAGATAACCCAGGCGCAGGGTTGCCAGATAGTTTGTTTGCAACTGATTTCCCTGAAGTGAAACACATATAAAGCAAAGACATGTAAAGTGAGGTGCGTGCTGATTGCACACAACATTGACTGTGACAGCTGTGTGCTCCCCCGCATCCAATCAAAGCACAGCTATGGTTTAATGGGCACATCCCACAAATTCTAGGTACGCAAACGCAGTTAACAAAAAACTACCCTATTCTGAGAGACCATCTTGGTTATGTCAATCTTGAGATGAAATAGGGCCACTCATGTGATCCACTCACTAGCTAGGTTGCCCTTTGCTGTGCTAGAGAGAGATGGAACCGAAGCCTTGTTCTTTGAAAGAAATGGCTGATGTTGCTCTCATAACAAGCTGAAGAAAATCTAATAGAGAGGTAGCTGTGTTAGTCTGATCTTGCTAAAACAAAAGGAAAAACTATGTAGCACTCTAAAGACTAACAAGATGGTTTAAAAGGTGATGAGCTTTATTAAACCAAGAAAATCTAAAAGAGAGTTCTATAAATGTGAGCTCATTTAACCCCAGTGCATCAATAGGGGCTTGAGAACTCTCTGTTCTTGAAGGGGGTTGGGAAACAGAACAATCGAGCATCAGTGATAAGCAGATATTGACTCACACTATTAATCGTACCAAAATAAGTTAATGGTTTATTGGCCAACGTAAAAGCCTAGATCAATATCAGTCCTTAGTGACTTGGTAGATCAATACATCTTTTGATACTGATAAAGAACACTGGAGTCATGTATTCTCAGTAATATAAAGTTCTGCTCTGCTGCTCCTTCTGCATTGATTGGAAACAAGAATAGGAGTAAATGGAAGGCCTCCTTGGAGATGATCAAGCACTTGGCAAAGAGGTGGTGGTTAAGTCTCTTATGGGACACACTTCTCTAGATCATAAAAAAGATATATGTGCTTGGCTCTAAGTGCACCGACTGAGGTCCCTAGCAGAGAGGTGGCTAAACTTTGGGGGAAGGGGAACGTAAACCCATTCGCCTTTCCTCTTAAGTAAATAAATAATCTGGGCTGCCTTCTGAAAATCACGGGAAGCTCTAAATGGTTTCCTTCTCTGTTGAGCAGATATTGACTTTTTTTGTGCAGCATGAGCCAACGTGGCTGCCACCCAGTTTTATAGTACTCAGTCCATGCCCCTGTTATTACCAGCAATTTTCATAGCAAGAATGCAGGACAACTTTAAGCTCTTCATTATTGAGGTTCTTTTATCATCGGCAAATCTCCCAAGAAACAGGTCTCTGCTAATAACCAACAGCGCAAAGGGAGTCTAAAAGATAGCTGCATCACAGGCCTGTGTTTTATAACTCTGCTATTGCCATGAGCAAAGATAGTTTGCAGCTGGATGGGAAAACTAAATGTCAGCATTGGAATGTATGAAAGTCACTGGATTTCATTACTTAAGTAATGTATACAGATCCATTCTGACACGTTCATTTGTTAACACAGACCACAAAGTTCAATGAGGAACTCAGGTGTAAACTCAGGTAGATGGAAAAGGCATCTCTATGCAGAATGAATGGGACCTTCAGACCCTGTCATTCTATGTTCTATTATTTCCCTCTTCTGCTTGCTTTACAGGACTGGCTGACTAAATTTGGGTACCTGCCTCCTCCAGACCCTGTCACAGGACAACTGCAGACCCAGGAAGAGCTTGCAAAAGCCATCATGGCCATGCAAGAGTTTGGCGGCCTAGAAGCAACAGGAATATTAGGTCTGTCCAAAATAAGCACTTTCTTCTTCTGTTTCATTCTGATGATCATCTCAAAGATATCTTATAATAGGACTGGAGACAGGGGATGAGTTGTATTCTTCTATACCACTGACCTGCAAAAGGTTGACTGTGCTGGTCCCAGGAAAATCTAATATGTGTGCAACAGCAAACAGCCCAGTTTGCAGTTATAAGGAGTAATTACATGGCTCAGGTGCTCTGCTGCCTTCTGTTTTCAACAACCTAACATGGGCAATTATTTTACTAGACCCACATGCCTTTGCGGTATTTATTGTGCTCAAAATATCTCTTAATGAATTTTTAAAAAGAGAGAAACTTATAGAACTGCTAGTTTGGATGGGTTTTTGTAAATCATTGATTACATCATCCAATTGAGAAAAAATAGCTAATTCATTGCCCAGATCTGTAGGTTGAAATGTTCTAGTATTTTTTTTTTTTTTTGACAAAGAGGGGAGTGGAAGGATTGTTTCTAAAAGATTGACTCACTGCTGTTCTTTTTGTCTTTTCCCCCCTGCTCATTATGCTTGTTTCCATTGAATTATTTTTGAAGACAACTAGCTTTTTTGGCTTTTCTCTCTGCTAAGAAAGCCAGAGCTAGTGGCAGGTGCTCAGCCATAGCAATTTGCAGCTACAGAAGGCTGGATTCACAGCTAAACCACAAGGTTGAGGGGTCTGAGATTCTATTCCAGGTGACTGTGTGTGTGACTGGGAGCAATTGCTTAACCTCTTTGCACCTCAGTTTCCTATTCTGAGACATTGAATTCATTAATGTTTGTGAAGTGAGAGCCTTGAAAGGAAGGAATTCTAGAATGATGAAATATTACTATTGTTTAGATATGATGGCACTGAACACTCCTGTGTATCCTAGTGGTCTTCTACCTCTTCAAGAAAAGTAGTTGCTCTAGTTAAAAACATAGCAAGACAATTATTTGCTTGCTTTATTGATTTCTCCCCAAAGCAGTTCAAATCTCACCATAAGGCTCACCAAATATAAGCCATCATGCGGTCTTCTCCCCGAGTTCCAAGGTAGGAATCTGATCCAGGTCCTTTTGAAGTCAATCATAGAATCATAGAGCTGGAAGAGACCTCAGAAGGTCATCAAGTCCAGCCCCCTGCTTTAGGCAGGACCAATCCCAACTAAATCAACCCGGCCAGGGCTTTGTCAAGCCGAGACTTAAACACCTCTAGGGATGGAGATTCCACTACTTCCCTAGGTAACCCATTCCAGTGCTTCACTACCCTCCTAGTGAAATAGTTTTTCCTAATATCCAACCTGGACCTCTCCCACCACAACTTGAGACCATTGCCCTTTGTTCTGCCATCTGTCACTGCTGAGAACAGCCTCTCTCCATCCTCTTTGGAACCTCCCTTCAGGAAGTTGAAGGCTTCTATCAAATCCCCCTCACTCTTCGCTTCTGCAGACTAAACAGACCCAACTCCCTCAGCCTCTCCTCATAAGTCATATGCTCCAGCCCCCTAATCATTTTGGTTGCCCTCCACTGGACCCTCTCCAATGCGTCCACATCCTTTTTGTAGCGGGGGGCCCAGAACTGGTCACAATACTCCAGATGTGGCCTCACCAGAGTCAAATAACGGGGAAAAATGACATAACTGGATCTGCAGGCAATGCTCTTCTTAATGCAACCTAATATGCCATTAGCCTTCTTGGCTACAAGGGCACACTGTTGACTCATATCCAGCTTCTCATCCACTGTAACCCCCAGGTCCTTTTCTGCAGAACTACTACTTAGCTGGTTGGTCCCCAGCCTGTAACAATGCTTGGGATTCTTCAGTCCCAAGTGCAGGACTCTGCACTTGTCCTTGTTGAACCTCATCAGATTTCTTGTGGCCCAATCCTCCAATTTGTCTAAGTCACTCTGGACGCTATCTCTGCCCTCAAGCGTATCTACCTCTCCCCCTAGCTTAGTGTCATCCGCAAACTTGCTGAGGGTGCAATCCATCCTCATCCAGGTCATTCATAAAGATATTGAACAAAACCGGACCTAGAACCGAACCTTGGGGCATTCCACTAGAAACCAACCACCATCCTGACATCGAGCCGTTGATCACTACCTGCTGGGCCCGGCCTTCTAGCCATCTTTCTATCCATCTTACTGTGCATTTATCCAATCCACATTCCCTTAACTTGCTGGCAAGAATATTGTGGGAGACCGTATCAAAAGCCTTGCTAAAGTTAAGGTATATCACATCCACTGACTTTCCCATGTCCACAGAGCCAGTTACCTCATCATGGAAGCTAATCAGATTGGTCAGGCACGACTTGCCCTTTGTGAATCCATGCTGACTATTCCTAATCACTTTCCTCTCTTCCAAGTGCCTCAAAATGGATTCCTTAAGGATCCCTTCCATGATTTTTTCAGGAACCGAGGTAAGACTGACCAGCCTATAGTTCCTTCTTCCCTTTTTTGAAGATGGGCACTACATTTGCCTTTTTCCAATCATCCGGGATTTCTCCCGATCTCCACGACTTTTCAAAGATAATGGCCAAAGGCTCTCAATGACATTTGCCAACTCCTCAGTACCTCGGATGCATTAAGTCCGGACTCATGGATTTGTGTACGCTTAGCTTTTCTAAATAGTTCCTAACCTGTTCTTTACCCACCAAGGGCTGTCCATCTTCATCCCATCTTGCGTCACTTAGCGCATTAGTCCGGGAGCCCACCTTGTCCGTGAATACAGAGGCAAAGAAAGCATTGAGTACTTCAGCTTTCCTACATCATCTGTCACTAGGTTACCTCCTTCATCCAGTAGGGGCCGCACACCCTCTCTGATCACCTTCTTCTTGTTAACATGCCTGTAGAAACCTTTCTTGTTATCTTCACATCCTTAGCCAGTCGCAATTCCATTTGCGCTTTGCCTTCCTGATAACCCCTGGCATTCTCGAGCTATACATTTAAACCCCTCCTGGTCATTTGTCCAAGTTCCACTTTTTGTAAGCTTCCTTTTGTGCTTAAGTTCACCAAGGATTTCCTGTAAGCCAATCCTACCATGTTTGCCTCTCTTGCTATGCATCGGGATGGTTTCTTTCTGTGCCTTCAGTAAGGCTTCTTTAAAATACTGCCAGCTGTCCTGACTCCTTTCCCTTCATGTTAGCATCCCAGGATTCTGCCCATCAGATCTCTGAGGAGTCAAATCTGCTTTTTTGAAGTCCAAGGTGTGTATTTTACTACTCTCTTTTCTTCCTTTGGTCAGGATCCTGAAATCTACCATCTCATGATCACTGCTTCCCAGGTGTCACCCACCTCAACTTCCCTATTAGTTCCTCCCTGTTTGTGAGCAGAAGGTCAAGCTGCGCACGGCCTCTGGTTGGATCCTTCAGCACTTGTGCCAAGAAGTTATCCCCAACATTCTCCAAAAACTTCCTCGATTGCCTATGTACTGCCTTATTGGTTTCCCAACAGATGTCAGGGTGATTAAAGTCCCCTACGAGAACCAGGGCCTGCGATCTGGAAGCTTCTCTCAGTTGTCCAAAGAAAGCCTCATCTACCTCATCCACCTGATTCGGTGGCCTGTAGCAGACACCAACCACAACATCACTGCTGTTGTTTGCTCCTTTAAACTTAACCCATAGACTCTCAACAGGTTTTTCTCCTCTTTATACTGGAGTTCAGAGCAATCATAGTGCTCTCTTACATATAGTACAACTCCTCCTCCTTTTCTCCCCTGCCTGTTCTTCCTGAACAGTCTATACCCTTCCATGACAGCGCTCCAGTCATGCGAGTCATCCCACCAAGTCTCTGTTATCCCAATTAAATCATATTTCTTGGACTGGGCCAGGGCCTCCAGTTCTTCCTGTTTGTTGCCCAGGCTTCTCGCATTAGTGTACAAACACCTCAGATAACCAGTTGATCGCCCTATCTTCTCCATTCGAATCAGGGGTCCTCCTTTGTTGCTTGTTCCTCTTTGCATTTCTTCCCGGTATCCGACTTTCCCACTCCTCAGGGTTTTGGTCACCGTCCCCAGAACCTAGTTTAAAGCCCTCCTCACTAGGTTTGCAAGCCTGCCCGCGAAGATGCTCCTTCCTCTCTTTGTTAGGTGGATCCCATCTCTTCCTAACAATCCTTGTGCCTGGAACAGAGTCCCATGGTCGAAGAAACCAAAGCCCTCTACACCACCTGCGCAACCATGCATTTACTTCCTCAATTCAACTATCCCTGCCCAGTCCTTTCCCTTCAACAGGGAGGATGGACGAGAACACCACTTGCACTCCGAATTCTTGGATCCTTCTTCCCAGCGCTACATAATCCACAGTAACCTGCTCAGTGAAGGGATCCAACTCCCTTTGACTTCAGTGGGAGCTGGATCAAACCCCAGAAGTGCAAGTCTGTTCCTGGCCTGTTTGCCTCATGCACTGCTGTGGAGTTGCCCAACCCTTTGCAAGTCTATGTTGCCCAACCCCCACTCTTGCAGTGTTGCATCTGAGTTAAGTGCCTTCCTGTCCAGACCATTCAACCAGCCCTAGGAGGAATCAGTAGTGAGTGAGCATCAGCATCGATTCTGATTTTTCTCTGAATCCATTTGCTTGGCCCTAAGTATCATCATAACCCTCCTAAAGTCTCTTTCTCTCTCCATAGTAGTACAGGGTGGACCGCTCTAATCTGGGACTCCCTGGTACGGCAATCTTCAAGGTCTGATAGGAACACGGAGGTTCCCAGACCTGAGAGCCCTAGGAGTAAGGTGACAAGAGGACTGGCTGGGAGCACATCCAGGCCAGTGGCAGGAGATCTACAGGCTGGTGGCAGGGGGACTGGCAGCAGCAGGGGATCCCAGTGGCCAGGGGGAAGCTCAGAAGTTGACAGCAGAGGGGTGACCATTGACCTCCCCTTGTCTGATAATCTTCCTGGTTCAGGACAAGTCAGGTCCTGAGGATGCCAGACTGGAAAGGGCCAAACTGTAGTTATTTTCTTGTCACCCTCAGTTCTTTGTTCCTTGAACCCTGCATAGCATTTCATATAGTAGCAATCTTCTGTGGGGAGGTCAGTTTGCTTTCACTGCCATTTATTTGGAAGAGAGTTAGCAAAAACTTGCCAGTTAGCAGGCTCTCCTTTGCCAAGTTCATACTGTGCTTTGGCAGCTCTCAGAGAAGTCCTTCTCTGAGCAGCTGCTTCACATGTCATTTAAACAGCTCTCTGTCCAGTTTTCTTATCAGCTTACCAATGAGATACTTGCTTTCAGTTTTTAATTAAATACATGTAATTATCTTTCTTTCACATCTCATCGGAAGCACCAAGTAGCCCAAGAACAGGGGTTTTTTGGTTTGCATTTGGGTATGTTGTGAAATTATGAGCATAAGTTAAAGTGGACTTTACAGTCTTTTCCTTGTTGGCGGAGCCATGTTTTGGGATTTTGTTTTAAAGAAAAATATTTAATTTCCCTTTTTTTAAAGAATAAAAGCATAAGGCTAGATCTGTAAATTGGTGCATCAAGAGAGTCCTGCTGGTTGTGGAGCTGGCCCTTTAAAATTGTATTCCACTCCCAATAAAAAACTTATCAAAAAGAATATTAGCATTTTGTTTCTAGTATAACCGGACTGTGTACACAAATACTATACTCCTTTTCCAGGGGATGTTGAGAAATCCAGAGACTGTGGCCACATCTATACTTACCTGCGGATCTAAGCTCCAGACACTGAACTCTTGGTGTTTGATTTAGCAGATCTAGCAAGGACCCACTAAATCAAACGCTGAGGGCACCCCATCAGCTCCAATACTCGTACTCCTCATGAGGAGTGAGGGAAGTCCATAGGAGTGTTTCTCCCATCAGCCTGCTTCCATAGAGATGACACCAAAGTTTGAATCAAAGTATGTCATAGAGATGTGAATGAGTAGTCTACTAGTCGATTAACCAATAAGCCTAGGTTTATCGGTTAATCTAATGGACTACTCGCATTTCCCCTCCCCCCCCCCATTGCTGCCTCTGTATTAGAGTCAGCAGGCGTGGGGGGGAGCAGGAGCCAGTACTGGGGGGAGCCAGCTTAAAAGCCAGAGGCAGCAGTGTGGGGAGCGGCAGGGGAGGCTGCCACAAAGCAGCCCCTGTTGGTGGGGAGGGTCCCAACCCCCTTGTCGGCAGGTGGTGGACCCAGCCCCAAACCTGGGCCCACCACAGACAGAAGCTGGTCCCTGGGAGCAGCCCCACCTGTAGATGGGGACTCCTGCTGGAGCAGCCTCTGTCTGTGGCCAGTACTGGCACCGCTGTGGACAGAGGCTTTTTCAGGGCAGGCTCCCTGCAGCCTCTGTCCATGGGAGCTCGGACCCATGTGGATAGCAGCTGATTCCATCCCACTCTGCTGCCTCTGATTTTTAAACTGGTTCTCCTCATGGACCAGCTCCCACCTGGCACCCCACACTGCTGCTTCTGATAGAGAGACAGCAATATAGGGTGGCAGGGGACTCTCTGGGAATGTCAACTAACCACTAAATATCTATGCGGTTAGTCGATTATCCAATTAACCGATAGCTAACATCCCTAGTACGTCAACTCCAGCTACTCAATTAACATTACTGGAGTTGCATATCTTGATTCGAACTTATCCCCTAATGTAGATCTGGCCTCAGGGTATGCCTAAATGAAGCAGCAGTGGTCTTCAGTGCACTTGAGAAATCACTCTGCCATAGAAATATTGCACACTAAGTGGTCCACATAGACTCTGCAGGTGTGAACTAAAAGTTCCCTAGTGCACTTTAACACAGAATACTGGGGAAAATGTGCTGTCATCATTCTGCCATTGTGCCATTCACCACAGGACATCAGGGACCACAAGGTTCTTGTCAGTTTCCTATTTCCCAGCTTTTAAAATAGTATATAGCCAGTGTTACATCTAGGCCTGACCCATGAATGCAAAAAGCCCCCACCCCTTTCCCAATCCTTTTTACCTTGCTAACAACTTGGCTCCCCCTTAGGTGATTCTTGGGAAAGATAGATCTGCCCTACAACAGTGTTGATACTCCAATTGTGTAATTTTGGAAAATGAGACTTTTTATTTTGGGAACTTTGTTAAAGATTGCAGTTATCCTGTCTAAGGTGGGATGTTTGTTTGGTTTTTGGTAATAACCAGTAGTATTATAGCAATGCAATCTGTTTCGTGATCAATAGCAATCAGTGTTAGTACACAGAACTATTCCAGAACATGTGTGTGTGTCTGGGTGTAGACAGGACATGGCCTCAGCTGCATAGCTATTCCTAATCTAAACTAAGAACAACCTTGTTAATATCAGCAGTCCCCCTATGAGTCCCATCCTCTCACCTCTGCTGCCATGCTTGCAAATGGCACTGGACCGATTGGTTGTGGGGTAGAAAATGGTACTTGGTGTTTTGTAGAAGATCTGAAAGCCAAGTCATCAGTGCTATGTTTCCCATGTAGTTCCTTTGGGCAAGGAAGGTATTTCACACTCCCTAACCCAGGCATTCCCAATAGTGTTAAAAGTTACAGTCCAGTCTTAATGGAGCAATATCATTGTAAAAGCCAATAGCTCTATCGACAGCTCTGTGATGAGCAAAGAGTGAATGCCAGCAACCGAAGAAGGAAAAACATTCCATTCTAAGTCAGGGAGAGCTTGTAATGGCTGCAGAATGTTTTAAGGGGACCATTATCACTGCTGCGTTGCCACCATGTGCGTGCTAAGCCCACCACATTGCTCAAAGCCAAGGCCTCTATCATGCTCATTCCCTTCCTCCCAGTCCTCCCACGATGTCTTAAGGAAAGGAAATTCATATTTGTAACACCCAGTTTCACCTTCTGAAAGTGGAGATGTTAAACCAGTTTCCATCACAGTATTTCAAGCCTTTTTTGTTCCTCTTTCAAATCTAGATGAAGCGACGCTGGAATTAATGAAGACACCTCGTTGTTCTCTACCTGATCTTGCCGAGTCAGAAACTAGGAAGAAGCGGTATGCTCAGGCTATGACAAAGTGGAATAAAAGGAACTTATCTTGGAGGTAGGTATTCATCTTTCACTCCTCTGGCATCACAATGAGGAATCAATCATAGACAGAGCTGAGTTAAATAAGAGTTGCAATGAAGTTGAACTTGACTGTGTTAAAATCTGCTCTTTCACATTCCTGGATCCCATCAAGCCAGGTTTTTAAATTGTTCTTCATACCTGCCCCAGCTACAGTCTCGATTCCTAGCAAACATGAAAAGCAAAGTGGACTCAACCCTGTATCTGATAGATCTGACCCAAAGACACAGCTGGGTTTCTTTAGAGAAATTGCAGCTGTTAGTACTTCTTTGTCTTGAATGCTTTGGGTTCCCAGCTTCCCTTTGCAAGACTCCAGCAGGTTCTAACCAGCATAGATTCTCCTCCTGGTTAAGAGAGAAGGATTTATGAGCCCTTTTTTGGACCCCCGGACAATCTTTCCCTCCATCCCTTTTTCTCAGTTTCTTAAAGACCTTGTGTAACCCACACCCACTCATTGTGGCATTCTGTGTCTCTGAGAAGGTTGAGGAGCCTGCTACCACCTTTGTTAATGGAGTGTTTTAGCTGTATTTAGATCCAGAGGTCCCATGTTTGAGTAGTGCTATTGATAGTCCACCAAGAAGGCATGAGATACATGTATGGGGTGCTCTTTCCCCTTTGTAGAGATTGGAAGCCTTGAGAGCCATTTGGGACCCATGATGATTTTCTTCTCTTTCTTCCCCCACCCACTTCCTCTTCTCTCCATCCCCCAAGGAGCATGGATCATGCTGACTGTTCTTCAAACCATGGCCAAAGAAAACTGGATGCTGCTTCCCTTGCTCATTAACTCGGCAATAAGGAGTTGCTGCAGATTAAGTGAGCTGATCCTGCCATCACAGAAACTCGAGCTTGCAGCTTGTAGAGAACTCTCTATTAATAAGGTCCAAGATGAAAGGCACCAGGCCAGACTTAAACATTGAGCCAACACATAGTACAGGTTGAACCTCTCTACTCCAGCACCCCTAGGACCTCTCTATGGGCACAGCTAATGTTGCTTGGGGAGGTGATATTGCTATGCCAAGCATATGCTGTCAGAATATGCTGCTTTTGCATTAACGCTGGGCTCTGTGCAGCGCTGCCGCTTTGAAGTACACCCCTGTTCTCCCTCCCCCTTGCTGTCTGTATTGCTTACGGATAGTCAATTAGTCGTCTAATCATTAATACCCTAATGAAGACATGCTAATTCAAATGGAGAGGGGCACTCTGGTCGATGCCGGTAGTCCTGCTTCCACAAGGAGTAAGGAAAGTCGAAGGGAGAGTGTTCTCCCTTCGACTTCCTGCAGTGTGGACAGCACCAAAAGTTGAGTTAAGCTACCTCAACTTTGGCTATGCAATTAATGTAGCTGAAGTCACGTATTTTAATTTGACCTTGTCCCATAGTGTAGACATACCTTTAGTGATCAAGTAAAGACCAGTGGGCAGAAGAATGATCTCTTCTGCTTACACTGTGGAAGCACTGAATTATTTGAGAGCTATCTGCTTAAGAGGCAACTTTATTCCCTAACGGTTAAGGTGAGTGATTGGGACTTGCTTGATGTCAGTTCCAGAGGAAGAAATTCTCTTTGGAATGAATCTGACATTCTGCCATACTCTCAGGCCAGACCCTCATTTGGTGTGAATTATGGCTTTACATCGGAGGCTCTCATTCTGTTTTTTGGCAACCTTTATGGCATTTCCCTAGACATCCTGGTATAATGAGTCACTAGTCCCAGGCCACAGTGGGAAATGTAAACTGTTAATGAGGTTTTGTGATATGTCCATAAAAGAGGCCATAAGAAGGTATCATTAGGGTTCTGTTATGAAATGGTCTAACATTTGTGATATAATCTCCCCCAATCTCCTGAAAAACTGGGTTAGATTAATTTTCTTCTTTCTCTCCTGTCTAGGATTCTGGCTTATGTTCAGTGGGCTTGTGTTTTACTATTTGGGGGTTACCTATACAAATGAGAGGCTCTGGCCATTCAGAAATGATTATATGGTATTTATGTCCAACATGCAAGATTAAAGAAGCCTTTCAAAATTGGCATTACATTTACGAGTGCTCATGCCTCTAAAGAAATGGTGAGGCAGGATAAACAGGCCAGTAGAACTGTGTGAGGCTATCCCATGGAGGGCCCTCTGGGTGATGATGGAAAAACAAAGACATCGAATCTTGTTTCCACATTTTAAATTTGAAAGGGATGCCAGTAAATCTCATCTCCATGTGATTCCCCCGGTCCCTCACAAGCTGCCTCTGTGCAGACAAACCCAAACAGCTAGAGAACTCGGAATAATGGGATACATGCTGCAAACAATTGTAGGTCCATACATATGCAACATTCCAAGATATAGCCAACGTGGTAAATTTCCAGCAGAATAAGACACATAACTCACCTTATTTTTATCAAGCTTTTGACTAAAATATTGACTCTTCACATAGACTCTCAAAAATGTAATAGGATCAAGCTGGGAATGAAATAAGTTTGGGATTTATTTCAGATTTTTTTTTCTATTGAAATGACTTTAAAAACCACATTAACTGGAGCTCTACTCCCCACAGGATAGTTTGTGTCTTGGATCAGGCAGGAGCTACTGCAATTCACAGTCTTCCTTCAGATTCCTGGGAATTGTTCTGTGGGGTAACAGTGCTCTCTGCTGGTTCTAGCAAAAGTTAATTCAAATGTCACTATGGCACAAGAGAGGAGATAATAATGGTTGGTCCTAACTGATAGAAATTAGAAAGGAACAGCCTGTGATGTCATCCACTGCCAGTTTCCTGAAGGATAGCCCCACGTACCTCTTGATTTTCAGCCTAAATGTTCCTTGGCTTAATATCATTTTATTATTTTCAGTTATATCTTACTGAAGGACAACTTACAGGAAGTGTCCGTAACTCCTTTCGCGAAAGTGTTGCATTTCTATTGCATTTGTACCACCGCTGCACAGTGAGTTAGTGAGTAGTGATTAAAGGATTTGTATTAACTTATAGGGGCTATATGAACCCAAAGAGTTAAAGGTGTTAACATGATGCTGTGACTATCTAGCATTAAACAAGCTTACTTAGTACTATGGCAAACACCCTAAGAAATTTGTGCTAAAACTTGGAGATTTATGGGTTAGGATACAAGAAAGAAAAGGAGCTAAAACAAGTTATAAGCCCTTTAAAATTGAAATGGGATGATTATATGAAATAAACTCAACCAAAAATATATCAAAGTTCTTTTTAAAAGAGAGGAAACCAGTTAGTCTATTTCACAACTTTCTTGTGGGAAGGAAAGAGTTAGTTTTATTGCTTAGCTTTGTGAGGTATAGGATGGTGTCATGATGACCCATAGTTCTCAGACACAGCCCTACTCCAACCATCCATGGAACAAGCTCCTGAGACTAGCATACCTCTGACACATGGAACCCAACCCTGACATAATGCTCCCTAGCATAATGGTCTGATTGGCAGAGGCTGAGAGCAACTGATTGGCCCACTGGCTGTACTTAAGCCAGCAACAAGCACCAGAAACAGAATTACCAGGTTTCACCCTGATATGTCCTTGGTTTGATTTCCTGGCATCTGATCTGTGGTTCCCAAATTCCAGTTTCCCATCTGCCTCTAACCTGGCCTGCCTGTGGTTCCCACCTTGTGGTTCAGATCCACACTTTGCTGCTTCTGCACTCCTGGAATCCTGACCCAGAGAAACTCTTCACTCCTGTTTTGCAGCCTCTGGTTCTGACTGGTTGGTCTGGCTGCCCAACATCCAGCCATGACAGAAGGTCACTTTCTCAGCTTCTGACAGACAGAAAAATGTGTGAGAAGAAGAGACAGAATAGCAAAGGCGAGGAAATACGGGTTTTGTTGATATTTTTGAGGTTCCAGGTGGCAGGTCAGTCATAGATGGATATGCTGGGTTGGCAGGTCAGCCGTGACAGCAGTGGCTCTGGCTCATCTCTCAATCTGGGGACTCTGGGAAATCATCTGGCTGGTCAGCTGAATAGAGCTTCGTAGGCTGTCTTGTCTCATTGTGCTGGTGCCATGTGGTAAGTTGAAACATGAAAGAGATAAACAGGGCAGGAGGGAAAATACTCAGAAAGGAACATGCAATGGAAGGGGAGACAGAGGAGGTTCTCTTGTGTCTTTGGCTGGAGACTTTGCTGGTCTGATGGCAATGGTCAGGGGTCCCTGCTGAGGTTTGGGATTTATAAAGATGCAATGACTTCCAGGGTACAAGGATGAAGGGCAAAGCCACTGATTTAGTTTGAAGACTTGGCAGCCTTCCTCCTACTCCTCCAGAATGTGGAATAAAGTAAAAGGTTTGGAAATGGAGCTAGTTTTAGGGAGGTGCAGAAACAGACAAACTATTACTGAATATTTTTTAAACTTTTATTAAAGGGCTTTTACGTATAAATTATTATTTTATTAATTTTTACATACGTAGGCACTAAATTATTAGAATGACTAATAAGCAAAATGCAATACAGTAAAGAAAATTCCTTGAGGTTTTTTTAAATTTCAATAGTTGTTAACAAGGGACCAGGGATTATTAACATTTACATTAGTCTTACTTATAAGACTAATTATTTATTTAAAACTCTTAACACTACTACTTAACAATACCTCTAAACAATTTTAGATAACAATACTTACATTTAACAGACACACAAACTACAACAATAACAACAACCTATTTGGTATATGTTATGTTTGGTATACGTTACGCTCTACAGGAACTCGTTTGGTTCGGTGAACAGGAGGTGGCCCTTGGGTGATTAGTCCTCGGACTTGGCTCGTATTCTGCTTTCCAATGTTTTTTCAGGATTCTTTAATTTGATACAGGAGGGGAAACTGTTTTATAGAGAGAGCTTTTGCACGCTTTTTGTGATAGGCTAGCAGACCCTGTCTGTTAAGTGACAGGAGTAAGGGGGGTGAGATGGTTTCCTGTTTTTTCTTTTCTGCCTTATTAGGCATGACACAGCCAGCACAACTAGCACGAACTTTACATGAACTTTTCATGTCTGGCTTTGGTTCCTGTTTTTCGCTGATTTTTAAGTTACATAGTGTAAGGGTTTTCCATTAAGGGGAAGTTGACTTGTTGCTCGGATGGCAATACGCGCGAGAGGCCTGGCCAGCAAAGAGCTTGCTTTCACACAGAAATCAAACAGCCAACCCACGTGCGCCCAATGAAAGAGAGGCAATGAGTGGACTAGTCCATCCTCTTATTATCTGGTCTACTTTGGAGCTCTAATTTTCAACATACCAATTAGTTTCAGCTAATTGATTTCAAGCCCTACGCTTCTCTTCACAGATTCCAAGGCCTGAGAAAACCATTTTGTTCATTTGCTCTGAGTAAAATGTTATTTCGTTTGTTTCCTAGGCATGATGGTCACACAGTCCTTCAATTATATCAGTGGGCCTCTTTGGTTGGACTAATTCTATTATTCTGTCTCCCTTTTGCAACTTTTTCCATTCGTGTTTGTGATGTGTTTTGTAACATTTTGTAAACTTGTATTGACTTTTCCACAGTTGAGTTCACAATTAGGGTAAATTTGTAGGCCAGGTTATTACAAGAGTACTCTGAAATCCTCAACACTGGTTATAATGCTATGCACTTTGACAGCATCTCATATCTGAGGAATTCCTGACGCTTCACAAGTATCCATTATTTAATCCTCAGACATTTCTTTGAGGTAGGCAGAGACCTGAAGGGATGGTCTAGATTAGTGTTTCTCAACCAGTGTGCAGTACCCTTAGGTACTCGAGAGAGAACCTGGGGTATGTCAACAAAACTGAAATTTGGAGAAAACTGAATTTTTGTTTTAAGTTTTACAATGCTTTGTTATTTTTGTACTTTTTACACCCCCAAAATTTCATCGCCCACCCGGCTACAATTAAGTTGTTTAAACAAATGTGTTGCAATGGTAAAAAAAAATGTGTGTGTGTGAAAAACCATAGGTACTAGGTATACTGATAATTTTTTTATGTTTTTAATTTTTTGAAAAATGGGGTACTTACAATTTTTTTTTTAAAGGGGGTACTTCATAAAAAAAAAGTTGAGAAACGCTGGTCTAGATCAGTGGTCGGCAACAGATAACACATGTGCCATAATTGGCTTGTAAGATGATTGAGAGGCATGTGGCTGCCTCCCAGGTGGTCCGCAGCTCGAGCACAGCCCCCCTTCCCCACACAGCAGGGAGCCTGCGCTGCAGCTCAAGTCTCATGGTCGCCACACAGCATGGCATAGGGGCTGGACAAGCAGAGTCAGTGGCATGACCTGGAGCTGGGCTCTGCACCCCTGGGGCTGCCCCTACATGGCCTGGGCTGCAGCTCCTTGGAGCTAAGGGGTTAATTCCCCCCGCTCCACTACAGGCTCTGCCTCCTTCTCCAGAGATCAGGGTGGTGTAGCTGGTCACAGGCGCCTTCTGCCTCTGTGGGGTGCCAGTGCCTGAGCTAAGCCACAGCTGCTCCCTGAGTGTGGGGAGACCCTTCCCCACCACCCTGCTGCGGCTGGCCGAGGGTTCGGGCAGCCCCAGGTTCTGCCTGCCACAGCCTACAGGTGAGGGGTGAGCCCCAGGCAAGGGGCTGGGCTGGGCAGGGAAGTGACTCTGCTCCACCATCCCTCCTCACCCCATCACTGCTCCCAGGGGTCTGTGAGTCCCAACACTGTTGCCCTGCCTGTGTGTGCCCTGGGAGCAAAGGAATGTGGGAGCAGGAGGGGGTGAAGGTGGATGTGGCGCACACTTGAGGCTACTGAGAGAGATTAATGAAACTGCTAAAATGTAAGTAGGACTATTATTGACTTTAAAAAGTATCAATGGCATGCAGATCCATACATAGAAGTGACTAAGTTAAATCTTGTCATGCCATTTCTGAAAGGTTGCTGACCCTTGGTCTAGATAATACTTAGTCCTGCCATGAGTGCAGGATACTGGAATGAGTCTATGGTTATTATTCCCATTAAACAGATGAGAAAACTGAATTACAGACAGGGAACTGATTTGACCAAAGTGCAGAGCTGGGAATAGAATCCAAGTCTTGACTTCTGGTCTCCCTGCTCAGCAATGACTTTACCTCCCTGTGGCTATCAGTTATAACAAAACCATAGTGTTAAAACTTAATGCATGATGACATGCGGCCTTCATTTTTTTTTTCTTCCTCTAAATCAGTGGTTCCCAATTTAATTTGGCTATGGAACACTTTTGAACTCAAAAGAATTTTGTGGAACCCCTGACTGACTGCACGGAACCCATGACTGACTGCACGCGCAGCACTGAATAGTGACATCATCGTCCCCACTCTCTGGCTAAGCTGGCATTACACAGGGACACTTATTGTGGCAAACACAAATGAAAATTGTTTTCAATAAAATTAATAAATGAATGAAAATTCCATTCCATTACAATAATTCAGGCTGTAATGGAATTTTCTCACGGAACCCTTATTTTCACTTTGTGGAACCCCAGGGTTCCGCGGAACACCATTTGGGAAACCCTGCTCTAAATACATAATCTTCATTTCCTATTAGCAAACCTCCAGGTGGAGCAATTCTAAGGGAATGTTTCACTTTTTGGCCACTTAACCTTAGAAATTAAATTTAAAAAAAAACATCAAATATATAGTAGCCCAGTGTCTGAGAGTCTGTAATGTTGAAATGCTGGCTGTTCCCTCTGGGTGGCGCTGTTGCTGAAATGCTGGCTGTTCCCTCTGGGTGGTCCATGCTGCATGGGGAGTGCGGGGCCCAAACGGCCGCTTGCGCCACTTGCTCCCCCGCGGCGGCCCAGCTGAGCGGCGCAGAAGTCAGCCGAGCGCCACGGTGGGAGGGGAAGGGGGGCGGGGTGGTGACGTGCAGCGTGACAGCGGCTCCAGGCCCCACCCCCTGGCCGTAAACATCATCACCCTGCCCCCCTTCACCTCCCACTGACTTCTGCGCCGCTCAGCCAGGCCGCCATGTGGGAGCAAGCGGCGCAAGCGACCGTTTGGGCTCCATGCCCCCCATGCAGCACGGGGAGTGCGGAGCCCAAACGGCCAGTTGGGCTCCATGGTCCCCCGAGTGAGAGGCAGGAGGGGGAGGAAAAGTGAAAGAGAGAGACAGAGAGAGAGGCAGGAGGTGGAGGAGAGCTGAGGGGGGGGGGGGAGGAAGTAGGAGGAGGAGGAGAGAGTGAGAGAAAGGGAGAGAGAGAGAGATGGAACGATTGACCGGAGGCACAGGAGAGAAGACTGACGTGGAGGAGAGGCCTGAAAATCCCATCTTACGATGGGCTAATTGGCTAGTATTAAAATAGTTGCCTCCACTGAAGGTCTGACAAATGCAATGGGCTTAATCTGAAGAAGATTTGTATTCCATTTTAGGAAAAACTTTCCAACTACAAGGGTAGTTAAGATCTGGATTAGCGTGTGGAATCCATATCACCCATGGTTTTTAAGAACAGATCAGACACATGTTTAGGTTTGCTTAGTGCAAGGGGGAAAGTATACCTGATGACCTCTCAAGGTCCCTTCAAGCGCTGCATTTCTATGATTCTACTCAGCTGTAGCTTCGTGTTCCAAAATGATACCCCAGGAGAGCAATAATCCCCCCCAAAACACACACTGTTGTTTCTGTCTCTTTAAATACAGGGTACCTGAGAGCAAAGAAAAGCTATGAAAGCCCAGCTCTGTAAATTTACCAGGCTTTATCCCATAGTATTTGAAATGTCACTTGTCTGATCTTTGCTTATGGAGAAGTTCTAAGCTCTACACCATTAAAGCCATGTGATCAGAATGCTTGTGAGACAGACCTATGAAATGTATGATAAGCAGGGGACACATCACAGTAAGAAAAAGGTAAAGGTCCCCTCTGGGTAACCAGAGCTGTGTCCCATGAAACATCTTAAGAAGGGCTGGGTTAGTCTCTGATTGCTTTTTGTTGCAATAGCAGCTGACAGAGGCATCACTGGTGGGAACAATTAAAGCACCAAGCCTTCAAGCTGTTCCATGATGCTCTGCCCAGGACCAAGGGCTCAGTCATGGGGAACAGCCTGTCTGATCAATGACAGGTGTATGAAAAGAGGTAATTTTACTGGGATTTGGAATCACCTGCAGAATGTTATTTAGGGAAGAGGTCTGGAGAGACAAGCAGGTGTTCACAGGTAAAATACACTGTGAAATAGGATTATTGTCTTCAAGATATCGCCATGACTTTTCACCTTTGACAGTGTCTGCCCCTGTTGCAGTTAGCCAATGGTAGGTAAGTTTGGGACTTGTGGAGCTCCATAGTTGAGAATTCTTTGTGTGCAATTGAATGCACACACCCACACTCATAGTCTGAAGCTGGTGCTTTAGGCAGGGAACTGGTGACTTGCAGTCACTGAACAGAGACGAGGGGTGGGAAGCCAGCTGAGAGATGTGACTTTCAGGGAGAGGGTGAAAGGAGGAGAATGAAGCAGTTTATTGCACAAAGAAGCTGTTCCAGGAACAGGGGCTAACCTAAAAAGTCACAGAAAATCGCCCAAAAAGGCAGGGAAAGAATGGGACATGAGGTGAGGAGGAGGGAAGTGATGCTATCCAATGGATAAAAGAACAAGCGAGAGGGAGACTAGAACCCAAAGCAGGCAAGTTCTTTAGGAGTTTGGTGCAGTAGTAAAAGAAAGAGAAGCCAGCGCTAAAAGTGAGCAACACTAGGCTTATGATCATCTGACCACCACATCAAAGGAGGCATCTAACAGGAATAAATCCTGCCCCCAGTGTCTCTGTCTCACACATGCTCCCTCCTCCCCCATCTCAGTTTGTGTCTTCATCAATAGCAGTTGTTGCCTCTCTTCTTTTCTCTCTTACCTTGTGTCACATAAAAAGTCATATGGGGGGGCCCGTGAAAAAAGTCATATGTGGGGCCAGCAGGCCCGGGATGGACATTTCCATCCTAGCAGTACACATCATTGGAGTCTGCAGACTGAGAAGACAGTTTTTACAAGACACAGATAACTACTTGGCTGGTTGTCTTCTGGCAGTATTAAGCCTGTAATAGTAGTGACGTAGTGAGATTAATAAAAGCAACTATCCCTAAATGACTCTATTGTGAAGAGAATCTACAACCCTGTTCGGCCATGCCCCTATGAGTTGACATCATGCTGTTCTCTTTTAATGAAGCTTATTCAACATCTCCCCTCTTTTCTGGGTGATAGTATTTGAGGTAGCAGGACCAGAGGCGCAATCGAAGGAGGCTGCTACAAGCCCAGCAGCACAGTCCATTAGTACGCTACTTGCTCTCCCGAGCCTTCCTTGTTTTCTCATTCTAGCTTTGTTGTCCAGGTTTTGAGCAAGCACTGAAAAGCTGCCAAGTTTGCTGCAATAGCACTGGGGCAGTCTCCAAGGGATACACAGATGCGTAAGCCAGCTGCTCTCAAGTACCAAATAGAAAGGCGAGGCAGGTGCCAGCAAGCTGGAGTGATGCTGCAGTGCTTTATAGACATCAACCCATTCTATGGGCAGCACCTGCCTGGCCAATTGCTATGCTGTAGGAGTCCTGTGGAACAAACAGTGCCTCACTTTGATGGGACTTCTGCTACAGGTGCAATAATTTACAAGGAGAAAAATCAGAAGCATCAGCTCCGCTGCTGGTGCATAGCTCCTGTGGTATGCTTGTCTGGTCTGTGAGATGATGGGGAGTGAACACTGGGACAGGGTTTGCAAAGAGCTGTAACTGAAACACAAACCTATACCTCTCACTTCCTCCAGAATGTTCTCAGAAGGAATACAGGTTAGTTTGTCTGGGAAACAGGCTGTGAGACATTTTATTTTACCAGCATCTTTTCCCTAGAATCCATTCACTCCAGTGCTGCAGCTTATCCTGGAGTCATAGGATGCCTTCTGCTCATCTATTTGTATTAAACACAGAATAAAAAAATAATAGAATCATAGAACTGGAAGACACCTCAGGAGGGCACCGCTTCTCCCTTATCCACAAGGCTTGATAATCTATCAAAGAAAGCTATCAGATTGGTTTGACATGATTTGTTCTTTACGAATACAGTCTCCTGCCCTCACGGTAGGACAAAGCACTGCCAAGATCATCCCTGACAGGTGTCTGTCTAACCTGCTCTTAAATATCTTCAGTGATGGAGATGCCTCAATCTCCCTAGGCAATTTATTGCAGTGTTTAACTACTCTGACAGGAAGTTTTTTTCTAATGTCTAATCTAAACCTCCCTTGCTGCAATTTAAGCCCATTGCTTTTTGCCCTATCCTCAGAAGTCAAGGAGAACAATTTTTCTCCCTCCCTTTTAGATACTTGAAAAAGGCTTTCAAGTCCCCTCTCAGTCTTCTCTTTTCTAAACTAAACAAGCCCAATTCTTTCAGTCTTCCCTAATAGGTCATGTCTTCTAGACCTTTAATCATTTTTTTTTGCTCTTCTCTGGATCTTCTCCAATTTCTCCACATCTTTCTTGTAATGTGGTGCCCAGAATTGGACACAGTACTCCAATGGAAGCCTAATCAGCGCAAAGTAGTGCGGAAGAATGACTTCTCATGTTTTGCTCACAATATTCCTTTTTAGTGCATCCCAGAATCATGTTTGCTTTTTTTGCAACAGTGTCACATTGTTGATTCATATTTAGTTTGTGGTCCGCTAAGACCCATAGATCCCTTTCTGAAGTACTCCTTCCTAGGTAGTCGCTTCCCATTCTGTATGTGCGAACCTGATTGTTCCTTCCTAAGAGGAATACTTTGCATTTGACCTTATTAACTTCATCCTGTTTACCTCAAACCATTTCTCTAGTTTGTCCAGATCATTTTGAATTTTGTCCTCCAAAGCACTTGAAACCCCTCCCACCTTGGTATCATCTGCAAACTTAATAATCATCTTCTCTATGCCATCATCTAAATCATTGATGAAGATATTGAACAGGTCCCAAAACACACCCCTGCAGAACCCCACTTGTTATGCCCTTCCAGCATGATTGTGAACGGTTAATAACTGCTCTCTGAGGATGGTTATCCAGCCAGTTATACACCCACCTTATAGTAACCTATCTAGGTGGCATTTCCCTAGTTTATTGATAAGAAGGTCATGCAAGACTGTGTCAAATGCCTTACTAAAATCTAGGTATACCACATCCACTGCTTCTCCCTTATCCACGAGGCTTGATACTCTGTCACAGAAAGCTATCAGACTGGTTTGACATGATTTATTCTTTACAAATCCATGCTGGCTGTTACCTATCATCTTATTATCTTCCAGATGTTTGCAGATGGATTCCTGAATTACTTGCTCCATTATCTTCCCTGGCACAGAAGTTAAACTGACTGTTAAATGTGGCACAAGAGCAATGCCAGGCTGAAAGCTCTAACTTTTGGGAAGTGCTATGAGACTCTTGGGGGAAATTGCTATGGAAGTGCAAGGTATTGATAGCAGTAGTTTGCTGCCCCATTGTGAAATGCATTGTGTTTACCTCTCTACAGGGCCGCCAACAGAGGGAGGCAGAGAGGGCTGTTGCTCCTGGGACCCAGTGATTTAAAAGGATCCAGGGCTGCAGGCCGTTGCTGCAGCTAGAGCCCTGAACCCTTTAAATTGCCACCAGAACCCCAGTCTGGGTGATGGGGGAGACGCAGTGTAGTCTGAGCAGCACTGATGGCTGGCTGTCCCTAATCCCACCACTTCTGCCTGGAGCTCTGACCCTTCCATGGTCCCTGAAGCCAATCCTTCCTCCCACACACATTGCCCAGGGTCTGGCAAAGACTGTCTGTCACCAGCTCTGCCTCTCTGAGCAGATTGTCCACCCAATTAGCAGGAAGAACTCCGTGGAATGAATGCAGCTTGTTGTGCTGCCATTGCTAACAGCCAGAACTATGAGGGCATTGTACATGCTACCTCTGGGCAGTTGGGAAAGAGTCATTTTCTAGTCTAAGGCTGTGAACATATATATTCTCAATTTACCAGAAAAAAAAATCCAACCCAGCTAGAGTCATTGCTTGTTTATCAGGCAACCCATAGTGTGTTATGTTGGATGGTTATCAACATTTAATTTGTTTCTCTCTAGCTTGAGAGTTGCACAGCATGAAGGAGTGTTTCATTAAACAGGAATTGATTTTTCATACCACACTAATACTTTTCCCTTTCTCCATCGCATGAAAAAAAAAATAGACACCACAATAATCGTTAGAGAAGCGGCTGCCTGAGCTCAGGCAGAAATGTGTCAGTCACATTTGGGTCTGTTTATTAACTGATGTAGATACAGACTGAGTAATGGATGGACGGGCTGTGGAAATCTGTGAGGGACTATGGTGCTCTACAAATATATGTTTCTGAGCCATTCCACTAGCTCTTAGCAATTGCTACACTTGGGAAATGTGTTAGTTGTGTCAGTCTGGCTATGAGAGGAAGTGTGACTTTAGCCATGGGCTGCCACCACAGCAAATTGGTGTGAGCTGGCAGTATTGTCAGAGAGGTGAGAAGCACTGCATAGCCAAGGTCTTTTAAAGCAACTAGCTATCTGGGATACCCAGCTTGTAAAACCCTGAAGAAGCCTGAATGTCCCATCTTGCTGAGCAGCCAGCCTCTGAAAATCAGGCCCTTTCATGTATCTCAAGTCAGGCATACCCAAATCCCTGGTTGTTTCTGAAAATCTAATTCAATGGGCATTGGAGTTGAACATCCCTCTTGTCACTGTTGGTGGACATACCTTGTCATCCTTCATGCATGTGGACTGTGAGTCAACTACAGCCCCTCTGCATGACTTCACCAATCTAGCCTCATCTTATATTGTCCTTGGATCATTGTCTCCAATCTTACTCCCCAGCTCTTACTTATTTCTAAGAAGGGTGGAGATTGGTCAGAGACTGTTCATAATTATTCAGTTGAATCACGAGAATACTAGAAAATAAAAGAACATGACCATGATGAAAAGAACTTGTCCACATCGCATAGCCTTGGCTAGTACAGCTGTACCATAGAGCCCCCTAGTGGAAATCCTGCATAGCCCGGCAGAGAGAGAGAGCTCTTCTGCTGCATGGCTACTCCTTCACCCCAAATGAATTTAGCTATGCCAATGGAAGCACTCTTCTGTTAGCATCATTGTGTCTACCCAGGAGGTTTTTATGCTGATATAAATATATCAGTGAGGGGCAGTAATTCTTCAGTAGAGGTCCTGGCAGTCTCCCTAATATAGCCCCAAGTTTGAAGGGGAGTTGCCTGACACGAGCATTCACATGCTAAATAGGTCTAAGGCACAAGGCAAAGCTTGCACTGATTGTGACAGTGGAAGGAAGCCTTACAAATGGATAATGAGACGGAAAGCAAACCATCAGCTGGATGAAAAGATGAATATTTGCAACACAGAGCCCTTTTAGAATTAATTAATGAAGTTAGAGCAATTGACTTTTTAAATTGGATCCTTTGAGTGGAGTACAAATGGATAATCTCCTAGTTCCAGAGCTTGTGGTTCCAGAAAGATAAGGGTTTTACCTGCTTTGCCCAAAGTGAAATAGAGTGAGAGTTTAAAATGGCGTGTCCCTGGCTGGCTATACTGTCAGAGCCCTAGGATCACAATGTGGGAATATTTGTCCCAACTGCTGTTTCATTCAGTTAAAATTTTAGTTTGCTTCTGGTGTCCCTTGGTGAAGTGTTCCATTTGTATTTATCATCACTTCTCTTCTGCCCTGTAAGCTTGCTTTACTATCACACAGCACAAAGCATTTCTGTATGGTAGCTTTCAGCATGAAGGACTGTCAAAAGGCTGTTATCAGCAAGAATCATAGTAAAATAAAACATGTTTAGATCAGGTAAACCCATTCCCTGACTTGGTTGTTTTAAACTGGGATATAAAGGCATGAGTCAGTAAGGCCCCTTTTCATTTCCCCCACTCCTATATGTGATACCACAAGATTTTTTTCTGCCTGACAGCAGTAGCCAAAGAAACCATAAGATTGCTTTGCTGTAAAACTAGCAGTGGATAATACATCTGTCATTGCCTGCGGAGGAATATGAGGAAAATCATATTGTTAACACACCATTAACTCTAATAATGAGAGGGGCAGTGTGGTTTAGTGAAGAGAGGCCCTTGATTGGAAGTCAGGAGACCCATGTTCTAGTTTGACTACTAACCTGTTGTGGGCAAGTTACTTCACTGCACCCTGCCTCAGTTTCTCCTCCCATTATTTGTCAGGTAAATTATTGAAAGGGGCAGGCACTTTTGAAAATGTTACATAGGCCCCTAAGACGTGGGGATTTTTGAAAATGTTACCCATCTTATCTTTCAGACAATGAATTCTTCAGGGCAGGGGTTGTTATTGACTTTCCTATTGGCTTAGGTGGAGTAGCTTGCAGGACTGTTTGTAAGATTCTCAAAACTGTACATGTATGTTTTACAGGGCAGTCTGTCTTTTTAAGTGTCAAGGGGCCTGGCTCTGCTTCATTATCAAACCCAGCTGCGGCGGGGGTCAGCTCTGAATGAGCTCTGCTAGTGGGGGAACTGCAGGAAGGAAATTGCCCCCTGAATCATGTTTGGAAAGTGTTTTGTTTTCACTGGCGCTGGATCAGGTAGTACCATGGAATGTTGATATTTGACAAAAGTCTACTCCCAATCACCTTTGAACTATTAGCACAACTTCTGCAATCAGATCATGCCCTGAATTGAAAAACTGGCACAGAACCTCCTGGGAAATAATGATAGCTATCAATAAAAGATCTAGGATGGATCACATATATCTGCCTCATGCTAAAAAGATATGGGTCAGATCAAAGGGTGTTTGCTTGATTGCTATTAGCTTAGGGAATGGAATAATTAAGAGTCATGGTTAGCTCTTATATGGGGCTTTGCATCCATTGTTCTCAAAGTGCTTTGGAGTCAGTATTGTTATCTCCATTTTATAGATGGGAAAACTGAGGCATGGATCAGGGAAAATTTCTTGCTCAGAGAAGCTAGTGACAGAGCCGGGAAGAGTACCCAGTACTGCTGAGTCTCAGTCTAATGCCTTATCCACTGGACTACACTACATTCATCAATATAATATTTTAATCTCTGTGATAACACCCGTATGCATGTTTATTTATTCAACTCCCATTCAGTGTTAGAGGATACTAGCTAGGTAAGAGATCTGCTACAGAAAAGAAAAGCCCTTTGGACTTCCTAACTGGACTAAGAAATAGCTGGAATTCACATAATCTCACCAGTTTTAGATGGTTCCACCAACATACTATAAATTGGTGACTGGTCAATTATTCACTATCCCAGCCCCTCAGGTTTGGAACCTGCTCTCCCTCAGTAGTTGTCCCTGCCAGCCTCTTTCCACAATTATAAATAGTCTGAAAACACATCATCTTTTCTGTTCATGAACTTATACTATGTCCATGGCAGGCTCTTTATTAAAGGTGAATTTTAATCTTACCCCTGGGTTTTTACTATGTTATGGTTTAATGATGGGCTAAATTCTTTGAACTTGTAAGAGCTCAAGCTAGAGGTTCACGATGATCCCTTCTCGCTTGAAAATCTAGGATTCTATGAATATTAAATGTTTGTTTTTCTTTCTTTTCCTGGCTGCTTTAATTGTTTGTGCACCTCCTTTGGTGGCATGCTGGTACTCTAAAGATAAAATCACCATTATCACTGGAGGTTAGAACTTGTCAAAAATTTTCCAGAAGAATGATTTTCCTTTGGAAAGTACTGGTTGGATGAAACTGTTGTGGATAGCAAATTAAATCTGACCCCAAATACACGAGACATCTTATTTCAATAAGATCAAAGCATTTCATTTCCACTTCAACCTTTCAGCCTTTATATTTAGTTAAATTAATTGTATTCTAATTTTTTTTTAATGGTTTTTCAGGAAATGTCAGAATTTCCACTTTTGTTCTGCTTTGGGACAAAAGGAAATTTTGAACAAAAATGTTGAGTTAGATCAGATGTACGACGGACAATCTGTGAAACACCACCTCATTTGCATTCTTGTATTTTCCATAGGATGTATCCACTGGGAATGGAGGTTAGGTGAAAAGAGAATACAAATTCATGCAAAGTTTCCTAGGTCTGACATTTCACCTGGTGGAAGGCAGAGGTGGGAGAACTGACAGTGGAGTATTGAGTATGTCAGTGGTTGCCAAGCTGTGGTCCACGGATCACCAGTCATCTACAGAGCTCTTGATGATGGTGTGCAGAATAAGCTAAGGATTTTGGAACTGAGAGGAAGATGAGATTTGGAGGATCATGAAGTGATCGGCAGAATGAAAAAAAGCTGAACAGCCACAGATATTGATTATTTCCATGCCCTTGTCTTCCATTTTCTATCCCAGAGTCCGCACCTTCCCCAGAGAGTCCCACCTAGGCCATGACACGGTCCGTGCCCTCATGTACTATGCACTGAAGGTCTGGAGTGACATCACCCCGCTGAATTTCCATGAAGTGGCAGGTAACAATGCTGATATACAAATAGACTTCTCCAAAGCAGACCACAATGACGGGTATCCCTTTGATGGGCCTGGCGGCACAGTAGCACACGCTTTCTTCCCTGGAGACCATCATACCGCAGGAGACACTCATTTCGATGATGATGAATATTGGACCTTCCGATCATCAGGTAGGTCAGGGTAAGAGAGTTGGAGCAGAACTTGTGCTCTCCCAGCCCTTCCCTTTGTAATTATTTGTTTCTGTTATGAGTACTCGTCAGGTTTAGGGGTTCTGTGCACATCCCTTAGAGCAGTGGCATTGGAGTAGTTTTTGGAATTGGGGTGCTGAGCTGTACATACATCCCTTGCCCCTTCTGTGCCCCTCACCACCACCTCCAGCAGCCGGGACCCCGCATGTGAGTCCTGGAGGTGGAGCCCCTCCAGGAATGGGCCTGACTGCTGGCTGGGACCCCAGGCTGAGTGGGGCTGGCAGCAGAGGTGTAGCGAGGGTGTTATGCACCCAGGGGCAAAAGCAAAATTTGCGTTCGCATGACCTGTGGCTGGGCCCTGAACTTGGTGTAGGGCTGAGCCTGACCCTGGGAGGAGGGGGGGAGCTTGTATCACGTCTTCCTCCGCCACCTTCAGTTTGGGACTAAGCCCCACATGCACTAACCCACCAGCAGAGATGGAGGAGGGTCAGGCTGGGGGCAGAGAGATGGGGAGGAGGCTCCAGCCAGCGGCAGTGGGCAGAGGAGGAGCAGGTGAGCCAAGGGATGACAGGGAGAGTGGAGGGGGACTAACTTGGCATGCCCCTAGTGTGGCACTTGAGAGCAACTGCCCCCCCACCATCCCTCACTATGCCACTGTAAATAATCCACCTCTTAGGATATTTATCATTTAATGAATTATTTATTTTACTAACTGCAGATAAATATAAATTATAGTTTTAGTGGTTTATATTCTGTTAAATAATTTTGTCTCTTTCATTTGTTCGTATCCCGTTCCCATTAGGTTCATGTCTTTTACATAAAACATGTCAAATGCTTAAAATATGTAAGTTTTATAAAACACAAGAAAAGTTATAGAACCTAAATATGAATTTCATCACTATATTTCAATGAAGCATTTAAAACTACTGTTATAGCAAACGAGTAACTTGTTGCTTTAATGAATAAAAGGTAAAAAAGATTTAGAGCATATTAAGTTTATTGTAGGCAATCTATAATGCTTCCTAACTGCCTATTTACCTAGTTAACCAAGTTGTTTTTCATACTATCGCACAGCGATAAACTACATCAGAGTTATGAAGGTAAGAGATTAACTTACCTGTTAAAATAACTCAGAAAAACTTTTAAATAAAACTAACACACAACACGAGAATCGCCCTCACTTTCTTGAAGGCACTTGAAGCAATAAGTAGCCTAAGGCTGAGATTACACTGCAAGTGGCTTTCTGTCTGCCACAAGGACTTTTTCCTTTAGGCTGCCGTGAGATTCTATCCTTACGTAAAGGAGCGTGTGACGGACCGGGCCGTGTCTGGGCACCGCTGAGGGCGTCTGCTCAGGGCGAATTGCTCAAATCCAGGGCTCCTTACAGCCCCCAGACTGGTGACCTTCCCAAACAGGCCACAAACCAGTCCCACAGAGCGCTTCAGCAGCCTGCCTGAAGCCTCACGAGCAAAACCCCTCCGACACCCCAGCAATATCCGTGCCCCAGGTGGCCCCGGGCCTCATACACAGGTGGGGGGACTTAGAACCCAATCCCACCTACCCGGAACAAGTTCTGTCCGGTTCCAAGAAACCAGCCACAGATCCCTGGTCAACTTACCCTCTGGACCTTACCCACAAATCACGCTGAGCCAATCCTTTAGCATCTAACATCTAAAGGTTTATTACCACAAGAAAGAAAAGCATGAGAGTAAGGTTGCTAAAGAATCATACATTACATGCATCGAATCTCCCAGTTCTCGATGCAGGCTCTAGCAGAGATGTTATAGCTGCTGGCTTAAAAGTCCTTGTTGCGCATCCTAGGATCAGGATGGGTCCACAGTTCTTTCCGGCTCTTCGATCCTTGCACTGCTGCCTCTGGGATGAAGTGCTGAGCTGAAGACCAAGATGGAGTCCACCACATGGCCTATTTATCCCTCCTTCCTGGTCTCTTCTTGGCTACAGCAGGTCACCTGGCCCACGGCTTATTCCTGTGTCCCCTGCTGGTAGCCCTTAGGTATGAGTCACCACTCATTCTTTAGGTGTGTCCTTGGCCCATTGAGTGCCATTGTCCCACAGGGCCTCGCTGATTAGCATGTCCATAGGCCGGGCTCTGCCTACTGCTCAACCACATGCAGAGAAATATTCAGTATCTACACAGATTACAGATTCCTAACTACACAAACAGACATTATACAATCACATGACTAGCGTACATAGGATTAGCAGACAGTAAGCTTCTATTCAACACCCCACATGGCCCCTTTATACCATTTTGGGGCCAACACTCACCTATGGGTGCATCAGTGATCTGGCTGCTCCCCTCAAAATCCAGTAACGTGACACCCCCAACGCAAAATTGGTGCAGGAAGTGTTGCCAGTAACATCACTGAGGGCATCACAGGCCTCCCCATGCTTTGGCTCTGTGTCATCACATGTTCTAACCCAATGGCAGAAACAACAGTACAGAGCTGAATGAGAGTATGAGAACCCAGTTTGCCTAGAATAGGCTTCATTATTGCAAGGTCTGCCCTATTGACAACCATGTCCTTGCACTGTCTCACCAACTCAAGGTAGAACTTGGTAAAAACCACAGCTACTTGGATCTGCTTCTGTGGCATGATCCCTAAGTGTGTTAGGTGATTTTGCCCCGAGCTGAAGAAAATAGTGAATTTATCCAGGCCAGCTCTGGCAACTCTCTGAACAACAATTAACATTGTGTGAATGCAGGTATTCTCATCCCAAATAGTGTAGGCATTTTTGCTCTTAGCCACGAAAACAAAATGGTGGCGTGCCTCAGTTTCACTTTTCACACAGCACCTTCTGGCTGGAACCCTTTTTGTCCTGTATGAAGTTCCAAGACCAGTTACAAGCATTAACCATGAACTAGCAACATCACAATGTCCCTTTACATACCGTCTGTCGTTTGGTACATCTCCGACAGATTACATGGTATTTCCATAAGATCATGCACATTGTATACCTTTACAATTCTCTGCAACAATAATACATTGGTTACACGAATTAACATCATTAGCAAGAACAATCCTATCTCAGGTGTATACTGACAACATTCTCCATCATGCCACGTCTCTGGCTCCGCCCCATTGCAGTTTTGGCCCTTCAGGTTTAAACTGCAAATCTTCTTGGCCAAAGCAAGTCCTGCCCCTCCCCCTTGTCCTGTGGGCTCCAAACCTGAATCCTCTGGCCTAACCCAGACAAAGGGCTGGCTGGGTGTGACTCCCTGGCTCACAATGGCCCTGGAATTCTCCCCCTTCCCCCACTCAGTGGGGTAACAGCAGTAAGCTGTAGACTCCCAAGTCTCTCCTCTGTCCATCTCCAACCTCTGTTTCCACATGGAACCAGATATCAAATGCCCTGATTGATTACGAGTGTCCACAGTGTCCAGAGATGGGAGCTTAACCGCCATCTCCTGCATCCTAGAGAGAGTAACCACACAGCTGTTCTGCCCTGCATACTTAGCTACACAGTTCTTCTCCTGAATCTGAGACACTAACTTCCCACTCTTCTCATTCACCTGGGAATAATCCTGTTCCAGAGACACTGACTTCCAGCAAGCTGGTCACACACAGTCACTGGGTTATCAGCCTGCTCCAATTCTCTGGCTGTTCCTGCCTCATCTGGAACAACCCTCAGTCCCTCTGAGACCTCTCCACAACCATCCACACTGGGTTTCTCTAAACCCAAGTCAGTGGAGTCACTGCTACCAGACAAATTCTGTCTGTCAGGCACTGAAACAAGTGCCTCACACACCAAGCTGTTGCCTTTTACAGGCAGAGCTTTCTCCTGAATGCCTTCTCCAAGCCAGGCATTGTCACCTCTCTCAGTTACAGCAAACTGCTTGCTACAAGCACTGCCTGGACTCTCTTCCCTATGAGCTTCCTTAAGCAACAGTTCACCCTTCTCTGGCTCTGCAGCAGCCTTGCACTGCTGAGTCACAACCAACTCCTCCTGCAATTCCTTCACTCCCTGGGTCATCTCTGGCCCCTCAGGTGGATTCACAGATAATCCCCTCTCAGGCACACAGACAGACTCACAAGATACAGGGTCAGGGGCACCTTCTTTCCCTTTGCAGCTCTCTAGATGGCTGTAAACTTCCACACCATCATTAGGCTCCAGAGTTAACATGCCCTCATTCTCTCCTTGAGCCTGGGCTGAGGGGTCACCTTGGTCCCACAGAGTTGCTCCCCCCTCTTCCAGCCACACAGCAGCATCAGGCACAATATCAGGGTCACCACTGTCTGATTCCTGGGGTTCTGGCAAACCACTGACTGGGTCTACCCGAGTCACAGCATCCTTCTTCCCAGCAGACACAAACTTAGAGCCAACGCCTATCTGGGCCTTCTCAGTATCCAGACCCAACTCCGGGACAACAGCACTGCTCTCAGCCATCACAGGCTGTGGGGCACCTTCCTCAGACAAAGGAAGAAACTCTTCCCCACACACAGACAGGCAACCAGAGACAGTTTCTCCTTTGGCCCAACACCCCTGGCTAATTTCAGGCATACAGCTAGCAACTGAGGCAGCTTCCTTCACTGACCCACTGCTACTTCTACCAGCCAAATTGCCAGCTTGCACACACTGTGCTTCTTCACACAACCCATTTTCAGCTTGTGCAGGTTCAATTTCACAAACCTCATCAGCCAACAACTCCTCATCCCCCAGAACTTTATCTTTTTCCTCAACTAAAACTTCACTCTGGCCAGCCGCTCCAGACTGCCCCAGAGAAACATTTCCCTGATTTCTGGGCTTTTTCTGCCCTGTTTTTGATTTCAGCCTCACCTTTGAGGCACTAGACAGGCCCTCACTCACAGGCTCACTGCCCCCCTGCATAGACAAACAGCTATCTGCCACAGGCACACATTTCGAGACACTTTCCCCTTGGTTACAGTGAGACTGACCAGCCCCAGAAAACTTTCTCTGATTTCTGGGCTTTTTCCGCCCTGGTGTTGATTTCAGCCTCGCCTTTGAGGCACTAGACAGGCCCTTAGAAGCCTCACTCGCAGATTCACGGCTATCAGCCACATGCAAACATTTAGAGACACTTTTATTTTGGTTACAATAAGATTGACTAGCCCCAGAGTTACCTGTACCCCCCTCACAAACCTCATACATGCTTCGGGGCTGGGTTACAACATTACCCCACATGCCCACACGGTCATACATCGAACTTTCAGGAGGACACAGTTCCTTTTGTGCTTCAATTTTCTTAGGTTGAAGTTCAAATCCGGCAGCTTTTTCCTGGCCTTGTCTGTGCAATTCTGCCATTCTCTCTGCATGTTCTGCCATCTCCTCTGCATATCTTGCCCGCTCTCGCTCCATCTCCTGCCTTAGACCAGCAATTTTTTTGGCTAGCTTCCGATCTCTTTCAGCCATATCTTTGGCTTCCAACATATATTCTAGCTCTGGTTTAGAGGCTCTTTCTCTAAAGATAATGCCTCTCTCCCAGCACAAAAGTCTCAGAGCCCTTTGTCCAGACTCTCATATAGTTGCTGGCTCATTGCAGCGGCTCTTTAACCAACCAAACTCTCAGTAGCAAAAATCAAATTTAGACAGCGTGGGGTCCTGATCCCAAAGCTCAATTGACCAAGACCTGTGGATCCTGCCAACTACGCCACTGCAACGGACCGGGCCGTGTATGGGCACCGCTGAGGGCGTCTGCTCAGGGCGAATTGCTCAAATCCGGGGCTTCTTATAGCCCCCAGACTGGTGACCTTCCCAAACAGGCCACAAACCAGTCCCACAGAGCACTTCAGCAGCCTGCCTGAAGCCTCACGAGCAAAACCCCTCTGACACCCCAGCAATATCCGTGCCCCAGGTGGCCCCGGGCCTCATACACAGGTGGGGGGACTTAGAACCCAATCCCACCTACCCGGAACAAGTTCTGTCCGGTTCCAAGAAACCAGCCACAGATCCCTGGTCAACTTACCCTCTGGACCTTACCCACAAATCACGCTGAGCCAATCCTTTAGCATCTAACATCTAAAGGTTTATTACCACAAGAAAGAAAAGCATGAGAGTAAGGTTGCTAAAGAATCATACATTACATGCATCGAATCTCCCAGTTCTCGATGCAGGCTCTAGCAGAGATGTTACAGCTGCTGGCTTAAAAGTCCTTGTTGCGCATCCTAGGATCAGGATGGGTCCACAGTTCTTTCCGGCTCTTCGATCCCTGCACTGCTGCCTCTGGGATGAAGTGCTGAGCTGAAGACCAAGATGGAGTCCCCCACATGGCCTATTTATCCCTTCCTGGTCTCTTCTTGGCTACAGCAGGTCACCTGGCCCACGGCTTATTCCTGTGTCCCCTGCTGGTAGCCCTTAGGTATGAGTCACCACTCATTCTTTAGGTGTGTCCTTGGCCCATTGAGTGCCACTGTCCCACAGGGCCTCGCTGATTAGCATGTCCATAGGCCGGGCTCTGCCCACTGCTCAATCACATGCAGAGAAATATTCAGTATCTACACAGATTACAGATTCCTAACTACACAAACAGACATTATACAATCACATGACTAGCGTACATAGGATTAGCAGACAGTAAGCTTCTATTCAACACCCCACATGGCCCCCTTTTATACCATTTTTGGGGCCAACACCCCCACCTATGGGTGCATCAGTGATCTGGCTGCTCCCCTCAAAATCCAGTAACGTGACAGAGCGAGATCTCTTTGAGCTGCTCTTTCAAATTTCACACAAGCCATTCAACTGAAGCCATAGATGTCAAGATTCAAGGCCAGCCTTGCCTTTGGCAGACTGCCTCACCAAGTGTTCACAATCACAACGTCCGAACATGTGTAAGACTTTTAGTTGAGAAAGCCATGTTAATCCCAAGTCTCTGCTATGACTGGGAAATGTGGGTGATGTATAGAAAACACCAGCATTTTCTTTGGAAAATCCTCAACAAAATGTGGGGGGATCGATCACCTCAGTAATGCCAACTCCTTTAGAATTGAGGCCCTGATTATCCGGCACCAGCTGAGGTAGAGCATGCACTGTGTGCACATATCTGATATAGTTTTACCAAAACTCTTGCCTGCCTAACTTGCCAAAGGAGAAGGGAAACAGGGAGGCCAAAAGGAATGGTACAGAGCAGTGTTTCTCAACCATTTGTATTAACCTTTAGAGGGGTAGCTGAGTTAGTCTGTAACAGGAAAAACTTAAAAAACAACAAATAGTCTAGTAGCATTTTAAAGACTATCAGAACACGTAGATGGTATCATGAGCTTTTGTGGGCGGAAGTGGGTTTTGCCCACGAAAACTCATGATATGATCTACATGTTTTATTAGTCTTTAAAGTGCTATTAGACTATTGTTCTACAGTGTGTACAGGGAGGCAGCATGTGGACCAGCTCCCGGCTCGCTGCTGTATGCATCACATGGGCCTGTGCAGCATGCGCTTCAGTCCCACCCCAGTCCAGCGCCCTCCTAGCATGGCGCCCGGGGGCAATTCCCCCCCCCCCCCTTGCCTCCCACTCACTACACCTCTGGCTGGCAGCCTAGCAGGGCATGGGAAGCCAACAGCAGGGCTGAGTGAATGGCTGATGGCAGGACAGGCCAAGTAGGAGGCCAGTAGCAGAGCCCCCAGGTTGCAGGGACACAGGACCAGTGGCCAAGACTCTTATTTTCCCAACTGCCAGTAACATTTTTGTCCATCCAGGGGTCCAAATCAGGGAGAATAATGGTTGTAGTTTATTCCTGTTTCCCCCCATAATTCCTCATGAGCAGACCCATATAACCCAGAGTTCCCCTCTGCCCCTCCCAGGGTCTCTGCCTGGGTCTGCCTGCCTTTGAGTCTCTTAATAGAAAGGTTGGTTGGACTGCTGTTGAGTTCACAGGGCTCCTCAACCCTGCTCTGTGGCTGGTTCACCAGCAAAACTATGAGTCATGTAGCACCAGCACTGGCAATGCAGAGACCAGCTCAGGGAAAAGCCCTGGCACCTATGTCCTTCCCTATAGCTATACTTCAAGCCCTATTTCCACCCAGTGAGATCTGTAGGGATCTGCTTGCAAAGCCCACAGGCAACACTCCTATACTCTCTGCAGACCTCTCGGCCAACAGGAAGAATTAATGAAGAATAAATTATGAAGAATAAATAGGAGGCCAATGAAAAACAGCCCACACCCTTCCCCACTCTACTCTCAGACACACTTTGCCTTCAAGTTCACTCTTGCTCTTCCCATTCTGGCCAAACTCTGTGACCAGGGACCTGAAACTCCTCTACCCAGTATAGTAAGGGGCATAAAATTCTACCAGCTCAGGAGATTCATTAGCTGTGTTAATGAAGGCATGAAGTGCACAGCAGTGGGGAGTGAGGCACAGCAGTGGGGAGTGATCCCTCACCAGTTCTGCTGCTTCCCTACACCCCAGATAGAAGAAAATTCAGATCCCAAGATTCTGCCCCAGTCCTCTCCTGACTATGGAGTGATCAGCTCCCAACAGCTGCCCACTCGCTAGGGGAATGCACCTGGAGGTGAAGAGCCAGGCTGGGCTGAAGGCTGCTATTCTCAGTCGCCAGTAACCATCTGTCTTGCTTCCAATAAGAGAAGTCAGGGCAGCACCAGACATGGCTTAAAAACAAGTGATCTTCTCTGCCATTAGGAAGTCAGGGCAGCGGCTCACCAGCTCCACACAATTAAGACATTTAAGAATTTCCATGTAAAACCCAGTTTCAGCTTTTCAAGCCAGCAGCCCAGCTTCAATACGCAGAAAAGCTTTGCAAAGCAAGGGCATCGCTGCTGTGAAGGCCGGCGTGACAAACCAGAGACCTCACAAGCTCCATCTTGGTTTAATTTTGGCAAAATGTCACCGCTCCAGTCACAAGTTGCTAATTTTTTCATCATGCCACCTCCCATGCAGATATCTCAGTGGTTTATGCTGCCTGGGCTTAATAATTTCATTTACACCTAAGCTTCCTCCCTGAAATTTAGTAATATTTTCTCTTTTTCTCTTTCCTTCCCCACCTTCAAAAATCAGAACCCCCAGAAGAAAGGCTCTGGGTACAAGGAATGTTCAAGCTGACCATTCCACCATCAGTGCTGCATCTGCTGCTGCTAATGTGACCATAGACAACCTGATTTTGAAACCTCCCCACAAAAGCTGCCTTATAACAGGCAGCTCCCTCCTCCTCCACTTGCACCCTTTTTGCACAAAGTCCTTTATTCCAAACAATTTGTTCACTGGACTCTTCCTCTTGCCCTGCCCATTCTCAGACTGGATCATGGAAGTGTCCATACTCACCCTTCCAATGCACTGACATTGTATTTGGTGTCTTAGATGGTTTTGGGTCACACCACATGAAGACCAGATATGTTCTGGGGCAAGTTGTGGGGATGTGGGCAGTTACTGTGGAACCCGTTAGAATGTTTTCCTAAGGGAAACTGGACAGTCAGCTGAGATTTCCAGAGAGACACTCAGGCAGGACCCATTGCCGCTCCTGTTAGGCACATGTCAGGTCTGACTCTGCTGCTATACAGCTGCTAATAAAGGTGACCTGTGTGAAGCCTGAAACTCTGTATCTCATGACAGTGAACCTGAGGCTTTCCAGTGATCTTGTCCCTGTATGGAGCAAAATCCTTATGTTGGCCTTGTCTCTCCAGGTCCTTGAGAGCTTCGTTAGGTGCAGTGCCAACTCCAGCAGTTCAGAGGGTGGGGATATCCATCTGGCAGTGAAGACAGCTTTGGCAGATAGCAATGTGGTAACTGTCCAGTGGTGGATATCCCCATCCCTTCACTGTTAGAATGAAACACCGGTATTTTGGCCCAACTGTGTAGGAAAAGCATTTCCTGTCTGTAAACATGTGGACCACAGAGGTCCGTTTGATCAGAGACTATCTCTCCCAGGAAGCTCCCTGCTGATTTCCTGTAGACCAGCAGTAGGCACCCTACTGGTATTATTAAAGTGACATGCCCATAAAGCAAGGGCATGTGAAGTAAGATGTATGCTGATTGCACACAACATTGACTGTGAGAGCTGTGCGCCATCTTTGCATACAATCAAAGTGCTGTTACGGTTTAATCAGCATCCCCTGCAAATTCTAAATATGCAGGTGCTGTTAGCAAAACTTTTCTATCTTGGGAGACTGTCTTGGTTGCGACAATCTTGTAGCCCACTCACTAGCCTAGGTTACGCATCACTGCTGCAGTCTCTTAGCCTCTTGCTCCAAACTTTAGGCCACGCTCCCCTCACACTGAAACACATGTGTATGTTGAAGTAGACTCCTGAATGTCCACCACCTGAAGTGTGATAAGCGTGCAGTGTTATTTTGATGCTGATGGTGATTTTATTTTCAGATGCCCATGGGATGGACTTGTTTGCTGTGGCAGTGCATGAGTTCGGCCACGCCATCGGCTTGACCCACATTTCTGCCTTAGATTCTATCATGAGACCCTATTACCAGGGACCAGTGGGGGATCCCCTGAAGTATGATCTGCCTTACGAAGACAAAGTCAGAATCTGGCAGCTATATGGTTAGTTCACACCCTCGGAGCGAGTTTATGCTTCACTTCATGAGCATTGGCTCTCAGAGACCTCACTTCTCAACCATACACTGTCCAGTTAGTGGGGATGATGTGTCGTTTAATGCTTCCTTGTCTTCATTCCTAGGAGTCAGGGACTCTGTGTCCCCAACAGCCAAGCCTGAAGTAACCAAACCTGATGACCATCCCATTCTGCCAGAGCTGCCAGAGAACCGCTCCACTGTGCAGTAAGCAGATTTGCCACTGATGTCCTTGTGAAGGCTCACCTGAAGCATGGGTGTTTTCTCTATCTACGAGGTGGATGCTTCCCTTCCACAGTGGTGGCAGCCGGGAGTTAAAGAAGTGGGCAACAGGGTGACTCAATACATGTTCCTTCTTTACTCTCCCGCCTCTCCCCCCTCCCCGCAAAAATAATGGCTAGTTCCCAACCTTTGAACTTTTTGAAGATCCATGACTGGTGCTTTCCCCAGAGATGCTAATTCTTCCAGCCTGGAAACCTCTGAGATAGAGATCATTCTGGCCACCGGTGATATGTTTGCATTCTTTGTTATCTCTGTATAACACAGGTCCAGAGGGGTTAAAAGTAATCCAAGGATAAAACCAGTATGGATAAGAAGCTTAATGAGATGTTAATTCAGGACTGGAACATAAATAAGAAATTCAGTGTGTGTGTCAGAGAGGAGGGTGTGTAAAAAAGGAAAAGTGCAAATTCTGAACTACTTATTAAGGAAGAAGAACGAGGTGAATGGCATTTCTCCATGCTGCAGTTTATACATAGTCCAAAACCTCACCTCTGCTTGGGGTGTATGGTGTTTTTATTTTCCTGAGATAGGTCTACTTGGCAAAGGCCGAGGCCAGATCTACACTAAAAAGAAAGGTCGAATCAAGATACACAACTCCAGCTATGTTAATTACCTAGCTGAAGTCAACATACCTTGTTTCGAGTTTCCCCGCCATCTCCACAGTGGGAGACTGATGAGAGCAAATACTCCTGTCAGCTTCCCTTACTCTTCGCAAGAGCCGGAGTACCAGCCACCGGCGGGGGCAGCCTCGGAGTTTGATTTAACAAAGTCTTAACTAGACTCGCTAAATCAAACTCCAGAAAATCGATCGTGCCAGTATCAATCTTCTGTTTAGTGAAGACATGGTCTCAGATTCAGAAAAGTATTTGGACCTCTAACATGTATTGATTTAATATTGATTTACGCTATTGGATTTGAGCTTATATTTTGTTTTGGATTTTCAGAAACTGCTGGGCATCCACCATCTGAGAATTGGGGCCCTTTATATTTTCTCAAGTTGGGGATCCAGAATTGCTATTCACACATGAAAATCTAGACTTTATTATGTGTATTTCTAACAATAGGTGCTACAAGAGGAAAATGGGAATTCTCTCTCTGTCTCAATGAGCAAAATTCTATCTTGATGTAACTGCATAGACTTCAATGACTTGTACCAGAAATGAATTTGGCCTTCTATGCATAGAAATATTTTCTTGATGTTTTTAATTCAATGAAACTTTTTATTTTATATATGAAGTATTTCTCTTCAACAGTTGACAGCAACACTGGGAGAATCAGCTCATGAAACTGACTAGAAGGGGCATGAAAAACCAATGAGGAGGCCTGTGGCACCTTAAAGACCAACAGATTTATTTGGGCATCAGCTGTTGTGGGTAAAAACCATTTTATCAGATGCATGGAGTGGAAATCACAAAGTTTGGGATCAATGTTCCCTCTAATTTTTTCTATCCATGGGTGGAATAAAGTTTATGTGCACCGAGGCATGTGCAGATGTGCACTCTCAGTAGAAACACATGCTACTGGCTGTTGACACTCTGCTAATCAGTTGGGCAGCATTTGAATCTCTTCTGGGTGGCCACCCAATTGCTCATCTTACAAGAAAGACTGGTTGGGAGATATAGATATATATATAATATCCTACCATCTGTAATTTACACTCCATTCATCTGATTAAGTGCTTTTTATCCACAAAAGTTTGTCAAAATAAATATGTTAGTCTTTAAGGTGTCACAGGACTCCTCATTACTTTTACAGATAAAGACTAACATGGCTACCACTCTGAGACTAGAAAGAGTACAAAATTGATTAGTCGAGTCTCACACTTTTAAGCTGAGGGAAGAGCAAAGCCATAATCGAAATAGCATCAGGGTGATAAAATCCAAGTATGCTTTTAAAATTCTTTAATTGTAACAATTGCAAATGTTGCTAGTCACTCCAGGAGAGTTTGTTTTTTAAAATATATGGGGCCACATCACCCCTTTCTCCTCAGTCTTAGGAAAATGAGCTTCTAAAGTCATGACTGGGCTCAGATATGGGGCTGGCATATTGCATATGGCATATTATGGCTGGCGTCTCAATCAGCATAAACCCATTGACTTCCATGGAGGCACACCAATTTTATATCAGCTGAGGACCTGATACAGGATTTTCATTTTGACAACTGTCTCTTGAATAGTGAATACACAGAGGAGTAAATAAATCTCTGAGGCATGACAGCTCTGGGCAACATATCAGGAGCATGGAATCCTTCTCTCTGTTGGTGTAATCTGCTCAGAGTTCATGAATTACCATTATGAAGCTGATGCAGCTCACCATGGCCCCAGGGGCTTAGTTATATTTGGAGGTTTCCTTGTATAATTGAAGTGCTATCTTTAGGTTTCTGCTTTGTGCCTTAGAAGTAAGGAGGTCATTGGAGGCATGCAAGGATATTCTCTTATTCCCTGCCCCATGAGGATGAGCAAGAGGCTTTCCTGGGAAGGGCCTTTTTATGGAGAGTTTCCTGAATGCTGGTAGCAGTGTCAGACTGGGGGTTGGGGGTAGGCAAATGCTGTTCCCTGCCATAGGATAATTCCATCTATTTATTGACCCAGATCAGAATTGTGTGGTGGACTCTTCCTGATAAAATCCCCAAAAGAGTCTGGAAACAAAAGGGGGTTTGATGGTAGGAGATGAGGACGACCTCATCATAGTGTGGAAGGGCTGATTACTCTTCATGTTTAGTTAGATACCCTCTGCAGAGATGTCATCATAATGGGCTCAGAGATTCCTTCCCTCTTGGCATTTAAAGTAAATCCCTTGTAAAGGAAGGCAGGAGAGTTGCACATGCACTCACCACCTTGTGATTGGACTGCATAGAGGATAAGGGACCTTCTGCTATTTGCAAAGGGAGCTGTCCTTCAGGTCAAGTGATGGAGCTGAAGGACAAGGATTCTAATCCCCATTCCTCTGGAACATGTGTGTGATTTAGCTAGTAACTGTTCTAAGAAGCACAAAGATTTGGCACAGTTTTAGTGGCACAATTGTATCAGCAGTGTTTATTGCTGTGATGCTTTGAAAGAAGGGAGCTGGCTCTTCCCTTAGATCTTACAGCACTGTATCACTAACACGAAGTTTGTTTTATGGAGTTGAAGGGTGCTCAGATACCGTGGGGATGGGTGCAGTTCAAGAGCCTGGACAGAAGAGAATGCTTTCTCCCGTATGTTCTGTGCAGAGACACTGATGACACAAGAAATGATCGTTACCCCTTTATCCCTCAACCTTGGGAGAATGAGCTTCCAAAGTCATGACTGGGCTCAGATGGGTGGCTGGCATATTACGTAAGGAGCAGTTCAAAAGGATGGTGCAGGCAGTCTGACATGGAGGCCTTCTAAGGGCAAATTAGATTCATGCTTCCCTGTCATGGAGAGTAGCTGATCTCTGTATGTTTCATATTTTCTTTCCTTGCTCTCTATCAGTCACTGTACAACAGCTTCATTATGCTTTAAATTCTTCATGCTTCCTGTAGTCCCACCACACACTTTGTTACATAAGGACATAAGAGTGGCCATAATGGGTCAGACCACAAAGGTCCATCTAGCCCTGTCTGCCAACAGTGGCCAATACCAGATGCCCCAGAGGGAGTAAACACAACGGCTGTGTCTACATTGTCACTTTTCTCGAAAGGGATGCATGAGACAGAATGTCGCTGGGATTTAAATTTTCCTCGCGGGTATTTGCAGAACATAGTTGCGCTCGGGCTTTGACGGAAAGCGCTAGTGACGCTGTTTGCGAAATGTTTTTCTCGGAAGATCCCTTATTCCTGATTTTAAGAGGAATAAGGGATCTTCCGGAAAAGGCTTTATTTTCCGCAAGAGCCGTTTAGACTGGAGCTTTTTCCACAAAGCCCCGAGCCGGAAAAAAGCGGCAGTTATAAACATGCAAATGCCGCGGGAAAATTTAAATCCTCGCTGCATTTGCAATTCCGACTTGTCTCATTAGCATCCCTTTTCCGGAAAAGGGTGACAATGTAGACACAGCCAACAGGTTTATCCCTCTCCTGTCACCCATTTCTAGAAAACAGAGGCTAGGGACACCATTTCTACCCATCCCAGCCATTGTTAAAGTGGCTTGGGGTCTCAGCCTGGCTAGACACTATCTAAGCATTCACCATCTGGTTCCTCATCCCCTTTGTTTGGTTTCTGTGGCTGCCTCATGGTATAGCTGTAAGCCCAGCAGCTCAGAGTGTAAGTCCAGGTAAGCCTGTGGGCTTTTTGTTTAGCAAGTACCCTGCTGCTCCCATGCAGGGGGCCCAAGTGGGCTCTGGCTTGCACCACTGTTAAGCTGGAGTAATAACTTTGTCTGCATTGATGTTCCGCTGGCTTTACAGAGGTGCTACTTAGAGGAGCATCTGGCTGCTCATCCCTTGGTTCTTAGGTGATGGCTTCACATAGAAAGGGAGGATTGTGCCTGCTGTTGAAACAGATCATTAATGGCTTACAGGTGGGCAGCTTATTACCAGTCCCAGTGAAAATTCGGAAAACAATGTGCTTAATACATAGTAATTTATTTGAGAGAGTCACACAAGCAGTAATGGTTCTATAACACACCCTCCTTAATAAGCCTCTGTAATGGATAGGAGGAGTGCTGGCCAGCACTTAGTGACTAAAGGGTTAAACTCACAGCTAAGGGTGTTGGCAGGGGTCAGAAGAACCAATGGGATATGGTGTTGAAATTTTAATTGTATATACATACCTGCTGCCATCTCTCTTTGTAGAAGTTTGAAGTTAAGGGCAGATACAGTAATCAGATACAGTAATCAGAGCAGATACAGTAATCAGAACTACCATACCTCCTCAGAATTGGGGGCATGGAATTGGACTGGACCATGAAGAGATCATGAGTAAATAAGGGAAAATATGTATTTAGTTGTGATCAGGGTATTTTTCTTTGTTTTGGTTGTTTGGCTAAGCTTCTCTGTAAAATCCATGTGCTCCCACCCCACCCCCCATTCACTATTTAAGCTGTACCCAGAGATACTATGTTCTCTGTGTTTTAATTTGTTGTTCTTAGTTGCTCTGTAACACCTAGCAACCAGGTATGCTTTATTAAGTATATGTTTTTGTTTTGTTAATAAAATCACCTTTTTTAAGGTGATGATTTGATTCTCGTGTCCTGGAAAGCTAACAGGAGCTCTCTGTGTATATCTGCCTAGCCTAAGAGGTCAGCTATAAGAGATACAGTTTATTTTCTGTGCTTTTTGTTTCTTTTTTCAAGCTCTCTTGTGGCAAAAGAGCTTGGGGTACCACTAGGGAAGGAATTCATGTATCCCTTCCTGTTTTTTCAGGGTTTAAATCACTTGATAGTGGCAGCCTATTTTCCAGAGTCAGTGCATCTGTGACTCTGGGGAATGTTTATTTGTTTGTTTGTTTGTTTGTTTGTTTCAAACAAAGCCTATAGACGCAATGTATATAAGTTCTTTTGTGGGCCCCCACCTTCTGCACTTGGAATGCCAGAGTGGGAAACAAACCTGACAGCCTCAATCTCCCAAGTATAAACCCTTACTAAGTATGATGGCCTGGAAAACAAAGCTGGTATATCTGCCAGTTGTAGATGGAGACCTTCTCTTCTGTTCTTTCCCCTCTCGGGTACTTGTTCTGTCACGTGTCCCACAAATCAGGGTCTATATCACCCAGGGTCCTTCTGGTTCTAAAGTTCCTTGAACATCCCACAAAGCAGGATACAACTTACCTCCAGGTCGTCTGTCTCATAGGCTTGAACCTCTTCAGAAGTTAATTGGGGAATTTACTAACTAATTTACTTTGCTTGGCAATTACACCTTTCGGTCTCAAATGAGTCGCATGTCTTAGAAATGCACCCAATGGGTATTTATTACTGGTTTTCTTTAATTAACATTTTGGAAAGAAGGGCTGTAGAACAGACCCAGACCAAAGCGCAATCAATGTTTACTCTCTCGACAATCATTTACTTGAGTTCACAGTGTGAAGCCATCCAGAAAGGGACATTTATCTGATGTTAACAGAATCCTGCTCCCAGAATCCTCTAGCAAGTTCAGACATACCAAGCCATGCCAAACTGATACTTGCCACATTTATTCATACCAATCACTACAATTCATAATAATTTGGCATGATTCTAACATCTGCCACAGATTTATTTTGTAGAGAAAACTGTCTTAAAGCAGACATTTGCCCAGAAAAGCTTTGCAGAGCCTCTGCCTTGGAAAATCCCTTGAATGCAAGGCTGGCTTCACAGCAGGAGGCACCAAATTTTAGGCCTCTCTGACCTTCTGCCTCATTTCTAGCTACAGCAATGTCCTATTGAACTCCTCCATTGGGGAAGATTCCAGTTCTCTGTCCCCTGGAGAATTGTCTTGAACCATGTGAGCCAGTGTCGTCAGCAGGCAGGGAATTGCTGCTCACCTAGTGGAGCAGCGCCCCATCCTGGGAAGCTGGAAGGCGCTGCTGTGGGGGCAGGGCTGCCATTCACATGAGTGCTGTTTTTCTGCAGACTCAGAAGAGACATACCCAACAGGTGCAACACTCACTTTGACGCCGTGGCACAGATCAGAGGAGAGGCATTCTTCTTCAAAGGTAAGCAGCTGCTTTCTATGGAACAGCATGGGTGATCTTCACCAAGGCGGAGCTGCATGTCGCTCTGTGTTATGAAGCAAGGCACCATTTGTGCAAATGGTTCCATCTACTCTTATCTTTAAACCTGGCCCCCAGAAGGGGATGGCTTTGCCAGGATGTCCAGGGCATAGAGTATGAGTGGTGGTGGCAGTTCTAGGTTCACCTCCAGTAGTATTTATTCTGTTTGCCCTAGAGCTGCTTGCCAGGGTTTGATTCTCATTGACATGGTGGTCACATTACACTGTTGGAGCAGTGTACAGGGCTCTTAGATCTTTCAGGCCCCCTGTCTACATCCACCTTCAGGCTACCTGCACAGAGGGGAAATGATAGAATCGTCACCTAGCTTGAAACTAGTGGGACAGGCATGATTTTCAAAAAGGATGCAGCAGACATAGAAAAGACCTAGAGATGGGCATCAGTGATGATGCAAACATGTAGGAACTTCCAGGGGAGGGGACAGAGTATAAATTACGCCCGCTCATTTTAGAGAGGAGGCGAGTGAGGATCATAGTAAAGGTATACACAATATTGAGTGATAAATCAGGCACTTCCTCTGAGCCAAAAATTAGGGGGAAATTTGTGAATAGGAACATATCTAAAGCTGAAAGTGCTTGGTGCTTTTAAATCCAGTGGAATTAAAAGACAATACATTTAAATGGACTCATGATTAAACTATGGAACTCACTGCTGTTAGAAGCTAAAGAGGCAAAGAACTGAGTAGGATTCTAGTGAATTATTAGGAATGTGTACTATAAGAACATCAGCAGTGACACAAATTTAATGATAAGGCCCCTCAAGACGCCAGCCAATCACTGAGCCTGGCGCTCAGAATAAACTCCATTTCCACCCCCTTTCACCTTGCCCCCAGTCATGTTTTTCCATTCCTGCCCACTATAGGAGTTTTACACTTTGCTCTGAACCCGCTCTCAGTGGCCACCGTTAGAAATAGTTTATCACTGGCCCGGCAGTGTCTGCTTTGCCACTACCATCCATGATTTCATAGTGCTGAACTGAAATTGGCACTTGCAGTATCAAAGTACAAATTTGATACTGAGAGAACAACAGCTTATTTCTTTCGCTTTTGCTCTGAATGTCTTCAGTTTTACTTTCCTCACACACTTCATCGAATCATAGAACACTAGAACTGGAAGAGACCTCGAGAGGTCATCAGGTCCAGTCCCCTGCTCCCATGGCAGCACCAAGCACCATCTAGATCATCCCTGATAGATGTTTATCTAACCTGCTCATTAATATCTCTGATGATGGAGATTCCACAACCTTCCTACGCAATTTATTCTCCTTGACAATTGTTTAAACTCCCTGACAATTAGGAAGCTTTTCCTAATGTCCAACCTAAACCTCCCTTGCTGCAATTTAAGCCCATTGTCTCTTGTCCTATCATCAGAGACCAAGGAGAAAAATTTTTCTCCCTCCTCCTGGTAACGCCCTTTTAGGTACTTGAAAGCTGTTATGTCCCCTCTCAGTCTTTTCTTTTCCAAACTAAATAAACCCAATCTTTCAGTCTTCCCTCCTGGGTCATGCTTTCTAGACCTTTAATCATTTTTGTTGCTTTTCTCTGGACTCTCTCCAATTTCTCCACATCTTTCTTGAAATATATACTGTATTCCAACTGAGGCCTAACCATCACAGAGTAGATGATGCACCATCATCGAAGACAAGACATGCACAAAATTACAGTACCATCTGGTTCCATGTTAACTGAACAATTGTTGGCAATGTCTCATCGGGGTGAAAGGCTATCTAGAGAATCCTGCTTGTGCCTCCTCAGTTGCATAGAATCCTTCTCTGGCTGGTCTCCTTGGGGTTTCTTTGCCTTTGAAGTAGAAGTGATGCAAAGAACATGTTTATTTAATTACATGTGTTTCCATAAATGTACAACAGCTACACAGTTTGAATATTAGATTTGTAATGATCTTAAAAGAATTTGCAATTACAGCCATTCCTAACAGCTGAATTAATTATTTAGAAATAGATTTCAGTCATATAGAGCAAATAGGTAAAATACAGCAGAAGAACAAGTATGTAATATAAATCCTTATAATTGTAATTAAAAACCCACTCTGCAGATGTTTAAATGTTGGAGTTTTGCCTCTTTGCATTATTAGGCTAAGATCCAATTTCCATAAAATTTTGAAAGTTGGTATCTCAGTCTGTCAGCTCTGTAGGAGTGGAGTTGAATGTCTTGGGCCTGTTGCTCATTTCTCAAGGGCATCCCAGCCATGCTAAAAGGGATGTGCATATTTCACAATAATAGCTTCTTGGGTATGGGGGTACCAGAGAGGAGGCTGTGAGTAAATAGGGTGGGTACTCAGCCTGCTTCCTCCAACTCACATCTCACTGGATAGAGATCCCAGAGGAAAACACATCTATGGAATGTGCCACAAAACCGTAGAAATTCAGGTGGAGAATTCCAAATGTTCATAAGGGAATTAGGCATCCAACTCCCATTGAATTGGATATAGCAACCTAACTGCCTGATACACCTTTAAATATCCCAGCCTTAAACTTTCCCCCAGCAACCTTTGATCTTCCCCTCCCCTTACAACCAGTATAGTTTCTTGCTTAGCCCCAGTACCTAGAGCTGACATAGATGGTACAGTTTTGTTGAGGTTGCTGTAGATGGGCCCTTTTCATCAGCAGAGAATTTGTCCCATTGTAACATTTGGGATGAGAAGGAAGCCACCTTCCTTCTGTGTCCACCTTGGAATGATGCATAATACATGCCAGTTGTGTCTCCTTTTCTGCTCTTCCTTTCTTGATAGTGTATTTTTTCCTTTTCACTCTAACTCCTCCATTCCTATCCCTTTATAAAAACCACTGGATTTCAGACAGTCTTTTCCTAGAATAGTTGTTCTTCCCAGTATTATTGCTGCACAGGGATATGCAAAATATTGAAACACTTGGCAGAGCAACATATGGTAGTAAAAGCCATCTGAGGCTTGAGGAGAGGAAAAGCTCCAGATACTTTTGTCTCTTCTGATGGTATCACTTATTTGGCCACTCTGTGGTCTGATCTAGCCTGGTTTTAGCTGCCTTAATACTCTCTGGTCTCCACTGCTCACTTGCTGGGTGGTAATCAGAGTTGTGCTTACTCATATACAAAATATACTGCTGCATAAGGAACCCAAAATTCAGGGAGAGAATCTAGTTAACTTAAGTTAAAGAAGCCTGATAGACCTATTAGCAGAACTTTGAATCTGTGAAAGGGCTATTCAGTGGTAATGAAGCCATTTAACAGGCATTTGCCAACCTCAGATATAGACTGTCATTTTTTGAATTTACTGTGCTAGGCACAGTTAAAATTTGCTTTAAAACTAAATTCATTATTGTGTTGCTGAAGATTATAAAGTAACATCTCTAAAAACCTGTCATCCCCTCCCTTTTCCCCTAAGGTGCTGTTGGGCATTGGGCACCAATTTAATAGTACTGAGTAGAGCCTCATAAATCCTAAGAACGGCCCTAGGGTTAATGCTGCTGGTATTGATGCTGAGGCAGCATATTTAGGCCTGGAGGAAAGGAGAGGAACTATCACTGGTTTCCCTACAGAATGCCCTCTGGAGCAGCATGGATGCTTTTAACAATAAAAGATTAATTTATTCGACAGAAAAACAGTGACTGCAATGCAGAACCTGAAAGGGAAATGGGAATGGATTTCATCTTATGGCTCAGTGCCATCTTAGGAGTGTAGAATAAAAGACTGCTACTATTGTTCCATAGTTCCCACCTATCGCACTTTGTTTTCTACTGTCACCTGACTCCACCCACAGCTTTTTTCTCCCAGCAAGGGGGTGTTATGGCATGGTTCATTAATGTCCAATCTGTATTCATCTAGGCAAGTACTTCTGGAGACTGACTCGCAATAAACACTTGGTCTCCCTTCAACCAGCTCAGATTCATCGTTTCTGGCGGGGTCTCCCTCTCAATATGGATAGTGTGGACGCGGTGTATGAGAGAACCAATGACCACAAGATCGTGTTCTTCAAAGGTAAGAGCAAAAACATTGTTAAAGAGTCCACACATCTCTTGCTGAAAAATCCAAGGATGCTGCTACATGTTGGCCGCTCTAGGTTTCCATCAGTCCTTCAATCAAGGAGGAATTCAGTATTGTTAAATAGAATTCATCATGCCACATAAGTAAGCCTCAGAGTAGCAGATGAAATGGTAAGGCCCCAAGTGTGCATGCTGACGTGTTCCACTGAGCTGCTAGGTCATTATTAGTGTGCCCTAAGCTGCCATGAATCCACCATTGCAAGACTAGTACATATTAGGCTGCTAATAGAGCCAGTCAATAAGCAACAATTATGTTTCGTAAAAGAAAATAAAAACAATTCACTTTCTCAAATAGTAATGTTAGTAAAGGGAGAGAGTTTCTTTAGCTCAAATAGTTTTGGAGCTGTACAGCCAGGGTCTTATCCCTGATCCTCATTTGCGTATGATGTAGCTGAAAACTGTTTCTGTCTTCAATGCATTGATTCATTCATTCATTACTGTGCACTTCAGTAAACTATGTTCCACCTCTGTGGCTGGACATTCAGTTGGGTTCATACTTCCAAAGCGTGCCACACAGAATTACTAAATGTACCTCGGGTTCAGTCATTCCTTGTGGCATGCCCGCTGCCAGTAGTCTGAATTTAACCAATTTCCCACACTCAAAATTTTGGCTGTCTCTCCATTGTATAATTATTGCAGGCAGCACTCAAACTGAATCTGGGGTGCTTTTTAGGGAGCTCTTCTACTGGATAACTCCAAAAAGAGCAGCTATGCTAAGCTTCACTCCGTGAGAAGTTGCTTTTTGCCTCTGTAATGTTGCACTTTCAGTGTGGTAAATTATTGATTTCAGAAGTGCTGAATTGCAGAGGTGAGACTGTAGAAATGGATTATCTTCACTAATGGGTCTCACACATGCTTCTGCACCCATTTAAGCTTTAAAGGCCCCCCACATACTGCTGAACCATAATTTTCTCAGATGAAGGAAATAAAAAATGGCCTCTGTGACATGATGGATTCCACCGGACACTGCCAAACCACACAGCTATTGAAAGAAAAGAGGCAAACGAGCCATGGGTCCAGTTATAGCTCCTGGCCTGGATTCACAACTTGAGCACAGGGGTTGCTGTTTGTCCCCTCTGCGGCATAGGAGCAGCTGCGCTAGAGCATGGACTATATGGATTCCCCTTTGGAAGAGGAGCCAAATACTATGGTAATGAGGGCCATATGCCCAATAGAGACAGATGGCTTGAGCCCCCATGTCGTCTTTCTACCACATGTGCAGGTCTTTCAAATCCAGCTGAATGGATGCTCAGAAACGTGACGTATACAGTGCAACTACAAAAGTGGCGTGTTCCCTCTAATCTTTTCCATCTTGTGGTGGATTTTTTCTGTCTATGTACAAAATAAAATTTGTATGTGCACTGAGGCAGGTGCGAATGTGCACCACCAGTAGAAACAAAGAACCTAGCTGTTGGTGCTCTGCTAATCAGCTGAGTGGCATTCAAATCTCCCCTGAGCAGCTGCACAAGTGCACAGCTTACCAGGAACACTGTTGTGTATGTGCGTTTGTGTTGAAAGTTGAATTCCAGACAGAACTTCTCCATTCACCCTCAAAAAGCATGTGTGACTTTTTATTTCTATTAAACAATTATTGTGTGGAAATCAAAGGGTGTGGGAGGAGATCAAATGGCATAACCACAGACAACTAGCCTGAAGTTACAAAGCACAATCAGCAAGTTTATGTCCTGGGACCTAATGCCTCCAGCAGCAAAACAGCAAAGGCTGGCTGTATTTAAGGGGGAATTTGACACAAACAGCATTTTTCATGAGAAGCAGATTCCACAGCAAGTGGCTGTTTTGTAATTTCCTTTCTGGAATGCTAGGAATCTAGGGATTGTCACAACAACAGATCATGGAGTGTAACCTTTTCTTTCAAGGAAGCCTGGCCTCCTCTGTGAAGCAGGACTGATACTGATATGTGCCTATTTCCTCTCCCCAGGAGACAGATACTGGGTGTTCAAAGACAACAACGTGGAGGAAGGATACCCTCGGCCAATTTCAGATTTTGGCTTGCCTCCGGGAGGCATCGATGCAGCTTTTTCCTGGGCCCAAAATGACAAGGCTTATTTCTTTAAAGACAATCTCTACTGGCGCTATGATGACCATGAGCGCAGAATGGATCCTGGCTATCCTTCAGAGGCCACTTTGTGGAAGGGCATTCCAAACATATTAGATGATGCAATGAGATGGTCAGATGGTGAGTTGGTGCCAGCTTAGCTGAGAGTTTTCCTTTGAAAACTAAGTTCCTGTCTACACTTAATGTTGTGGATTTAACTATGCCAGCATGGGTAAATTGGAGAGGAAACAAAAGTGCTAGTCCAGACCATTTTACTAGCATAAAAGCGCATATAAACATGTTGTGTATTTTGTTTCAGTAAAGCAGAACCATCAATGCCAGTATAAGGTGTCTTGTGCCAATATAGCTGCATCTACACTAGGGCTTTTACCAACATAACTATTCTGGCAAAGAAAAATCACATCCCTTACTAATGTAAGTATGTTAGGAAAACTTTTTAAGTATAAACTGGACCTAACATGTGGTTCCTGCAGTGATGCACCATTGTCACTGGAGTTCTCATGAGAGCTTGTGAATACAGCTCACTATGATGCAGTTTTAGTCAATGGGACAAGTTGATGTTACCACATGATTCTTGTGGTCAGTCTTGCAAGATGTTACTCAGTAATTGGACATGTGTCACTGCAAGACTTATTAGACATGATGTACACTTCGTGTATGGAATAAATGTTTACGGGCACTGAGGCACGTGCAAATGTGCACCACCAGTAGAAACAAAACGTAGCAGTGTGTACTCTGCTAATCAGCTGAGTGTCATTTATACTATGTGTTTTAAAGTACATGTGTAAAGCACGTCCAATAAGTAGCAAATGCAAGGAGGTAAGCAAGTCTGGGTTCTGCATTACATCGGCGAGGGGCTGCAATCTCTTGGGCTGGTTGTGATTCGATGAAATAAGCGTAGTTGGGCAAGCTCATTTCTTTGGTGAGAGACCTTAGAGGTAAAACCCCAGTAAGATATATTAAGAACACTCTTCTTTCTTTCTGAATTATGCTATACCCATACTTTAGTATCAACATCAACCAATGTTCCACGTTATATTAAGGGACATGGGGCTTTTGACATAGCAATAAATTCCTGGGAGGTGCAAGGGAGCTGAGAGGAGGGGGTGAGAGGTGCAGGAGTCAGGGCAGGGATGGGGCACTTAGGGCAGGGAATTGAGTGTGTGCGGGGCTCAGGGTAGGGGGTGGTAAATGCAGGATTCACGTGTGGGACGCTCAGGGCAGAGTTTTGGGTGTGCAGGGCTCAGGGCAAAGGGTGCAGGATTCAGGGCAGGGAATCTGTGAGGCTCTAGCGTGTTTCCAGGTCTCTTGTGGATTAGTGGCCGTGAGGTTATCCCATAAAGAATATGCCAGAGGCATCACAAAACCCTCCGAATATTTTCTCTGGGCACATCATATAGGCTTTTCTATCAAGTTAGTTATATGAGGCCCTGCCCATCTTTAGCACCATGGCTGGTGAGTCATGTGTGTCAAAGCACCTTGTCCTAGCCACTCTCCTAGCATCCTCTTAACCTATAAACAAACACGGGCACCATGTCCCTGCTTACTGTGCTGTCGTTATGGAGTGGCACATGCTCCTGTCAGAAGAGGATGTTTTCATTAATGGTATGTCCAGCTGGGCATGAGCACCCCTATGCTGCCATAGAATGATAGAACCATAGAGCTGAAAGAGACCTCAGAAGGCCATCAAGTCCAGCCCCTTGCCCAAGGCAGGACCAATCCCAATTAAATCAACCCAGCCAGGGCTTTGTCAAACTGAGACTTAAACACCTCTAGGGATGGAGACTCCACTACTTCCCTAGGTAACTCATTCCAGTGCTTCACCACCCTCCTAGTGAAATAGTTTTTCCTAATATCCAACCTGGTCCTCTCCCACCACAACTTGAGACCATTGCTCCTTGTTCTGCCATCTGTCACTACTGAGAACAGCCTTTATCCAGCCTGTTTGGAACCTCCCTTAAGGAAGTTGAAGGCTGCTATCAAATCCCCCCTCACTCTTCTCTTCTGCAGACTAAATAGACCCAACTCCTTCAGCATCTCTTTGGCGGTCATATGCTCCAGCCCCCTAATCATTTTGATCACCCTCCACTGGACCCTCTCCAGTGCATTCACATCCTTCCTGTAATTGGGGGCCCAGAACTGGACACAATACTCCAGATGTGGCCTCACCAGTGCCGAATAAAGAGGAATAATCACATCTCTGGATCTACTGGTAATGCTCCTCTTAATGCAACCTAATATGCCATCAGACTTCTTGGCTACAAGGGCACACTGTTGACTCATATCCAGCTTCTCATCCACTGTAATCCCCAGGTCCTTTCCTGCAGAACAGCTACTTAGCCAATTGGTCCCCAGCCTGTAACAATCCTTGGGATTCTTCCTTCCCAAGTGCAGGACTCTACACTTGTCCTTGTTGAACCTCATCAGATTTCTTGTGGCCCAATCCTCCAATTTGTCTAAGTCACTCTGGACTCTATCCATGCCCTCCAGTGTATCTACCTCTCCCCCTAGCTTAGTATCATCCACAAACTTGCTGAGGGTGCAATCCATCCCCTCATCCAGGTCATTAATAAAGATGTTGAACAAAATCGGTCCCAGAACCAAACCTTGGGACACTCCACTGGAAACTGACCACCATCCTGACATCAAGCCGTTGATCACTACCCGCTGGGCCCGACCTTCCTGCCAGCTTTCTATCCATCTTACCATCCATTTATCCAATCCACAGTCCCTTAACTTGCTGGCAAGAATATTGTGGGAGACTATATCAAAAGCCTTGCTAAAGTCAAGGTATATCACATCCACTGACTTTCCCATATCCACAGAGTCAGTTACTTCATCATAGAAGCTAATCAGATTGGTCAGGCATGACTTGCCCTTCATGAATCCATGCTGATTATTCCTGATCACCTTCCCCTCTTCCAAGTGCTTCAAAATGGATTCCTTGAGGATCCCTTCCATGATTTTTCCAGGGACTGAGGTCAGACTGACTGGCCTATAGTTCCCTGGATCATCCTTCTTCCCTTTCTTAAAGATGGGCACTACATTTGCCTTTTTCCAATCATCCGGGATCTCTCCCAATCTCCACAACTTTTCAAAGATAATGGCCAAAGGCTCCTCAATGACATTTGCCAACTCCCTCAGTACCCTCGGTTGTATTAAGTCCAGACCCATGGATTTATATATGTTTAGTTTTTTTAAATAGTTCCTAATATGTTCTTTCCCTACCAAGGGCTGTCCACCTTCATCCCATCTTGCGTCACTTAGTGCATTAGTCTAGGAGCTGACCTTGTCCATGAAGACAGAGGCAAAGAAAGCATTAAGTACTTCAGCTTTCCCCACATCATCTGTCACTAGGTTACCGCCCTCATCCAGTAGGTGCCCCACACTCTCTCTGATCACCTTCTTCTTGCTAGCATGCCTGTAGAAACCTTTCTTGTTATCCTTCACATCCCTTGCGAGTTGCAATTCCACTTGCACTTTCGCCTTCCTGATAACTCCCCTGCATTCTCGAGCTATACATTTATACCCCTCCCTAGTCATCTGTCCAAGTTTCCACTTTTTATAAGCTCCCTTTTTGTGCTAAAGTTCACCAAGGATTTCCCCGGTAAGCCAATCTGGTCTCCTACCATATTTGCTTCTCTTGCTACTCATTGGAATGGTTTCTTTCTGTGCCTTCAATAAGGCTTCTTTAAAATACTGCCAGCTGTCATGGGTTCCTTTCCCCTTCATGTTAGCATCCAGGATTCTGCCCATCAGGTCTCTGAGGAAGTCGAAGTCTGCTTTTCTGAAGTCCACGGTGTGTATTTTACTACTCTCTTTTCTTCTTTTGGTCAGGATCCTGAAATCGTAGTACTCTCTTACATGCAGTGCAACTCCACCTCCTTTTTTCCCCTGCCTGTTCTTCCTGAACGTTTATACCCTTCCATGACAGCGCTCCAGTCATGCGAGTCATCGCACCAAGTCTCTGTTATCCCAATCAAATCGTAGTTCTTGGACTAGGCCAGGGCCTCCAATTCTTCCTGTTTGTTATCCAGGCTTCTTGCATTGGTGTACAAACACCTTAGATAACCGGCTGATCACCCTACCCTCTCCATTCGAATCAAGGGTCCTCCTTTGTTGCTCGTTCCTCTTTGCATTTCTTCCCAGTATCCAACTTCCCCACTTCTCTCAGGGTTTTGATCACTGTCCTCCAGCGAACCTAGTTTAAAGCCCTCCTCACTAGGTTTGCAAGCCTGCCTGCAAAGATGCTCCTTCCTCTCTTTGTTAGGTGGATCCCATCTCTTCCTAACAATCCTTGTGCCCAGAACAGAGTCCCATGGTCAAAGAAACCAAAGGCCTTTCTCCGATACCATCTGCACAACCACGCATTTATTTCCTCAATTCCATGATCCCTACCCAGTCCTTTCCCTTCAACCTGCATGCAAGACACTAGTGAGAGGGAGACCTCCAGAGCTCAAGCCTGCTAATCTTGCATATCTCTTTTTTTCCAGGTGCAACCTATTTTTTCAGAGGCAAAGAGTACTGGAAAGTGTTAGACAGTGACCTAGAAGTAGAACCTGGATACCCCCAGTCCATCGCCAGAGACTGGCTGGTGTGCAGTGACATGCAGTCTGATTCACCAGACTCGGCCGGGAGCAACCAGACAGGGGCACGTGCCAAGCAAGGGCGGCAGGACGAGAGCCGTTCAGAAAATGGCTATGAGGTCTGCTCATGCACCTCCTCCTCAGATTCTGTCTCAACCTGGCCAGCGCTCAGACTCTTAGCAAGCCTTGTGCTAGCAGGCATGTGGACAGCAGCAGTGGTTTGTGTAGCACTATGACATCCTGGAACATGGACGAGGAGACATTACGGTGCTTCAGGGACTGGTGGTGGATAACATCATGGTGTGCTACACTGTTACAGCCAAAACAAATGGGAATGTGGCAGTGAAAGTTTTGAGTTCTCTGTGAGAAGTGAACTGGATTTACTTTCCTGTTTAGTTAAAGGTCTAATAAGGGATTGTGGGTTCCGTACCTTCTTGTTCCCTCCTCCCCCACCATCACCACCACCAGCTAAAGAATAAAGAGATTGCTGAATGAGAGTTCCAAAAGTTCCACAGAGATGTGACACAGTGAATGTTTAAGAACTGTCAAGCAAAGAGAACAGGGACACATTGAAAGGCAGCTCTGGTTGCATGAAAATAGACCAGATAGCAGTGAAGCTCAGTTGTTATTCCTGGAGCAAAGACAACCCCAGGGCAAGGCTATGGGAAAGATGCAACAGTTGGGCTTGATCACAAAGCGGTTCATTTCACAAACACATATATGCTGCCACTGGATGTCAAGCTAACCCATATGAGTTTCTGTAGATCAGTGTCTGTAGATCCTTTATAAAGGACGTGAAGGTCACCTTTGATTCCAGATGTTTAAATGTAAGGGCTTCATTGTTAAACCTTGGCCACACAAACACAGATGGTCAACAACAGGAATCTGTCCCCCAAATCTTCAGCATACACCTTGACGGCTTGAGCTGGAATAGCTCTTTCAGCTCTGAGCAAGTTATATGCATTGAGTCTAACTGGTCAACTGAGCCGCAGTTACATACATGAAGCCAGTGTAATTCACATACATCTAACTATTCTGCTCTCTGAAATTCTATCCTAGATTTATTTCATGATTGATTGCTGTGTACAAAAAACCTTTCATTGAAGCCTTGTCTTTGAAGGATTTGGGGGGGATTAAACTTCTAATTGTATATGCACATGTTTTCAAATCGCAGATCCTGCTTTTTTTACTGGCTTTTTATACCAGCCAGATTCTGTTATGGTTCTATCAGATGTGAATCAGTTATTCTATATACCAGTTTTATCGCTGTTTAATTTGGCGAATGAGGGGATTATTTGTTTGAATAATGGGGATAGTGGGGATCTTGATCTGTAAAACTGACACCACAAAATTCCATGTTTGTCTCTCCTTCACTTACAGATTGTTTGTTCATTTCAGGTAAAAAGGTGGGTTTTTTTTTTAACTGCCCCCAAACTCTGTGTGGGACCAGAGTCAAACTTGGTTCTGTCTGGTTCCTGGATCAATACCTGGCCCCCTCCCTCTGACTCAGTTGAGGTACATTACACCAGTGGGGCTCCTACAGTTGGTTCAAATGGTTTACATTTCAGAATTTCCATCTAAAAACATAATTTGAATTTTGACCCAAAACAGAGCAAAATCAGTGAAATGTTCACAAAACTTCCCCTCTCCCCCTCCCCCTGCACATGCACCACACTTTAGACAAACTATAAAGCTAGCTGCAATTTCTAATATATTGAAATTTGATTAAATTTATGAACACTTGGAGACTCGATGAAATTTCTAAACTGGAAAATAATGGTGAAAAATGTTCCCAGTTTTTTCCTTCTGTTTTTCTACCTGTTCTAGCTAAACTTCAATTCCACTTTGGGATCATGGTTCTCCTTTGAGTGAGTGTGTACTTTATGCGTTGCAGTGATAGCAGGTGCACCCAGTATATATGAGTTGGAATGCACGTGCACACCTGCCATTAGTGAGACATATATGTGCATGACGCATCTCATAGGACATTTACTGTACAGATGAGTACACCCTTTTTAGCAAGAAAGAACCAACTTGACCTTCAGATCCAGGAGAAAGTGACGGGCAACTAAATTTTTAAAAATCCTTTAAACTATAAACTGAGCAACTTTGGTGTTGAGTTGCACTGCTTGGAAAACCTCCAACATTGTGATAAGCTATTTCACTGGGGGAAAGTGGGAGTTGGGATCAAAATTGAATTTTAAATCAAAACTAAGGTGCTAAAAATTAGAAAAATTCCACTAGCCCTAAGTATGGGCAGTTAATATGGAACCCTAGAATGTCAATTTTCATTTGAAAATGGTCCCCTTACAGTGTTCTAAAGCACTGAGCATTGGCGTAACTCTGCTTCCACTGAGGACAACATTGAAAATTGCTCTTGAAGAGCAACCTAAAATCCTCCAAAATGATATTTCCTAGGGACAAAAAAACTCTTTTAAAATGTAGCATTAGTTCCCTCTAACTTCCAGATGGCTTTAAAAAAGAGAAACATCTCTTCCAAAGTCTTTTGCTTATCAGTCTTTCTCTCTGGCCCGTCCCATGTAGCTGATGTATAAGTCTTCTCTTGATAACTAACCACAATGATGGAGCTAAGCTGTTTGGTGTCTTTGTGTGACCTAATGGGAAGTTGAATAAGTAATCTAAATTGTGACTTTTATGTAGTTGGTGCCATTTTGGGGTGAGTGGATGCATTCAGTGATAAATGGGTTATATTAACTCTTTCAGTGCTTCAGGGAAAGATGTATCTGGGGGGGAGGGGAGACAAAGAAATGTCCACAGCTGGACCAGATAGCTCAGTTCCTGATGGTTTTACTGTGGTAAGTCCCTCACCAAAGGCTGTTAGGCAAATTAGGCAGTCATGGGAATGAGAGGAAGGGTCCTCTCACAGATCAGTAATTGATTAAAAGATAGGAAACAACGGGTAGGAATAAATGGTCAAGTCTCAAAATGGAGAGAGGTAAATAGCAGAGTCTTCCCAAGGATCTGTACTAGATCCTGGTGCTGTTCAATATATTCAAAAATGATCTGAAAAAAAAACCAGTGAGGTGGCCAGCGCTGCTGACAGCCTCCGCTGGCTCCTGGGCAATGTGGGGTGATGGGAAGGCGGCTCTGCGCTCCCAGAAGGGACAGAGGTGAGGGCGGTCAAACCCCAGCACTGGGCAAAATACGGCCTGGGGACCAGATCCAGCCTGCCAAGCCACAGGATCTGGCCCCCGGACCAATGTGCTGGGACCCTCAGGCATGCAGTTTAACACACAGTCCCTGCGGCTACCTGCTCTGAGAGACTGGGGTAGCCTGAGTTGAGAGCCACATGGAGGGAACAGCTTGTGTTTTCAAGGGGGCTGGGGCTGCAGCAGGCAGGGAGCCCAGCCTGCCTTGGTGGTGCTGCGGTCTGTTTGCCAAGAGACACTTAGGTAAACTCCTCCCAGCCAGTGCCTGCCTCTGGCACCCCTGCTCCTCCTGCATCCCAACTCCCTCCCACAGATGACCATCCAAACCCTCTTCACCCCCTGCCCCAGGTGACAACTCCCTCCCAGACCCTGTACCTCCTACACCCCTCTCCCAGGCCAGAATCCTCTCCTGCACCCACACTCCTTCCCTGACCTTACACTGCAATCCTCTAACCCAGGTCACAACCCCCTCCTCCACCCAAACACCCTCTGAGACCCCACACCATCTCCTGCACCCCAGACCCTTACCCCATGCACCCTTCTGCACCCAGCCTCCAACCTAGAACCCCTCCACAGAAAAGTGCAGCCCTTAACCACTTACCAAAATCTTGGAGTGCCTCCCACCAAAAATTACTGCCCACTCCTGGCCTGGAGCATGATGCCCCCCCTGCCCCAGTCCTTAGTGCTGTTCCAAGTGCACGGCCCAGAGCTCTGGCAGCAATTTAAAGGGACCAGGTAGGAGTGGCCAGAGCCCAGGACCCCTTTGAACCACCTGACCCTGGGGCAATTACCCGTCTTCCTCCATACCCCTACCCATCGGCAGAAAAAAGGATAGATTATAAAACAGAAACTCTCATAATATTGCTATGTTATGGTACACCCACGCCTTGGTACACCCATGCCTTGAAACTGCATCACAAAAGAGAAAGATCCGAAATGGAGAAGGGGCAATAGAAACTATTTGGGAGATGGAACAATTTCCATGCAAGACTTGGGTGTTTTCACCTTAGAAAAGAGATGACTGTGGGAGGGGCAAGATAGATGTCTATAAAATCATGACTGCTATGTAGAAAGTGAATAAGGAAGTGCTGTTTGCCCCTTCACATAACACAAAAACTAGAGTCAAATGATTAAATTAATAGGCTGCAGGTTTAAAACAAACACAAGGAAATACTTCTTCACACAACACCCTCAGTCTGTGGAACTTGTTGCTGGGGGATGTGGTGAAGGCCAGAAGTATAAATGTGTTCAAAAAAGAATTAGATAATTTCATGGAGGATGGGTCCACCCAGGGCTATTAGCCAATATGGCCAGGGATGCAACCCCATGCGCTGGTTGTCCTTAAGCCTCCAACTGCCAGAAGCATCTGGGACTGGCCATCAGAGACAGGATAGTGTACTACACGAACTATTGGTCTGATCCAGTAAAACCATACTGTTAAATCCATTTCCCTGAGTGTACACTGTGCAGCTGTGGGCACCAAAAAAGACAGAATAAGATCCAGAGTTGATGAACAGTTCCACACCCAAGGAGAGGTGCTATGCAATTCAGCAGCTGTTAATGGTTCCTAAAGGTGTGGGTTTGCTAGCAGCTACAAGTACATGTTATGTTTCTCTGCCCTGCACATGCAGCGCAGAGTTTGTTAAAAGTTGCTACAAAAATGACACCTCCTCCCTTCTCCCCAAATGTCAGGTCTCAATTTACAGCATGACACAGGGGCTCAGAAGCAGGCAACAGCATCCATTGGGCTCATGTTGTAACTCTGTATCTGAGTCCAGGGCTGCTACAGAAAGGTCACAGGAAACCCTCCTCCTCCCACCTGGATCAGAACACACCCATATGCACTGGAAACCATAACCGACAAATTTGAAAGGCTCCGTGAGAGCTGCATCTGCTGGAGAACAATAAAAGACAAGCAGTGTTTGACAAGGCCTGTTTCCTTCCCAGCAGGAGACTCACAGTTTGGTTCCCCAGCCACAGCCTGGAAGCCACTTGTTTTTTTATTACCAGCTGCATTTGTTTTGAAAGTGCCAGCTCCATTAGTCTGCACCTCCTGTGATTAGCTGGTGGCTAGTCCTACAGCAGGGCTCACATAGAGCCTAACTGTATAGAATTGCTGATGGTTCACCATCGAAAGGGTCTCATTTTTGCTGGGAGGAGTCCTGCTGGTTGGCACACTTCCTTGAGCTACCATGACTATCCCCCTTTCAGGGCTGGATGCAGATACCATTGGAAAATTGATGTGAGTCTTTCCATTGACTTCCATGGGCTTTTGATCAGTCTCCCATGGATCTATTGGTAGGTGCATTTTTCTAGAGTGGGAACAGGACACAAGTGCATCCTGACAAAAATGTAAGTGGTTGCCTTGTGCCCATCTACTAATGTTTGCACTTTTAAGTATTCACAGTGATTTGCAAAATGGGACTGGTTTTAGAACATGATCATGCAGTGTGATTTTTTATGGCACACTGAATGTGAACATGTTTCATGAAAACCTGTTAAACTATTAAATATCCTTTTTAAAAAAATGTGTGTGGTGGGTCTCTCTGTCTGGTAAGGCTGCCTCTGAAATATCATTCCTTAGGTAGGAACTCTCCCCGCAAATAGACTCCACACCTTCTTACTCTGTAGGTTTCACAAATTTTTTTTTCATATAGTGGTCCTTATGTGTATTCTATTTATGGTGTGCACATGTGTGCCATGTGCCTGAGTCTGAAAGTGTTTTGCAGCGTGCCTCTTGACCTGCATGTATGTCATAAATTTCCTCTTGCTCTCAGCTGAAGGTATAATAGGCAGTGCAGGTCGATGCCACTCCATTTGCCACTTATGATCACATGGCATGAGTTGGAACCCCTTGTTCCTCTCCCACTTAGCCTGCTAAGATAACAAGGAGTCCGGTGGCCCTTAGGGCATTTCTACACTCGAGCATCTACACTACCGAGCCAGTTATTTCTAAATAATTCCTGCTTGTGAAAAATAATAAGCTATATCAAAATAGTTATTTTGGGAGGAACCTGGTAATGTAGACATAGCCTCAGAGAACTGATGGGCAGGATTCCCTGGGATGCTAACATGAAGGGGAAAGGAGTCCAGGACAGCTGGCAGTATTTTAAAAAAAAACCTTATTGAAGGCACAGGAAGAAACCATCACAATAAGAAAAGCAAATATGGTAGGCAACCAGATTGGCTTACCAGGGAAATCCTTGGTGATCTTAAACACAAAAAGGAAGTTTACAAGAAGTGGAAACTTGGACAGATGACTAGGGAGGAGTATAAATATATTGCTTGAGAATGCAGGGGAATTATCAGGAAGGCATAGGCGTGCGCAGCACATTTCATTAGGGTGTGCACCCAAAGAATTTTTTTTTTAAATGTACTCTTTGACCCCCATTAGCCACACCCCTGAGCCCCATTAGCCACACCTCCTGACCCCCATTAGCCACGCCTCTGGAGGTAACACTTTCGGGGCAATATGGACACATGACCAGAAATAAAAGGTGTCATGTGACCCCCCCCCCAAGGACTTTTCCCACCATCCTCTTACCAATAGAGATTAGTTTGGCCCTCACCAAACCCTCTCATGCAACTATCCTGCAGTGCATTAACCCAATGTGACATTAACTCAGGGGTGGAGGCTGGGAAGTGTTCCTCTAAGAGTTTCCTCCCATGAGCACAATAAATTCTGTGTTGTGCACCAGTACTGAGTTTGTGGCTTGTTTGGATGTGCCACTGTGGCACCAAGTTATTAATAAATATCTTATGAACCTCTACCTTTCCTCTGCTGCTCTGTCTCCTCCGCTTACTCCATCAGCTCCCCTGGTGCCTGCTGCTCCCCCAAAACCCTCACCCACCTCTGCTGTCCTGACTCCTGCCCTTCTCACTGCCCTCAGCCTTCCTGAGACCTGCCCCCTCCACCAGCCTTTCTCTCCCCATGCCCACTCCTCCAGTAGCCCCACTCTGATCATGTGAGCTACCCCTCCTCATCCCCTCTCCTAACACCTCCTCTACACACCTGCCCTGCCTCTTTCCTCTGGTGCTGGTCCCTCCTGCAGGTGTCTGCCCTTCTGCTTCACCCCCCAGAATCCCCTGGCACCTGCACCTTCCCTTACCCCTGCACTCTCCTGGTGCCGTCCCCTTCCCTCACTGCCCCTGCCCCCTTTGCCTTCTTTTTCCCTGATGCCCACCCACTCACCACCCTCTGCCCCCATTCCCCTCATGCCCCTGTGCCCTCACACGTGCCTTGCTCCATCCCCACCTTCCTCATGCCCACCCCTTCTCTTAAGCCTTCTCCCAGCACCTCCGCTTCTCCCCTTTAGCCCCCAAAGCCCTTCCCCTCTCCTCTCCTGTCCCCCCCCTCACTGACACCTCCCCTCCTGCCCTTTTCCTCATTGTCTCCACTTGGCCCCCTGGCATTTGTCTCTCTCCTACACCCTGTCCCTTGGTGCCTTCCCCTTTCTTCTCCTGACTTGCCTCCCTCCCCTCAGCACAAGCCCCTTCCTCTCTGACCCTTTCCCCCTCTTTTTCCCTCCTCTTCCAGCAGCCACCAGCTGGTCTGTAACAGAGTTCTAGGGTCGCCCTGACTGTCACCCTTCTGGTGTGCCCCCTACTCTGTCTTTCTTAGGTTTCTCAGCCCCCTTTTGGGCCACAAACCCCCACCCCACAGTCTCTGGTTCCCAAAGTTCCAGCAGTCCCCATCACTTGGTGCCTGCACCGGGTCCGACTCGTAGGGTTGCCAGGTAAATAGACCCTCCCCAAAAAAACTGGACACACTTGATCTTGGGTGGGGAAGGAGGAAGAGGGACTGGCTGGGGGGCAGGGACTGGCTGGGGGAGGAGGGGAGTTGGGGGGAAGAGAGGATGGGAAGCAGCTCTGGGGGACGTGGGCCAGCCGCACTGCCCCCAACCCCAGCCCCGGCCCCGAGGCCAGCCATGCTGCCATTGCCCCCAACCCCGACCCCTCCCTCCCTCCTCCCTCGGCCAGTGGCGCTACCCCCGACCCCAGCCCCCGAGGCCAGCGGCGCTACTCCTGACCCCGGCCCCCTCCCGAGGCCAGCAGCACTACCCCTGACCCCGGCCCCCAAGGCCAGTGGCACTACCTCCAACCCCAGGGCCAGCCACGCTGCACCCAATCCCCTGCCTTGGGCACCCCCCCCGCCTTCCCACCTGGGGTTTAAACTCACCTCGCTTGATGGGGTGGCCGGGTGACGTTGCTGCGTCCCTGCTGCCTCTTTCCGTGGTGTCCTAAGACCTGCCGGTTTTGACCGTGCATGCGTGGCAAACCCAGCATGGCATCCGTTCCCCAGAGTGCCGAAGCGGTGCTCCTTCGCTCACGCCCCCTTTGAAACATTAGGGTGTGCCTGGGCACACCCGGCACACGCCATGCGCACGCCTATGCAGGAAGGCGAAAGTGCAATTAGAATTGCAGCTAGCAAGGGATGTGAAGGGTAACAAGAAACATTTCTACAGGCATGTTGGCAATAAAAGGGTGATCAGTAAGGGTGTGGGGCCCTTACTGGATGAGGGAGGTAACCTAGTGACAGATGTTGTGGGAAAAGCTGAAGTACTCAATGCTTTCTTTGCCTCTGTCTTCACAAAAAAGGTCAGCTCCCAGACAAATGCACCAGGCAACGCAGTATGGGAAAGAGCTGGACAGCCCTTGGTGGGGAAAGAACAGGTTAGGAACTATTTAGAAAAGCAAAACATACACAAAATCCATGGGGCCAGAATTTATGCATCCAAAGGTACTGAGGGAGTTGGCAAATGTCATTGCAGAGTCTTTGGCCATTATCTTTGAAAACTCATGGAGATCAGGAGAGATCCCAGATGATTGGAAAAAGGCAAATGTAGCGCCCATCTTTGAAAAAGGGAAGAAGGACAATCCAGGGAACTACATACCAGCCTTACCTCAGTCCCTGGAAAAATCATGGAGGGGATCCTCAAGGAAGATAATGGAGCAAGTAATTAAGGAAATCATCTGTAAACGCTTGGAAGGTGGCAAGGTGATAGGGAACAGCCAGCATGGATTTGTAAAGAACAAATCATGTCAAACCAATCTGATAGCTTTCTTTGATAGGATAACGAGTCTTGTGGATAAGGGAGAAGCGGTGGATGTGGTATACCTAGACTTTAGTAAGGCATATGATACGGTCTCGCATGATATTCTTATCAATAAACTAGGCAAATACAACTTAGATGGGGCTACTATAAGGTGAGTGCATAACTGGCTGGATAGCCATACTCAGAGAGTAGTTATTAATGGTTCACAATCCTGCTGGAAAGGCATAACAAGTGGGATTCTGCAGGGCTCTGTTTTGGGACCAGCTCTGTTCAATATCTTCATCAACTATTTAAATATTGGCATCGAAGGTACACTTATTAAGTTTGCAGATGATACCAAGCTGGGAGGGGTTGCGACTAATCTGGAAGATAGGGTCATAATTCAAAATGATCTGGACAAATTGGAGAAATGGTCTGATATAAACAGGATGAAGTTTAATAAAGACAAATGCAAAGTGCTCCACTTAGGAAGGAACAATCAGTTTCACACATACAGAATGGGAGCGACTGTGTAGGAAGGAGTACGGCAGAAAGGGATCTAGGGGTTATAGTGGACCACAAGCTGAATATGAGTCAGCAGTGTGATGCTGTTGCAAAAAAAGCAAACATGATTCTGGGATGCATTAACAGATGTGTTGTGAGCAAGACACGAGAAGTCATTCTTCCGCTCTACTCTGCACTGGTTAGGCCTCAGTTGGAGTATTGTGTCCAGTTCTGGGCACCGCGTTTCAAGAAGGATGTGGAGAAATTGGAGAGGGTCCAGAGAAGAGCAACAAGAATGATTAAAGGTCTAGAGAACATGACCTATGAAGGAAGACTGAAAGAATTGGGTTTGTTTAGTTTAGGAAAGAGAAGATTGAGGAGGGACATGATAGCAGTTTTCAGGTATCTAAAAGGGTGTCATAAGGAGAAGGGAGAAAACTTGTTCATCTTGGCCTCTGAGGATAGAACAAGAAGCAATGGGCTTAAACTGCAGCAAGGGAGGTTTAGGTTGGACATTAGGAAAAAGTTCCTAACTGTCAGGGTAGTCAAACACTGGAATAAATTGCCCAGGGAGGTTGTGGAATCTCCATCTCTGGAGAAATTTTTAGAGAAGGTTAGATAAATGTCTATCAGGGATGGTCTAGACAGTATTTGGTCCTGCCATGAGGGAAGGGGACTGGACTCGATGACCTCTCGAGATCCCTTCCAGTCCTAGTATTCTATGATTCTATGATTTTGAAGCACTTGGAAGAAGAGAAAGTGATCAGGAATAGTCAGCATGGATTCACCAAGGGCAAGTCGTGCCTTACCAATCTGATTAGCTTCTATGATCAGGTAACCGGCTCTGTGGATATGGCAAAGTCAGTGGATGTGATATACCTTGACTTTAGCAAAATTTTTGATACAGTCTCCCAAAATATTCTTGCCAGCAAGTTAAGGGAGTATGGATTGGATAAATGGACTGTAAGATGGCTAGACTGTCGGGTCCAATGGGTAGTGATCAATGGCTCGATGTCAGGTTGACAGTCTGTTTCTAGCCGCGTGCCCCAAGGTTCGGTTCTGGGACCGGTTTTGTTCAACATCTTTATTAATGACCTGGATGAGGGGATAGATTGTACCCTCAGCAAGTTTGGAGATGACACTAAGCTAGGGGGAGAGGTAGATATACTGGAGGGTAGGGATAGGGTCCAGAGTGACTTAGACAAATTGGAGGATTGGGCCAAAATAAATCTGATGAGGTTCAACAAGGACAAGTGTGGAGTCCTGTAGTTGGGACCGAAGAATCCCAAGCATTGTTACAGGCTGGTGACTGACTGGCTAAGTAGCAGTTCTGCAGAAAAGGACCTGGGGATTACAATGGAGGAGAATCTGGATATGAGTCAACAGTGTGCCCTTGTAACCAAGAAGGCTAATGGCATATTAGCACAGGGTTTCCCAACCTATGGGTCGGGACCCAAATATGGTTCGCCATTACATTTCAAAAGGGTCGCCAAATGTCTCCCCAGATGGCTCTTCCTTCCCTTCCCCCCCCATTTTTGAATTGCCTTGGGTCACCAAGTCTGCCTGAATTGTCAAAATGGGTCCCCATCTGGAAAAGGTTGGGAACCACTGCATTAGGAGGAGCATTGCCAGCAGATCTAGAGAAGAGACTATTCCCCTTTATTCAGCTCTAGAGAGTTCACATCTGGAGTACTGAGTCCAGTTCTAGGCCCCCCACTATAGAAAGGATGTGGATGCATTGGAGAGGGTCCAGTGGAGGGCAACCAAATGATTAGAGGGCTGGAGCACATGACCTATGAAGTGAGACTGAGGGATTTGGGTTTGTTTAGTCTGCAGAAGAGAAGAGTGAGGGGAGATTTGATAGCAGCCTTCAACTTCCTGAAGGGAGGGTCCAAAGAAAAGGAGAAAGGCTGTTCACAGTAGTGACAGATGGCAGAACAAGGCCCAATGGTCTCAAGTTACAGTGGGGGAGGTCTAGGTTGGATATTAGGAAAAACTAGTTCACTAGAAGGGTGGTGAAGTACTGGAATGGGTTTCCTAGGGAGGTGGTGGAATCTCCATTTTTAGAGGTTTTTAAGTCTCGGCTTGACAAAGCCCTGGCTGGGTTGATTTAGTTGGGGTTGGTCCTGCTTTGGGCAGAGGGCTGGACTTGATGACCTCCAGAGGTCTCTTACAGCTCTATGATTCTATGATATGTGTACACAGCAATGTTATTTCAGAATAATGACCACTATTCCAAAATCATAGAATCATAAAACACTAGAACTAGAAGGGACCTTGAGAGCTCATTGAGTCCAGTCCTCTGCCCTCACAGCAGGACCCAGTACCATCTAGACCATCCCTGATGGTCTATCTAACCTGCTCATAAGTATCTCCAAAGATGGAGATTCCATAACCTTCCTAGGCATATAATAATTTTGCAAGTGTCTACACAGTGTCTACACAGATGGCTTATTTCGAGTTCTGTAAACTTCATTCTACAAGGTATAACACCTTTTCCAAAATAGCTATTCCGGAATAGGTGATGTGTAGACAGGGAATAGGGGCTAAATTGAAATAGGGGGTCTCCAGCCCTTCCCAGGGTGCCCTAGTGGTCACTCTGGCCATACACAGGCAAATTCTATTCCCCTTTCCCCCTTCCCTGGAGCCCTTACAGCTGCAGACTCTGCAGGCAGGGTTTGTGGCTCACAGCAGGCCTGACAGCCCTGAGCCACCCTGCAGCTGCCGCTGACTGCATTTCGGCCCAAGATAAGCCAGACAGATGGTGCCAGTCAGCTCTCCACTACTCTCTGGGAGCATTCAACCAACTCCCAGGAGCCTGCCAGGGGCTGCAAGTGTCGAGCACCTTCCTGGTTTAGTGCGGAGATCCTGGACCTTATTGAGGTTTGGGGGGATGGGACAAACCTCCATGATCTCTGCACCAGACACAGGAACGCGGACATCTATGGCCACATGGCAGCCAGCCTGGGGAGCAAAGGTCACATCCGCACCCAAGAACAGGTGCGGATGAAGGTCAAGGAGCTCCACCAGGCTTATGCCAGGGCCAAGGAGGGCAGCTCCTGATCCGGGGCAGAGCCTCACACCTGCCCATACTATACAGAGCTGGACTGCATCCTGAGGGGCGGGACAGTCCCTTCCCCCCAATGGAGATGCCAATTGTCATCCTTGCCGGGGCCCCAGATGACAGCAACGAGGAGGAGGAGGCCCAGAACCGGGAGGAGGCCAGCCTGTCCCCCGACCTGACCCAGGAGCCCCGAGGCCTCCCTGCGGACATCTCCCAGGCATCGTCTGAGGCCGGGGAAGGAACATCATGTAAGTGCCATTACTTTACCATCATGCAGGTCGTGGGGGGGAGCTAGGCTCTCCACGCTTCGCCCTTGCTGGCCGCAGATCACGCTGCCACCTGTCACATGGGAGCATGTGTCATGCCACTCCTGGACACATGGCCCCAGTAGGCTGTGACATAGAAGCCATAGGTTCTTGGCCTTAGGGTGTCTAGAGAGGCCTGCAAGGCTCCTGACCCTGGGGTGGGACACCCTCCATCCACAAGCCCCCTCAAGAAGGAGGCAGGGACCCCCCCCCCACACACACACACACACACACTCAGCTCTCCCGCACATGGGCATGGCCACAGTCTCAGGGCAACCCCCCCAGTCCCAGGGAAATCAGGGGCCACTGGCCATAGTGCACATGGCCTGGCTATAAGCACATTGGATGCAACAGAGCTGAGAACTCTTGCTGTCAGCTCACAGATGGGGCCTGGGCTTCAGGCATTGTGTCCCCTGGGATGACTGGCCATCTTTCTTTGCTCACTACAGTGGGACCAGCTGCAAGTGGAGGGTGGCACACACTACCCGGAACATCCTCCCGCACCCAGGCTTCCACAGGCATGCACATCCAATGGACGAATACCAGCGACAGCACCTGGCTGCATTGCAAGCCCGGAACAGTACCATCGACCACTGGGGGGAGGAGGACCTGCAGCTACGGCGGGAGAGCTAGCAGGAGCTGCTTGCACAGGGCTGCTCCCTGTGCAATGATGTGCATACCCTGGTGTAGAGCATGCTGCCTCCTCCTGCTCCAGCCTCTGCTCCCTCTCCAGCTGTTGCTCCTCCTCCCACTACCTCTTCCCCTCCTGCTTCTCCCTCCACACCCTCTCCTTCCCCCTCCCCCGTGGACGCCGATGCCCCCACACCCACAGCAGTGGGATCCACAGAGGCCGGTGCCACTCCTAGACCAAGCCCTGAGCCTCTCCTCCCCCTTCCTCCCTCTTCCAGTTACTTCCTCCCTCCTCCCAGATGCTTCACACCGCCTTCTTCCACCCTCTCTCCTCCCCTCTCCCAGGTTCTTTCCCCTTTCTATCCCCAGTTTCTTTTACCCCAAAGTTCTGTAAAATAAAGAAAGTTAAGTTTTGGCCCCCCAAAAAAGTGTGTTTATTTTTTCATCGGGAATGGGGGGAAGGGAGGAGTAAGTGGAAGGATGGTAGTGAGGAATGAAGCAGAGCCCCCAGTGGGGCAGACCAGGGAATAGTGTCACTGCTCCTCTGGGGAGAAGCTCTCCCTCAGGGCCTTCCGGATGCACACAGCCCCATGATGGGCCTGCCTCTGGCCCTCACCCCTGGCAGAAAGACCTCCCCCTTACTTTCACACACGGTGTGCAGGGCACAACACGCAGACACCACATGTGAGATGTTGTGCTCCTGAGGTCTAGATGGGGGAGGAGGCATCTAAAATGCACCTTCAGGCAGCTGAAGGCACCCTCGACCACCATGCGGGCCCTGCTCAGCCTGGCATTAAATGCCTGATGTGAAAGGTTAAGGTGGCCTGTGTACGGCTTCATGAGCCACAGTTGCAGGGGATAGGCTGCATCCTCCATCAGACACATGGGCATGTCCACATCCCCGACCCTGATGTGGTGGTCAGCGAAGAAAGTCCCAGCGTGCAGCTTCTGGCAGATGCTAGAGTTCCTGAACACACATGGGTCGTGTGCTTTCCCCGACCACCCAACATTTATGTCCCACAGTTGGGGAAGCCCAGGGTGCCAAACCCCTCGATGATGGCATCCACAGCTGCCCGGTGGATGACTGCGCACCAGGGTGCTGTTGATAGCCCTGACCACCTGCAGAAGGAGACAAACAAACTGAGAATCACAGGGGTGCCAGCGTGCCTCAAAGTTCAATCCTTTTCCTACTCCTAGTCCCCCCTCGTCCCCACTCAACCAGGAGCAAACCCATGCAATCACGGCCACCCCAGGCAGGGCTTTATGCGGGCGGGATAGAACTAACCCTCCTGAAGACGGGGCTTGCACCACCCCCCCCCCCCCCCTTACTCTATGGAAGTCCATTCCCTCATTCCACCCCCATCCTGGGACAATAGACCGAGAATGCCATATCTGCATGAGCAGTGCCCCAACGGTTGATCTCACCATGCCGAACTGGTTCCCCAAAGATTGGTAGCTGTCCAGTGTGGAGAGTTTCCAGAGGACGATGGCGACACTCTTCTGGAGGGGAATAGCGGGCCTCATGTGCGTGTCTTGTCACCTCAGGGCAGGGGCGAGCCACTCACACAGCTAAAGGAAGGTGCCCTTCTTCATTTGAAAGTTCTGGAGCCATTGTTGGTCTCCCCAGCGCTCCAGGACAATGTGGTCCCACCAGTCTGCACTGGTGTCCAGACGCCAGAGGTGGCAGAGCACGGCCACCAGACCATGGTGGGTGGCAGTTACAGAAGCAGGAGTATATATAAAGAAGTATATACAAGTCAGGAGAGAAGTGAGTCATTCACAGCATTTGGTGTAGAGTTGTGTCTAGCTGGAGAAAGTAAATTACCTTTGTAATGTGTTAACCAGTTGAAATCCTTAGGAGATCCACAGCCGGTTCTCAGCTTTCCCTGCTTGCTTGCCTACCTCGATGCAGGACAGCAAAGCATTTTGTCTCTTAGTGCTCTGGTTGCCCTCACTCGGGACACCACAGCACTCTGCAACATGGAGCCAGAGCTGCCCCTGAGCACTCTGGTGCTTCTCATGGACACGTTGCTGCGAGCCTGGCTGCACTTTCTGCAGGCTGCCATCTGGGAGGTCCATCGGGGGGCTGTCAGTATCCAGGAGGCCCTGCGGCAGAGCTTCCACCCTGAGGAGCACTAAGAGCCTCCCTGGTCTGCCCCGCTGGGGGCTTGTGCCTCATTCCTCCCTCACGTCCTTCCACTTACCCCTCCCTAACCCCCCTTCCTGATGTCAAATAAAATATATGTATGTTCATGAACAGGGCTCGACAAATTATACAATCTACTCGCCCATGGCGAGTAGATTGTAACCCGGAAGAGCCAGGTTTGGGCGATCTGCGCATGCGCAGAATGATCTGCGCATGTGCAGATCGCCGGACAGCGTGGCTGGCGAGCGGGACTCGCCGCGGTTTGGCGAGCCCTGTTCATGAACACAAACTCTCTTTATTTAACAAAACTGGGGTTGAAACTCTGGTGAGACTGGGGAAAGGAGGCAGGAGAGGGGAAAAGAGAGCATGGGAGAGGAGAGGGGGAAACCTGGGAGGAGGGAGCTGGAAGGGGGAAGCAAGGGGAAGAAGGGGGAGGGGAAGTTCAGGGCTTAGGGTTGGGGGTCTCACCAGACAAACTTGATTTTCATGCAAATCTGCTCCTGGGTTCGCATGTGGCCTTTGGTGGCCAGGCTGGCAGCTATCCTGCCATAGACGGCTGCGTTCCTCTGTCTAGTGCGGAGATCATGGACGTTGGGGGCATCCCCCCAAACCTGAATAAGGTGCATGATCTCCACCCTGGACCAGAAAGGCACCCACCTTTTCCGGGCCCTGGCAGGCTCCTGGGAGCTGCTCTTGGGGAGCGGTGGAGGGCTGGCTGCCAGTGGCTTGCTGGCTCATGTTTTGGGGCCACTGGGTCCGGGACAGTGACTGCTGGCTCTGGGCTGGCAGGCTTGGAGCTGACACAGGCACTGTGGCCAGAGTCAACCCCTTTAAGGGCTCCGGGGAGGGGGGAGGAGGGAGGGAGAGGAGTATTCTTGGTTGAGGCTGGAGTGACTACCAGGGCACCCTGGGAAGGCTGGAGGCCCCCAATTTTGATGTAAGTGTCTACACAGCAATTATTTCGAAATAGCTATTTCGAATTTGACTTTATTCCTCATGGAATGAGGTTTACCAAATTCGAAATAAGTGCTCCGCTATTTTGAATTAATTTCGAAATAGCGGTTTGGCTGTGTAGATGCTAGTAAAGTTATTTCGAAATAACGGCTGTTATTTCAAAATTACTTTGCTTTGTAGACATCCCTTAAGGTGCCACAGGACTTCTTGTTGTTTTTGTAGATACAGACTAACATGGCTAACCCTTTGAGACTTTTCATCCTGCCAAAAGAGTTATTTCTGCTTGTTAATACTGAATAGATAGTTTTAGTATTTTTAGATTTAGTTAAGTTGTACAGTAATAAGACAGAAGTGATATTCCAGCCTGAACCAGGAAAGCCTTAGCAGAACCAGCTATCACAGTGACTGGCCAAACCCTCTAGACAGTGGGGACGTTCGCCTGCTTTGGCATTACACTGTCATGGGCATTTCCCATCAATGACAAAACCAAGGCCAGAATGAAGTATGACCTTTGGCAGACTACGTGCAAATGTGTAGGAGAGCAGAGGCATTAGTGAACAAACCTGAAGGTCCATAAAGCCATTGTATTGCCAGCTCTGATCCATGCAAGGGAAACCTGGATGATGTACAGATGCCACACCAGGAAGCTGAATCACTTTCACATGGGCTCTCTGAGGAAACTGATGAGGATCAGAAGGCGAGACAAGGTTCCAGATACCGGGGTTCTCAGAAGGGCAGACATTCATCCATGCACTTTTGATGAAATCCCATATGAGAAGGCAGGCCATGTTACCAGAAAGTCAGATGAGCCACAGAAGCTCTGCTGTGGTGAGTTAAAGGTGGCAATGTGCTCTCAGGAGAAACACTTTAAGGACATCCTCAGGTTATCCTTAAGCCATTTGGACACTGACCCAGAGATTAGGGAACATAATTGTTGTCCCTGGTGAAGTCTTATCCACACTGGAGCTACAGGCTATAAGTCAAGGAGACCTGCTGAGGGAGAGCCAAAAAGCAGCGTAAATTTTACAACTGCAGCATGTTTGCTGTTAATCAAGTATACTCTTGCAGCAGTTCTTGTTCCTTGTGCCACAGTTCAACGTTCAAATTGCCTGGTCAGCCACTCATGTGTTCACAAAAACCAAGCCAATCAGTGATGTGATGGTCATCGTTGAACTCAAAGGCCAAACATCAACGACAACATAGTGTTACAGGTTTGTTTGATTTTTACCTTGGCCCAGGAATTGTGCCCCACTTGAGGACTCTGTTGAGGATCCTGGGCTTCAAGGCCTGTTTCCCCACCCTTGTTCCTTCTCTATGAATGATGAGCATCACTCTACTGCCTGGGCAAGATGCACATTTCAGCAAAGTGAAGTTCTCCCCTGGGCAGAGAGCTGGAACCAGGTCTACCCACCATGTGTGTCCCACTTGAGCCCTGTTTGGTGGACAGCCAGAAAATTTCTTTTGCATTTTTTTGTAATTCAACCCATGAAATGACCTGCCTGAGAACAAATTCTGGTGCCATGCAGCAAATACTCTCCATCTCTAGCTAAAGGGAGATGTTATTCACCCTGGACTGAGGGGAGCAGCAGCAGGCCTTTGCTCTACTTAAATCTCTTTGTCTTGGAGGCATTTTCTGCTTCCAGGAAATAAAATAGTATATTTTCACCCCTTTCAATTTGCTCCTCCAGAGAGAAATCTGTCATTCTCAACAAAGAGAACTGGCTGAGTAGTCATCCTCAGAGAGGCTGCTGTGTGATTTGAAATGAAGCTGTCATATTGAGGAGTGGCAGTAGGGACCTCTAGACAGCAAATAATGGTGTAATGGTCACCAGGTGGTCATACGTTAACCTAGCTAGCACCAAGAATCAATGGTAGTGTAGATAACGGTGGCACAGATTTCAGCACAAGTTGCCACCACAGTGCCCAGTTGTCTAGCCCATGCTGAAGCCTGTGCTATTACCTCTTCACAGCTCTCATTACCCAGATTAAAGCTAGTGTATCTATGCTACAGCTGCCCCTCAATTTCAATTGTAGATGGACTTTAAAATGGTTTCCAATGGGTGGGAGTGTGTCTTAAAAGATGCTAACTTGGAGACTAAGTGGTTTATTAATGTCAGTCGGTAACATTGATTGTCAGTTGGGGGTGGGGGTGGAGATCTAGGAAGCTGGAATCCATGCCTGAGCCTAATGGAAGATGCAGGACCACTAATGGAGGGAGGGGAGGCAAAGAGGACAGTTTCACAGGGGCTCAGCAATTTAAAAGGGCCTGGGGCCAGAGTTCCCTGTAAGCTATGTACTTATGTGACCACCCAGGAGAGATTCAAATACAGCCCAGCTGTTTTGCAAGGTACCCATCACTGGGATTTTTGTTTCTACTGGTAGTGCTCATCTGCACATACCTCAGTGCACATAAAAAAATGTATTCCTCCAATGTATGGAAAAAAAATTGCTTATGGAGGGAAAAATTAGAGGAAACATTGCCCAGGACTCTATGCCACCACTGCCACTACCATGGCAGAAGCAGTGACTGGAGCTATTGGTCCTTTAAATCAATCCCCAGAGCCCTGTGTAGCATGTTACGGGTGGTGCTGAGGGCTGGGTGTGGAAGGCTACCTACCCGCCCCACCTCTTCCAGGGGCTCTAGAGCTGAGCCCCCGGCCTCCCTACACACACACACTTGACCGTAGCTTGGCAAAGTCTGTCACCACCCTGGGAAGATGTAAATAATGCATCACAGGGGACTTTTTTTTATTAGAACCTGGCTGATAATCTAATTTAATGCAATCACATGGGAAAGAGAGCTAGTCATTTAGCATCATATCCTTGTAAAGGGTACGCAAGGGAAACTGAAATGTGCACATCCTGTTTTTAAAGTGTCTGGGAGTTTATTAGACTCAGGAGCCAAGGGGAGGGGCTGTAAATTTAACTCCATGTTTTTCAGTAAAGTTATCTGCATATGTCTTTTCTTAAAAGTATGTGATGTCTCAAGTGCTCCAGACAAAACCATGCAGCATTCACTGTCATTGGTATTCTACTAGATCAACAGATTTAAACGGCTTTATCTAGGGTAGGGTGTGGGGAGACGGAGGGAAGCAGGAGTTATGTTTTGAAGAAACATGACACTATACAGATCAATTGTACAAAGAAGACTATTGGGGGAGAGGAGGCAGGCATGGAGGGAAGTGGGAATCTTGGCCAGCAATGCCAAATTATGAAAGTAATAAGTACACTGAAATCTGTAAAGCTGCCTAAGGAAATTAGCTACCCAATTAAAAGTAGCCAATTAAAATGAATGGGAATAGGGCCCTCAATGCTCTAAGGCAAATTTGATGATCCCACCTGTTGGGTTTAGAAAAGCTGGCTAGTTGCCCTTTAAAGCCAAGGTTATTATGTAATGCTATCATTTAAAAATTTCTGTGCTTTGCATGTGGGTTTGCTGCCATCTCAAGTGCAAATCTGTTCCACATAGAGACCTAGAATTGCCCCTTATGACATTTTCTCCAGTGTTGCTGTCTATTACAGCTACAAGCTCAGCCACACGGCTACCCATCCTGAAGCTCCACTTCCATGTGATCCTCACACATGACCACAGTATTATTGAAGATTGCCAAGGACCAGTAGTGAGATACAGGGATTTTTTAATTCTCAGTCACTGGTTCAACTTCAGATGGGGTCACTGGGGACTGAAAAGAGTTACCACCTGACAGCTGTTCACTAGCTAGGCTAGGCCTAGACTATGGCATTTTTTAGGAAAATGCGTAGCTTTTTTTTTCTCTGGGAAAGGCTTTTCCGCTATTTGGCCCCATCTAGATGGGGATCCTGCTGCCAGCCTCATGTGTGGGCACACACGTCCTGCCCCCAGGAGGGAGGGAGGTGCACTCAGCTGCAAGCAGGCTAGCTGCAAGGGTGCAGGCACTATCCCACCCACACCCTGGAGTGCTGCGCACAGCACATAGGCATGCCTACATGTGCGAGGCAGCAGCCGCTCCCACAGATAGCAAAGCGAGCCACAGCTGTGTGTGCAGACCCCAGGGAGGGCCAGGCTGCTCATGGCTTCTCTGCCGCCCATGAGGGGATCCCACTGTGGCTGCACACTTCCCTTGCCTGCCTGGCTGTGGTGTGTGCGTGTGTGTGTGGGGGGGAAGGGGTAAGCGGGCACCACAGTCCTCTGGCCACTTCGGGGCCCCTGTGACATAGGGCGTACTGTGCAGGCTTTGCATCCTGGACATCCCCCTCCTGTGGGCCGTGGACTGGTGCGGTCGCCGCTCACAGAGGAGAACACGGCTTCAGGGGATGTGTGTGCAGGGATGACTGATGGCCTCTCCCTCTTATGTGTTCTCCACAGCCGGAGCCGCTGGGACAGAGGGACGAGCTACACCACCACTGCACCCACCTGCCAGACGAGTCTGGGGGAGCCGCAGACAAGCCAGGGTGCCGGAGGACAGAAGCGGCCCTAGACGAGCGGCCCTGGCGCCCTAGGCGAGACGCGCGATCGGCGCCCCCACCTCCAAAGCCCTCAACGGCCATTTATCTTGGCTCCCTAGGCAACCGCCTAGTTCGCCTGTATTGACAGGCCACCACTGCTGGAGGACCTCATGCAGCAGCATGTCTGCGTCCTGCGCGACATACACGACACCCTGTCATGTAGGCTCAATGCTGACCTGGAATGGTGGGAGCGTGCATGGAGCCAAATGATGGAGCGGTGTGACACCATGTGCGGCATCATATCCCACATGGGGGAACACCCGCCTGATGCTGCTGCTCCTGCCTTCCACCCTCCTGCCCGCCCTCCTATGGCCATTGTCCATCTGTCTGCCCACGATGCTATGCCTCTGATCCGTCCCTTACCAATGCCGATGCCCCTTCCCCAAGTGATATCTATGGCCTCTCCTCCTGCCCCCTCCTGCCAACCCTGACCCTGCTCTAGCCGCCCCTCCTGTCCACCTTTCTGGACAGCCGCCCCTTTCTAGTCCCCAGACCCACCCAACCCTGAAGAGGTCCCCGCACCCAAGGTGGCACAGCGAGCCGCCCTACTCCTCCTCCCAGTCCTGATCCCTCCCTCCCAGTTCTGATCTCCCCTCCCAGTCCTGATTTCCGCTCCCCCTTCCTACCTTTCCATCAGGGCCTCCCAGATGTGCACCCCGGCCTGATGGGCCTGGCGGGTGGCAGCTGTCCAGCTCTGCTCAAATGCATGGCCCTCGCGGCTGGCGGCTGCCCCAGAGTAAGGTCTCTTCCTTGCACTCCACAGATTGTGGAGCACACAGCACACCGCCACCATCTCGGGGAAATTCTGCTCCCCGACTTCCAGGCAGGTGAGGAGGCAGTGGAAGCATCCCTTGAGGCGCCCGAAGGCATAGTCCACTTGCATCCAGATTTGGTTGAGGCAGGCATTGAAAAGGTCCTTGCTGGGATCCAGGTGGCCAGTGTAGGGCTTCATCAGCCAGGGCATGAGTTGGTATGCCGCATCCTCCACTGGCATGTTGTGCTCAACCACTGCAAAGTCCCGGCGGGGGAAAAAGGTGCCCGCCTTCAGCTTGGCACACAGGCTGGAATTTCTAAAAACGCAAATATCATACGCCTTGCCTGACTACCCCACATAAATGTTTGTAAAGTGGCCCCGGTGGTCCAGTAGGGACTACAGAAAAGTATTCCTTGTGATTGATGAACTGGGCCGCTTGATGGTCCGGGGCCTGGATTGGAATGTTCATACCATCGATGGCTCCCCCGCAGTTGGGGAACCCCAGGGCAGCAAATCTGGCCATGGTTGCATCCAGGTCCTCGAGACGGACAACTTTGTGCAGCAGAGGTCTGCAAGCAGGCAGCAGAAACAGAGAAACGGCTGTCCAGGGGGGTCCCTTTAAGCGTGTTTCTCTGCAAGGCTCCGGCGTCAGCACTCGAGAGCAACTGGTGACCTAAAACCCAGCTAGAACTGGTTCCAGGTGGTTTTATATGCGAGAGAGTGTCCTAGGAGTGTGGCCGCACTCTTGTGCAAGACATTTTTGTGGAAGATCTCTTCTGCAGAAAGCTTCTTGTGCAAGAACCCTGTAGTGTAAACATAGCCAAGGAGTCACAGGTAATTACTCTCTACCTGGGAGCTGCCTAGGAGATCCTCTGCCCTTGTCAAGCTTACAAGGAGTCTTCTAGGCTGGAGAAGAGCTGGGCTTCCCACCCTTCTGCCATCGTCAGACAGGATATCTCCTGGTCTGCCAGCTTATAGCAGACTTGGGCCTGGAAGCTGTATTATATGCTTCTGTGTGTTGGCTAGGGAGATTACAGCCTCTTGGGGTGCTGCTCCCTTCCAGACAACTTTAAAGAAGAGGGAGGCTCCTGCAGTAAGCTGTGGGGGATCCAAGCTAGTTGTGAGCTCAACAGGGTCTGCTAACAGCCTTTCAACACAACTATAATCTGTGGAAACCCCCAGGGGCTGAGACCAAAACCTCCCGGCTCTGGTACATGGCATCCCACATTGGTTTGCATTGGCACCACTGAGCTAAACTAGAACCAGGAGCAACTTAACTGACTTGCTTTCTTCTATCCTCTCTTCTGTCCTATGTTGTTTGTTTACGTGGGGCCTTTCCTTCAACACAGCCCCTGACAAAAACTAGCTGCTTCCATTAAGCAGGTGCTATCCTATGCCTCATCACTTTCACCTTCCAGATCACAGCTAAAGCCCAGTGCCATTGCCATTTGGGCTCAGAACTATGCAAGGGTTAGTTTCTCAACCTAGCGGGGAAAAAAACTTATTTCCAATGAAATAAAAGGCCTTAAAAAAAAAAACATTGCCATGATAGCTAACCCTTTCCCCACAACTCTCAGGAACAAGACATCAGTCATTACTACCCTCTGGACTAGGCCAGCTCATTAGCCTTTTGAATGGCAGAGTCATGTCATGTGACTTCAAACCAGCAAACTGAAACAAAACAAAAAACTTCTCAGCTCTCTATGTCCCTCCCTTTTCACACCCATTGGGCTGCTCAATGTTAGACTCAGGCTCATTCGGCACACAGGAGGTTTTTCTTATATTATGTAAAAAAGAACACTGATTCCTTGTCCCCTCTTTTCCAATAGCAAAAGGGGCCATAAAAAGGGGGGGAGTGTGTGTGAGTGCGTGCGTGCATGTGTGTATGGGGAAGGGCTGAGAATGTTTGGGGATAAAAAATAAGAAAATGGTGAATGAAATCTTGTGAGCAGTTCTTGTATTAAGCAGGAGCATAGTGGGCTGAAATTATGTTAACTGCTTAAAGGGATTGGGACTCCCAGCTTCCATTCAAGATGAATGAGAATTGTATGAATAAAGCTGTCTCCTAGATCACTTGGGAATCAAGACAGCAACACGATATTATTCAAATAATTTCACCTCCTTCCCAATATATATATTTCCAACACCACAAAGCTCCAGGTTGGGACTCAGATAATTACTAAAAAGACAGATAAATTATACAATAAGTTTCTTGGGGATTTTTTAAAAAAAGCAGTAAAGTTTATTTTACATGAAAGTGAACAAAAAATATAAATGTATTCTGTGGATCTTATTTGAGATACAATTGCTAGATTTCATTTGCAGTGATCAACCTGGGTGTCCCAGGCTATGGAGCATCTGACGAACATGCTGAGGAAGAATTTGAACTTGTGACTATTTTCTCCCTCTTCCACAGTTAAATTCTTGTTAAAAGCCTTATGCAATCCAAATTTTCTCTTCAAAACAGATGCATTTCTTTGCTTCACTGCATTCATGCCCAGCTTCCTAACTCTGTAAGCACCTCAGACTTTAGTCCAAGACTTTTCTTCTGTATTGTTAAAAGACTTCCACCCCCCCACCTCCACACAGAGCAATTTAACAGCCATTGGCTGCATAATGCTGTATCTGCTGCCCCCATGTGGCAGTACAAGAAATGAACAGATGCCTTGCGCATTGCATACATCAGTGATTCCCAAACTTTTTCCCATGGAGGAACCCCTAAAACAGTTTTTCATATCCCGAGGAACCCCTACCTATGAAAACATTTGCTTGGCCAGAAAAAGTTGACAGCGGGGAGCGCAATTCAATTACTGCTAAATTTTTTCAAGAAAATTTATTTGTAAAGAGCTGTTATATATATATACATATATACATATATATATATATATATATGTCAGCCTACATTGTAAGAAAAAAATTGGAGCATTTTTCCTGTCTCTCTTTCTCTTCTCCTCCCCCACCTGCCTCTCACTCTCTCTTTCTCTTCTCCTCCTCCTTCTGCCTCTCACTCTCTCTTTCTCTTCTCCTCCTCCTCCTGCCTCACTCTCTTTCTCTTCTCCTCCTCCTGCCTCTCACTCTCTCTTTCTCTTCTCCTCCCCCTTCTGCCTCACTCTCTCTTTTTCTTCTCCTCCTCCTCCTCCTCCTGCCTCACTCTCTCTTTCTCTTCTCTTCCCCCTCCTGCCTCACTCTCTCTTTCTTGTCTCCTCCTCCTCCCCTTCCTGCCTCACTCTCTCTTTCTCTTCTCCTCCCCCTCCTGCCTCACTCTCTCTCTCTTTCTCTTCTCCTCCCCCACCTGCCTCTCACTTGTGGAGCCCAAATGGTCACTTGCTCCTGTGCGGCAGCCCGGCTGAGCAGCGCAGAAGTCAGCCGAGTGCCAGGGCGTGAGGCGAAGGGCATGACAGATGCTCCAGGCCCTGCCCAGCATTATTTATTCTGCAATTTGTCACGGAACCCCTGATGATGGTCCGCGGAACCCCAGGGTTCCATGGAACCCTAGTTGGGAAACACTGGCATACATGCTGTGTTCGGGCATCAGACTGCTTTGAAAGTGCAATTATTCTCAGACATGCTACATGTAATATTCCTGTTCTCAGCCTGGGAGTAGATGGTTCATTAAAGCCCCAGTGCACTTTTGTGAATGGTATGTGTACCCTTCACATCTATTGTGGTGTGTTGTCCCATGTAGTGGCACTTAGACCACTTACAGAAAGAATGAGATAAACTTAAAGAACAACTGTCATACTGCCAGTGTTGTACTGTCAGTGTTCAGTGTCATCTGGCCAGGGTTTTCAGGTTTATCCCGGTGCACTCCTGACAGGACCTCTACTCCGTCGGTGATGATAAACGTTTGGCTGCGTGTGTCAATAGCCGTACTCCCTTTATCTAGAGTGTTAGACCCCATGCACTTGGGTCAATGCAGGAGATCTCTGAGAGCCCCCAGAAATGAGAGATGCAAGCAAAGTTTGAAATCAGTCAAGCAGGTTATTGTCAAATGCAATGCTCTAACAGTTGGTAGCAGAAATTCTCAGTGCTACACCACTGTGCATTTGGCCCGCATTGACAGGCCTATTGCCGTATAACAGATATTAACAGCAGTTAGTCAGAGTTAAGACACTGTGCATTCTGTAAGTCTAGGCAATGACACCTGCCGTTCAGGCGCATAGTGCCATCCGCCCCCTGCAAGGTCAGTCAGAGAGTACACTTTGCAGTGTCCTTTTATAGACATGGACAAACAACTTACATCATTTTTACGTACCAGGTTACCACCCTCTGTTGCCTAGTTACCAGCCCTCATCTTATGGAAGGGGAGCTTACCTGCTATCCTTCATCCTGTCAATTTCAACCCGGTCCTGAACCCATATTGGTATGTGCATAGTTTCTAGGGAGTCTTTGTACCGAGACATTCCTTACTAAGATGTTCTGCTACTCCCTTTTGGCATACAGTCTGTACCTGGTGCCTCCCTAAGTCCTAACTTACCCAATCACACAGTTATCACTAGGGCCTCTTTCTTGGCTCCTGTGTTGCTGTGTTATTGAACCAAAGTTTTGCTCACTAGATTCCAGGCCTATTGCTATTTTCATGTTATAGGCCTCTGTTCAGGCCTGCTGACTGCATGTTAATGATCCTCAACTTACTACAACAACAAATAGTCTGATAGCACTTTAAAGACTAACAAAACAAGTAGATGGTATCATGAGCTTTCATGGGCACAGCACCCTGGTCTGGAGGAATGAGAGGGAAATTCAGGCTTCATAACCAATTCTGTCTCTCTCGGGTCTTCCATCAGGAAATATTAAGCTATGCTAGTTGTTGCACTGGGTTTTCCTGGTATAGACACTTGTCCACCAGGACTTAGGCTGAGGCACCAATTTCACTCACCACTAATGGCCGAGAGGCACTTATGATATGTGACATCCCCTGTTCTAATGTGCTTGCTAGTCAATGGCACAGTGCCCAGCTGCATTGAAACTATACTTGGAAGAAATGAAGGAAGAACATAAATATTTGGCAGCAGTGCCAGACAATGCAGCTGGCTTTTTCTGTCAAGACACTAAGGTATGAGAGGCTGAGCTCCCAACATTTTTACTTCCCTATTTTGTATTGGTGGTGGTAGCAAGAGAATGAGCATTGGCTTGTGGTTAAAGCACAGGGTCAGGAGCCAGGACACCCATGTTCCTGTACTAATTTTACCCTTGATTTGACATTCATGACACCCTGTTGCACAGGCTCAATGCTGATCTAGAATGGCGGGAGCATGCATAGACTGAGATGATGTCGCATTGCAACAACATCTGTAACATCCTGTCCCGTATGGGGGGCCGCTGTTCCTGCCTTCCACCCTCCTACCCGCCCTCCTATGGCCCTTGCCCAACCGTCTGCCCCCCTGCTCTGCCTCTCCTCCCTTCCTCCCCATGCCATGCCTCTGCTCCCTCCCTTCCCAGTGCCCATGCCCCCTCCCAAAGCGAGGCCTATGGCCCCTCCTCCTGCGCCCCTGCCAACCATGACCCCACTTTAGCTGCTCCTCCTGCCCAACTCTTTCTGGTGTCCAGACCCACTCAAACCTGAAAAGATCCCCGCACCCAAGAAGGCAGTGCAGGCTGCCCCACTACACCTCCCAGTCCTGATCCCCCCTTCCCCTGCCCCCTTTATCTTGATGTTGAATAAAACCAGATTCATTTTGTTTTCAAACCAAACAGGTGTGTTTATTGGGAGGTCAGGGAAGGGGCAAAGGAAGGGCGTGAGAAAGGGAAGGGAGAGAGCTGAAAGGCAGAAGCCCCTGTTAGGAAGGCCTTGGGGAGAACTACTGGGGTGCCTGAGAGAATTTCTCCCTCAGGGCCTCCCTCCCAGATGCACACCCCCAATGGATGAGCCTGGTGGGTGGCAGCTATCGGGTTGCTGAAACGCACAGCCTTCATGGCCAGCATCTGCCCCCCACCCCAGGAGAAAGGCCTCCCTCTTGCACTCCACAAGATTGTGGAGCACATAGCATGCCGCCACAATCTCGGGGATATTGCACTCCCCGACGTCCAGGTGGGTGAGGAGGCAGCGGAAGCATCCCTTGAGGCGCACGAAGGCATACTCCACCTGCATCTAGGCTTGGTTGAGGCAGGCATTGAAAAGGACCTTGCTGGGGTCCAGGTGGCTGGTGTAGGGCTTCATCAGCCAGGGCATAAGTGTTGGTATGCCACATCCCCCACTATGCACACTGACATATTGTGCTCACCCACTGCAAAGTCCTGGTGGGGGGAAAAGGTGCCCGCCTCCAGCTTGGTGCACAGGCTGGAATTTCTAAAAACGTGAATATAGTATGCCTTGCCCGACTACCCCACATAAATGTTTGGAAAGTGGTCCACCAGGGCCTGCAGGACTACTGAGAAGTAGCCTTTGCGGTTGATGAAGTGGACTGCTTGGTGTTCCAGGGCCCGGATTGGATATGAGTGCTGTTGATGGCTCCTGCGCAGTTGGGGAACCCCAGGGCAGCAAATCTGGCCATGGTTGCATCCAGGTCCTCAAGACAGACAACTCTGTGCAGAAGCAGGGAGCTGATGGCCCTGACGATCTGCAGAAGGAGACAAAGAAACACACAAAACAGAGTATGAGCCCTTGGGAGGGGTTGCCTGAGCCCTTGGGAGGTACCTGTCCCCCTCCCCTCCTCTGCCCCCCCTAAACCACCAGGAGCCACTCCCTATGAGTCCATGACCCCCTGCAGCAGCAGGGCTGTGTGAGGGCGGGACGGCAGAAGCCCCTGGGGCCAGGGCTTTCCCCCCAGTCCCAGTCTACCCCCCTACAGTCCCCAGCTCCCCCTCTCCCGAGGGTCCCCCTTATCCAACACCCTCCTCCCTCCCCATGCAGGGACTGCAGTCCGTGAACTCCTTACCTACATAAGCAGGGCCCCAACAGTGGACTACTCCACTCCAAACTGGTTGGCCACTGACCTTGATAGCTGTCTGGGATGGCCAGATTCCAGAGGGTGATTGCAACTCACTTCTGCAGCGGGCCGCGGGTGGATGTCGAGTCTCTGGAGGGCAGGTGCAAGCCAGGCACAGAGCTTGAGGAAGGTGGCCTTGCGCATTCTGAAGTTGTGCAGTCACTGCTGGTCGTCCCACCACTATGACCAGCCGGTCCCACCAGTCCGAACTGGTCTCCAGCCTCCAGAACCTTCTGTGTATGGTGGGGTGCGGCAGCTAGAGTGGAGCAGCTGCAGCCATGCAGAGAGTGACAAGAAGGAGTTCCAAGTCCACATCCAGCATGAACATGTAGGCAGCTGGAAGCAAATGCTGCAGGAACTGCAGCATGGCCATGTGGGGCCATCACCTACCCAGGGGCAGCTCCGGCTCCATAGCACACACCACGGCAAAAAGCTGTGGCATCCCAAAAAAGAACAGGGAAGCCACAGCAGGCACTGCTGATGCTTTGCTGTCCCTTAACAGAGATCCGCAAGCAGACAGCAGAAACAGAGAAGCGGCAGTCCAGGAGGGTCCCTTTAAGTGCACGTCTCTGCAGGGTTCCAGCAACAGCACTCAAGAGCAACTGGTGACCTAAAGCCAGGCTAGAACCGGTTCCAGGTGGTTTTATATGTGAAAGAGCATCCTAGGAGTGTGTCTGCGCTCTTGCGCAAGAAGTTTATGCGGAAGATCTCTTCTGCAAAAAGCTTCTTGTGCAAAAAGCCTGCAATGTAAACATAGCCTGAGAGAGGTGAGTGTGTTTGTGACTAGGCCAGAAGGCCGTATATACTCTGATAGAGGGAACTGTGCTTTCAGACTAGGCTGGAAGGGCTGTATATTCCCTGATATAGGGAACTGTACTTTGGGACTAGGCCTGCAGGCCCATATATACTCTGACAGAGGGTACTGTGCTTCGAACTAAGCCAAAGGGCAGTATATACCCTATTCGAGGAAACTGCACTTTGGGACTAGGCCTGCAGGGCTGAATATTACATTAAAAAAGGGACTGCATTTTGAACTGGGCCGGAAGGCCATATATACCATGCAAGAGTGACATTAGATATAACCTGAGTCTATGAGATGGGTTGGACCTGTGAAAAGGGAGCCCTAACCCAGACTTTGGGGACTTCTAAATCATCAAGGGGGCTTGCCCCTCAACAGGGATAAAAGGCATTGCAGTCAGAGATCCACAGGATCAGTGCTATGCCCCAGCTTTAAGACCAGGAGGAACCTTTCAGCCTGTGAGGCCCATGAGGGGTCCTACTATTCTCTAAGAGTTGGTTATGCAGCCTCACTGCCTGCAACACTGTTGGCTCAAGTGATCCTGTTTCACATCATGAGCTCTCCCTAGTGGGTCCAGCTGAGCCAGACTCCTGGTCAGAGACTTGTATGTTCTTCAGGAACCAATGTACCTCAGCCAGTATTTGCAGTGACTTCAGACAGCCTCTTCCAAACAGAGCAGGGTTTATTAGTCAGCAGGCACACAGCCTAGGGAAGTCTTTGGATGGCACCGAGAACTAATGGCAACATACATTGTGGCTTGGCCATGCCAGTTTTCCACACAGTCGAACTGCTCCATTCCTGGTACCCTGTGCCTCTCCAAAGGGTAGCCAAGCCACTTGACACCTCTCCCCTTTATTCTCAGGCTGGAGATTTTACTCTCCTCTCCTAGTGAGAGCTATGAATGACTTAGCCATTGGGGGTTCCCTGTGGTTTTTGGACTTTCCATGGGCATGGGGTTGGCATTAGCCAGTCCTTTCAATGACCCATTCATTCCACCCCAAGCAGCTATGTGACACTCTCACCTCATGTCTTTTCTTTGCTCCAAGAGTAGAATAAACTGTTTGCCCAATGGGAAGTAAAGTAAAGGGCAGGGGGAAACTGAGTCAGATGTAGACCTCATAAAAATATTACAAAAAAATCCCACTTCCTCACACAGTGTGCAAACGCAAAACACTGGGCCTGGGATTTTCAAAGGAGCCTAAGGGTATGTCTATACTTGCACCCTCTTTCGAGAGAGGGATGCAAATGAAGACATTCAAAATTGCAAATGAAGCCAGGATTTAAATATCCCATGCTTCATTTGCATAATTGCGTTATGGCGCTATTTCAAAATAGCACTATTTCGAAATAACAGACGCTGTTAAGATGCAGTAATTTTGAGAGAAAACCCTTCTCTCGAAATAACTGGTAAACCTCATTGTATGAGGAATAAGGGTTATTTTGAGAGAAGGGATTTTGCTTGAAATAATCCCTCGAAAGAGGGTGCAAGTGTAGACATACCCTAAGGGAGTCAGGTGCCCTATTCATGCTGAAATCTGGGCACTTCAATTCCTTTATGAAAATCATGGGCTAGATGTTTGGAAGCACATATATGCTCCCACCATGGTGGGCATTATGCACTCTCACTCCAACTTTTGATGTGCAGTGCCAGGGGCTGCTGCGGAAGTGGCCATGAGGCAGAGGTGAAAGTAAGCGGGTGCACCCTGATGTGCAGCTGCAGCAACAGCTGGCTGAACTTCAGCAAAACTCAGCAGGGAGCTATTTAAAGAGCTGGCAGGGACCCAGGTGGCAATAGGACAGTACCTGTAAGATGTTTTAAGTTACTTTCACTGCTGCCATGAGGAATACCTTTCATTCATCCTCAACAGTGCTGGAAAAGCATGGCCAAAATTTATAATCTGCCCCCTGCCAAGTTCAGGAGAAACAAATGAGATTTTTCTTGGCTGTCAGGAACAAGGATGTTAAAATTCAGTTAATTGACTAGTTGACTAGTCGATAGGAACTTCTGCATTCCTCCTTTGAAATGTACAAGAGCCCCAACAGGGGGAATGCGGAACTCTGTGTCCAGTCCGGGGCCAGCAGAAAGTCCTGCTGACTCAGGGCTGCACGCAGCATGCCTGCTTTGGAATGCACAAGAGTCCCCAGTGGGCACTCTTGTGCATTTCAAAGCAATGGAGCAGGGGACTCACAGTCCTCACTGACCTGGGTTCCATGTTATGGGCTCCCCTGCACCTTTGGATCATGCTGAGGCAGCTATTTCAAAGGGGCATCGGCTGCAAAGCTGATCAGCTGTGCAACGGCTACCCCTTTGAAACTGCCGCCTCTGCGTGATTCAGAGGGAAGGCAGGGGAGCCCAGGATCAGCTGGGGACTCCCCAGCTGAGCTTGGGCTCCCCACGAACCCAGGATCAGCTGGAGAGTCCCTAGCTGACCCCGGGTTTCATGCGGCACTTCCCTGTTACCCAGGGTCAGCTGGCGACTCCCCAGCTGATCCCGGGTCCTGGAGAAATGCCAGGGGGAGCCTGGAGTCAGCTGGGAGTCAGCTGACCCCAGGCTCCCCTCCTGCCCCTTTGAATTGTATGGAGGCAGCAGTTTCAAAGGGTCAGCTGCCGCACAGCTGATCCTGAGATCAGCTGTGTGATGGGTTGCCCCTTTAAAATGCTGCCTTCATGCGATTCAAAGGGGCAGCCCCTTTAAATTCCGTGCAGAGGTGGCGTTTTAAAGGAACAGCCCACTGCACAGCTGTGAAGTGGCCACTTTGGGGGTTAAAGTGGCAGCGCCACTGCCACTTTGAAGTACCTCTTCCCCTCCCCCCCTTGCTTCCTCTGTTTCATAGAGGCAGCAAGGGGGGCGGGGTGGTGGGAACTAACTAGTCAACTAGTTAACATTACTATCCAATAAGCAAATGCTTATCGGCTAGTCAACTAGTCTTTAACATCCTCAGTCAGGAGTGGGGAGAGAGCATGCCCCAAGTAAGTGGAATTTTGCAAGACTCATATATGCATCATATACTGAAATGTACACACCAATCACTGAAACATATGAATGATGTTTTGTCCTCAGTGGCCACTTTGACTCCAGGAAAGAACAATATCATCAGCCACCAGACTTTCCTTCTAGCAATGCCCCATTTCCTTCCCTCTCCCCCTCCTGGCCACCAGTGTTCTCTCTAATCTCTTCCACCCATGTGCAGAATAAGTTTTTCTATGTGCACTGAGGCATGAAAGAACATGCACTACCAGTAGAAACAAAGCCTAGCTGTGGGTGCTCTACTAATCATCTGGGCAGCATCTGAATCTCTTGTGAGTGGCTGCACAACTGCACAGCTTACAGGGAGCCCTGCCAGCCACTTCTTTCTGGCACTTGCCAGGGATGCAGGTTTGTTGCTGCTCTAGGAAGCCTGCCTTGAAATATTTTCATTCTAGCAGTATGAGGCACCAAAGCTGGCATATTATTCTTAACCATTGGGTTGAGCAAGATGGAAGTGATGTAATGGAAGATCTTTGTCATGCTGCAAACTCTTACTGCTTGTCATTGCTAGATTTGAAAGATGGTTCAGATGTCAACCTCCCAGGCACAAGCAGCATGGTCTCTTTGGAAATTCTTGGCCTTCTGTTTCTGCAAAAAGGGGAGTGCCAGCAGAGTCTCAGGGCAGCTGACTGGCATGAGCTGGTATTCCATGGCAGCAGAAAGACACTTTTTCCATCCATTGCAAAGTCCAGTCTGAATATGCAATCCTGCCAGGAATCAGACTAGGGTTCTGTCTACCCCTTATTATTGTAGGCATATCAGTGGGTGCTGCGTCATTCTGCCAGCCGCTTGGTCTGGAGAAAATTAAGGCATTGTTGCTACACTAACTGACAGGTTTACTGCTCCCATATGAGGTCATCCAAGAGGTTAAGCATTGAAATAAATTGCGTAAGGAGATTGTGAAGCTCCATCATTGGAGATTTTTAAAAGCAGGTTAGACAGATGTCTATCATGGATGGTCCATTTTTTCCAAGTTTGACATTGAAGCAGACAGCTTCCTGTCTCCCATAATCATCTCCTGCCCTTTGCAATCATTTCAAATGGTGCCATATATTAGAACATTGTGAGGTCCTTGGCCTCTGTTTGTCAGAGGCTGGAGAGGGATGGCAGGAGACAAATCGCTTGATCATTGTCTTCGGTCCACCCTCTCTGGGGCACCTGGTGCTGGCCACTGTCGGCAGACAGGATACTGGGCTAGATGGACCTTTGGTCTGACCCAGTACGGCCGTTCTTCTGTTCTTATGTTATGTTCTTATGTCCTGGAGTGCAAGGCACTGGACTGGATAACCTCTTAAGGTCCCTTCTAGGTGAGAACTACCTTCACAGGTTTCTGCCACTAGATGTTCAGTGCTCTTCATCCATTAGTGATTCAAGCCTCAGCAGGTTAATCAAGCTGGCCTGACCTGACACATTGTTGTGACACCTCACAACGTTCTAATATATGGCACCATTTGAAATGATTGCAAAGGGCAGGAGATGATTATGGGAGACAGGAAGCTGTCTGCTTCAATGTCAAACTTGGAAAAAATGTTGAGTTTTTAATAAAATTTTAGTTCTGCCTTGTTTCCAGAGTCTCTAAGTACAGTTGAATACTTCCATATAGTAGAGTCAGGTGTTTGCACACTTGTCCTTAAACAAATGTGTACCCAAAGTCTGTCTCAAAACTTGTTTGGATTAGACTGGAGTGACACGCCATACCAGACACACTGTATCATACAGGTATGTGAAGTTAAGATGGTGTGGGTGTAAACTTGATATTGACAGTGCAGAGAAAGGGCTGATGTCATTGTTCTTGTTTGGCTTCCCAAAAAACCTTGTTTGAACCGAATTTATTAAGCCTTCCAGAATGTGTGGCCATGAAGAAGTGCTCCATGAAATGCCTGGAACAAACCTGAAATACTGAAATCAAATAAAGTGACTCACAAAGATACAGGAAGCTGAGCAGCTATGGTTGCTCTGAGGCTCACCGATGAGATGGGAGAAAAGAGGGTGTTTCCCAAGGGCTCAGCAATTTAAAAGGGCCCCAGATGCTGCTACAATAGCTCTGCAGAAGAGCATCTCTTGATTCAAAGATGCTTTTGATATGCCCCATGCAGGTTCTGGGGATGGATTATTGGGCCAGAGAACCTGCATGAGGCATATTGAAAGCATATTTGAATCAAGAGAGGCTGCTATAGCTTTTCCAGAGCAGGCAGGTTGGGTCTAGGGAAGGGAGGGGTGGCTCAGTTCAGCTTCCCTGGGCTCCTCTTGTGACTTCTCCAAGCTGAGAAGGGAGAGGAGCTTGTGGCCTCAGCTGCGGAAAGCAGGTAGAGGGCCCAGAATTGTTGTACTTGTCCCCACCAAAGGTGCTCCGATACAATAGAATGCCCATCTGATTTAGCTACTGTATCTGTCTAGAGTTTGATACTATACACATCACTATGGGGTACAATAGCAAAACACACTCCTCCTTTGCCATTTGGCACAGAACTGATGTTTTCACAAAAGGGAATAAGCATGTTAGACCCAGTGTCCTGACAAAATTCCTTGTCAGGTTGCTACATTCTGTAGGTTCACCTAGATTCTGAATTGGTCACTTTCTGCAGTTAAGTATTGGTCAGTAGTATTAATACTTGGTGAGGATGAAATGACCCCTTCATCTCATTGAGATAAAGATGACCTTATGCCAGAGGTTTATAAAGGAAATAAGTTATACACGTGTTAGGCCGTACCTCAAAGAAATCTCTATGAGCATCTGGCATTTCAGTAAAGGGAATGAGTTGGACTGCCCTCTATATGCAGTACAATAGATTTTTCACCCTTCAAAGCAGCATTTATTTAATAATCCACAGCATAGAATATATATCTTTTTACAAGTACCCAAAGCAAGCCCCAAAGTTCACTAGAAAAAGGAAAAAGTACACCCTGGAGCAGCATGAATTGTAGAACAGGAAGTGGAATCTGACTCTGTAACCTTGTGATTAATGTAAATCACAATTTGTGTACATCTTATTAGTTCAGGATACTCTTGTTTATTTCTGGAGTAAAAAGTAATTAAGGGCTCAGAAGTAAAATAAGGGAACAGCATCTCCTTTGCATCAGCAGTAGTAACACAAACAGAAAAGTAGAATGGTAGCTGGCTAGGGAGAGGAAAACAATATGCACTAAAGTTCCTCAGCAGAGGCCTATTCTCCCCTACATGGGGAAAACCTCTGTAGGGGACATAGAACGGTGACTTTTAACTCATGGGATTGCCCTTGAAAGCAATGAGCCTTACTTGCTTGTGGAAAAAGCTGTACATTCCCACCCTTTTACTCTTGGATGCCTTACGAGTCACGTTCACATTTTTAATGGGCTTTTTTTGTTGCCACAAGGTGGAACCAAAACACATGAGATCAGGTCTTATGATGGTATTTTAATCCCTGGGTGGTAGGAAAGACATTGTGCTTCGTGGGCAAGGATTGTGTTTGTTCAGTGCCTGACACCAGGGGGACCCAGTCCTGAAGGCAGCCGTTAGGGGTTGCCTTGATGTAATGAATGATAATGGATGTCTGCAGTGCAATAAAACACTTCTGGCTGGCCCATGTAAGATGACTTGGGCTTGGGGTGCAGGGCTGCCAAACTGCAGTGTAAAGATTTGGACTTGGGCTGGAGCTACGGTTGCAAACGTTCTGATCCTTGAAAAACAAAGCTCCTTCCCCTGCTTCTCTGAGGCCCTCTCCCTATGCCCCCTCCCTCATCATCCCTGTCACTAGCTCTCCACTCCTAAACCTGCTGCTTGCTCACCCATGCCCCAGGCTTCACCTGCTGCCTGAGGAGCCAGGCAGGTAGGAGCCTGCCTGCCCAATTGGGGCATAGCTGGGCATGGCAGGGGGGCAGTCCCCACAGTGAGGAGCTGGGATGGGGAAATGGGCAGAGGATGGCAGTTAGTCCCTGGAGCAAGAGACTGGTGTGTGGAAATTGGGGTACAGCAGAGGGAGTCCACCCCTGGAGTGAGGGTCTGGGGAGGAGAAATGGGGGCATTGTGGGGTAGGGTGGTCCCCAGATCAAGGAGGCAAGGTGGGGAAATCAGAGCACGGCACAGTGGACAATTAGTCCCTGGAGTAAGGGGCCACAAAAAGGAAAGCAGGACACAGCTGCGTGTGTGTGTGTGGGGGGGGGGAGGAGCGGGTCACCATTCTTGGTGGAAAAATCAGAGCACAGCACTGTGAGGGGTCCTCAGAGCAAGGGGACCGTTGGGGAAATCAGGACACTGAAGGATAGAGAATCTGTCCCTGGAGTGAGGAGCTGGAGAAGGGAAAGGAGGAATGGCCAGGGGGATCCCCAGAGCTTAGCAGTGTTCCTTCTAATTTTTTCCAGAATAAATGTTATGTGCACTGAAGCATGTGCAGATGTGAACTACCCATTGAAACACATGCTGTTGACTGTGGGTGCTCTGCTAATATGCTGGGTGGCACCTCAGTCTCTCCTGGGTTACTGCCCAAGCATCCAGGTTATAGGGAACACGTTGGTAGGAAAATGGGAGCAGCCTGCTCCGCTCAGTCCTGCCATCCCTCTTTCAGCCAGTTGCGCTTTGCTTGGCTGGGACACTTTGCTTCCTGCTGCCATGGTGAAGCAGAGCCAAACTGGATGGGAGAGGGTGGCAGGTGGGATGGGGCAGGGCAGAGCAGGCTGCTAGGGTGCTCCAGCTCCTGCTGTTGTGGTGACTGCAGGGGGCCTGACCCTTGCTGCCATTCTGTGCCAGGTTCCCAGGTAATCCACAAGCCACCCTAGGACTCATCCATAGGATGGTTGAGGCAGCCACTGTAGGGCCCTCCAAAGTGCAGGGCCTGGTGAAGCCACCCCAAATTGTCCTTGTCCTATGGACAGGGTAGCTCTGTCTGTGGATAAGTCTACACTTGGCCCCTAGTTCGAACCAGGGAGGCAAATGAAGCATACCGAAGTTGCTAATGAAGGCGGGATTTAAATATCACCTTGATTAGCATATTCGTTGGTCGCCATTTTAAAATGCGGTAGCCGAATTAACTGCCGTGCAGACGCGTAGTTCAATCAAACCCTTCTCGAATTAACTGTTACTACTCATTGCACGAGGAGTAACAGTTAATTCGAGGGAAGGGTTTTGGATCCAACTACCGCATCTACACGCGGTGAGTTAATTCGGGCTACTGGCATTTTAAAATGGTGACCGGACATGAATATGCTAATCAAGCATAGGATATTTAAATCCCGCCCTTCATTAGCAACTTCGGTATGCTTCATTTGCCTCCCTGGTTCGAACTAGGGGGCAAGTGTAGACATACCCTTCGAGCCCAAGTCAGCCAAAACAAGCCAGCTAGTATTTTATTGCAGTGAAGACATATCCTATATCAGCTTTGCAGATGGATCCCTGGGACTCAAGCCTGTGAACAAAGCGTGGAGCTATTGGAATTCAGGTCCAGTGCCTGCAAACCACACACAGTGAGATCTAGTAGGGCCAGTCACTCAGCACTGAAGAGGTCCACCCTGCATGATTTCTCTTTTGTTCTGAACCACAGGACAATGATGATAACCCTGCACATTCCTGGAGTAAGCCAAGGTGAGCAAAGACTTCAGGTTATTTAGCACTCAGTCAAGGAAGTCAATTGCAGTGTCTGGTCATGCTTCCTGCTACCTGCCATGTATCCTAGCCACTTCACACACAATGCATTCTGAGCATGAAAGGTACTGGAGTGGGTGATGTCATACATAGTCCATCATCCCATGCAAGGTGAGTGATACCTAATGATTAGCATAAGGGATAGGGAGTCACAACTCCTGGCTCCTATTCTTTGCTCTGCCATTGACTCACTGTGTGACCTTGGGCAAGTCACTTCACATCTCCATGCCTCCGTTTCCCTGTGTGTAAAATAGGAATAACACAACATCCCCCACCTAGAGTCTGTTTAATCTAAATTAATGGATATATGACGGCTTGCAAAAGTGGCTTTCAGATGGATGGGATCATAGTGTCACACTGATCTGTATCAACGTCAGAGGCTTTCAGAGCAGAAAAGCACCCACAAGCTGACAATTTTATCAGCTATCTTTATTCTCCTTTGTACCTCTGTCTGTAATAAATAGCCATTCTTCATCCATGCACTGATAAGAATCTGGGAAGCTCCACTAGTTACTGAACCCAGCAATCAGCTCAGGCTCCAGTCAGTAGGCTCCTATCAGTCCTCCTAATGAAAACAAACACAAAGCCCTCACATGCATGTCCCAGGGAAACCCTGCAGGCAATAAAGGGAAGTTCCATATTCTCTTCCCATTCAGACCATAAAAGAGGAGCTTAAACAAAGGCTGCTGGTGCTCAGCACAGGATTTCAATCACATTGGTTTTCATTTTACAGTCCTTCTAAGGCAAATCATCTAGAATTAAGCGACATTATAAAGATAAAAGAGGATTGCTGGAAAACACTGATAAAAGACAGCAACAGTCGTTTATTTATAAATGATCATAAAACATCAGAACTTCCCTGCTTTAAATCTCATTAAAAGAGCACAGCCTCTCACTATGCTTAATGCAGAGTTGTATCTCCCTCATCTATATGACAGCTCACCAATGTGATTTGCATCAAGCGAACAGGTGGAATTGTCAGCCTAAATGAAGTAGTTTCTTCTGTAGGGAGACAAATACAGACTACTTCTCTGGGCTTCCACAGTGAAAAGATTGCCTCTGATGCCTTGTCTTCACTTACTAGGAGATCAAGGCTGTGGAGATCGATCTCCCAGAGTTTGATTTAGTGGGTCTAGCAAAGTCCCACTAAATCAACTGCTGATCACACTCCCGTCAACTCTGGTACTCCACTGGGTTGCAAGTAGTAAGAGAAGTCGACAGCAGTAGGGACTGGGGATGTGAACGAGTAGTTGGGTAGTCCACTACCCAAAAATCTCCTGCTTATCGGGTAGCACTATTGACTATTTGATTACCCCCAATCACTCTGCACTCTTAAAGGGACAAAGAGGAGTTGACACGCAAAAACGCTGGCTGAATCTCCCGTCACCTGCTGGGTCTCAGGACAACCCGTGTCCCTTGCCACTCTGCATTGTGAAAGGAACAAAGCAGTAGCAGTCGGTCCCAAAGCATCTGCTCTGTCCCTTTAAAAATGCAGAATGGAAACAGGGGAGGAGGGGCTGACGGGAGCTTGTGCTGAGAGAGACCCAAGGGATTGGCTGCTGCTGCTCTGTCCCTTTCAGAATGTAGAGTGGCAAGGGCAGGGGACCAGAGACTGAGCCCGCATCTTTGTGCGCCAGCTCCTCTCTGTCCCTTGAAGAGTGCAGAGCAGTGGGGGAAAAGGGAATTGTGCTGGGACCCAGAAGTGAGTGCTGTAACTACCTTTCCCTAATGACCAGTCAAGCAGTCGATGGAAATTCCATCAACTACTCAACTAGCAAATTAATTGCTATTTAACATCCCTACTAAGGACACCACGGTAAGTCAAACTAAGGTATGTTGACTCCAGCTATGCTATTCATGTAGTTGGAGCTGAGTACCTTAATTTGACTATGTCCCCTAATGTAGACCTGGCCTGAGCTTAAATGAGGATATTGCCTAAGTATATTGAAGTTCTATGGAATTTGGGCAGCTAACTTTCTTAAAACAGAATTTTCAGTGTACTCTAAATGCTTTAACTATAACAATGAATTATAGTTCAAAACACTTGACAGTAGCAGTTCTCCTCACTTTACACCCCAGTAAACAGAGGTACAGAGGGGTAAAAGCTCTGATTGTGAATGCCTTGTGAATGTGTAGGTACACAGTTACTCACACGAGTAGCCCCACTCAAGTCAATGGGATGAATCATCCCGGATGATTCCTCTGAGTTAAAGCAATCCAAATCTAGTACTCGCTGATTTGCTCCAGGTCAGCTAGTGAGTCAATGAGCAGGCCTGGCATAGAATCTAAGAGTCTTGATGGGTCCTATACCTTGGTCATCGTCACATAACTAGCTAAAACTTGTTATTAATATAGCAGGAGAGATATAACAGCAGCCTGGGCAGTCATTCTGATTTTTCATGGGCTTCTCTAGTAAAAATAGCCTATTAGATTTGGCAACAGTCAGATGAACATGAGTATAGCTGGATTTTGCTTGTTGCAGTACCTGATTTATGTAAGATAACAGCTCTGTGACATGAGTGAGTTAACAGTCTGGCATTCTGCTGTCACATGTCAATGAAAGCCGAGCCCAGGCAATTAGTTATAGCAGTCATTAATGGAAAACCTAACAGTAGGTATTGTTTCCATATAACCAGAGCTAATGCAGCTGACAGTCTGGGAGGGACAGAGTCTGTTCTCTGTCATTCCACTATAACTGGGAATGGGCTCTGGCCTTCTTATTTTGTACATGAGAAGGGATTTGCTTTTCTTTACAAGACAACAAACAAAAAAATACACTGATGGAAATTAAATACCAGTAAGTCATCTCATCTCTGCCATGATGAGCGGAAAGGGCTAGGATTTGTCGGGTCCAGGCTGGGGAACATGGAATGACCTTGGTATTAGTTTCCCTCTCCAATGAGAGAGCCCCTTCAGGGGATAAAAAGTCTGGAAGTAAGGCCAGATGGTCAGCAGAAGAGGCACTGCATCCCCATAACACCGAGTTTTCTGTCAGCTTTAACTTTTTTTTGCCCTGCACAGTTAGCCCTTTCAAGGAAATGGCTTGCTGGGAGTTCTTGGCAACAGGACTACAACAAAAGCTGGGATGGTAGACAGAGAGGAACCAGGGGAAAAGGAGCCAGGGAATGTCAGCTATAACTGAGATCAATCGTTTAAAGTTCTGTAAACACTTTACAGTTCCATAGGACTCAGGCCCATATGCAGGAATTTCTGTGGGAGGTGTTTTTTTTGTAAATGTGGACTGCAAGGGTGTGAATGCACCCCTTCCCCATGGTCTCCCAAGTAAGCGTGCTCCTGCTGGCCTGGGGAAGGCAGGAGCGGTGCGCTACCTAAGCCTCCCTCCCCCATGCTCTGGCTGACCGGGGGAAGGCTGGGGCTGATTTTCCCCCACATCCCCCAAGAGCAAGGCCCAGCCCTGGCCTCCTGGCTGGAGGGAGGGAGGAAATCAGCCCCAGCATCCCCCCAGCTAGCCAGAGCATGCTTACTTGGGAGGCCATAGGGGGTGCATTCTCACTCTTCACACACACACACACACAAACACACACACACACACTCGCGTACAGGCATGATATATCAAACATACATCTTTGGGTTCCTTTGTCTTTTACATAGAAACATTCATTCCTTTCTTGTACATTTTGATTCCCACATATAAATGTTCATGGGCCACACACTGAAATATGTCAGTGGTTTTCCATTCTTGGTTTTCTTTATATGTCCAGGAATGATGATCAGTGGAATAAATAATTATTTATTCCTGGGAGAGTGGGAAGTATAGGAAAGAGGTGGGGTTTCTGCAGGAGCAGGCTAGGGATGGGGGTGCAGGATGTAGTTCTTTCCTTGGACTTTATGTTCTCCATTCTGTATACTAATGGAGTGACGCACATGAGACTAGGGGAGCTTTTAGAGGGGCTTAGGTTAGGAATGTAAATGAGTAGTCAACTACCCAATAACCCTAGGTTTATTGCAGGGGTGGGCAATAATTTTTGATGGGGGGCCACGCCAAGATTTTGGAAAGTGGTCGAGGGCCACACTCATCCACAATATTAGTGGAGGAAGTGCTGGGGTCTAGGATGGAGTTTGGGTGCAGAAGGGAGCTTGGGGTAAGGGACTGGGGTGCAGAAGGGAGAGTGGGGTTTGGGAAGGAGTTTGGATGGAGGTGGTTGTGACCTTGGGCACTGGACTGGCCAACTACACATTAGATAATTTAAAGTACATTTAATTCGGAGAAGTGACTGAGTGAACCAATAAGGGGCTGTGGGTTTCAGACCACTGAGAGCTCTTGCACATATGGATGTAAGAGGGAGGCAGAAGGTTTGGGTATGTGGAGTAGGGGGGCAGGAGTGGTGGGCAGAGCATTGGGGAAGGGAGGGGTTGGGGTTGCAGAAGCAGGCTCTGGCCAGGAGACTTACCTGCACTCCGCTGCTGCTATGTTTCACCATGAGAGGGGAATTAAAAACCCTTCTTTGCACGCACCCCACCCTGCCTTTGCACACTCGGCAGGTGGCTCACACACCGGGTAACTGTTACTCTCTTTGCTCTTCCCTGTATGGGGGCAAAACTCCTACACAGGAGCTGGCAGTGTTTCTACCCACAGCCTGCAAGGCCTCAGGGTGCAGCCACCCTGTAGCTGGCCGGGGGCAGAGCCAGGCCTGGCTTGACCAGGGGAGGGAGAAGGGACCTGGACTGGCACAGTAGAGGGTGGGAGGTTGGGGAGGTGAAGGGAGCTGGACTGGTATGGGAGGGGATGGCAAAGGGGCCAGGTTGGTTTGGGTAGGGAGGGAGAAGGGCACCAGGTTGGCATGGCAGGGGGAAGGAGAAAGGGCCTGGGTCAGTGCGGCTGAGAGCAGGAAGGAGAAAGGACCTGGGCTGATGGGGGGGGAAGCAGAGAGAGAAAGGGCCCAGGCCGGTGCAGTTGTGGGAGAGAAGGGGCCCGGGTTTGCACGGCTGCGGGAAGGAGAAGGGGCACGGGCTGGCAGGAGCGGGGCAGAGGGAGAAGGGGCACGGGGTGGCATGGCCACAACCCAGCCCTCCCCAGTTGCTGGGAAAGAGCCAGGGTTGCTTACCCCTCATAAGAAAAGGGTTGGTGAGCAGGTGTAGCCCCCAGTTATATTTTTAAAATCCTTTTTAAAAGTCACTTTTTCCATACAGAAATGTTGCCAGACCTGACATTTTTTGAAACACTTAGATTGCAACAAAAACATTGGGAAAACCCCTGTTTTGATGAAAAAATTCTGACCAACTCTAATCCCCAAGAAAAGCTGAACGCTTGGACCTGGGAAATTTCCTTACCACTAAGCAACAATAACTTCCCTTGGGGAACAATAGGGTCTGGTATCACTTCAAGTAAAGAAACAGATGGCTATGGGAATTGTCGGTGGCCTTGTCCTCTCTTTGTCACTAAAATACAGCACACTCAGCCTATGTCAGCAGTCACTGAAAGGAGTTACTAGCTGATGGAAGTCTGGGAGATCTCAGTCCAATTCTGAGTGAATAAGTGTTATCTTCAGAGCTGCAGACTGATTGTTGTGGCTGAGAAGCTCATCAACGAATACACACACAGACTTGGACACTTTGAGCAATGGTCCCGCCAGGTTAAGACATATTGGTGAGGGGAGAAAGCTTTCACAATATGGGAATATGTCACCGAGAAACTAGTGTCTTTCACAAACCCAACTGGCCAGCAGCACAGCCCCCATCACTCTGGCCTGCCCTGAGGAGAAGCTGGCAGGTGGTCTGCATGGCCTCCTTCTTCTCCAGGCCAGCTCTAGGGAGAAGCTAGCAGGAGGCCTGCGTGGCCTCCTTCTGGCTCAGACTGAAGCCAGTGGACAGTCTACACAGCCCTACCCCACCCTGGACTGGCCACGGGGAGATGCTGGCAGGTGGGCTGCACAGCCCCCACTGCCTTGGGAAAGACCCAAAGAGAAGCCGGTAGGCTGGCCACATGATCCCCGCCTCTATTAGACCCAGACCCATCTTCTAGAAGGTTAAGTATTCTAGTAAACAAATAAATCTTAAGTTTAAAGCAAATCCATTATTATACAAGTTAGATTTATTAAGTGTCTTTAAAAAGAGCCAGTCACTAATAGCTCTTGCAATCAGCACAAGGAGTACAGTTAGAAACTTTCTGGATGTAGGGAAGCCTGCATTACCCTGCCTTGGCAATACCTGGTAATGTCTGCCTTGTCCGAAGTGTGGATTTCTGGCCTGTCTCAAGTCTGGTGTAACAAAACACGTAGACAAGGCCCGAGAGTCAGGAATTGTTCTGCATAACAATGCAGATTAAGTCTGGTACATGAGAGCACATCAAGAACACAGGACAAGCAGCCTTGTTCTGGTATTTCTGTTTCTGATAAGCAAAAAGTACAGATGCAGCCATGAAACTATTAACTGCGCACATAGCAGCAACATCCTGAGTAGCAGGATATACCCCGAATAGGGCATTGGGCATTTGACGTATCCTACACAATACGTAATCAATTGGTAAATATTATTAGAACGACCAAGTCTCTCTTTGCTATAAATTGGGTTTAGTAAGAACAATCAGTGGGAGGGAATGGGCAGGATTGACCCACACATCCTGCTCCAGGTAACTAGAAGTGATTAGGCCCTTCACACCAGCTACACCAGTGGTGGAGTTCCTATGGGTGGGAAAAGATGGAATCACGACCTCCTGCCTGGTATTGTAGGTGGTATACGGGTGAAGTGTAAGTGAATTAAGCTTTATTATTGTATATAGTAGATCTTTTAGTAATTGCTTTTGTATTGATTTGCACTGTATTATTTGCTTTAGAACTTATAGTATTTAAGGTTTAAATTGTATAGTAATTGTTCTTAAGGCTTGTAACTGTAGTAACTGCTTAAAGCTTGCAATAAATAAGAAAGTGGTTAAGTAGCCCTGAAGTGGACTGGTTTCCCTTGGATCTAAAATAAGTCGAACCACACGACACTGGAAAACCACATGCGCAAAGCAAACCCATTACAATGAGCTGCCTGATGAGCTGCATTATGCTTTCATTAAGTTGGTGTGTAAACCTTCCAGAGGCCTTGGTAGAAATATAACCCAGGGTGTTATGAGTATGAAAAATAAGACCAGCCCTTGCCTTTGCACAGATTCAAAATAAGTGTTACAATGGCTTTAATTATTGTATATTGTGGAGTCAGATTGTGTAAATTAGCTTGACTCACCTAAAATTCCCTCTCGTTGCTTCACCAGTTGGTGCACCAGTACAGAAAGGCATTTTTACTATCATGTCGCTTAACCAAATTTGCTACCACCAATGAGAAAGAGAAATCTAAGTGAAAAATATTTAGTGCAGGTAAACAGGAACCTGTTGCATAAATGTAAGGACTCAGAAGTCCAACCACTGTGGCACATATGTGTAAGTGTTTGCAGGAATTCTAAATAATTAATAACCACTGTAGTGCTTAGTAATGGACGTGCCTTTATATGGATGAAGCCGTGATAATTACTCAAGAAAGGCTGATAGGTTTCCTGTGTGATGTATAAAACATCAGTGCATTTTGTGTCATGGAGCAATACATACCAGGAATGACTAAATTACATTGTGTTATATAATATATTGACATTTTTTTCCCATGAAGCAGATGCAGTTAGGGTAGGAAGTCAGGGTGATCTCTCAAAAATTGCTCTGTTCTGTTCACTCTTCATGAAGTTCTAGTATTGGGCATTGCAGGATACAGGGCTAGATATATTCTGTATGGCCATTCTAACGTACATTTCCAATATTATAGAGCAGTATCATTTGTTTAAATCGCTAATTGTGCACATTTTTCCTATTTAGTATTGAACTACCTCTGCAGGTCCTATCATGCTGTTAAATTAGGCAAATTTGATTGACACTTCTGGAGGTGTGCAGCAGATATCATGTTTGTAACATCTGCCTTTAAATTACTATTTTATTTGCATTTTGATTGTCCTGTCACTTATAAATATATTTCTTATATCTGGGTTTCTTTAAGGCCTTGAAGGAAAAATCTGCCTGTAATGGACATACAACAATGAATTATCTAATATACATTCTATTCCTATGAAATACATGTGGAGTAATTCTCTGTCAATTACTTAATTTGTTAAATAAAAAGTAAATAAGTTAAATGAGCCATAATTGCCAAGATCTAATTATCTCTTTTATTCACCTATAATTATAGGGATAAGAGATATGTGCATGAGAGGCTGAGAAAAAATGACCATGTTTTTTTGAATGGACATTTGTCCTACTCATGTATAATTACATATTCCATGTAGGTTTCATAGGAACAAAATTTCTGTCCTGTATGTAACAATATATTGTACACAGCCAAGGTAGATTTTCTATGACACCATCATCTATTCTGTCCATGAAATATGATGCCTGAAATATACATGTAATCACTGTGACAATCATTTAAAGTTAGATGTGATACTAAGCACAATTGCTGTCATCAAACAGTTCCTCGTCTGTTGTAAATTGATGCAACTGCATCCATTTAGCCGTCAATCTGTTCTAATATTGAAGCTGGGCCCAGCATTCCTCACACGCTTTCCCAACCCAGCTTGTAGTTTCCTGTACTTTCTACTACATTGGGGTCTTTCTGGATTGCACTGCAGGCCAGCACCTGAACTTTCCAGCACTGTAGCACGCCTCCAAAGTGGCAGGTTGGTACCAGCACTAGCAGCAGCATGAGCACTGCTAGGCACTTCATGTCTAGAGATCACAGAGGCAGTGAGGGGTGCGTGTGTGCATGCGGGTGAGTGGGTGTGGCTGAACAATCGGAGCACAGCTCAGGAGTGAAAGGGACCAAAAAAATAGCATAGAAAAGGACTGTGTTAAAATCCTCTCTGACACAACAGAAACATGAGACCAAAAATCTATGCCCCAAAACTGGTATGTCAGAAATCAGGCCTAACTGCTGGACAGACTATTAAGAGGATGGGCTATTCTGTTCATTGCTAGTTTTTGGGGGACTATTGGTGGATAAGGAGACTATGATGCTGGCTGACTAAAAGAAGGGAAAGGGCCAAGATCTTTGATCATAGCTCCCTCCACCCTGACATCACTGAGCCTATGTTGTCCTGATCTGAAAAATTTCTTGCCCAGATCAAGCTAAGAGAGCGAGACGTGATATTGTGACTTCTACTTGTTTTCGCTACCTGACCTGGGATGTGAGACTTTATCAACTCACCTTCTTCATGTGTCATTTTTCTTTCCATCTTATTTTTTTTCTCTTTCCTATCCTTCTTTTTTTTCCTTCTGTCTAGTAAAAGTCTGGCTTAGCTGTCCAAGATGCCATCTTTTGTAGCACTGCTGTCAGTTTGTGACCAGAAAGCCTGTTAAAAGCAGTGCCCTAAACCAGTGTTTCCCAACTGCCAGTCCATGGATCTGTTCTGGGCTGCACATCACTGGCTGCTGGGCTGCAGAAGCTGCCAGCATTGAAACCAGCAGCCGGCTTCAGCTCTGGCAACCATGGCAGCTGATTTTGCCTGGCAGTGGCGCTGGAGCTGAGGAAGTAGCAGGAGGAGGTGGAGCAGGAGGCATCTCCCCTTCTTTCTCCCCCTCTCACGCAGGTAAGATGGTGGCCCTGCCAGGGCTCCACGTTCCCATTTTCCCCTGCCTCCATCTGTGGGAGGGTGAGACGCACATGGGGAGGGAGAAGCACGAAGGAGGAGGGAGCATGTGTGCCACCAATGGTTGCTCCCCCCTCCCGCACTGCAGTAATGGCAATGCAAGTTTGTGAATGGGTTTGCCAGTCTGCAGTATAAAAAAGGTTGGGCACTACTATTGTCTTAGATCATGCATGGGCAATAAGCAGGCTGCTGGCTAGACATGGTTCACAACAGTTAGCCCTTGTCGGACCTCAGGACACTTTATTTACCTACATATCCCCTTGACCACAGTTCGCTGTTCCTGGCCACTGGGACCACCAAACCCATTCACAAACTTTTAGTGGACCAGTTATATTTTATTTGAATATTCATTATACAAATAATGAAAATGCAAATATGCAAATAGAAAGTTACCTGTCCACCAACCCACTCTCCCACTGACCCTGTCTTGTCACTGCACATTTCTCTACCTCCAACCCCAGAACCCTCTGGCTCTATCCAGCCAACCCTGGTACTCTGTGTCTCTGTATTATTAAATCTGCCTAACCCATCATTTGATATCCCCTATGTACCACTAATCCCATTACCTCACAAGTCTGTCTTGTCAAGCCTATCATAGAATCATAGAATCCTAGGGCTGGAAGAGACCTCAGGAGTCATCGAGACCAGCCCCCTGCCCAAAGCAGGACCAACCCCAACTAAATCATTCCAGCCAGGGCTTTGTCAAGTCAAGACTTAAAAACCTCTAGGGATGGAGATTCCACCACCTCCCTAGGTAACCCATTCCAGTGCTTCACCACCCTCCTAGTGAAATAGTTTTTCCTAATATCCAACCTAGACCTCCCCCACTGTAACTTGAGACCATTGCTCCTTGTTCTGCCATCCGTCACTACTGAGAACAGCCTCTCTCCATCCTCTTTGGAACCTCCCTTCAGGAAGTTGAAGGCAGCTATCAAATCCCCCCTCACTCTTCTCTTCTGCAGACTAAATAAGCCTAAATCCCTCTCCTCATAGGTCATGTGCTCCAGCCCCCTAATCTTTTTGGTTGCCCTCCACTGGACCCTCTCCAAACCATCCACATCCTTTCTATAGTGGGGGGCCCAGAACTGGACGCAATACTCCAGATGTGGACTCACCAGAGCCAAATAAAGGGGAATAATCACTTCTCTAGATCTGCTGGCAATGCTCGTCCTAATGCAACCTAATATTCCATTGGCCTTCTTGGCTACAAGGGCACGCTGTTGACTCATATCCTGTTTCTCATCCACTGTAATCCGTAAGTCCTTTTCTGCTGAACTGCTACTTAGCCAGCCAGTCCCCAGCCTGTAACAATGCTTGGGATTCTTCTGTCCCAACTGCAGGACTCTATACTTGTCCTTGTTGAACCTCATCAGATTTCTTTTTGGCCTAATCCTCTAATCTGTCTAGGTCACCCTGCCCTCCAACATATCTATCTCTCCCCCTAGTTTAATGTCATCCGCAAACTTGCTGAGGGGGCAATCCATCCCCTCATCCAGGTGATTAATAAAGATGTTGAACAAAACCAGCCCTAGAACTGATCCTTTGGGCACTCTGCTAGAAACTGACTGCCAACCTGACATCGAGCCGTTAATCACTACCCGTTGTGCACGACAGTCTAGCCAGCTTTCTATCCACCTTACAGTCCATTTATCCAATCCATACTTCCTTAACTTGCTGGCAAGAATATTGTGGAAGACTGTATCAAAACTGGGTCTCAACTGGGTCTCTGAAGCTCTGGACACGCTTCCTCACTTAGGGGAAGTATGTAATCCATACACCTAATGTGGTTCACTGTCCCATGCAGTGGCAGTTAGACCACATCAACAGATAAGAACAAAATACCTCTGCAATATGGGCTGAAAAGCAGCTGGCTTTTAGCTCAAAGGGTAAAGGCTCCTATATTAATCTTCATGTGTCCCAGGTTCAAATCCACCTGGTGGCGGTTACATTTGCTTTTCTTACTGCACATCAAGATGGTTTCTTTCTGTGCCTTTAATAAGGCTTCTTTAAATACTGCCAGCTCTCCTGGACTCCTTTCTCCTTCATGTTAGTATCCCAGGGAATCCTGCCCATCAGTTCTCTGAGGGAGTCAAAGTCTGCTTTTCTGAAGTCCAGGGTGTGTATTTTGTTACTCTCCTTTCTTCCTTTTGTCAGGATCCTGAAATCTACCATCTCATGATCACTGCTTCCCAGGTTGCCACCCATCTCTACTTCCCCTACTAGTTCCTCCCTGTTTGTGAGCAGCAGGTCAAGCTGTGAATGGCCCCGGTCGGTTTCTTCAGCACTTGTACCAAAAAGCTCTCCTCAACATTTGAGATATACCTATCACATAGAACTGGAAGGGACCAGAGGTCATCAAATCCAGTCCCCTGCCCTCATGGCAGGACCAAGGACCATGCCTGACAGATTTGTACCAGATATCTAAATGGCCCCCTCAAGGATTGAGGGGTTAGCAGGCCAATGCTTAAACCACTGAGCTATCCCTTCTCCAAAAGCTGCCCAGATTGTCTCTGTACTGCTGTATTGTTCTCCCAACAGATGTCAGGATGATTAAAGTCTCCCATGAGAATCAGGGCCTGTGATCTGGAAGCTTCTCTTAGTTGTCTGAAGAAAGCCTCGTCTACCTCATCCACCTGATTCAGTGGTCTATAGCACACACCACCCACAACATCACCCCTGTTGCTTCCACCTCTAAACTTAACCCATAGACTCTCAACAGGCTTTTCTCCCCTATATACTGGACCTATGAGCAATCATAGGCTACGTCTAGACTACAAGCCTCTTTCAAAAGAGAACGTCTAGACTGCAACCACTTCTTCGAAAAACCGAGCCGCTTTTTTGAAAGAGAGCACCCAGGAAGTCTGGATGTTCTCTTTCAAAAAAGCACTGTTTGCATTCAAGAACGCCTTTTTCCGAAAGAGCACTGTCGAAAAAAGGCATTCTTCCTCATTAAATGAGGTTTACCGCAGTTGAAAAAAATGCCATGTTCTTTCAATTTAATTTCAAAAGAACACGGCGGCAGTCTAGATGCAGGGGAAGTTTTTTCCAAAAAAGGCCACTTTTTTTGGAAAAACCCTGTAGTCTAGACACACCCATACTGTTCTCTTAGACTATGTCTACACTGCATCGTTCCTGTACAAAAGCCTATGCAAATGAAGCATGGATTAGCATATTGCCGTGCTTTATTTGCATAATTAATTAGGGGCTGTTTTTGTGCAAGAGGCTTTTGCACAAAAAGGCGTCGTCTACACAGCTCCTTTTTGTGCAAAAAACCCCTCTTGTGCAAGAGCCATTCTTCCTCATTTCTCCATTATTCCAATCAAATTATAGTTCTTTGACTGGGCCAGGACTTCCAGTTCTTCCTGTTTGTTTCCTAGGCTTCTTGCATTCGTGTACAAACACCTTAGATAACTAGTTGATTGCCTTACCTTCTCCATATGAATTAGGGGTCCTCCTTTGTGTTTCTTCCCAGTATTTGACTTCCCCACTTACCTCAGGGCTTTGGTCACTGTGCCCCAATGAACCTAGTTTAAAGCCCTCCTCACTAGGTTTGGAAGCCTACCCATGAAGATGCTCTTTCCTCTCTTGGTTAGGTGGATCCCATCTCTTCCTAGCAAAACTTGTGCCTGGAACAGAGTTCCATGTTTGAAGAAACCAAAGCCCTCTCTCTGACACCACCTGCACAACCACGCATTGACTTTCTTGATTTGACAATCCCTACCTGGACCTTTTCCTTCAACAGGGAGGATGGACGAGAACACCACTTGCGCTTCAAATTCCCTGATCCTTCTTCCCAGCGCTACTGTCACCCCAGTGCCCACCACTGCCCGCTTCCCAACACCCCCTGCTGCCAACTTCCTTTTGTCAACCACTGCTGTCTTGCCTGGAGTCTGTCCTGCATCCACTATCACCACAAACCTTGGCACACTGTATCCCAGCAACCCCTGACTTAAATTGACAACCTCCCATTTCCCTGGATCCTGCCCCACCACTCCCAATGCTCTCTGATCCTTCCCCTCTAAACCCTGGTGTCCCTTGCTCCACAAACTCCATGACTGCCTGTTGTGCCAAATCCTCATACTGCCCCACTGACCCTGCAAATGCCTGTTCCACAAGCTCTGAGGCCCCTGACCCTGTTTGGACACCCTCAGATCTGCTGCCCCCGAGACAGAAGCACGAGTTGCACCATTCCTGGCTCCATAACCACTGACCCACTGCAACCCATCCCCTCTTGCCCTTTGACCTCTAGCCCCTGCCCTCTCTCCTTAACCCCTAGCCCCAACCCAGCCCTTTGCTCCCCAGTGCCTAACACCCTTTGACCTCCACCTTTATGCCCTGTGCCCTTTGACCCTTTAATCTCTAATCCCTACAGCCCAAACTAACACCCTCTTGCCCCATCACTCCCTCACCCAACACCCCTTTGCCCTTTGACCCCACCCCATCACTCCCTCACCCAACACCCCTTTGCCCTTTGACCCCACCTCACCCCCGTAGTCTCCAGAGCGAGGCAACCCCCTCTAGGGAGCATGGCTGTTACTGCAGTGCGGGCAAGGGGAGTGGCCATTGGTGGCGCATATGCTCCCTCCTCCTTCACGCTCTTCCCTCCCCAAGCGCTTCTCGTGCCCCCAAGGGTAGAGCTGGAGGAGAGGGGGAGCATGGAGTCCTGGCCAGGTCATTATCTTGTATTTCAAATGCTTTACCCCTTTTTAGTAAAAGATTAAATAATCTGTAATGGTGTGTTTGCTATAGTACTAAGCAGGCTGAGGTGTGTATACCAAACTCCAAAACTTCTTTAAACTGTGGAATGCTGAAAAACCTTTAACATTTTGGACCCATAATTTTCATTTAACTAAAACTTCAGCAGAGAAACTTTGTAGGTTTTCTGTGTTCTCTAGCCCTTGGAGTTTCACAGTGTGCTAGGCACCTCCTTTATTTCCTCCTCCCTTCCCCCCCACTTTTTTTTAAACGAGGGATCAAGTTTATCATTTAAAGCCAGGAAATGGGAAGAAGGCCTCTTGGATTTTATTCTGAGCTCTTAGTTTGACTCACTGTGTGATTTTAGGCAAATTGCATAACCCAGACCCAAAGAAGTGCTCTGTATAAGTTTGAAAGCTTGTCTCTCATACCAGCAGAAGTTGGTCCAATAAAAACTATTCCCTCACCCACTTTGTGTCTTGAATCCCTGTGTCTCAATTAACCTACCTGCAAAATGGGGGCAATAATGCTATGTCATAACAATTAATTTTAATTTAAGAGATGCTGTAAAGTGGAGTGTTTGAATTTGGAGTGTTTAAATCAAGACTAGATGTCTTTCTAAAAGACATACTCTAATTCAGTGGTTCCCAACCTGTGGTCCCCGGACCACTGGTGGTCTGTGATGGTATTGTGGGGAGGGGGGGGCGGTCTGCAGAAAGTTTAAAATAGAAATTAAAATAAATGTATGGAGCCTCTCACAGCCAGCACGTCCCTCAGCCCACGTTGCTTTCCAAGCCGCAAGAAGCAACATGGGTTGAAGGATGTGCTGGCTGCTGACACAGAGCCTCTCAGCTCATCAGAGAGGCTCCGTGCAGGCTGCAGGCACAGCTATATTGTTTGGGGAGTCCGTAAAATTTTAATAGATTGAAAAGGGGTCTGTATGCTCAAAAAGGTTGGGAGCCACTGCTCTAATTTAACCATGAGTTAATGGGATCATTGAAGTACTACTGGATGAAATTCTCTTGTCTGAGTTACACATTATATCAAACTAAGTAATTGGAATAGTCCCTTCTTCTCTTAAAATCTAATGGGTAATTTAAAAGTTTTGGAGGTCATTGGATGAAAGATACTCTATTATTTTTAAACATATTAAACTTATTAAAATATTTTTTTTCTAACATAAACAATGAGACCTTCAGGAAGGTATACCAGAAAAATCTCATTCTTGTGCACCACAGATGTCTTTTATTGTTTTTAAAAAACCACTTTTGTTTAATGTTATTTCAGCTTTTGCCCACCAGTTTGTTGTAGTTTTAACCATATCCTTCCCACCCCGCAAACAGACATCACCCCCAGTGTCCTGTAACAGAAGCTCCTAATATTTTGCCATCAATTTGTTTGATTTGTTTGTGATCATCAGAAGTGTATATGATATTTTTAAATGCGGGGGCGGCTCATTGTCACTTTATGTACAAGAGCATTCAAGCACTGAGCTGGGACACCTGAAATACTGAGTGCCAGCTCCTGTGAAAAAGGGAGCAAGGAGCATCATTATCACCCCAAAGTTTCTCCATTGTGCTGTGAGGTTAATTTGCCACAACTGAATTCTTTGTGCTCAAATGAGATCAAGGGCTGTTCAGAGCTGTCTCTTAAGCTTTTAACTGGTCTCCATTACCACTGTTTCTGAATATCTCAACAATCTGTATTGTATTTATCCTTTCCTGCAGCCCTGAGGTGCTATTCTCTCCATTTTATAGATGGGCAACTGAACCAGAGAGAGACTAAAAGCATGTCTAAATGGGGAAATTTACTGGCATAATTATACTGCTATTGTATTCTACATCGGTTTTTATGCCACACTCAGGACTGTAGTATCTGAGTGCCTTCCAGTACAGCATTAAGCAACACTATTATATCCTGCTATCACCATCCCAGTATAACTTTTTGCATGGACACTTAGGGTGCGTCTACACAGCACCCAAAACTCGAAATAAGATACACAATTTGCACTATGCAAATTGCATAGCTTATTTTAAGTCTATTTTAAAATAGCTTATTTCAGCATTTACTGCTGTTTACACAGCGCCAAATTTTGAAAAACAGCACTATTTTGAGCCATCCCTTACTCCTCGTACAATGAGGTTTACAGGGATGGAGAAATAGCATGTCTGCTATATTTTGAAATAGTGGACACGTTCAAAAGTTGCGGGGTAGCTATTTCAGGATACCTCTGGTATCCCAAAATAACTTAGCTGTGTAGACATACCCTTACAGCCCACAATAAGTGTGTCCATGTGAGAAGTTACAACCAAGTTTGTAAGTGATTTTTTTCATCCTCTGGCATGAAAGGGATGGACTGCTACTGATAGAATTGAGAGGTTTGCTTTCATTTAATTTTTCCACTGTAGCTTATCTCTATTATATATCTGAGACAGTTTGAGAACGAGCGAGCAAATCTGTCTATTCATTCATTCATTCATTCACTTATTCAAGTATTCCTCCTGAACAGTAAGAACTAGGACCAATAAATTTCGTATGCAGCTTCCTCTTATCATAACTTAAAGCAAGGTCAGAGTTTGGTTGTGCAGGAGGGGGGGCTGAAGCCCCCCCATACCACATGCATATGAGGACACACAAAACCATACAGAAAAGAGACAGAATCACCAAGTAGATAAAAGAGGCTGTCTGGGGGTGGCTCTCCCCTTATTTGGAGTTGCCCCAGCCCTGAGCCTCCCACCTCCAGGAACCCTTAGGTATTCTTCAGCAACAAGGAATGAGGAGGTTTAAGTTATATCTAACATACCATGCTAATTTTAAACAGGTCCTTGGGATCTAACATCAACCCAATGGATTTATTTTCTGGCCTATGTTAGCCTACATTCAATGAGTCACTTAACCATTTGGCTAACATTTAAGTGATTCATGGAAATGTTTAAGTGACTCATGGAAAGTACACCCACAGTGTGTCGCTCTGGATGATATTCCAAACCAGTTCTGCCAGTCCCACAGTCATCTAAATGTCTGAAAACTTATTAATTTAATTGCATCAAACAGTATTTTGCAGTGTTAATTAAAAGCTAAGTCCTGTGTTGGGAAACAGGGCTAACCTGCCCAATTAGCAGAGTAAAAAGTGCTGTGTGTACATCCACTTGGGAATGATAGACCTAGCAATAGCTCTCTCAGCACTGAGGATAGATCTACACTTAAAATAGTACAGCAGCACAGCTATGCTTCTATTGCACTTGAGTTTAGAGACTAAATAGTTTCAAGCGGCTGATAAGAACCATTACTTTGCACTTGGAAAGGAAGATGACCAACACCAGATTCTACACAGACATCAAGAAGCATTAGCACCTTCATTGTTTGGTTGGTTGATAATGTGCGAGCCATCTATAATACAACGCAAACCATTAGCATAAGAATTAAACTTTGTGAATGAAGTTAAGCTCCAATCCTCTGTGTATTTGGATTGTGGAATTGGTCTGAAACAAAACAGCGACTTGGAGATCCATTAATGAGTGTCCAGGAAGATTAAAATGTTCTCCAACCGGTTTTTGTGTGTTGCCTTTTCGGATATATGATTTGTGTCCATGAATTATTTCCCATAGAGACTGTCCAGTTTGGCCAACATACATTACAGTGGGGCATTGCACTTACTCGGCTATCCCTCTGAAGCTTATCTACTCACTGTCTTTTTTTCCTTCTCCCCCCTCACTCCTTCCCTTATTTATTCTTGGATCTGGACTTCCAACGCTCCGGTCATCTGAAGAAATGAGTTTTGCCCACGAAAGCTCATGATACCATCTACATGTTTTGTTAGGCTTTAAAGTGCTACCAGGCTATTTGTAAGTTTTACTACTTACATTGTCAGGAGGAATTCTCACACTAGTGTAGGTAATCCTCCTTCCCTGTCGGCAGTAGCTATGTTGATGGAAGAACTCTTCTGTCATCCTAGTGCTGTTTGCACTGGGATTAGATCCAGACCCTGGAGCTCCTGGCTGCTGCAGTGGTAGCCCTGGGCCCCTTTGAACAGCCATGCTCTGCGCAGTTTTGAGTGCTGGAGGGAGGCAGTGCCACTAGCAGCACTAAGGGCTGATTGCCCTTGGCTCTGCCCCCTCTGCCCTTGGCCAAACCCTTCTGGGGCATGGAGCTAACCCCCCCTCACCTTGCCCCAAGGTCCATGATACTATCAGCTCCACTGGTTATATCAGTAGCTCCTTCTCCCAGATGAGTGGATTTTTCACACCCCTGTGAGATGTGGCTATACTGACTTAAACTCCTCATGTAGCTCAGTTCATGAGGACTTTTTCCAAATACTGTACTCAGTGGAGACAACCTCTCTTTCAATTTGTAATCAGATAATTATTTTCTTTAATATCTTAGGGTATGTCTACACTACAGCGTTATTTCAAAATACCTTATTTCGAAATAGATATTTCAAAATAGCTTATTTCAAAATAACGCGTCTAGACACAAAATGCATTTTGAAATAGCGTTTTGCTATTTCGAAATAGCACATCCACACTGAGTGGACACTGAATCGCATTTAAGGGCAGCCGGAACCAGGTCCGGCAGGGCATCAGATCAGGAGTTACTTTGTGTGGCTGCTGCCTGAGGCTATCTGAGGCCTGTGCTTAAAGGGACACCCCCTGGACAGCCGGTTCTCAGCTTTCCCTGCTTGCTTGCCTACCTCAATGCAGGACAGCAAAGCATTTTGTCTCTGAGTGCTCTGATTGCCCTCACTCGGGACACCACAGCACTCTGCAACATGGAGCTGGAGCTGCCCCTGGACACTCTGGTGCTCCTCATGGACACGTTGCTGCGAGCCTGGCTGCACTTTCTGCAGGCTGCCATCCAGGAGGTCCATCCGGGAGGCTGTCAGTATCTAGGAGGCCCTGCGGGAGAGCTTCCACTCTGAGGAGCACCAAGAGCCTGTCTGGTCTGCCCCGCTGGGGGCTTGTGCCTCATTCCTCCCTCACATCCTTCCACTTACCCCTCCCTAACCCCCCTTCCTGATGTCAAATAAAATACATGTATTTTCATGAACACAAACTCTGTTTATTTAACAAAACTGGAGGGGGGGAATGAAACTCTGGTGAGACTGGGGAAAGGAGGCAGGAGAGGGGAGAAGAGAGCATGGGAGAGGAGAGGGGGAAACCTGGGAGGAGGGAGCTGGAAGGAGATGCAAGGGGAAGAAGGGGGGGGGGAAGCTCAGGGCTCAGGGTTGGGGGTCTCACCAGACCAACTTGATTTTCATGCACACCTGCTCCTGGGTTCGCATGTGGCCTTTGGTGGCCAGGCTGGCAGCTATCCTGCCATAGACAGCTGCGTTCCTCTGTCTAGTGCGGAGATCATGGATGTTGGGGGCATCCCCCCAAAACCTGAATAAGGTGCATGATCTCCACCCTGGACCAGGAAGGCGCCCACCTTCTCTGGGCCCTGGCAGGCTCCTGGTAGCTGGCAGACTGCTCGTAGGGAGTGGTGGAGGGCTGGCTGCCAGTGGCTTGCTGGCTCATGTTTTGGGGCCACTGGGTAAGGGGCAGTGACTGCTGGCTCTGTGCTGGCAGGCTCTGAGTTGGCACAGGCACTGTGGCCAGAGTCAACCCCTTTAAGGGCTCCGGGGAGAGGGGAGGGAGAGGAGTGTTCTTGGTTGAGGCTGGAGTGGCCACCAGGGCATGCTGGGAAGGCTGGAGGCCCCCTATCATATATACAGTAGCCCAATGTCTGTGACTCTGTAACGCTGTAACGCTTGGTGTTGCTGTTGCTGTAACGCTTGGCGGTGCTGTTGCCTCTGTAATGTCCTTCGCCTCCTGCCATGGTGCTCAGCTGACTTCTGCGCCACTCAGCCGGGCCGCCGCACAGGAGCAAGTGGCACAAACAGCTGTTTGTGCCGCTTGCTCCCACGCGGCGGCCCAACTGAGTGGTGCAGAAGTCAGCCGAGCACCATGGCGGAGGCAAAGGGGACAGGGCGGGGCGGTGACGTACATGGCCAGGGGGCGGGGCCTGGACGAGCGTGCATGCCTGACGGAGACAGAGGAGAGTGGAGAGAGAGTCAGAGGCAGGAGGAGGAGGAGGAGAAGAGAAAGAGAGAGACGGAGAGAGAGGCAAGAGGCAGAGGAGAGCTGAGAGAGAGAGGGCAGGCAGTAGGAGGAGAGAGAGAGAGAGAGAGAGAGAGAGAGAGAGAGAGAGAGAGAGAGACACGAAGCGAGAGACCAGAGGCTCAGGAGAGAAGAGCAAGATAGAAAGGGAATAGGATGTGGAGGAGAGATCTGAAAATCCCGTTTTATGACGGGCTAATTGGCTAGTTTCAATATAAGTGTCTACACAGTGCTTATTTCGAAATAGCTATTTCAAATTTGGCGTTATTCCTTGTGGAATGAGGTTTACCAAATTTGAAATAAGTGCTCCGCTATTTCGAATTAATTTCGAAATAGAGGTTTGGCTGTGTAGACGCTAGTAAAGTTGTTTCAAAATAACAGCTGTTATTTCGAAACTAGCCAATTAGCCCGTCATAAGACGGGATTTTCAGGTCTCTCCTGAGCCTCCGGTCTCTCGCTCCATCTCTCTCTCTCTCTCTCTCTCCTCGTCCTACTGCCTCCCCCTCTCTCTCTCAGCTCTCCTCCGCCTTCTGCCTCTCTCTCCGTCTCTTTCTTTCTCTTCTCCTCCTCCTACCTCTCACTCTCTCTCCGCTCTCCTCTGTCTCCATTGAGGATGCATGAGTGGGGCGGGCAGCACACTGGGATCTGCACACGCCCGGGTGAATCCAGCTCCCCAATGGCCAATTCCCTCTCTCCGCCCCCCGCCAGCCAGTTCCTCCTCCTGATTTCCCACAGCCAGCTTCACTGTTCCCAACTCCCACCCACGACCAGCTTTGCTTCCCACCAGCCAGTCCTGCGGCCTCTGACCCCTACCCCCGACCAGTTTTGCTTCCCGCCAGTCACCCTTCCCCCGTTCTCCCCTGGCCAGCTTCACTGCCTCTGACCCCCCCAGTTCTGCTTCCCACCCCAGCCAACCCCGCTTCTCTCCCGGCCGGTCCCTCCCCCTCCCGCCCCCAATCAAGGGTATCCATTTTTTACACCCTACCCCAGTGACGTACATGGCCAGGGGGCGGGGCCGTGTATGTCACCGTCCCGCCCGCCTTCGCCTCTCACTGTGGCACTCGTCTGAGTTCTGCGCCACTTGGCCAGGCCACCATGGGGGAGCAAGCGGCCATTTGGGCTCCCCCGTGGTGGCCCAGCAGAGCAGCGCAGAACTCAACTGAGCGCCACAGCGGGAGGCGGCGGGCGGACGGTGACCTGACGGCCGGGCCCCACCCCCGGCCTTGTACATCACCGCCCCGCCCCCCTTCCCCTCCCGCCGTGGCGCTCGGCTGAGTTCTGCGCCGCTCAGCCAGGCCGTGGTGGGGAGCAAGTGGCGGCAAGTGGCCATTTGGGGTCCGCGTGCATGGGGACGCGGACCCCAAATGGCCGCTTGCCACCACTTGCCCCCCGCCGCGGCCCGGCTGAGCGGCGCAGATCTCAGCCGAGCACCGTGGCGGGAGGCAAGAGTGCCCCCCAGAGGCAAGACTGTAATGCTACAGCATTACAGACTCACAGACATTGGGCTACTATATATATGATAACTTTGCTGTGTAGACATACCCTTAGTGACTGAAAATTGTTTGTCACATAAATCTTGGTCCATAGCTTGTTGCGTTTGAAACTGAAGCTATGTGGATGGGATACAGAGGTCACATGTTATTTTGCCAGTGCTTACTTTGATGAATGTAACTCTTATGGCTTCTGCTCTGCCCCACAGTTTAGACTATGGGGATGTGAATAGCAGTGTGCACCATAGTGCTGTCCTGTAATTTCTCTTGTGTGGATGCTGTCTGAAGAGGATTAGATAAATATGAATTAGGAACCTTTTTGTTTGTGCCTGAGGCGTCCACCGTTTGAGCACTTTGAGACAAGCTGCTATCCAAAACACTATAAATGAAACTGCAGGGCACTGTAGATAAGCCCCAAGTTTATTTATGTTACAGTAATGCCTCCAGGTCCCAGTCAAGACTGGAGCCTCATTGTATGAGGCATTATCCATACCCAAGCGAGCAGGGATGAGGACAGACTTGTGGAGCTTCTCTGCTCCCTGAAGAGGCAGGGTCTTGGGCAGAAGGGGTGGAACTGGGGCAGCCAGCCCTTAGCACCATCCTACCTCTCCCTCCTCCTGTTGACAGGCCTGCAAGGGAGTCCCTGTTCAGAAGACCTTGCCATCTAACTAGACAGCACAAATGATAGGGACACTTGCTCCTTGTATGTGGACAGCATGTGTGTGTGACCTGCATCCTGTAGGGAACACAATGTTATAACTGCCATGCTCCTGGAAAGAGTGGGGCATCGGGCAGAAAGGGCGGGGCTGAGGCAACCAGCCCTCAGCACCACCTAAACTGTGTCCACCCCCAGTGCTGTCTGGAGTGAGGGCCTCCTGCAGCTGCCTTTGAATGGTTGGGTGCCAGGGCAGTTGCCCCCTTTGCTCCCTTCTCCATCAGTGGGCCTGCACAGTGCTCTTCCTCAGGTCTTGAAAATGCCACACTTCTCACCACTGATTTGTATCTGTTTCAGAATGAGGCCAATGCATGCTGCCCTCAGGAACCTCTTCTGTTTAGAATCTCTCCCAGCAGCCATGCAGAGTTTTATGTCACAAGGCCCCATTTCAGCAGCTATTAGACATGGAAGGTGATTTGTTATGGTTTCAGTGCTCTCCCAACCTTTCTGCAGAACACTCTCATGGACTGAGGAATTGCTTGTGCCCATGTTCTGCAACTGTCTCAAAAGACTCCCAGTGACTTCAATGGGCTTTGGATAAGCCCCAGAACCCAGGCCACAACCACTTGGGCTTAAGCTGCATAAGGCAATGGTGAGGAACCTGCATGCGGCGGCCTATTGGGGTTCTATGTGTGGCCCATGAGACATTTAGTTTACAGTTGCCCTTACACAAGATAGCCAGGGTATGTCTACACTACAAAGTTAATTCCGAACTAACAGCCGTTAGTTTGAATTAACTTTAATAGGGGCTACACATACAAACCGCTAGTTCGAATTTAAATCAAACTAGCGGAGCGCTTAATTCGAACTAGGTAAACCTCATTCTACGAGGAGTAACGCCTAGTTCGAATTAAGGGCTGTGTAGCCACTTAATTCGAACTAGTTGGAGGCTAGCCCTTCCCAGCTTGCCCTGGTGGCCACTCTGGGCCAAACCAGGGAAACTCTTCTGCCCCCCTCCCGGCCCTGGAGCCCTTAAAGGGCACGGTCTGGCTACAGTGCTTGTGCCAGTTGCAAGCCTGCCAGCGCCCAGACAGCAGACCCTGCACCTGGCACGGGATGAGCCAGCCACCCGCTGCCACCCAGCCCTCTGCCTCTTCCCAGGACCAGGCTGGCGGCTCCCAGGAGCCTGCCCGGGGCCGCAAGAGGCGGGCGCCCGCCTGGTCTAGTGTGGAGATCATGGACCTCATCAAGGTTAGGGGGGAGGCCTCCAACCTCCACGATCTCTGCACTAGCCACAGGAACGTGGCTGTCTACAGCCGCATGGCTGACAGCTTGGCCACCAGAGGCCACATGCGGACCCGGGAGCAGGTCCGCTGCAAAATCAAGGACCTGTGGCAGGCCTACTCCAGGGCCTCCCAGCCAAGGGCTGACCCGGAGGCATGCCCTCATTATGAGGCCCTAGACTGCATCCTGGGGGCTCACACAGTCCATGCCCCCCAGGTGGTGATCGACCCCGGGGCAGAGGGACCCGTCCCTGACACGGAGGAGGAGGAAGAGGATGCCGAGAGCCAGGAGCCTGCAAGGAGCCTGCCCAGGACCCCCGAGGCATCCCACAAAGCACATCGGCTGTGTCGTCCGAGGCCGGGGAGGGCTCCACATGTGAGTGCCATCATGCTCCCCTTATGTGTATGTGGGGGGTGGGGGGAGAGGGAGCCCAGGGACCATGCGCCTGGGCCTTGCCCAGCATGGAGCAGCAGCTGGGTGTCATGCAGGGGCCCTGGCCCGTTCCCCACATGCCGACTTCGCCTTGCAGAGGGGGGCTGGGTTTCACCCACTGTGTCCCCAGGGAGAACTGACCACTGCTCTTGTTTCACCACAGCCGCAGCACCTGGGACTGCAGGGCGCACCACCCCGCCTGCAACAGCCACCCGCACCCGGGCCAGCAGGCGCACCAGGAACCTGGAGGACTACCACCAGCAGCACCTGCGGCTACTGGAGCACCAGCTCCGACCCAGGACCACTGGGTCCGGGAGGACCTGCGGCTGCGGCAGCAGAGCTTGGAGGCGCTGGAGGAGCAGGGCCGTGCCCTCAGAGGTCACCTCCAGACCTTGGTGGACAGGTTCCTGCCTTCTCCTGCTCCGGCCCCTGCGGCCGCCCCAGCTCTCGCTCCTCCTCCCACCTCTGCTCCCCCTCCTGCTTCCTCTGCACCCCCATTCCTCCTGCCCCACCCTCCACACCCACTCCCCCCCAACACTCCCACACCTGCAGTGCTGTGAGATGGGAGAGCCAGCAGGACCCCAATCCTGAGCTTTCCCTTCCCTTCCTCCCCCTTCCAGCTCCTCCTCCCAGGTTTCCCCCTCCCTCTCCTCTCATTCCTCCCTCCCCCACCCCAGTTATGTACAATAAGAGAGGGTTTTTGGCAAAACAGGTGTTTTTATTTTACATTAGGAAGGGGGTTAGGGAGGGAAAGGGAAAGGAGGGGAGGGTGGAAGAAGGCCCCAGTGGGGCATGCAGGAGAGTTCAGTCCTCGTCCACCTGGAAGCTCTCCGCAGGGCCCGGATCTGGATGGCCCCACTGGGCCTTCCAGGCGGTGTGGGGCTGCATGCTGGCCAGCCATGCGCTCAGCCTCAGCCATCCAGGCTGGCAGGAAAGCCTCCCCTTCCGCTCACATAAACTGTGCAGCACACAACATGCTGCCACCATGGGAGGGATATTGTGCTCGGCGAGGTCGAGGCGGGTGAGGAGGCATCAAAATCGAGCTTTCAGGCGTCCGAAGGCCCCCTCGACCACAATGCGGGCCCTGGTGAGCCTGGTATTGAAGGCCTGCCGGGAGGGGTTTAGGTGCTCCGTGTACGGCTTCATCAGCCAGGGCTGTAGGGCTAGGCCACATCCCCCACCAGGCAAACGGGCGTGTCCACGTCCCCAACCCTGATGTGGCGGTCGGGGAAGAAGGTCCCGGCATGCAGCCTCTGGCACACGGAGGAGTTGCGGAACACCCTGGCGTCGTGTGCCTTGCCGGACCAGCCCACATTAATGTCCGTGAACTGGCCCCGGTGGTCAGACACGGACTTCAGGAGGACGGAGAAGTACCCCTTGCGGTTGATGTACTGGGAGGCCTGGTGTTCCGGGGCACGGATGGGGATGTGCGTCCCGTCGATGGCCCCCCGCAGTTGGGGAAGCCGAGGCACGAACCCTGGATGATGGCGTCCGGGTCGGCGAGGCGGACCACCCTGCGGAGCAGCACCTGATTGATGGCCTTGACCACCTGCAGAGAGACACAGCAAACCGCGAATCACTGGGGCGCCCGGGTGGCTGGGAGTGTTCGTTCCCTGGCACTGCCCCACACCCCACTCCTGGAAGCGACCCCCGCTGCAATCCTGGCCGCCGGGGGTGGCGTGTAGTACGGCTGGGACAGACCGAACCCTCCCGTGCGGGGCACTTTCGCGTCCTCCCCCCCGCCCCATTTTCCTTGGGGCAGCCCATCCCCTCCTTGCAGTCCCCCTCCCCCCCGGCCCAGTGGCTGGTGAGTGCCGTACCTGCATGAGCACTGCTCCGACAGTGGATTTCCCCACGCCGAACTGGTTCCCGATGGATCGGTGGCTGTCCGGCGTGGAGAGCTTCCACAGGGCGATGGCCACGCTTCTGGAGGATGGCGGGCCTCATGCGAGTGTCCCGTCGCGCAGAGCAGGGGCGAGCCACTGCAGAGCTCCAGGAAGGTGTCCTTGTTCATCCTGAAGTTCTGGGTCCACTGTTGGTCTCCCCGGTGCTCCAGGACGATGCGGTCCCACCAGTCGCTGCTGGTGTCCAGACGCCAGATGCGGCGGGGCACGCTGGCGTCCGGCCGCTGCTGCGGCTCCTCCATGACCCCCAGGGAGGCCAGGGGGAGAGGCAGGGGGCTGACATGCACCAGATTGTGCCAGGCAGCCTCCAGCCATTGCTGGCTGGCTTGCAGCAGCAAGTCCAAAAACTGGAGCAGCATGCCCAGGGCGAGCTCTGGCTCCATGGTGCCAACTGCGGCGGTGTCCCCAATGGGAACCACCGACACAGGCAAGCAGAGAGGAAAACGCTTTGCTGTCCCTCAGCAAGGTAGGCAAGCAAGCAGAAAAGCTGAGAACCGGCTGTCCAGGGGGGTTCCTTTAAGCACGAACCTCAGATAGCCTCAGACAGCAGCCACACAAAGCAACTACTGACCTGATGCCCTGCTGGAACTGGTTTCAGCTGCCCTTAAATGCGACCCAGCGTCCAATCAGTGTGGACGCGCTAGTTCAATTAGCAAAAGCGCTAATTCGAATTAGTTTTTGGGTCTAGATGCGTTAGTTCGAATTAGCTTATTTCGAATTAACTAATTCAAAATAAGTTAGTTCGAATTAGCGCTGTAGTGTAGACATACCCCCTGATTCTTGTGGCCTAAGGATGAGGAAAGAGATAATCACAGAATCATAGAACTGGAAGAGACCTCAGGAGGTCATCAAGTCAAGCCCCCTGCCCAAGGCAGGACCAATCCCAATTAAATCAACTCAGCCAAGGCTTTGTCAAGCCGAGACTTAAACACCTCTACGCAGGGACGGCCCTAGACTATCTGCCAGCAACTGGCGCCCTAAGCAAACCATGCAATCAGCATCCCCTCCTCCCCCCCAACCCCAAGGGCAGATGTAGACTGAAGTTTTTGGATCTGTGGCTGGGGACGGGGGGCTGGGGATGGAGTTCTGTGGCTGAGGACAGGGGAGTGGGGAGAGGGAACAGGGTGCCAGTGGGGGGAGAGAGTCCCCTGCACCTGCCTTCTCCCAGGATCCCCCCCCCCCAAGGAAGCCGGCACGTGCCTCTCCCAGGGCCGACCTCCCTCCCACGGCGCCGAGAAACCCCTGCGCGCCTCCTTCCCTGGAGCCGACCCCTCTCCTCCCATGGTGCGGGGAATCCCCGTGCGTCTCCTCCCCTGGGGCCGACCCACTCCTCCCATGTGGCGCAGGGAACCCCTGTGCGCCGCCTCGCCCGGGGCCAAGTCCCCACCCCACCCCCGCGGCCAGAGAACCCTGGCACGTGCCTCTCCGGGGATCGACCCCTCCCTCCTGCGGTGCAGGGGAAGCCGGTGTGTGCCTACCCCGGGACCGACCCCTCTCCTCTTGTGGCGCAGGGAAACCCCCGTGCGCCTCCTTCCCCGGGGCCGATCGCCCCTTCTGCGGAGCAGGGAACCCCTGCGCACTGCCTCCCCTGGGGCCAACTCCCAGTGCTCCTCCTCCGGGGCCGACTCACCCCTCCTGCAGTGCAGGGAAGCCGCCACGCTCCTCCTCCAGGGCCGAAGCCAGGCATTAGGGGAAGGGGAAGCGGCAGGGAATTTGGTGCCCCATTTAACTCGGCGCCCTAGGCAGCTGCTGAGTTTGCCTATAGGCACGGGCCTCCCCTGCCTCTAGGGATGGAGGCTCCACTACTTCCCTAGATAACCCATTCCAGTGCTTCACCACCCTCCTAGTGAAATAGTTTTTCCTAATATCCAACTTGGACCTCTCCCACCGTAACTTGAGGCCATTGGTCCTTGTTCTGCCATCCATCACTACTGTGAACAGCCTTTCTCCAGCCTGTTTGGAACCTCCCTTAAGGAAGTTGAAGGCTGCTATCAAATCCCCCCTCACTCTTCACTTCTGCAGACTAAATAGACCCAACTCCCTCAGCCTCTCTTTGGAGGTCATATGCTCCAGCCCCCTAATCATTTTGATCGCCCTCCGCTGGACCTCTCCAATGCATCCACATCCTTCCTGTAACTGGGGGTCCTGAACTGGACACAATACTCCAGATGTGGCCTCACCAGAGCCCAATAAAGAAAAATAATCATATCTCTGGATCTACTGGTAATGCTCCTCTTAATGCAACCTAATATGCCATTAGCCTTCTTGGCTACAAGGGCACACTGTTGACTCATATCCAGCTTCTCATCCACTGTAATCCCCAGATCCTTTTCTGCAGAACTACTACTTAGCTGGTTGGTCCCCAGCCTGTAACAATGCTTGCGATTCTTCTGTCCCAAGTGCAGGACTCTACACTTGTCCTTGTTGAACCTCATCAGATTTCTTGTGGCCCAATCTTCCAATTTGTCTAAGTCACTCTGGACTCTATCCCTGCCCTCCAGTGTATCTACCGCCCCTAGCTTAGTGTCATCCACAAACTTGCTGAGGGTACAATCCATCCCCTCATCCAGGTCATTAATGAAGATGTTGAACAAAACAGTTCCCAGAACCGAACCTTGGGGCACTCTACTAGAAACCGACCGCCATCCTGACATCAAGCCATTGATCACTACCCTCTGGGCCCGACAGTCTAGCCAGCTTTCTATCCATCTTACCGTCCATTTATCCAATCCGCAGTCCCTTAACTTGCTGGCAAGAATATTGTGGGAGACTATATCACAAGCCTTGCTAAAGTCAAGGTATATCACATTCACTGACTTTCCCATATCCACAGAGTCAGTTACTTCATCATAGAAGCTAATCAGATTGGTCAGGCACGACTTGCCCTTCATGAATCCATGCTGACTATTCCTGATCACTTTCCCCTCTTCCAAGTGCTTCAAAATGGATTCCTTGAGGATCCCCTCCATGATTTTTCCAGGGACTGAGGGAAGACTGACCGGCCTATAGTTCCCTGGATCGTCCTTCTTCCCTTTCTTAAAGATGGGCACTACATTTGCCTTTTTCCAATCATCCGGGATCTCTCCCGATCTCCACAATTTTTCAAAGATAATGGCCAAAGGCTCCTCAATGACATTTGCCAACTCCCTCAGTACCCTCAGATGTATTAAGTCCGGACCCATGGATTTATGTACATTTAGCTTTTTTAAATAGTTCCTAACCTGTTCTTTTCCCACCAAGGGCTGTCCACCTTCGTCTCATATTGCGTCACTTAGTGCATTAGTCTGGGAGCTGACCTTGTCCGTGAAGACAGAGGCAAAGGAAGCATTAAGTACTTCAGCTTTTCCCACATCAGCTGTCACTAGGTTACCGCCCTCATCCAGGGGCCCCACACCCTCTCTGATCACCTTCTTCTTGCTAACATGCCTGTAGAAACCTTTCTTGTTATCCTTCACATCTCTTGTGAGTCGCAATTCCAATTGAGCTTTCACCTTCCTGATAACTCCCCTGCATTCTCGAGCTATACATTTATACCCCTCCCTAATCATCTGTCCAAGTTTCTACTTTTTGTAAGCTCCCTTTTTGTGCTTAAGTTCACCAAGGATTTCCCCTGTAAGCAAATCCGGTCTCCTACCATGTTTGCTTCTCTTGCTACGCATTGAGATAGTTTCTTTCTGTGCCTTCAATAAGGCTTCTTTAAAATACTGCCAGATCTCCTGAACTCCTTTCCCCTTCATGTTAGCACTGCAGGGGATTCTGCCCATCAGGTCTCTGACGGAGTCGAAGTCTGCTTTTCTGAAGTCCAAGGTGTGTATTTTACTACTCTCTTCTTCTTTTGGTCAGGATCCTGAAATCTACCATCTCATGATCACTGCTTCCCAGGTTGTCAGCCACCTCTACTTCCCCTATTAGTTCCTCCCTGTTTGTGAGCAGAAGTTCAAGCTGAGTACGGCCCCTGGTCGGGTCCTTCAGCACTTGTACCAAGAAGTTATCCCCAACATTCTCCAAAAATTTCCTGCATTGTCTGTGTACTGCCGTATTCGTCTCCCAACAGATTTCAGGGTGATTAAAGTCCTCCATGAGAACCAGGACCTGCAATCTGGAAACTTCTCTTAGTTGTCCCAAGAAAGCCTCATCTACCTCAGCCACCCGATCCGGACATCTATAGCAGACACCAACCACAACTCACTGCTGTTGCTTACGCCTCTAAACTTGACCCATAGACTCTCAACAGGCTTTTCTCCCTCTATATACTGGAGTTCTGAGCAATCATAGTGCTCTCTTACATACAGTGCAACTCCACTTCCTTTTCTCCACTTCCTGTTCTTCCTGAACAGTCTATACCCTTTCATGACTGCGCTCCAATCATGCAAGTCATCCCACCAAGTCTCTGTTATCCCAATCAAATCGTAGTTCTTGGACTGGGCCAGGGCTTGCAATTCTTCCTGTTAGTTATCCAGGCTTCTTGCATTGGTGTACAAACACCTTAGATAACCAGTTGATCGCCCTACCCTCTCCATTCGAATCAGGGGTCCTCCCTTGTTGCTCATTCCTCTTTGCATGTCTTCCCGGTATCCGACTTCCCCACTCCCTTCAGGGTTTTGGTCACCATCCTCCAACGAAGCTAGTTTAAAGCCCTCCTCACTAGGTTTGCAAGCCTGCCCGCGAAGATGCTCCTTCCTCTCTTTGTTAGGTGGATCCCATCTCTTCCTAACAATCCTTGTGCCCGGAACAGAGTCCCATGGTCGAAGAAACCAAAGCCCTCTCTCCGACACCACCTGCACAACCCTGCATTTACTTCCTCAATTCAACAATCCCTACCCAGTCCTATCCCTTCAACAGGGAGGATGGACGAGAACACCACTTGTGCTCCGAATTCTTTGATCCTTCTTCCCAACTCTATGTAATCCACAGTAACCTGCTCAAGGTCATTCTTGGCCATATCGTTAGTTCCCATGTGGAGAAGCAGGAAGGGGTAGTGATCTGAAGGTTTGATCAGTTTCGTAAGACTCTCAGTCACATCCTGAATTCGAGCTCCCTCTGGTCACAGAAGCTTTGTCTAAATGAGTCACCTCCTGCTAGGCAGCTAGCTCTGTCTTGAGCTGGAGGGATAGAGAAGCCCAAGTCAAACATTGACTAGCCCTCCTACAATCTCAAACACATGATGAGCGGAAGCATGACAGTCACGATGACACTTGACAGCCTGCCCTGAGGCAATCAGTTATTTTTAAGCTGGCTGCAGCTGGTAACAATATCCGCATAAATCATAGAATCATAGAACCATAGAGCTGGAAGAGACCTCAGAAGGTCATCAAGTCCAGCCCCCTGCTCTAGGCAGGACCAATCCCAACTAAATCAACCCAGCCAGGGCTTGGTCAAGCCGAGACTTAAACACCTCCAAGGATGGAGACTCCACTACTTCCCTAGGTAACCCATTCCAGTGCTTCACTACCCTCCTAGTGAAATAGTTTTTCCTAATATCCAACCTGGACCTCTCCCACCACAACTTGAGACCATTGCTCCTTGTTCTGCCATCTGTTACTACTGAGAACAGCCTCTCTCCAGCCTGTTTGGAACCTCCCTTCAGGAAGTTGAAGGCTGCTATCAAATCCCCCCTCACTCTTCGCTTCTCCAGACTAAACAGACCCAACTCCCTCAGCCTCTCCTCATAAGTCATATGCTCTAGCCCCTAATCAATTTGGTTGCCCTCCGCTGGACCCTCTCCAATGCGTCCACATCCTTTTTGTAGTGGGGGGCCCAGAACTGGACACAATACTCCAGATGTGGCCTCACCAAAGCCGAATAAAGGGGAATAATGACATCTCTGGATCTGCTGGCAATGCTCCTCTTAATGCACCCTAATATGCCATTCCTTCTTGGCTACAAGGGCACACTGTTGACTCATATCCAGCTTCTCATCCACTGTAACCCCAGGTCCTTTTCTGCAGAACTACTACTTAACTGGTTGGTCCCCAGCTTGTAACTGTGCTTGGGATTCTTCCGTCCCAAGTGCAGGACTCTCTGCACTTGTCCTTGTTGAACTTCATCAGATTTCTTTTGGACCAATCCTCCAATTTGTCTAAGTCACTCTGGACCCTATCTCTGCCTTCAGCGCATCTACCTCTCCCCTAGCTTAGTGTCATCCCAAACTTGCTGAGGGTGCAATCCATCCCCTCATCCAGGTCATTAATAAAGATATTGAACAAAACCGGTCCTAGAACCGAACCTTGGGGCACTCCGCTAGAAACCGACCGCCAACCTGAAATCGAGCCGTTGATCACTACCCGCTGGGCCGGCCTTCTAGCCATCTTTCTATCCATCTTACTGTCCATTTATCCAATCCATTCCCTTAACTTGCTGGCAAGAATATTGTGGGAGACCATAACAAAAGCCTTGCTAAAGTCAAGGTATATCACATCCACTGACTTTCCCACGTCCACATAGCCAGTTACCTCATCATAGAAGCTAATCAGATTGGTCAGGCACGACTTGCCCTTTGTGAATCCATGCTGACTATACCTAATCACTTTCCTCTCTAAATACACAGGCCAGTCCTGGGGATAGAGCCTGGGACCTTCAGCACAAAAGGGCCTTTTACAAAGCCCATTGAAGTCAACAGAAAGACTCCTACTGTCTTCAGTGGGTGTTGGATAAGCCTCAGAACCCAGGCCGCAGCCATTTGAGCTTAAGCTGCTTAAGGCAATGGTGGGAAACCTGCAGGCCCAGGGCCACATTTGGCCTATTGGGGTTCTATGTGTGGCCCATGAGACATTTTGTTTACAGTTGCCCACACACAAGATAGCCAGATTCTTGTGGCCCACTGAAATGAAGAAGGGCCATTCATGCAGCCCACTCACTAGCCTAGATTGCCCCTCACTGGTTTAAGGAATGCCATTAGCTCTTTCTAACATCTCTGAGATCCTCCAGGGACTTTGCATGGGGATGGGAGGGGACAGTAACTGGCCCCTAAGGATGCTTTGGACTCTACTGTACAGGCAGTCCCCGGGTTACATGGATCCGACTTACATCGGATCCCTACTTACAAACGGCGTGAGGCAACCCCGCACTAGCTGCGCTCTCCCCGCCCCCCCCAGCACACCGCCGAGACGCGCCGTGGTCCTGCCGCCCACGTCCTCCGCGGCGAGAAAAAGCTCTCGTCTCCCTGGTCTGCTGGGCCCCCCGCAGCAGACCAGGGAGACGCATGGGCGCTTTTCTCAGCAGACACCTCAGCTTGAGAATAAAGGACTGAGGAAGTGAGGTGTGGGAGAATAAAACTGAGCTCTAGAGAAATGTTTGGCTAGAGTTTCCCCTACAATATGTACCAGTTCCGACTTACATACAAATTCAACTTAAGAACAAACCTACAGTCCCTATCTTGTACGTAACCCGGGGACTGCCTGTATATATTGGTGAGCAATTCTGAGCAGCTCTGTAATGAAGGCAGACTAGAGGTAGACAGTCTGTTTACCTCAGAAAATATGTCCACTAGGATTACCATATTTGAACTTTCAAAAATAGAGGACACTCCTGAGAGGGAGTGTATCTGTATCAGTATCTACCAACTCACATTGTATTAATGTGTTATACAGTACTCATTAATAGTATATATAACACATTAATACAACATTGAGTTGGTAGATACGGATACACTCCTCTCTATCAGGAACCTCACCACAAGACCCTTAGAGCTGAGGGGAAATAGTGTTCATTTCTGCACATTTAGTCACAGATCAGACAGAAAGTTCACTGCGTAAAGTAAAAGCTTTGCACCATCTTTCTTATTTATCTGCAGACCTTATGGTCACATAATTGGCTGTTTGAGGACAGAGTAGGTAATAGTCCTTGATGTACATGTTAAAGAGTTTTGAACACCAAGCAAAACCTGGTGCCTGGAGTCCTCAAACAGCAGTTGGAAAGCATCTGACACTGAATTGCAGAAGGAACACAGGACATCTTCTGACCGCATAAAATCTCTGCCTTCATTAATTCATAAAGCCTAATTGTGTTCACTGCAAGGGTGTGCATGTGGAATTTTACAGTTTAGACCTTCCCTGGCAGGCTCATTGATTTGCTAGTTAAATCTGTCCACAGAACTGATCAATAAAGAGGCCCACAGCATAAGTAAATCCTAAGGGTATTATGTGGCATTGTGAAGATAAACAGGGAACATAAGCCCTTATTTTATGTGTAAATAACCCTCAAACCACTATCAAAGTAATCAGTACCTGAGAGTAATCAATATCCAGATTGCTGCAGGCTTAGTTCTCGTATTCTATTCTCTGGTACTATTATGCCACCTTTAAATCAAGATATTTCAGGAAAAATACCAAGTCCTCTTTTAGATGAGTTATTTGAGTCACATAATTAACCCACTGACTAGAATACTGGGTGCCTAATTCTCAATTCTGTTACTCCATTGAAGGCCCAGGGAGTTCAGTGGCCAAAAATTGATGTCTTTACTCAGTCCCTGTATGTTTAAGATAAAGGCATTTTCCAGGTGTTATGAATTGTTATTTATTCAAATTTCAAGAAGTCCATTAACAAATTATGTAGAGATAGCATGTACCACAAAAGCAAGAATATACTTGTGGTAACCTGTTCCCAAAGATTAGGAATGCTACGAGCACTCCTAGCTATTTTCAAGACACCACTGACTTACTGAGGAAACTGCAATGCATTGATGATCTTCCTGAAAATACCATCCTTGCCACCAGGGATGCAGAAGCTCTCTACACCAATTTTCCACACGAGGGTGGAGTACAAGCTGTCAGGAACAGTATTCCGAATGATGCCATAGCACACCTGGTGACTGAGCCATGTGACTTCATCCTCACCCATAAACATTTCTGATTTGGGGATAATTTTTACCTTCAACTCAGTGGCTACACCAACATTTTTATGCCAGGCCCAGGAAAACACTTCCTCAGCTCTCGTCGCCTAGCACCTCTCCTCTACTTGAGCTACATTGATGACATCTTCATCAGATGGACCCATGGGAAAAAGGACCTTGAAGAGTTTCACTGGGATTTCAACAATTGCCACCCCACCATCAATCTCAGCCAAGAGATCCACTTCCTGGATACTACAGTGAGAATAAACAATGGTCACACAAACACCACTCCATACCAGGAACCTTTTGAGTGCTATTCTTACCTACTTGCCTTTAGTTTCCATCCAGGACATGTCACGAGATCCATTGTCCACAGCCAAGCCCTAAGCTACAACTGTATCTGCTCAGAGACAAACACATACAAGATCTTTATTAAGCATTCTTAAAACTAAAATACCCACCTGGGGAAGTGAAGAAACAGACTGACAGGGCCAGACAAGTACCCAGAAGTCACCTACTACAGGACAGGTCCAACAAGGAAAATAACAGAACACTACGGGTTGTCACTTAAACTCCCAGCTAAAATCCCTCTAGCACATCATTGACAATCTACAACCTATCCTAGAAAATATTCTCTCTCTCCTACACACTTTGGGAGACAGACCAGTCCTCGCCTCCCATTGCTTGGTTTGTTATGTCATTAGGATTGGGTACCAAGCACTGGGTACTTAAGAGCACTTAGTACCCACTCTATCAGCTTCATTTAGCATGGACACACTAATTGACATTTTTTTCCTTTTTTTCCTCTTCTATTTCCTTCTCTTCCTGGCTCTCCCCATCCCCTCTCTTTCTCTGCTATTTATTTGTAACCTAGACTCCCTAACTCCATTCATTTGAAGAAGTGGGTTGTGCCTACAAAAGCTCATCTACAAATTTTGTTAGTTTCTAAGGTGCTGCGAGACTATTCGTTAATTTTTAAGTTTTTTTCAGTTACAGACTAACACAGCTACCCCTCTGAAACTTTTTGATACATAAATTAGTAGGAGAACACTTTAACCTCCCTGGACACTGAGTAATGGATTTAAAAGTAGCCATTTTTCTATAAACACACACACACACTACAAAGAGAAACAGCAGAACTTCAATTCATTTGCAAATTTAACACAAATTAGGACTGCATAAGGATTTAGAATAGTTCTCTCACTACAAAGCCAATTTTCCCTCTTTTGGTATTCACACCTCCCCATCAGTTGTTGGGAGTGAGCCACATCTGCCCTAACTGAAGTGGCCTCGTTAACACTAGTCCTGGTAACTCCTGTCTTTTGATATACTAGTACATAGAGCTTCAAGAGCTTCAAAACCTTGCCTTCACAGGCACTGGTTAAAAAAACTTCCCCTCAGAATCATAATCCACAGATTTTAGGGAATCGCTTCCACCATCAAGTGCTTTTTATTCCTAAAAACCAGAGGTGAACACTTGAAAGTACTCCCAGGGGTACCCCAACTTCCTAAAAGAGCTTGAAAAAAGAAAAGAGGAAAAACAAAGCTGCCATCTCTGGTAGCTGACCCCTCAGTCAAGGGAAGGAAATACAGACAGACCTTCCACAAGAATCAAATATCACCTTAAAAAAGGTGATTTTTATTACAAAACAAAAGATAAACTTGATAAAGCATATTTGGTTGCTAGATGTTACAGAGCACTAAGGAAAACAAATTAAAAAAAACACAGGGACAAATCTCTGGATACAATGTAAGGTAGTAAATGGGGAAGGGACACATAGATTCATACACAGCAGTTCAAACCAAAATAAAGAAAATTACCCTAAACATGACCGGATTCACTTTCCCTTTTACACACTTCTAACTTTCTCTTTGTTCAGTCCTCTCCCATACCCTGAATTCCTTGGAGACATGGTAGTCCTGCCTGGGTTTAAATCATTCTGTGTCTCTCAACTCCTGGTTTCTCTCTCCCACACACAGAAAGGAGGCAAGGGACCTATATCCAATTCAAATTTCAACCCTCTATCTGATTGGTTCTCCCGGCCCTCTGGCCAACACCTTGCTAGCTACCTGAGTTTAACCCCTTTGTTACCGGTCAGAACTCCTCCTGTCCATTACACCCTGTAATTTCCACTCCAGTGGATCTGATGAAGGTGATTCCTCCCTGTTTTTGCACATACAGACTAACACAGTCCCCTCTAAGACTTGTCATCATGGTCGGTGGGTGAAGGTAGATCTGGGGGAGGCTAGTCCCCAGCCCTACCGTCAGCCCTGCCCCTTCTGCCAAGGTCCTGCTCCCCATGGGAGTCAAGCTCCCTCCCCTTCCCCACACCCTTCCGCAATACGGGGAGGCAGGGCAGCATGCTGCGCCCCTCCTCCAGCATAGAGAGGATGGGCAGTGCACAGCCCCAGCCTCCCCAGCACCAAAGCACAGGGAGGGAGGGAGGAAGATATGGGGTCACAGCCACCTCGGCACAGCATGGGGGAGGGCAGGCACTCAAGAGCAGCAACACGCTGGTCCTAGTACACCCCACAGTAAGCGTTCTGGGGGCAGAGTGTGGTCAGGGCCAGGCTGACAATTTGGGAAGTCAATGCCTTCCCCTGCCTAGCACACCAGCCGCCCATGCTTGTCACCAAAGATTAAAGTTTGCTAATTCAAAACTCTCCATGAATAGTGCTTAAGAACAGAGAGCTGCCATTTGATTTTGGGTATCCTGATGTGAATCCAGTGCAATTCTACTGAAGTCTGGGCTTTATCCTGATGTAACTGTGATCAGAATCTAGCCTAATAATTGACACCTGAGATGGACAAAACTAATATATTTCACTTTCAGGAAGTTATTCATGAAATTCAACTAAATTTTGCCTTTCATCCCACTACTTTTAGCTGCCCTCCCTTCTATCATTCATTCCTTTTCCTCTTTGGTGTCTATAGTCTCTTATCTCCTTTCCCCTTTCTAAATTGATGCTCTGTCAAGCTCCATATGTTCAGCTCATAAGTTACTCCTTCCTTATAAATCTGGCAAATATTCAAGCTTAATATTAGTTTTTTAAAACATTGATATTAGGATTAACATTAAAATTTGTATCTGGAAGAGACAATAATTTGAAAAAATAGTTTCAGAAGTGGTACATCCCACAGTTTGTGTACTGTGGTTCCTCAGGACAACCTTCACTTTCTTAAGTTTTGAAGGCAAGTGCTGGTCATTTAATTTCCATAAATGTTAAGCTCTTAGGATAGAGAGGATTGCTTGATATGTATGAATACAATGGTTGAGTACCAGTACAATTTAAATAATAATATATTGAAACTGTTATTATCAATTAGAAACCACTGCATGATTCCCAAAGTTTGTTTTAAAATCAAATCTAAGGTTGCTAAGAATCTACCAAAAAAAAAAAAAAAAATCAGTATTGCTGGTTTCTCTCTCTGGGCTTCATTAAAAAGCTGGTTCCAAAATGATTTGTCAAACCCAGAGAAAGAAGAGAGGCCAATTAAAGTTTAAGTTAATTTCAAGAGCACCAACAAAGAAAGATACAAGCAGACAGACAGTTCAGATTCACGCTATAACATTCCCAGTCTTCTTTTATGTAGCATTTGTATTAGCTTCTTAATTTTCTTTGTAGTGTATCTGAATGAGTCTTTCCAATGAGCCATACAACTAAAGACCTAATCACCTGTGGTAATTAAAGATCGTACCATACTTTTTCTTTCCAACATGTTATCTGTGATGTGCTGGCTAATTTCTAGTTTGGGAATTGATATTTTGCCTATATAAAAATTTTCTATGTAGTTTCAAACTGATAACAGATTCTCCACTTCCTAACTTCTTGACTTGAATTTTTGCAATACTAAACTGCTACTATGTTCTGCATCACAGATGGTTCCATTTTAGTTGTAAATGAAGAAATTCCTCTCTGGATTGTAAATCACAGTGTAGCCAACTCTCATAATTTTATCATGAGTCGTATGATATTTGTTATTTTTTTTTAAACCTGAAGAGATTGGATGAAAATCTCAGTGTGCATGGCTGCTTACTTTTTCAAGTAAGTTTCTCATAGTGGCAAAAGAGAGCTTGAAAAAGTGAATCCAGTGCACTGTAAATATTCAGAAAACAAATAAAAAGAATTCTGCAAGCATTATAATTAAGCCATCTCATGATTTGGGGGTCTGCCTCATGATTCTGAACACTTGGGTTTGGCAATCTTGAAATCATTATGTAACATAAATTCTGGCTGAAAAGCTGTCTCACTGCAAATCATTTTCAAGACTACATTTTAAAAGAATTATTATTGTCCCCTTGTAAACTCCATTAAGCATTTAATAACATTTCTGGATGTCCAGAAACACAAGTTATAAATTATAAACTCCTGCTCTCTTTTCACCTCGGTTTTCATTTTTCCCCATAATTTATGTAGAATAAGACTGCAGCTAGATGGCTCAGGTAAGTCAAATTCAGTATAAAGAATGTGACACAGTGGTTTTTATCCACCAAAGCTTATGCCCAAATAAATCTGTTAGTCTTTAAGATGTCACAGGACTCCTCGTTATTCTAATATAAAGAATGTTTTTGAGTCATATATATATAGGGCCTGATGTGCCAAGATATTAGGAGCACATCTACACTATGCAGAAGATCAATTTAGAGGGTCTAGTAATGAGCCACTAAATCTAACTCAGAACGCCCCGCTGGCTCAGGTACTCCTGCTCCTCATGAGGAGTAAGGGAGGAGTAAGGGAGCGTTTGCTCCTGTCACCCTTCCTTTGTGGATGGTGTAGAAATGCAATTTAAGATACGTTGACTCCAGCTGCATAGCTGGAGTTCGAATATAGTGGAAGGTTGAATTAAAATATGCGACTCCAGCTGCATAGCTGGAGTCGCATATTTTAATTCGACCTTCCACTATAGTGTAGACCAGTCTGAAATGTTCTCATCTTTCATTGATTACGGTATCCTATCACAAAGCTACTGTCTCAGGCAATGAAACCATCATGTTACCACTCAGTCATAACAGGATGAAATCGCAACTGGTCTAATAATATTTTCATGTCCCATCCTTAAAAGTTAGTTACAGTACATTTCTGCATCCCTTTAAAATCACATACAAAGCCTTGGAACACATCATATCCCCTTGACCTTTGCACAATCAGTATTGAAATAAATGTTTGTGAGGCATCATCATGGGATCCTCATGAAATAGTATTGTGTTTGGAATATGTGTATGATTGTTATTGAGGTTCTGATGATTATTATCCAGCATCCAATGTGTAGTGGGTGCTTTATAGACAACTAAAGGCGTGCATATCCTGTAATTAACACTGTGAGGGTAGATCTCTATGGCCTGACACAGTGAGAAGACAGAGCTGGCTGAAACTTTAGGAGGGGAGGAGGGAGTTTTCAGAACTTCTCTGGAATTACTGAAACAGATAATCTGGTTTCATAAATTAATCGATTAAAATAGTAAAATTCATTGGGAAAAGCCCATCTGTATTTTGGCGTTGCAAGTAATAAAACTAGGATCAACTGATATAATATCCTGTAACAAGGGTTACTGCAGCTGCCAGTGTAAATCCTGTTATCAGGAATGCGTTCTCAAGCAAAGGCTATTGTCTGGCTCTACGGAACCATCTCGCTGCTCACAGGTCGCCTCATGAGATGTGGTGCTGACTCTCCGAAGAAATGAATGGTCCAATGCCTCTCTGTGCGCCTCCTCCGGTCAGGGTGACTCACAGCTGGCTGCTGCTGCAGGCTGTGTCTTTAAATGTGTCAGCTCCGCTTCTTTGCTTTAAGCTCCTGCTGCCGTCTCCCATCGGTCTCCCTCTACCTCCCCCACCGTGCTCACCGCGCCTGCGCTACTGCTGCCGGAGCTAGGACTCTCCTCTCCTGCGCTCAGGAGTCCGCAGATCTTTTGTTTGCGGCTGGGCAGTGGCGGCTGCTCCCCGGATCGCTCCCGGACAGCGAAGGACTAGCCGCAGAGCCCTTGCAGAGCATCGGATCCCGGGCGCCACTGCGGGCAATTCTAGGGGTGACCCTAGCACCGTTGGGTCCTGTATACAAACAAATGGGGGGAGGAAGGCAATTCTTAAGGTGGACTTGCTTTTAAGGTGGATTTTTTTAAGGTGGACTTGCTCTTAAGGCGGAATTATTTTTGGTTTTTTTAAGCTGACTTGCTCTTGCATCAACTGCTTTGGAGAGGGAAGGGGCTGGGATGTCATCATGGGAAGAGGTTCCTAACACAAAGTCAGCAGCACAGCTCCTCTTGATATCAGCAGGCTGATAGCAGGAGATGGGAAAGGCCTGGTGTTAGGGAACAAACGTCTCTCTAGCCTGTAACAATGACTAAAACCCAACCCTTCTCCAAGAAAAGGCAGCCCATGGAAGGAGAAGCGGTGGGAGTGAAAAGCCAGATGTTTAGCTGCCGAGAGGTTGATAGAAGAGAGGCTTTACTTTTCCAAGAAGTCTCCAGCTCCTGATTGTTCTTAAGGAGGGGATGGGCGGGTTGTTTTTGTTTGTTTTTAATTTTTGTTTTTAACTTCTATCAAATATTATTTACTACAAAGCCCTTCTGTCTCGCACACACTGGAAATCCAAAAGGATAAAGACATGGAGACAGTGGGAAAGTTTGAGTTCAGCAGGAAAGATCTGATCGGACATGGAGCTTTCGCAGTTGTTTTCAAAGGGGAGACACAAAGAGGTAAGTAGGGGTTTTCTCTTTTGTCTTTTTTGCAATTTAAGAGGGGAGGGTTTACCCCCCCTCCCCTTTGTTTGTGGTTTTGTACTGTTGTCTCTAACTTAGTCCCTGTTTCGTGTGTTTATTACAAAGCTCCCGAAATAGTTTTGTAGCTCGGAAGCCATACAGATACATACACATTATATAAGGTATTCAGGGACACACAAATGAGCAGAACTTTGAAAAAGTCTTAAGTTGGTGACTGGCCAAAATTAATGAAAGGGTTTAAAAGTTATATGTTGTTATCACTATTGTGTTGTGCTCCCGTGTCCCATACACACATAATAGATCAAAATAATCTGTTGTCAGACATATGCTATGACCCAGGTCAATTTTTGAAGTGTATTGTCATTGTTAATTGTATGGTTTTTAGAAGAGGTTGTTGTTGTTGTTTGTTGATAGTTAAATAAGAGTATACAATCCATCTGTGGATTTTTCATCATTTAAAGCTCAGGATTAAGTTCTGGTTCCCAAAATCCATTTAGTTGCATTGTTTAAATAAGAGCATAATTGTGGTATAAAGTAATAAGAAAAACATAAACCTCTGGCTTTTCTTTTTTGAGCTGACAGGTTTAATTCAGCAAAGGGCAAGTCTGAACAAGTACAGTGTATGTCTCGTGATATCAAATTAGGGCATTTACCAAAGCTTTGTAACCCTTATGTTGGACATAGTTGTATTCTGTCTGAGAACCTTGCATCCTAATGTCATTGGCATTTATCTTTTAATTTATACATACACATTTAACTTTCAGAAACCTGAGTTGGAGGTAGCTGTAAAATGTATTAACAAGAAAAATCTTGCAAAATCTCAAACTCTGTTGGGGAAGGAAATCAAAATACTTAAGGTAAAAGGCAGAAACCACTTTATTTTCTCTCTGAATTCTGTTATATATATATATATATATATATACACTGTTATTCCTAGTTTAGCATTCCTGTCTTATTTTTTTTAGGAACTGAAACATGAAAATATCGTTGCCTTGTATGACTTCCAGGTAATACATCTGATTATCTTGGGGTATTTGAGGGTTGGGGGAAGTTGGGTAAAAAGTGTAGATCTTAAAATATTTTGATAGATGTTCCACTTAGAGCTTACTTATATTAGGAAAAGTCTCCCTTTTGTGAGAGAGGGAAATGTACTAACATGTCCAAACAGATCGCATATATTGTATTCCAGGCCACAACATTCTGATATAATTGCTGGGGATGTAGGGGAGAATCTACTTTGCTAATGTCCTTAGATGTTGTACAGTGAAGTTTAATGCATAAAAGGTGCACACAGCTCCCTGTTATACAATAATTTGAACTTATACAGCATATAGAAGAGGCACAAGGGTGACTTTATGGCTTACTTTTTGTGGATAGTTTCATTAAAATTTTCCACTTGTCCTTATGGCATTCAGTGGATCCTATAAATTGCAGTAGACTTATTTTTAGAAGGTTGCTGCTTCCTGTACAGCTTTGTTTTTCCTCTGAGGTCAGCTTTAAGGATAAGAGGCAAGTCCTAACTCTAAGAGACCATCCTGAGATACTCCTGAGTGTAAAAAATAACTCAACTAAACAGCTAACCTATCTTACTGTTCTTTGTGACAGGTTTACTTGTACATACGATTTCTTTTTTAGTGACAGTTTATTTTCAGTAGAATGGAACCCTTTTGTGTACATATGCAGCTAGATCCGAGCATGGGGGAAGAGTGTGTATTTCCAAGCCTGAAGCTGCTTTGTTGGGAATGACAACTTTAGCTGTTGCAATCAGACCACGCAGCACCAGGGTTGCTGTTTTTGTTGCTTATCTGTGGTTCACTGCTCTAAGTCGTGTCATGTGGCCTCCAAGCCTCCTTGTTTGTTGATATTCCTCCTGCCCTCTTTCATTGGTTCAGCAAAGCCTTTGCATCACCGTGCAACGAGATCGCTGAATGGCAGAGGCTGCCAGCTATACCTTATGGGAGTTGTAGTGTGAATGTGTCACTTAGTATTTGTGCTCTTTGAGGCAGAACTACATTACCCACCTCTCTGCTGGGAGATGGGTGGATGAGGTTATGCTGGGTCAGATACTCAGGAAGGGAAGGGTTTAATGCTTGTTTTTTAAAAAGGCAGAAATGAGCATGGATTTTTCAGACCCTCATTCATTTGGGGGGGGGGGGGGAGGGAGACAGAGGGGGAAAGTTGGAAATAGGATTAGTTCCTGGCACCATGTCTTGTGCTAAGAGCCCCACTCCCCTGAAAACCCTGTTGCTTAAATCTATTTACAGGATGTGGAGATGATTGCAGAAAAGTCTTGCAAAGTCACTGAGCTGTGTGAGCTCTTTTTGTCTCTAAAGCTGCTGGCTTGGGGATGCAGAGGTAATAAAAGAAGGCAGATTTGTGGGTGGGGGAGAGGTTCCTATGGGGAAGTGATTTTACTGATTTCATGCTTGTGCAGTTCTCCATTTGAGCTCCCTACAACCCATTTACTGGACTGGTCTCTAAAGTGGTCAATAACTTCTCCCTTTTGCTGTAGGTCTCCTTGCCACAAATCGGTACATTGCAGGGTTAACGTCTGTCAGCAAAATCAAAACTTTTTTTATTTAGTTACTGCTCCCCCTAACTCCCTGCTATGATAGAACTAGGGGAGGGTTTCTAAAGAAATGTCTTTGAAAGGAGAAATTTTATAATTGTTTTGTTAATTGTTAAATTAACTGTAACAGCCGGTGTGCCCTGTCTTGGTAATGTGAGGTAACTGTATATATCAAGGATGGGGAACCTTTTTTGGGTTGGGGGCCACTGACCCACAGAAAAATCACTTGGGAGCCACACACAAAAAACCCTCACTGATGTGGCAACCAACTGAGAAACAGAAAGACACTTCTCACATTCTCCCTGCACGGAGGTAAGGGGGGCTGCCTAGTAGATTTTGTGTGCTCCAGCCCTGGGGGCCGGGACTGGAGCACCAACACAGGCTCCCCAATGGAGGTGAGGGGGAGGGCGTGAGCCTTCGAAGCCAGCCCAGGTAAACTGGGGGTTGCATCTGGCCTCTGTGCCTGAGGTTCCCCACCCATAATATATGGGGTCTAATCATGCAGTATGGTAGAACACTTGAAAGAAACAGCAGTAAGTTCCCCCAAAACAAGACTGTTGTATATGGTCAGGTCCTGTGGTATAGGACTCAGTGTTAGGGGATGTTGGTTCAGTGTGCAACTTTGCTTCAGTTTGGGTAAACTAGGATACATTGTATTGCAAAGCTGTGTTAATGCTGGCAAAGCACTTCAGTTCCTCTGATGGAACATACTCTACACTAGGCCAAAATCTAGTTTGTTACATACACGTAGTTCCCATGTGCAACATGTGTCTGAGAGTAGAATGTGGTCCTCTAGCAGGGTGGCATTTATTTGAGTGATATACAGTGTTTGCAAAGAGAGCACATTTTAAAGATTGATAAAATATTATTCCCCTTGAAATGTGGAGTTTCTATACCCCACCTTGTTTTGTGGAATGGGAACATTTCTGATTGGTGGTATTTCTCTAAGAGCAAACTTGATCACTTCATTTTTATTTCTCCGTATAAACAGTCATCTGCTATTGCACACTTGTTTCCCTGGATCATAAAATTGAAGATACTTCTCCCTCTCTTTAGTACCTTTAGGCCTTAGCTACTGTGAAGCCATAAATATTTTTTGCTAATCTTACTGTTGCTCTGAGGCTTTTGTTTCAGCTGTGTTGTTTGATTGTTATGTTTTAATTCTTCTCTGCCTCTCCTGTCACCATTGACTTCTTTAATTCTTATTCCTGTAGACTCAAGGAAATAGTTGAGAAAATCTCAGTGATTGCACCCAAAATGGATATTTTTAGTGGGTTTGTTTGTTTTGTTTAAAGCCTGTGAAAATGAGGCTTGATGTAATACTAGACTTCTTATACAATAACACTGAGTAAGTTCATCGGGCCTGCTTGCAGCAGTGCCACACACACCTGTTATTTACCCCCACTCCTTCACCCAAAAAAACTGCTGCATTCAATCCAGATCATAAATAAGGATAAAATAAAAGGTTTACTGCCAAGAAATTTGATATAGGTGAATATTTAATGTTGCATAAGGAGATCATATCTGGCTTTTTAGGAACTTGCTGGGGACTGTCTAACATAGGGTTGGGCATGATGTGACCCAGGGGCCAGATCTGGCCTGTGGGCTGCATTTGCCTGCTTTCTATTTATGTCCTGCTGCCTGTGCCACCGAATTTCCAGACGGTGGCTCAGGCAGCAGGGTCCTATTTAAATGGCTCATGGCTGCCTATTGCGGCACTACCCCAGCAGGTGCTGGAGCCACAAGCCCTTTAAATAGTTGCAGCAATCCCAGACTGCTGCCCCACAACGGTAGTGGTGGGGCTGGGTGCCACAAGCCTTTTGTTGTGTTTTTAATTCAAAGCTTCCAACCCCAGACAGCTCTGGGGGGAGACTAGTCCCCAGCCTCTCTTCTTCTGCCCCAGGCCTCACCCTTCCAGAGGTGGAGCTGATCCATGACCATGTACCAAAATTAATTAAGTGGCCCCCTTGAGAAAAGTATTGCCCACTGCATTCTAACGGTAGATTCATTAAATTGCAGTGGGCTCATAAAATGAAACGTATGTTCCAATTATTATACACTCAGCTATCATTGATGTACTCAGCATGGTCCACGGATCTCAAAGAGTGAGTCTCTGCTCATAGAAGGGTTGGAATCGGGTTTTATCAAATTTTGCCCTAAAAATACTTATTTGTGGGCACATGCAGAATAAATCTGAGCTACAAATCTGTCCTTGGAGCAATAAAGAGTTGGAGAAGTTGAACTTTGGGTTTGCCCCATTCATATTGCCATTGAATGATCACTAATTCTTAGCCGAACTTTTGGAGAGAGGTGGTTAGAGTACTAGCTCTTGGAGGCCTGGATTCAAGTCCTAACTTCCATAAACTTCCTTTGTGACCTTGGGCAAGCTGCTTAGCATCTGGGTGCTCCAGCTCCCTATATGTAAAATGAGGATGTTAGCACTTCCTGTCTTCCCAACAGCATTGAGGATAAATATTTTCAAAAGGTCAAGGCCCTGAGAAAGTACTATAATGCATGCAATATAAATGAGTGGACAGAGGGAGCTTTTACAGTGGAGAAAGTACTGTAGTTTGCCTCAGTGATTTTTCAAGACCACAGATATTTGCTTCTGTTTAAAACCCCTAAGAGAGAGCATCCCTTTCATTAACTTTGTTCTCTTCAATAAAACAAGTCGGGTTTTTTTTAACCACCATTTCCTGGTTACAGCTAATTTCAGAAAACTTAGCATGTGTCAGTGTTTAAGCCATGTGCTTAACCTTTGTGCTGTTACTCTCTTACCTTTGCCCAATGCAATTCAAATAGAAGTACCGACTGGCACATGTGGTTTATAATATACTAGCATTACCTGCCCCATTGTGACGGTAGACATACACTCAGATTGGCCTGTTGTACTCCTGCCTGTCCCGGGGTCTATGCAATCGCCTCTTACTGGGCCTTGTATTATATGCTATTCTTATATTCTCCTCTTTGTTCCCTCTTTCTCCCAGTCTTCAACCTACTCATCATTTTCTCTTCCTGTAGTTCTCATCCTATTCTTCCCTTCCTGCCTCTGCCACCACATGGCTCACCCACCAACTCACTGTCAGCCACTTGCATTTTTCTTCCACATGCCCCATTGTGTTGCTTTTCAAGCCTCACATCCCACTGTGGTGGGAGGGAGGAAACGGCAGCTACCAGCCCAGCCCAAGCTACCCTGTCTAACCTTATTTATTTATTTCTTCCCAGATTCTTGTAGGGACAAATTGGCTCATGCATTTTGCATACACCACAAAAATACAACTTCTAAATCACCTCTCTGTAAACAACATTCCTGATAGCCACTTCACCATCTTCACCCTGAGGTAAAGAGGGTGCCCAGATGCTCTGAGAATATGAAAGGGGCATTGATCAGAGTATACCCTGACATTTTGTGAGTCTCCAACTTGGCTTATAGTAGCATACATTTGTCCAAACTTCTCAAGTCTTTCAGTGTATTCTCAAATGTTCTCTGTGACAGACAGTGTGACAGACATCTCTCCTTTTACAATAGTTTAGATTATGTCAATCTGCCTCAGCAGATAAGAAAATGGACAATAGAGGTCACCGGGATATTTTTTAAGAGGGTGGAATAGGGTGTCACTGCTCAGGTCTGGAGGGAGGGGCAGTCTAAAGAGACAAGGATTTGGAAATAATGATTGGGTAGCAGCATAGGGATCAGAGTTAGAAATAACTAGGCTCCTTAGAACCAGGGGTTTGGCACTTGTGTGTGGATCAACTCAATTTCCTCTGTTTCATGCTAATAAATTGAAATCCATGTAACTTGCTGGATAGCAGGACCTGTGTGATGAGACCTTAGAAACTGGGGCAATGAACATTTAGCTCTAGTGAAGGAGCCATTGGGCCAGCTGGAAGGAGTGGGGGTGACTGAAGTGCCTCTGAAGCTGCCTGATTTAGGAAATGTTCTGTCCTGGGCTGCCTCCAATCAGCCCTAGTTTAGAGGTGCCTGCAGGCTGTTGTTACTGGTGTGGTGCCAGAACACAGAGAAGCCTGTTTTATGTCTCATGTTTCTCCTCGTTGTGTCCTTTGTGTTAGTTGCTTGGAGTTAGTGGTGATGTAGGTGTTGTGCTATCTGAAGATTTTCCTGTGCTGAGGTGAGTTCCTTATGAGCAGCTCTGCTGGGTTCAGGGCAACTGTGCACTGGTAGTACAGTGTAAAATTGTGCTAACACAACTACCCCAGGGTCCTCTACCTGTTTGTCCAACACACGAGCCACTAGCCACATGTGGCTATTTGGCCGGTAGAGTATGGCTAGTTTGCTATAGCAATAGCCACTATGGTAGCTACTGCTTCAGAACTGGTTGGACACCAGGGGCATAGATAAGATCTTGTTCATTTTGCAAAGGGGAGGATTTGTATATAGTAGCAACTGCTAATCTCATTCAAGATATACACATAATTATGCTGTTACTCCTACAGGGGACCTGCTTAAGTAAGAGGGCTATTAATATCTTCAATCATTGGCGCACCCATCCCTGCAGCATCAGGCACATCGCAGTGAAAGTGAATTGCTCACTAATTAGAATCAGAAAAGAGGCACTACTTTATTGCTTACCCTACCTCAAAGATATGGCCAAAATTGCACCTTGCATTAGTTTCTGGAAAAGAAAGAAAATTCCGCTACTTGGATCTAATGCCCAGGGTGTTACAAGGAGGAGGGAGAAAAATTATTCTCCTTAATCTCTGATGATAGGACAATAAACAATGGACTTAAATTACAGCAAAGGGGGTTTATGCTGGACATTAGGAAAAACTTCCTAACTGTCAGGGTGGTTAAACACTGGAATAAATTGCCTAAAGAGGGTGTGGAATCTCCATCATCAGAGACTTTTAAGAGACAAACATCTTTCAGGAATGATGTAGGTGGTGCTTGGTCTGGCTGTGAATGCAGGGGACTAGACTTGTCTTCTCATGGTTCCTTCCAGTTCAAGTATTCTCTGATTGTATGAAAAGGAGACAAAGAGCTTAGTGGCATCAACATACTGATGGCCCCGCAGACTAAACTTCCTTGCCTTCTTCTCTGCTGGATTCATGTCCATTGAACAGACAGAGATGTGCTGGTCGCTGCTTCCTGCAGTCCCCATTGACCAGGAAAGGTAACTCACGGCCACTGGGAGCTGCAGAGAGGCCATGCTTACGGCCTACCAGCAAATTTCCCTGATGGACCATGTGCAGGGCGCAAATTGTCCACCATTGGGTTAGATAATCAGCTACCCAATGTCAGTCTCAGAAAGGAACAAAGCCAGGAAAGAATGACCTTATTCTCCTCTGCTGGCATGTGCTTGGCAGACAGCAATGCCTCATAATCAGTGGGATCAAAGACTAAAATGAGCAGGGTGCCTCAATGTTGTCCTTTGCCAGAAAGAGAGTGGCCAAGTGAGCAGCTTTGGCAGTTTGCCCATATCTTGTGTGTGATTCCTCTTCCTCCATCCCCTCTCTGGGCTCTATCATTTTGACTTGAACACGGCTGTGTGAGATCTTGTTTCCCTAACGCTTGTCCTCATGCACTACAGTCAGATGCTGCATTGCACTAGCATCCTCTGTGGCTTTGGCTGATGATACCTCTATCACCTGCCACGTTACCACCATTAGAATCATAGAACTGGAAGGGACCTCAAGAGGACATCAAGTCCAGTCCCCTGCCCTCACGGCAGGACCAAAAATTTTATTAGAATGGGAAGGGGGGGGATGGGAGGGAGAGAGGGACAGATTGAACCAGTCTTACAGCTCATGCCTGGAAGGCATGTAGCCTGCTGGTTCAGAGTTCTGCTCTTTCCCCCCCAAACTCAGGTGCCAGCTAACATTGGGTCTTTTGCTCTTGAGGAATTACTTTTGAACAATTGTGTTTCAGACACAGGATTCCAGCAGGCCATTTAAAATCACTAAGAAAACTGGCTTTGCCTGAAAAGTGGCACTTCTGAGGTCATTCAGGCCCATCTAAACTTTTCCTCTCTCTCAAAGCGAAGTTGGCATATTACCTTGTGAGTTGGGTTGAATGTGCAGGTATATCTGAATGGCCAAACAATCCTCTGTGCCTCAACTGTGGATGTTAATGGTGGGAATCCTTGCTATGCACAGCCACCCTCAGCTTCCTGATGTGTTTCAGGGAAATATCCTGGTGACTGAAGAGTAGGTCGGGCTTAATTGTGAAAACCTGGTAAAGATTCCAACGTTTTGTAGAGGAAGATCTGAGGGAGTAGGCAGTAAAAAAGCAGCAGCCTATGCATCCCATATCTCCTCTGAATGATGATTCACTAGACCAGAGGTGGGCAAATACTGCTCTGCGGGCTGGATATGGTCTGCCAGAGTTAGTCCCTGATGGGCTGCCACTCTGTATTTACTTGAGTCTCCACAGGTGTTGGGTGATCACCATTCACGGGAGTGGCAGGAAGCAGTGCTGACCAAGACACCACTTGCCACTGCTCCTATTGGCCATGAACAGTGCTCTGCAGGCCAGTATTTGCCCATCTCTGCTCCAGCAGATCATCATTTCTCTATTCAGAAGGGATAGGCATCTGTTTTTTATAACCTTGTGGAGACATCCAAACAAACATGCATACATATATAAATAAATACATACATACATACATAAATAAAATATTTCCTAGATGTCCACACTCTTCTAAAGGCACTAGAAACCTCTGGCAAATGGTTCCACAAAGTATAGTCCTCTTAGGTGATATTTTTAGAGGGAGTGTCCTTGTTGCAGTTTTGAAACTCTGATCATGTTTTACTCACCATGTTGTTATAGTCCCGTGGCTGGGTCTTCTACCTGTGTTTTCCTCACATGATTCCATGTCTCACATGAGCCAGCGACAGAATTAATAGTCTCTGTCACTTCCTTCTAGAAATGGCAGCATTACTCAGCCTGTAATGAGAGATTAAGGAATGTTTCCCACTAGTAATCAGAAACTTGAGTGTGGTTGTGTTTTGCATTTGACAGAGATTCTCCAGTTACTGTTGAGGTGCTGTTTGTGCTGCTGGTGTTTAGGCAGCGTTTTCATTATGAAATCTTCGTGATTGGACTGTAAAAACATTTAGTCTGAATGGGAAGAGCAGGATGATTTGCAATTTTGAAGACAGTCAGTATCCTATGGTATAGGTCCCAGGCAATTTTCCATCTATTTTTTTCCAGCCAGGTGCAGAATAAATTGTGTTATGTTCAGTGAGGCATATGTGGATGTGTACCACCAGTAGAAACATATGCTGCTGGCTTTGGGTGTTCTCCTAATCAGCTGGGCATTTGAATCTCTCCTGGGTGGGTGCCCAAGCACTCAGTTTACAGGTAACAATGGTCCCAAGGACAGAGACTAGAGAGGAGAAAAGACCTCCCCCCCCCCCCACACACACACATTTGTCTATTGTGCCATATAATGGTGTGGGGGAAAGTCCTTGCACCAAAAAGGAAGGGTTTGGAAAAGAAGCTGTGGTCTATGGACAGCAGATTTTGATCTCATTTATCTTTGGGTCTTCTGAGGAGATTTGGCCAGAGGGTCAAGTGTCCAGCTCACAAATTAACCATGGATGCCACAAGCATTGTCTTTATTTTACAGATGAGATAAACTGAGTCACAGAGAAGGGGAGGTAACGTGCCCACAGTAACCTAGCAGGTTGGTGGCAGAGCTGGGAAAAGAACCCAGGTCTCCTAAATCCCAATTTCTGCTTTGTCTGCTAGGTCACTCATGTGTGAAATGTTGTATCTGGACAGTTTGAGCAACAGTTTCAGGTGTCATTAGAGGAGGTTTTGGAACAAATTGATAAACTTAACAGTAACAAGTTGCAGGGACCAGATGAAATTCATCCAAGAGTTCTGAAAGAACATAAGAATGGCCATTCTAGAAAAAAAACACAGGTCCATTTAGCCCAGTATCCTGTCTTCCGACATTGGCCACCAATATAAGCGACTCTACCCCAGAAAGGAATGCATCCTTTATGAGTGTCACTTAAGAAAATACATGGGTGCGCGCGCACACACACACACACACACACACACACACACACACACACACACACACGGGTGCATGGGCGCGCGCGCACACACACACACGCACACACAGAGAAATAAGGACCAGGCAGCAACCATAAACCAGTAGACTGTCTTGCAACTGTCATGAATATTATGCCCAACACAATCTAACATACTACCTTAGGTCCTCTCTGTGCTAGACACTACCCACGCATGCATTCTAGAGCTGAAGGTCATTACCTCCAAGAATCATGAATCAGTCTGGAAGGGGGGTGGCTATGGCCATTGCTCATTGTCAGATGGAGAAGGGGATCCCCCAATCATTTGCTATTGTAACATGAAGTCAGTATATGGAAAAGTTTGAGACCCACAATACAAGGTGAATTCTAGTCTCCACAGAAGACCTATATACAACCATTTCACAGGCTCTGGCCAGTTTGTTAATTTGGTTTGCACTCCTTTGAAAATGCACATTTTCCGTAATCCATGCAAACTGCTCCATACAAGAACTTATATAACCAGGGTAAGGTAATTACATTCAGTCCTGGTTAATCCACACACGATTTATCCGTGTATCAGGGGATTCAAGACAAGGTTTCACTGATAGCTCCAGTCAAACAACAGAGATAGCAAACCAGTTTGCATTAACCAGGACTGGCAGCAGCATGCAGTCCACTCGGGAAACCACTTGGCCAATTCTAAAATCAAGCGCTTCTCTCTCAAGCCTAGTCAAACAACCATCCATGTGGCTAGCCACACATTTCACTTCATTCCTAGGGCAACGGCTGCTAGCTAGGCAAAGGCATATGTATAGACTTGGTCCCAATAGGGACTGTTGGGGGACACCACTAGTTACCTCTCTCCATTCTGAAAACTTATCATTTAGAAGTCAAATGTGAAATTGTGGAACTATTATCAGAGGTTTGTAAACTTATCCTTTTAATCAGTTTCTGTACCTAATGACTGGAATATAGCTAATGTGACACTAATATTTAAAAATGGCTCTAGAGATGATCCTGGCAATTACCGACCAATAAGTTTAACATTAGTACCAGGCAAATTAGTTGAAATTATAGTTAAGAATAATCAGACACATGGATGAACATAATTTGTTGGGAAAAGTCAGCTTAAAGCAAATCATGCCTAGTAGAGTTCTTTGAGAGGGTCAACAAGCATGTGGACAAGGGGAATCCAGTGGATATAGTATATTTAGATTTCCTACCTCCTACAATCTTCCTGACACTGACCCAGCTGCAGAGTGGAAAGAGAGAGATGAAAAGACTATATAGGTATGTCTATGCTACAATTAAACCCTTGTGGCTGGCCCGAGTCAGCTGACTTTGGCACATAGGGTGCATCTAGACTACATTCCTCTTTCAGAAGAGGAATGCAAATGAGGGAAATTGAAAATGCAGATGAAGTGCTGATTTACAAATCTCATGCTTCATTTGCATAATCTCTTCCAATCACTTTTTCAGAAGAGATTTTTTCTAAAAAAAAAAAAAAAGCAGTCTAGACGGGGTTCTTTGGAAAAAAACCCAAACCCTTTTTCAAAAGAACCCTGTAAACCTCATTTTTTTCAGGAATAACAGTTCTTTCGAAAAAGGGTGGTTTTTTTTGAAAGAACGCTGTCTAGACTGCTTTTTTTTTTTTTTTAATCTCTTCCGAAAAAGCGATTGGAAAAGATTATGCAAATGAAGCACGAGATTTGTAAATCAGCGCTTCATCTGCATTTTTGATTTCCCTCATTTGCATTCCTCTTTTGAAACAGGAATGTAGTCTAGATGCACCCTTAGGGCTGTAATAATGCAGTGTAGACATTGTCCCATCAGGCTCAGGCTAGAACCTGCATTCTACCCCTCTTGCATCCACACTGCACTTTTACTGCCTGACACAGGCCAGCTGTAAGTGTTTATTTGCAGTGTAGAAATACCCATTATGATTCAGAGGCAGCCAAGTCATCAGCGTCCTCTGATTATACCAGCAAAAATATGGATGCAATGTGTTACAGGGCCCATCCATAGGGTCCTTGCAGAGAGTCGGGGAGGTAACTGTTTGTTTCTTTGTTTGCTTGCTTGCTTGTTTTTAAGTTCAGCTTATGTCAAATGTTATCTTTCCCCACAGCCTTTTAGTAATCCTCAGGCTGTGTTCTGACTATATTGTATGCTTCTCCTTTTGTTGGTGCAATCAATGGGCCTGGCATGAATATCATTCAAAACAGATAGCCAGGGATATATAAGCTATCTTCACTCAGCAGCTGTCTCTGGAAAGTTTGGAAGGGTGGATAAGCAGCACATTCTGCATCTGTTGTAAGACACAGGAGTCTTTGCAGCCAGAGGAAAAGCTCCCAAGCCAGGAAGGTCCTTTCCATCGGGGTTTGTCTGTTGGATCTGATGTTGTGTTGGCCACACAATCCCTCTCCATAAGATTCCTTTCTATACCTGAGTGGAAGTACTCCTGTTGGCAAGCAGCCCTCTGAGGTAACTATGGAACTGCAGTTGTCCTATAAAAGAAACTAGGGATGTAAAGTCCCAGCTAATCGGTTAATTGGTTAAACATTATGTTTAACCAGTTAGCCAATTAAATGGGAATGGGTGGGGCATGCTCCGGCCTGGCTGGAGTGACCCTACCTGTAGTACGTCAGGCCGGCATTGCTGTGAGTGGGGGCTGCTCTGGCTAGGCTGGAACAACCCCTACCCATAACAGGCCCCGAAGGGCTGGAACAGCCCCCTACTTGTGGCAGGCAGAGCGCTGCTCCAGCCAGCTAACCATAACCAGTAAGCATCACCAGAAAGGGTGGTGCTTACCACTTAACCATTCACATCCCTAAAAGAAACTTTACCCAAAAAATATACTTCATGGCCAATAAAGTGAGAACTTTTCAGCAACTGTTTTATTTGCTTGAAGATTTTTTAGTGCATTTTCATTCACCAATTTCTGCTTTGTAAATGTTTGGTTATGTACAGTAATCATATCTGTGCTGACATGGGGTGGTCTTTTCTAGACATGCTGGTTGTTTGGGTAATAGGTTGTGTCTCCATTTGTTACTGACCTCATCCTGAATAGACTATCTCTGTAAATATAAGCCCCGAGCCAAGCCCACTAAAGTCAATGAAAGGGCACACATTGACTTCAGTGGGAGTTGGATTCGGTGCTTAATGCTTTTGTGAGGTACCTGATTATCTGGAGGCCAAAGTCCTTTAGGCCATCTCCACCAGCCTGCATAAATGATTGTCTAGAGACTTTGTTATTTTGTAGTGTGAAGTTAGTTCACGCTGGAGTCATATCATCAGGTTGTTTTGAATGTGAAGGTTTTTGCAATCTACATTTAGTGACAACAGTCAAGTGTGAATGCTGCATAATTGGGTTGATTATGAGAGGTGGTCACTACCAGTCTGAATCAGATTGATGTAGAGTTTTGTAAGTTGTTACTGTTTTGGTGATCTCGTCAGAATGATTTTAGAGTGTATGCACTAGGAATGTTAAATTTCGATTAATTGAGTAATCGAATAGTCGATGCAATTTGCATTGACTATTTGATTAGTGGATAAGGCACCTCTGCCTTTGAAGTGTAGCAACAGCCTTAGAGCTGTTGCTACACTTCAAATGTGAAAGCACTGCAGGGAGCACGGGGCCAGCAGACTGAAGCAGTCCCCCACTGGCCTTGCGCTCCCTGCAGCGTTTCAAAGTGGCAGCGCCGCATGGAGCCCGGGGTCAGCTGGGGACTCCAGGCTCCACACAGTGCTGCCGCTTTGAAACGCCAAGGGGAGCCCGGCATCAGGCTGCACACGGCGTTTCAAAGTGGCAGCGCTGTGTGGATCCTGGAGTCAGCTGGGGACTCTCCTGTTGCCCTCAAGCTCCATGTGTTGCTGCCACTTTGAAAGGCCACAGGCTCCACACAGCGTTTCAAAGCGGCAGCGTGCACGGAGCCCAGGGTCAGTGGGAGAATCAGGGTCAGTGGGAGAAGCTGATTCTGGGCTCTAAATGGCTTTGCTGCTTTGAAACTCTGTGTGCAGCTTGGGGACACCCCAACTGGCCACGGGCTGCATGCGGTGTTTCAAAGCAGCAGCATCACGTGAAGCCTGGGGTTTGGCCCCAGGCTTATATGCGGCACTGCTGCTTTGAAGCACCCCCTTCTCTTCCCTCCCCTGCTGCCTCTTTCTGATAGAGGCAGCAAGGGGAAGGGGGAAGAAACTAGATGACTATCCATTCATATCCCTAGATTGCACATCTGAGTTGGCTGTTGTGCACATTGTTTAAAGCATCCTCATGATGGGCTCCCAAGATGATGTAACCCACTGGTGAGTTGTTTGTCCCGCTCTGTGCCTGATCCACAGAGAATGTAAGTCTATTACAGCTCCATCTGGTACCCTTTGGCTGTCTAGCTCAAATTGTAGCATCTCCTACTGTTAGTCCTGGAGGTCCTGAGTTCAGTCCCTTGTGTGTGAACCAAGATGGTGGCTATCATGCTGGGTATCTCTGAGGAGAGACCAATATTGTGCTTGGAATCAGGCTGACCTATCCCCTCATTTCCCAGAGTGGTCTTTTCAGGTCAGTGCTGAGACTCATTAGTTTCTCTCCTTTGACTTCTAATTTGCGTCTGAGGGAATTTTAACAATAGGCCCCATACTGCAATCCCTGGTGACTTTCAAGCTGTGGATTTTGTAACTGCCAAATATTTTAAATTTCTGATGTGAGAGTTTTAATACAGTATTAAAAAGTCATTTACACAAAGGCAGTGAGTATGTGAACTTCCTTGTTCATGTTGCTGCTTTGTATTACTTTCCTTCTCTGTTCAGGCTTACTAGGGTCTTTCTGTGAAAGGAAAGGTGGGTTGTATGTTTTTTTTCTGCTCTCATGTTATCACAAATCCCATGCAGGCCAGTGGAAGTAGTGCATTCATGAATGGGATTGTCATAGTGGCAAGAATAATGACACCCCTACCTTTTATTTCCTAAGTATTGTCTTAAATTTAGCTGTAGGAGACAGGAGAAGGATGGCATTGAGAGAGCAAACATCCTTGATGATTTTTTTTAAGGCAGTAGTTCAAGGATGACAAATGATGTCAGGAAAAAATTATGTTGATATGTCTGCTTCATTTCTGATACGCCACTCTCCAGTCTGTTTGGAAGGGGAATTTAAAGGATCACAAAATCGTTAGGCTTTAAATCAGGGGTGGAAAAAATATGGCCTGTAGGCTGGATGCAGCCTGCCAAATATTTGGATCCAGCCCACCACAATCCTCTGGGCTACCAGTGACCTGCAGTCCAGTGGGAACCTTGGTCACTCTGTTGCCTGCCGCACCCCAACAAGTTGCTCAAAATGGCCAGCTACTGAAACCAGTTTGTGCGTCCTTGCATGGCACACACCCTGTGGGGAGAGGGAGTGTCTTTACTTGCTGCTTTGAGTGGCATGTGGGGGTGCGGCAGGCAGGGAATCTGCCCAAGGGTCCTCTGGACTGTTGGCCAGGCACAGCCTAGCGTAAGCGCCTCATGGATAGAGCCTGCATCTAGTACTTCCTCCTGCATCCAAACCCGATGTCCCAGGTTAGGTATGTGTAAATGTGTACCACCAGTGGAAACACATTCTCCTGGCTGTGGGTGCTCTGCTGATTAGTTGGGTGGCACCTGAATTTTTCCTGGATGGCTGCTCAAGTGCTCGGATTACAGGGAACACAGGTTACAAATACTTCCCTGACCCTGCACCTCCTTTAAGTCCCCTCTCAGGTCAGAATCCACACTTGCACCCAAACCCCCTCTCAGACTCCACACCTCTTTCTGCATCCTAATCCCTTACCCTGAGCTCCTTTCTGCACTCATTCTCTGTCCCAGACCCTGCACCTCCTCCATTAATATAAAAGAAAATTGTGGCCCTTGACCACTTACCAAATTCTTGGGAGTGGCCTCTCCATCAGAAATTATTGCCCACCCCTGCCTTAGCTATTTTAACAAATTGAACCATCCTTAATAGTTTCCACAATTGTACAATATTGTAAGGATTCCAGCACAATGTTGGTCCATGGCAACTTCTGTTGCACTGCTAGATTAAAATTGAGTTTTCTTATGCACTGGAAGAGACAAACCAATGGTTATGTGTTGGTTTGTAGACAGATTGTTAATATCTATTTCCCACCCATATTTTTAACAATAATTAATGAGAAACTTCACTGCTAGGATCTCTAATGGAAGAACTAAAAATTTATGCATCAGCCTAGACTGCTGCCCGTCCTGCTGAATGCCTTTCACCATATCCCTCTGACACTATAACTGAATGTGTAGTACATGTAAGTTGATTGCAGGGCTGCTGTTCCCTGAGAAGAGGGCAGAAGTGTTGTCCCCAAGTATTTTTTTTCTTTCAACTATTGACAAAATTAGTGCTGCTGGTATATGCACTGGCAAACAGAACCAACAGAGGCCCCAAGTGGAGCACTCTCAAGATCTTTGTACACTAGTTCTGCAATGGAATAATGAATGGAATCATATTCTCAGGATTAATGAAGTGGAATAATATTTTGGGGAGTAATTGATGTTCTGGGCACATTGATATATAATGCCCTGTAAATCCACAGGTATCCACATCTGCATCCCAGCCTGGGACACTTGCAGCAAGACAATAGGGCACGCAGCCAAGGTTCCCTCTAAGATGCATGGTACAATGGCCCCGCAACTGCTTAATGGGACTGGCAGCTTGGCTACAACCAGCAACCTAAGTGGGATGGGCAGCAGCAGCCAGTCTAGGGGCACCAGCAACCAGGGAAGGGTGGCACTTGGGACAGGAGTAGATCCAGGAGGGGGAGCTGGAATTGATCTCTCCTGGTTTGACAGGACCAGTCAAGTCCCGAGAGTGCTGGACCAGGAGGCCTAACCCTTATTATAATCACAGTATATATATAACTGTTATCATTTGCAGCAGGTTTTCCCCAAGCAATGGATATGCATAGAACTGGGTCAAATACAGAAAGAATGCAAGATGGTCAAATACAGAAAGAAGTAGACTATTTATGTATCAGTCAAAGATGAAAAACATCTGTGATAGATACTAGAGTTTTTAGAGGAGCGGACATAAGGTAGTGGTCACTATTTACTGAAGGTAAGCATTAGATTAAAGCATAAAAAGCTGGAAAAGAAGGTTGACACACCCAAGCCATTTGTAAATCCCCACTAGATAACGAAATTTCAAATGCAACCCTGCCCCAAACTCCATTCAATTTGTTCCCAGACCTCAGATGTAGCCCCTGCTACTGAGGAATTGTGAGCTATGGTCACCCAAAATATTTGTATCATAAATGGAAGAGCAACACAAACAACGCATTTCAGATTAAGAATCTGTCGCTTTTTAAAAAACAGAAATGAGGGGAGACAATTTCACTGTCCATCGGAAATGATGGATGATTATGCAGAATCTTGGCTTGAATTTGCACCAAATCTAATCTACAGAAGTGCCATTCTACTTCCCAATGAGATATGAAACACACCAACAATGCTTTCGCCAGACGAGCAACAATGTATCTTTTAATTAGAGCAGCTAGAAGCTTGCTGCCCAACAGGTGACTTTCAGGTTTTTGTTTGCTTCTTCTACCTCCTAAGCTGGAATGGTAAAACCTGAAGCATAAAGGTCATGCTCTGTTGCTAGGCATAATGCATGGAGTCTCTTTCTCCTATCTGTGAAGGCACTTATACAGCCTTTAAGCTTAAGTATGGTATATTCTCTGGGTCAGCAATGTACAGCACGTGTGCCATAAGTGGCATGCAAGATGATTTTCAGTGCCACGCACAATGAACAGGCTCCTCCTCAATCCACCACCCGCAATGGGGAGCCCATGCTTGTGATCCAGCTTCGTGGCCCCTGCAGGACTGGAACCAGAGGCAGTTTCGGGGGTGGGGAGCCCCAAGGTTCTGAGCCGGATCAGGTTTGCAGGGAAGTGTGTGCGTGTTGCTCCTCCCCTCCCCACAGAAAAAGCCAGAGTGGAGCCCCAGGGCAGGAGACCAAGCTGGGCGTGTAGTAGAGCGAGCCCCTTCCAGCCTCCCGGGAGAGTGGTGCGGCCCAGGGCAGAAGGGCTAAGTCTTGGCACGCCACTTCGGAAAGGTTGCCGACTCCTGTTGTATACACACTAACTACTGAACCATATCCCTTCCTTGTTACATTTCCACTGACTTCAAAAGAAAATACAAAGGTGGAAGATCAAACTATATAACCTAACAGATCTGTCCCATCCACACTAGCTCCTGTCTAATCAGTTATAAGAGGGTTTCCAAGCATGTGTGGTTCTTTACTTGCATAAATTTGAATATGCCTCCATCAGAGGATCTTGGCATGCTATACTGGTAATGAATTAGCCTTTGTCTACATTGCCAATTGAACCACAAAACTTTTGTCATTCACAGAAGCTTAACCCCGACCCATCACCCCAAAAGATAAAAGTTTTCCCACAGAAAGTAGCAGTGTAAATAGCGGCTTATTGATGATAGGAAAACTTTCCTGTGGACAACGGGAACCCCGCTCCTACGGAGTGCAAGTAATTTGTAATCAAAAGTGCTGACAATCAGCATTTATATTGCCTGACTTTTAGCAACATGGCCATGTCCCAGCTGCAAAAACCATACTACAGACAAATTCTTTGTCTTTACAACCAATGTGCCCTCTAATTTTTTTCCATCCACGTGCAAAATAAATTTTGCTATGTGCACCAAGGTATGTGTGGATGTGCACCACCAGTAGAAACACATGCTGCCAGCTCTGCTAATCAGCTGGGCAGCATTTGAATTTCTCCTGGAGAGCCACCCAAGCACTCGGGATACAGGAACACTGCTCACAACAACATTGCTAGTTAAGTAAGTAGAATTGTTTAGACAGTGATATTAAGGCACAATGAGATTAAAGGGCCTTAATTCTTTTTTTTTATTTTATTTTTTTAGATGTTCTATTCTTCCTCAGTTTCAGTAGAAGTTCATAACTGTTGCTGGGTGTTCAGCATTTCTGAAAATTGGGTGTTGAGTGACTTGTTTTTGGCTATTCAGGAAGTTTGTTCAGATCTGGGAATAATACGTAGATCTTCCATCTCCCAGTCAGTGCTGAAAGCATAGACCTTTTCCCCAGTACTTTTGCATAAAGCGTGAAAGCAGGTTGACTGGAAGTGTGTGTTTCTTTTAAATGTGGAGGTCTGAAATCCACGCCCTGTCTCATGTGTTTCTTGTCCTCCATGGAAACACAGCAAAGATGCTCTTGAAATTATCACAGTAAATTGTTCACTGGCTAAACACGAGAGACCTTTTAAAGTTCAGCTTGGCTTGGTCGCTGGAACTGCTGTGAGAGTCGCCAAGTGCCAACCCTTGGGTCTGGTGAGCACATTGAACCAAGGGATTGCTTGGAACCCTCACTGCCAGGCTGTTTATCATTTGCATCCCCTCTTAATGTATTGTCTGGGGGAGGCCACTTACTTTGCTTGCTTCTGTTTCTGGGCTTCCATGCATTACAGGTAGTTAAAAGTCAACAAAAATATATCAGAGGGGTAGCCATGTTAGTCTGAATCTGCAAAAGCGGCGAGGAGTCCTGTGGCACCTTCTAGACTAACAGAAGTGTTGGAGCATAAGCTTTTGTAGGCAAAGACCCACTTTGTCAGGTCTTTGCCCACGAAATCTTATGCTCCAACACTTCTGTTAGTCTAGAAGGTGCCACAGGACTCCTTGCCACTTTAACGAAAATATATTTAACTCTTGCTTGCAACCCTTGAAAATCTCAATGTCACTTTTACTATGTCTGAATCAGAATTATGAAGAGGTAGGCAAGGCCTGAACAAAAGGATCTGTAGTGAGAGACTGCTAAGTCCTTTCAGCAGGCAGGGGAGAAAGGAGCAACGGGGAGGAGCTAAGGCTGTTTTTAAAGCTAAAATTTTGAGGGCAGTAGGTGGATATTGGTGCCTTTTGAAGTGGAAGCCCTGCAAAGAGAGGGGAACAGAACAGCAGATGCTGAATGATTTCGTAGCTAAGGCTTTGGGACTAAGTAGAGGGATTCTACCCCAGATGTCCAATCACCTCCACATAGACAAGTCATTGCAACCTTTGTTTTCCAATGCAGCCTTGCTTGAGCTGAGTGTGACTTTTAGGATATGGACAGATGTTGTTTCCTACTTGATTTAAGAGACAATGGAAAGGCCTATTAACGGAATCTGTAAATAGACTAAAGTTGGGGAACCTGGGGCTGGGAGGGTGAAGAAGAGCTTCTTGCTGGTGATTAATTAAGGTAATATTTTCAGAAGTGACTAAGGTGCCAAAGGCTAATTGGAAGTCAGTGGAACTTAAGCTCCTAAATTATGCACTTCTGAAAAATGTTATCCTTAGATTAATAAGACTTTTGTGTGTGTTCTTGTAGAGGTGCCTACAACTTAGAATAGGCATGTTTTTAGCAATGAAGTGCCACTGACTGTAGTTTTGCAAATACTCTCATAGTTACCTTGTCTCGCCCCCACCCTGTGCTTAGTCTGATCCTCGCCCTAGACTGTGAGCTTTCTGGGGCAGGGCCAGTCTGGTTTACTTGTTTGTACAGTTTCTAGCACTGTGGAACTCTGACTGAAGTCTAGAAGCAGTACCTAGTTGTGAAGGCCAAGACTTTATAACAGGGTTAAAAAAAATAATGGTGGTTAGGTCCATCAATGGCTATTAGCCAGAATGGGCTGGAACAGTGTCCCTTGCCTCTATTTGTCCAAAGCTGGTAATAGGTAATATGGGATGGATCACCTGATGATTACCTCATCTGTTCATTCCCACTGGGGTAACCTGGCATTGGCCACTGTTGGTAGACAGGATACTGGGCTAGATGGACCTTTGCTCTGATCCAGTATGGCCGATCTTATGTTCTTATATTCTAACCTCAATAATAATATGTTAAAGGAGACACAGGAGTGACAAGGCAAAACTAGAGCCATTGTTGAAGAGTGGAAGTCACCTCTACCTTGGTAATGGTCCCATTTTTTGACGACCATATTGCTCATTCTATAGGAGGCCTGATCATGAATTGAATTGCTCCAGAAATTTGGAAGCGCTTGTATCTTTGGTTCAGTCTAGATTGCCTTATTCTGATAGAAAATACTAGTGTACCTACTATGGGTTGAACCTCTCTTAAGTGAGACTCTCTGGTCCAGCAACATCCCTGGTCTAGAAGGACTAGAGATGTTCAGGTGGAGGGCTGGTAACTGGGAGACCTGGCAGAGGGGCTAGAGCCCAGTTGTGGGGCTGCCCTTTGGCAGCAAAGCCAGGAGCCCAGCAGCAGGACTGCAACCCAGTGGCAAAACTGCAGGGGCGTGAAAGGCAGCAGGTCTGGATCCCAGCAGCAGGACTGCCACTTGGCAGCAAGGCTACTGCCTAGCAGCGAAAGTACCCAGGAAGGCCAGGAGGCAGCAGGGTTGTCCGGTGGTGCTGAGAGTCATCAGTGGGGCTCTCTGGCAGCACAATCAGGAGCCCAGCAGCCTGGCTACTGGGAGCCTGACCGCAGGGCTACCTGGGGCCAGGGTCAGGAACACAGGAGTGGGGCTGCCCAGCAGATGCAGCAGAGTCCGGCAGCCCTGCTACTACTCGGTGGAGCTGCCTAGTGAAGCCGGGAGGCAGCAGGGCTGCCACCTGGCGGCACAACTGAGCCCCAGCAGAGGGGCTGCGCCATGGAGCAGTGGGGCTGGGAGTGTGGTGGCAGGGCTGCCATAATGGGGCCAGGAGTTCTATGTGCAGAGGTGTCGGCAGCGGGGCGGGACTGGCTGGGAGGCTGGCAGCCAGGCCATGGCTGGGGGGACTAGTGGCGAGGGGTGGGGAGCAGAAATGACCTTCCCTTATCTGTTCCTCATCTGGGACAAAGTTCCTCATTAGGTCCGAAGGGTACTGGATCAGGGAGGTCCAACCTGTATTATCATTGGTTCTATTGAATCTGTTACACCTGTCCAGCTTTTTCTGGGGCAAGGAGATTGAGAATAACCCATTCAGCAGGGGAAAAGGAAGGATAACACCTTTGGTTTACTTTCTTATAATTGTTGAGAGTGAGATGTTACTAGCACTGAATTACTGTTTAAATAGCTGGTGAAGAGAGCATTACAAGGCAGTGCACATAACAAACTCTAGAAGAACAGCTGTTCATTTGGGACTTGATGCCAAACTTGGTTCTCACCAAATTCCACATTTGGAGAGAATCTTAGCTGCAAGCTCTTTAATTTGTTGGTGTTTTTAAATATTGCTCTAAATTCATGTTTATTTAGAAATAAGGCAGAAAGATATGCTGCTAAATCAAGAATTACTCCTCGTAATGCCGATTTCAAGTTTCCCCATCCGTGGTTTGGGGAGGATGAGGCAGAGATAAGGTTTTACCTTCCAAAATGTACTAAATGACTTTTCCCTTCAGGTGCACAATAGCTTTAAGTTTTCTGAAACCTTCAAATGCTTACGTCTTTTGTTTTTTCTTTCCCCCAGGAACTGGCAAACTCTGTCTACTTGGTTATGGAGGTGAGTTATTTTGACACACTGTACCCTCCACACCTTCCAACCCCCTGCCCTGAGCCCTTCCTCACATCCCTCAATTCTCACACCTTCACCCCCACCATGCTCCTGCCCTGAGCCCCCCACACATCCAGCTCCCGGCCCTGACTCCTGCATCCTTCTACATATCCACTCCATACCATGGGCTCCCCCCACCCACCTCAACCCCCTGTCCTGAAGCCCCTCACAGTCTACCTCTCGCTTAAATTTCTTACTAGAACTATTGATTGCAGCTGCCCAACCCACTGCCCTGACCCTTCCCTAAGGGAGGGTGAGTTGTAATATGACAGTACCTGTAAGACATTTAAATTACTTTCACCCCTGGTTGGCGCTCTTCTTGCTATCAAATCTGCAGGTGCATGTCCATGAGGCTGAAGGGGAGGTGAAGAGCACTAAGATCAAGCACAGCACAGCTTAAACAGTGGGTTTTTTAAATCTCTCTATTGCCAAAGCTCTTTTTAAGTGTAGGCTTGACCGGGAAGACGTTTTATCTTAAAGGGGAATATACATTACCACTTACAATTCACTTACGAGCAATTTAATGGAAAGAACAATTTTCTTCACACATTGTAGTTGTAGAGCTGCCAGATCTCATATATACCTTACGCTCTCTTCAAACTGAGATCTTACAGGACATAACTGAATGAGCTTTGAATACTTGTAGTCACTCAGATTCCTTTCCTGATTCCAGTTCTGTATTAGGCTCTTCATTCTGACAGTGACCTTTTGGGTTTTATGTATACATCTCCATGTTTGCTCCATTTCATTCATACATGTAATAAAATATTAACATCATTATGGATTTTCCATACTTACTTAATTTTGCTTCCTCTATTCTTTAAATTCTGCCAGCCTGCCTAATGCTAATTAAGCTTTTGTTATTCTCTTGAATTTCCAGTACTGCAATGGTGGTGACCTGGCTGATTATCTGCACAGTAAGTAGACCAATGGGGAAGACATTGTTTATGTTCCAAAGGAAACATTTTGTATTTGTATTTGTTAGAGTTGTTGGAATGAGTGAAAGATAAGGACATATGAATGATCATGCAGGTGAGACCAATGGTCCAGTTTAGCCCAGTATCTTGTCTTCCAACAGTGGCCAATGGTAGATTCTTCAAAGTGAGAGGAACAGAACAGAGCAAGCATCAAATGATCCATCCCTTTTCGTCCAGTCCTAGCTTCTGGAATCCATACATGGCGTAGCATCCCTGACCATCTTGGCTAATAGCCATTGATAGATCTATCTTCTGTGAAATTATCTAATTCTTTTCTGAATCCATTTATAGTTTTAGCCTTCACAACATCCCTTGGTAACGAGTTCCACAGGCCTACTGCATTGTGTGAAGAAGTAATTCATTATGTTTTCAACCTACTGCATATTTATTTCATTGAGTAACTCTTGGTTTTTGTGCTGTGACAAGTGTGGATCTAATCCTTTCTCCTTTGAAACAAATTTCATCATTTAAAAACAATGAATAGTCCTGTGGCATTATAGAGACTAACCAAAAGATATAGAATCATGAGCTTTCGTGGGTAAAACCCACTTTATCAGATACATTGGAGTAGAAATAACAGAAATCAAGATAGATAGATAGATAGAGATATAACAGCGTACATAGTAACTGTCAATTGTAGGACCCATGTTAATGAGGCTAATTAAATGGGCTAGATGTGTCCCATTCATAGTTTTTTAAGTGGAAATGCAGAAGTTAATGGTGGGAGAGATTTCATCATTGCTTTTTTTTACCTTCTGCCAAGTACTTCTTCACTGGTGAACATACATATGCAGCCCCTGGGAGGTAATAACTTGTGTATTTTCCAGCAGTACATGGTTGGAAGTTAAGAACAGCATGTAGCCAGTTGAAATGGCTAGGGGTGTGATGCAGGGATAAGACACTGATCTTACAGGTTGGACCTCCATGGTCTGGCATCCTCAGGACCTGACCGGTCCCGGATGAGGGATTTTGCCAGATGAAGGGAGATCATATCTGCCCCCCACTGCTACCCACCTCAGCCTGGACCCTCCTCAGGCCCCGCTACCCTGCTGGTCCCCACCTCCCCTTGCCTGACATACTGGGCAGCCCAGCTGGGGTGCGCAGTACAGCCCTGATGAGGCACTTCAGGCTCCATTGGGCAGCCCCACTGAACAACTTCGCAGTGGTGCACCAGGCTCTCAGCCCCATGGACAGTCCCACTGGGGTGCGCAGCTGGGGCACATAGGCCAGCCCCACTGGGGTATACCCCGGAGCCCAGCAGTGGGGAGCCAGGGTGCTGCTCCCGCTGACAGTTCACTGGTAGCAGCCCGGAGCCCTGCCAGCCTGCAGGGTTCCTAGGCACCAGTGGTGCGCTGGGACTCTCTGGTATAGACCACGAATGTTGCCAGACAAGAGAGTAACGGTTTACAGAGGTTCAACCTGTACAAGCTCTTCTGCCAGTTCAGGAAGACGCTGATCAGTTTGCAGGATCACAGTGTAAATGAAGAACACCTAGAATTCAAGGCTCCTATAGTGAAGAGAGCATGTTTCCATGCTTTGCTGGAGCTATGCTAGATTTAAAGCTTAGTGTCCTTTTAAGTATTTTATTTTTGTCTTGCAGGCTGACTAAAAGAGTAAAGCTGTCTCTTAGTATTTATTTATTTTTCTTATTGTGGGGCTTTTGGATCATATTTAAACATAGTGCCAATCCAAGCTGTCTTCTGCATTTGTTGTTAACATTATGAGAAGGTATTAAAATAGAAGTAACAACAGTTTTACTAAAAGCGACAAGGAGTCCTGTGGCACCTTACACAGTTTTACTGGTTGTTAACTGAGGCTTTTATTTAAATTAGATGATGACTGGAAACTTGAAATTAAAGAAATAAAAGCTAAATTCATATTTGCCTTAGAGCAAAGCTACCAGTTGCCAGATTTGAACCTTGGACCTCTGGAGCCCAGTGTAGGAGCCTCTACAGCTCAGCTGTAAAGCCACCAGGCTCTCCTTAGAGTGTAAAGCTCTCTCATTCTTCTCTCTTACTGTTTGTGTGGGTTACACAAACTTAAGTGTCCCAGAAATGATACATTCAGAACTGATACTAATATGCTCCAGCCCATTCATCTGGGATAACAAATGACATCTAATCATTGATTTTAGTCTATGAAAAGGTATTGGTAGCTGAAGAAATGTGAAGAATCGGTTTACTCTTCTCATAATTTTTATAGAGATGAGTCACATAGGACCTAGACTTGCATTTTAATTCTGAGTTTTGCATGCTTTGTGTTAGTTCTGTTGTGATGCTGTCACATCCATTAGGTGTGCAGAAGTGGAACACCTTTTGTGAGTGCCAAATGAATGTGCTTGTACACATGTACCTTTTTTGGCTGAATATAATGATAATTTTTAATAATGGAACCCTTCAACAATAGCTAAACCTTACCTGATTTCCTATGGCACTAAAATGGTTGAACTAGACTAACTCTGGTCTGTGAGCTGTAGCAATGAAATGGGGTGCAGTTGGGGAGAGAAGAGATTAAGGATTGCCATGCAATTTAGGAGCCTGTGGTTTCAAGCAATCTCTTGAGCTTTGTGCACAGGCTTTGCTGGAGTTCACAATTGCAAAGTGTTTTGCACAGAGAGGGCTGCTTCTGCCCATATAGAAATTGTACTTGTAGGGTGGGATTTTTGCTAGAAGCAGAGGTGCACAAATCCCATTGTAATCCAGTGGGATTTTTTAGGTATAAAGCCATGGTATAAAACCTTTTTCAGCATAGCCAACCTGAGCTGTAGCGCCGTGGTTCACAACTTCTTTGGGTTCAGGACCCATTTGTAAACATTAGTGGCCTGTTGCAACCAGTGTTCCCTCTAAGATTTTCCATCCTTGAGCAGGTTGAATCTTCTTTTGGGCAGTGTAAAAGTTTGGTTCTTCACCCTGTGTTTTCATTTGCACCCAGTGCCCTTCACTTAACAGTTTGACGGTCTTTTCACTGTTTTACTTAAAAGATTGGGGTGTCCCTCTGCTGGGACTCAATTGACACAGCCTTCTATGGCGGTGGGGAGGGGGGGTCCGGGCCCGCCCTCACTCATGGACCCCAGCCCAGGGCCCTAGGGACGCAGACCTGTCTGGGTCTGGTCCGGCTGGCGGGGCTTCCCGCTGAAATGCGCCAGCCCGCGGGCTTCACATATGCCCTGCCCTGGGCTGCTTCCTCTCCCCCCTTTCCTAAGTTCCCGCCTCTTGTGCCTTACCTACCCCTCTTACAACCCCCTCCTTCTTCCGTCTCCCACACCCCGGTCCGTTCTCCTCCCCTCCTCCTCCGATCCCCCTTTTTACAGCGTCGGGCGGAGCCACATCACTCAGGATGTCCTCCCCCTCCGCTGATTGGCCACCGCAGGAGCACGGTGTGCCTGTGCTCCTTCGCTCACAGCCCTCCCCCCCCTCCTCCCCCAGGACTGGCCTGCCCTTATCTTCTCTCCCTCTTAGCTGTTTGGTGGCGTTCGAACACGCCACGCATGTGTGCACCCCTGCTCGCCGCCCTCCATACCGGGCTGGCGTGGGGGCTTTTAAAGTGCGGGGTCGTGACGCCCCGTCAGAGGCAGGTTGAAATTTCTTGTGTGCAATACCAATATTGAGGTAGTGTGTGGATACGCACCCACCAGTACAAACAAAAACCATAGATATAAATAAATATTTTAAATAGTCCATAAGTGTGGAAGAAACTATATTAAAACCAATGATAATTAACAAGGAGTAGTATTTATGATTATTTAATATGAAATCAAATAAAAAGAAAATTAACAGCACACTTGGCTGAAGAAGTGGGTTGTGCCCATCTAAGCTCATGATACTATTTACATATTTAAAGGTGCTACAGGACCATTGTTGTTTCTTAAGTTATTTTAGGTACAGACTAACACAGTTACCCATCTAAGACTTTGGAGTACATGTATCATCATCCTCTCATAAGAGACAGATGCATGTTTCAAAGATCTTGCAAATAAGGTTTCATCCTTAGTTCATGCTAAGGTTTCATCACACCTAGTACTTGCTGCTTCTGGCTCTGAGCCAGAACTCTATCAGATAGCAAAGATCTGGCCTTAACGCAATACAGTTTACCATGTATTAATTAGTAACACAGGATTTTTTTAAAAAATCATTAAGATCCAAGTTTTAGATATCTGCAACAGTCAAAAAAATTCTGTTAAAAGGATCTTTTTCTTTCTTACCATAAGACATTAACACAGGGGTGGGCAATAATTCTTGATCGGGGGATACTCCAAGAATTTAGTAAGTGGTCAAGAGCCGCACTCTTCCATTATATTAATGGAGAAGGTGCGGGGGTCTGGGATGGAGGTTGGGTGCAGAAGGGAGCTTGGGGTAAGTGAGTGAGGTGTGTGATATGGGAAGGAGTTTGGGTGAAGAAGGGGATTGTGACCTGGGGCAACAGACTGGGGTGAGGAAGGGATACAGGGCCTGGGAAGGTATTTGGGGGCTGGAGCAAGGGTGCAGAAGGTTTGGGTTACATGGGGTAGGAGGGCAGAAGGGGGACAGAAGGTTGTGGACGAAGGGAGGGGCTGGGGTCCCAGAGATAGGCTTTGGCTGGGAGACCTTACCTGGGTCCCTGCCTTCTAGCCCCTGTACTTGCTCAGAGGAACTGCAGGAGCCATGTTTGTCGCTCTAAACTGAATTCTGTGAGCCCTGGGGGAGGAGGAGTACTTCACATGCTGCCTGTCCTGCAAACAGGCAGTTGCTATTGATCGAAACTGGCCAATGGGAGCTGCTGGGGGCCGGGGCAGCATGAGAAGCCTGTTTCTCTTCCCTCCTGGCTCTCAGTGTTCACAAACACACGTGTCCCTGCACTTAGCTTTCCAGAGTGCCAAGCGTGTGTGGGGCAGGCAGGGAGTCGACTGAGGCTTTCACGGCTGGATCCAGCCTGCAGATCATCTTTTGCTCAGCCCTGGAGTAGAGGCTGGAACCAGCTTCTCCATTTATAGCAGGCAGCAGGAGCAGCTGCTACTGCTTCTGCTCCTCCAAGAGGGTGACTTCCCCGCCCCCCTTTCCCTGGCCGATAAACCAAGCTCTCTGCCTGTGTGGGGAGCTTTGAACATTCCACAGGGCTCTGAAAAGAGTTGTACACCTGTGTGGGCACACACTGTACAGGGTAACCTTGGTTGCAACCCATTAAATAGCTTTAGTGCAAAACCCATCTGGTTTACTAAATATTTCTTATTCATGTTGCAATGCTTGAGGCAGCTCCTGCGATTCTAGTCCTCCAGGGCACAGCATCCTGCTCTCGGCATCACAACCTGGCGCATGGGGTTGCAGCACTACTCACTCAGATTTGGTCCAGCCATTCCACTTCCCTTCCTCCACTACACCTCCCATAGAGCTCTTTGACACGTTCTGGTGAAATCCTTCTCTAGAAAGTAAGTCACGATCTGTGACTCATAATCATGCATGAGTGTGTGCGTGCGCACACGCGCATGCACACACACACTCCCCCACCCCCATTTGAATGTAAGCTCCCAGCAGTGATTTATCTAAAGTGCACCTGGATTGTATTGCCACTTGTACATGCATATACATCATGGCAGCACACAAGTGGAGTACTCAGTGCAATTACTTAGGCTGCTAATTAAACTCATTTCTTTGTTAACATGACTTGCTTTCTCTGCATCTAATACTGACTGTATTAAGGAGGCTGGTAGTTGCTGCCAGAAGGTGATATTGAAGTTGCTGTCCAACCTCTCTGCTTTTGATGCTTTGATGTCCAGTAGTCTATAGGTTGCTGCTTTGATCCTGGGTTACTCAAAGGTGGTTATGTTAGGCTTTCTTCTTCCCTAAAATTACTTTTTACAGTTAAGAGGAGCAGCTACCAGATAAGAATAATTTGAAGGACGTGTGTAGTATTGCTTCTGGCTCTTAAAATCTAAGGGTCAATTATGAATAACAGTGGCTTATAAAACCTAAGTTAAGCATATATGCACGAAAGGGGAAATGTTATTGGATGAATTTTCTTTCTATATGTATTTTAAAAAAACAGAAATACTGATCCTTATTGAAACCTATTTCTAGAGAAGTTTTTACCAGCTGATTCTGTCTCCAAATCACATAGGAGACATCTTTTAGGGATATATTAATGCCGTGCATTTCTCGTTCCTCTGTTGTATCAGCAAACAGAAGTGTCAGATTGGTAGTTTTGCTTTTAAGATTATTCAGGCTGCTCAGGTTTTGTTTTTTTAAAGCTGTTCTACCTGTGGCCATTGTCTCCCATGTTCTTCTGCTTGGCTTGGCATCCAGCCTTCAAGAACTTACAGAATGAGTTTGCTAACAGGAAATGAGGCATAGAATGTTCATCTTTGTTGCCTCAGCAGCATCTGTCTGGGCCCTTATACCACACTTGTTTGCCCATTCCCCATGGTACTATATGTATTGCCATATGACTAGGTATTCCTTTATTGTCCAGATACAGTCACCCCTTCACTGCCCTTTTCAGATTAAGTATTTCTTTTTTTTTTAAGCACTAAACATTTCCAACATTCATGTTTCTCACAGTGCATTGGTGAAAAAACCAAAGCGAATTTCTGATATATACCCAGAATTCCCTGTTCTACACAGATGTTACTTTACTGCTCTGCTTCTTTTAATAGCTGCATCATTCTCTTCAATTTTGGCATCTCTTTTTCCCAGCCATTCATTAAGTATTTCTGCAGGTAATTCTTGTTAGTGCTAATGTGAGCTACACATGCAAGTCCCCTTATTATTGGGAGAATAGGCTCTGAAGCCTACTGATCCATTCTGCCCTCTAATTACAAATGTTAGGCAATATTTTAATTCTCCACTGTACCCAAAGCAACTCCGATTCTCCATTCCATCCTAAAGCAAAAGATGTGCATTTGTTCCTCAGTGTGAAATGTGTTGGTTTTAGTTTTCCCCTCATCTTCAGTTGTATGTCTTGGGATGTGGCATGCTGCAATTACTTCCAGTGAACAGGAATTTGATCTTGCTAGAATGCGTCTTTCCTTTTGGCAACTCAGTTGACTTTGTCTTCAGTTGGAGCTCATTTGGTATCATGTACTGAAGTGAGAGAGTACAGTATAGCTCTGCACTTCCTGGGAAGTTAGCAGAACAGTAGACAGTGTCATACCAGTGTTTGGTCTCAACACAGGAGAAATTGGATGAAATTTTATGGCCTGTGTTATGCAGAAAGTCAGACTAGGTGATCTCATGGACTCTTTTGGCCTCCAGCTCTGTGCATCTCTTGGTAATGAGGCAGGCTGTTTTATATACTGCCCTTTCTAGCCTCTTCTTCTTGGCATAACCGTATTTATGTAGAAAATGTATCACCAGAGCAACACATATCTTTATTTGTTTGGGGTTTTTTGATAGACCATGACATTTGTGAGCCTGCAAATTGAAAGGGGCATGTAAGAATGATTGTAGGTTGAATTCTAAGCTGCTAGGAAAACTGCAAGAAGGATGCTTCTGAGCTCTTGGGCACCTCTTTGCAAAAGGGAGTGAGATATTTCTGCCTCGCCTTGCTCCATATGTCTTGGCGTCAAAAAGGCCTTTAGAGTGACGAGGCTCCTAACATGTACAGTTGGCTGTTCGTGGGGGTTGGAAGTGTGTGGTGCAAATAGACATGGTGGTCTTCAGTTGAGTTTTAAGGTAGAATTTAAGGGCCTTAGTGCTTGAATTTCAGGATGATTGTCCAGAATTGTGGCTGATTTGCAGAACATGGAACACTAATAATGGACTTCATTGTCACCAATAATATCCATGAACAATTTTCTGTATATTTCCCGTCAGGCACCCAGGGCTGAGAGCAGCTGCCTGGGGTTCCTGCTGTCAAAATTGCAGCGATCCCACACAAATAAATTCATGGATATTATTACTAGTTAGGTATGACAGAGCAAGGTTTGTAAAGTAGTAACATTTCGGAGAATGCAGGCTGATGTTGCTTATGTTGGGGGTTGCCCACTCCCTTTTGCATGTTTTAATGCCTTGCTATGCTATGGAGAAGATGAGCGAATGCCCCCTCTCTTATAAGGAGGCTGGCACAAGTGCCTTGCTCAGAATAAGGCTGTAACAGCCGAGAAATGTTAAATGGAATCAGGACTTAGGCCATATATTATTTCTTCCTTTATTTAGTGGGGTTATGGAGACTATAAGAGAAAAAGATCCATCCACCCAGAGAAGAGTGGAACTCTTCTTCTTCAGGCAGTGCAGCAAAAATGGCCTTTGCTGCTCTACCTCTGCTGCTGTGCAGTGGGTTGGGGCGAGAGATAAATGAGAGTTAGGGAAGCTCCATTTCTGTCTGTCTGTCTCTCTCCTCTCGCTCTTTTTTTTTTTTTTAATGAGGAAAGGGGTTTCTCCCCAACACTCCCCATCCTGCATCTTAGAGCAGGTAGGTGAAACTGACTTGTTCCCGGGGTTTCCTTGCTGCCCAGTGGGTTCTGAAGAGCAAAATCTGTGCAACAAATCTCAGTCTTGTATCAGTTTTATTCTGCTGCTGCTTCCTTGCTCTGCAAACCAGAAGCAGATACACTGGAACAGTCTGTCTGCCAGTTGAAGGCAACAGCTTTGCATTAGTTTCTCATATTTGGGAGATTATATCTTCAGATCTGAAGAACTTGGCATCTAGCTTTTGTTTAAGTGAAAGCTTAAATTCTGCAGAGATTTGCTCCACAATTAGTGGATTTTTTAAAATCCCTATATCAGTCTCTTTTTGCAATGTAAAGAGGTAGAAGACCAGCTCCAGGTTATGTACTCTTAACATCTTCAATATGGGAAGATGGCTTCTAATGTGTTTATCTCTTTTAATTGCTAAATTATATGGAAACAGCTCAGAGAGGGTAATGCCTTGAAAACATTGTGGCTTTTTGGCAGAACTACTAGCTTGACAGCCTAAGTACTGTTTAGTTTAGAGGGTCCTGCTTTTTTGTTAGGCAGATAGCTACAATGGAGCCCATTAAATTTTTGGGTCCAAAATGAATCTTGAAAGAGATTATTTGAGGTAGGGGGAAGAGTGTCAGATGCTTTTCATGATGATGGTCCCTATTCTAAAGGTGCTATAGCAGATTATTGGGGTTAGTGTTGCCTGTTCAGAACCCCAATGCCATGGTTATAGATATGTTCACCATGTCTTCTAATCAGCTATGGTGTTGAGAAGAAGGATAGTCCTGCATGTAGGACACTAACCTGACACTTGGGAGGCCGGGTTTCAAATCTGAGCTCCACCACAGACTTCCATGTCACCTAATTTCTTTGAGTCTCTGTTCCCTCATCTGTAATAGCACTTCTTTACCTCTCAAAGATGTTGTGTACATTAAAGATTGTGAGGTGATCAGATAGTGTGGTGATGGGAACCATATAAAAGTACCTCTGATGGATAGATAGAACTGACAGAGGAGAATGTAACCAGTCTTGTCAGAATACTAGGGCAGTGGTTTTGCTGTAAATCAAAATGGTGCCATTGAAATGAACAGAGTATTTCCCTAATGCAAGGGTTTTCCACCTTTTTGTTTCAGAGGCCCACCCCAATGTGCTATAAAAACTCCATGGCCCACCTGTGCCACAACAGCTGGTTTTCTACATAGAACAGCAGGGTTGGCATGTGGGAGTAGCAAACAGGGCACTTGCCTGAGCCCCAGGCCATAAGGGTCCCCATGAAGCTATACTGCTCAGGCTTGGACTTCGGCCCCGGGTGGGAGGTTCAGGTTCTGAAGCTTCAGCCCCAAGCGATGGGCCTTTGGCTTTGTTCCCCAGTCACCAGTATGTCTAACGTTGGCTTAGTGGACTCCCTAAGACCTGCCTGCAGATCTCCCCAGAGGCTCTCAGACCCTTTGTTGAGAACAGAGGTCTTAGTGTACACCACTTGGGGATGCTCCTGAAAGTAAGTGTTGTTGAATATGAGGCCATGCTTTTCATGTAAGATATTGTCAGGATTGGTTGGTCTAAAATTTCAAGATGCCTTTTTAAAAATTGGTATATTCCATTCACCAAGCTTCCACTTCAAGAGCAGGTGCCTTGTAAATTCCAGTAGCATTCTGTCTCATGATAACAGAGTCCAGCAAGGGAAGAGAAGCTCTGCATACCTGCACATCGGCATCACTTGTATGGTAGACTGACATTTTAGGCCTGATAGTTGTGAGTCTCCCTTCAAAGATTTGGGAGTTTGTTTTCTATTCCAAACACTGTTCAGTCAGCCCATGTCTCTTGCTCTTTCACATGCACATGAAAGTAAAATGTTTAATGTCCTGTGTTGGGCTAAAACTGTCTGTGCCCTGCTCTGTGTTTTCATAAGAATTCCTCCACTTCAGCTGAGAAGGTAGAATAGTGTTTTGATGTTCTTGCCAATATGGTTTAAGGCTGTATCAGAGAACAGCTGGAACAACATTAATGGAGCAATAGGAGCATTTATGAGAGAGATGGCTTTATGCAAGTGAAATTTGTGTCTTTGGACTTTATTTGTTCTAGAATGTTAGTATCAACCCAGGAAGGTGTCACACTTTAAATTTGAACCTCAGTACACTGGATGTCCTGAAGTGCTGAAGGATCCGACCAGGGGCCGTGCGCAGCTTGACCTTCTGCTTAAAAACAGGGAGGAACTAATAGGAGAAGTAGAGGTGGGGGACAACCTGGGAAGCAGTGATCATGAGATGGTAGATTTCAGGATCCTGACCAAAGGAAGAAAAGAGACTAGTAAAATACACACCTTGGACTTCAAAAAAGCAGATTTTGACTCCCTCAGAGATCTGATTGGCAGAATCCCCTGGGATGCTAACATGAAGGGGAAAGGAGTCCAGGACAGCTGGCAGTATTTTAAAGAAGCCTTATTGAAGGCACAGAAAGAAACCATCCCGATGCGTAGCAAGAAAGGCAAACATGGTAGGAGACTGGATTGGCTTACAGGGAAATCCTTGGTGAACTTAAGCACAAAAGGAAGCTTACAAAAGTGGAAACTTGGACAAATGACCAGGGAGGGGTTTAAATGTATAGCTCGAGAATGCCGGGGGGTTATCAGGAAGGCGAAAGCACAGATGGAATTGCAACTGGCTAAGGACGTGAAGGATAACAAGAAAGGTTTCTACAGGCATGTTAATAAGAAGAAGGTGATCAGAGAGGGTGTGCGGCCCCTACTGGATGAAGGAGGTAACCTAGTGACAGATGATATGGGGAAAGCTGAAGTACTCAATGCTTACTTTGCCACTGTATTCACGGACAAGGTGGGCTCCCGGACTAATGCGCTAAGTGACACAAGATGGGATGAAGATGGACAGCCCTTGGTGGGTAAAGAACAGGTTAGGAACTATTTAGAAAAGCTAAACGTACACAAATCCATGGGTCCGGACTTAATTCATCCGAGGGTACTGAGGGAGTTGGCAAATGTCATTGAGGAGCCTTTGGCCATTATCTTTGAAAAGTCGTGGAGATCGGGAGAAATCCCGGATGATTGGAAAAGGGCAAATGTAGTGCCCATCTTCAAAAAGGGAAGAAGGACGATCCAGGAACTATAGGCCGGTCAGTGTTACCTCAATTCCTGGAAAAATCATGGAAGGGATCCTTAAGCAATCCATTTTGAGGCACTTGGAAGAGAGGAAAGTAATTAGGAATAGTCAGCATGGATTCACAAAGGGAAAGTCGTGCCTGACCAATTTGATTAGCTTCAATGATGAGGTAACTGGCTCTGTGGACGTGGGAAAGTCAGTGGATGTGATATACCTTGACTTTAGCAAGGCTTTTGATACGGTCTCCCACAATATTCTTGCCAGCAAGTTAAGGGAATGTGGATTGGATAAATGGACGGTAAGATGGATATAAAGCTGGCTAGAAGGCCGGGCCCAGCGGGTAGTGATCAACGGCTCGATGTCAGGATGGCGGTCGGTTTCTAGCGGAGTGCCCCAAGGTTCAGTTTTAGGACCGGTTTTGTTCAATATCTTTATTAATGATCTGGATGAGGGGATGGATTGCACCCTCAGCAAGTTTGTGGATGATACTAAGCTGGAGGGAGAGGTAGATACGCTTGAGGGCAGAGATAGGGTCCAGAGTGACTTAGACAAATTGGAGGATTGAGCCACAAGAAATCTGATGAGGTTCAACAAGGACAAGTGCAGAGTCCTGCACTTGGGATGGAAGAATCCCAAGCATTGTTATAGACTGGGGACCAACCAACTAAGTAGTAGTTCTGCAGAAAAGGACCTGGGGTTACAGTGGATGAGAAGCTGGATATGAGTCAACAGTGTGCCCTTGTAGCCAAGAAGGCGAATGGCATATTAGGCTGCATTAGGAGGAGCATTGCCAGCAGATCCAGAGATGACATTATTCCCCTTTATTTGGCTCTGGTGAGGCCACATCTGGAGTATTGTGTCCAGTTCTGGGCCCCCCACTACAAAAAGGATGTGGACGCATTGGAGAGGGTCCAGCGGAGGGCAACCAAAATGATTAGGGGGCTGGAGCATATGACCTATGAGGAGAGGCTGAGGGAGTTGGGTCTGTTTAGTCTGGAGAAGCGAAGAGTGAGGGGGGATTTGATAGCAGCCTTCAACTTCCTGAAGGAGGTTCCAAAGAGGATGGAGAGAGGCTGTTCTCAGTAGTGACAGATGGCAGAACAAGGAGCAATGGTCTCAAGTTGTGGTGGAGAGGTCCAGGTTGGATATTAGGAAAAACTATTTCACTAGGAGGGTAGTGAAGCACTGGAATGGGTTACCTAGGAAGTAGTGGAGTCTCCATCCCTAGAGGTGTTTAAGTCTCGGCTTGACAAGGCCCTGGCTGGGTTGATTTAGTTGGGATTGGTCCTGCCTAGAGCAGGGGGCTGGACTTGATGACCTTCTGAGGTCTCTTTCAGCTCTATGGTTCTATGATTCTATGTCCTTAATCCGGGAACTCCCATGGTATGGAGGAGGACATGGCTGTGCACACTGCTGCTCCCCTTTCCCCCAGGTGGGGGGACAGAAGCCCAGTGACATACTTTGCCTGTGTCTTTTCTCTGTCACTCCCATAGTGGCGGGGGCCGGGAGGCAGTGCCTGGGCACGACACAGGGTGCGAAGCCACATGTGTCCTTGGGAGCAGGGTGCCGTATAAGTAGCACCCTTCCTGGCCCAGCAAAATCTTTAATCCGGCAAACCCGATTTCCCGGAGTTGCTGGATTAAAGAGTTTCAAGTATATGGATATTGAGGCTTGTTTTGTGTTCAGTGGCCTGGGCCTTGTCTCTGGCAGGAGTGTTTTACAGATGTGCTTGTAAAGTAAGGGAAAGAAATAGCTGGAGTTAATTTTCATTTAACCTCATTAGATGTGGGATCCTATTTAGCTTCTTGATCCTTTCAGTATTTCTTTATTTTAAAATCAAAATAAAGCCTAGAAACCCTGCCTCACAGGGGAATGCCATTAGCTGCAGGCACATTTATAGAACTTTATTCATTTTTAAAGGCCTTTGCTTATGAGAGCTATTTATATTCAGTCTCACCTTTGTTGGTGCATGCTGTTGCGGGGCCAGATCCTCCAGCGGTGTAAACTGGTATATCACCATCATAATCAAAGAAGCTGCCACTGAAGTCAGGGATGCTGTGCTGATTTATGGCAGCTGAGGATCTAGCTTATGTTCTTTGCATCATTTCAGATATGGAAGAGAATGCAATCTAGCCACTAATACTTTAAGGCAGTGGTCTCCAACCTTTTTACGCCCAAGATCACTTTTTAAATGTCAGAACAAGCCAAGATCTACCGCCCCATCCTTCCTGCAAGACCCCACCCCTTCCTTGAAACCCCGCCCTCTCTGTTCTCCTCCTTTCCATCACTTGCTATCCCCAACCCTTATACGCTCTCAGGGTACGGCTACACTGCCGCTTTTTTGTCAATTCTTCTGTAGGAAGAGGTTTTTCCAACATTTGGCTTATCTAGACTGGGCCAAATGTCAGAAAAACCCCTTATTTCGGAAGCCACCTTATCCCTTATAAGATTTTTCTCTTCCGCTAAAAAAAGCAGAACAAACGAGTCCCAGGACGTGGATGAGTTTTTCCGGGATACCTCTGGAATCCCAGAAAAACCCCTGCAATCTAGCTGTACCCTCACTGCGTTGAGTCAGGATGTGTGGGCTCTGGGGTGGGAATGAGGAATTTGTGTGTGGGAAGGGGTGAGAGGTGCAAGCTCTGGGAGGGAATCTGGATGCAGGAGGAGATGGAGAAGGGGACGCTGGCTCAGGGAGGAGGCTCCAGGCTGAGGAGTGTTGGGGTCAGGTGGAGGGTTGGGATGCTGAGCAAGCCACAGGCTTGTGGCTGTAAGGGTGCAGGAGTTTGGGCTGGGGTATGTGAGGGGCTCAGGGCTGGGAGATTGGGAGTATGATGGGCTCAGGACACAGATTTGCAGTGTGTGGATGGTGCAGAAGTGTTGTGGTAGAAGACTGAGGATGTGAGGGTACAGGAGTTTGGGGATGTGAAAGGCTCAGGATAGGGGGTTCCAGTGTATGATAGGCTCAGATCTAGGGTTAGGAGGTGGGGTGGTGCAGGAGTGTTATGATGCTGCGGCCAGATGGGGGCTTGGCCCCAACTGGGGGTTTGCTGGCCAGGCTTCATTTTTAAATAAAATACTATGTCAAACACAAAAAGTTTCAGCATTGTCTTTATTTATGAGAAGGGTGGGGAACCTGTTTTGAGTCAGGGGTCACTGACCCACAGAAAAGTCAGTCGTGGCCACACAAGTGAGATGCAAAAAAATGACTCCTCCACCCCCCCCCTCCAAGCCTCACTAATGTGGCCCCAATTGTCCTGGTGGGAGCAGGGGACGCGGTACTGGGGAAGGGTGCTAGTGGGTGCTGGGGCAGGAGACAGGGTGCCAGTGGAGCAGGGACAGGGGACAGGGTGCCAGTGGGTGCTGGGACAGGGTGCCAGTGGGTGCTGGGGCAGAGGACGGGGTTCTGTGGCAGGGAACAAGATGCCAGTAGGGGCAGGGGGCAGGGTGCCAGTAGGTGCTGGGGCAGGGTGCCAGGGGTGCTGGGGCAGGGAGTCCCTGGCACGCGCCTCCCCCCGGGACTCCTCCCCCCTCCCCCCACACAGAGGAGGGAAGCCCTGGTAAGCACCTCCCCGCCCCGAGGAGGAAAGCCCTGGCACTCTCCTCCTCCCGGGACTCCACCCCACCCCGCTGCAGAGGAGGGAAACTCCAGCTCGTGCTTCCTCTGGGGACTCCTCCGCCCCCCACAGCAGAGGAGGGAAGTCCTGGCACGTGCCTCCTCTCAGAACTCCTCCCCCCCTCCCTTCCCCTCCCCCTCCAGAGAAGGGAAGCCTCAGCACCAGCCTCCTCTGGGGACTCCTACTCCCCTTCCCCCCTCTGCGCAGCAAGTCCCCAGCATGCCACAGACCTGGGTCTGGTACCGCGCCGGCAGTTTGAGGGAAGGGGAGCAGCCAGCACACTTCCTGAAACCCCGGAAGTGGCACACAGCTGCTGGACTTCCTTGCACCCCACAGGAAGCCGGCACTACCTCCATTGTCGCTGGAGGTAGGTGGTGGGGCTTCTTGGGGGTGGGGAGAAATGGGGGGGGCCCCGAATGCCTCACGATCGACTGGTCGAGCCCTCCCGATCGACCAGTCGATCGTGATCAACGGGTTGGTGACCACAGCTTTAAGGGATATTCTTTACAAACCAAGCTAAAAAAAGGCACATCTAGTTACTTTCTCACTGGTAGTGCCCACTGCTGGATCCAGAGATATCCTTGGTCATCTCTATGGAGAAGCTGCTTCTGCTTTGCTGAGTGGTGGCTGATTTTACAATTGTTCTGTCTGTGTGTTTTCTAGCTATGCGGACGCTCAGCGAAGATACCATCAGGCTCTTTCTCCAGCAGATAGCAGGTGCCATGAAAATGCTACACAGCAAAGGTATCATCCACCGGGATTTGAAGCCGCAGAATATTCTCCTTTCTTTTGCTGGAGGCAAGAAGTCCAATCCTAACAACATTCGTATAAAGATTGGTAAGAACCTTTTATTGTGTCCTGCTTTAAGAAACACTCTTTCCTGGAAACAATTCACATGGCTTTGGAAATGGCTAGCTAGTCAATCTATACTGCTGGAACAAGTGAACTGATCACAAGGGAATCCAGGTTAGTTTTCTGCCATTGCAGTGGGATATCTGGATAGTTCTCAAGGTCAGACTGTCAGCTGATCAGATACGATCAGATGCTGAGTAACCTGCAGATGGAAATGCAGAAGTGTAATGTTACTGAAGCCAGTGGGAGCTAGCTCATATCAATTAAATGTCTGTCCCCCTGTATCCACTTGTTTTGTTTCTTACCCTTCTTTCAAAAGAGGCAGATGCTGATCAGCACTGTGCTCCACTATAGAATACTGTGGTTAAGCCTTAAATTCTAGGGGATTAGTTGCATCCACCCAAACTCATTATGAGGTTTAAATGAAATTGTGGGTTGTTGTGTGGGTTATATGTAGTCTGACTTCCTCGCCCAAGGATAGGTATTCAGATATAGAGCCTTTCATTCCTTGGGCTCTGTCTAGATTAGGAAAATAGCTAGCACATTTTTAAACATCACTTTGCATGCTTTAACTAGAATATCTTCTGTTTTTAAACATAACCTCTTTTGCTACTTTTGTGATGGCCTGGATCGTTAGATCCAATCTATCCCTGTCAGCCAGTGACAGAGCTCTTCTGTGGAGGCTGTTCAGTGACATATGCAAATTCAGCTGGTTGGACTCAGCTCAGCTACAAGTTGATAGGTGTCTTTCTCAGAAAAAATGGCCATTCAGTTTCCCCTGTGGCAACAAGTTGCATAGGCAGTGATATTGATTTGTCCTGGATTTTTGAAACAGAGGTGTGGCATGCTGGCAAAGTGAAGTGGGAGTGGTGGGGAATTTTCGTGTCTCAGGACTGTGATCCTTGTATACTTCATGAAGGCTGAGCTCTGTTTTAAAAAATAGCACGTGTGATGGCTGCCTTCTTGGCTCACACCCAGAGATTGAATCAGAAACTCCAGAGCTAAAAATGCAAGCTCACAGCTTCAGATTAAGAACCAGGTTGGATGTGATGGACCCACGTCCATTGTGCATCAAGCACAGAGGGAGACCTGTAACGTATGCTGATCATTGGGTTACATGAAAGAGACTAAGGGAAAAACTGAAAATCAATAAATCATTTGGGCATTATGTTTTTTCCTTAATTTTTTTAATTTTTGCAAGGGACTTTATAAAGAACTGAATTCCAACATTCTGGCAGTTTTTCTAAGCTTTTACCCTTTTACTCATAGACTCATAGACTTTGAGGTCCGAAGGGACCATTTTGATCATCTAGTCTGACCCCCCTGCACAATGCAGGCCACAGAATCTCACCTACCTACTGCTAGAATAATCCTCACCCCTATATCTTAGATATTGAAGTCCTTGAAACGATGGTTCAAAGACCCAAAGATGCAGAGAATCCTCCTGCTAGTGACCCGTGCCCCATGCTACAGAGGAAGGCGAAAAACCTCCAGGGCCTCTGCCAATCTACCCTGGAGGAAAATTCCTTCCTGACCCCACATATGGCGATCAGCTGAACCCTGATCATGTGGGCAAGACTCACGAGCCAGACACCCAGAAAAAAGTTCTCTATAGCAACTCCTATCTTCCCACCATTGGCCTATTTACCACTGATAGTGAAAGGTCAATTAATTGCCCAGATCACGTTACCTCATCAAACCATCCCCCCTTCATAAACCCATCTAACTTTATCTTGAAGCCAGATAGGTCTTTTGCCCCCGCTACTTCCCTTGGAAGGCTGTTCCAGAACTTCACTCCTCTGATGGTTCACTCCTCTGACGTCTTCAGAAAATCCATTCCCCAGTCATGAAAATTTGCTGGTCTAACCTTCTTTTCTGTAGTGGAAACACTTATCATCGGAGTATAAAATATCTATCTATCTATCTATAATAAAATAAATAATAAAAAGTAATTGAAATAAAAGAGTGAATAACATAATTTGAAAACAACCAGAAACCTAGCTATTGAACCCAATATCTCTCTTAAAGAAGAGCTGTATAGTCACATCTTGATTCATGGACATTCGTTGGGACTATATTGCAAGCTGACCAAACTGAATTAAATAATTCAATTGACTTAAATAATTCTGACACCAATTAAATAATTAGATCAAGCTCTGTTTCAACTCTGGCTTGTGGTGAAAGCATTAGTGCCTTTTAGCTGAGCAGTGAGATCTGCTGGAGAAGACTGGGTGAAATGTTGCAGCTGCAGCATTCTCCAAAATTCAAGCATGGATGGAAAGTCAAAGTGTGAAATGACCCACATGCACATAAAAAGGGAGGGCCAACTACACAGCAGTCCTAGTTGATATGTGCTGCATTAGTGTGCATTTGTTCTACCTTCATGCATGCTGCTGTTAAACTCTCCCCTACCCCTTTCCTTAAGAAGGCCAATGTGTGGTACAGGAGAGGGATTAGTCAGACATAATATCATTCCAAAGACAGATGGCAATATAAACAGCCGTGTCAAATAACTCTTGCTTGAAATATCTAGTAACCTTAAGGGAACCTCTTAGCATCAGATGATCAGATGCTGGGTAACTTGCAGATGTAAATGCTTTTGGCATGTATAGACTCTGTCTTTTCTAGGATAAATGAATGGCTTAGTTTTATTTTTATATGCTCTATAGAAAGCCATTGTTCTAGCAATATCTTGGTATTAGTGTTGTAGATCTTCTACATAAAAAGTGCCATAGAGCCAAAAATAAGGTGGTGGTGGTGGGTCCCTACTGATGTTTGTGGTCCCACCCTGCCTTCTGCCCTATGTCATGGAGTTCTCCAAATCTGAAATTGTGGTAGTGTAACTGCCACCAGGCAGATTTGAACCTGGGACCTCTGGCACTTGCTGTAGGAGCCTCTACAGCTTGAGCTATAAAGGTGGAACGGTGAACCCCACCCACTAGGTGTGTGGGTTATTGTAGCAGCAGGTAATGAGGGAAAAGCTATCAAGCTCTGCTGGACCTTCACTGCATTTATAATTCTCAGACTAGCTGTTTAGCTAGTGTAGAGTGGCATAGCTCCATCAGGGCTTGCCTTAGGCCGATTCCCCCCCGATTCCCCGGCATGGGGCCCCGTGCCTGAGGGGGCCCCGCGCCCAGGGAAGCGACGCGTGCGCCGGGAGCACGACGCTTGTGCGGGGCCCCCCGGCGCACGGCGCATGCGTCGTGATGTCCCTGGCGCATGTGCTGTGCACCCGGGGGGCCACGCATGCATTGTGTTCCCGGGGCATGGCGCATGAGTGGGCCCCCCGGGCACACAGCACGTGCGCCATGCGCCCGGGACATCACGACGCCTGCGCTGTGCCTCCGGCGCGTGATGCATGCGCCGTGCCACCCAGGGCCCTGCGCATGTGCGGCCCCGTCCCCGGAATCGGGCCCCGGCCTCAGTAGAGCCGGCCCTGAGCTCCATTGTAGGCTGCTGGTGTCAAAGAGCAAACCTGGAACAACAGACACGAGAAATAGTGACTATAAACACCTTTCAGTGAATTGGGATTGGGATTCATTCCTTTTAACACAGAGTGCTTTTTATAGCTTTGTGTTCTTAACCCTTTTTGTTGTATGGAACACGTAGTAAGAATGAGAGAAACTTGAGGTTAGCTGAGGGCTAGAGTACAAGTCCTGTGTTCAAAATGGGGAATGTCCCTTGTATTGATGGACCATGGACAAACAGGAGGACCTACAGAGAAATAGGAGGTGCCCACACTGCAGATTGAGGCATGGGATACAATGAAGAAATATTGTGTTTCTCTAGAACTGATGAATGAATTTTTCTTTCTATTTGTAGCTGATTTTGGATTTGCCCGCTAACTGCAAAGCAACATGATGGCAGCAACATTATGTGGCTCACCAATGTACATGGTAAGTGCACTCTGCCTGTGTATCTTTTGATGGTCAAACCTCTGTAATGTGTAGGCTAGCAGAAAGCAGGCCATTCCTGACATGTGGCACCTGGTTATTTAGATTAGACAAAGCCTATACAACCATGATGCCTAGTTCTTCCTTTCCTCCTAGACCTCTCGACTAGATCTGGTTCTTGTTTTTTTAAAGCTGTTCTTATGGGAGACCTAATAAAGATTCTCTGAGCAGCAAGATGGCAAACATCTGGAACTCCTTGCCAGAGGATGCAGTGAAGGTTAGGGCTTTAACAGGGTTCAAAGAAGAGCTAGATAGATTCATGGAGGTTAGGTCCATCAATGGCTATTAGCCAGGATGGGTGGGAATGGTGTCCCTAGCCTCTGTTTCTCTGGAAATGGATGACAAGAGAGGGATCACATGATGATTACCTGTTGTTCCCTCCCTCTGGGGCATCTGGTATTGGCCACTGTCGGCAGACAGGATACTGGGCTAGATGGACCTTTGGTCTGACTCAATATGGCCGTTCTTATGTTCTTAACCATTGGTAAGTAACATTAGATTGTTGATTGATCCCACTCAGCGGTTGCATCTTCCAAATAGGAAGCAGGGCCCTTCTGCTAAGGCTTTGGGACTTAAAATCCAGGGTTATCTCTTGACTGCAGGCTGAATAGCAAAGATGCAAGGTGCTTACTTGATAAAGGCCTCTTGGACAAAGTGTCCTCTCTTCCATAGCTCTCTGTGCCCAGTGTTGAGGGACAGTGGCCCTCTGTTTGTAATTCAGCCAACCCATGGTGCACCTGCTCTAGATCTTGATTGGGCTAGATGACAGGAAGTTGGATACAGTTTTTACTAGTGTGACATGTGAACATAGAATCACATAAATGCAGGCCTAGAAGGGCCCTTGAGAAGTCATCAAGTCCAGCCTCCTGCACTATGGAAGGGCCAGGTAAACCTAGCTTAGCGATGGGCCACTAGACTAGTGAGTGGGCCACATTAGTGGCCTTCCTGCATCTCAGTGGGCTGCAAGATTGTCAGAATTAGAATTTGTGGGATGACCTGTAGCAGTGTTTTGATTAGATGCAGAGGGAGTTCTGCATGGCTCTGAGAGCTTGGAGGGGGTCTGCTGCGGTCCAGGCAGTGCTGAGGGCTGGCTGCCCTGGCCTTGTCCCTTCTCCCTGAGGCCCTGCCACTTCTGTGGGCACAGAGCTGTCCCCCCAACCTTTCCCCAGCCCATGGTTGCTCTCAGCCTCACTGGAAACAAGTATATATATTCTTGATGTATAATGAAACTCCTCCTCCCTTTTTACCCTGCCTGCCCTTTCTGATCAAGCTGATCCATTTGTCAGGCTGACTCACCAAGTCTCTGTGATGCTAGTTAAGTCATAATATGGCTTATGTACTAATACTTCCAGTTCTTCTCTGAGAGCTTGCTCATGTGCATTCAAATGAGGTGTGCGCACGCCACGTGCACTGATTCTGGAGCTTTTTCCCCAGCGGTACCCACTGGACCAGCAGGGAGCCCCCTGGAGTGGTGCCGGTATATCAGTGTGTAAATACCCCTGCTGGTCCTCCCCGCCCATAGTTCCTTCTTACCACCCTGAGTGTCTCTGTGCTTTCCCAATTGCCCAGCGTGTATATAGTTAGCCTTAATTGCTTTAAGTATTGTAAATAGTTAAGTAATTAGATAGTATTAGCAGAGTTTTCACTTATCTCTCCCCTCCTGGGGAGGGGATGCCAGTTCCACATGGTTTTAAACCTTGTGTGACGTGCTTGAAACCAATGCCCTGCAGGGACTAGGGATGTGATTGAGTAGTTGACTACTCAATAAGCAGGAGCTTATCGGGTAGCACTATTGACTACTCGATCACCCGCTCCCCTGCCCCCATTACTGCTCTGCACTCTTAAAGGGACAGAGAAGAGCCGGCGCGGAAAGACGCTGGCTCAATCTCTGGTGCCTCGCAGGGTCTCAGGACAACCCTTTCCCACGCTGCCACTCTGCATTCTGAAAGGGACAGAGAAGTGGCAGCCAGTCTTGTGGGTGTCTCAGCACAAGCTCCTCCCCCCATTTCCCTGTTGCCTCTCTGAACTCTTAAACTGAGAGAGACCCGTGGGATGGGCTGCCACTTCTCTGTCCCTTTCAGTCCTGAGACCGTGCAGGGGACCAGACATTGAGCCAGTGTCTTTGCATGCTGGCTTCTCTCTGTCCCTTTAAGAGTGCAGAACAGCAACAGGGAAAATTGGGGGGTCTTGTGCTGAGACCCAGAAGTGAGCCTTTCCCTAATGACTAGTCGAGTAGTTGATGGAAATTCCATCAACTATTCGACTAGCAAATTAATCGCTACTTAACATCCCTAGAGGGGACCCCCATGACTCTTGCAAGAAGTGTCTAGGAGAGGGCCATCTTGCAGATTCTTGTAAAATCTGTAGAAGCTTTAAGCCCCGCACCAAACGGGAATGTGATTCCCATTTAAAACTGCTCCTCCGGGAGTTAGCACTGCAGCCAGCATTGGACTCAGCACCAAGTCCTCAACACCACCGGTACGCCCTATGGCTCACAGAAGAGTACCGCTCCAAGGCACCAATCACAATCTCCGGTGCCCAAGAAGAGGAGACAGCACGGGGGGAGATCCCCCTTGAAGCATGGTCACAGAGGGTGGCACCGAGACTTAGGTCCATTGGAAGGTTTGCCCCCTCAGCACCTGAATGCTCCTGGTCCCTCTAGGCATCGGTTGAGCTCGGTGTGCCCCAGATACCAGATAGGGTACTGCAGAATATGAGGCTGTTGACTCCTGACACCTTTGATGCTGCCAAGGAGTTTATAGAGCTCACAGCCTCACTGACTGTCTTCCGGTACCGGATCCTGAGCTGCAGCAGGCCAGATATGCGGCGCCACAGATGGGCCCACAGCACTGAGGGCTTTGGCGGCACAAGTGGCAGCATCAGTACTGGTAGCACTTGCGGTAGAGATGGTCTCTTTGGTACCAGTACTGCTGGCACCGTAAGACTCGAGGGCATGGCCTGCAGCACCAGGGGCCTTGGTACAGGCAGCGCCAATACAGCATGCACTGAAATATAACCCCTGGCACCTATGCGAAAACTGGCACTGATCCATCAGGGCAAGCCGGAGTTGATGGTCCAGCACCAGCCTTGGCACCTATCTCGGACGCCCTCAACAGCACCTCTGTGGTCAGTGTTAGACTATTCATCAGAATCCAGTGTGGATTCGGTGCGGTCCAGGGCCTCTTCACACAGCACCGAGCCCACCGAAAGATTAGGCTTTCTTTGGACAACTGAAAGAAGTTTCCACATCGCAGGCTCTGGTTCTCATGGGGGACTTTAATCACCCTGACATCTGTTGGGAGACCAATACAGCAGTACACAGACAATCCAGGAAGTTTTTGGAGAACGTTGGGGATAACTTCTTGGTACAAGTGCTGAAGGATCCGACCAGGGGCCGTGTGCAGCTTGACCTGCTGCTCACAAACAGGGAGGAACTAGTAGGGGAAGTAGAGGTGGGTGACAACCTGGGAAGCAGTGGTCATGAGATGGTAGATGTCAGGATCCTGACCAAAAGAAGAAAAGAGAGTAGTAAAATACACTCCATGGACTTCAGAAAAGCAGACTTTGACTCCCTCAGAGACCTGATGGTCAGAATCCCCTGGGATGCTAACATGAAGGGGAAAGGAGCCCAGGAGATCTGGCAGTATTTTAAATAAGCCTTATTGAAGGCACAGAAAGAAACCATTCCAGTGCGTAGCAAGAGAAGCAAATATGATAGGAGACCAGATTGGCTTACCGGGGAAATTCTTGGTGAACTTAAGCACAAAAAGGGAGCTTACAAAAAGTGGAAACTTGGACAGATGACTGGGGGGGAGGGGTATAAATGTGTAGCATGAGAATACAGGGGAGTTATCAGGTAGGCGAATGCACATTTGGAATTGCGACTCGCAAGGGATGTGAAGGATAACAAGAAAGGTTTCTACAGGCATGTTAGCAAGAAGAAGGTGATCAGAGATGGTGTGGGGCCCCTACTAGATGAGGGCGGTAACCTAGTGACAGATGATGTGGAGAAAGCTGAAGTACTTAATGCTTTCTTTGCCTCTGTCTTCACGGACAAGATCAGCTCCCAGACTAATGCACTAAGTGACGCAATATGGGACGAAGGTGGACAGCCCTTGGTGGGGAAAGAACAGGTTAGGAACTATTTAAAAAAGCTAAATGTACATAAATCCATGGGTCGGACTTAATACATCCGAGGGTACTGAGGAGTTGGCAAATGTCATTGAGGAGCCTTTGGCCATTATCTTTGAAAAGTCGTGGAGATTGGGAGAGATCCTGGATGATTGGAAAAAGGCAAATGTAGTGCCCTTCTTTAAGAAAGGGAAGAAGGACAATCCAGGGAACTATAGGCTGGTCAGTCTTCCCTCAGTCCCTGGAAAAATCATGGAGGGGATCCTCAAGGAATCCATTTTGAAGCACTTGGAAGAGGGGAAGGTGATCAGGAATAGCCAGCATGGATTCATGAAGGGCAAGTCGTGCCTGACCAATCTGATTAGATTCTATGATGAGGTAACTGGCTCTGTGGGTATGGGAAAGGCAGTGGATATGATATACCTTGACTTTAGCAAGGCTTTTGATACTGTCTCCCACAATATTCTTGCCAGGAAGTTAAGGAAATATGGATTGGATAAATGGATGGTAAGATGGATAGAAAGGTGGCTGGAAGGTCGGGCCCAGTGGGTAGTCATCAATGGCTCGATGTCAGGATGGCAGTCGCTTTCTAGTGGAGTGCCCCAAGATTTGGTTCTGGGACCGGTTTTGTTCAACATCTTTATTAATGACCTGGATGAGGGGATGGATTGCACCCTCAGCAAGTTGATGGCCTTCTGAGGTCTCTTCCAGCTCTATGGTTCTATGATTCTTGACACCAATCCAAGCACCAGGGGTATCAGATTCAGCAGGCTTGGCCACCTCAACCATAGCCGCAGCAGCCTTTCTGGACCTCTTGGGGCTACTATCAAATGCAGGGTCCAATGCCATCAGCCTAGGGCTCGGTGTCAACATATTCTAGGAGCACACCGTCAGCTATCCCATTAACATGGGGCCCTGTCTCAGAGGACAGAAGCAGTCCACAGAAAGATGTACAACAGCCTTGAGCTGAGGGTGAGGACCCGGGCCCACAAGACTGCAACCCTGGCAGGGCTGGGGGGCAGGCAGTAGAATTACCTCACGACCAACCTGTGCTCAGGGGGGAGTCATCATCCTCCCTGGATGAGGCTTTGGCTGACCCTGCCCCATCCATGTCCTCCATGGATGCTAGGACTCACCAGGGTCTACTCCATAGGCTGGCAGCCAATTTGAGGGTCCAAGTGGAGGTTGTTAATGAGGATGCCAATCCCATGATGGACATATTAGCGGTGAACACCTCCTTCCCCCCCAAGACTGGCATTACCACTGAATAAGACAGTGTTGAAAATGGCCAGTAATTTGTTGCAGATGTCATCATCCATCTCACTTACCCAGAAGGGAATAGAGAGGCACTATTTTGTCCCCCAGACGGGAAATGAGCACTTATATTCCCACCGACTCCCGGACTCTATTGTGGTGCAGTCAGCCGTTCAGAAGGAGACGCAAAGTCAACCGGGGCCAAGCCAAAGAGTAGAGAATCAAAAAAACCCGGACCTACTGGGAAGGAAGGCATACACTATGGGGGGCCTGCAACTACACATTGCTAATTAGCAGGCAGTGATAAGCAGGTATGCATACAACACTTGGTCAGCAATGGAGAATTTTAAGGAATGCCTTCCTCTGGACTCCTGCCAGAAGTTTGCCGCACTGACCTAAGAGGGTAGAGTGATTTCCCATATAGCATTTCAGGCCATACTAGATGCTGCAGATTCAGCAGCACGTACTATGGCCACTGGCATTGTGACGCACTGTGGGGCCTGATTACCGGTGTCAGACATACCTCCAGAAGTACAGCATATGCTGCAGGACCTACTGTTTGAGGGGGCAGGTCTGTTCTCACAACAGACAGATGCCAAGCTGCATAGTTTGGAAGACTCCAGGGCCACCCTTAGGTCCCTAGGTATTCATACCCCTGTACCACAAAGGTGTACCTATACCCCTAGGTCTCACATAAGGCCGTTCTACCAAGGTTATAGGTCAGACCAGGCAAGGTGAAGGGCCAGGAATAATGGCAATAATCATGCTAATGGGTGAAATAGGAGGCAGAGATCACGCTCTGACTCGGAGAGGGGCATTTTGAAGATACTCACGAGGACAGAATACCAGTTTCCTCCTTCACCCCACCTTTTGGGGACAGTCTCTCCCATTTTTACCAGGCTTGGGCCCAAATTACAACTCATCATTGGGTTCTGAGCCTGGTGGCAGTATGGTACACTATCCCTTTCCATTCCTTACCCCCTTCCTACCCTCAATCCCCGTCCTCCTTCAGGGACCCCTCTCACAAGCATCTTTTGAGTCAAGAGGTGTCTTTACTTCTACACAGGGAGCAGTGGAAAGAGTCCCTCATGATTTCAGGGTGAAGGGTTTCTATTCCCGTTACTTCCTTATCCCGAAATCAAAGGGTGGCCTCAGACCTATCTTGGACCTAAGGGGGCCTCAACGGCTTCATAATAAAGACAAGATTCAGGATGATCACATTAACCTCCATTATTCCTTCCCTGAGAGAAAGGGGACTTGGTACTCTGCCCTCAATCTGAAAGATGTGTATTTTCACGTTTCCATAATACCTGCCCACAGGAGGTTTCTCAGGTTTATGATAGGGCAAGACCATTTCCAGTTTTTGGTCCTTCACTTTGAACTGTCCATAGCACTGAGGGTTTTCACAAAGTGTATGGCTGCTGTAGCCGCCTTCCAAAGGAGGTGCAGAATTCAGGTGTTCCCCTATCTGGACAATTGGCTCATCAGGGATCACTCAAGGGAACAGGTGTTGCAGCACATAGACCTCATCAAGAGTCTGTTTCTCAGGCTTGGCCACCTCATAAATGAAGAGAAGGCCAGGTTTGTGGCTATCGGACTCATCATACAAGACCTCATGATCTCACGTCTCTCTATGGCGAGGAATTGCACGAAGCTGCTGGGTCACATGGCAGCTTGTACTTATGTGGTTCATCACACCTGTCTGAGGCTCAGAACTCTGCAAGCCTGGCTGGCATTCACTCACAACCAGGCCCTTGCTTCGTGGGATAAAATCCTCACAGTCCCCCAGGAGGTCATCTACTCCCTCAAATGATGGCTACAAGAGAAGGCAGTAAGGTTCCCTTCATGAACCAGAGCCCTGCAGTGCAACTGGTCACCAATGGTTCAGACATGGGATTGGGAGCACATCTGTCCAATCACTGGACTCAAGGTATGTGGTCCCCAGAGGAACTGGTGATTCACATAAATGTCAGAGAGCTCAGGGTGGTCAGACTGGCCTGCTGGATATTTTTGTATGACCTGAGGCACAAGGTGTTCCTGACAGACAAGAAGACAGAAATGTTCTATATCAACAAACAGGGTGGAGCTTGCTCCTCTTCCCCTGTGCTGAGATGCCCTGCTCTTTTGGAAATTTTGTATTGCCTATGACATCCATATGGAGGCCGCATACCTACCGGGAAACAGGAATATCCTGGCAGACACGCTCAGCTGCTCCTTCGCTACCCACGAGAGGTCCCTCCAGAATGAGGTGCAGTTGGAAATCTTCCAGAGATGGGGTTGTCCCCACGTAGACCTCTTTGCCTCACACAGGAACAGGAAATGTCGGGACTACTATTCCTACCTGGGACAGGGACTGGGATCCAGAGGGGCACATTGCAGACCAACTGCCCCCCCCCCCCCAGTTCTTCTCTATGTGTCCCCACTCTTTTCCCTGATACACAAGGTTCTCATCAGGGTAAAGAGGTTCAAGGCTACAGTCATTCTGATAGTGCTGGAATGGCCTCGTCAACGCTGACTTCCGACCCTCCTTGACTGACACAGCAGGGGCCCATGATTCTGCCAACGGTGTCAGATCTGATTACTCAGGACCTGAGGAGGGGGCAACTGTTTCACCTGAACTGCCCGTCTCTCTCCAGTTGGCAGCATGGAATATCCGTGGCTGACGGAGGCGAAGCAGGCTTGCTTGGAGGGGGTGAGGAGGGTTCTTCTGGAAAGCAGGAAACCCTCCACCAGGGTGGCATACCCTGCTAAGGGAAGGCGATTTTCTGAGTGGACTTTGCAGAGGGGGTTGCAGCCCTTGCAGACAACTATCCCAGTTGTCCTGGACTATCTCCTCAAATTGAGACAGAGAGGCCTCTCTACATCCTCCTCCCTTAGGGTATGTCTACACTGCCAACCTAGTTCGAACTAGAGTGGCTAATGTAGGCATTCGAACTTGCAAACGAAGTCCGGGATTTAAATATCCCGGGCTTCATTTGCATGTTCCCGGGCGCTGCCATTTTTAAATGCCCCGTAGTTCGAACTACCTGCCCACGGCTACACGCGGCATGGACTAGGTAGTTCGAATTAAAGCTCCTAATTCGAACTATTGTTAAACCTCCTTGCAGGTTTAACCTCCATTCCATTTGGGCCCATGCCTCGTTGATGGCCTTCCTGGCACAGGTCCCCATGCTGGACATTTTCAGAGTAGCCACGTGGTCTTTGGTGCACACATTCACAATGCACTACGCAATCACTCAGTAGGCTAGGGAGGATGCTGCTCTTGCCATAGGTCTCAGACTAAGCTGCACTGGTCTCTGACCCCACCTCCTATATTTTCACTAGGAAGTCACCTCATTCGAATGCACATAAGCAAGCACTCGAAGAGTAAAAAACAGTTACTTACCTCATAACTGTTGTTTTTTGAGATGTGTTGCTCATGTGCATTCAAAATTCGCCCACCTCCCCTTCGTTGGAGAACTCTGGCGAGAAGGAACTGAGGGCGGGGAGGGCCAGCAGGCGTATATATGCACCAATATGTTGGTGCCATTCCAGGGGGCTCCCTGCTGGCCTGACGGGTACCACTGGGAGAAAAAGCTCTGGAATCCATGCACATTGCGTGCACACACCTCATTCTAATGGACATGAGAAGCACATCTCGAAGAACAACAGTTACAAGGCAAGTAACCATTTTTTCTTGCAGTTTAGTCCGTGTGCTCCTTTCATTTGTGTATAGACATCTCCTTGATGTCAGTTAGAGCTGTGCTCCATTAGTGGAGAGAGAATTGTAACCTTGATTAGAAATCTCTCCTGCATCTATCTGAGCTTCAAAGCTGGCTACTGAGACAATGGAGACCTTGTTAATATGTGTTTACAGCATGCTTCAAAGGAGATTGAAGATAGCTGAGAGGATTGTGATGAGGCAAGAATGTAGGGTTATGTTAGGAAGCTGGCATAATGCCTGTGCCTCATTACTTTTTATATCACCCTGTCTGTTATCACAAGCACTAAAATTAAACTCCAAACTAGAGAAATTTTAGGTTATAAATATCTAGGTATCAGTTCTCATGACCCATCGCTCAGAGAGAGAGGAGAATTCTCAGCTTTTCATACCTCACTGTGAGAATATACCCCCAGTAATCTTTAAACCTGCTGCTAAATGTATTAACAGTCTAACCTAATTCTAAAACAGTGCCTGTAAATGGAGTTTGCCTGGCTTCTCTTGTGATCCATATCTACTTTGTGCTTTGGTTGAGCCAATCTCCTGAAGGATATTTGCTTAGCTTGCAAATGGACGTACTACAAAACAAAAACCCCATCCACAACCCACAGGGATGAAATGTAAGGTGGTACTTGCTTGTTCATGAGCATGATATCAACTGGTATAAAATAATCTCAGTGTATCACTCATGCCAGGGCAGCAAAATTAAAAATGACCAAACCAGGCCTTCAATCTGGTGCATGCGACTGCTCTGCAAGATGGCTGTTGACATATTGAAAAGTCAGTGCTCTTCCATAAATTCAGGCTAGGGTTTTCAAAGGTGATACGAAGAATAGATCTGATCTCCACTCAGTGGGCCCCTCACAAGGAACCATCAGGGCTAGCTTCCCTGGAGCAGTCTTAGCCCCACTCAGAGTGTACTGCATCTACCCCGCTACCCTCAGTGTGCTATGTGGAGCTCCACAGTGATTTAAAGATTCTGAGGTTCTGGCCACTGCTACAGTAGTAGCAATGGCAGCAGCTCGGAGCCCTGGGTCCTTTTGAATCACTGGGCAGTGGCGCAGTTGCCTCATACTCCCGGTCATAAGGCCTGTCTGCACTACAAAGGCAGGTCAGTTCAGTCCTGCAGACAACAATTCCAGGCCCCAGGCCAGAACAATCAGTGGGCCCCGATGCACGCATAAGGTGCAGCCAAATGCTGTCCACCTGACGTTTGGGCACTACTGTGCCTGCACTCGTCCAGTGAGCAGCCAGCTGCACTGCTAGGCGCATTTTTCCAGCAGGGCCAGGACTTCCCTGTGCCCTAGTAGGGTTGCAAACCCTAATTGCACAAACCCAAAGATCTTGCTCTGCCCTCTTCTGAGGCCCCGTCCCTTGCTCACTCTACCTCCTCTTCTTCCATCGCTTGCTCTCTCCCACACTCACTGACTTTCACAAGGCTGGAGCAGAAGGCTGGGCTGCAGGAGGGACTCTGGGGTGCAGGCTCTGGGAGGGAACATGGGTGCAGGAGAGGGTGAAGGATGCTGGCTCTGGGAAACACTTTGGATGCAGGGGCTTTGGAGGTGGGAGGGAGTTTGGGCTCTGGGTGGGAATTTGGGTGCAAGCTGTGGGTTCTGGGAGGGAGTTTGGGTATGGAAGAGGATGAGGGGTTAAGCTCTGGAATTTGCATGCTGGAGGGAGTGAGGGGTGCAGATCTGTGAAGGAGTCTGGGTCTGGTGGGGTGCTTGGCTCTAGGATGGAGTGGGGGTTGCCATGTGGTAGGGAGTGTGAGGTCAGGATCTGGAGGGAGTTTGGGTATGGGAAGGAGGCTCTAGCAGAGGGGTTGGGTGCAGGAAGGAATAAGGGGTTCTAGATCTGGGAGGGAATTTGGGAGCAGAATTTGGGCTCTGGGTTGGGGCTAGGGCCGGGAATTGGGGTGAAGGAAGAGATCGGGGCTTATCTTGGGTGGCTTCCAAAAGCAACCAGCACATCCCTCTCATAGTGACTCCTAGGCGGGGGGATGGGTTGCGGCTGCGTGCCACTGCCCACAGCCATCACTCCTGCAGCTCCCATTGGCTGCATTTCCCAGCCAATGGGAGCTGTGGAGTTAGCACTTGGGGTGCAGGCATGATGCAGAGATTTCCCCCAGCCCTATGGCCACAGGGACATCCTGGCAGCTTCTGGGAGTGGTGCAGAGTAGCAGGAACCCTGCCTTAGTCCCACTTCTCTGACAGCAGCAGCATAAATTGCCCCAACCCCTGGGCTTATTGTCCCCTTTGCAAGTCAATGGAAGAATTATTTTGCTGTCTAGCTACCACCTCTGGGAGAAAAGAATTTACCACAGGGACAAAAAAGCCCCTTCCATCACTGTAGTGTCTGTGGTACAGCTCAGTCACTGCCATGGATTTTGCATAGACAAGCCCTGAGAGGCCCAGATTTTATTGAATTTCAATATGATGTCCGTGTCTGCTTTCCTTAAGCTCCTTTTCAATCCCCCAGCCTGAGCCTTCATCCTGGCACAGGACATGACTGCATTCCACAGTGAACGTTCGCTCCACAGTGTTTAAATTAAGGATGTAAAAGAGTAGTTGAATAGTTGACTATCCAGTAAGCCTGGTGGCTCTTATTACATTTAAAAGGCAGAGACACAGGGGGTGTAGTGAGTGCCCCCCCTTATTGACTAATCGAGTAGTTGATGGAAATTCCATTGACTACTCAATTAGCTGATTAATCAAAATTTAACATCCCTAGAATCATAGAATCATAGGCATGGAAGAGATCTCAGGAGTCATCAAGTCTAGCCCCCCACCCAAAGTAGGACCAACCCAATTAAATCATCCCCGTCAGGACTTTGTCAAGCCAGAACTTAAAAACTTCTAGGGATGGAGATTCCACCACCTCCTTAGATAACCCATCCTCCTAGGGAAATAGTTTTTCCTAATATCCAACCTAGACCTCCTCCATTGCAACTTGAGACCATTGCTCCTCGTTCTGCCATCCATCTCTATTGAAAACAGCCTCTCTCCATCCTCTTTGGAACCTCCCTTCAGGTAGTTAAAGACTACTATCAAATCCCCCCTCATTCTTCTCTTTTTCAGACTAAACAAGTCCAAATCCCTCAGCTTCTCCTCGTAAGTCATGTGCTCCAACCCCCTAATCATTTTGGTTGCCCTCTGCTGGACCCTCTCCAATGTGTCCACAGCCTTTCTGTTATATGGGGCCCAGAATTGGACGCAGTACTCCAGATGTGGCCTCATCAGTGTTAAATAAAGTGGAATAATCACTTATCTACATCCGCTGAAAATGCTCCTCTTATGCATCTTGATGTGCTATTAGCCTTGTTGGCTAAAAGGACACACTGTTGACTCATACCCCGCTTCTCATCCACTGTAATTCCCAGGTCCTTTTCTGCTAAACTGCTGCTTAGCTAGTCAGCCCCCAGCCTGTAAAGCAGTGCTTCAGAGTCTTCCATCCCAAGTGCAGGACTCTGCTCTTGTCCTTGTTGAACCTCATCAGATTTCTTTTGGCCCAATCCTCCAATTTGTCTAGGTCACTCTGGACCCTTTTCCTACTCTCCAACATATCTATCTCTCCCTGTAGCTTAGTATCATAGGCAAATTTGCTGAGGGTGAAATCCATCCCCTCATCACAGGTCATTAATAAAGATGTTAAACAAAAAAAAGGCCTAGGACTGATCTTTGGGGCACCCTGCTTGCAACTGACCACCAGCCAGCCATTGAGCCGTTGATCATTACCTGTTGAGCCGACAATCTAGCCAGCTTTCTACCCACCTTACAGTCCATTTATCCAATCCATACTTCTTAACTTGCTGGCAAGACTGCGGTGGGAGACCTTATCAAAAGCTTTGCTAAAGTCAAGATATCAAATCCACCAACTTCCCCATATCTACAGAGTCAGTTACCTCATCATAGAAGCTAATCAGATTGGTCAGGCATGACTTGTCCTTAGTAAATCCATGTTGATTATTCCTGATCACGTTCCCCTCTTCCAAGTGCTTCAAAATGGATTCCTTCAGGATCCTCTCCATGATTGGTCCAGGGACTGAGGTGAGGCTGGCCGGTCTGTAGTTCCCTGGATCGTCCTTCTTCCCTTTCTTAAAGAAGGGCACTACATTTGCCTTTTTCCAATCATCCAGGATCTCTCCCGATCTCCATGACTTTTCAAAGATAATGGCCAAAGGTTCCTCAATGACATTTGCCAACTCCCTCAGTACCCTCGGATATATTAAGTCCGGACCCATGGATTTATGTATGTTTAGCTTTTTTAAATAGTTCTTAGTTTTCCTAGTTTAAATCTGTGTCTGTCAGTGCAAACGAAAACAAACTTCACTTCCCCTCACTTTATGGTTGAAGCTTGCTGCTGGTTGACACGCTGTATGTAAGGGTAATGTAACCTCTGTCCTCTTGAGACACTTTCCTGAACTATTTTTAGCAACACTTTTTCTTTTACATTCTTTTGAAAGTAGATCAGATATCTGGCTCATTTTTAAAAAGGGGGTGGATGATTTTTTTAAAAAGATTCTGGGAATTCCTTTTGGATTTAAAATGTTCTATGGTTTTGATTTAAAGATCAAGTTTTGGGAGGGAAGGAGGTGTTAAGCTCTGAGTAAAACATTCTGGGAGGTGTTCAGCGGTTTACTGTGCTACTATCGCAGATCCCTGTGTGTGCATGGTGAGTGACGGATAATAGGGTGGCCTCTGCATTTCCTAGCCATGTGTCTTCATAGCCAGCCATACTTTCTTGCCTTGCCACAATAGCAGGAATGTTATGTTTGTGTGAGAGTGCAGCAAAGTGGCTGTGTGTCTAACCCCTAGGGAAAGTTGGGTCCTCTCCTACAATGGTCCTGAGCATCCACCTCTGCCATTGACAAACGTTCTTGGCTCTGTTCAAAGATACCATAATAGAGCCCCAACTTAAATGTATAGCCCAAATTAAAAAACAGAGTAAGAGAACCAAAAAAGTGCCATCTGGCTTAACAACCAGGTAAAAGAAGCAGTGAGAGATAAAAAGATATCTTTTAAAAAGTGGAAGTCAGATCCTAGTGAGGAAAACAGAAAGGAGCATAAACTTTGCCAAATTAAGTAAAAAATATAATAGGAAAAGCCAAAAAGGAGTTTGAAGAGCAGCTAGCCAAAAACTCAAAAAGCAATAGTAAAATGTTTTTTAAGTACATCAGAAGCAGGAAGCCAGCTAAACAACCAGTGGGGCCCTTGGACGATCGAGATGCTAAAGGAGCACTCCAAGATGATAAAGTCATAGGGAGAAGCTAAATGAATTTTTTGCTTCAGTCTTCACGGCTGAAGATATTGGGGAGATTTCCAAACCTGAGCCATTCTTTTTAGGTGACAACTCTGAGGGATTGTCCCAGATTGAGGAGTCATTAGATGAGGTTTTGGAACAAATTGATAAATTTAACAGTAATAAGTCACCGGGACTGGATGGCATTCACCCAGGAGTTCTGAAAGAACTCAAATGGGAAATCGCAGAACTATTAACTGTGGTTTGAAACCTATAGTTTAAATCAGCTTCCATACCTAATGATTGAAAGATAGCTAATGTGATGCCAATATTTAAAAAGGGCTGTAGAGGTGATCCTGGCAATTACAGACTGGTAAGTCTCACATCAGTATTGGGCAAATTTGTTGAAACTATAGTGAAGAATAAAATTGTCAGACACATGGACGAATATAATTTGTTGGGGGAAAAGTCAACATGGTTCCTGTAAAGGGAAATCATGCCTTATTAATCTGCAAGAGTTTTTTGAGTGTGGACAAGGAGGATCCAGTGGATATAGTATCCAGAAAGCCTTTGACAAGGTTCCTCACCAAAGGCTCTTAAGTAAATTAAGTTGTCATGGGATAAGAGGGAAGGTCCTTTCGTGGTTTGATAACTGATTAAAAGACAGGAAACAAAGGATAGGAAAAAATGGTAAGTTTTCCGAGTGGAGAGAGGTAACTAGTGGGTCTGTCCTGGGACCCTAAGGGTCCGTCCTGGGACCCATTCTATTCAACTTATTTATAAATGGTCTAGAAAAAGGGATAAATAGTGAGGTGGCAAAATTTGCAGATGATATCAGACTGCTCAAGATAAATAAGACCAAAGCAGACTGTGAAGAGCTTCAAAAAGATCTCACCAAACTAAGTGATTGGGCAACAAAATGGCAAATGAAATTTAATTTTGATAAATGTAAAGTAATGCACATTGGAAAACATAATCCCAACTATATATACAATATGATGGGGACTAATTTGGCTACAACTACTCAAGAGAGAGATCTTGGAGTCATTGTGGATAGTTATCTGAAAACGTCCACTCAGTGTGCAGCGGCAATGAAAAAAGCAAATAGAATGTTAGGAGTCATTAAAAAAGGGATAGAGAATAAGACAGAAAATATCTTATTGCCTCTATATAAAACCATGGTATGCCCACATCTTGAATACTGCATACAGATATGGTCACCAAATCTCAAAAAAGATATATTGGCATTGGAAAAGGTTTAGAAAAGGGCAACAAAAATGATTAGGGATTTGGAACGGGTCCCATATGAAGAGAGATTAAAAAGACTTGGATTTTTCAGTTTAGAAAAGAGGAGACTAAGGGGAGATATAATAGAGGTCTGTAAAATCATGATTGGTATGGAAAAAGTGAATAAGAAAAAGTTATTTTCTTATTTCCACAACATAAGAACTAGAGGTCACCGAATGAAATTAAGAGGCAGCAGGTTTAAAACGAAGAAAAGGAAATTTTTCTTCACTCAGCACACAGTCAACCTGTGGAACTCCTTGCCAGAGGATGCGGTGAAGGCTACAACTTGAACAGGGTTCAAAAAAGAGTAGATAGATTCATGGAGGTTAGGTCCATCAAGGGCTATTAGCCAGGATGGGTAGCACTGGTATCCCTTGCCTCTGTTTCTCTGAAAGTGGGTGACAGGGGAGGGATCACATGAGGATTGTCTGTTATGATCCCTCCCTCTGGGGCACCTGGTATTGGCCACTGTCGGCAGACAGGATACTGGGCTAAATGGACCTTTCATCTTACCTAGTATGGCCGTTCTCATGTTTGGTGTTGAGGCAGGCATAACCGGCACTGACGACTTTCTAGCTGTGCGTTGTTCACGGTAGGGACATAACCAATTAACCAGTGGCCCAGACAGGTTAGAACTGTGTTTCTCAACCTTTTTTTATAAAGTACCCCTTAAAAAAAATTTATAAGTATCCCCAGTAACTACAGTTTTCAGACACACGCAATTTTTTTTCTACCATTGCAACACATTTGTTTAAACAACTTAATCGTAGCCATGCGGGCGATGAAATTTTTGGATGTAAAAAGTATAAAAATAATAAAGTGCTTAAAACAAAAATTCAGTTTTCTCCAAATTTCAGTTGTGTTGACGTACCCCTCAGACTTCTCTCGAGTACCCCTAAGTGTACACATACCACTGCTCTGACACTGGGTTAAAGGAACTCCCTGCCCATGGTGTGGTGGGCCCAGTCCTGACAGAGAAGCCTCTCAGCATTGTGTGGCAAGCCCAGCCTATTTGGAGTAGCTCTGCGACGTGGGGTGGCGGACCCAGCCCAGCTCCAACAGTCTCTGCCCATGACACAGTGGGTCCAGCCAGGCTAGAGCAGCCCGTGAAACCCCAGTTAAGCAATTAAATGGTTACAACATAATATTTAACTAGTTAAATGGGATTTTATATCCCTAATTCATAGTGAGGGTTTTGTTTTGTCTGATCTCCTCCCTGTGCCACTCTGAATCCAAATGGAAAAAAAACTCTTTTTGGCTTTTGCTGGCAGAAGAGCTAGAAAACTGATCCCCTTCCAGTCCTTTCTCCTGTGAGTTTTAGAGGAAGTCTCTTTGAGAAATACAGGTTTTAAGCTTGCCTTCTCCCACCTTCACCTCTGCACGGATCTAGAGGCACATTGAATTCTGAGCTATTGATCACTCTCAATCAGGGGTGGCCCATGCGTATAGGCCGACTCGGCCGTCGCCTAGGGCGCCTCGTTAAACGGGGTGCCCAATGATGACGTCATGCCATTGAGGGCTGTGGTGGCAGGGGCGCCGATTGTGCATACCGTCTGGGGCGCCAGCTGCCAGCAGCCCACCTCGGGCCGCCCCTGCTCTCAATCCATGCTAACTTCAGCTTCTGGAGCAAATCTGCAGTGAGTGTGAATTTGTAGACAGTTACAGACCACAGGGATTGTGGAAAGCAAGGTGAGTGGGTGACCTATTTTGGATAAACACATTGGACTACTTTTGAATTCAAGTCCAATCCACTAGTATGACTGCTACCATGTGTCAAGTCATATCCACTAGCATGACTGATGCCTGCATGGGTTAGCTTCTTTAGAAATCCATGGAGAGGAAATGCTCTGAGACACAAGGGCTGAATTACCTGTACCAACTTGATCCTTGGTTTGTCATGCCTGTAACTGATGAAGTTGTAACTTGAACTTTATTGTGTATGTGCATTTACTTTGTTTTAGAAGGGATACCTGTGCTATTCTAAAGGGACTTCTTTGTTTGCAAGTTGATTCAATAGAGATTATAATACTTGAGAAGGGGGTACACTGTTTTGCCAACAATGCGTCAGGCAAAAGGGTAGGGATCTTTTTTTGTATGCCTAAAGTCAAGCCATGCCTTAAGTAACCAGCTTAGAGTTATGAAACTGCCTCCTTGCTAATATTAATATAGCATTTTAAGGCAGGCAAAAAAATCGTTAATCCCTTTTCTTTTGTGGAATCTTGACTCAGTGCTTTTTTAAAATGAGGGGCTTTTGTTTCTCTGGTAACAGCCAAGAAAAGAGCCAAGTTTTTAAAAACAAAACTCTGTGTTTTCACTCTACACAGGCCCCAGAAGTCATTATGTCCCAACACTACGATGCCAAAGCTGACCTCTGGAGTATAGGAACTATCATTTACCAGTGTCTGACAGGAAAGGCTCCCTTCCAAGTGAGTACTCTATGGTTATTAATGCTTGATGAGTTCGTTGCTGTTTTTCACCCATTTCACCAAGGGTTACATACAATATAGAGCACACTCTCCTGGCAAGTCATCCTGTTTCTGTCCATCCCAATGAGCAGATAAGCATATTAATTTTCAAGTCAATGGGATGCTCCATATTTTTCAGTGCTGCAAATATCGGTGGAGGCTGATGTTTCTTCTCCAGACACTGCCTCAGGGCAGCAGAGGAAATATATCCCCCTGTGCATGTGTTCATGTGGAAGGCCATCTTTTCAGAAGAGCATCTTGGGAACCTTAAAGCAATGATGTCCCCAGCAGCTTACTTTAAAATCAGTTTCCCTTTATGACTGTGCACAGGGAATAATAAGAAAGATCAGCTAATGGTAAGGAAAATATGGCAGATTGGTATGACTCTGGTTTGAATTGGGACATTATAGCTGAAATAGCCTGACTTCTAGAGTAGATAAGGAAGATCTTACTGGAGAAGCCTTCTGTGTAATTTTGTTTGTTTGTTTGTTTTCAAGGCCTAAAAGGGATCATTTTGATAATCTCTTGCATCTAATCCTTTCATTAGAATTCCAACTATCATGATCATAACTTTTGGTTAAGCTAAAGCATATCTTCAAGAAAGGCACCCTTCCTTGATTTAAAAATGTCAAACAATGAAGAATCTAACATCCCTAGGTGAATTGTTCTAGTAATTAATTACCCAGACTGTTCACCTTGTTTCCATTCTGAATGTATCTAGCTTGAGCTTCCAGTGCTCTCCTCCCAAACACCAGTTGTTCACATATGGTTATGCTCATTATTTTATTCCTCCTATGCCAAGCTGCAGGATCCAAGGTTCCATCCACATACCTGTAGAACTCCTCAAATTCTCCCATTCCAGACCCTTTGTCATGACATACATATATATTAACACCTTCCCTAGTATGATGGCTGCCTTTCTAGCTGGGGTAACACAGTCAAGGGACTACCTTTTGGAGCCTGTCCTTCCGAGTTGATGGGTCCATTGGCCAAGAGATTTGCAATTTGCTTCCTACTCTTCAAAGGGTATTTCTGCACTGCAGCCAGGAGGTGAGATTGCAGTATGTGCAGGCATAGCCTTGGAGTGCACAAGAATCTAGTATGTACTCAGGCCATACCTCTGTGAATAGACCTCTATTTTTAGCCAGGTCTGCCTACATGTGTGGAAATTGCACCTTCCAGCTGCCATGTAGACTTACCCACAGTCTCAGTGTGTGGGCTCTGGCGAGCACCCATCCCTTCTTCCCCAGGTAGCAAAAGACCAAGAATCAAACGTTGCAGCATGATATGGGGACACCTGACATGTCAGTTCTTCTCTTCAGACATGAATTGATATAAGGCCTTTTTTCAGGGACTAAATTTTGAAACTCTGATCACTGTTGTAGCAGCCACTAAAACCGGATTTCTCCTCCTCACCCAGTCTGTCCTAATGACTGACTCATTGGAAATGAGGATAACTAAAAGAAAACTCTGCAGCGGCATGAACTCAGTTTTATAAGCTGCTGGATTATCTTTGCTTTAGATTAGGAGCTTTCTCACTATAAAGTGAAATAAATATTTATGAAGTTGTGTAACCAAGAAGGATAAGGTGATTTACAAGCCTGTTAGAAATCTTACAGGAGGGAGCAGTTGAGTGTGGCAGTAAACTGAGGCTTTTATTTTGGTTTGGTCTCCATGCTGAGGGCATGCTTTGGATTAGTTTTTTCATCTCTAAGGATCTTCTCTGACTATATTTCCCGTTCTGCCCACTTTGCTCTGTAAGGAAAGCAAGCCATTATGTCATTATATCCCTGATGTTCCCAGCTTCCATGGCTGTGTAATATTTGGGTTTACAGTATCTCCAATGAATATTTTGAATGTTTCATAATTTCTGGCTACTTTTTCTTGTTCTCAGTCTGAACATCTTTTCTTAATAGGGAAGTAGGAAGTAATAATTGTTAGGAGAAAAAAATAAATATTGTTTGTTTATTTAAAATAAATGTGTTGGCGTGTGACCGTACACAAAGCTTTGCTGCTATATGTGTAAGAAGCTAACAGAGTTCCTAGCCCACTAGTAAATAGGGATGTAAAAGGTTAACTGGTTAACAAGTCAGCCTCACTCTTAACGAGGCTTACCGGTTCTTACTCTTAACTAGTGAGGCTTACCTGTTCTGGTTATCCGGCAAGGCCTGGAGCATGCAGGGGGTGTTCCAGCCATCCAACTGGAGCAGCCCCTGTCCATGACGGGCCCAGCCCAACACTCCACATAGCAGCTTACACAGCAGCGAAGCCTCATCCCCGGGAGTGGGGCCAGCAGGGGCTGGCAGTCCTGCTCTCAGGGAGGCTTTGCTGCAGGCTCTGCAGTACAAAGCTAAGTTTCATACTGCAGAGCCCTGCAGTATGTGTAATTGTGTAAGTGCTAAGATTTTTATTAGTTCAATCGTTACCTTTTTAAACGACTTTTTACATCCCTTCTATTAAAGTATCTCAAAGCTCCATACAAACTACAGGTAGACCCTCTCGCAACATCTGTGGTGCAGTATAATTTCAGTTAGCCAGATGTCCACTTATCATGGATGTGGCCAAGTTTTCCACAGTGCCAAAAAAGTTTGTTTACAGCCCTGGCTCTCAGTGTTCTATGCTGTTATTTAGCTCTAATTTACCGCTAAATGTCTGCTAAGAGCCCAGTAAGCAATGGAAGTGCTTGTAATGCTGCTAGATAATATTGACCTCCCGTGGTTCGATAAATTATCTGGTTTGGCATTGGTGAGATCCCGAGGGTGCCGGACTAAAGAGGTCCAGCCCGTACCGATTTACATTTCCATGCAACCACAATGACTTCGTTGGACAGAGCAGGGCATTGTTGTCATTCTGCACTCAGCAATAGCTCATGTGCAACCATATGACAGCTGACTTACTTGAAAAACCTTTGCTATCATCATTATTATTCAGTGAAAAATGCCTTTTTTAACTAAATGGAAAATTTCTCCTGACAATATTTGTTCTTTTTAGAGAATTGTCATGGAAAATATGTTTCCCAGCCTGCTGTACTAAACTCTACCAGCCAGTGCCTGGGGGAGAGAGGAGACGAGCAGAGTCAAAACTCTGTTTATTTGCCCTCTTACTTATATGGAGATGAGGCCGCTCTGCTGTGCCTCCATTCCCTACTGCTGTGTGGTCAGTGATCTGGGCTACTTGTACAGGGAGATAAAGAGTCACCAAAATCCTTGGTATGGGAAGAATGACTTCAGAAGGTCCTGCTAGGCAGAGAGGCAACTTCATTGATTGGAATGAGTGTTTTTCTTGAGTGGTGGTTACATTTCACATCTGTCTTGATTTCCTTGCTTATCTTTTGGGGGTTGTGCTTTGGCAACAAAACACTGAGCCCTGTTACTACAGTAACCATTAGGAATCTGTTTGATCAGGGAGAAAGCAAAGCCCAGTCCAGATGGTCCTCCGGATATGTGTATGTATTGCAATCAAGTGTGTTTACTCTTTAGACAGAGGTTACCAACCGCTTTTCCCAGACTATAAGATCTAGGCAAATGAAGCCTGCCTGTGGCAAGTGTTGGAGAGCTTGTTAAACATTAAAGGACTTTATTCCCTTATTTGCACCACAAGAGACTTTGCAAAAGCTGCTGCCAATAGCTAAAAGTCTTGGAGTTGATAGTAATCAATTGTGCAAACAGTCTGAGAGAGTGGAAGGAGCATGGAGTGCAAATGTTGAGAGGTGCTGACTGGAGACCACACTTTCCCTCTGGTTAAGATGTTGTTAGATTCCCCAAGCTGAACCAGACAATGGAATACAGACTCCATCCCTTCCAACATTTGCCTGGATTTCACCTGGATGAGCATCCACTGCTTCCTCTGGAGAGGCTCACAGGTATGCAGAAGGACCCAGGGTTGTCCTCAGCAAACAGAGCAGGCTTTAAACAAACAATAGATTTCATAGGGTTTGGGTAGAAGCACATGTGGAAAGGCTGGATACAGGTGCCTTTCCTTTCCACAAGGGGAATGTAACTTGCCACACTAGTTGTAAATCAAGGCAGAAGAGAGTTGGGTGGGCTTTCTTCTTTATAGAAGTCTGTAGGAATTAAAATGAACAGTCACCAAGTCACCAGAGCCAACCTTCCAAACTCCTCCATTCTTCTCCCCATCCAACACACACGCCATGTCTGATTGTCAGAAATGGAGAGTTGGTAGCGTGACTGTCCAAGCTGTTCTAAGAAGCTTTTTATATTGAACATGTCCACAAACAAAACAAGGAGCTGGCAAGAGGGATATAATTAATGGGATTTATAATCCCTATTCACAGATTTGCTGAGCATTGGGTAATGTTGAATTGTTAATTTGCATGGCCTAATGAATGAGGACATGGTCCAGGGTTGTGGCATTTCTGTCTTATATGACAAAGCTTGCAATCCTGCTGTTTTATTTGTTTGTGTTACAGTAACATCTTGAAACTGAAACTCCAATAGAGATCAGAGAGTTTTTGTGTTGCACCTTGGATATATACATGAACATAGTCCCTCTCTAAACACCTTACAGACCAAATAGGCAAAGCACACAGCAGGGGTGGGAATAGAAACAGAGAGGGGAAGAAATTTGCCTAGGGACACAGCAGGTAACTGGCAGAGCTAGGAATAGAATTCCAAACTCCTGAGTCCAAATCCAGTGGTCTGGCTGTTAGACTGGGGATAGAATTTGAGCTAGGCATAAAAGTTAAAAATTAACTTAAGTCCTTCTGGTCTTGTAAAACTTGATCAGATCATACAGTCTTTATTTATTTTATTTTTTTTCAGAAGAGCAAATACTGTGGACATTCCTGGACGTTCCCCAGTGCACAGCACGTCTAGAAATCAGGGTGTGGTTTTGTGGGGGGAAGGGGAGAGAGGGGTGGTTAAGGCTTGTGTTGAAGCTTTTTTAAAGCTTTTAGTGGTACCACCTGCATCCAGGAGATGTAAGCTCTTTCTGGGGGAGCCTGGTGCTTGGCTGTTGTACTAGGTGCTGTCAAAAATCCTGTGTCTGACAGTGACTACGCCTATGAAAGAGAGAACGCAGGTGTGTGTGTTTGCATGTGAGAGAGAGAGGGAAATGCAGTGAATGGCAATAGTTCAAACACTTAAAAGTGCTGGTCTGCCAGCAATGTTCTGCCAGCTCTGAAAGAGTTAAACTGGCTTTGTGTGTCCTCATCCAAGCTAGCTGCTAGATGAAAAATTAATTTCTAAGCCTGATGCACTGAGCCTGTTGTGCTATTCTTTCCCAGTTAACTCTGCCTCGATAAGTACTAGGATTATGTGCCATTTATAACCACCACAAGGAATTTATACTATGAAATGGGCCTTCAGTACAACTGATGTAGGAAGGTTTTATACCCAGAACTTAAACAGGACTTTTCTTTGGAAAGGCATCTGGTTTTATAGCCCCAACTTCAGTGAGTTAGAGCCAATCCTGTATTGTTAGGGGCGAGAAATTCCTTTTCTAGATTTGCAACTGGTTTTTGCAGGATTTGGAGTAGGGATGTGAAGGGGTAACCAGTTAACTGGTTACCTGGTAGCTGGGAGCTGCACCACCAGGACCCCATGTGGGGCTGGTAGAGCCCACCCCCACTGGGCTGAAGCAGTCCCCCACCACAGACAGGGGCTTCTCCGGCCAGGATGGAGCAGCCCCCACATCTGTTAATTGGTTAACTGATTAAACATTATGTGTAACCAGTTAAACAGGATTTTGCATCAATAATTTGGGAAAACTATGCTGATTTAAATACACAACAAAAGCAGCAGATGACAACCAGTTATTATACCAAGGGACAAGCTTGACAATGATTCTGTAGTCTGATGCTTTGCATGCTCACCTAGGATGTGGGAGAAAAAGGTTCAAGTCCCTGCTCCAATGACAAATTATACTGAGAGGAACAGGAGAGATTGAGAGAGACCTGCTCAAGGCTATCCCATAGCTCAGTGCCTTGGGCATTGTCTTGAAATGTGGGAAATCTAAGTCCATTTCTCTTGTACACATCTGGAAGAAAGGGGACTTGAGCCTGGGTCCAATTCATCCCAGAAGCATACCCTAATCACTGTGGCAAAGATGATCTGCCTGCTTTCCTGCCCCAGCGTCCTTCTTGGTTTTTAGTGCCTGAAATCAAAACAAAATGGGCTGGTCAAAATGAAAGGTTCAGACTAGGGATGTTAAATTTAGATTAATTGGCTAATCGAATAGTTGATGCAATTTGCATCGACTATTCAATTAGTCAATAAGGGCGCCTCTGCCTTTGAAGTGTAGCAACAGCCCCAGGGAGTACGGGGCCAGCGGGGGACTCAAACAGTTCCCTGCTGACCCTGTGCTCCCCGCAGCATTTCAAAGCCTCAGCACTACATGGAGCCCATCGTCAAACTCAAAGGGCATCCACTTGCATAGCCAGTACTCTTGATTTACCTTCCTCTTTAGGGTAGACGTGGCCTAGTAATAGGGTTACGGTAAGAGGCCTGTCTGTGCCATTAGTGATCACAAGTGCCATCTGATGGGATTTGATGGCCAACATGAACTTGGTTTGGTAGCTTCAGTCCATTTCCCAGCAGACACATGGTTTCATCATAGTTACAGTTACCAAAGGACCCTTTGGGACAACTTTAGCTAAGAGACCAAGGTTTAGTTGGGCAAGGTGTGAACCCTGCTAGATTTGATACCCCCAGAACAAGTGAGAAGTATATTGCTAAGCCAGTGTAGGAGAAACTTGCAGTAAAATTTGTTCAGAAAATAAATGCAAGACTCTTCTCCAAACCTATCAATTCAAACTTTCATAATCCATAAACTGTCTTTTTATTATAGTTCAAAAGGGGGAGTTTTGTTACAGGGTTTTGTTTGTGCTCAGAAAATATGCTCCAAATTAATTTGCACTTTAAAGATGTGCTCCTTTAATAAACTGCAGCTGTTACTTCTAAGAAGCCTCTGACAAAATGTTTGAAATAGATCAGAGATTCATTGTATGTCTGAAACAATTGAGCTGTTGAAGCATGGAGTGAATAAAGAAAGCAGCCAACCCTTGTATCTCTTGCTGACATGAATAAGCACTTAACCTGATCACTGTGGAACTGTGTTCCTACTTGTAGGGCTGTGAGTATGAATGTGCCCAGAGTATTGCTGCCAATCTATCTGGTGCAGTGTGCCCTTGCTTGTTTGAAAGTTGATGAAAAATGAGATGTGAATTGCAAAGCAGGATCAACAAGGGAAAGGGTTAAACAATGCAGATCTGTACTGAAGTAAATCAGGTTAGACTACCATGCTTGGAAATGCCCTCCCATGGGTTGTCTTTGTGAAATTGGACCTCTGCTGAAAGGGGTCACTTAACATTTTTATAAAATTGGAAGACGGAGCAATTGCTGCACCCCAGTTTGGTCCCATCTCTTTCCATGCAATAACGAGGAATGGAAATCTAGGACAGCTTTCTTATTCCACTGAAAGAAAACTCTGCTTCCCTTTAGGAAGCTGTGTGTGTGCAAGCTTAGAAACGGTAACTTTGTCACAAACTCTGATTAGCCAAAGGTTTGCAGCTAGCTTCTAGCTCTCCCGTTTCCTGCCTTGCCCACACTTCCTTGCATTAGAGAGCATTGGTCTAGGCTGAAAGTTTCTGTGCACTGAGAATGCTCTTGGGGCAATTTGCAGGTCCTTTATTATTTAGTGTTTTTAAAAAATGAAAGAGAAACAACATGAGGAGGCTATATGGGACTGCTTATTTCCTGAAGACTTTATTTTTAACTTGGGATGCTAACCTCTCATAACAGAAAACATTATTTTTTTTAAACACATCTCTCCCAGAAGCTAATATCTCGTATGATCATGACCCAAAAAGTGTCCCCACGAGTGATAACAATTGGAGCTTGAGAACTGCTGGCAAAAGTCTCTAGGGTCTGCTTGTCTTCATGTTGGAGAGGGCCCAGCCGAGGGGGCCCAGCAGAGGGCAACCAAAATGATTAGGGGGCTGGAGCACATGACCTACTAGGAGAGGCTGAGGGATTTGAGCTTATTTAGTCTGCAGAAGAGAAGAGTGAGGGGGGATTTGGTAGCAGCCTTCAACTTCCTGAAGGGAGGTTCCAGAGAAGATAGAGCGAGGCTGTTCTCAGTAGAGACGGATGACAGAACAAGGAGTTACAGTGGGGGAGGTCTAAGTTGGATATCAGGAAAAACTATTTCCCTAGGAGGGTGGTGAAGTACTGGAATGGGTTACCTAGGGAGGTGGTGGAAACCTTAAAAACCTCTCTGGAGGTTTTTAAGTCCCAGCTTGACAAAGCCCTGGCTGGGATGATTTAGTTGGGGTTGGTCCTGCTTTGGGCAGGGGACTGGACTCAGTGACCTCCTGAGGTCTCTTCCAGCCCTATGAATCTATGTTTTTCTGTTTTCCTAAGAGAACTGGATTTCTCCACTGATGCCTTTGATCAACAATCTCCCTGCCCACATTCTAAATACCCTGAAACACTAATCCGTGTTCTCTGCAGAAGCTGCTATTCATCATTTGGGACTCCTCACGTCTGCAGTTATTTAGCCTCGTGGGAGAGTCTATTAGGGCAGCTTAGAACTGAGCTGTAGAACTCATAGAAATGGAACTGAGCCTTCAGAGAAAAAAAAGGAAAATAGAATCAGGTCAGGGATGAAAATACAGGAGGGTGAAATGCTGTCTTTTCAGTCCATGCGCAGTCTGGGTATTGCACTCTACAGTGATCTATAGAATCTCCTGAAATAGAGCCTGCTAGCACAGCAGTAGGATAGCAGTCACTGTACACTTCAGAGCAATTGTGAAATAGGGTTAAAAATAACAATATCCCTCCCTGCATTACTGCAAGCTGCTCCAAACACGTTTTCTTTCTTCCCAATAGGCCAGTAGCCCTCAAGATCTTCGTCTCTTCTATGAGAAAAACAAGATGCTGATGCCCAAGTAAGCATTCTTCCAGTGTTACTATTTTTTTCCACTTGCTTACTCTGTATTTACACCTGTCCTCTCATGCTATCAGCTCATTATGTTGGGTATATGACTAAAATATTTGGCCACCTGTCTCTACATTTCTTAACTGGCAGCAATATGGTCCAGAGTCAGACTACTGCTAGATTGCCCGAATCACCTGTCTCCTCCCTTATACACCCATTTCACTGCTGCATGTACCCCAGAATATGCTTTGTATGGGAGCTGCCCTGATGAATAGGGGCTCTTTGCAAGCGATTTCCAAAGTGCAAAGTTCCCTAGTGCACATTGGCCATCCTGTGCCAGGTACTATCTACTGCAAGGGTCTCAAACTCCTGGCCCACAGGCTAATCCCAGTGGGAGCAATTGTGCAATTTGTCCTGGAACTCCATTACCAACCCCTAAACCCTGCCCCTTCCTGTTAGTGATCTGCCCTCTTCCCCTGCACCATGGTGCCCCATTCCCCAAGCATGCGGGGATTGGGGGATGCTGGTGTGGTCTGGCTCTACGGGGGAAGAGGAGCACGGTGGGAAGGGGCCAGACATGGGGACCAATAACGGACAGCTCTTCCTTCCCCCTGCCCGCTGGGAGTCCCAGGCCCTGTTGTGCAATCACTCCATCAGGACTGGCCTATGGGCCAGAAGTTTGAGATTCCTGATCTACAGGGTTCAAGAGTAGCCGTAGTTTTCCCCTTGCAAGCTTTTCCCAAAGTAGCGTCCAGTATTGCATGCTTTCGCAGCAGCACCAGTCCTGTAACACTCCTTGGCAATATGTAGGCCACATTCCAGTTTCCCACATACTAGGAAAGCCATTTCCTGGTCCAATAGCCATTTCAGAGGAAAATAGACAGCTGAGTATGTGCCCTGTGCACATGGAAAAGGTTGCAGTTCCCCAGGTTTGTTTCGGGGGAACTATGCTTTTTTTTATCCCAGAGTGGTATGAACTGATTGCTGGAGTAATTAAGTGGCTGCCACACACAGTGATTTTTTTTTTTATTTGGGGGCTTTTATTTTGAGGTTGTGTTCTTAAGTGAGAGCCATGCTGTCTCCTCCAGAAACATTTCTGTCTTTCTAGAGATGGACTTAAACCCATACTCCAGACCCTCTGAACCTTGGGAAAATTGGATCCCAATTTGGGAACTTCAAACCCATTGTTACATTTAAAGGCAGGGGAGAGAGTAGAGGCTTCACATAACTGTCCTGTTGGACCTGACATCATGCACTGAGCTGCTAGACAGAATTAGTGCAGGGAGCATATAGCTTAATAGTGTGTATAACTTTGTAAGGCATGAGTTCATTGTATCAGGTGGGCATGGTTAGCTTATCTGCTAATGCAGCCACAAGAGGTAATATCTAGGGAAGTCAGGAAACCAAAGTTTTATAAATCCATACTGATGCACAGTGTGTGTACATTTTTTAGTGTCATGCTGTGACGAAAATGGTGGGTTTTGATCAAAGCATTGAAGATTGTGGGTCCTGTTCACTCATTGTGCTCTGAGTCCAAGGGATCATTGGAGTCAGAACCACCTTATGGCTGTAGGAAAGCATGGCAGAAAGCGAAGCAGATATGCTCTCCCTACTTACCCCCAAAAATAAATTCCCATTCCCCTCTGAGTCTGTACCTTTTAATGGCTATGAAATATCACATCCAGAAAAAGCCTCTTTCTGCCACTAGAACCATTCTGCCCTGGCACCATTGTCAGTTGCTGAGTGTTCAGCAGCCATGATTAAAAATAAAACCTGGACACAATAAAGTGAGACAGAAGTTGGCCATCCTTATTTATCAGTCCTGCATTTGAGGGAACAAGTAACTTCTACAGAAGCAAGCTCCCACAGCTTTGTGTTACCATTCATCCTCCAACTCATGAACTTTGGCAGACACCACCACACTCTCCACAGTCTGTGCCATTTCTTGAGTAAACCTGGATAAAATGGCTTTCTAAAGCTGGCGAGGGAAACCCCAGACCACCTGAGCCCTCACTCCCAGTCTGCCTGGGCAGTGCCAAGATATTGTTACATTCTCCTCAGGACTAATCAGCATGGCACACCTGCTTCCCACCTACTGGCGTAGTCCCCATATAAGTGTAATTTGTTTGGGTGTAAGGGCAGGGGGAAAAAAGGCTCATCAAACTGTCAATGGAAATCTCTGTGCCTCACTAGCTGACATGATTGCTGAGGGGTGAAATGCCACTCTGAGGCAAGAAGCTCACACCAGAAGCGGCAAACCAGACAGCCTTGTTATTTTATTGTAATTTATTACTGGTCAGAATAGCAAACATTCATCATCTGGTATTGCACAGCGAGTTACATGCTCTGGGCGGGGTGGGGAGAGGTGGCAGAAGAGTTGTTTTTGTTGTTCATATTAAATCAATTGGCTTAGACAGTAGGAAAACTGCTATAGGGTGGCCAGGCTTCTAACTTCTGAGAAGCAGGACATAAGCAGGGGGGTGTAATTCACAAGTAGAAGAGACAGACCACACTGGCTCTGAGCCAGCTAGCATACTTGACAATAGAATGTAGCTGCAGCAGAGCATGTGCGGAGTGTGCCTGCTTCTTGAATAGCTATGTACTTGGGGCAGCTAGCCCTGCATACCATTGCAGCTACACTCTGTTTTTAACATGATAGAGCTAGCATAGGTATGCCTCCTCCAGCTGGTTGTTATACCCTAATCTCAAAGACTGGATGTACTCTGCCATGTGACCTTAGGCATAGTACTTGACCTGCCAGATTCTTGACTGTAAAACTGCTTACAAGCTAAACCTTTCTGGGAAAAGGATGCTGTGTCTTAGATGGGCTATTTCTGTCACCCATCACTTGTACATAATTGATAAATTACCCCCACAATACTTGGGGACAGCAGTCCCTGGGCACTGATGTATTGTTCAGGACACCTTGCAGATCTGTGAATCTTGGGCTACTTCCATAGTATGTTTCTAGGGGTACCACTTTCTGACAACTGCCTTGAACACCATATCCTTTTGGCTGCAACCAACTGTAGCCTCAGTTTAGTATTAGGGTATGTCTATGCAGCAGCTGTGGGCGATGATTACAGTAGATGTTCCTGAGCTAGCTTTAATTGGGTCAAGGAGCAGTGATGTAGAAGCAGCTTTACTGCAGTATTTACAGGCCTGTCCAGAGTGTTCCCTCTAATTTTTTACATGCACAAAATAAATATTGTTATGTGCACCATAAATAGAAACACATGCTGCCAACTGGGTGCTGTGGGTACTCTGTTAATCAGCTGGGGGGCACCTGAATCCTTCCCTAGATGGCCATCCAAGCACTTAACTTCCAGGAAAAACTGCTGTCTAGGATCTGGGAAAACTACACATGGGGCTAGTCTGGGCTGAAGTTCTCTCTGCTGCAGTTTTGCTGGTTCAGGATCTATGATGGCTACCTTAAAATGAGATGAGCTATGTCTGCCCCTTCTGTAATCATACCCCATGATTGCAAGGTAAACATAACCTTAAATGCATCCTCTCTGGGGGGGGTCTGGATACTCTTCTCTGGGCAGGCATTTATTAATGTTTTGTGCCTGGGACATATTGCAAAACACCTCCTCTTGCACAAACAAGGCTGGTGTGATGCTTGCAAAGATTGTGTTCTAGGAATTGCTGGGTCCAAGAGAGAGGCAAAGGGCTTCTCAATAAAATAAAATAAATCACTGGCTTGTTATAAAGCCCTCAAATATAGACCTTGTCTAAGGGCTTCTGTTTCTCTCTTGACTGAGCAAGACTCTGTTAAATATTCATCAGCATGCTCCCCTCCAGTCCCAGTTACTCTCTCTCACTTTGTTTTCATTCATATCAATAGTGGCGCATGGTGTGGAGGGGAGGAATAATGCAGGCAGGAGTAAATAGGTATCTGCATCCTATCTCACAGTTAAACTTGTTGCCTGATTGTTGTGGAGGGGTTGGCCCTGATGTGGGCCAAAGCAGGCTGTGTTTCACAAGAGCAGTTGGCTCTGGGCTCTGTACAGTTACAATCCCTGTTCAGACAACACATGCCATTACCTTAGCTGACCCTCAGGAGGGGAAGAAGGGGAAGCTGTTTGACTACAGGGACCGTGCTGTGCGTGTGCCCAGCCATGATAAATAGAGCTAATGCTGTCAGAGCCTGAACCAGGCTACATCTCATTTGGAGAGCACTGCTCTCTCAGAGTAGGTCTCAGCCATTATTCCCCAGAACCATCCTTCCTAGTTGCCAAGGGAAATCAACAGAGCTCTCTCCACTCATGCAAAAGCTGAATTACCTTTTCCCCTCCCTAATATATACTGAGATTCGTGCTGTGTGCCTGTGTACAAGAACTTGGTCCCTGGCCTCTAAGCTCAACCCCCACCTCCTTGTCTGAGTAGCAGGGGGTTGATTGATTTGCTTCCATGTGTTGTGGCCTCCATTAAAAATTGACATAACAGACCTTCTTTCCCCATATTCTCCCCTCCCTCTAGGCATTTGCCTTTATCCTGCTGCTCTTTTTACTTCTGGGGGGAAATAGTGCATTAATTTGTTGTAGGTAGCAAATGCCCAGATTTTGGGGCACTCGCTGTAAATACTATTGAACAGGTAATATGTGTAAGGCCCGGTTCTGGTCTTATGTGGGCTATCTGTGTCTTCAAAAACAAAAAGATAATGAAATTGGAAGTAAATTGGTAATGTTGATCTTCAGGACTCATTGTGGGTTTTAATAGGAAGTTTTCATTGACTGAAGTGCTCCCTGTTGTAATTATTCTGTGCTGTATGTTTTCCATGGAATAGAAAACATTGAAACCCAACCAGATCACTGTTAAATCATTCTCAAAAGTAAAGCTCTGCAGATGTTCATGAAAGAAATCTTTAAATTTAGAATAGTCTGAGCTTTAACACTAGCAAAATAGGGATTTAGGTGTGAAAACCACTGGGACAAAAATAAATCAGTTTCCTCATTCAGCACTAATGCAGTGGGCATTTTTTTGCTGTTTCTAGCTCAGCAGGTGCAAGGTGGGGTTTTTGGTTTGCATTAACTCCTATTTAAGAGCTGTTAAAGGTGTCTGTAAGTTTAACTTTTGTTTTGACTTGTCTAAAAATCCTAGCATCCCCAGGGAGACTTCCAGCCATCTGAGGCATCTGCTATTGGGTCTGCTGCAGCGCAATCATAAGGACCGCATGGACTTTGGTAAGAGAGTTGCCAATTCTAGTGATTGAGACAAAATGAATGAAAATAGTGCCTGTGTTGGCTCTGCCTCATTATTATCATTGAACTCCAGGTCTCTGTGGGCCTCATAGGGTGAATAGAGTACCAGGCTACTCCAGCTGCCCAAGTATCAGCATGATCCTTGGAGGTTACTACAGCTGGAGGTGCAAACTGCCAAGTTCAGTACTGGCTTTAAATGCTTGTGTCAGAATGCAGTTCCCATTATTGGGAATGCCACCTGCCTTCCCTCGTGGACAACCCACTGCTGGCTGTCTGGCCTTCAACTTTTGAAACCTGTTTTGTGTGTGCCAAAATGAGGTGACCTTGTGTGCTTGTCACAGTGCATAGCTCCCTCACTATTCTGCGTGCTCTTCCATGCTTCAGGTTCCTCTCCTCTGCCTGTTGATACTCACATGCCAGACACAGTATATATGCTAGGGGATACGTATTCTCCCTCTCCCTTAAAGCCAGCACAAGAAACCTCCGTCTATATCAGTTCCTTCCCTTGCCAGCAGGGCTTGACAGAATAGTCCATCTGTTCTTCCCAGGACTCGTACAGTCCTTCCAGTCCTCACCTCAGAGAGTCATCTGGTGCTTCCTACTCCCTGTAGGTATCTTACCCAAGCTTTGCATCTGGCTGTCTTGGAGAGTCTGCATCTAGGTCCTTCATCACATGTGCCGATTCTAGCCAATCCTACTCCTATAGCCAGTGATGCTTACTCTTAAAAGCTGTTTTCATTGTCACAGTGCCAGTAGTCAAATAAATCCTTTTGATATATTACCTACTTCAGTCTGGCCTTGTGTGGGCCTGTTTAAGGTGTCTCCCTGAAACTGTTCTCCTAGAACAGAACCATGTTTCATCTTTGTGTTAATAATATTGTGTTCAATATTAATGTTGTGCAATGCAAAGTGAATGGCTATATATGCCTTTGCCAAGCTAGTAGCTGTTGCCCTAGGAATGAAGTGGAATGTGTGGGTGAACGGGTGCACTTGCTATATGTGGCTATGCTTCTAAAAGGTTGTTGATCTTTGACTAGGCTTGAGAGAGAAGCGCTTGATTTTAGAATTGGCCAAGTGGTTTCCCGAGTGGACTGCATGCTGCTGCCAGTCCTGGTTAATGCAAACTGGTTTGCTATCTCTGTTGTTTGACTGGAGCTATCAGTGAAACCTTGTCTTGAATCCCCTGATACACGGATAAATCGTGTGTGTGGATTAACCAGGACTGAATGTAATTACCTTACCCTGGTTATATAAGTTCTTGTATGGAGCAGTTTGCATGGATTACGGAAAATGTGCATTTTCAAAGGAGTGCAAACCAAATTAACAGACTGGCCAGAGCCTGTGAAATGGTTGTATATAGGTCTTCTGTGGAGAATAGAATTCACCTTGTACTGTGGGTCTCAAACTTTTCCATATACTGACTTCATGTTACAATAGCAAATGATTGGGGGATCTCCTTCTCCATCTGACAATGAGCAATGGCCATAGCCACCCGCCTTCCAGACTGGTTCATGATTCTTGGGGGTAATGACCTTCAGCTCTAGAATGCATGCGTGGGTAGCGTCTAGCACAGAGGGGACCTAAGGTAGTATGTTAGATTGTGTTTGGGCATAATATTCATGACAGTTGCAAGACAGTCTACTGGTTTATGGTTGCTGCCTGGTCCTTATCTCTCTCTCTGTGTGTGTGAGTGCCCGTGTAGTTTCTTAAGTAACACTCATAAAGGATGTATTTCTTTCTGGGGTAGAGTCGCTTATATTCTGTCCAGAAGCTTCAGCAAAGCCTCTTCTTTATGAGTTGCTGCCTGGTGACTATAATTCACAAATTTTGATGCTGTTAGCCATGCCAGAATGGCCAGAACTCGAGAGAGAGCCAGGCCATGATTTCTTGAGAACAGTGCCTCAACAGCCAGGTCTGATCCTTTGTTCCTCTCTCACTGGGCTAAGTCTTCATTCCCACTGAGAGCTTTTGAATGCCCTACCTACTTCTGACAGAACTACCTAACAGTCTTCTGTCTCGATGCCCTCATTTCCAACACCAAGCCTTGGACTCTTCTACTATTCTGTGGGTCTGGAGGCTTTTTTCTATTGGACACATATGGGCTTCCCTTCCTTTGCATCTCTGTTTTTTGAAATAAAAAAAATCCCTGTTGCTTTCGCAGCAAGTGATGGCAAAAGTGTGTATTTTATAAAGGAGGACTTACATTTTCCATTTACATAAAAAGGACTCGGGTGTCCTGTTCCTTCTTTCGCCCTGGGGTTCTCAGAGCAGATCAGTTTGCTGATTTTGGTTTCTGTTAGTCCCCCTTGAGGTGCGTGGATGGCCTTGTGAGCAGCCCCTCCTTCCCCGCACCACAGCAGGTTCATGTAACAGCATTATGTGATATGCCATTTCATTGGTAAGCAGAACAGCAGCTGGGAGGCTTAGAACCTGGTCTCCATGATTTGGGGCCTCTCTTAATTCCACAGTCATTAGGAAAACCACACACATCCCTATGTGTAAGTTTCCCATTGTCGATTGGCTGCTGTTTACATCACACTAAAATTTATAAAATCCTGGATGTCACAACAGGAAATCCTCACTGGAAAATCAAGCTGAACCACCTGTGGTTAGCACAATGATCAGTTGTGGGCAGTGACTAATGCTCCGGGACCCTGAAAGACTATAGTTTGTTGACTAATGCAGGCAGGTGATAGTGTAGGGCAGAAGGTGAGAGATTAGGTGAGTCTACGTGGGAGGGCTGGAAGTGAGGACAGGAAAAGCTGTGGAAAGTATCTTTGGTGAGCTAGAATAGGCACACCATGGGTCTTAAGAATGTGTTCTACTGCCATCGATCGAGAAAGGAAGTGACAGTTGCTGTTGGGTCAGGGGACATGACAGACTTGCCAGGCCCCTGGACAAGGTAGAGGTGGGGGATCTGGTTCTGCTCCCGGGGAAGGGGCAGAGCCTCATGTGGAAGGGGCGGGAACAGCCAGTTTTCAGCGCTGCATGAAGCGTGCCTCAGTGGTCCCCCTCCCGATACGCCAGCCATCAGTGGTCTCCCCTCCCTGAGAGCCACCTGGAGTACACTGCATAACGCTCTGGATACTAAACTGCTCAAGATAGTTAAGACCAAAACAGACTATCTTTAAAAAGATCTCACCAAACTAAGTGATTGGGCAACAAAATGGCAAATGACATTTAATGTTGATAAATGCAAAGTAATGCACATTGGAAAAAAATAATCCCAACTATGTGTACAGTATAATGGGGACTAATTTAGCTATAAGTACTTGAGAGAGATTGGAGTCATTCTGGATAGTTCCCTGAAAACTTCCACTCAATGTGCAGTGGCAGTTAACAAAGTAAACACAATGTTACGGATCATTAAGAAGGGATAGAGTATAAAACAGATAATATCTTATTGCCTTTATATAATCCATGATATGCCCAAATTTTGAGCAATGCGTACTGGTGTGGCCACCTATTCTCAAAAAAAGATATGTTGGCATTAGGAAAGGTCCAGAAAAAAGATTAGGGGTTTGGAATGGGTCCTATCTGAAGAAAATTAAAAAGACTTGGACTTTTCAGCTTGGAAAATAGGAGACCAAGGATGAATATAATAGAGATCTATAAAATCATGACTGGTGTGGAAAAAGTGAATAAGGAAAAGTTATTTACTTGTTCCCATAACAAAAGAACTAAGGGTCACCAAATGAAATGAATAGGGGAGCAGGTTTAAAACAAACAAAAGGAAGTTTTTCTTCACACAGCTCATGGTTGGCCTGTGGGACCCCTTGCCAGAGGAGGTTGTGAAGACCAGGACTTTAACACAATTCAAGAAAGAATTAGATAAATTCATGGAGGTTAGGTACATCGATGACTATTAGCCAGGATGGGTTGGAACGGTGCCTATAGCCTCTCTCTAGAAATGGGATGACAGGAGAGGGATCACGTGATGATTACCTATTGTGTTCTCTCCCTCTGGGGCATCTGACATTGGCCACTGTCATCAGATGGGATACTGGGCTAAATGGACCTTTGGTCTGACCCAGTTTGGCCATTCTTATGTTCTTATGTTCTCCTTCTGTTTCTAATGCGGTTAATAGGCTCTGAACATGTGTTAGGCTGCATCCCAGAGTGGAAGCATCCAATAAGGTTTGTTCTACTCTTTAGTGTAATGTACAGAGAGGAGAAAGGGCCACTAGAACTGACTTACAGGCTACTCCTCTAATGCCCTGGAGAAAGAGGTGCTCTGTGGTGACATCTTGAGCCTTCAGTAGAATAAAGATAATTCTCCTTTTATCATGTTTTGGCAAGGGGCATTATCTCCCCCTTATTACCTGCTATCTCCCTTATTTTCTTCTCAAAACATCCAATCCAGACCTGTCTAATTCTGCCTTCATCTCCCTGATTCGCCAGAAAGATGACTTAGCATAGGTGAATGGGAGAAGATCATGCACTGTATTTTCACACCTTGCAACCCGAACACCCTCTTGACTTCCCAGGGCACAACAGGCGTCCTTAACTGGCCCACCATCAAGTCCCCAACCTGTGTCCTTAGAACTGTACTAAATACAGTTACAGTGTACGGATAGTCTAACCATGACACACTTTGTAAACTGTTTTGGACATACAGCATTTACTTAACACTGAACCATTATTCCTCTATTTTCAGGTGAGTTTTTCCATCACCCTTTCTTGGATGCAAGTGCCTCTATGAAAAAATGTAAGTGTTAATATTTTTATTAATATTTTGACATGCCGTGATTTATTTTCCTCTAACCAATATGCCCCAAAAGAGAGCTGTCTCCAAGTCCTTTTCATTATTTGAGCAATGACTTGGGCTTCACCACTAGGTTAAGTCCAAGATCTTTGGATTTTGCAACTGAAATGTATTTGAGTCTGCTGAATTATCTTCAAAAGCTGGATATCCTTTGTTTGTTTAAAGACCTAAAGTGGAAGCAAATCTAGCTTTTATGTATGCTTTCTTCTTGGAAATGACTGATCTTACAAATGCTTATAGGTAAACAGGGTTATTTAGCACATTCCGAGGGGTTGGTGGCCAGGAAGTAAACTAATAGTATAATTGTGAAAATGCCCCAGGCTATGTATCCATAACCCATTTGTTGGGTTACACTGAATAGCAGGTACTAGAGAGTAGTGCAGTTTTTTGGACCAACTCCAGGGTTTAACTCCAGATTCTTCCAAGATCTCTTGCTTTAGAGGGGTTTATTTTGGATACTTGTGACTGAAGCCAATTGAAAAGTGTTTTCCACTGGCACTTCTGTCCCCGCTCCCATTTTTTTGTAATTTTTTTAATGTATTGCAATTTTCCAAACAGCTTTACTCATCACCTTTTAAATTAAAAGTAGGATTTGCTTTTCTCTGAATCACTATCATCGTATTGGGTAATTTTACCTCTGACCAAGATGTTTCCCCTTATGAGTTCTACAGAGAGTGCACAACCATAGCTCTTACAGAAGAACTCTCATTAACCTTCTTCTTAAGGAGCAGTTTAAATATCGGAGCCCAGGTTTTCAACAGTGGCTGTCAATTTTGAGTGACCAACCTGAACTTTTTCAAAAGGGCTTGATTTTCAGAGACTGTGTGTGTGGCACTTTCTGAACATCAGTCCCTTTTAATTGGTCTCAAAGTACACACCCAAAAAATTAGGTCTCCAAAAGTGCTTGTTGCTCTTGACAGTCTGAGGTAGTAGTTCTGGTTTATCCCTGAGACACCTAGTAAACGCTCCCCCACCTTAACTGTGTGCTTAGGTGACAGTACCGCAGGGAGGAAAAGATTCTTCTGGTTTAGGGCCGCTAACAAGCCAGACCGGCCCCTACTTCCAGCTGCACCATTGCCACGTGGGGTGAGCCCTTCAAAGCGAGGCTGCCCTGCAGGCAGGAAAGAATTTTGCTTGCGTAAGGAAACTCCCAAGCCAGCCTGGCCCTCTGCACCAGCCACACCACCATGGCGGGAGACGAGCCCTTCAAAGCCTGACCATCCTACAGAAAGGGAAGGACTCTGCCTGCTTAGGGAAGCTCCCAAGCCAGCGTGTCCCTCATCACTAGCCTTACTACCACTCTGGGGGATGAGGCCTTCAGGGACTGACCTTCCCACAGGCAAGCAACAGTTCTTGCAGCCCTGGCTTGCTCATGCTCCGGTCCAGCTCTCCTGTCCATCTGCATTGTCACCATGGAGGACATGCCCTGTACCACAGGGAACCCTATGCAAGCAGGAAAGGATTCTCCTGACTGGGCCTCCATTTCCAGCGTCACCCACACCATCAGAGTATGGGAAGCAGGAGCATCGCCACAGCCAGGGGAGAGTTCTCCTGGCTCAGCCTTCACCTCCAACTGCGCTTAAGCTACTGGTGCAGGGTCATGGCCCTGTGCAGGGGCCACCTTCACGGGCAGGGAAGGACCTTACCCATCTGAAGCTTCCCACCAGCCTGCCCCGTCCGTACCACTACATGTACATGTAAAGCCTGGAACAGGGAAAGACTGCTACTGCTTTACACGAGGAGAGGGGAAGAAATTCCTGTCGTCATCCTCAGAAATCTTAGACTGTTTGTCTTTTGTGGGAGGCCTGTTGTTTGGTTAGTTGTCTCTTGCAACCTGTCCTGGAGGTCTGTTGACAGTTGCCTGTGGTGGATACACCCAATGGATGGAGACCTTCAGGAGGTTGAGAAAACATCTGGGGAGTGTGGCTTGGACAGCTAAAAGCTGAGATGAGGGGGATTATCTATGGGAACTTGGGCCCTTTTCACACTTGCATAAGGGAGATAAGGCAGAAAGTAGGCCTGGAGCATGGAGTATAATATCACTGTCACTTGAAGTCTCGTGTAGGGCATGCAGGACGTCTTCTGACTGGAGTGTCAATTGTGATTCATGCAGTTTAATGTGCAGTCTGTGCCCAGCACAGTTACACTTTGACTTCCTCAGGGATCAGGTCCCCTGACTTTGGGTGCAGAACATGGACCTGGTATAGTGATGTTATAATGCCTCCTATTAATCCATCTAGCCATTCCATTTGACGTTAGGAGATAGAGAGGATGGAGGCGGTAGTGAGGTCTAGATAGCTGCATCTGACCTTAGACAGAGAGTATGTCATTCCCAGAATGCATTCATTCATGAGAATCCCCATGTCAGGAGCATAAAGGAAATAGTTTTAGAGATTATCCCATTGCTTCTCTGATGTCCTTTTCCCATTGGAGCTGATAAGAAAAATTCAACAGGAGGAGGTTTGGGTCTCTAGCATTTCTAAGAATTTAAGATGCCAGTAACCCATGCTCTGCACTGACTTCCAGTTTGGTTCCAAGTAGCAATTATTGTTGCTAAATGTTTGCATTTAGGTATCAGGTAGAGGCCTCAGTTAAGATCACGGCCCAATCCTGGGATGCATCACACATACGGACATACACTTAGAAACAGTGCCTGACCGAAAGGGCTCCCAGTTTACACAGCTAGTACAAAGGGTGGGAGAGGAAACAGGCCTGGGTAGGCAAGGTATTTACTCAGGATCATACAGCAGTCTGCAGTAGAGCTAGGAATGCAACCCAGGCCTCCACTGGCCTATCCTCTACAGTTCTGGGGTGCATTTCCCTCCCACTCCATCTCCTCTCATAGAGATATAAGGGCCCCAAGTGTGTTGACATTCAGCGCATGCTGCAAGAGCTGTCTGCTTGCCACTGGCTCTAGCCTGCATGGTGGGTATGGGGCCTTGGGTTTTGTTTACTTGTGTGGTCTTTTGTTATTTATTTAACTTGTGAGTTATAACCTGCAATGAGAGATGTATCTTAGAAGTGTAACAATAGCAATAAAATAATAATAGACACCCTTCTATTGAGAATGTCATTTCTCTGTAGATAGGTGCTGTAGGACCTTGGATAGGCATGTGAGATTGGTTACAGTGCGTCATAATCACCAACCATGCAGAGGCAAGGCTGTTTGGCAGTCTCACCTTAGTAAATACGATTGCTGTTAAGTGGAATGCATACTGATCACCATATTTGGGGTTGGGAAGGAATTTTCCTCCAGGTCAGATTGGCAGAAACTCCAGGGACTTTTGCTTTCCTCTTCAAGATAGGGCATGGCTCACTTTCAGGTTTAAACTAGTGAATTTTCTGTAACTTGAAGTCTTTAAACCATGATGTGAAGACTTCAATAACTCAGCCAGAGGTTAAGGGTCTATTTCAGCAGTGGGCAGGTGAGGGTCTGTTTGCCTACAATACGCAGGAGGTCAGACTAGAGCCGCGGCACCCCCATTTTCTCCCACCCCCGAGAAGCCCCACTACATACCTCCAGTGAAAATGGAGGTAGTGCCGGCTTCCTGCGGGGTGGACGGAAGTCCTGCAGCTGCGCGCTACTTCTAGGGGCGCTGGCTGCTCCCCTCCCTCAGGTCTGTGGCGTGCCGGAACTTGCGGGGGTGGGGGATCCCCAGAGGAGGCGCGCGCCGGGGCTTCCCTCCTCTGTGGGAAGGGGAGTTGGCCCCAGAGGAGGCGCGCGCGGGGGCTTCCCTGCTCTGCAGGAGGGGGAGTTGGTCCCGGAGGAGGCGCGGGCAGGGGCTTCCCTCCTCTGCGGGGACGGGGGGGAGAGTCCTGGAAGGAGGCTGGTGCAGGGGACTCCCTGCCCCCACTGACCCTCTGTCCCGTGCTGCAGAACCCTGTTCCCTCCCCCCAGCACCCTGTCCACTCTCTCCTGTTCCCCACTGGCATCCTGTCCTCTGCTGCAGAACCCTGTCTCCTCCCCCTGCACCCTGTCCCCTCTCTCCTGTTCCCCACTGGCACCCTTCCCCCTGCTGCAGAATCCTGCCCCCACCCCAGCACCCTGTCCCCTGCTCCCACTGGTACCCTGTCCCCTGCTGCAGAACCCTGTGCCCTCCCCCCCGGCACCCTGTCCTCTTTCCCCTGTGCCCGGCTGCAGAACCCTGCCCCCACCCCAGCACTCTGTCCCCTGCCCCAGTACCCACTAGCACTTGTCCCCAGTACCATGCCCCCTGCTCCCACCAGCACAGTTGGGGCCACATTAGTGAGGCTTGGGGGGGGGGGGTTGGGAGGAGGGTGTTTGTGGGTGTTTGGTTGTTTTGGGGGGGGGGGGGTTGCATCTCCTTGTGTGGCCCCAGCTGACTTTTCTGTGGGTCAGTGACCCCCTGACTCAAAACAGGTTCCCCGCCCTTCTCATAAATAAAGACAATGCAGAAACTTTTTGTGTTTGACATAGTATTTTGTTTAAAAATGAAGCCTGGCCAACAAACCCCTAATTGGGGCTAAGCCCCCATCTGGCCGCACCATTATAACACTCCTGCACCACCACCCCCAGACCCTAGATCTGAGCCTGTCATACACTGGAACCCCCTGCCCTGAGCCCCTCACATACCCCAATCCAAATTCCTGCACCATCACAGCCACAAGCCTGTGGCTTGCTTAGTCCCGCAACCCTCCATCTGACCCCAACACTCCCCAGCCTGGAGCTCCCTCCCCAAGCCAGCATCCCCTTCTCCACCTCCTCCTGCATCCAAATTTCCTCCCAGAGCTTGCACCTCTCACCCCTTCCCATACCCAAATCCCTTATTCCCATCCCAAAGCCCACACATCCTGTCTCAACCCAGTGAGGGTACGGCTAGACTGCAGGAGTTTTTCCAGGATTCCAGAGATATCCTGGAAAAACTCTTCCGCATCAAGGGATTTCATTTGTTCTTCTTTTTTTTAGTGGAAGAGCAAACATGCTCTTTTGGTAACCCCTATGTTCCTCGTTCCATGAGGAATAAGGGGAATTCCAAAAGAAGGGATTTTTCTAACATTTGGTCCAGTCTAGACAGGCCAAAATTTGGAAAAACCTCTTCCTACATAGGAATTGGGGAAAAAAGTGGCAGCGTAGAGTGTAGGTGATGAAGAGGAGGAGAATAGAGAGGGCGGGGCTTCAAGGAAGGGGTGGGATCTTGGGGGAAGCATGGAGCGGTAGATCTTTGCTTGTTCTAAGATTTGAAAAGTGATCTTGGGTGTAAAAAGGTTGGAGACCACTGGACTAGAGGATCGTAATGGTCCCTTCTGGCCTTAAAGTCTAGAGTCTGTGATGTCAGCTCTTTGTTCCCATTTGTAATGACTAATTGAATCTCTCTTCGAACCTGCTTTGCAAGAGAGATGCCAGCTAGCATGAGAAATAGTCTGCATTCATTTGATACATAATACTAAGGAGATGGTTTCAGCACGTAGAACAATATGTTCAGTTTAGTATGCTTGACTTACCTCTCTGATACTGATTTTCTGATCTTTCTGTAAATACTCACAAAGCAAAGAACAGCAAAATCATTTGTATACCTCATTAGGCATATTACAATAGCTAACTTTCAAATACTGTATTTTCAAAGATTTAAAGGGGTATTTTTATTGAATTTACCTTTTGCTTCTGTGCCTTGCAACCCCCAGAATACTGCCTCCTTAGAAATTGCTGAAACATTAGCAGTTTACAAAAACCAAGAAAGCTACAGATGTTTATAAAATTCTATCCAGCTGCTTTATAGGTTAAGTGGATGCCAGAAGGAAACTTTTGTACTAGTTTTCAGCTGCAACTGACTTTTCAAGACAATTTATAAAACCCAGACTGAAATGAAATTTGAGCAGGCTGGTGAAGATAATGACAAGAGTTAATGCTTTTACCTTACATTGATGCCTGGCAATTTTAGTATTTGGGGTGTTCCTTCGTCCAACTTGGACGAGAAAACATCATGTTCCAAAAAGTTTATTCCTTTAAAATTTTTAAACTTAGATTAAATGCCTTGACAGGCAAAAATGCTTTGTGCATTTTTTTCATGCAGTTCTGTATTGCTGTCATGCACCCGATTGTGCTTTTTTTTTTTTTTTTAAGAGAGAGTCAAATATATAACTAATTCACAGAGAGTGAATATGACTGTTGTAAATGTCCAGATCTTGTGCGTTAGCCTTACAATCCTACAATGAAGTCAATCAGGTTGGAGGGGGAGGATGAAATAATGAAATAGCAGTCAAGGAAACTACATCCAAAGATGTGTTTAGTTTATGTACTTTAACAGCTGTAATTTATTTTGAATTTAGCTACATAGTGGAAAAAATTTTCTTCCTGCCCTTGGATTTATGGATTTATTTCTTCCTACCCTTACGTCCACTGCAAACAGACAAAAATAGAAAGAAAGGCCCCAAATTTATCTAAGATAAATACTAAAAATGATCATCCTAGGGATAAAATAAACAGTAAAGCACATACCACAGTCAGTGTATAGTACCCAGTGCAGTGCAGTGCATTTTGCAAAATCTGCAAAATCTTGGTAGTGAGAGACCTCAGTACAGTTACTTATCTGTTAGACCTCTGCTAAGAAATGGGGAGTGGTTCTGGTGCAGCTATTTGTACTTCCTGTAATAGTTTGCAGGTTAAAACTGGAAGACTTTTTCTGGCTTCTTGTTTTCCAAGATCTTGAGAAGGGAGTTGGGATTGAATTGCAATCTGCCTACATGTAGGAATCCCAGTCATTTCAAAGGAAGTGCTACATGGGATTCAGCTGTCCACATACATATGGGTTTCCCCAGACTTTTTGTGTTATTTCTTGAGTTTGGGTGCAAGTACCAGCTGGGCTAGAAGATATGGGAGCTGAAAATGCATTCTCTGTATTTGGTATTTAACTGAGCACCCTAAGCCTTTGGCATTCCTTCCACAGTTTTCCATATTAGGGATACTTTTCTTTCTCATCAATGGCAGGCCAGTGTGTCATAACCAGATGGCTTGCTGGGTGTGCAGTCTCACCCACCCTCGGAATATACATGGAAGTTACAGAATAAGAAGCTTTCCTCCCACAAAGATGGGCTTACCTATTAGAACAGCAATTCTCCAACTTCGTTGCACTGCAGCCCCTTCTGACAATAAAAATTACTATGTGACTCCAGGAGAGGAGTACCAAAACTTTGAGCCCAACCAAGTAGGGGGGCCAAAACCCAAGCCCACCTGTCCCTGATGGGAGAGCCAGCCACAGATGAAGCCCTGGGTAGAGCACCTGTAACCTGAACCTAGATATGCAGGACTGAAGATCCCGGGCTTCAGTTTTGCCCTTAGATTGTGGGGCTGCAGGCTTTGACTATGAGCTCCAGCAAGTCTAATGCCAGCCCCACTGACCCCAATTAAAATGGGGTCCCAACCCACTGTTCAAGAACCACTGCCTTAGAACTCTGAGGATGAATAGATACCATCCTTGGGATTCCAATACAAGGGACACATCTGTCTTCTCTCCACTGGCTCCTTTTAGTAGCCTCCCTTTATCACTGACTACTGAGGAAGCCTTCCCTCCCTCCTTTGGGATACCCCCTTCAGCATGGGTAGGAGGTGAAAGTCCTGTTGGGGAAGGCAAGCCCCAGGCCTGCCCCTTCTACCTGAGGCGCTGCCCCTGGAAACTAGGTCCACCCAACTTCCATCCCAATTCTTCCTGGCCATGTGGAGAGCTGGGACTGCCATGCTACGGCCTTGGCCCCATCCCTCCCCAGCACTGCAGCACCTGCTCTCCACAGTGGCAGCCCCAGCCTTTGGCAGTTGGGCATGTAGGCAGTTTTAGGAAGGCTGTGCCGTCCCTGGCTTACATTATCGGCTGGCCATGTCTTTCAGCTCTGGCTGTGTCACTCTTATGCTCCCTCCTAGGATGCGATTATGGAGCCACTTCTTACTGTTATAAACTGGGCAGAGGAGAGAAGGCAAGCTCCACGTGCAGGCCAGAGTAAGGGGAGAAGTGTGTCATAGCATCATAGAACCATAGAGCTGGAAGAGACCTCAGAAGGCCATCAAGGCAAGGCAGGACCAATCATAATTAAAGTGTATGTGGGAACAGTTTTAATTGCTGCCCTGTCCACAGCCCAAAGGATTCCGACCCAGCTCTTCTTTGTGGGTAGACCATCTCGCCATCTTCACACCCAATCACTGAACATCTTCCTCAGTGTTAAAGAATGAAGGTGCATGTAATTACCTGACTGATAAAATATTACAATGAAGGACTTTGTTTATACTAATAGTGTTAGCCATGAAGCAGTTTTACTTTAAACAGAAAGTTTTTTTCTCTATAACTATCTCTACAGTATTCACGGTGTACATGGAATCAGTACACTCAGTCCTGTGGATTAATAAAATTAAGGGAGGGCTGTAATTTTTTGACAGTGCAAGTGGGAGAGAAAAGAAGAGAAATTACTACTTTCTGGCTCCATGTAAACCATTAAAATATCAAAACATCTCTCAGCTTACTGGGAAGGGTCTGACATAGAGCTGCCTAATATGGACATTCAGAACTCAGGATACTGCTTACGCTGCAGGAGCACCATAATCTAGATAACAGATATCAAATGGTCGTGTACAAGAATGTAGGGGAGGCAAGTTTTTCTCATTTAAACTGAACCAAATGTTGGTTTTCCCTCTATTGTGGCACCATTTGGTATATGAGACCTGATGGGAAAGAAGACTAAAAAAGCCCTTTCAGTCATTGCGTTGTTGGCTGGTCAGAACGTTTGACAGCTTCTTTCTGTTCCCAGCTGCTTGTGTGCCAATGCCTTCTTATCCAAGCTCAGGCTCTGGTAGTTCCTCCAGCAGCTCTTCCACTTCCCACCTGGCCTCGCCTCCCGTAAGTACAACCTGCAGATGTACAGAGGTTTTCTTAACACCCCTACCAGTGCACTGGCTGTTTTTCCCTTTCCACTTTGCTGCCTCATTTGCTCATTTGAAATAAGGTCTTTGCTTTCATTGCCTAAAGTTACGAAGATTGTAACACCTTAGTAATTCAGTCCGTGCCTGTTGCAAGCTCCTGTGTGGTGGAAGCTGGGTTGGGGTCCTAAAGTGACTTTCTCTCTCCACTAGGTGCACCCCAGTTTGTCTCCATTATGCAGAGCCTGAAGTGAGTGAAGCTTGCATTAATGACACCATCTAGTGTCTCTAGAGCTGCAAGACTCCTAAGAACCAGTACTAGTCATTAATTCACCATCTAGCACTGGCTGCCAGTTCCCTGCCCTCGAGCCAAGTCTGGACAGTTTGACAGCACAATCCACCTTCTTTTGCAAGGTGTGAACCTGCCCAGAAGCATGTTCACCAAAGCTGTCTGCTCAGCCCCAGACTTGCCACAGTCAGGTGGGCTCAGAAGAGTGGATCTGAACTTGTGTCTGCCTCCCCTCGTTACTTAACCACTAAAACTTTCCTCTGAAGGGCTGAATATTAACTTGCCACTAAAGTGACTTTCCCCCAGCTTACTGACTTGAAAGCTTGATTCCAGTGACTATCGATGAAAGTGGCCTTTTGAACTTCTTTGTTCAGGGCAATATTGGTGTGATGGAATGAGAGAGGACAAAGGTGATGACTATTCTTTCTCTAGAGATGTTAAATTTAGTTTAATCAACTAATCAACTAGTTTAGTCAACTCATACACTTAAAAAGCAGAGGCACAGCTCTGATTCCCAGCTCTTGCCTAGTCCCGCTACCCTCCTATCCCCCACGAAGATGGTACTGGGGAGAACTGGCTTTTAAGCCACCTCCCCCCAGCACTAGCTCCTGCTCCCTCCCTTGCTGAGTCCCCAGCTGACCCTAGCCTCCCAGCGCTTCTTCTTTGAAACACCGCAGGGAGCCCGGGATCAGTGATGGAGTCTATTCCTTCTTTGAGGAGCCAGGAGTCTGTCCATCAGGAAAGTCTAAGCAAAGAGTGGTGCCTACCTCAGAGAAATTGTTCCAGGGCACAGTGATGTACCAGTGCCATGTTTTAGCACTCAAAAGAAGTGCTCTTCTGACTTGGATTTCACTTTGAAAGATACTGTTGTTTTGCACTCCATAAAGGAAGTATCCGGGGTGAGTTGGCAGCCCACCCCCATCTATCAGTAAGAGTTTGAGCCTTGGCTTTGTACCATTTTAATTAGAGAATCTAGCAGAATGATGAACACGCTGTATTAAAGCCTGTTTTTGTTTTCCTTGCTTTAACCAGTCCTTAGGAGAGATCCAGCAGCTGCGAGAGAAGGCTCTGGTGTCTCCTGCCCAGGACTCGCCTGGTTTTCTGCATGGGTCTAAGGACTCTGTTGAAAGTAGCAGTAAGAATTCCTCCTGTGACACAGATGACTTTGTTATGGTCCCAGCGCAGTTGTCAGGTAAGCCAAGCTTTTTGTAGTGTATTTTCCATTTCTGGAAATCCAAATCACTGATAGATTTGTGCATTTTGAATGTAAAGAGGGAATGTTTGGGTTCCCCAGACTGAAGAAACATCTAGCACACTGACTGCATTGTAGTACATTCTGTAACTAAATAGCTTCAAAGAAAGGACTTGAGAAGAAGGAATCTTTCAGGACTTGGACCTGAATTGAGCATGAGAACTGAAAAGCAAAGGGAGGAAGAAGCAATGTAGGCTTACAGATGAATGTGGTGCTTGCCCAGGAACTGTTTTCATTCCATTCCATCTCAGGCCCTCAGTTTCACACAAGTCCCTTCAATAAATTCTTTCTTCACTTACTCAGAAAGTTGACCTTTTTAAAAATTCTGTCATAAAATGTCTCTTATTCTCTGTGTGTGCTCACACACACTTGCTTCACAAATTGCATGTACATTGCAACGTGTTCATATAAACACATGGACATAAAAATAGGACTCTGATTCTGCAATGGCATGCCTGTTCAGCAGAAGACTGAAGAAGCATGTGCTTCAGGTGCTTTGCTGAACTGATCTTGCTCCTTCCCACTGATCTTGCTAACATTTGAACTTTCCTGTAGGTTTGGAAGGTGCATGTTTGTGTGCATGTAATTAGAGTGTGAAAGAAGAACTCAGCATTGCTTTTACTCTCTTTAGTAAGAGGAGTGTGCGCTGCGTAGTACTGTCTGACACTGAACCACGTTTCCAGCATTTTAATTATTTGGCAGGGATGAGCTCTTCTGTGTATCCAACTGCTACCCCACATGGTCAGATAGGAATTTTGCTACTTGGGGTATAGATGTGTTGGAGCCCTACATGCAAAACATGTCACTGTGTTTGCAAAGCAGATAACGGCTTGCACCAAGAGACACATGCCAATGCTTCAAAACACCTCTGTCAAGTCTCTTCCCCTTTCCAAAAATACCTCCTTTCAAACCAAATCCTTCAAAGCCTCAGGCCACGGGGATCAGAATGAAACCAGATGCTGACTTCAGTGGCTCAGCAAAACAGAGCCCTTAAAGGCTGCTCAGTAATCAAGTTTCTCTCAGTCTTGGAGAAACAGGAGATTAAAATCAGTCATTGTGAACATCTAAAAGCTTTTAAGGACATGATCCAAACCTAATGCATTTCTTCACTTTCTTGACACAGGTGATATAACTGCTGAGGCAGCAGGAGGGAAACCCATCCAGGACAGCCTCATGTACAGCGAGTAAGAGTATTAGCCTGTTAACAATTAGAACGGTTACCCTCTGGAATAGATTCAGCATTTAACTCAACTGAGTTTGAGAGGGATTTTGCTTACTTAACTCTATATTTGAGGCCCTATGTTTGCTTCAGTGACACATCTGTCAGTGACCTAGTTGTAATTTATATCCTGTTTCTTAAGGAACAATGTGAAGAGACCACCTATGCAGCAGCCTGAAGCCATGTTATAATAGGACCCAGGGTGCCAACAACCTTGCTGGGTCCCTAGGTAACGTAGAGAGGGGCAGGGACTAAGGTGTCCCCCAGGCCATCAGAGGCTTCCAGACTGGGTCACTCAGCACTGTAGTGGCTATTTAAAGGACCCAGGGCTCTTGTCACTGCTGCTGCTATAGCAGCAGTGGTGGGAGCCAGGAGCTCAGGGGTCTTTTAAATTGCTGAGTCCCGGAGCAGTAGCCCCTTTTGCTTCCCTCCCCCACATTGGCCTGAATGGGATCCCCAGATATGGGCTGTATTTTTAGCATTGAGAAATCCTTATAATTTGCTTGGCCTTTGGGATGGGGACTTTTAGTGACTCGCAGTGATAAAGCAGGGAGGCCAGGGAACTGCAGTGCTCTCTGATTCCATTCCCAGTGATGTACCAGCTTTCATTGGAAGAGGTTTGGGTTGAAACCCAGCCCAACTTGCTGGCAAGCCGCTTTTCCATCAGTCAGGCAAAGTTCCCAAGTCCTTCTCTGTTACGCATATGCAAAGCCTCACTGTAGACTTGCTGTAGCACTAGAATCCATCATGAAGTCAGTAATAGGAACCCTGACCCTTCCCTTCTGTACTCCTCTGCCAGGGAGGAAAAAAAACTTTCTAGAGAAACCAGGAAGGGAGGGAAAAGTCTTTATCTTAAGAAGACTGGAGGTGACTTGTCCACAGTCCCACAGCCTTGTCTTGTGAAGGCAGTGTAGTGTCCTATCTCCTTTGCAGGCCTGTGAGCCAGGAAAGCTGTGTAGTCTTCTGAACTTTGCCACTGACTCATTAGGTGACCTTGAGGAAATCCCTTATCTTCCCAGTGTCTGGGTTACACCTGCTGTAATGTGGAGGAGGGCTGGGGAGGACACCTTTGAGGACCTTGTATGAAAAGAGGTGCACAAGAGATAAAGGCTGACAGTTTATTACTAGAATAGTGAATAATGCAGTATGTTTGCAGCAGCTGCTGTCATTACTGTCTGTTATTGATTTAATCTAACATCCATCTACCGTCACCAAAATTCACAGCTTTCCCAATAATTGGGTTGAAATTTCATTGTGTTTATTGGAACAGAACTGAGGGAGAAAGAAGAGTATTTAAAACCAGCCTCCAATTCTTCTTAAAAAAAAAAAAAAAAAGATTCTGAGGCCCCAGTTCTCATTTAACTTGTGGCCCTTTTGAACTGGGCAGAAATTACATGTACACCTCTATTAAGGCTCCCTTACAAGGGCAGAAAAGTGGTGGGTGGATGAGTTGTTTCTCCAGGCAGTGCAGAGTTCAGTTAACTTACATTCAGTCATGCATGAAAACAGCATGAAATCTTGTGGGCGGGGTGTAGACCTGGGGGAGCTGTAAGGGGCAGGAAAGCACAGTTGCCTCCTAGGCGCCAACTAAATGGTTTCTATCTGTCTTTTCCAGGAGCTCACTGGTAACGTCAGCAGCTGTGGAAAGCCGGGGAAGAACACCCTCCCCTTCACCCCCTTACAGCACTTCTCCCAGCCCGGCAAGGTCAGAGGGAAGATGGTGAGATTATTAATTCCAAATTAGGCCTTGATCTAACTCAATGGTGGGCAACCTGTGGCCCAAGAGCTGCATGAGGCCCATTGGGGTTATATGTGTGGCTCACCAAACATTTTGTTTGCTGTTGCCCACATGCAGGATTCCCAGATTCCATGGGTTTCAATCTGTGTCATTTTTTCCCTTTTGGTATTACTGAAGTGACACCCACATAAAGCAGGGGCCTGTGAAGTGAGGTACATGCTGAATACACACATTGACAGAGCCCAGTGCTCCCTCTGCATACCATCAAAGCATAGCTATGGTTCAATCAGCACTCCCTTCAAATTCTAAGTACGCAAGCACAGGTTACAAAACTACCCTATGCTGGGAGACCATCTTTTTACGATAGTCTTGCAACTCACTGAGATGAAGGAGGGCCACTCATGCTGCCCTCAACCTATGGGTTGCCCATCACTGATCTAACTCCCACTGAAATCAGGGAATCTTTTCACCAATGTTAATTTGGAGGTGGGGGTCAGAACCTCACAGTAAAACTTGGCCTTGAATTAAAGGGCAACACTTACAGCGATTTAAAAAAAAAAAAATGAGTCCTGGGTGTGGAGTCTGAACTCCTCAAAGGCATTCCCTCCTCCCCAGAAAGGCGAGGGGAAAAAGAAGCTGAACTGGATTTAACCTTCATTCTGGAGATCAGCGTGTGCCCTTAGCTCCCATCTAGAACATTAGTAATACAACAAAAGCATGAGTCTGAGTGCAAGCTTTAACCCATTAGTGAAAGTTCCCCTCGTGGGTCCAATCGACAGAGCATACAAGTGTTGCAGCTAGAGAACTTTGCTTTTTAGCTCAGGTTGTAGCCACTCAGTCCCCAGGGTGCCAGCCAAGACGGCGACCAGCACATCAACCAAAAGCACAGCTTTTGCTGGAACTTTTCCAATACCACCGTGTTTTTTGTAGGGCAGATGATCCATTAAGAGCTCCTCAATCACTTGGTGTGCTTGTGTGTAGCTGGCTTGCATTTGGCAAGGGGAGCGATTTTTATTTATCTTTGAGGAGCAGGAAGAAAAGGCGATTGTATTTAACTAGAGGGAAAGGGCAGCACCACTTCCCTGCCCTTTCCTGCAGGTTGCTTCCCTGTTGGGTCCTGCAGTCAAAGAAGGAAGCTGGACTGGCTCAGATATTTTGGGTCTGTGTAAGGTCCCAAGCAGGTCTCCCATCCAAGAAGGGTCAGTCTTGCTGCGAGATAAAGCTGTTCAGTTTGTAGTGATGAACTGTGGTAGGTGTTTGTATAACTGGCTTGGCAGTAGGGAACAGCAGTGTTATCAGACCTTCCCCCTTTGGACATAGTATGGCAGGTTTGGGCTATGCCCCTGGGTCCTGTGCTTCTTGGCGCAGTTCTTTTGTGTGCCTCAGAGGCTCACGGTGTCCCTACCACTGCCAAGGAGACAAAGGTACCCCGCTCCAAGAGCCCTTTTATTATCGGCCAGTCAGGGATTTGGAGGTCAGCCCCGCTAATAGTCCAAGGGTTCTTTCCTGGCTGACAGCCCACCAGATGGGAGAGTGTTGGAAGAACGCAGTCCCACCCCCTTGCTCTGGGTTCCAGCCCAGGACCTTATGTAGTAGCCATGAGTGGGGCTGTGAGACCTGGTCCTTGCCCCACTGAATGACAGCCCTCCCTGGGCCACTTCCCCAACTACTCCCTGGGTACCTCCTCTCTTGCTTCTTGAAACAGGCCCCTTTAGTTTGCGGCCTACAATGCTTGCCTTTGCTCAGCCTCGCTTCACCTCTGGTCCATCCCTTTTTTCTTTCCCCCTGTCTTGCCTTAGGGAAGGTTTTTATTGTGTGCCCATAGGCCTTAATTGGCAGCAGGTATTCCAATTCGGTTTCTCTCCAGGCTGACTCCAAATGGGCTTCAGGTGCCCATCTGGCCTAATGGCTGAGCAGCAGTCTCTGGCAACCTATTCAGGGAACATAAACCTACACAACCAACTCTCTGGCTACGTCTATACTGGCAGCTTATTGCGCAAGAACTCTTTTGCGGAAGAGTTCTTGTGCAAAAACTCTTTCAGAAGAGAGCGTCTACACTGGCATGTGCTTTTGCGCAAGAGATGTGCTTTTGCAAGAGCATCCATGCCAGTGTAGATGCTTGCACAAGAAAGCTCTGATGGCCATTTTAACCATAGGGCTTTCTTGCAAGAAATTCATGTTGCCTGTCTACACTGGCCTCTTGCGCAAGAACAGTTGCACAAAGGGCTTATTCTGAGTGGGCGCGTCAGAGTTCTGGCGCGCAAGCTCTGATTTCATACATTAGAACGTCAGTTTACTTGCGCAAGAACACGCGGCCAGTGTAGACAGGCAACAAGTTTTTGCGCAAGAGCGGCCGCTTTTGTGCAAGATCACGCCAGTACAGCCGCTCCCAAATTCGACCATCGCACTTACGACCAAAGTGGTCGTGAATGCAGATCAAATTCTGACGGCGATCCACGCTACTAACAGCGCGTCGCCATGTAACTTTATGGGATCCGAGTTACGAACACTTCGAGTTACGGACCAAGTGTTGGTCCATAACTTGTTCGTAACTCAGGGAGCGGCTGTATAGACACAGCCGCTGTGTATCTGTCCTCCACCAGACTTCTGCATTCCCCTGCCACAATAGGTTCCAATCCATTGACAGCACAAGAAGACTGATTTGACTTCAAGGTGGCCCATTTCCATAAGGACGATCTTACTTCCTCTGCTCTGAGTAAGGGCAGGACTTTTCTGTCAACCTGGCACTTTTTATGGGTGGGAAAATAACACAAAATGTTAGAGAAGTCCCACCCTTGCATGTGTGAAAATTCTCCTCTCCCAGAGAGAGCCCACAATTACGTGCCATTGCTTAAACTCCTATGAAACTAGGGAAGAAATACACCTCAGAGCCTTGCTGAGATGATCGGACTAATTGGCAGGCATGTAGCACAGCTCTGTGTTTAACTTCATGAGATTTCTCATGCAGTCACCTGCTAAGCTTTTTAGCAGCTCATTCTTTAACTGATTCATGTGCAGCCATGGGATCAGTCTTCATTAAAGGACTTGGCCTCATTCTAAAGAACAGTGGGCAATAATGCACAGTCACTGCAAATGCTGGCTTGCTTTTTGCTGTGCTCTCTTTCCACCAAATCAGGATGCCTGAGTCCCATTGGCATTGAAAGTAGAAAATGACTGCTCTGCCATTTCACTACTCCACATACTCATTCCTAAAGCCAGCAGAGTCAATAGTCTCCATGGGCCTCTGGGCAACTTGGGGGAGTTGCTTCACCCTCCTGGAAGGGCCAGAGCTGCTCAGAGCATTGTGCAACACCTTCCCACAAGCCTTAATGCTGCTTGGAGTGTGTGGCATGGCACTCCAGCAGCAATTTAAAGGGCCCGGGACTCTGGCTGCTGCTACTGTTGCAGCAGCCGTGGCCGAAGCTTCAGGCCTCTTTGAATCACCAGGCCGTAGGGGCAGTTACTCTCTTCTCCCTCTCCCTTTGGCGACCCTGCCAATTGCTTCTTTGGATCAGGTCTCAGACCCTGTGTGCTTCTACGGAGAAATCTACCCTTCCAGGAAGGGGAAGAGATCAGTGTAATATAGGAAGAGAGCCTCCAACCCAGCCCAACAAAGTGGAGTATGTGGGGGCCAAGCACCCTCTGAAGATGCTTCTGAGCTAGTCCTACCAGGGTATCTTTTCACCCTACTCAGACATAGGCTCTGCTGATGCATGATGATCCATTGGCTGGCTTTTCCCTCTCCTTTTGGCACCACTTGTTAGCAGGCGATATCTCTCCCTTTGTTTGTGCCTCTCGTCTTGCAATTAGCATTTCACTTTCCTCCACTGCCCCTCCCTTGCAGCCTTGGACACTGCCCAAGTGAGACAGATAACAGAGGCTGTTTGAGATTGGCTGGTACTGGAGTGTTTGTCTCTAGATGTCACTGTGCTCTCTGGAACTATGCTCCTGAAAGTCAACCAGAATGTCACCTGACCAGGATTAACCCATATTAAATGCAAGGGTTGGGGTCTTTTTCTCCCCGCTCACTTCCCTATTGAAGATGCAGTATAAAATTGTGTCTGTATACTTCTTTGGATGTATCCCAAAGTAATGGCTTTAATGCCACTTTAGCTACATATTTAGCTACAGCTAGTTAACTGAAATCTCTTTCCTTCTTGATCTGTTGGGCTTTCGGAATTTCTGGATGCCTGTGAATTGAAAGCTGTTTCCAATGTCTAACACATGCTAGGTTCAGGTTTAGTTACCAGCTATTAGTTGTCTAGACCATTTGGTCAATCCCTATATGTCAGGTACATGTGTCCTCCTGTTTACAGCATATCAGCCATATGGAATAGGGATGCTAATAATTAACCAGTTTTGTTAGCCTTTAAAGTGCTATTGGACTATTTGTTGTTTTTTTAAGTTTATCCTGTACAAACTAACTCATCTACCCGCTGAAGCAGTTTCAGAGGGATAGCCAAATTAGTCTGTAACAGGAAAAAGTTAAAAAACAACGAAAAGTCTAGTAACACCTTAAAGACTAACAAAACATGTAGATGCTATCATGAGCTTGAAGTAGGTTGTGCCCACGAAAGCTCATGATACCATCTACACGTTTTGTTAGTCTTTAAGGTGCTACTAGACTTTTCATTGTTTTGTAAGTTTTAATAATTAACTGGTTCATGGTAAGTAGGTCACTTCTACATCTTCCAGTTTTGCAAGAGCATCTTTTTCAGCCCACTGGTGCTGCTCAAGTGGTGAGTGACTTCTTCCTGGGCTATGGACCATGTCCTGGAAATCTGCCAATAAGCAATAGCATATAGGCATTGCCAAACATTTTCACTGCCAACTACATGATATAGTTGGCTTTTGTGCAAAGCACCTTTTGCCTTTACGTTTTTTTGGTGGCTATATAAAACAGCAGCTCTAGTTTCTTTTTTTAATTCTTAGTTTGTTTTGTTTCATCTTCCTTCTTTGCTGGTGTGAAGCACTTTTGCTGTGGGTTATGTCCCAGGAGACAGTGTGGGTCGCCTCCCTTTAAGAGATAGATCCAGATTCCCTATAGGCAATGTTTTTGTGTGCCAGACTGAAGAAGGGAGAAGACTACAGAAACCTCCATCACTTATAAAATCTTCCTATAGCCGTGCAATAGCTACATATTCAGTGTTTGCTGCAATAAGTGACACTTCCATGGCAATTAATCCTGGAATTCCCTGAAGACTTTGGGAAAGGATTTTAGGAAGCTACTTAGTTTAATCACACAGTGGTGTGGTTTCATAGTTTTATACAGTGTAGCAGGCAAGCAAGGAATAATGAAGAAAACTGCCACCTGAAAGGGATACGTTTTGGAGCCTGATCCATGTAGCTTGTTTGGACTTAAGTAGACAGCAGTCTGTGATTTGCAGAATGAATCTGAGGCCAGGTCTATGCTGGCAAAAAAAAAAATCAAAGCAAGATACGCAACTCCAGCTATCTATGTGAATTGCATAGCTGCAGTCAACATATCTTGCATCAATTTTCTGCGGTGGCCCAATAACGGGAGAGTCGATGGGAGAAACACTCCCATCTACTTCCTTTAACTCCTGGCAATATCTGGACTGACAGGGGCACCCTCGGCATTCAATTTAGCAGGTCTTTACTACTCCCACTAAATCAAACCCCAGAAGATTGATCGCCAGAGTGTGATCATCTGGTAAGTAGAGACATGGCCTAAGACACTCAACTCCTCTTGATCTCAGTGGGAATTCTGCATGCATGTATAGTGAAGAGGCCACTTACAATTTCTTCTCCAGGAGGTGCCTCCCTGCACTTAGTTTACTTACAGATGTGCTCGTGTTCTAAGGACTATGTGTTTGCCTTGGAATGCTGAGACTCATGGAGATGCCATTTCTTTGGCAATGACATTGCATGAATCAGATGTAGCTTTGGTCAACAAATGACGCTTTGCCAGCATCCTTTGTGATCAAGGGCCTTTATTCAAGGATGTGCTTCATGGCTGAGGATCTGAGGCTGCTAGTGGGTGTGGTGCATCATGTGACTAATACAGTCTGTGGGAAGGCAGTCTGCATAAGGAAAAAGAGACAAGTGGTTTTGGGAAGTATGAGGAGGCCCTTCCTTTAATGAGATGGCTTTGATATAATAGAATGTAAACTCACAACCTGAGAAGAGGAGCAAGATGGATGCTTGCCTGCAGCCAGTGACTCATTAAACACTCTCTCCTCACAAGAGTCTTTATTTCTTTTTTCAATTCCACAGCCAGCAAGGCCAGTTGTCCAGCAGCAAGTACAAGCACTCTGTCCCCATCCCAGTCCCAACGCAAATCCACAATTACCAGCGGATTGAACAGAACCTTCAGTCTCCCAATCAACACGCTTCGCCACAGTAAGTGCTGAGTTGAGGGGAGGAGCCAATGACATTTCCTGCACTGCTTATGTCAAAAGATCCATCTGAGCCATCTCCATCAAGAGTAAAATCTATTTGTGACCAAGCACTGTAACTTATTGTGATTTTCAAAGACATACTTAGTTATTTGTCTCCTCTCAAATTTCAGTAGGAGTTGGGCATCAAACTCTTCCCTTCCTGGCAGATCAGTCTCTCTGATGGAACATCCCAGGGAAAATGGTCTTTAATTTGGCACATGGCTAAAACTTATAGACATTTTTGGTCAAACTATTGAAAATACGATTGAAATTGATTTTTCTAATAATCTGTTTACATGTTTAGTCACATCACAAAGAAATGTGTCCTGTGTGACACCATCATGTTAAGGTGATGGTGCAACATAATTATGCCTGCGCAATTCATGCCTGTGAGGTGTAGAGCACACATTGGGGAACAAATCAGGATGAACTGGATATTAGTCTTGGACCATGGGAGTGATGCCTTGCATACTGCATAGATGGATCACACTTCTGAGGAGCTCTTGGCTTCTGTCTGCTGAGATTGCCACATACACTTTAGACTTACATACTTGTCCAGTGAATTAACTATGGCCCTCTCCATCAAAGGCCAATTGAAAGGAGAGCCATACAAGAAATATGACTTAAAGAAAGTCCCTGTATCAGAGGTGGAATATGTTCAAATTATTGACAAATTGCAGTGTATAAGCAGCAAGCAAAGAACCAAGTTTCCAAAGAATTATGACTTACTGCCAAGGTGAGGAGTTTTTTTTTTTAATGTTTACATTCATTAGAGTTAGCTTTTAGCAGGGATTTGATATTCCTGTCAGATTTGTCTGCCAAGAAGCTTCCACCTGTTTTTGTAAAGGCTGAAAACATTGGAGATGTTATAGGTCAGTCTAACCTAAATAGAAGCCAACAAATTCTTACCTTCTGGACAAACACCTTTAGATGTCCCATATTTCTGGAGCAGACCTTGGTCAAACTGTTGAGAGTTAATCATGAGAAAATAATTTACCATCACGTATCATAATCCTTGTCCACAAAGTCAAGGATCTGGAAAATTTGCAGATATAAAGAGCATCCCCCCCATGGCACTCCTGTGACAGATATCAGGATTGGAATTGCTGGTTCAGATTAAAAAAACAGTCTACCAATCTGGGATGAAAGTATTGTGTTAGGATGCTTAATTCAGCATGGGTACAGTGAAGAACATCTAAGAATTACAAACTTCATGCAGAGCAGCATCTTTTGTCTTTGGGATGGCCTGGTGCTCAGCAAATTTGTTTCTTCCCCCATGCAGTAGGTGCATCATACATCCTCCAAAGACAGAAGGAAAACCTCATCAAGATAAAAGCTGTAGTTGGGATTCTAGTTACCTATCATACTTACAGTGACCTTAATGGCTGGTCTTCCTTATCAGTCATTTGATCATATGTCTTAGTCTTAAAGTTTTAGACCCAAATTTCACTCTCTGTTACTTGCTCAGAATTCTCACAGAGGTCCATGAAAATTGACTGCCAGGTATCTAGGGGGGCCAAATTAGACCATTTTACCAAATGCCCTAGGACCATGTGATTTAAACAGACTAAAAGTTGAATCAGTTAATAAGATCATTTGACAGTGTGATTGGAAGGTATGTATATATCATCTGCCATTTATTTGTGTAGAGACATGATGTGGTAGTGATAGCAATGAGGTAATTTGCATGTATCTGGTTCTCTGTTTGCTAATTCCATCTCTTGAGTGCTTCCAGGTCTCTGAGCAATTTCAAGCAGCTGTCATTTTTAAACTGTTTCCCTTTTATGGTCCAAATGTAGACTATCCCCTTTAAATTCATGCTGGAACAGGGTCAGGATAGAGTATGTTCAGTCCTGAACCAATGATAATCTTAAAATCTGATATCTAAAAATCTATCTGGACTACACACCTTCAATGTATCCCAATAAGGAGTCTGGGAATTTTTCTCCATGCTGGGCTCCTCTTTCGTGAATGTATAATTTTTATATAATTTTTGAGGGGTGGGTGCATTGCATAATTTTATTTCAAGTCCAGGTCAGTTGAAAGATCCTAGATTAAGGATGTAAAATCTGATTTACTTGGATAACTGGTTAAATGTAATGTTTAACCAGTTAACTGATTCAATGGGGAACAGGCAAGCTGGAGTAGTCCCCCCCCACCAACTGTGGGCAGGGGCTGCTCTGGCTGGCTAAAGTGCCCCTGCCTGCACAGGTCCTGCAGGGCTGGAGCAGACCAGTTAACCAGAATCAGTAAGACTCACCCATTAAGAGGTGAGGCTTACTGATTAACCAGTTAACCATTCCTATCCTAAATCTATAAATTTGGAATATCAGGACTTATAGAAAAGCTATTTTAGAGTATTTTATGGGCAGTTTAAAATCCAGGAAAGTACCAATAAATATTTTAAATCTTGCTCCACTTAAAGCATCTTTCCTGTAAAGCAGGTGGCATAATAAATTATATAATGGCATTTCTTAAAGAATGCAATGGCATTTATTTGATACAACCTACATAGCTTCCTCTTGGCTTTATCAGTCAAGACTCAAGTATATATTCACAACAATCGAATCTTTATGTCATCAGATTACATAATAGATTGTGTATCTGTACCTTAATCTTATAAAGTATAGTGTATATTCCTGGTAGTATCATGCATTAAGTAAAGTAGTTCTTTCAAATTCCTCAAATCCCCTGTGGGTTGCAACCATGACATTTTAAAAAAATGATTGATTAAAAACGAAAACCTTTGCAAGAGTTGACTGAGAAAGGAAATAGGAATTCATGGTGAGAAAAGAGGCTTTTTGGTGTTTGAGGTGTCTGAGTGCCCTGCCCAACCAGCTGCCATGGTAAAAAGTCATTCTGTTCTTGGGAGAGGGAGCAGGAGAGGGTGTGTGAGTGTGCAAAAAAATATATTTTTCCAGTAAAGAAAAAATAATGTGAGATACCAAAAGTGGTATTCCTGTCTCTTCAAAGGATCAAAATGTTGCTGGATTCACTGTACTCTGTTTCCCTGTTTGTTGTTTGCAGGATATGGGCAATACTTTAGGTAGATTGATGTGTTTTTTCTGTACAGATAAGTGTAATTTTTACTCTTTAAGGATGAGGTTTTTCAGAGGAACTTAAGGGAGTTAATAGCTCGGATTCTCTTTTGAAAATATGAGCCTAAAAACACACATTCCTCTCTGTAGCACTTAGAATACTGTGTGGCCATTACAATTGGAATGACTATGTTGCTTTGTACCCATTCCTGCCTTGACTCAAAGCTCTTTGAGGCAGTAACTCATTTGACTCAGCTCACCTATTGTACAATACCATGCATGCCTATGGAGCTATCCAATTAAAAGACAACTGTAACCATTGTGTGTACAGCCCAGTAACAATAGGCAGTGACTAAGCTAACAAACCACTGGGTATTTTTGATCACGTCACTAAAACAAGAGAGAGAGAGACTAAAAATGATGAGTACGCCCAGATTTTATTTTTATAGCTAAGCTTCTTTTTTTCAGCTTGCATTGTAAGAGCCTTGTTCTATGCTTGTATAGCACATAGCACAGTGGGGGCCTGATCCTAGATCGGGGTGGGCAATAAGCTGGAGCCAGTTGGCCAGGGTTAGTCACTGGTGGGTTGCTGTGCTTTATTTACCTGTGCCTTCTCAGGTATGGCTGCTTGAAGCTCTTCTTCGTTGTGGATCACTATTCCTAGCCAATGGGAGCCGAGAGAAGCAGCACGGACTGGGACACCAATTCCCACAGCTCAGTGATCCACAGCCAACAGGAGCTTCAAGCAGCTATACCTGTGGAAGTGCAGGTAAATAAAGCCGACCAAGGGCTAACACTGGCAAACTACATCTGGCATGCAGACCAGTTGTTGCCCACCTCTGTCTAAGCAGAGTGGCAATACAAATAATAAATCGCTAATGAAGATTTGACTTGGTGGAAAGTAGCTGGGTGCACTCAAAGGACTGGCAATGTTGTGTTACTTTCCCTTCTTTAGTGGTGTTTTCAATAACCTGTGCATTCTTGCTGTTTCCAATAAGGTCTGTCAAAGTTCGAAGATCAAGCAGTACAAGCCCTCTTGCTTTTGCTAAAATTGGTGCTTCCCCTCCTTTGTCTGGAGAGCACAGAGCTATAACCTCCCCCAGAAGGCTCTCCTTTGGCGGTGCTAAGCCTTACATACCATCCCCACAAGGTAAGGTCCCACCATCGGAGTCTGGCATGTTGCTGCCATCGCAAGATCAGGCACACTGATCCTCTAGAAAAGGAAGATGGCCTAACTGTTACATGCAGGGACAGGGTACATGTGGGTGCACCTCTGTTTTCAAATCTGTAATCTGGGGAAAATAACAGTCTGCTGTATGAGATGCGAGGTGTGATTGGTACTTGTAAAACACCGTGTAGACTTCTGGAGAAAGGCCCTATGAAAATGCAGGATCTCCATGTTGCACATGAAAGCAAACCAGACAAGTATGGAATGAAAGGTTGCAACTACTTTCACAGACCCTGCCATTTAGCCTTTCCTGTGGTGACGCAAACAATGAATCTTCATTCAGGGCCCTGCTTATGAAAAGAACTGATGTTCAGCTGATGCACTGAATCCTTCTTCAGTCTGTTGTCTTGCAGCAGCTAGGGAGCGAGGGCAGGAGGGAGGGATTCATTCCACCTTGTCCTTGGGGACACTTATTGGCTCTGGAGCTCTTTAGAAAATCTGGCCATAGTTGCTTGTGCGGTGTGTCTTGGGAATCCAGGATCTTTTCCACTGCTGATTTTAGTTAAAATGACTTTTACCTCAGAGAGCTGAATATTATTTGTCCTCGTCCCAGTAATGTATACATTCCTTTGTACTGGTGTTTAGTGTCATTACTGATTAACAGGGGAGTGATATTCATGTCTCTTTCAAGTCAATGGCAAAACTCTTGCTGACCTCAGTGAGGCCAGTATTTTGGCAAGCACAATGGAATCCCCAGAGTTAGCCTTCTCATTATCAGATAACCTGACCCAGACAGACAGGGCAATGAAAGATCAGGGCATTTGGGGATAGGATGAGTGCTTTCCTGCGCATGTTGTGATATGGAGAAGACATACAGTGGCTGTCTCTGATTTTACTAGATTATTTCCATCTCTGAAGTCTCCAATCCCATCTTTATGGGATTTGTTTAGTTGTTCCTACTTGATTTCTCTAATTTCACCCCAGTCCGTTGTCATTAGCTTCTGCTCACACTTCCCAAAACTCACAAACTCCTTTCTCACACTTCCCCCTTGAACTTTTTCATCCTTTTATCCTGTACCGAGAAAGTAGAAGGCATCTTCAGAGGGACTTACTTATCTCATGTGGTTGCATCACTCTGGCTATGTCTAGACTGCAGCGTTTTTCAGGGATACCTCTGCAATGCCGCATCCACAGAACACGTCCACTTTTCTGAAAAAAATTTCGGAAAAGCGGACGCACTCTTTCACCATCCCTCTAAACCTCATTTTACGAGGTATAAAGGATGTGTCAAAAGGTCAGGTTTTTCCAAAATTTGGCACCATGTAGATGTGCCAAATTTTGGAAAAGCCTCTTTCGAAAGAAAATCAGAAAAAGATACGCAATTTGCATACTGCAAATTGCGTATTTTTTTCCAATTTAACTCTGCAATCTAGATGTTGCCTCTCTGGGAAAACTTAATACTCTGTAAACCTTTTGTTGTGTCTCCCCTTAAAGTTGGAACAATTCCAGAGCAGCCTGGCCAGACAGTTTTCTTCTCCCCACCTGGAGCAGAAATGAGAAGCAGGATCCCCATACCTGGTATGTCCATATTGTGTGAATCTTCCTCTTCTTTGTCTCTCACCCATGAATAAAGGGCCTGGCACCTCAGAAAGGTGCTCTCCGGGAGGCATTTGGCACCGATTGTCCTTCTCTAGTACTTGGCCAGGAAATGCTTTTTGATGAGAAGAGACTTTTTACTGATTGGCTTCCTCCTCCTCCCCCTTCCCACGTGTTGCTCTCCCTATAGCGTGGGTGATATGAAATTAACATGTTTAAATGGTGTGTGTGGATTGCACATCACACAAACTCTGTCTTGGGTTTTAGAGGTCACTGTTCAGTGAGGTGTGTGAGTCCTGATTCCTCTTTCTTCCCACTCCCATATTCTCCTCAGTCCTCCTTGCTATTGCTGGGCCACACAGCACTGATAACTGTCCCAGTAAATGAACTCAAGCAATGACTACCCCCCTCATTTCATGAGCCTCTGGAGTCTCGGCCCCCATAGGTCAAAGCCTAACTCAGGATGAAAGTTTGAGGGATGTTGCTGAAAACAGAGTCTGGAGTTGACTACATATTGAAGGATGTGATCTGTAGATGCCCAGTACTGAATTGCCTCCTCTGCTTTCTTAAGGCTTCCCTGTAGATCCTGGCATCAAACCAGCCCTGAAAGTTAGAACTGGCAAATGACTATGTGTTGAGGTAGCAGGGTTGTTTGGACTCTCTAGGTGCCTCCGTGCCTGACCACTCTTCCCGAGGGATGGGCTGCCGGCTTCACAGCGCTCCCAATCTGTCGGACTTGCATTCCTGCCAGCAAAAGATTACCAAGCAGCTTTCCGACCCTCTGGTTGCTCACTTTAGCCACGCTCCGGCCAGCCAGCCTCTGCAGGTTCATGGCTTGCAACCCTGCCGACAGCTAAGGTCTTCACCAAAGCTGTCTGAATTCATGCAGAGAAGTCCCTTGCCAACTATCCTGGGCTCCCCTACAAAGGTATTCTCTGGATTCTATTTGCAGCTCAGCCGGACGGGTTATTCTGGAGTAACTCATTGGTTTGGATTTGCCTTGGCTCATTAGTTATTCCTCAAGGGCTGTGTAATAGCCTGTGGGCAATGAGTCAGAGCTCCCATTCCTAATGGGCAGCTCTCACTTGGCCTCAATGGTGGTCTGAGCAGCAAGTCCAAGGATCTGAGTGGGAGTGAAAATAAGCTGCCCTGTCCCAATGTATTAGGACTGAGGTGTAGTGGGCTTCTGTGTGGGACTGAGTTCCACAGTGTGGCTGGGTTTGTAAGATGAGACTTTGTCTTGCAGGCCTCCCCAGGGCAGTAGCAGTCTCCACAGATTTCAGAGAGGTCACAGAAACCCTGATTTAGAAAACCCAAAATCAGCTTGATTTGAATATTTACAGATAACTCAGTGTGAAACTGCGACTTTCTCCTTTTTAGGCTATGTCCCCTTTTGAGTTCTCCAAAACACCCAGTTCCCAGAATCTACTCACACTCTTGGCCCATCAAGGAGTTATGATGGCCCCAACACGGAACAAGACTCTGCCAGAACTGAAGGAAATAGGACATTTTCATTGCCAACAGGCCGGCCTGGGCATGAGGCCCATGGAAGAGATAAAGGGCAGGTAAGTTTTTGGCATGTTCTGTCTAGGGTTGTGAAGGACTAGTTGACAGTATAGTTGACTAGTCACTCCCCCTTCCCTCCTTTGCTGCCTCTATCAGATAGAAGCAGCAAGTGGGGGGGGGGGGAGAAGAAGGGGTACTTCAAGGCGGTAGCGCCTCTTGAAGCCTGGGGTCAGACCCCAGGCTCCACTCGGCACTGCTGCTTTGAAAAGCCATGTACAGCCCAGGGCCAGCTGGGGTATCCCCAAGCTGCATGCAGTGTTTCAAAGTGGCAGCTCCATGTGGAGCCCGGGATCAGCTGGGGACTTCACAGCTGATCCCAGGCTGTGTGTGGCGCTGCTGCTTTGAAATGCCGTGGGGAGCCCGGCATCAGGCTGCACGTAGCATTTCAAAGCAACAGTGCTGCATGGAGCCTGGGATCAGTTGGGGACTCCATGCAGTGCTGCCGCTTTGAAACGTCCCAGTGGTGTTTCAAAGCAGCAGCGCCTCACAGAGCCTGGGGTCAGCGGGGAGTCTCCAGCTGACCCCGGGCTCCAAGCAGTGTTTTCGCCTTTGAAGTTTAGCAGCAGTCTTAGGGACTATTGCTACACTTCAAAGGCAGAGGTGCCCTATCGACTAATCGAATAGTTGATGCAAAATGCATCGACTGTTCAATTAGTCAATTACCCGATACTTAACATCCTTAGTGCTGTCATAAAATCGGTCATGTTGTGACACTTGGATGATAAATGTGAGGGAAAAGCAATTCCCCAGCACTTTAACCTAGCACCGGTGTTTTCCCTGTAAGCTGAGTGCTAGGACGACCACTCAGGAGCGATTAAGAGATTAGTAGAGTGCCCACAGCCGGCAGCATGTTTTTACTGGTGGTGCACATCCACACATGCCTTGGAGCACATAACAAAGTGTATTCCACCTGTGGTGTAAAAAAATTAGAGACAACACTGCCTAGCACTCACATCTACTGAGCATTTTACATTAGGAGCAAATATTCACAATATGCCTGTATTGCAGGCACATACTATCCTAACTTTTATAGGCTTCCTAAACAGAGACAGGGCATGATCTGAATTAGTGATTTTGGGTATCCTCGTTTTTGGCTGTATAAAGGGGCCTGATTTTCAATCCGTGTTGAAGACCCGCTCTCTGCAAATCAAGCTTTTTTAAGGTATTACAACTTGGGGTGCCCTGAAACTGAAGCAACCAAATTCCTTAGGCCCTCCTGAAAATGTAGATCACAGAGAGTTGCAAACAGACCAAGGCCACCCAGCAAATGTATAAAATATATATCAGAGGTGGGATTATGACTGTCAGTTGCACGAACATGCTGAATGCTCCATTTGGAAATTGTTCATGCAATGAGGAGGGAGCTGCCCCATATAACAAAATACTCTTCTTCCTGAAGGGAGCTTCTTTTAGAATCCAGCCATCTTCTCACTGCTGTTTCAGGGCCTAACACTGCTATGCCATTGTTTATCTTCTCTAATTTTCCTCCTGCAGCATGGCATTCAGAGTGCAAATTCAGCTCTCTCCCGGGTTCATCCTGAATAGCCCCATAGCAAGAGATGCAGTTCTGTCAGTCGAGATGGGGGTTAGAGGAAGAAGTGAGATTGGAGGGGAACCATTTCTGTGGCAGAGCTCCTTTGGCTAATGCTGACAGGAAGGAGAGATCAGGGAAAAGAAGGTGTTCATGCAGGTAGCTGCACTGCTATCAGTGTCCTGTCCTGGCAGGAGATCTCCCTGTGTCTCTAGCATTGCAGGCCAACAGCTGTTCTGGCATTGAGCCATTTGCCATGTAATGTGCAGAGTGGGTTGGGAGGCAGAATGGCACAGATAACGGAGTGGAAGTTCACTGAAACCTCAGACCTTCCTGAAAATGTACTTGCCTTCCTTCCATTTTCTCTCTAGGTCGCTGAGCACTGGCCGCCTTACTGACCTGCTTCTCAAGGCTGCCTTTGGGGCCCAGATCTCAGAAGCTGGCAGCAACGACAGCCTGAACAATGAGAAACCAATGGAGATCACAGGTATATGGGGAGGCCCACTCAGCCTTGGTAGCTTATACCAAGTTTGCCGGGTTCTAACTTTCCAGGGCTCCATATGAAGGGGATCAGGGGGACATCTGGTCTCCTGGCCTTGGAACAGGAATTGACTGCTGTGTGTGAAATAGGGTGGACAGTGCATCTTCCTTTGTAAAGTATTGCGACCTAGGGATGAAAAGTGCTGGGGAACAGCTTATAACTTATTATCTCTGAGGCTTTCTTGTGACAAATGTATGAATGGTGACAATTGAACAAACTTTTTTCAAAGTGCAGCTCAAACATGCCTTCACTGTCATAGTATTCATGTGAGGTAGGGGGACATATTACACTTGAACCTCCATATCTCTGTGGTATGGTCCCTGGCAGAAGGAGAACAAAATGGCTCTGTGCGCTGCCGTTTTCCTCCCCCATAGCTGAAACGGCAGGGGATGGTGCCTGGGAGCATCAAGGGGCACGGAGCCGCATGTGCCCCTGGGAGTGGGGTGTTAGGTAGGCGCCCCATTCCCCTTACTCTTCTTCCCGCTCTCCTTGGTCTAAAAAATTCCTTAATCTGACATACTCTGTTTCCCAGGTTTGCCAGATTAAAGAGTTTCAAGAGTATCTCCATTTCCCAGCTGGGGCACTGTGGTGGAGTAGTAGTAGGAGGCCCCTCCTCTGAACAGCTGCTCAGTGGTCAGTTGGCACTGATGCTGTGAAGTGCTGCTGGAGCTCTGAGGTTGTGCCCTGTTTTGTAGGCAAGTCAGTGCCATTTGCTTTGTCACAGGATGCTTGAAAAGGGGGCCGTAGAATCTGAAGAGTGGGTGGGAGGAGTTGTAGGATGTGGGGAGAAGAATTCTGCCTGCTGAGTACTAATCCAAGTAAAAGTTGATCATTTTCACTCTTCTTCTGCAGCTCCCTCTGTAGCTTATGGAGGAAACCTATGCTGTGGGGCTAGGGCTGCGGGTTCTGGGAACCCATCCCCAGTGATCTTCACAGTTGGATCCCCTCCCAGTGGGACAACACCACCACAGACCATGAGGACCAGGATGTTTTCAGGTAATGGCCTTTCCCATCTGTTCTGGTGCATCAGTCTGGAAAAGGGTGGCAGCAGGCTTTCGTGCCACATACTTTGCTATATGTTGTTGGTGAGTGGGCAGCAGAATGCATTTGTTACTGGCCTGCATGCCATTAATATTATAAGCCTGGGTAAGTTATTGCGGTAGCCCTTTCCATTGCTTCGAGGGTGCAGGTGGCTGACAAGAGATGCACATATTTCTTACATTATTTCCCACTCTACTTCCATAATAGCCTTTTTTAGTACTTTCCTATCAAAACAAATGTCCATGTAGGTCAGTGAATCCCTCTAAATAATCCTGTTCAATAGGAAATTATTAAATTCTTAATTCTTAATGTGGGGAGCTGTTATGCTCATCATTATGTGTCTATTTTGCTCCATAAAGATGGAGAGCTTAATTAAAGGTCTGTCTTTTAATATATGATTAAGGGATTAAAGTGGCCACCCTGTGAACTCTCTGTCATCTTTCTCCCTCAGTCCCTGTCCTAAATGTGGGCTTTTTGGCATTGAGCTGAAAATTCCCAGGATAGCATGAAAAGTGATTATAGCGACAGGGAGGTATGAAGATGGATCGCTCCATATCTTCATGCTGACAATGTCCTGTAAATTAGCGAGGGGCAACTTAGGCTAGCAAGTGAGCTGCATGAGTTGCCTTCCTTCATCTCAGTGGGCTGCAAGATTGTTGTCTCCCAGGATAGGGTAGTTTTGCTAACTGCACTTGCACAGTAGAATTTGTCGGGTGTGCCAGTCAAACCATAGCAGCACTTTGACTGGATGCAGAGGGGGCGCATGGCTCTCACTATGTTGTGTGCAATCAGCAAGCACTTCATTTCATATGCCCTTGCTTTACATGCATGTCATGTTTGTAGTACTGATAAGAAAAAAACTACATGGATGAAAACCAACAGAATATGGCAACCCTGTGCACAGTCAATGGCAAACAAAATGTCTTGTGGACAACATGTAGAATTCCAGTGGGCTGCTTGCAACCCTTCTTATATCTCATACATAGTCTTCATTACCCATTCTCTTCTGTGTTCTCTGGAAAATATGCTAAGTCTCCCATAAACTCTTCCAGGGCAAGCCGTGCAGCGTGTATTATGACTGGTTTGCTAAGTGTTGCAGCTGGACAAGAGTTGAGCTTAAAGAGTGGTGACTGATCTTTATTAGCTCTATTTAATTAACTGTCATGTTCCAGTTCACGTGCAGAAATGGGTTATCAGTCATGATTGAGATGGAAAGAGAGGGCTCAGAGGCAGTGTGACGCAAGCTGAAGCTGTATACAGCCTTAGTGCTTGACAGGTTTCGAGTGACCATCAATAGGGTCATTGGGCACATATAACAACAGAGCAATTATATAGCTGCTGAATTAAAGCTGCTGGAAAAGGTGGCCTGCAAATAGAAGGATCCCGTAAATGTCAGATTCCCAGAGCTTTACCTGTTCCATGTGTCTCCCCTCAAAGAATTGGAAATACTCAGACATTCTTTGCAGCTCCCTGAATGTTTTGAGGTGCATTTCTCAAGCAAGAAGGCCTTAGGGGGAAAAAAGCTGCACACAACACTGTACAATTCAGCAGCAAATTATGTGATCGAGCCTTTTGAAAACAGTGTAGAGCAGGAGTGGGCAATAATTTTTGATGGGGGGCCACTTCAGAAATTTTTGAAGTAGCTCCGGGCCTCCCCAGAAGGGGTGTGGCCTCAGGTGGAAGGGATGGGGCCAGAATATTTCTATGCTGTCCCTCCCCCACACACACACAGACCCTGATTGGTCTTAGGGTAGGGGAGCACCTGAAAATTTTACTTCCACCCCCACCACCTCCCAAGAGAACTGCCAGCTGTTCTGAACAGTCATGGCCTGGGAGCGGAAGAAGCATGCAAAGTTAGCCCCCGCCCTGCAAGGGAGCACAAGGCTTAGTCACCCACCAGCTGAGCAGCAGCTGGCAGTTGACTCTATGTATTGCACCCCTTGCAGGGCAGGAGGAGACTTCACGTGCTCCCCCCGTCCCCAGGCCAATCAGGGCTTGGGGGCAAGGGGAGCACACACAGTCTCCGCCTGGCCTGTCCCCATCCTGCAAGGAGTGCACAGTGCTTCTAAGTGCCACACACTCCTTGCAGTGCCTGGGCAGGGTGGTAGGAGACTTCATGTACTTCCTCCCACCCCCAAGCCCTGATTGGTCTGGGAGCAGGGGGAATCACAAAGTCTCTTGCTCCCCGCCCTCCAGCATGTGGCACTTAGAGTCAATCGCCAGGGTTGACTCTAAGCACCGCGCACTCCGCTGTCCTTAGGCCCTGATTGACCTGGGGGCCGGGGAATGGCAGGGCCTCTGTGGCCCGGATAAACCCACTTGGTGGATGGATCCAGCCCACTGAGGCTATTTTGCCCACCCGTGGTCTAGTCTCTCTCTGTCTCTGTCACTGTGTCTCTCTCTCTCGCTCTTGTCTCTCAGAACATTTCCCATTGACAGCATATAAGGCAATGGGGCTCATGGTGAATATAGACATTGGAGGGTCCTTTTGCTATTGTACCTCTTTCAGGAGTCTGATGTGTCTCGCATACCCCCAAGTTTCACCTCACTTAAAAACCAATTGTTTATAAAACCATACATAAAAATACAAAAGTGTCATAGCACGCTAGTGCCAAAAAGTTGTTCACTTTCTCATTTTTACCATATCATTATAAAATAAACCAACTGAAATATAAATGTTGTACTTATATTCCAGTGTATAGTTTAGAGAGCAGTATAAACAGTCATTGTCTGCATGAAATTTCACTTTGTACTGACTTTGCTAGTGCTTTTTATATAGCCTGGTACAAAACTAGGTGAATATCTAGCTGAGAGGATGTACTCCCTGGAATACCTTTGTGTACCCACAGGGGTATCATATCCCTGGTCTAGTTGTTGGGGCACTAGCCTGGGACTCAAAAGATTTGGTTTCAGTTTCTGGCCCAGCCACGATGTGGCACCTTGGATAAATCAATCTGTTCTGTACCTCACTTCCTCTTCTGTAAAATGGAGATAATATCAGGACTGGGGTGTCTCATTACCCTAACTGTCTCATATGCCAGAGGCCACTACTTCAAATCCTGGGTTCACTCTCGTACCAAATTCTATTGCATGTAGTCCATAACTCACGTTGTGGATGTTTGTTAAAGGCCTGGTTTCAAGTCCTGCTGGTGATGCAGGATGGGGAATCTCTGTCAGCTGTACATGATAGAGCTGATTTAAGTCATTAAGGCCAAGAGTTTTGCAAGATTCAGAACGGGATTGGATGTTTAATGAGTAACAGGAACATCCAGAGTGACTATAATTAATACAAAACTATTCAGAAGGGATAATAAAGCTTACACATAAGGGTTTAGGCTAATCTCTACTAGAGACTTGGATGAGACCCAATATGGGTGGCAGATAATCTACATCTGCTGTTGTGGGGTTCCTACACTTTCCTGTGAAGCATCTAGTGCTGGCTGCTGTCAGAGGGTATGTCTACACTAGCCCCCTAGTTCGAACTAGGGAGGCTAATGTAGGCATTCGAAGTTGCAAATGAAGCCGGGATTTAAATATCCGGGCTTCATTGCATCTTCCGTCTTCGCCATTTTTAAATCCCCTTAGTCCGAACTCCGTGCCGCCGCTACGCACGCGGGTAGTAGTTAATTAGGATCTCTAATTCAAACTACCGTACACCTCGTTCCATGAGGAGATCCTGAGTCGAACTACCTTCTCCGTTACGCATGCAGCCGCGGGCACGGAGTTGGACTAAGGGATTTAAAAATGGCGGCGCCGAAGATGCAAATGAAGCCCGGGATATTTAAATCCCGGCTTCATTTGCAACTCAATGCTCACATTAGCCTCCTAGTTCGAACTAGGGGGCTAGTGTAGACATACCCAGAGACGGGTAATGGAACTAGAGAAACTGCAGGTGTAACAAGATTATGGCAACTCCTGTGTTCCTACGCCCAGCTTGTGGAGAAGAGGGGTCCCTCCCCCCCCAAATGAATAAGGAGCTCAGGTAGTGACACGCTGTTGTCCATAGAACTGTAACTACTAGAGATGGCAAATGACGGGCTCCAGGACTGTGGCGTACACAGTTACGTTGCACCAGTTCTACTGTTTTCTTTGATAGACGTCTAATCAAGAAATCCAATAGTTCCCTTCCTAATAGGGTGTCTATATGAGGCAGGGGATTGTCCATGATCTAAGGCAGGGGTGGGCAAGATACCTCTTGCAGGCTGCATCCGGCCTGCCAAGCCACCGGATCTGGCCTGCACACCCTCTCTCCCCAGCCATGACCCTCAGACTCATAGCAGGAGCCAGTGCCTCTCTGCTCTGGAAGGAGGGGGAAGCTTCCTGTAATCTCCCTGCCCCCAGACCAGTCCTCAGCTCCTATTGGCCTAGCAGTGGTCTCCAACCTTTTTACACCCAAGATCACTTTTTAAATCTCAGAACAGGTGAAGATCTACCGCCCCGCCCCTTCCTTGACGCCCCGCCCTCTCTATTCTCCTCCTGTCCATCACTTCCTATCCCCAGCCCTTACTTACACACTCTGATAAACAGTTTATTTTTAAATTATGTGATACATAAAATTAAAATCACGTCCTTATAGTTATGAAATAAATGGTCTGTTTTTTATTCATGCTATTTAAATCTAAAATGAAGCATTTATAATTATACATTTTTGTGGGGACAGAGTTCTGCGGCTGGGGGCAGGGGAGAGGGAACAGGGTGCTGGGAGGGCAGAGAACAGGGTTCTGTAGCTGGGGACAGGGGAGTGGGGGCAGAGTTTGGGGAGTGGGGACGAGAATGGGGACAGAGTTCTGTAGCGGGGGCGGGAATGGGGACAGTTCTATAGCTGGGGACAGGGGAGTGGGGACAGAGTTCGGGGAGTGGGGACGGGAATGGGGATAGAGTTCTGTAGCTGGGGACAGAGGAGTGGGGAGTGCGGACAGGGGGTGGGGTGCCAGTGGCAGCAGAGTCCCCTGCATCTGCCTCCTCGCAGGATTCTTCCCCCCTAACCCCCCCAGAGGGAAGCCAGCATGTGCCTCCTCCAGGCCCGACTCTCCCCATGGCGCAGGAAACCCTGCGGCGTGCCTGCTGAGACGCCAACACCCCCGCCCGCGTGGGCTAAACCGGGGCCTGAGCCCCAGGGCCAAATCCCCTCTTCGCGGTGCGGTCAACCCTCTTCCGCAGCACGGCCAACCCCCGCAGGCACCTGCCCCGGGGCCAGACCTTCCTCCCACAGCGTGGCGTGGCCCAGCCAACACCCCACCCCGCGCAGGGCCAACCCGCACGGGCGCCTGCCCCGGGGCCAAACCTCCCTCCCACAGCACAGCGTGGCCTGGCCCGGCCCGGCCAACCCCCTCCCCCCCCGCAGCACGGCCAACCCCTGCGGTTGCCTGCCCCGGGGCCAAGCCACCTCTCCCACAGCAGGGCCAAACCCCCACGGGCGCCTTCCCTGGGGCCAAACCCCCCTTCCGCTGCGCGGCCAAACCTCCGCGGGAGCCTCCCCAGACCAAACCCCGGGGCTGAGCCCCGCTCCCGCGGCGCAGGGAAGTCCCTGCGCTCAACTCACCCCTCCCAGGGAAGCCGCTGGACTCCTCTTCTGGAGCCGACGCCCCCTCTTCCAGCACGTGACAAAGCTGTGGGAGGCGAGCAGCCTGCACACTTCCGGAGCCCCCGGAAGTGACGCAGGCTTCACCCAGGACTTCCGTCCACCCTGCGGGAAGCTGGCACTACACTAGAGGTAGGTAGTGGGGCTTCTCAGCAGTGGGGGGAAAATGGGGGGCAGGGGTGCCCGAACGCCTCGCGATCGACCAGTCGATCGCTATCGACGGGTTGGTGACCACGGGCCTATAAGAACTGACCCAGGCCAATCTCTCAGCTCCTATTGGCTGGAAACAACCAGCCAGGAGGAGCTGAGAGATTGGCCTGGGAAACAGGGGCAGCACAAGTCTCTTCCCCCTCCCAGAACAGAGCGCCTCATGGAGGGAACAGCATGCAGTATTAAGTGATGTGGGGCTGCTGCATGCAGGGAGCCCAACCTACTTTGGGGGTGCTGCAGGGCTGCTGGCTAGGAGACACTTAGCAGGAGGCACCCCTGCCCCTCCTGCACCCAAACTCCCTCCCCGGTCACCATCTAAACCCTCTGTACCTCCCCCACCCCAGGTCACAACTCCCTCCCAGACCATGTACCCTCTCTCACATCCCTTCCCCAGGCCAGAATCCTCTACTGCACATACCTTCCCTGACCCTATACCCTAATCCCATGATCCAAGTAATCACCCAAACCCTCTCAGTCTGCACCCCATTTTCCCCTTCTTCCAGGTCATAATTTCCTCCCAGACTTTGCACCTCCTCCTAGAGCCCTTCCCCCTGACCAGAATCCTCTTCTGCATCCATACTCCCTCCCTCCTTCCCTTAACTGTGTATGTCATACTCCAATCCCCTGACCCAGGTTACCACCCCCTCCTTCATCCAAACTCCCTCTCAGACCTCACACCATCTCCTGCACACCCTATACCGTGCACACTTCTGCATCCAACTCCATCCCTGGACCTCCTCCACAGAAAAGTGCGGCCCTTGACCATTTTCCAAAATCCCCTGTCAGCATTAACCAAAGGAGCTCTGCCGCAGAAATGGTTCCCCTCCAGTCTCACTTCTTCCTCTACCCCCAATCTCGACAGACAGAACTGCAACTCTTGCTTTGGGGGATATGTATGGGATATGGGAGTGGCCCCCACCCAAAAAAATTATTGCCTACTCCTGATTTAAGCCATGACTGTGCTGCAGTTCTAAGTTGTTGACATGTGTGTTTTCTTCTCAGTGGGGTCTTCAAGCTCTCTGAGTTCAGGAGGCTCATTCAGTGGCAGACACTTCTTAGTAGGAGCCGGTGGGGATACCATGGAAGCTCCATCTAGTCTCCGGTGTACTTTTGTGGATCCCATAGCAGCTAATCTGGAAGGGGCAGTTACATTTGAGGCACCAGAGCTGCCTGAAGAGACACTCATGGAGGTGAGTACATCCCGTAGACTTAAGAAAGGAGGGGTGGGGGAAAGTAAGTCACCAAAAAGCCAGTCCAAAAAGCTAATATGCTGCAGCACGTGAGGTCAAATCCTCAATTAGTGCCCACTGGCCTTAGTGGGAAAAGGCCAGTTTACACTAGACCTGCCTCATAATGTTCAATAATTCAGAAACGCTTTCAGCATATTGGTCCTGTTTGTCTGGGAGGGAACAAAGGTACTAGGCCTTGTAGCTGGCTATTGGTGTGACAGAGGGTATAATCGGGCCATTTCTAAAGCTGAAATAGAATGGTGGAAACCACATTCAATATGGCACATTCTTCTTTGACTGGAAATCAGCTGGTTGTGAAGAAATTCTGCACTGTTTCTTTTTAAAAGAAGAAAAATGTGTTACTGATGTCTAGCCAGAATCCAGCCAGCAAGCTATTGAAAGGATTCCATTACGATCTTCTGCATGCACTGGGGATTCCATCAGTGATACAATCTCTGATGAAAGGACCTAAAAGAAAATAAATTCAATGCTTGTGTTGATAGCGTGAGAGAGAGAAAGAGAGAGAGACTAAGCCAACAAAATAGGCTGTTGAACCATGTTTGTCAAGTTGAAAGGCTGCCAGATACCCCCTTTTCCCAAAGTGAATGAAGCTGGAAGCATAGCAAATGCTCCCATGGCCAAAGTGCATTTATTATGTAAGTCAGGCCATCCGTTTGCAATGATGCTGAAAAGAGAGGGGGAAAAACTCATCTTCATTTGTACTTTTATGGTGGTTCATTTAGGACTATGGAAGTTTCTTTACAATGAGGCCTTTGACTCCAATATGGAAAAAAAAGTCCTCTGCATACATGCAGAGACCTGTGCATGTTGGCTTAAGAATTAAGGTTTCATTGCTCCATTTTTTTAAAAAGAATTTACAAAATCAAGTTAGAAAAATAAGACACAAGGTAGAAAAATAAGACACAAGCTATCCATGTCGTGTGGGAATTAACTGAACTTCCTGACACCTTAAAAGAGCCCCAGACTCCTGGGAATATGGAAGTCACTCATGGGTAGACCTGAGCAGAACCATCTTAAAGAAATGTCAGCTTGATCTTGTTAATGCTGTGCAGTTCTGCTTCAGATGTCGGCTCTGAGTCATTTTGTTTTGGACCTCATTTCTGCTGAATGCAGGCTTTAATAATCCAGTCACATGTTGCAAAACCTCCCTGGCACCTAGGTTTTTTGGCTTATTTGTAACCCCTTTTGTGCCCTGCGGATCTCTCCAGAATGCCAACCTGACACATTTTCCACACAAATGCTTTCTGCTGACGTTTTTAAAAAGCACTGAAATGCTGGCATTTTGAAATCTAGAATTTGTCTCAGGTTTTGTTGTAAAAAGTAAGTAAATGCTTTTTCTTTGAAAAGTTCCTTGAGGGGAAACAAGACAAATACAAGATTGTATTTGAAAGTTTGATACATCGTGCTAAAAAAAGTACACATTGAGGATTAGGGAGGAGAGGTTCTGAATCATTACTGGTAGCAAGACTAGAAATTACTATAGGCTCTTTCTTTATGAGTAGAAAGAAAAGGTCCTCTAAGTAGGGTGCTTACCTGGCTGTTGGGAAACTCGGGTTCAATTCCTGCTCCATGATATGTGACCTTGCGCAAGTCACTTAATTTCTCCATGCCACAGTTCCCATCTGTAAATATGAGCTGTTAGCTCTGCTCTACTTCACAGGGGTGTAGTGAGGGTAAATGCACTAGAGATTTTAAGGCACAAGGGATGTATTTCTCCCTTTGATGCCTAGCAATAATTTTTACACGAAAGGGCGCTAACCTGCCGCTTTGAGAAACTGACTGCCACAATATATAAATAGAAAAACAAGGTGGGTGAGGTAATGGTTTTTATGGGACCTTCCCCTAACTTGTCTCTCTAATATCCTGGGACCCACACTACCATGACACTGCATGCATCCATGGAATGGATGACAAATCTGCTAACTCTTTAGATCATTTTGATAGAAAAAACAAAAAGGGAGTTCTACAAGTTCTGACAGCTTTTACAGTCGGCACAAAGAGCCAGTAGTTACTGTAGGTCAGTGGTCACCAAGAAGTAGATCGGGATCTACTGGTAGATCTTGGAGCCTCTGACAGGTGATCCTAACTGGTTTGGCCAAGAGGCTATTATCAAGTGCGGGCACTTCAGCTGCCCCTCCCCCCACAGCTGCACATCTCCTGTCCTTTCCCTTGGAGCTGTCCCCTCAGGAGTCTCCTGCTTGCTGTGCAGGGCAGGGGAAATAGAGGAGGGGTGCTGATGTCAAGGTGCCCCCTCTCCCACATTGTATCCTATCTCCACAGAGCAGAGAGGGGACACAACCGGGCTTGGGAGGGAGTTTGCTGGCTGCTTTTGGGAATGGTGCAGGGCCAGGACAGGGGTGAATCTGCTTTAGCCCCACTGCACCTATCACCCACGAGCCACCTGAGGTAAACAGTGCCCAGCTGGAGTACACATCCTGAAACCCTATCCCAGTCAGAAACCCTCCCCTGCACTCCTAGCCCTGGGCACTCCTGCATCCAAATGCCCTCCCAGAGCCTGCACCTAGAACCCCCTCCAACACCCTAAATGCCTCTAGCTCAGAGCCCCTCTCATACTCTAAATCCCTTAATCCAAGGCCAACCCTCTGTCCCAGCCTAGTGAAAGGGAGAGACGATGGAGTGAACAGAGGCAGGGCCTTAGAGAAGGGGCACAAGGAAGGCAGGGGAAGGGTATTTGGGTTTGAGGTAGATCTTGGATTGCACTTAAATTCAAAAAGTGATCTCAAGCATAAAAAGGTTGGAGACCACTGCTGTAGGTCCTATGAGCAGTTAAGCCTTCAGGCTACATTAGGTGATGTTTATTTCTTCCCTGTAAGTTAGCATGAAGGTTATTTAGTAAAACTCCCAAGACATGTGGAAGTGCCCTATTGCTGTGGTGTTTCTTCCCTCAGTTAAAAGAAGGTGCCTCATAGCTCAAACAGCTGGATTGAGAGCCAGGAGGGCAAAAGCCACAGTTCACTCACAAAGCAGATGCTCGGGCAGGAATGAGACTGGATTGCCCACTGGTTCCTGTCAGCATAGCTCACTCATGACCTGAAATGGGAAACAGTTCTAGAGAAGCTGATTCAATGATGGGGCCCACTGACTGAAGACCTAAGAAGCGGGATGTTGTGTTGTATTGACAGCCTGGTTTTAGGCTAGTATTTGTGGGGCTTACATATATAGGCGGGACCGCCAACGGGGTGGAGAAGGCAAACAGGGCACTTGACCTGGGGCCTGGCAGTTCCAAAGGCTCTGGGACTCCCAGCTGCTGCTACTGTGGCAGTGGCCACAGCCAGACCCTGAACTTTTTAAATTGCTGTTGGAGTGCTGTGCCACCTGCTCTGTTCAGCACAGAGTGTTAGGGTGTGGGGGCCTTGGCCCCACCCCTTCTGCCTTTCTGGGAGCACAGAGCCCCCACACCTTGCCGGGGGGCCCACAGAGTCTGTCAGTTCCCTTGTATATAGGAGTTCAAATTAGGGATGTTAAATCAGTTAACCGGTTAAATGATAGCACTTCACTGGTTAACTGTTTTAACCTAAGTCCCACCATCCAGTGTGCTGCAACTGTGGAGTCCCGCTGCCTGGCTCACTGGCCTTGCCATGATGAGGGCTAGCCTGGCAAAGCTGGTCACTGCCAGAGTTAATGGGCAAGGTCTGGTTAATTGGTAAGCATATTCTTACCCGTTAACCAGTTAACATCCCTAGTTCAAATTGATTACTTCCTCATGTGTCCAGCTGAGCTCTGTCTCACAGCAGAGTAACTCCATTGCTTGCCACAGTGACAGCATAAAGCATTAGGTAAACTGACCTCAGTTTTGATGGATTTCTAAGCAGTCACATAGAGAGTTCAACTCCTGTTGGAAAGTTAGCCAGTTACTGTAAGCCTGGCTCACCGTCTTCTCTGGGAACTGCTTGTAAACTGGTGGACTGAAGCTGTGCTCCTTTAATCTGTGAAGGAAGAGTGATGGTGTCTGGGCTTGGGTGTGAGTGCAGGGGTTTCATGCCTAGACACATTAACTGCTCCTTGTTAGAATTACATCCTCAGCTTCTGCATTCATAACCCAGTGATGCCTCAGTGCGTTGACCCTGCTGCCAATGTGTCCTGCCTCTTACACGCTGCATCCTACACATGACTTCTATGCTGGTGTTTCTTCTCCCCCAGCAAGAGCACACAGACATCTTGCGCAGCCTGCGCTTCACACTTGCCTTCGTCCACTACGTGATGGAAATCGCTGCCCTCAAAGGAAGCACCAGTGAGATGAGCAGCTCAGTGGCCTCCGAATACCAGCTTCAGGAAAGTGTGGTGGCTGACCAAATCAGCCTTCTCAGCAGGGAATGGAGGTAAGGCCTGGGGAGAAGCCAGGACACCTTGATGTAGCAGGATCACACTCACCTTTTACAAGTTCCCCCTTGGCCAAGTGTGTATGCCTGCACTCTTGTGTGTGACTTGGCCGGAGGGCTGAGTGACAGAAGACCCTCCCTAAATGGTTTGCACAACTCACGCTTCCAAGAGGAACTATCTGGCTGTGGCCCAGCAGCTTTCGTTATACTGGCTTGCTGGGCCTTGACTGGCTGCTTCTCACACTGCTGCTCCAGGGAGCTAGGAGGACTTCTCTACTGCTCTTTTCCTGGGGTGGGGTGTGGCAAGGCCACAAGCCTCCACCAAGGGGTTTTGGGCCTAGTCTATCCCATTATAGTTCACTTTATACCAAAGCCACCCTATGTGCTGTCCATTACTTCCCTCTGCCAGATGCATAGTGTGTTCATTTGGAAAGCACACTTCGGACACTTATTGTAGAGGCTGTGCTATAAATGCACTGACCAGCCCGATGATCTGCTTGTACTGAAATGTGCTGCTTTTCAGCTATGCAGAGCAGTTGGTCCTGTATCTGAAAGTAGCAGAGCTGCTGTCCTCGGGCCTGCAAACAGCCATAGAACAAATCAAGGCGGGCAAGCTGTGCCTCTCCTCGACCGTCAAACAAGGTAAGAGCCCCTGGGCACAAGTATAAGGGAGCCGTGTGGAATGCCAGACCTGTGGAGAGGAGTTTGGAATGAGAATGTTGGCACCTCATAGGCCACTGTCCCAAGCATTGCCAGGAGACTTCAGCCCTAAGAGTACCCCATGAGAAGCAGATTGCTAGTGAGTGCTGACTTAATCTAGTGGTGGGCAACCTGTTGCTCACAGGCCACATACAGCTCATTGAGGTTCCACCTGAGGCCTGTGGACCCCCTGGGTTCTCCCCTTCGCCCTGTGGTGTTCCAGCTCTGGGAGGGAGGAGGAAGAGCAGGGACAGTGGTTCCTCCGAAAGTGCGAGAGGGTGGGTGGAGGAGTAGTAAGTGCAGACTCTGGGCTCCAGTGACCTGGTGCACCAAAAGCACGAAGGGGAGGAGGGCTAATGGGGGGCCAACAGGGGAACAAAGGAGCCACAAGTGCTGCATCCCACTGAGGTGAAGGAGAGCCACTAATGCATTCCTGGGTGCCAATCCCTGCCCAAGTCTGTATTACTTACTGAGTGCCCCAGAGGAACACAGAGCAGGCTTGCATGAAAAAGCAGCTGCCTCCTCTTTGGAGCTCCTGGAAGAACAGCATTTACACATACATGCCCTCCTACATCCACCCACATGAGCCATTGCCACACTCAATAGGCAGTTTTGCGGATGCCTGCAGGCAGCCTTCTTCGCACTCCCCTGCCCCTCTCTACTCACCTGTGCTGGCAGTTTCCTTACACATTGCTGCCCTATCCCAGTGTGCGCACACCCCTGCTCTGTTCCAGCTGCCTTCCTTGTCTCTCCCCCACTTTCTACCTAGTATTACAGTCAGTTTGCACCCTCTCCCCATGTGGAGCAGAAGAGGAGCATGTAAATCTCCTGACATGGCTGATGAACATTTCTTTGGGAGCATCTAACCCTGGCTTGGCTAGCTGAGGGCAGCAGAGGCATTATTCAGGACTCAAGGCAGGACAGAGGGAAACATCACACCATCACCAGGCAGGCAGTCTCCAGTGAGCTTTGTGTAACAGAGTGCATGCTGGGCCATAGTGGTGAGTAGCAACTTAAAGAGGCGTGCTTCTTTTCAGAAGCAAGAGGAAAGACATAGTGCATGTGCCAGAATGCTCCCTCTCTGGTTTGCTGACAGCTTACAGCATTTAACCTGAATGAGGTAGAGCTTTCCCACCTTGCACACCATGTATCCCCTTTAGTGTACCTGGTGCACCAGTTCTGAAATAGCAGCACAGTGAACTCAGAAAATCCCAGACATGTGGTAAGAGGCAGTAATATTAACCCACTGAATCTCAAAAGGCTTGCCTGCCACTCACCTGGGCTTGACAGCAGGAATTGCAAGGTATCTAACAAGCATCTGGGAAAAGACAGGTGAAGATTTCTTTGTAAATGCTGGAGAAGGGTCCATCCTGTGCGTGTTCCAGACTGGAAATCCAGCAATTTAGGGATTCTACCACTGCAGCTAGAAATTGGTGTTCTGTCTGACCAAAATATTTGCATTTGGTTTCAGCAAATAAACGCCTCAAGGTTTTCAGAACCACATGAGGTCTAGTTCTGCAGATCCTTACTCAGAATGAGGAGTCCCAGGGTAAATGCACTACCCACCTAAGCAGGGTTTCTCTCAGAAGTAAGAGTTTGTTTTCAGCCTCCGGTCTTTCCTCAGGGATACTTTTCATATACCTCAAGGGATGTGCTTCTCACATGACAGTTTATGCAGGATCCCAGATTTCCACTTGTGCCCCTGTATGACTCTTCACCGTCAATTAAAAAGAAAACATCTCATCTGAATATCTCTGCACGTCTCTATACACAGGTGCTTAATTATACATGACGGGAGTGCAACTTAATTACACTTAGTGCGTGCTTACTTGGCAAGTTGAGTAATTTCTTGGCAATGGTGACTTTCAAGTGAAAGAAAGAAAAAAAACAGGGAATAACAATACCCGGTGGCAACTCAGAAAGCTATTTATTTATCAGCCTATTACAGCCTTCTATTGTTTCTGGCATGTTACATGTCTCTGGTCATTGCATAAAGTGACCACTATTCAGTAAAAACCTGGATTTTGTCTTAGCATTAGAATGCTACTGGGGGAGCCTCTCAAAGACATCAAGGGCAATTAGATGCCCATCTCCCCTGGGCTGCCATCTAACATGGTTTCATGCCTTTGAAAATCACTTCTCTGCTTTACGGGGGGTGTTTTGAATAACTGCACACACTTGCTTTCTGCAGTGGCCAGCAGAGGGACTTGGCTACACAGTTTCCGTTCATGTAAATGGAAAGTCATGCAGCTAAATGTCCTCCTTACCACTTAGAAATTCTTTTCGTCTTCAGTGGCTGAAAAGCTCAGAAAGCCTTTGGGTGCAAGTTAGCCTTTGCAGAGCAGTTTCCCCACAGAGGCCACAATGCTCAGCTCTCCCTGCTTAGTGACTCTAGCTGCACTGTGTTTGGTCAGGTGTTAGGCGGTGGCCAAAGAAAATACTGCATCAGCCGGGGACCAGTGGGAGTTTCCCACCGGTTGAGCTGAGGCCACTGTTATAAGTACATGTGTGTACTGGTTCAGTAGAGTCTATGACTATGATCAGGGCTTGACAAACGGCGGCGAAAACTGCTCACCAGCCCCATACTGTGCATGCGCAAGAGCCGCATTGCGCATGCGCGCTCCGCGGATGAACGGGGCGCGCGGCTGAAATCTGCTCGCCCCGGGCGAGTAGATTGTATAGTTTGTCGAACCCTGACTATGATTATAGCCATGGTTAATAAGCACAGGCTCAATATAAATCACATAACGAGGGGACATTACATGTCCCTGCATGTGGAGGTGGGCAGCCCTCAGTGGAGAAAGAACACGATAAGAACTATTTAGAAAAGCTAGACATACACAAATTCATGGGTCCGGACTTAATGCATCCGAGGGTACTGAGGGAGTTGGCAGGTGTCATTGCAGAGCCTTTGGCCATTATCTTTGAAAACTCATGGAGCTTGGGAGAGGTCCCAGATGACTGGAAAAAGGCAAATGTAGTGCCCATCTTTAAAAAAGGTAAGAAGGACAATTCAGGGAACTATAAACTGGTCAGCCTCACCTCAGTCCCCGGAAAAATCATGGAAGGGATCCTCAAGGAATCCATTTTGAGGCACTAGGAAGAGGGGAAAGTGATCAGGAATAGTCAACATGGATTCACCAAGGGCAAGTCATGCCTGACCAACCTGGTCAGCTTTTATGATGCGGTAACTGGCTCTGTGGACATGGGGAAGTCAGTGGATGTGATATACCTTGACTTTAGCAAAGCTTTTGATACGGTCTCCCACCTAATACTTGCCAGCAAGTTAAGAGGTATGGATTGGAAAAATGGACTATAAGGAGGATAGAAAGCTGGCTAGATTGTCGGGCTCATCGGGTAGTGATTGTCTGGCTCAGTGTCTGGCTAGCGATCGGTTTCAAGCACAGTGCCCCAAGGATCGGTTCTAGGGCCAGTTTTGTTCTACATCTTTATTAATGACCTGAATGAGGGGATGGATTGCCCCCTCAGCAAGTTTGCAGGTGACACTAAGCTAGGGGGAGAGGTAGATATATTGGAGGGCAGGGATAGGGTCCAGAGTGACCTACACAAATTGGGAGATTGAGCCAAAAGAAATCTGATGAGGTTCAACAAGGACAAGTGCAGAGTCTTGCACTTGAGATGGAAGAATCCCAAGCATTGTTACTGGCTGGGGACTTACTGGCTAAGTACAGGTAGCAGTTCACCAGAAAAGGACCTGGGGATTACAGTGGATGAGAAGCTGGATATGAGTCAACAGTGTGCTCTTGTAGCCAAGAAGGCTAATGGCATATTAGGATGCATTAGGAGGAGCATTTCCAAAAGATACAGATAAGTGATTATTCCCCTATATTTGGCACTGGTGAGGCCACAGCTGGAGCACTGTGTTCAATTCTGGGCCCCCCACTACAGAAAGGATGTGGACATATTGGAGAGGGTCCAGTGAAGGGCAACCAAAATGATTAGGGGGCTGGAGCACATGACCTACGACAGTGGTCCTCAAACTTTTGGGACTGCTGGAGGCGGGGTCGCGCATGAATGGGGCTGCCGGGGGCCTGGGGCGCAAGAATGGCTTGGGCCGGCCCTGGTCACTCGGCGGGTGCACATAAATGCCCCGGCGGGCGCCATGCCAGGGACCACTGACCTACGAGGAGAGGATGAGGGATTTGGGCTTATTTAGTCTGCAGAAGAGAAGAGTGAAGGGGGATTTGATAGCAGCCTTCAACTTCCTGAAGGGAGGTTCCAAAGAGGATGGAGAGAGGCTGTTCTTAGTAGTGACAGATGGCAGAACAAGGAGCAATGGTCTCAAGTTACAGTGGGAAAGGTCTAGGTTGGATATTAGGAAAAACTATTTCCCTAGGAGGGTGGTGAAGCACTGGAATGGGTTACCTAGGGAGGTGGTAGAATTTCCATCCCTAGAGGTTTTTAAGTCCCAGCTTGACAAAGCCCTGGCTAGGATGATTTAGTTGGGATTGGTCCTGCTTTGGGCCGGGGGCAGGACTCAATGACCTCCTGAGGTCTCTTCCAGCCCTAGAATTCTATGATTTACTCTGGCTTCCCAGCCTTTCCCTTGTCTGAACTCACTTTCAGCTTCAGGCTTATAAGTTGCGGCCCTTATTTTGGGGTTTGGGCTTGGGATGCTGCATAGCTCCTGACTCGAGCAGGGGGAAAGGTGCTGACTGCTCTTGGAAGGCTGTTTCCTCCTGCCTCCGCCACCCCCATGCGGATTTATCAATGGCTGCATTGAACAGGAGCAGTGATTGGCATTTCTTAATGGAAATGGTGCTCGAGTGTCCCACCAGCTATGGTGCTCCCAGCTCCCCCTTGCTCCTGCAGGCCTGGCGGGGAGAGGCAGATTGTCATGTGAAGTAGCCCTGGCTTCAGTTTCCCGGAGTTGATCCATTTTAAACATGCGCACACAAGCACACTCTGCAAATTAGAGTGAAATGAATTAGAAACCAGGCCTGTGCATCCTGAGGTAACCCCGGCACTGCCAGAATGAATGGCCCGGATGTTGCCTCAGTCTGGCAAGCAAAGGGCTTTCTCCAGTTCCTCATGCTTGCTGCAATTTTTAAATTACTGACTCTGCACTTGTCTAACCAAATCCACACATCTGATGCATCTGACGAAGTGGGTCTTTGCCACGAAAGCTTATGCTCCAATACATCTGTTAGTCTATAAGGTGCCACAGGACTCCTTGTCACTTTTGTAGATCCAGACTAACACGGCTACCCTTCTGATACTCAAATCCACACAGGTTGGTTTGTTTGCACGTGTTGGGGTGTCAGGAACAAGCTGACCCCCTACCATTTTCTGTCCCCTCCCAGTGCTCTCTCAATCAAAGTTTGCACAGAAATACACAGTTCGGAATTTACAGGCAGCGTGTGAGCCAGAAGCTGCAGATTTGCACATCCGGCGGGCCAGGATCTCATTTCCCCACCACACAACCTGATTGGGGATGCTGGGTTTGCACCCACCAGAAGAGGTGCAGGGAAGAGGGTGGGAGAATAGGCAGAGAGAGGCAGGGATGGAGGGCAAACCTGCCTCAGCCTCAGGGAGCTTGAACTTTTCTTCATTTCCTGTCTCTCTCGACAGATTTTTCCCGATGTGTCTCTCGCTCCTTGGCATTTGCAGGCTAAAGGGGAAATGGACAGGGCTGGCGACTGAGATCTGGGGAGCCAAGTCTGCACCCTGCCCTCCCCCCTTTATCCTGCTGCTCCTTTATTGTTTAGCCTCATTGCTGGTCCCGCCAGTTGGGCACCGCTGTTAAAGTGCAGAGCAATCCCCACCTTACCGACTAATTGAGTAATCAATGGAAATTCTATTGACTATTCAATTAATTAATTAACTGATTCTTAACATCCTTAGTAGCAAATCTCATTAGCTCTCCAGGCTGACCTGTGCTTTTGAAAAAATCTCTTGGTTGGTCTAGGATGTGTATCAGAGCTACTAAAAGCATCTCAGTCTCTTGCTTTGTTGAACACTGTTTAGGATTGCTATTGCTGGCATGCACAGTAATGTTTAAATAAATTCTTCTAGCTCTTCTCTGTCACGCAATCCTGCAGCCTTAATCCTAGCTGCCTTGCAGGAAGAGAGATATCCTTGTACAGTCAGCTGGGAAGGCAGCCAACTCCCTTACAGAGCTGGTCAGCAATTAATTGCTACTTCCCTGCTCCACTCCACTCACTCTTAGCATTATAGGTGTCATCACCTACCATATGTGAGGCAAGTTTTCATCATGCCACCAGTCATTGGATAAGAGAGGCTCCATTTCTGGCATATATGCTGTTCCTGGTGGCATGTGCAGCAAAGTGCACACAAGGAATTTTAGCTTGTTGCAGCTAAAAGAAATTAAACTAGATCTGGGGGCATGGAACTAGAAGAATGTGTGGGTCTCTCCATGTAAGAGCTGTGAAACTACTGCATGAGGCTAAGTCAAAGGCCCTAGTTGTAATGGGTATTTCACAGTCTGTATGATACTGAACGGGTGAATCTTTGCTTGAAACAAAAACACTTTTAAGACACACATCCATGGTGCGAAGCATGGGGGGTAGGTAAGACAGGCAAAGCCTGACATGTAGATGAACATTTTTTTTTCTTTGGCCCTAGTTGTGAAGAAGCTGAATGAGCTTTATAAATCCAGCGTGTCGGCCTGCCATTCTCTGAACATGAGACTTCAGAGATTCTTCTTGGATAAACAGAAGCTCATGGATCGGATCAACAGCATCACGGCAGAGAAGCTCATTTTCAGCTATGCTGTGCAGATGGTAAAGATTTTGCTGCCCTGTTATAATGGTGTCCAGCATGCTCAGTATGACTGGCCACAGCTCCCATGCATGGTGCTGGCAGGTTGTTTTAACACCTGGCTCATTGCAGGTTACAGTGCTGGGAAGGGACATACATTGAGCTAGGTGAATAATGGATTTTTCAATAGCTGGCAATACAGAAAATATTTTTGGTTTGATAAACCGAAATCAAACCTTTAGCAAATTGAGAAGTTAGAGTTGAGTTGAATGAAACATTTTGTTTGACTCAACTCACAATTCTTCCTTTTGATCTGGAATATTGTAACACAAGCAGAGGGGGACAAGGGGGCAAGGAGTAGTGAAGGAGCCCTCCTTTTAGGGATACTCACCTATGATGTGGGACACCCAGGGTCAGTTCTCCTCTTTGCCTGATGTGGAGAAGAGATCTGAACTTGCAGCTCACCTATTGCAAGAGGAGTGTCCAAGACGTTGGATTGGGCCTGCTCAGATTATGGGATATTCTGAGCAGGCCCCTTCTCTCTCTCTCTCTCTCTCCCCCCTGTCCCTCATGGTAACAAAAAAAATGATATGGTTATTGCAGCAGTCTAGATGGATACCATTTGTACTCTATTTCACTGGCCCAATGACGGTTCACTGGGGCTCTGAATTGGGATTGTGCTGTTCCTATTGCTTCCTCCTCCTCTTTCTCCTATCATTTTGTAACTCCAGCCTGAAATTGGTTGGGAGCCTTGAAAGAAAACATTTCCCTTTGATGTCATTGAGTTTTCCATCCCCTCGAAACTGTTCAGCAAATTCGGCACAAATTCATGGATCCAAACTGGGGGATTGGGTGAATAAACTGTTATTAAATGGCACTCGGCTCTCAGTGCGCATGCCAGTCAGCCTCCATGACAATACTGCCCCGTGCTTGCTGCATGGAATAATGGGTGGAGGGCCTTTACACACAGGTGCAGTCCGCAGCCCTGGACGAGATGTTCCATCACAAGGAGGACTGTGCAGAGAGGTATCAGAAGGCTGTGCTGCTCATGGAGGGGCTCTTGCACATCGTAACAGAGCAGGGAGACATCGAGAACATCAGTAAATGTGAGCAGCTTTGCACTCCATTTCTTACTAGAGCCCCAAGTGTTTTTCCATCTGTGGCCCTGGATCTCTGTCTCCTTCCACCAGGGCAGTTCTTGATGTTGAGACCTAAACTCTGACTTCTCTATTGCTCCTCCTGACTCATGCCACCCAGTCTCTTAGTGCCCTTGAGAGAACAAACCAGTCTTCCTAGTTTTTCCACTCCAAAACAAACAATCCTTCCAGTTAGCATCCTCCCACTGTCCCTATGAGCGGACACTTGGTCCTACTGCACTGACTCCACACTGTATGGAGTGGTGGTTGTTCTTTTTGAGAGCACTGAGCTAGCATGGACTAAGAAAGGCTTCTCTCTGCCCTCTTCAGCTGGGATTTGGTCAGGATGGCTCCATTAGCCAATCTGCCCCTGCGCATCAGAGCAGCAGGGAGAGCTTACCTAGCATCATGTACAAGAACAAGAGAGTGGGTTAAATTCAGCTCTGGCTGTGCTTTCACCAGAACTAATCTGGCACTTGAACTGCAATGGCAAAGCCATTATAGTTGTCTGCCTGGCTTCCCAACAGGGGGATTGGCACACTTCCCCAGGAGACACCAAAAAATCCTTGTTAGATTGCACCTGTTCCTCAGAAGGGGTGGTGCCACTGGCCTAATCAGCACAACATGCTATGTCAGTGATGCTAGATACTTTCTGAAAGAAGAGAATCCCAACCTGATCCCCACAAGCAATCAATGAAATAAAGTAATGGCCCAGAGGATGGAGTATTCATATCCCTAAGCGATAATTATACTAAAGTCCCAGAAAGCTTGCCTCTCTCACCAACAGATGTTGGTCCAAAGAAAGGTACTACCTCACCCACCTTATCTCTAATGTCATGGGACCAACACAGCTTCGTCACCATTTCATATGTTATTTAACCCAGTTTATTTCACAGCTCCCTGAATAAGACAGTCTCTCTTACATATCTGTTATCACACAACATGCTGTATTTTAGATCCAAATGTAGAGCCCAAGCTATATACGCCTACTGGTATCAATGATTTGCCTCGGGAATTCAGATTCTTGAGTCTGAAACGTTAGGAATTAATACCACAACTATGAACTTCCTGCCTCCATTAGGGTCTGATTAGACTCTGATTTCTTTGTGTCCCAGATGGGGCTTTGGCAAATGCGCGTGAGATCTGGAGCCATCTTCATTACTGGCATGAACCACTTCACTGATTTAAATAGTTACAACCCCACTGATGTTAGAGGTGAATTAGAGACCTTTCTGAGAACTCCAAGTCTCCATGAGGGACAGTGTCCAGAATACTGTTTTCTGAAGTCTCTGATAATTCCTATTTCTCACGCTCTTCTTTGCATTGGGATGTTTTGGGTCTGGTACTCTGCTGGTGTAACTCCAGTGACTTTAACAAAGCTGTACCCGTTAACATCCGTTGAGGATGTGATCCTACTTATTGGCTACGTCTAGACTGGCAAGATTTAGCGCAAATACTCTAAACGCAAGAGTTTTTGCGTTAGAATATTTGAGTAAGAGAGCGTCTATACTGGCATGTGCCTTTGCGCAAAAGATGGATGCTTTTGCTCAAAAGCAAATCTTTTGCACAAAGGCACATGCCAGTATAGACGCTCTCTTGCGCAAGAAAGCTCCGATGGTCATTTTAGCCATCGGGCTTTCTTGCGTAAAAAATTGATGTTACGTGTCTACACTGGCCTCTTGCGCAAGAACACTTGCACAAGAGGACTTATCCCTGAGCGGGAGCGTCAGAGTATTTGCGCAAGAAATCTACTGATTTCATACAGTAGAACGTCAGTGTTCTTGCGCAAATACTCGCGGCCAGCGTAGACAGGCGGCAAGATTTTGCCAATGTAGACACAGCCATTTTGTTAGCTGTAATATTCCTGGAAGCCAGGAGATTAATTTCCTGTGTCCTTTCTCTCTGACAGGTAAGATGTGTGTTGAACGCCGGCTGTCGGCTCTGTTTTCAGGAATCTGTGCATGATTTAAAAAGTGCTGCTCGGCACAACCCTCACGCCAGCCAATTGCATTCAGTTTCCGATCGCCCGCTGTCATGGTGGAGAAGGAGTCGGGCTATGAAGGACCTGGCAAACAAACTGCTTGATCTTATTTGTTGTCATCAGAAAGGTTTTCCACAGCAAGAATTTGGATTCTCTTGTTGAGGACATAGACAGCAGTGATTGCAAGCACTTCTCCATCATATAGACTGGGGAATGACGTAAGAGAGATGCAGGACTTTTCTCTCTCTCAGGGGAGGGGGCAAATGATACAATTTTCCTTTCTCTCACTTCTCCTTCAAAGGAGAAGGCTGCTACCTAGCCCTCCCACACAGAGCTGGAGTGTTCTAGTGCTGCATCCATTGCTGGCAGTGGATGTGCTGAAACACTGAGTAGGAAGTTTCAGGTAAACTGTTAATGCAAGCTGAGAAGGGTATAATTCAAGGCCAGTTGCTTACAGTACTTTTCCCATCCCTGCTGATAGCCAAGCACTCAGGAACTTTCTACTGACCTGCAGCTGCTCCTTTCCATGCTTGCCCTTCTATATGTCATGCCACAGAGCACTTCCTGTGCGGTGGAGAGGAGTAATATGGGGAAGTTGGATCTCTCTTTTCCAGGAGCAATACTGAAGACAGCTGCAACCTTCCTAAAGGCTTCCTGGTCAATGCTGGAACCATATCACCACTGGAGAGGCTCCCTGCACCAAGCACGAGTAGGCTGTCACATCCCTACTTGGATGGGGAAGCAACAAAGGAAAAGCAAGTTGTGTATGTGTGTGTGTGTGTGTATGTGTGTGTGTGTATATATATATATATATATATATATATATATATATATATATAAAAGCATTACAAGAAACCAAGATGATTTTCCCCCTGGTGGGGTCAATGTCCTAGACCCTTGACTGCACAGCTTGGCCCATCAGTACATATCCAGTATGAAGAGACACTCATGCGGTCCTACTTTCAGCTATTGCTTAGATAACCCTTTTCCCCACTGCCCCCTCAAAACACTAACTTTGTGACTCAAAGAAGCACTTTACACACTATGGGAACTCTGACAAGTTGACTTTGCATCAGTCTGTGACCCTGGAACTTCATGACGGCTGGGAATGCTGTTCCTTTGTTCCTTGTTGTTTTATTGCACTACATGTGTGCGTATATATTAATTTGTATTCCTCGAGGCAAATATGTATTGATATATCAAGTGTGTGTCACTGTATGCATTTAACTGTACTGTATCTTGTGTGTGTGCAGCAAACAGCAGTCACACAATTCATGTGCTGTTCCCCTCCATGCCAGGCAAAGCTGGCTTGGAATCCTACAGTACCAGTTTTTTATTTAAATGTTCTTTTTAAGGACCGTCAGCACAAAGCTCCATGGTTTTTAAGAGCTCAAGAACAGACATTGAGATCTTACATTCTTACAGTGGAAATTTTTTTATTGTTTTGCTGCTTAATTTTTATAAAACAAACCAACCAACCCAGTTAGTATTCAGTTACCTTCAGCATTTCTTTTTCAGAGACTGTTGCCAAACAAGGCTGTGGGTGTGAGCAGTTAAAGACCTACCTGTTGAGGTTTGGATGCTACAAGTATGTATGTGAGGGGAAAACTGGCTGCCTTTCTGTGGGAGGGAGGGGGCATGTTTTAATTTATCAGAGTCATGGCAGTATTTTGTTGTCGCTGAGCAGAAAAAATAACCTACATAGATGAAATGCAAACCTTGTGCTTTAGTTTTTGGGATCTAATAACATTTTGCACAGGATGGTGGTTAATTCTTCATCACCTCTCTCTTTCCTACTGTAGTTTTTTGCACGTTTTTGTGTGATGCTCTTTGGAAAAAAAAAATTATGCAAGGAACAACTCAGACTTGTGAACCAGCTTCATCTGTGGCAAGATGGACACTTCTGGTGGCTGAACATAAAAGCAAATAAATCCCCGCCTCTTTGCAGGGGAGTGTGATTACATGATGTGTAGCATCTGTATGAGGCTTCCGTTGCTTCATTCGTTCACTGCCTATTGCTATGTGCCTATGCCTAAAACAAAAACAAATTGGTGGCTAGAGATGTTAAACAAGAAACAGACCGCTTCAGAAAAGATTGCCACTAGTCCTGCAATAGGCTACGCTACAAATACAGTACAATAACCTGGATGCAGTGTGAAAACAGTAAGCCAGAATAGAGTTCCAAGCAGGCACATGCTTTGAATGCCACGAATACCCCACAAACTTAATAGCTTATTGCCAAGTATTAGTTGCATCCCAGGATTCATATATATGTCACAGGTGTAATGATCCTTGTATGTAGCAAGCTCAGCACTAACCTTCCAGCTGTGCTTAATTACTTGAATGTATCAAAATTGTCCACATTCAACATATATAAATATATATTGCTCCAGAAAAATGTGGTTTACAGAACTTCAACCAATATACAAATAAGTGTGTGTGTGTGTGTGTGTGTGTGTGTGTGTGTGTGTGTGTGTCACGCACGCACGTGTATATATTATATATACATTTTCTCAATACTTGAAACTTAGCCACTGTGGTTGGATTTTGAAAAAAAGTAAACAAAAACTTAAAAAGGCAACTGATTTTCTTTTGCCACCACTTTGGTGACTATTTGTTATCTTAACTGCATGTAGCGTGAAACCAACTTTTTTTTTGGGGGGGGGGAAACTAGTATTTATTGCTTTGTAGACAAGGAATGCAAAACAAAATAAATTTTGAAGTTGCTAGTGTAGTCTCTTCATTATTGTTATGGGTTTGTTACTTGTTGCAGCGTTTGTATATGGTATCTTCAATAGATTTCAAGAAACCTCAGTCTAATAACATTTATCTTCAAGTTTGTGAGAAAGTGTATGATGTTAATGATTGATTGTCAGTTTTTTCATTTGTGTTTTGTGTGACTTTGTTTTGGCTTTAAATTGTATAGCACTGATTTAAGAAAATAAAACTGATTTAAAATTATCAGTGATTGTGTATCTATTCTCCAGCATCACTTACTTGGTAGCACTAATACTAATAATATGTTGCTGTTATAGAACACTTTTCATCAGTAGAACACCAAGTGCAGGTCAGTATCATTCATCCCAGTGTACAGTGGAGGAATCTCTATGATAAGCAGATGACAGCTTGATCCCACCAGTCCTGCAAGCACTTAAGCATGGGCTTAACTTTATGTGCATTAGTAGTCCTAATGGACTAAAGCTTCTCTCCATGCATAAGTATTTGCAGCATTCAGGTGCTAGAACTGTTTGCTGCACTTTCAGGCTAACGTGTTATAGTTCAGAGGCCTAAGGGCAGGTTAGAAGCATGCAGTCAGGTGATGTCCTAAATACTAGTGCAGTGTGTAGTATTTTCCACTTTATTTCACTTATATGAGAACAAATTCTCTTGCTTTACCAGCTTTTCTATGGCGGGTGTCTGCCTTAGGCTGGGTGTTTATTGTTTTGGGGGCTGGGAATTTCAGCCAAAACTGTTCTGCTGTATCCAAGAAAAATTCATCTTGCTCATGTTAATACCAACTCTGGGGACCTTTCCTTTGAGAAGCTTCAGTGCCTCCATCTTTCGGATCAGTGTCTTGAAATTTGGGACAGGCTAGCCTTTCTATCGGGGTGTGCCTCTTTCCTTCCTGTGCAAATCTGTAAACCCATGCATGGATACAAAATTTATATCCACAACTGTATCTGCAAAAAATGAGCTGTGGAAATCTGCATTCATATCTATGGATGTGGATACCCCTGGATATAAAGCAGATATCTGCAAATTTGCAGGGTTCTACATAGGAATGTAAAATCTCAATTAATCGGTTAACCTCTTAAACCTATTGTTTAACTGGTTAACAATTAAAGGGGGAAGAGCTGTCCATCCTGAGACACACACATACGCTGCAGATTCTACAGCTGCTCTGGATGACCCCACCGGTTAACAGTTAAGGGTGATGTATACCGGTTAATCTTTCACACCTCTAGTTCTAGATACTGATGCAGATATAAATGTTGTAATAGCAAAAAGAGCCATGCATCACACATCCATGGATGTGGATACCCATGGATTTGGGGCTCTACAAATCTACCTGCATTGTAGCCAAGGTATAAGCCTATGAAAAATTGCAGTTTGTACATGCTGAGTCTCTCAGACCTACTAGAACTTTGCAGCTAAATTCACTGAAGTTTCCATATCTACTGGGCCTTTCAGTCTGGGGCTCAGCAGAACTTGCCCTGAAGTTGGAGCTCTGGGCTGCAAGTACCAGCACTGATCAAAGAGCCTGTTTCTCCAGTGTTCTAAATGAAGATGGAGGAAGAAGCTGACTGGTTTGAATGCAGAGAGGATGGCTGTGGGATAGGAAAGACGGGGAATAAATTGGGACAAGGAGTCTGGTGGAAGGTTCAAACTGAAAACTAGCAGGGTGGGTGGGAGAAAAACTTGATTTGGGGTGTGGAACTGGCTGGGCAAGGAGACTGGGAACAAGGAGCTGAGGTGGGGGAGAATGATAGGGAAACTGGGATCGGAGCTCTGAGGGTTGATCATAGGATTTGCCATGTGAAGAGATGGGACTGGGATGAGAAGCTTGAGGAGTGGAGAGTGAGATTAGGTAGATGAGGAGAACTAGAGTGGGATGAGAGCCAAGGGTAGGGAACAGGGACAAGATAGGTTGAAGGGTGCCACACTTGGAAGGAATGAGCAAAAAAGTCTGTGCCCAATGGAATGCACTCTTGTCCAGACCCCAATCCAAGACTCCCAAGTGTCACCTTTCCTCGGCTGTCTGCAAGTAGTTGTGAACCTCAGCAGCAAAGTGTGGTCTCCATCCCCTTCTCCTGCTGGCTGTCATTGGGGATGACAACATCCTGCTGCTGTCAGTTACTCTGTTAGGCTATGTCTAAACTACATCCCTCTGTTGAAAGAGGGATGTAAATTAGGCAAATCGAAAGTGCAAATGAAGCAGGGATTTAAATATCCCGTGTTTCATTTGTATAATCACAGTGGTCTTTCGAAAAAGGGTATTTCCAAAGTGAAACCGCAGTCTAGATGCAGTTATTTTGGGGAAAAAAAACAATCCTTTTTCTAAAGATCCTGTACTCCTCAGGAGTACTGCTCAGGGGTACGGGATCTTTTGAAAAAGGGGTTTTTTTTCCCCCAAAAGAACTGTGTCTAGACTGTGGTTTCACTTTCCAAATACCCTTTTTTGAAAGACTGCTGTGAATGATTATGCAAATGACGCATGGGATATTTAAATCCCCATTTCATTTGCACTTTCGATTTGCCTAATTTACATCCCTCTTTCGACAGAAGAATGTACTTTAGACATACCCTTAGAGTCAGTGACAGAGCTCTGTGTCCATGCTGCTCGTGACCCATGTGGGTGTTGCTTTGAAGGCCACATCGAGGAAGTTCTGGATTTTTCAGTTTTTCAGTTCTGCTTTTTGAACACCCTGGAAAATGACACCGGACATTCTATTAAAAGAACCTTATTGAATGAATGAAGCCCTCACAGCTAGGAACTGATATTGGGGCAAATGAAGGTTGCGCTGGCATCTTTCGTTTTGGCACTTTCTAATGTTTGAACACTAGACTTTGCAACCTGACTCTCTAACCTAGTGCTTTGTGTGTGCTGTAGTGTGTAGGAACAATGGGACCAGTCTGATTAAATGTACTTTCAGAATATGCTGTTTCATCTATGCCGAAACATACATACCTGAGTATGTGCACACGTGAGCAAGTGCAGGAGATTCTCTCATTCTAGCGCCAGATACTTTGAGCATGTACCTGAGATGTGGAAGACCCGTATTCAAGTCCCTACTCTGCCTGATTTAAAGAACTCTATGATGGAAAGTGTTGCTGTTTCCCACATCCCTGATGAGTAATCTATCCACTTGGCTAATCTGGAACTCTGGTGTTTTTTCATTAAAAATGTAAAAGGGGCTACTTAAAACCTTAAAATTTATCATGAAGCAGAATTACTTGTTTTCCAGTCAGCCCTGCTTATTACTATCATTTCCATCTCTCACCCCCGCCTTTCCCACCAAAGGGAATTAAATTCTTACAGACTCTTTCTGAGAACAGTTTCTTCTTGAAAAGCCAGTATTAGATAAGTTATCATTTATACTGACTCATTCACTAAGAGAGGCAGGCCTTGCCTGTCCCAGAGATTGGCCCAGTGCACAGGTTGGGTTTTGAGAGCTTAAATTTAAAGCAATGGAAAAAAGTCCTCTTGGCGCAGCTTTGAAGAGCACATTATAAGTGTGCACGGTCATCCCACCACATTCCAGACAAAACAAAGCTCATATATACATTGAAATAATTGTCTTAGCAGCCCTCTACACTGGTGTCTTGAGGCTTGCTCAGAAGCCATGTATTTATTTTGAATGGGAATAAAACCTTGCTTTGTTGAATAGCTATGTGCCTCAACTCCCTCTGATATGGTCAGGACAAGTATTGGAGGAGTTTCCAGCAGAGTTGTTGGATGCTGGAAAGTCCCAAGGGCTAGAGTGGGGCTTTTCTTTTGAAGTTGCCCTTAAGAGAATTAAAAGACTGTGGACAAAACTTCTAGCTAAGCAAACTTCAGAACAGAACTATATAAACAGTGCTTCACATAGTAGGTTGATAATTTCTGCTGAGTCCATGGGCTTCTATCACTACGGCTATACTACAAACTTATTCCAGAAGAGGAAATGCAAATGGAGCACTCATTTGCATATCTCACGCTCTCATTTGCATATTCTCGTCTGATCCTTTTTGCGGAAGAGGTTTTTTACACAAAAAAGCGCAGTGTAGATGGTGCCTTTTTGCGCAAAACCCCCTCTTGCACAAGAACCCTTATTCCTCATTTTTGAGGAATAAGGGTTCTTGCACAAAAGGGTTTTTTGCGCAAAATGTTCCCATCTACACTGCATTTTTTTCTGCAAAAACCTCTTCTGCAAAAAGGATCAGAAGAGAATATGCAAATGAGAGCGTGAGAAATGCCAATGAGTGCTTCATTTACATTTCCTCTTCCAGAAAAATGATGCAGTGTAGACGGAGCCTAAACCATGGGGCGGGCAGAGGGGAGTAATACGATGGAAACCAATGCTGTCTTCTGAAATGCGCTTGAGGGGTGCGTGGGTTTTGGTAACAGTAGTGTAAATTGCACAGCCTTTCAGACAACCAGGGGCTATTATATAGCTGGGGTTTTTTTATTCTAAAAAAGCTAAGAAATTTCTCCAGCAAATTTGGCTTCAGTCCCATTTTATTTCTAACACATTTTGCTGTTCAAAGGGAATGTGGAGCCATGGAGGAAGTGCTCAAGGGGTGGGGCTGTTTGAAATCCAAAAGCAACAAAGTTCAAGTGTTCCAATTTTAATTACATGCACAAACCCCTTCCATATTTAAACTTTTTTGTATGGGGCGTTAACATTTTAACCACACAGAACCTACTTCAAACTAACATCAGAAAACTGCTAGTCCTCAACCTTCCCCTTCAGCCATACTTTGCAGCTAGTTTTATTGCAGTGATGGGCAACCTAGACTAGTGAGAGGGCTATATGAGTGGCCTTCCTTCATCTCAGTGGGCCTCAAGATTGTCATAATCAAGATGGTCTCCTGGAATAGGGTAGTTTTGCTAATGGTGCTTGGCTAGGGTCCAGAGTGACCTGGACAGATTAGAGGATTGGGCCAAAAGAAATCTGATGAGGTTCAACAAAGACAAGTGTAAAGTCCTGCACTTGGGACGGAAGAATCCCAAGCATTGTTACAGGCTGGGGATCGAATGGCTAAGTAGCAGTTCTGCAGAAAAGGACCTGCAGATGAGAAGCTGGATATGAGTCAACAGTGTGCCCTTGTAGGCAAGAAGGCTAATGGCATATTAGGGTGCATTAGGAGGAGCATTTTCAGCTGATGTAGATAAGTGATTATTCCACTTTATTCAGCTCTGGTGAGGCCAGATCTGGAGTATTGTGTCCAGTTCTGGGCCCCCCACTATAGAAAGGATGTGGACGCATTGTAGAGGGTCCAGCGGAGGGCGACAAAAATGATTTGGGGCTGGAGCACATGATCTATGAGGAGAGGCTGAGGGATTTGGGCTTGTTTAGTCTGCGGAATAGAAGAGGGAAGGGAGATTTGATAGCAGCCTTCAACTTCCTGAAGGGAGGGTCCAAAGAGAATGGAGAAAGACTGTTCACAGTAGTGAGGGATGGCAGAACAAGGAGCAATTGTCTCAAGTTACAGTGGGGGAGGTCTAGGTTGGATATTAGGGAAAACTATTTCACTAGGAGGGCGGTGAAGCACTGGAATGGGTCACCTAGGGAGGTGGTGGAATCTCCAGCCCTAGAGGTTTTTAAGTCTCGGCTTGACAAAGCCCTGGCTGGGTTGATTTAGTTGGGATTGGTCCTGCCTTGGGCAGGGGGTTGGACTTGATGAGCTCCTGAAGTCTCTTCCAGCCCTAGGATTCTATGATATCTAGAATTTGCAGGATGGGCCAATTGAATCATAGTAACATTTTGCGTTCAGAGGGAGCTCACAGTCAATGTTGTGTGCAATTAGCAGGTGCCTCACTTCATATGCCCTTGCTTTATGTATATGTCACTTTAATAATACCAGTAAGAAGAAAAATGACATGGGCAGAAACCAGCGGAATCTGGCAACCGTGCATGTAGATAATGGTAAACAAAATGTTGTGGACCATACATAGAACCTTGTTTTATAGTGAGCTGACCTGTGCTAATTGATGGTAGTCTTGGAACTGATTTGACCTAGTAGATGAAGAATTTTAAGGCCTCATGGGATTTTTTTGGTGGTAACCAATAGGGCTGGTTTGGGCTAGTCACAGGAGATTGTGTAGCAGAGAGGCTAATATGCGAAAATAGATTTTATCAGCAGAGAATTAACATCTTCCACACAAACCCCACTGCTTGGATTTCTAATGGACTCTGTGTGCCTGTCACAGGACAGCCAGGGCATCTCCAGCCAGTAGTCCTGGGAATTAGTTCACTGACACGCCCCATTCAAAGGCACATAAACTCTGTCTCTACATCCCCAGTTGAGCCCCAGTTCAGCAAAGTTCTTAAACACATGCCTAAGTCCATCTCTACTATGTACATTATGGCTATGTCTACACTGCAGGCTTTTTGCGCAAGAACAGCTGTTCTTGCGCAAAAACTTGCAAAGTATCTATACTGCATGCGCGTTCTTGTGCAAGTACATTTACAGTGAAGCATCAGAAAACAGAGTTTCTTGCGCAAGAGTTATTCCTCTCCCCGTGAGGAATAAGCCCTCTTGCGCAAGAGCTCTTCCACAAGAAGGCAGTGTAGACAGGCAATGGGTGTCTTGCGCAACAAAGCCCTATGGCTAAAATAGCTATCAGAGCTTTCTAGCGCAAGAGAACGTCCACACTGCCATGGATGCTCTTGTGCAAAAGCACATCTCTTCCGCAAAAGTACATGGCAGCGTGGACGCACTCTTGTGGAAGACCTTTTGCACAAGAACTCTTGCGTAAAACAGTTCTTGTACAAGAAGCCTGCAGCGTAGACGTAGCCTCAGTGTATGAGTGCATGTGTTAGTGTGTGTTTTTTCCCATTTGAAGTCTATGAAACTTAAAGTTAGGCCCTTGTTTATGCTACTTTCTGGATCAGGGTTTATGTTTCCTCTTACATTAAAAAAATACCTTCCATATAATGTATGAATTGGAGCATTATTGATGTCTGGGCAGCAATCTTTTAATTTCTCCTGGACAATTAGCAGTCAAAGGTCATGAAACATACAATATAAAAGAAAGGTAATTATTCCTGGATTTAATACTGTCTCCAATGTGATATCTGATCTTAATATACAAAACCGGTAACCATCCCTGTATAGCTATTACATAGGCAAAACCAATTTTTTGGTGGAATTTCAATAATGCACAAGGAAGAACTCACCTAGCAAAACTTATTAATTTAAAAAAAATGTACATTTCCACAGCCTCTTCATACTCCAGGACTAGGGAGCTGCAGTAGTAAAAAAATCCCCTTGATCTCATATTAAAATGCATTTTAAATATTAAAATGTCCTCTAAAAAGTCTTAAAAGGACAAACTAAAGAGGTCAGTGCTAAAGCCGAGAAGCCAAAATGCATTCAGTGAAGTGTGTGAGTCTGAAGAGAGGTTGGAGTTGGGAGGGGAATTCACAATGTGTAACTTTTATACAGTCTTTAAAAACCAAACAAATAAGATTTCACTAGCCAAATAAAAGATTACAGTAAATTGCAGAAGCAAATAATTTGTCCCCTTCCACAGCTTTTCAGTTCACATTGTCTGATGCATAAGTGGTTAGAAAGATTTCAGCCTTATATTAGCTAATTAAAATTAAAGCCTGTGACTTGGCAGGCATTGCTGAGATCTGTCTGACTGAGATGGCAGGACTGTTCGGCTGGTTACGTATGGGGATATTTCGGCAAATCCAGTAAAGTGCTTGAACCACTATTGCTCATTGCTTAACTTTTAGCAACTAAACAGCAGTTTCAGCATGACCAAGTTGGGGAGGCAGAAAACAGGGGCTGGAATGCCATAGAGAGGGCATCTTGACCCTGCGTCCTTCCTGAGGGCCAGATCTCTGTTGAAATTGCTGAGCTATGCATCTAGAAAAACAGGAAGCTTGTCTAGCTGCCCTAAGATATATATCTCAGGGCACCCCACCTCCCACCCCCTACATGCAGGCTCTGAAAAAATGCATCTGGCTAGCTTGATGATCAGAAGAAAACTTCTTGCCTAACCTTTTTTAAAAGTGCTTGCCTAATAAGTTTCTGAGTGACGTGTTATTGTTAGACTAATGGATAAATAGGGAAGGAAAGTTTGGGATGGTTGGACACTTTGAAGACTCATTAGGGACACATCTTCGGTCCCCACTGGCAGACGGAATACTAGTCATTGGAAGCCTTCCCAGTATCACTCAACTTTGGTAATTGAGGGGGTGGGTGTTTTACTAACTTGGCTGCGTCTAGACTGGCATGATTTTGCAGAAATACTTTTAGCGAGCGTTTTCCGTTAAAAGTATTTCGCATAAGCGTCTAGATTAGCACGGATGCTTTTGCACAAAAAGTGCTTTTGCAAAAAGCATCCGTGCTTCAATCTGAACAGCGATTTTTGTCTTCAAGCCCCAATCGCCATTTTAGCCAAGAGGGCTTTTCCCGAGCCGGGCGTGAAAGTATTTGCGCAGAAGCACTGATTTTGTACATTACAAAGTCAGTGCTCTTGTCAAATTCAAGCGACCAGTGTAGACAGCTGGCAAGTTTTTGCGCAAAAGCGGCTGCTTTTGTGCAAAATCTTGCCAGTCTAGACGCATCCACTTGTGTTTAAGTGCCTGAGACTAAGTAAACTTGAGTTTTAAGTGAAAGTATTCTTGTGTTGCCCTGTTTGTACCATCCATTTATCAGTTGGATGGCCGTGTCTCCCGTGAATTATTTCCTGAAACCACCTCACAGAAAGTAAAGTTATCCAGAGATTTGGTTTGGAAGAACCCCAGGTAACAGGTGTTCCATATGGTAGGAACATGTTGACAAGGAGGTGATAAGACTGTGCTGTTCTGTGCCCCCATGCCATTCTGTAGCCTCTTCTCCAGCTTCAAGGTATGTATAGTTTGTGTCCCTGCTGCTTCTAGATGTAGGGATCAGGGAATTGAATAGCGGGAGACCAATAGGCTCTGCTTCCCAAGTTCTATTGCTTAGTGGTTCTCAGGGAGCCCGTGGGCAATCGGACTTTCTGATGCAATGGGAGTTCTCATCCCCCTGCCCAGCTACCAAACCTCTATTGCTCTCTGCATAGCAGAACCAAAATGGTTTTGCCACCAAGAGGCCTTCCAGCATTGGAAATGGATTTGTCTCAGTAAAATCATGAGCTACCTCCCGTCATATCCAAAGCTTCTTTGGTGTGGTTTTATTCTTTCAGCCCTGCAATGAAGTGTTTTCTATTGTCCTTCTAGCAACTACCCTGATCTGAGAAAATCAAAACTTATCATGTAGAAGCAATGGGATTTCCCTCCTGCCTCTAGTGGCATTACTCACTCCTCCCTCTGGGCTGGCTCAAAGCATATCTGGCTCAAAATTATTCCTGTAGTTCAATGGCTGAACTGCTGTGTTGCACCAGACTGCATCAAGACAAGAGGCAGGTAATTGCAGATAATTTTCACAATAAGTGATGCATCCAGAGCTATCTAAAGAGAGACACACACACAACCATAACCACCTACTTTTATTTTTTGAGTGGTTTTGTAGCTGTGTTGGTTCCAGGCTATGTGAGAGAGAAAGTAGGTGAAGTAATATATTTTATTGGGCCAATTTCTGTTTCCTTCCCAGATCAGAAGAACTTTGTGAAGTTTGAAAGTTTGTACCAACCATCAACAGAAGTAGATCCAATAAAAGATACTGCCTCACCTACTTTGTCTCGTTTTTTGTCACACTCTTATTTCTTCTGTTGTAAAAGAGCACCACCTGCTGGTTCCCAACCTTGTTTTGGATTCTATTCAGGCTGGCATTAAAGATTCATTACACAATTGCTCAAGTATACAGCTTCCAGACCCATTCATTGAAGGGCCAAAATCTCAATAATATGTATGTAAGATCTTGACCACAGTCTCTCTTAAGAATCTTTCACATATGCCCAAACTCCACAGGCCTGGTCTGAGGCATGAGGCCTAGTTAACAATGGACAATACATGGCTAAAGAAAGGTTGAGATAAGCAAGAAACAGACATGTTTGTTTAAACAGCCATAAACAAGCTAAGACAGCACAACCCCAGGTGGGGAGCAGTAATTGGGGATTTATCTTGAGTTAGGGGCACATAACTCACAGATAGTCTACTCCGTGGTTCAGGAAGAGATAACAAGTACATACTCCCTGAATGCCAACCAGAGTTCAGGGGAGAAGGCTAGCATGTCAGCATAAGTTATGGCATCCGTCCCTCACAGATGCCAACCCGAGCTCAAGAGGATGCATTGATAAATTATACACAATTGTCATTGCTGTGTTCTGTTTACTGTACTTTTTGCTTTAAGACCCTCTAGGAATGTACCTGTGGGCCAACCTGTCTGGGAAGTGCCACTCATTTCTATGGACCTGAAATCAGGATTTAACTTACACCTTGCAAGAGGAAAAGTTTGAGGGATAACACCTGTGTAATAGCAAACATGTTAACCTTAGCTCTGGGCAGAGCAAATATGTAACCTTTTAGATTATTGGCTTATTGTGCTAATTTTGTCTTGCTGCTAGAACCTATCCAGGGGCTCAGGAACTCCCACCCCGTTGTTTCTCTCTGCCCATTGGCACTCTATATAATCTATTGTAATCAATAATTTAGCAGTGTCTCACTGAGCCTAACAGCGAAGTGACACTCCACCAGCACTATGCGTAATAAACCCTCATGCTTGGATCTATACAGTGTCGAACTTCTGTTCCTTCATTTATTGTGAGAAATATGTCCATTTCTACCAAAACATTTTATCTGGTATTTTGGATGACATCCCCGAATTAGGAGAGTCCTGTCCTGGTGGGAGAAAAGCTTCCCAAATAGGTGCCCTTTATTAATATTAGGATGCTAAATAGAAAAAAAAATGTAACATAAAAATCTCAAATTACCACTCAATTATTAATTCACTAGTTATACTTTTGCTGCTGCGAATTGATTTTGGCAGCTGTAAACCAATCTTGGTCATGTTTATCAATGTTCACATAAATCTTTTCTGTCCATGTGCACATTTTTTTCATCCATGGGTGGAATAAATTTTATGTGCACTGAGGCATGTTCAAATGTGCACCACCCATATAAACAAAAACCTATCTGTGAGCACTCTGCTCATCAGCTGGGTGGCATTTAAATCTCTCCTGAAGTTCCCCTAAGAGCACAGCTTATAGTAACACTGGTGGTTATATAGCTAATGTGCAGTGACAACCATCTTTCATGCTGACCACTATTGTTTCCTTGAGTTTCCCTGTCTGTCTATGTCCAGCTGCTGTTTCTTCTCCTATACTGAGATTGTAAGCTCTTTGGGGCAAGGACTGTTTTTTACTGTGTGATTGTTTAGTGCCCACCACAGTGCAGGACTGGGGCTCCCACATCTTATAGTAATAGCAATAATAAATAATGTGGTCAATGGCATGCAAACACTAGTGTGTGGGGCAATGAATGAGAATATGGCAGGTGCCTAAAATACAGCAAACTTGTAAGTATGGTGAGCATTTCTGTTAGAGGAAGCCAGTATGAGGATTAGTTCAAGTCTGGAAATTAGAAAGTAAGTGTATGCAAAGCAGTGAGAGGGCGCCTGAGCTGATGAACTCCAGGCCTCCTCTGTGGGTATCCTGGGAACCAACAAGAAACCTGGAGATAAGGCAAATAGAACAGAAAATATCAATTTTTAGTGTAATGCCAAGAGCAATAGAAGGGAATGCTCAGCAAAGTAACTATTAAGATGCATATTGAGAAAGGCATGTGAGTTCACTTTCAAGACTGCTTGTATTAGCTGTAAGAGCTTACACAGTACATAAATATATGAATTCTCTCTATACAGTGCCTTATACATTTATTTTCTGTATCTTTTCTGTATCTCAGGTACTGAAGGGCATTGATATCTCAATAGGAAATTTTGTGCCTTTAGTTTTTGGACTGGGCCCAATGGACTGAGACAGAGGACCATGCGTCTCAGCACTGAAAGGAACAGGGAATGGGAGCTGTTCAGTGTGCATAGATTAGTTGTGATTTATTTTGGAATTGAGTTAATTTAGCAGCACCCTATTTGCTATTTAACCATAAAATCCTCAGCCTTTACATTATACAACACAACTGGCAAGATGCCTTTTTCCTGATTGTTTATTATTATATTTAAGCCCTTTAAAAAGTATTCTCTCTTGTCATGAGAAGGCACGTGTCTCATTCACTGCATTGCAATTTTACTCTGAGAGGCCTGCTTGGACTTCTTTGATAGCTATTTGTAGCAACCAGAAAACCACCACAAAACATCAGCACAATTGGCCCCTTCCTATTTTTACCTTTAAAAGAGGGAGCCCTCTTGCAAGGCTGAGGCACAGTAGTATGGGGGGCTATCTTGTACCTGTTTCATATTTAAACCTTTTGTATAACCAAATCTGCTCAATAATTTCCCCATAATTTTGACCCACAGTCAGGCCTGCTGAAAGGGGAAGAAGGGGCAAAGGGAGCAATTGCCCCAGGGCCCAGTGATTCTAAGGGGCTCATAGACTCATAGACTTTAAGGTCAGAAGGGATCATTTTGATCATCTAGTCTGACCCCCTGCACAATGCAGGCCACAGAATCTCACCCACCCACTGCTAGAATAATCCTCTCACCTATATCTCAGATATTGAAGTCCGTGAAACGATGGTTCAAAGACCCCAAGATGCAGAGAATCCTCCCGCTAGTGCCCCATGCTACAGAGGAAGGCGAAAAACCTCCAGGGCCTCTGCCAATCTACCCTGGAGGAAAATTCTTTCCCGACCCCAAATATGGCGATCAGCTGAACCCCCCTGAGCATGTGGGCAAGACTCACGAGCCAGACACCCAGAAAAAAAGTTCTCTATAGCAACTCCTATCATCCTATCATTGGCCTATTTACCACTGATAGTGAAAGGTCAATTAATTGCCAAGATCATGTTACCTCATCAAACCATCCCCTTCATAAACCCATCTAGCTTTATCTTGAAGCCAGATAGGTCTTTTGCCCCCACTACTTCCTTGGAAGGCTGTTCCAGAACTTCACTCCTCTGATGGTTAGAAACCTTCGCCTAATTTCGAGTCTAAACTTCCTAATAGCCATCTTATATCCATTTGTTCTTGTGTCCACATTGGTATTGAGCTTAAATAATTCCTCTCTCTCCCTGGCATTTATCCCTCTAATATATTTAAAGAGAGCAATCATATCTCCCCTCAGCCTTCTTTTGGTTAAGGTAAACAAGCCAAGTTCCTTGAATCTCCTTTCATAAGACAGGTTTTCCATTCCTCGGATCATCCTAGTGGCCCTTCTTTGTACCTGTTCCAGTTTGAATTCATCCTTCTTAAACATGGGAGACCAGAACTGCACACAGTATTTTAAATGAGGTCTCACCAATGCCTTGTATAACAGCACTAACACCTCCTTATCCCTACTGGAAATACCTCGCCTAATGCATCCCAAGACCGTATTAGCCTTTTTCACAGCCATATCACAATGGCGGCTCATAGTCATCCTGTGATCAACCAGGACTCCGAGGTCCTTCTCCTCTTCTGTTACTTCCAACTGATGTGTCCCCAGCTTATAACTAAAATTCTTGTTATTAATCCCTAAATGCATAACCTTACACTTCTCACTATTACATTTCATCCTATTACTATTACTCCAATTTACAAGATCATCCAGATCTTCCTGTATGATATCCCGATCTTTTTCTGAATTGGCAATACCTCCCAACTTTGTGTCATCCGCAAACTTTATTAGCACACTCCCACTTTTAGTGCCGAGGCCACTACTGCAGCAGCTGGAGCCCCAGGTCCTTTAGAATGGTTTAGAATGGTTGCCAGAGTGCCACATGGCACATTCCAGAGCCCTGTGCAGCACTCTCCAGTGGGTTCTGAGGCCCGGAATGAAAGGGAGTAGGGGACCAGGCCATCCAGGCAGTTCTGGGGTCTGGCTATCCCAGCCCTATCCCTTCTTCCTGATGCCCTGCCCCTTCTGGGGAGCACAGAGTGGGGCCCCTCCCCACATTGCCTAGGGGTCTGGGGATCCTGTTGATTCCCCTGCCCACAACAACATACAAAGGCTGAGCTGCCATAGTCCCATGTCACTGCCCCTAGCAGAGCACTGCAAAGCTAGCCATCCCTTACAAGCTGCTACTGTATGGTGTTGCTATAATCCACATCCCACTGAGAATCCCTGCACTTCCTCCCCTACCTGTCCCCCACATCCCGCTACTGCTCCTTTTGCACAAAGGAGAGGGTACACCTTTTGATTTACAGCCCCAGAAGCAGGGCCTAGAAAGCCAGTCAGTAGAGATTGCAAATGAACCATTATCTTTAGATGCGTTCAGCTCAGAGTGAATATGGGTGGGATGAAAAAAAAGACAGTGTTGTCAGAATGATTAATTAGCATTAAGGTGGCTGAGCCTTTATGTAGCTATACCCAGGTAAACTTTCTGAGGGTCCTCACTGCAGAAACAACTGGCCCAATCTTGCGTCCATTGAAGTCAGTAGTCAAACACTCTTTAGATTTAAAAAATATATATATTTTAAGCCCGCCAGACACAGGCAGTCTGCTTGCATGGGATGCAGGTCTGAGCAAATGTGGCTCAGCCTGAGTTTGGTCTACATAGTTGGTGTAGTAAGATGAAGGCCTAAAACATAAGCCCATGCAACACAGGCCTAGTCTGAGGCCTGAGGCCTGCTAACAATGGACAAAACATGGCTAACATAAAGCAAAGCTAAGCTGTGAGCAAGAGGCAGGCCCCTACTGACAGAACTTGGCACAATCAGGGCTGAGAGTGCAAAACATTAATTGGTAATAGGCCCAGGTGCAGAACAGTAATTGGTACCAGTCATAAATTGAAATCACATGGTACCACCAGCTCATTAAAAAAGACTTTGGTACCTGCTCCTCACAGATACAGACCCAGGTTCAGGAAAGGGTCTAAAATGACAGCATGATGGATAGAGATGATCTAATCAAACCACAAGGTACAGGGTGATGCGTGGTATTTAAGTACCTTTTATCAGATGCCGCCACCAGTGTGGTGCTCTGGCATCTGTTCTGCTCCCTTCAGTGTTGATAACCGTTCGGCTACGTGCGGTGCATGTGCTCTCTCCAAATACTTGTGCTCTTTCTGAATGCTGTGCAGGCTCTGCACAGGTAGCCAACACTGCAGACTTCTAAGAGCCTCCAATGACCACAAATCAGACAAGGTGCGAAGGCACTGGAACCAGATTTATTGTCAAATGATTTACAGTCTCTAGCCCTAGGCGTCTAGACCAGACGTCAACAGTTTACACTAGTACATACGCAAGCCCTGGCAATGGACTCAGCTCAGTCAGCAGCCAGGAGTTTCCGCTATCTCCTAGGCTGGACAAGACAGCTCCTCTGAGATACACTTTTATACACAGACACAAACAAGTTATACATCAATTCTTACATATCAAGGTGCCACCCTTAAACATATTTGGTTGACACCCCCTGATGTACCTAGATACCTCCCATTACCTTGTTAATGGTGGTTCGATCAAAACATCACTGTCCATCATGCTGTCATCCCGACGCTGTACTGAACCTGGGTTGGTATGTCCCTATTATCTATGGGGAGTGTACTGGTACCGAGCTGTTTCTGCAGCGAGATGTTCTATTACCATCCTCCTGGAATGTTTACGTGCATGGCCTGTGCCTAATACCTCTTAGGCATGTGTGTTTCTGTAATATCAGCAGCCCTGTCCTTGCCAAGTTTCTGTAAGCAGGACCTGCCTTTTGCTCACAGCTTAGCTTTGCTTTATGTTAGCAAAGTATTGACTGTTGTTCAGGCCTTAGGCCTCACACCAGGCCTCCATTGTCAGGCCCTCTTATTACTACAGTAACATCAGAAGGTGGTAGGCAACTTGATATGTCAGCAGTGAGATGTGAGTTGTTTGTACCTGTATATAAAGTGGTGTCTTGGGGGTCAGTCTTTGTATGACCTAAGGGGCAGTGGAAATTTCCCACTGATTGAGTCATTCAGTTGTGGCAAGTACATGTGCATAGTGGTTCAGCAGAGTCCCGCCCCGAGTTCAGGCAGTGCCCAGCGTTCTGCCCGCCTTATCTTCCCAAAAAACCCGTAAGTCCCTGTTCCTTTGTCCCTCTGACAGTACAAAGATTACTTGAAGAGCAAGGAAACTACTATCACCATTTACTGGCCAACCTGGCCTACCCCCACCCGGGCCCTCCCTCACCACCGGGTCCCAGCCTGGGGCCCTAAGGGTAGGGGTTTATGGCTCCCTACCCGGCTGATGGGGCATCCCCCCGAAACTCATCAGCCCACGGGTGCCAAAATAGCCCTGCCCCGGGCTGCTTCCTTCCCCTCTCCTTGTCTGACACTTCGGGGTCTCTAACCCAGATCCCTACCAGACTCCTTGTCTGGCCCTCCACCGTGGGTCAGTCGATGTCTGTCACCCGCTTTTCTCTTCTTGAAACCGCTCCGTTTCATCTTCTCTAGCCATCTCTCCAGGAGATCCTCTCCCCAGATGGATCGCTCCCCGCTGCTGGCCGGGAGTCCTTTTCTAGTCTCCCGCCAGCTCCTACGTCATCTGGGTGCCGCCCGTCGCTGACGTTCTGACGTGCGCCGGCGTCCTGACGCAGGCCAGCGTCCTGGAGAGGGCCAGCATTTACCCCGGGGCACCATGCCCCCTTTCCTCCGCCCTGGTTCACCGGGCGGAGGCTGGGCTCACCCCACCGACCCACCAGGGGCAGCAGCGCAGGGTTTCCCCCGTCTCATCGCAAAGCGGCAGGGGTTTGCCGCTTGCTGCGCCACTTCCTGCCGCTTCCCCCCCAGCGGATATAGTGCGGGTCTCGACAGACCCGTCACACACCTCCCCCTTTAGTGGCTCCGGCCCCCGCCCCCCGGCTACTCTTGAAAAAAAGTCCGCGTTTTGGTGCTTAGCCCCACAGTGGTAAACTACTTCAAAGCAGTAAGTCTGCAGCACCATATACCACCACATAATGCAGGGATTTGTCTCTTTCATTGAATTTAACCATACCAAAGGAGCATGGTCTGTTATCAACTGAAATTTATTACCCCATAAGTAATATCTTAGTAATTCAACTGCCCATTTTACCGCCAAGGCTTCTTTTTCTATGGTAGCATAGTTCTGTTCGCGGTGCAGCAGTTTGCAGCTGGCGTACAGTACGGGGGTGTTCCTTGCCCTGAAGTTCTTGGGCCAGTACAGCTCCTACTCCGACTTTGGAAGCATCTGTATAAAGAGAGAAGGATTTTTCAAAATTGGACTGTATTAATACTGGGGCCCTTGTCAATCAGTCTTTTAATGTCTGGAAGGCGTATTCCGCTTCTGGGGTCGCATTTTGCATTAGCTTTCGTGGGGTTCGCATTTTGTGTTAGCTCCATCAAGGGGGCAGCTATTGTTGCGAAATCAGGAACAAATCTGTGGTAATACCCCGCTAGCCTGAGGAATTGCCACACATGTCTCTTTGTCTCCGGGGCAGGGTAATTCCGTAAAGCGTCCACTTTACTTGCTAGGGGTTTCAGCTGGCCTCCCCCCACCGTATACCCCAGGTACGACACTTCCCTTTTTGCCAGGTGACACTTCTTTGGGTTGGCTATTAATCCTGCATCTTTCAGGGCTGCCAGTATGGCTTCTAGGTGGTTCAGGTGTGTGCTCCAGGTGACACTGTAGACCACAATATCATCTATGTAGGCAGCTGCGTATTCCCGGTGCAGCGCCAGGATTTTGTCCATTATCCTCTGGAAGGTTGCGGCGGCCCCATGTAAGCCAAACGGCATTCTTTTAAATTGATAGAGGCCAAAAGGTGTGGAAAAGGTGGTCTTCTCCCGGGCCCCAGGTTCCAGTGGGATTTGCCAGTACCCTTTTGACAAATCTAAGGTGGATATATAACGGGCTCGACCCAGGCGCTCTAATAATTCGTCCACCCGAGGTATGGGGTAGGCGTCGAATTGCAAGATGGCGTTAACCCATCGGAAGTCAATACAAAATCTGACCGTGTTGTCTGGCTTAAGTGCCAGCACAAATGGGGCTTCTCCAGTCGCTGTGAGATTCTTCAATGACGCCCCATTGTTTCATCAATTGCAACTCTTTCCGAATGATTTCCCACATTTTCCGCGGTAGCAGCTGGAGCGGTTCTCGTACCATCTTCCCAGGTTCCGTAGTGATCTTGTGGCATCCCTCTGAGGTCTGGCCAGGGGTGGAGGTGAGGACATCGCCATACCATCTCAGAAGGTTCTTGATCTGTTGTTGTTGGGACGTCAATAAGTCCTCCCCTATTGTCACTGCCCCCTCTTCCTGTCGGTCCTTCCCCCATGGGCCCAAGTCCTCCTCGGATCCCAGGGGTGCCAGCATCAGGCTATCCCACTCTACCCATTTCTTTAACAGATTAACGTGAAATATCTGGGTATGCCTTCGCCTCCCCGAGAGTCGTATCTCATAGTCTGTTTCCCCAACCTTCCAGATCATTTTGAAAGGGCCTTGCCACTTTGCCAAAAGCTTCAATTCCCTGGATGGCAGGAGGAGCAATACTCAATCTCCCGGGTCGAACCACCATGATCTAGCCGTCTGGTTATAGTAATGTGCTTGTTTGGTCTGGCTCTTTAACAGGTCCATCTTGGTGTATCCCCCTACTTTCAGCAACCTCTCCCGCAATTGTAGTATGTACTGCACTGTACCTTGGTAGCGGGTGGACTGCTCTTCCCAGTCCTCCTTCAGAATATCCAGTATTCCCCGAGGTTGGCATCCATAAAGCAATTCAAATGGGGGAGAAGCCGGTGGAGGCATAGGGGACTTCCCGGATGGCGAATAACAGGGCTGGTAGCATCTGATCCCAATCCCTGGGGTCCTCCTGAACGAATCGCCACAACATCTCTTTCAAGGTGCGATTAAATCTTTTGACAGGACCATCCATCTGAGGGTGGTAAACTGACGTCTGTAACATTTTGATCTTCAATAAGCGACACAACTCTTCCATTAAACAAGAGGTAACATTGGTACCCTGGTCTGTCAAAATTGCTTTTGAGAATTCCACCCTTCACCAATTCCGTCGCGAGGGTGGGGACCCGGGTGTTTCGTAGGGGTACTGCCTCGGGGTACCAGGTCACATAGTCGAGGAGTACTAATATGTAATGGTGGCCCATTTGGGAAGGTTCAAGGGGTCCCACCAAGTCCATTGCGATGCACTCGAAGGGCGTACCCACTACCGGGAGGGGTATAAGTGGGGCCTTGGGTACCCCAGGGTTTGCGACCTTTTGACAGTCGGGACAAGACACACAAAAATCCCGCACTACCCGATAGACCCCTGGCCAATAGAACCTTTGGAGGATCCGGGCTAGGGTTTTCTCCCACCCCAGGTGGCCCGACCAAGGATTGGCATGTGCCAATTCCAAGACTTCCTGGTGGTAGGCCCGGGGTACAACCAACTGTCGGACTTCTCCCTCTCCGCCCCTGACCCCGGCCACCCGGTAGAGATGGTCCCTTTGTACCTGAAAGGACGGTCCTTGAGGGCCCCCTTTGCCCGGCTTGTCTACTTCCAGCTCACCCATCTTGGCCTGTTCCCACGTGTTCATCAGGGTTGGGTCTTTGCGTTGTTCACGTAAGAAGTCCTGACTCGTATCTATGGGGGTCCCAGCCCCTCGGCTCGGTTCATCCCCTTTGGGATCGGGGTCTCCTCGGTTGGGCGCTTCCTCAGCCCTAGGGAGCACATACCCTTCTTCCCACACGGGGCTGTAACCCTTCCCGTGGCATAGACCACACATTCTAGATTGCAGTAACCGGTGCAAGCCTGGCTAGTCTCTGCCCAACACCAGGGCCAGCCTTAGGCCGAGTCGCCCGATTCCCCCGAATGGGGCCCCGCGCCCTGAACCCGGAAGTGTGCTGGGCGGTATGGGCGGTGAGTTAATATTCAGAGCCGGGACCCTGCTCCAGCAATATGTGGAGCTGGGTCTCTCCCCCGGCTCTGCCTAGAGCGAGTCCCGGACCCTCCCTGCCAGCCTCCCCGCGTGTCCTCCCACCCCGCCCCCAGAGCGTCCCCCCCGGCCCTGGACTGTCCCTGCCATGCGCGGATCTCAGTGCGGCTCCCCCTTGCTGGCACGCGCTGCTGCTGCCATGCGCAGCATTTGCAGGTGAGCGGGGAGGACGCCCAGGCGTGACGTGACGGCACGACCCGGGACTTTAAAACTCCTCGGAGGCACGTTGCGTCACGTGGCCTGGCTCCAGGTTCGGAGTCTGGGGCCCGAGTGCAGACTCCGGCCCTGCAAAGTGGAAGGTAGAAGGTAGGGGAGGAAAACTAGGGAAGGGGCTTGTGTGGAGGAGGGCAGGAGAGGAAGGGGCTTGTGCGGAGGGTGAGGGCTTGTGCAGAGGGAGGGGAAGGGGGCAGAGGAAGGGGCTTGTGCGGAGGAGAGAGAAGAGGGGAGAGGAAGGGGCTTGTGCGGAGGGGGAGGGGTGAGAGAGGAAGGGGTTTATGCGGAGGGGAGGGGAAGAAAGGGGAAGGTACCAAGAGACATGGTGGAGGAGAGACAAATGCCAGGGGCCAAGTGCAGACAATGAGAGAAAAGGGCAGGAGGAGGTGTCAGTGGGAGGGGGGACAGGGTGATGCTGGGAAAGGAGAGGAGAGGGGAAGGGCATTGGGGGCTAGAGGGGAGGGGAAGGTGCTGGGAGAAGGCTTGAAAGAATGGGTGGGCATGAGAAAGGTGGGGATGGAGCAAGTCGTGTGAGAGCACAGAGGGCAGGAGGAACAGGGCAGAGAGTGTTGAGGGGTGGGCATCAGGGAAAAAGAGGTCAAAGGGGCAGCGGCAGTAAGGGGGGAGGCACCAGGAGGGTGCAGGGCTGAAGGAAAGTGCAGGTGCCAGGGGATTCTGGGGTGAAGCAGAAGGGCAGACACCTGCAGGAGGGACCAGCACCAGAGGAGAGAGGCAGGGCAGGTGTGTAGAGGAAGGTGTTGGAAGAGGGGATGAAGAGGGGTAGCTCACATGATCAGAGTGGGGCTACTGGAGGAGTGGGCACAGGGAGGAGAGAAGGGCTAGTGGAGGGGGGCAGGTCGCAGGAGGGCTGAGGGCAGTGAGAAGGGCAGGAGTCAGGACAGCAGAGGAGGGTGAGAGTTGGGGGCAGCAGGCACCAGGAGAACTGATGGAGCAAGGGGAGAAGACATGGCAGCAGAAAGAAAAGGTAAAGGTTTATAAAATATTTATTAATAACTTGGGTGCCACAGTGGCACATCCAAACAAGCCACATGAACTCTGTACAGGTGCACAACACAAAATCCATTCTGCTCATGGGAGGAAACTCTCCGGTTTCCTGCTTTCCCAGCAGCAAGTCTCCACGCACCAGCGTCAGGGCCGACCCAGAGTCTACAAGGGCTTCGGCCGGCTTCCCCTCTATTTGGATCCACGTTATGCGTCTCTTTCCTTCCCTTATCCTGTCCGGGGACTCTCCAATCACTTGTTGGCCCAGGGTGCAGTCCATGAGGGGGCATTCTCTTTTAAAATGTCCCTCCTGCCTGCATTGGTAACAGGCTTCTCGAGGCATCGGCTTCCTGCCTTCCGGGCCCTTCTCTTTGATGCCCAACTTTGGGTCAGGTGCCCCCACTGTCGGCTTATCGGGCCATATGGGGGCAAGCTTACACCCCCCCTCCTCGACTCATCCGCGGACCCGTCATCTTTGCCTCTGTGTCCAGGTTCCGGGAATCCCTCCTCCTCTCCGCCCGGGCATGGCCTCCCTTTTCTCCCCTGCTTCGACATCTTCGGCAGCCAGGTGGGCTTCCATCAAATTAATTGCTTCACTGAGAGTTCTTTCACACCCATTTCTGTCCTTCCCGAGGGAGGTTGTGTATAAATTGTTCCAAAATGACCGCCTCCACTACCTGCATGTCCACTTTTTGTTCCGGCTCTAACCAGCGGCTCGCCAATTGCCGCAGTCTCTGTGCGACGACCCAGGGTCTCTCCCCTGGCTTAAAACACTCCTGTTGGAACCGCTGATGGTAGGTCTCAGGCATAATTCCTAATTGGTCTAAAATGGCTTCTTTCACCTTGAAGTAGTATAGGGCGTCCTTTGCAGGTAGACTTCGGTAGGCCATCTGTGCTGGTCCAGATAGGTATGGCGCGATAAGGGTCGCCCAATGGTCCTCTGGGGGCGCTGGTGGCCACCCTTTCGAAGGTCGTTAGAAAGGCTTTAGGATCGTTCCCTGGTCCCATCTTCGCCAGTCTTAATGGGAGGGAAGAGACTCCACTGGACTCCTCGTCTCCCATGACGACCACCTTAGCTCCTCGTCTGCCCATGTTCGAGGCCTGCACCCACCAGTCTTGTTGAGCCGCCAATTCTTGGACTAGGTGTCTTTTTGGTCCTGAAATTGGGCTACTAATTGCTGCATCAACTGTGCTTGTTGCTGTTGCTGCAGCTGCTGGCTTTCGCCCAGCCATTCTAATAGTTTTCCGGGCTCCATCAGCCTTGCTCAGAGTCCCTTCCTCCTCCTAATAAACACACAAAGGTTCCCCTTTCTGGGGTTACGCAGCTCCCCTCCCCGTGGGTTTTTTTACCTACATTCTCCACCACGTGTAGCGGGTCTGTCCGGCGCCAAACCCCTCCCGCCCCGAGTTCAGGCAGGGCCCAGCGTTCTGCCCACCTTATCTTCCCAAAAAACCCGTAAGTCCCTGTTCCTTTGTCCCTCTGACAGTACAAAGATTACTTGAAGAGCAAGGAGACTACTATCACCATTTACTGGCCAGCCTGGCCTACCCCCACCCGGGCCTTCCCTCACCACCAGGTCCCAGCCCAGGGTCCTAAGGGTAGGGGTTTACGACTCCTTACCCAGCTGATGGGGCGTCTCCCCGAAACTCATCAGCCCACGGGCGCCAAAATAGCCCTGCCCCGGGCTGCTTCTTTCCCCTCTCCTTGTCCGACGCTTTGGGGTCTCTAACCGCGATCCCTACCGGACTCCTCGTCTGGCCTTCCAGTCAGTCGATGTCTGTCACCCGTTTTTCTCTTCTCGAAACCGCTCCATTTCGTCTTCTCCAGCCACCTCTCGGGGAGATCCTCTCCCCAGATGGATCTCTCCTTGCTGCCAGCCAGGAGTCCTTTTCTAGTCTCCTGCTGGCTCCTATATCATCTGGGCGCCGCCCAGCACCGACGTTCTGATGTGCGTCGGCGTCCTGATGCGGACCAGCATCCCGGCAAGTGCCGGCATTTACCCCGGGGCACCACGCTCCCTTTCCTCCGCCCTGGCTCACTGGGCTGAGGCTGGGCTCACCGGGCTGAGGCTGGGCTCACCCCACCAACCTGCCAGAGGCGGCAGCGCAGGGCTTCCCCCGTCTCATCGCAAAGTGGCGGGGGGTTTGCCGCTTGCCACACCGCTTCCCCCACGGCAGATATAATGCGGGTCTCAACAGACACGTCACACCCCCCATCAAAAATTATTGCCCATCCCTAGTTTAGGAGGTTGATTTCACAGCTGAGTGAACATGAGAGCAGCAACTGCAGTTGAGGGAAGACAAATGTGCAATTCATCACACTTGAATGTTATCATTCCTACTAAACATACATGAAACATTATGCTGTTCTCATAAAAACAGCAGGGAACTTTATGATTTCTTGTTCTGACTCCAGAAATCATAGTTTTGGTTATGCAGAACAAATGCATGTGCAAGGAATTAAACCTCTCGTTAATTTCATTCCCAACTTTTAGTAGGTAAAAGCTAACAATGAAATTCAAATAAAATCCAAGCTATTGCACTGATTCCATGGCTGTGCAGATTTCATGACCATCACCAGCAGTTCAACAGGAGCACTACAAGCCACCTCCGCCACCCACTGCAATATTAAAGCTTATATCCTCTGGGGGTAGGAGGAGCCGGGGCACTTCTCAGCTCTACTGCAGACTGATTGTGTGACCTTGGGCAAGTCACTTAAGCTCTCTGTGCCTCAGGCCCCATGTTAAAAAGCAATTAAGTAGCCCTTCTCCCTACAACAGATAAAGAGAGAAACAAATGATCCTTCCTTTAGCAATCTCCCTATTTAGTTTGTGAACGCCTTGGGGTTAAATGTATTCAAATATTTATACCACATCTCCATAACAATGCCCTAATGTAAGCTGGGGCCTGCAGGCATTACCGTAGTGATGATAATAAGAACATAAGAACGGCCATACTGGATCAGACCAAAGGTCCATCTAGCCCAGTATCCTGTCTGCCAACAGTGGCCAATACCAGATGCCCCAGTGGGAGGGATCACAACAGGTAATCCTCATGTGATCCCTCCCCTGTCACCCACCTCCAGAGAAAAAGTGGCTAGGGATACTATTCCTACCCATCCTGGCTAATGGCCAGTCATGGACCTAACCTCCTTGAATCTATATAGCTCTTTTTTGAACCCTGTTAAAGTTCTAGCCTTCACTACATCCTCTGGCAAGGAGTTCCACAGGTTGACTGTACACTGAGTGCAGAAAAACTTCCTATTGTTTGTTTTAAACCTGCTGCCTATTAATTTCATTTGGTGACGCCTAGTTCTTATGTTGTGGGAATAAGTAAATAACTTTTCCTTATTCACTTTTTCCACACCAATCAGGATTTTATAGACACCCTTTGTCTCCTCTTTTCTAAGCTGAAAAGTCCAAGTCTTTTTAATCTCTCTTCATGTGGGACCCATTCCAAACCCCTAATCATTTTTGTTGCTGTTTTCTAAACTTTTCCAATGCCAATATATCTTTTTAGAGATGAGGCGACCACATCTGTGTGCCGTATTCAAGATGTGGGCATACCATGGTTTTATATAGAGGCAAAAAGATATTTTCTGTCTTATTCTCTATCTCTTTTTTTAATGACTCCTAACATTCTATTTGCTTTTTTTGATTGCCACTGCACACTGAGTGGATATTTTCATAGAACATCCACAATGACTCCAAGATCTCTCTCTTGAGTAGTTGTAGCCAAATTTGTCCCCATCATATTGTATATATAGTTGAGGTTATGTTTTCCAATGTGCATTACTTTACATTTATCAACATGAAATTTCATTTGCCATTTTGTTGCCCAATCTTTTTGAAGCTCTTTACAGTCTGCTTTGGTCTTAACTATCTTGAGCAGTTTGGTATCATCTGCAAATTTTGCCACCTCACTGTTTACCCTTTCTCTAGATCACTTATAAATAAGTTGAATAGGATTGGTCCCAGGACAGACCCTTGGAGGATCCCACTAGTTAGCTCTCTCCACTCAGAAAACTTACCATTTTTTCCTACCCTTTCCTTCCTGTCTTTTAACCAGTTATCAATCCATGAAAGGACCTTCCCTCATATCCCATGACAACTTACTTTACTTAAGAGCCTTTGGTGAGGGACCTTGTCAAAGGCTTTCTGGAAATCTAACTATACTGTATCCACTGGATTCCCCTTGTCCACATGTTTGTTGACCCCCTCAAAGAACTCTAGCAGATTAGTAAGGCATGATTTCCCTTTACAGAAACCATGTTGATTTTCCCCCAACAAATTATATTCATCCATGTGTCTGACAATTTTATTCTTCACTATAGTTTCAACTAATTTGCCCGATACTGATGTTAGATTTACCGGTCTATAATTGCCAGGATCACCTCTAGAGCCCTTTTAAAATGTTGGCATCACATTAGCTATCTTCCAATTAATGGATATTTGGAAGCCAATTTAAAGGCTAGGTTACAGACCACAGTTAATAGTTCCACAATTTCCTGTTTGAGTTCTTTCAGAACTCTTGGGTGAATGCCATCTGGTCCTGGTGACTTGTTACTGTTAAGTTTATCAATTTGTTTCAAAACCTCCTCTAATGACACCTCATTCTGGGACAATTCCTCAGATTTGTCACCTAAAAAGAATGACTCAGGATTGGGAATCTCCCCAATATCCTCAGTCGTGAAGACTGAAACAAAGTATTCATTTAGCTTCTCCGCTATGACTTTATCATCTTGGAGTGCTCCTTTAGCATCTCGATCATCCAAGGGCCCCACTGGTTGTTTAGCTGGCTTCCTGCTTCTGATGTAGTTAAAAAACATTTTACTATTGCTTTTTGAGTTTTTGGCTAGCTGCTTTTCAAACTCCTTTTTGGCTTTTATTATTATATTTTTACACTTAATTTGACAAAGTTTATGCTCCTTTCTATTTTCCTCACTAGGATTTGACTTCCACTTTTTAAAAGATATCTTTTCATCTGTCACTGCTTCTTTTACCTGGTTGTTAAGCCATGGTTGCACTTTTTTGGTTCTCTTACTGTGTTTTTTAATTTGGGCTATACATTTAAGTTGGGTGTGTATTATAGTGTCTTTGAAAAGTTTCCATACAGCTTGCAGAGATTTTACTTTTGTCATTGTACCTGTTTAACTAACTTCCTCATTTTTGTGTAGTTCCCCTTTCTGAAATTAAATGCCACAGTTGCTGCTGAGGTGTTTTTCCCACCACAGGGATCTTACATTTTATTATATTATGGTCACTATTTCCAATCGGTCCAGTTATATTTACCTCTTGAACCAGATCCTGCGCTCCACTTAGGACTAAATCAAGAATAGCTTCTCCCCTTGTGGGTTCCAGAACCAGCTACTTCAAGAAGCAGTTATTTAAGGTATCAAGAAATTTTACCTCTGCATCCCGTCCTGAGGTGACGTGTACCCAGCCAATATGCGTATAGTTGAAATCCACCACTATTATCAAGTTTTTTTAATTTAATAGTCTATCTCATCTCCATTAGCATTTCATAGTCACTATCACTGTCCTGATCAGGTGGTCGATTATATATCCCTTCTGCTATATTCTTATTATTGGAGCACAGAGATTCTATGGAACATTTTGGCTCATTTAAGATTTTTATATGTGGTGCCACTCCCCCACCAGCATGACCTGTTCAGTCCTTCCGATATATTTTGTACCCTGGTATGACTGTGTCCCATTGATTGTCCTCATTCCACCAAATTTCCGTGATGCCTATTATATCAATATCCTCCTTTAAAACTAGGCACTCTAGTTCACCCATTTTACTATTTAGACTTCCAGCATTTATGTATAAGCACGGTAATAATTTGTCACTATTTATCTGTCTGCCATTTCTTGATATGTTAGACTCTTTTTCTTTTGATTGTGTCTCATCTGATCCGACCCCTACTTCCATCCTCTCCTCCTGACTAGAACATAGAGCATCTCTATTAATAGAACCTCCTCTAACAGATGTTTCTGTCAGATCCATGTGCTCTTCCGCACCTGTCGGCTTTCTCCCAGCCCTTAGTTTAAAAACTGCTCTACAACCTTTTTAATAATATCACTAATAGTGTTTAGATACTACAGAGATGGGCACTATAAAACCCCTATGATAGGTAGATAGATAGGTAGGTAGATAGATAGATCTGTTTTCTTACGAAAATCTAAGCCATCTGTTTATAGCTAGGCTCCATAGGGCACTTGCTGGTGATCTGTACACAGCTGGCTGATCACATGGTGTTCATGCTGTTCTTCCTTCTTTCTGGCTTCTAAATTGCACTAAAGTACATTCAGTGCTACTTACAATTAAGCAATTGTGGCAGTAGCAACAGGGTTGTTACCCAGCTGCAGGCTGGGATGGAGGGGGACCCGGCTGAGAATGGGAAGAAAAAAGAGGCCTGCATTAACTGCAAATAGATTTGGAGGGGATCATGCAGCAAGCAGGGCCTTCCTTAGACATACACAGCATAAGTACCTGAAAATTTGAGACACCACAACAGATAAGACTGAGTTGGCTCTCATACACCCAGCATACATATACTGTGGTCTCCTTAAACAGGGGTCATATTCACAGCACCAAATGTGCCAGCACAACTCATTCTGCATGAGGAAGAGGGAACAGAGATCTCTGCAGGGAATTGTGACTGCCGCTGTGAGGCAAACCGGGGTGGTTTGGCATTCTTTACTGCCTCAGTCCCTCTTTCCCCCTGTAGGCTTGGGCTCCTGTGGCATCTACTACATATGAAGCGTGGTGTGTGTCAGCAATGGTGTGGGGGTTTTCTTCTGGGGGCACTGGTTTAATAATATTGCATAGGGCCCCATAAATCCTAAAGATGGTCCTGCATGTAACTATAAATTGCAGGGAGGAGCCAAAAGGATTTTTACCCATGAACCTGTGAACGGAGCGGTAAATGGGCCTCTCTGCCTGTACTTAGTCATGAGACAATAGTCTATTACAGTGACCGTGTTTTGAGAAGCGCTGGTCCAAGCAACCTATAAATTGAGATTAAAGGTTTCATTGGCAGTGAATCTGCTTCATCTTATTTTGAAACAAAAGACAGGACTATGCAGCACTTTAAAGACTAACAAGATGGTTTATTAGGTGATGAGCTTTCGTGGGCCAGACCCACTTCCTCAGATCAATTTGTGGAAGAAAATTGGCATGACCATGTATACCAAAGTGATACAATCAAAATAAAGTGAACACATATAAAATTGACAAATCAGATTTTAGAACGGGGGGAGGGAGGGCGGGTTGGGGCGAAGGTTAGTGTCTGTGAGGTAGTGATATTAGGGGTGATAATTGGGGAAGCTATCTTTGTAATGGGTGAGATAATTAGCATCTTTGTGTTTATCCAGTCCACTGCCCACACAACAGGACCAAGCACCTTCTAAATCATCCTTGACAGATGCCTGGTCTTGAATATCTCCAATGATGGAGATTCCACAACCTCCTTAGGCAATTTAATCCAGTGTCTAACCATCCTGACAGTTAGGAAGTTTTTCCTTGTGTTCAACCTAAACCCAGAGGGGTAGCGAAGGGGGGGCAGGGAGGGGCAGTTGCCACCGGGCACCATGCTAGGGGGGCACCGGGCCGGGGTGGGAGCGGAGCACACTGTGCAGGCCCACCTGATGCTAGATCAGTGATCTGGCAGCTGGGCCATGTGCTGTCACCTGGAACACACTGCGAGCAGAGGCAGCCGGCAGGAGCAACCTCTTTTAAAAGTAAGATGAACTCCTCCGGTGCCTGGCTCTGCTGGAGGGAGATGGGGGGGGGGGCTGGCTGGCATCAGCTGGTAGAAAACCTGCCAGTCTCCAGTGGCAGCCCCTGATTGGGCAGGCCAGGGCCAGGGGGCAGGAGCAGGGCATGGCGGGGCCAGAGGTGTGTACAGGCAGGCATTGGCAGGGGAAAGTGCAAGTGGGGGGTGGGTCTTGGGAGGAAGAGGTAGCTCAGGAGCATTTTAGGGGGAAGGGACAATGTGTGGGTGGAGACCTTGGGGCAAGAACAGCAGGGTGGGGGATCACAGGTCTGGGTGCTTGTGCCCCCCCAAATCCCTCTTATTGGGCACTTCTGTGATTCTGGGCTAGGAGAGCTGGGCCACCCCGGAGCAGTGCCCAGTCAAGGCAAGGGACAGCACATGTTAAGGACCCCCAGTAAAGTGATGGCTTGGCTGGCGGGGAAGTGAGAAGAGCTTTGTAATTTGTGAACTCTGCCCACAAGTGCTGGGAGCTGAGGTGTGGGGAGCCGCCTTCCCTGTAAGCTGAATTTGCCAGTGACCCTCCGCCTGGCACCTGGTTCCCTGCTCACTGACTTCCAGCCACTCACCCGCCTGTCACTGGACCACCTCACTTTATTTCATACGGACACAAAGCACTGTCAAGCCACTGATGGCACCATCCGCCTGTGGGAACGGTACCAAGCCCGCATGACCAAGGCAAGGCTACCTCAGCAACCCTCACTTTGCCCATTGGTAGCGCTCAGAGGGCTTTTCCAAGGAGGCCAGCATTGTTCCCATTTTATAGCTGGGGAAACTGAGGCACAGAGGGGGCTGCAACATGCCTGAGGTCACACACCCAGCTGAACGAGAAGCTCAGTTTCCAGTGGTTCAGGGGCTGTCTACATGAGTAGTGAAGACGTGACCACAGCACAGGCCAGCATAACCCAGCTCGCTGTAATCTGGCTAATGTGGGGAATAACCACGTGGTGGGGGGGCCCTCGCTAGCTTGTGCTGCGATCAAGCTGCCCCTGCCTAAAGGAGACAGTCCTGGGAGCTGCCCACTAGCCCACAGTGCAGCCCAACTAACGGCAGCAAGGGGCAGAGACTGATATCTGGCAACCAGCCCCTACCCCTGCTTCTCCCATCTGCTCAGCCTTGCCCCCAGGTTGCTGAGCTCTGTGGGAGGAATGCTTTGGACCTAGCCAATTCGCTCCCCTTGCACTGCGACAACTGCCTAGAGGCACCACAGGACCCGGTCCCTGGGACCCCACCGTGTGGGAGAGAACAGGGCCTGGCTTGACCCCCAGTTCAAGGGATCCACTTGAGGGAGGGGCCTGGCACCAAAATCCCACTGGTGCGCAGGAGGCTACAGGACTCCTCTAGGGGGTGCTGTCTCCAGTTCAGTCCGAGGGCAGGAGGCACAGGCTGGCTCACGGAGGCACCAGCCCCTATCTAACCCCATGCAGGCAGTATAGACTCACAGAACACTAGAGCTGGAAGGGGCCTTGAGAGGTTATAGAGTTCAGTCCCCTGCCCTCATGGCAGGGCCAAGCACCCAAGGCTACTCAACACACGGCCCATTGGCCGCATGCTGCCCACGGCCAGTTCGTTTGCGGCCCGTGGAGCAGTTTGGGTTTATGTGGGGTTCAACACGCGACCGGCAGGTGGGAGCCAAAACAAAAAAGTAGTCAATGTAATGGTCTTCTGTTGAGATGCGTAGTTAAATTCTTGGACTGTCATTGCTTATGAAAAGTGCTGTCATATGGGTGGAAATCGGGTAAATGTTGCATTTTATTAATATCAGCAGAACTGACTTAAATGGGGCCTGTGTGTTGTGTAGTCTTGCCTTAATCTGTGTATTCATGCCTGTCAGTGTGAAAGAAGGTATTTGTATATGCAACCACACTTGAGTTGAGGCCCTCAGCATGTTCTGCGAGTATCAGTGAGGCCCCCAGGGTTTCCAAAGTTGAGTTGCCCTAGCTCAGTGGTCACTAACCAGTAAATCGGGATCTACTGGTAGATCTTGGAGCCTCTGACAGGCGATCCTGACTGGTTTGGCCAAGAGGCTATCAAGTGCCAGCACTTTAGCTGCCTCTCCCTACACTGCTGCACAGCTCCTGCCCTCTGCCTTGGAGCTGTCCCCTCAGGAGCCTCATTCTTGCTGGGCAAGGGAGGGGAGAGGAGAGTGCCAATGTCAGGGTGCCCCCCCACACTCTGTATCCCATCTCCACAGAGCAAAGAGGGGACACAACAGGACTTGGGATGGAGTTTGCTGGCTGCTTTTGGGAGTGGTGCAGGGCCAGGGCCGGGGAGACCCTACCTTAGCCCCACTGCACCACCACCCAGGAGCCACCTGAGGTCAGCAGGGCCCAGTCGGAGCCCACATCCTGAAACCCAACCCCAGTCATGAACCCCCTCCTACACCCCAATCCCCTGCCCCAGCCCCAAGAACCCCTGCATCCAAACACCCTCCCAGAGCTTGCTCCTAGAACCCCCTCCGGCACCCCAACTGTCTGTCCCAAGCTCAGCTCAGAGCCACTCTCATACTCCAGATCCCTTAATCCAAGACCAGAGTCTGCACCCCAACCCTCAGCCTCAGCCTGGTGAAAGTGAGGGAGGATGGGGGAGGGAGGATGGAGTGTGCAGGGATGGGGGGGGGCCTCTGAGAAGGGGCACAAAGAAGGCAGGGCAAGGATATTTGGGTGTGAGGTAGATCTTCGATTGCACTTAAATTCAAAAAGTGATCTTGTGCTTAAAAAGATTGGAGACCACTGCGCTAGCTCATCCCTGACAGGTGTCTGTCTAACCTGCTCTTAAATACCTCCAGTGACGGAGATTCCACAACCTCCCTAGGCAATTTATTCCATTGTTTAACCACCCTCACAGATAGGAAGTTTTTCCTAATGTCCAGCCTAAACCTCCCTTGCTGCAATTTAAGCCCATTGTTTCTTGTCCTGTCCTCAGAGGCCAAGGAGAACCATTTTTATTCCTCCTCCTTATGATACTCTTTTAGATACTTGAAAGCTGCTCTCATGTCCCTTTTCAGTCTTCTCTTTTCCAAGCTAAACAAGGCCAATTCCTTCAGCCTTGCCTCATAGCTCATGTTCTCTAGACCTTTCATCATTTGTGTTGTTCTTCTCTGGACTTTCTCCAGTTTCTCCACCTCTCCTGAAATGTGGCGCCTAGAACTGGACATGATACTCCACATGAGGCCTAATCAGTGCAGAGGAGAGTGGAAGAATGACTTCTTGTGTCTTGCTCGCAACTCTCCTATTAATGCATCCCAGAATCATGTTTGCTTTTTTGCAACAGTGTCACATGCAAAATAAAACATGTGGAGTCCCAAGTAGATCAGAACAGAATTATTTTTTTTAATCCAATCTTTTTTTTTTTTTTTTTTTTTACAAAAATGCAAATTCCGTGTCACCAAAACATTTTGCAAATTTGTGTTAATTTTGCCAAATGGGTTCCATTAGAAATGAACCCCCAATTATTACTCCCTTAATTCAAACTATTTCATTTAAATATTTTGAAACACAATTTTGGAAGTTTTAATTCAAAATAACTTTTTGTTTAGAAATTTCCTTTAATTAGACAATCTTTCTATTAAGCGGCCACCATTCTTGTCTGTTTGTCATGGGATTTTCAACTTGCCACTCCTGTGCATGTGCCAACATGCCTCCCTCTTCCCCTCGAAAGCTCCTTCAGGCGTGCTCTGCAGCCTGGCTCCATGCTGTGTGGCTCCACTCTGCCCACACCAGCGCACCAGAGCAACGCAGCACGGTTCCACTCCTGGGGAGGCACTGCCGCTGTGGCCGACGTGGCAGGCTGCCCTGATCAGCTCCTGCAGGCATGCTCTGCCACCTGGCTTGCTCCTGCAGGCGTGCTCTGTTGCCTGGCTCCATGCCGTGTCGCTCGGCTCCACTCCACCCCCACCAGCACACGGAGAGAGGAGTAGAGACAGTGGGAGGTGAGCTGGCAGAGCACAGGGAAAGGGGAGGGAAAGAGGCCAGGATTGAGCCATCAGACCATGGGGAGAGGAGACGGAGGGGGCTGAGCACCCAGAGCACTGGAGTGGAAGCAGAGCTGCCCCTGAGCCAGGATGGGCAGTTCTTTCCCACTGCCCCCGAGCGCCAGACGGGCAAGAACGTTGCAGTTTTTAGTAGTGGAAACACACTACATTTAAGACCAAAAAGACAAAAAATATATTAATAAAAAATCTTTTTAAAAAGACAATCTTTCTAAAAGTGCACCAAAAGACAAAAATAAAGTTTTCAGCTAGCAATTTAGGAGAAAGATTGGATGGCTATGTTGCAAGGTGGTTGCTAACTGTTAGCCATCCAATCTTTCTCCTAAATTGCTAGCTGAAAACTTTATTTTTAGTCTTTTGGTGTGCTTTTAGAAAGATTGTCTTTTTTAAAATATTTGTGTGTATGTATGTGTGTATATATATATATATATATATATATAGCTTTAAAAATATTTTTAAAAATGAAAAACAATCTAAATTGAAATGAAACATTTTGCTTCAAGCCAAATGAAGTATTTCAGTTGACCTGACATTTACATTTTTTAAATTCACCAAAAGTTTCAAAAAATTCCATTTTCTATTCAGTCTGAAATGATTGTTTAATTTTGTGTGAATCGCCAGCAAACCAAAAACTCCATTATTTGCCCAGGGCAGGTTCCACTGGTTAGTGATGGTATTTGAGCAGCAAGCAATACATTATCAGGACTGCTGATTCTCCTGTGATATATTAAGTTAATAAATACACATCAGACTCACAGTGCTTTTCTGTTTTGTTAATATATTAATGTAACATGTCATTGTAGGGGCAGCCTTTGGATGATATAGTATCAGCTGCTGCAGCACCAGCTGTTGCCTCCCATTCCACTGAAATATTGTCCATGATAGTAGGGTTGTACCTACCTGCAGACTGGGCAGTAAATTTAAATTTTGTGGGTGAGTTCTAATCCCAGCTATGGTATTAATGCCCTCTTTGGCCTTTGGTAAATTGCTTTATCCATCTATGTTTCCCTATTCCTAAAACAAAGATAATAGTAATACTTACTACCTCACAGCAGGGGTGCTGGAATAGTTTGTATAATGGGGGTGCTGTGAACCACTGACACAAACTATAAACTCGTATATTGTGGAAACCACTTGAAACTAGGGGATGCAGCAGCACCCCTATTTCCAGCACGTATGCCGCTCAGAGATACAGTGAGGATTAAAATATGCCTCCAGAAAATCTTGCATGACCAGTTAATTCAGAAAAAAAAGTGAGCTCTTTGCTCACTACTCCCTGACTATGGGCATGGTATTTCCCTTCACTTCCTATTGTCACCACCCAAATACTCAAGGAAAAAGGCCTGATTTTGCTTAATAGGGCCATGTTCACCAAGCACATGCTTAAGTCCATCTGTATTTGGTAAGGGCCTGATCCAAAGTCCACTGATGTCAATGGAAAAGCTTCACTAGCCTTTGGTTATAACTCCAAAATTAGTGGACTGTAAGCATGTGCCTAAGTGCATTGCCCAAAAGGGATGGGTTTAAACTGGATGGATTTAAACATGTGCCTAAATGCTTTGCGGAATCATGTTCTTAATTAAAGGATTATTTAAACAAAAATCCACTTTAAATAAAAATACAAATATAATCAGCAAAGAAAAAAAGCTTAGTAAATGGAGTTGACCACTTTGGCTGTTAACAACCATTTAAAACTAGGCCTGAGAAAGTCACATAATATTTGTCAACTTTTTTGAAGAAGAAATCTGTGTGAATCCCTGCAGAGACAGCAGGGAAGAGTTTAGGGAATGAGTCATGTATGATCAAAGTGTTTGGAATTGGAGGTGTGGGAGGAAATCATGTAGGAAAAGTAGATTTGTTTAGCTGGGAAGATGTCAGAGCTGAAGGAAGAGAGAATGAATACAAAGTCCTGGGATTTCTATCACAGGAGGGAGTGCAGTGTGAGAGCAGGGACAGAGGAAATGGAGGTGGAGGCTGGGGGTGAGCAAGGACTGTGGGTTGGCAGCTGTCCTGGATGTTGTGATGGAGAAAACGGACACAAGAATCAAGGGGGAGAGTGAAGCATGGAGAGAGGCAGTATCCTGTTCAATGGAGGAAAAAGTAAAGGGAAGCTGAAGGCAGAGCAGAAGTCACAAGTACTGTTGAAATAGCGATGTTAATTAGCAATTAATTTGCCAGTCCAGTAGTCCTTATTAGGAAAAGGGAGTTACAGTGCTCACTTCTGTGTCACAGAACAACCCTTCCCACACCCCTCCCACACCCCTTCCCACACTCTGCAAAGATGCTGGCTCAATCTCTGGTCCCCAGCCAATTCTTAGGACAAGCACCCTGACCCTCCGATGCCACTCTGCATTCTGAAAGGGACAGAGCAGCGGCTGCCAGTCCTGTGGGACTCTTTCAGCACAACTGCCCCACCATTGGTGGCACTCGGCATTTTTAAAGGGACAATGCTTAAGCTGCCATTGCTCTGTCTCTTTAAAAATGCAGAGTGGCAACTGGGGTGGGAGTGGGAGGAGCTTGTACTGAGACCCATGGGACTGGCTGCTGCTGCGCTGTACCTTTCAGAATGCAGAGTGGCTACGGGGAGCGGGGAAAAATTGTCCTGAGACCCGGCAGGGAACCGGAGATTGAGCCAGAGTTTTTGTGTGCCAGCTCCTCTCTGTCCCTTTAAGAGTGCAGAGGAGCAGCAGGGGGGTGATGATCGAGTAGTTGATAGTGCTACCAGACGACTACTCGACTACTTGTTCACATCCTTATGTTGAAATGGAAGTTGTGGAAATGGTGGGTCGTGTGTGTATGGGGAAGTTGACTAGCAATGCTGAAAGAGACCAGCTGAAGGATACTCAGTAACAGAACTCTAGACCAAGTCAAGCTAATGGCCCTTTTGCAGGGTTGAACCCGGTCTGCTTATGTAACCCACATACCTACTGGGTGTGAGTCACTACCCCATCTATTGGCACTGAGACCACTTACCGAAAGAATGAGTCTGCTCTACAGACTTAGCTGAGAGCCAGCTGGCTTTTCACTCAAGCTGTAAAGGCTCCTGCATTAAGTTCCAGAGGTCCCAGCTTTGGTTCAGCCTATCCGGGCTACAACTGCAGGAGGAATGAAGAGGTCAGGAAACAAGCCCTGAAGGGGCAGGTGGATGCTGAAGTAACTGAGGAGAGGAAGAGAGTTGTAAGCAGGGAGGAAGAGCTGGGTGGATGGCAGATGACAGCCATATGGAAGGGGAGAGAAACACTAGTCTCTGTTAGTCAGAAGAGGAAGGAAGGGGCAGTGGCTGGATGCAGCAGGGTGGCAGTGTGAGAGGAAGGCAGCCGCAGGGGCAATGGTAGCTGCAGGCGGGTCTCTGCGAGAGCCAGTGGGGAGAAGGAGCGAAACGCAGCTAGGCCACGCAGGGCCCAGAGCTTTGGAGCGATGCGATGGGTGGGCATCACAAGGGCTGGAGGCAGGGCCTGCAAGGGAAGGGCAAGAGCCGGAGGCGGGAGGAGGAGGGAGTGCGGAGAGAGGAGACACGCCCACCCCATTGCGCTCGCCTCGCCCGCTAACGCCCCTCGCTCCTCCTCCAGCATCTCCCAGTCCCAGCGCAGTTCGGCCGCTGAAGATTGTCCCCACTCGGCGCCCGTCGGGGATTCCTGTGCAGCGTGCCCCCGTGCCCACCACGTGGTGCCCCAGCCCGGCCGTTCCAGTGTAAGTGGCGGCCCGCGCAGCCCTTGCTTGGCGTGGGGGAGGGGCTGTTTCCCGGACTCGTCGGGGGCAATGCCTGGCCGGCGGCTGGCTGATCTCAGGCTCTTGGCCCGGGGCCTCTCCGCGAGCGCGATCTGCGGGCGGCCGAACAAGGCGCCGCGCGTAGGTACCAGGGCCAGCCTGCTGCCGGGTTTGGGGAGGGGTAACGTCAGAGCCCAGTCGTTCAGCCTCCTTCCTTGCAGGGCTAGCTCCGTAGGGAGTCGGGACGGGCTCCAGCCTCACAGCCTCCTGGAGCGAGGGGGGCAGTCTGTGCGCTCGGTTTCAGGAAGGAAAATGGACACATTGAGGAAAGTTCAAATGAGGGAAGGGCTAGAAAATGTGATCTGTGGGCAGAGGGAAACAGCAGGGATCCCTTAGCTTGGGGAAGAGAAGGGGAGGAGGTATGATAACTTTTCAAGTACTAGGTAGGGATGTTAAATTTCGGTTAATTGAATAGTTGAGTAACCTCATGGATTCGTATGGGTTAGTTGACTATTCTATAGTCCCCAGAGGTGGGGCTGGCAGCCAGCATGCTCCTGCCCCGCTGCCAAGGAGCCCCCTGCATCCGACGCTGTTGCCTCTGTATCAGGTCAGGTGGGAGCTGGTCCATGAGGGTTTAAAAAAACAGCTTCCCTCATGGACCGGCTACCTGTCACCCCATGCTGCTGCCTCTGATAAAGAGGCAGCAGTGCAGGGTGGCAGCAGCTCCTAGTTGAGGGTATTGTCTAAGCTCCCAGACCCAGCACAAGTTGGAACTGAGCTGGGCTGCCTGCCCGCCCAGCTCCTAATACACTTTAAATGCAGAGCTGCAGCAGGGGTAGGTCCTGGAGCCATTGCAAGCCAGGACTGAGCCAGAGTGTTGGCTAGCCTGCTGAAAAATTTACTGGGGGGAAGAAGGGGGGAGAATACATGTAGTCTATAGCATTAACCTATAAGCTTTTGCTTAACGGTTAATCAACTACACTATTACAACCCTAGCTCCAGCCAGACTGGGCCCACAGCAGGTGGGTGTGGCACTGCTCCAGCCTGGTCAGGCCACCGGTTAACCATTCACAGCTCCATCAAGTACATGAAATGTTAGAAGGGGAGAGTGAAATTGTTGTCCACGGAGGATAGGTTAAGATGCAATGGGCTTAAATGACAGGCAGGGCGTTTTAGGTTGGACAGTATGAAAACTGGCCTGCCAGGGTAGTTAAGCTTTAGACCAAACTGCCAAGGGATTTTGCAGCATCTCTGTCTTTGGAGGTTTTTAAGAACAGGTTAGACACCTCAGGAATAGTTTAGTTAGGTAGTCCTGCATTAGTGCTAGGGACTGGACTGGACAACCGCTTATGGTCCGTTCTAGACTAGGGATGTTGAATTTTGATTAATTAATCGAATAGTCAGTGGGATTTCCATTGATTAGTGGATAAGAACTAGCACATTCCGCCTTTTGAAATGTACGAGAGCCCCAGCAGCAGGGGACTCTGAGTCGACTACTCGATAAGCTTTTGCTTGTTGGATAGTTGACTAGTCAATTAGTCGCTTATATCTCTATTCCAGTCCTATATGTATATGGTTCTAAGTTTACATTGGCACTTTACTGTGCTGCAACTTTGTGACTTGGGGATGTGAAAAAACACCTTGTTGGAGTGCTGTAAAGCACCTGTATAAACTGGGCTACAGTGCAGGGAGCCATGCTCCCAGCATAGTTCACTATTCCCTTCGTGATCGGTTATGCAGAGTTCTTGGAGACTTCTCTCCCAGTGCTCCTGCCATGGCCACACTGCTGCATTACAAGCACTGCTACAGCTGTACTTTAATCTTTGAAATCTTGACAGTCTCTTATGTCCTTCCTAGCCCCCAGGCCTCACTTGCTCATTGTTGCTGTTCTCTGGAATTCTGTGTTCGATAATGTATGCAGTGTCAAATGTAGCATATGCCTTCACCCAGTGTCATCATCCTTGTAGATTATCATTAAAAATCTGTGCAAATTACTTGTAGCAAATTATATTGATTGGATAGCTATAGCTCCTTTTTGTGGATTATCCATAAGCAACCTTTTGGGTTTTGAAAAAGCACTTTGTAACTGTTTAGCCCCTGCCTGTGCTGTGAATGTGTGCTATCATATGGGGCTGTGCATGAATTAGTTGCTTGGCCTGTTTATTATGGACTGTGGTGTGTTGTCAGGTCATCCAAGTTATACAGTTTGGTTTCTGCTCACTGGATGATGAAATGTTATAGAAGAGCATGGCTAGAGGATAGAGACAATGGAGGAGGACACAGAAGAAAGCTGGGCTCCATTCCTGGCCCTGTCTCTGGCCTTTTGGATGGCCTTAGGCAAGTCCTTTCTGGTACATCTTAGTTTCCTGATGTGTAAAATGAGGCTAAAGATACAGGTTGACCCTTTTAGTCCAGCATACTCTGGTCCAGCAGCATCTGTGGTCTGGCATGATTTTAGCCAGAAGCCTACTTATCATGAGTGTGGCCAAGTTTCCCTCAGTCCCCTAAAGCTTGTTTATAGCCACCAGTCCTGGCTTTAAGTGTTCTGTGCTGCTATTAGCTCTAATTTATCCCTATATGTCTTTTAAGAACCCAGTACACATTGGAAATATTGTTAATGCTGCTAGATAATACTGACCTCCTGTGGTATGACAAATTGTCTGGTTCCGCACTGGTCAGGTGCTGAACTAGAGAAGTTCTACCTGTATTTGTGAAGCACTTTGTGATTGGGTGAAAAGCACTATATAAGAACTAGGAATTATATTTTATTTATAAACAGGGTGAGCACTTTGGGCACCTTGCTCAAGAAACAGCTGTGTGCCAACAACTGTGCAACCCTCTTTTAAAAGTAATGTTGGACAAGAAAGTGTGAAAATGTGACTACATTGCAAAGTACAGACTCGGGTGTGGTCTGCACTTTGATAAGGGATGTATAAAAACCTACCTACCATTCCTTGGTTGGGAGGAGCGGAGCGGAAGGAGGGTCAGGGGAAGATGTTCCTACACTAGCAGAAAAATCCTTTCTATAGGAGTAGTTTTAATCTCTGCTTCTGGGTGAGGCTGACATAGCTATGCCTGTGTGGTCTCTATAGTATAGACACAACCTAAGGGAAAAGGTTCTTAAATTACTTTGCCAACAGTTTTTCCAACTGATAACCAAAGAGACTAAATTGTAGCCCAAGTGCTGGGTGTGATATGTTTACTATCTGTTTTTTTCCACTGATGGAAATGCCATTTTGTTGTTCCACTTCTTCCTGCTCTGTCCTTTTCAGTTTGTTGCAATGGCTGGGGATACAAGAGCAGCAGCTGCCAGTCAGGCAAAAAGACTGAAGAGTAGCAAAGAGGAGACAGAAAATCAAGAGGAAAATGGACACCAAGACAAAAAGTTGAAAGGATACCAAGAGGATGTGGAGGATCAGAATAAAAAATTTCCCAAAAGGAAGATTGTTCTGTTGATGGCGTATTCTGGGAAAGGCTACCATGGGATGCAGGTATGCAGTGAGGCAAATGCTATTCAGCCTCTTGCGTTGTGGGTGCATATCTGTCCGTATCAATCTGCCCAAAGTAGTGCAGTGTCAGAAATGAGGGGAAGGAGGTGGTAGCCAAGAAGGATAAGGCTGAGAAATGTATAGCCCCATCTCAGATTCCGATGTGTTAGTGTCCTTTAGAGGAAGCGTAGAGAACGTGGATTAAATTATGCTAGTAGCCGGTCCACACCAGCTTTCCTGCCAGTGTTGATACTGGTGGAACTTACTAGAGTTGTAGCAACAATGTGAGATCTTTCAGAAAAAAACCTTGCTCTAGATAGGCCTCCAGTGTAGACTGAAAGCACCAAGCTCCACTAGTTCAACTAAGAAGCCTAGTGCTACCTTGTAACATGCCTGCTACTTTTTCACTGAGATCGTTAAGACTCTGCAGTTGTGGCTGTTTCGCTGCCTCGTGGATTTTCCCAGCCCTGTTCATTTCATTTCTGAAATGTTTTTGGCCACTGTCAGCAGACAGGATACTGGGCTATATGGACCTTTGATCTGACTCAGTATGGCCGTTCTTATGTTTAGATGTGTTCAGGTAAAAATGGGCATAAGACCAACACTCCACAATGTGTCTTCTAGTGTAGATGGGTTCTTCAATTTATCATTGAAATGCACACAGAGCACAGGGCTCCAAAACATGTACATTACATTTCTGCCTCTTTCTGTTGCATTTTTAGAACCTCTCTTTTCTGGAGATACTTGCCTCAATGCAGCCCCATGATTCTGATGTGCTCCACCGGATTGTTTTACTTCTGTCTAAACTGCCCTGCTGTAGCTAAATTAAACTGTGGGGGGTAGGTTTGCATCAGTATAACAACACTGCTACAAAGTGTCTCCAGGATAGACAAGCACACAGATACATGACTGCTCTCTTAACCAAGCTGTGCAGAAAGTGACTTTTTGAATGCAGTAATAGCAGTGAAGTTGTGAACCCTTAGATGTATACAATCTAGGGATGTAAAATCCCATTTAATCCTTTAATTACTTAATCGATTAAACATTAACTGGAAGCAGGCGGGGGTGCACTCCAGCTGTGGCCAGGGGCTGCTCCAACCTTGGCTGGTTTCGTCCCCCAAGCTGGGAGCTGGCAGACCCCGTCCCCCTCTGCATCTGGTCCCTGAGCTAGCAGCCCCCCGGGCTGGAGCAACCCTCCCCTTGGGGCCGCTCCTGGGTAACCGAATGGGTGATGTTAACCAGTTACTTGTTCACATCCCTAATATAATCTAAGAATATATATAATCTAATTTATGAATACAGTGACCCAGAATTTCAATGTGATGGCTTTGGCTGTACTGGAATAACAGCTCCTTTGGTGCTGTTTTGCAGACTCACAGGTTGGTCATTTGTGATCTCTACACAAATCCAGTTATTCATGGTGTGGGCAGGCATTGAGGAATCATCTGAAATCACTTCTATCTGTTACCAGCTATAAAAGCAAAAGAAATACTAAAACTATGTTTGTCTCGTTCATTACTCCAGGTAAAATATAATGGGTAGAGTTTAAAAGCTCAGGGGGTAGCTGAGTTAGTCTGTAACTGGAAAAACTTAAAAAAACAACATGCAGCATCACAGGGTATGTCTACACTTGCACCCTATTTCAAAATAAGGATGCAAATGCAGCAATTCGAAATCGCAAATGAAGCCAGGATTTAAATATCCTGTGCTTCATTTGCATAATCGCATTATGGCACTATTTCGAGTTAGCGTTATTTCTAATTAATAGACGCTGTGTAGAGGCGGTTATTTGAGAAAACCTTCTCTCAAAATAACTGTTAAACCTCATTGTACGAGGAATAAGGGTTATTTCGAGAGAAGGGTTTTCTCTCGAAATAACCGCGTCTACACAGCGTATGTTAATTTGAAATAGAGCTAACTCGAAATAGCTCCATAACGCGATTATGCAAATGAAGCACTGGATATTTAAATCCCAGCTTTATTTGCAATTTCAAATTGCTGCATTTGCATCCCTATTTCGAAATACGGTGCAAGTGTAGACATACCCTTAGAGACTAACAAAACATGTAGATGGTATCATTAGCTTTTGTGGGTACAGCCCACTTCTTCAGAGGAGTGGAGTATTAAAGGTCCAGTTTCTAAATAAATAGCGGGTGGGGGGGGAAGAGAAGGGAAAGAAAAAAGGGGAAAGAAATAGTCAGAGTGTCCATGCTGCATGAAGCTGATAGAGAAGGTACTGATTGTTCTTATCAGCTTCATGCAGCATGGATGCTCTAATTGACTATTTTCCCCCTTTTTTCTTTTTTTTTTTTCCCTTCTCTTTTCCCCCTTCCCCCATCCCTTATTTATTTAGAAACTGGACCTTTAATAACTCCATTCATCTGAAGATGTGGGTTGTGCCCCATGAAAGTTCATGATGCCATCTACGTGTTTTGTTAGTCTCTAAGGTGCTGCGTGACTATTTGTTGTTTTTTGGGTAGAGTTTGTTTGAGTGTGGCATTGCTGTTTGTTCTATGAAAAGAGAACTTTGAAAATTAATTCAGAGTCCATTGGCTAATGGATCCTGGATAATGATGAATCTTCAAATAAAGTATTAATTGTAGTTTTTTCCTCTGTTTGTCTTCAGCGAAATGTGGGGTCCTCACAGTTCAAGACAATAGAGGATGATCTAGTATCTGCCCTCGTTCGGTCAGGGTGCATCCCGGAAAATCATGGTGAAGATATGAAAAAAATGTCCTTTCAGAGGTGTGCACGAACAGACAAGGTGTTGAAGCTCTTTCTTTCGTGCTCTAACAGAAGCTAGTGGTACTAAGATTGTTTTGATTGTCTATGATCATGTGCATTTTGGATCACTGATGAGAAATAAGATCATTTTATAATGTGAGATTCTCATTTGGAAGTGAATATATAATTATATTAAATATAAAATATTTGTAGTGTGTACACTCATTCTCTACTAAATTAAAATTTCAATAAATTCTAGTTAGTAAATACAAAAGTAGCAATTAGATATTTATACAGATTCTTATTTATAAAGCATCTGTGATAATCTGTTTGTTACTTCTTCCTTCCAACCCTCTTCTGCCTTGTTTGTTCTGTTCTCTTTGCTATATTAGTAATTTTTTTTTTGAGGGGTTTTGGGGACTGTTTTCATTCTTTGACTATGTGGTGCTTACCACAGTGGGGCCCTTATTCTTAATGGAAATTCAGAGATGTTAGTATGATATACAAATTTGTATACAGCACGTTTGGTTTTGTAGGAATCAAATACATTGAAATGCTACAGAGGAAGGTGACATTGTAATATATTTGTATTGTAACCTTATTCCTTGTAACCTTATTCCTTATTCCTTTCTCCAAACTTACCAAACTACCAGAGATCCTCACAGTTTGTTGAATCTCTTTTCACGTATTCATGGGTCTCTCCTGTCCTCAAGCCCAGACACCTTCCTGCCACCACCCTGCACTGACTCTTCCCCGCCGCCCCTACACACTCCAGTTGCACCCAGTCCTCTGGCCTGTAGGAGATGCAACCTCGGGTGGCCTGTTGTGAGGCAGCAGCAGTGGTCAGGTTCCCCTCCACTCACTACGGAGCTGCAGGGAAATGGAGTACTCACTCTGCTGCCCCTGTTATTCGTAGATTTCACTATTCATGATGGTATCAGGAATGCATCCATCTCGAATGGCGAGCGTTTGTTGTACCCTAGCCCAAGGGTGATTTTTGGCTACAGCACAGAGTTGGGGGAGCTGGGTTCTATTCACAGCTTTATTATAGTATGCTTTCTGTGTGACTGTGAGAAAATCCTTTAAATGCTTATTCTTGTTTATCTCAGTTTTACCAGTGGGGAAGGGGGACACAATGCATCTTAGATTTGCTGAGGTGCTGAATTTTTTGTTCTGTTTTTCTGTATGGTTCTGACTGCAGGATGCCTTTATGGTAGCGTCTTTGTTTCATTTCACAATGACCAGTAACAGTAAAGAAATGAACGAGTGTGTATACAGATGATCTATTTTAAATTTTTGTTCTGATTCAGATCTTTCATTGTGGCTTCACTACAAATGTGTGTTCTCATTGGTTTTGTTTTCATAGGGTGTGTCTGCTGCTGGACAGATTGTGTCACTGAAGATCTGGCTGATAGACAACGTTTTAGAAAAGATCAATAACTATCTTCCTGCTCATATCAGAATTTTGGGTAAGAATATGAAAAAGTAGGTATCCCAGCAGTGTGTACAAACACTGATTTTAATTGAAAGAGGAATTTTTTACTAAAGAGCTTTTTGCTATACCATTCAGATTTTTTTTTTCAAATATGTCAGTGTGAAAAGTTTTGGGTTTTTTTTTTTTAATCTCCTTCTGTTTTATATTGATTCTTCTTGGTGTGTGTGAAGAGGGGAGGGGGATTGGCTAATACAGAAGTTTTGTTAACAAAATGTCATTTTTAAAAATGAGGACTGAAGAGAGTCACCGGCGGATTCAGCTCCAAGAACAAATGTGATGCCAGAACCTACTTCTACATGTTACCAACATTTGCCTTTGCCCATAAAGATCATGATATCCAAGATGAAACTTACCAACTGAGCAAAGAGACTCTTGAGAAAGTCAACAAGCTTCTTGCTTGCTACGAAGGGACCCATAACTTCCACAACTTCACCTCTCAGAAGGCACCTAAAGATCCCAGTGCCAAACGATACATCATGGAGATGTATTGCGAAGAGCCCTTTGTGAGGGAAGGCATGGAATTTGCAGTGATAAAGGTGAAAGGACAGAGTTTTATGATGCACCAAATAAGGAAGATGATCGGTTTGGTGATAGCTGTGGTGAAAGGCTATGCACCTGAGTCCATCATGGAGCGCAGCTGGGGAGAAGAAAAGGTGGATGTCCCCAAAGCTCCAGGTCTTGGGCTGGTCTTGGAAAAGGTGCACTTTGAAAAGTACAATAGACGCTTTGGAAATGATGGTTTACATGAGCCACTGGAATGGAAGGAGGAGGAGGAGAAAATTGCTGCTTTCAAAGAGCAACATATCTATCCCACTATTATAAACACAGAAAGGGAGGAGCAATCTATGGTGAGCTGGCTGAGCACCCTCTCCATCCATGACTTCAGTGCCACTTCTTCAGGTGTACAAGTTGATGACAGAAATTCAAAGGTAATGGTTGAAGCTAGGGATGTAATAGTGTAGTTGATTAACTGATAAGCAAAATGCTATAGACTACACACATTTCCCTTCCCCTGCCCCCCAACCAGTAAATTTTTTAGCAGGCTGGCCAGCAGCCCGGCTCAGTTATGGCTCTCACTGGGTGCGGGACCTACCCTCGCTGTGGCTCTTCATTTAAAGTATATTAGGAGCCAGATGGGCAGGAAGTTCTGGTTTGCACCGGGTCCAGGAATTCAGACCCCACCCCACCACAGAGATGGGCTGCTGCCATCCTGCATTGCTGTCTCCTTATTAGAGGCAGCAGCACAGGGCAACAAGCAGCTGGTCTGCAAGAGGAGCTGGTTTGTAAACTGGCTCCCCTCTCGGACTAGCTCCTGCCTGTCACCCTGTGCTGTGGCTGGCCCCGCCCCAAAGGACTATAGAACAGTCAACTAACTGATAAGAATTCATGAGGTTACTTGATTATTCAATTAACCGATATTTAACATCCCTAGTTGAAGCTATTAGCTTTTTTAAAGGACACTCTGAACACTTACCTGTTGTCACTACACCATCTAACATAACACTTGGAGACTATACTAAAATAATCAGAGATACATATATTTCTCAATATTTGGCTATGACAGCATAAGAACAACCATACTGGGTCAGACCAACGGTCTATCCAGCCCAGTATCCTGTCTGCTGTCAGTGGCCAATACCAGATGCCCCAGAGGGAGGGATCACAACAGGTAATCGTCATGTGATCCCTCCCCTGTCACCCACCTCCAGAGAAAAAGAGGCTAGGGATACCATTCCTATCCATCCTGGCTAATAGCCATTGTTGAACCTAACCTCCATGAATCTATCTGGCTCTTTTTTGAACGCTGTTAAACTTCTAGCCTTCCCCACACGCTCTGGCAAGGAGTTCCACGGGTTGACTATGCGCTGAATGAAGAAAAACTTCCTTTTCTTTGTTTTAAACCTGCTGCCTATTAATTTCATTTGATGGGAATAAGTAAATAACTTTTCCTTATTCACTTTTTCCACACCAGTCAGGATTTTATAGACCTCTATCATATCCCCCCTTAGTCTCCTATTTTCTAAGCTGAAAAGTCCAAGTCTTTTTAATATTTCTTCATATGGCACTCGTTCCAAACTCCTATTCATTTTTGTTGCCCTTTTCTGAACCTTTTCCAATGCCCATATATCTTTTTTGAGATGAGGTGACCACATCTGTACGCAGTATTCAAGATGTGGGCGTACCATGGTTTTATATAGAGGCAATAGGATATTTTCTGTCTTTATTCTCTATCCCTTTTTAATGATTCCTAACATTTTATTTGCTTTTTTTGACTGCTACTGCACAGTGAGTGGATATTTTCAGAGAACTATCCACAATGACTCCAAGATCTCTCTCTTGAGTAGTTGTAGCCAAATTTGTCCCCATCATATTGTATATATAGTTGGGATTGTGTTTTCCAATGTGCATTACTTTACATTTATCAACATGAAATTTCATTTGCCATTTTGTTGCCCAGTCACTTAGTTTGGTGAGATCTTTTTGAAGCTCTTTACAGTCTGCTTTGGTCTTAACTATCTTGAGCAGTTTGGTATCATCTGCAAATTTTGCCACCTCACTGTTTATCCTTCCTCTAGATCATTTATAAATAAGTTGAATAGGATTGGTCCCAGGACAGACCCATGGGGGACCCTACTAGTTACCTCTCTCCACTCGGAAAACTTGCCATTTTTTCCTGCCCTTTCTTTCCTGTCTTTTAACCAGTTATCAGTCCACAAAAACACCTTCCCTTTTATCGCATGACAACTTACTTTACTTAAGAGCCTTTGGTGAGGGACCTTGTCAAAGGCTTTCTGGAAATCTAAGTATACTGTATCCACTGGATCCCCCTTGTCCACATGTTTGTTGACCCCCTGAAAGAACTCTAGCAGATTAGTAAGGCATGATTTCCCTTTACAGAAGCCATATTGACTTTCCCCCAACAAATTATATTCATCCATGTGTCTGACAGTTTTATTCTTCACTATAGTTTCATCCCTGGCATATGGTCACTTTTACAGTTTTTGTTGGAAAGGAAGAAATATTTTAAAGTGCAGGAGTATATGATTGCTAACCCACATAAATTTGGGTTGAGAGCCCAAGCAGATATTTTTATTTATAACTATCTGAATTCAAGGGAAACTATATTTCAGATTGATAGGGTCCTTTTAAATACAAATTTGCATGGAGAACTCACTTATCCTCTATCTAATTTTCTGTTTTATTTAATATTCTATTCACTTGCAAAAAAGCTTAAACTAAGAGGAAAGAAAGTTTAGTTACTCTGCTCCCTAATCTTCTAAACAGGGGTGGACAATAATTTTTGATGGAAGTGGCCACGCCAAGATTTTGGTAAGCGGTCAAGAGCTACACTTTAATAGAGAGGATCTGGGGTCTCGGATGGTGGATGCGGTGCAGATTGCAGCTTGGGATAGAGGACTGGGGTGCAAGAGGTTGGTGTGGGGTCTGAGAGAGAGTTTGAGTGAAGGAGGGAGCTGTGATCCAGAGCAGGATCTAGGAGGGTGTATGGCTGCAGGAGTGGATTCTGGCCTGGGGAGGAGATTAGGAGGTAGTGCAGGTTTTGGGAGGAAGTTGTGACCCAGAGGAGGTGGGGAGAGCGGATACAGAGGGTTTGGGTAGTACGTGGTAGCTGGGGGGAAGGGGAGTGCCAGAGGCCGGCTGTGTCTGGGAGGTGCTTATCGAGGTGGCTCCCAGCCAGCATCCCAGCAGGAACCTGAGACAGGCTTCATACCTGTCAGCTGGGCGGGCTCTGCTCTAGCACTGGGAAGCGGGAGGGAGAAAGGAAGGAGGCTACACTTTCCTGTTTCCAGCAAAATTTCTCAGCTCCTATTGGCTGGAAACTGGCCAATGGGAGTACATGGATGTTGCTGGGGATGGGGCTCGTGTGCAAATCCTTCCCCAGCTTGCAGAGCAAATAGCAGCCATCTGTAGTATGGGTGCAGCGAGAGGTAGCTGTAGGCCAGATCCAGCAGCTTGGCGGGCAAAATCCAGCCATCTATCTGCCTCTTGCCCAACCTTGCTGTAACCCACCAAGAGCCAAAACTTCCACTTAGCTCAATGAGAAATTGCAAGTTCAAACTTTTAGTGCATGGAATTTCTATTGATTTGAATGGGTTTTTGAATAGGAGACATGGGAAATAAATCTGTTAGTCTTTAAGATACCACAAGATTCCTCAGACTAGGCCTGCGAAAAATACGGCCTGCAGGCTGGATCCAGCCCATCAAGCCACCAGACCCGGTCCGCGGAGGCAGTGGGGAACTCCAGGCAGGCTCCCCAGCTTGCCCCACAGCCCTTCACACCACTCAGAAATGTAGATGCGGGGCGCTTTCTCTTCATGAGCCTGAAGGGAAGTGAGGGAAGATTCAGAGACTACTCCCACCCCCAGCACAATCCCAATGGCTGGTTTCTGGCCAATGGGAGCTGCGTGTTTGAAAAAAAGGCAGCCACAAAGCACAACGCCCCCAACCCTCCTGCTCAGTTACTCAAGCACATGGGCAGGCAGGCAGAAACATTTTAAGCTCTGCAAGCCTTTAGCTCGACAGGCAGGCTGGTTTGACTGCTGGCTGGTAAGTCTCTTGGCCAGAGCCTGCCTCTGGCACCCCAACCCTTCTTTCCTCCCCCAACCCTCTGTCCCCACTCCCGCCTTGCTACTCCACATATCCAAACCTTTTGACTGTCTCTTGCACCCATATCCCCTCCCAGATCTGGCACCCCAGTCTCCTGCCTGAGATCACAATCCCCTCCCTGCCCTAGGTCACAACTGCCTCCTTCATCCAGACTCCCTCCCAGACCATTCTTCCTCCTGCACCTCAAACCCTTATCCCAAGCTCCCTTCTGCACCCAACCTCCATCCCAGACCCCATATCTCCTCCATTAATACCATGGAAGAGTGCAGCCCTCAACCACTTTCCAAAATCTTGGAGTGGTCCCCCATCAAAAAATTATTGCCTCTGACTACTTGTAAAAACAAACATGGCTATCCCTCTGAGACATTTTATGATTTATTTTGGAGTGAGACAAAATTCTAACATTGAAATTAAAATACAGTGTGTGATTTGCATGAATAAGGACAACTAGAGACTTCCCTGTATTATTTTTATACTTCTGATAATTATTTTGCTGCATTGGTGCTGATGTAGATACACTGTTGTAATTAGATGTAAAATGCTTACACATGCTACCTTAATTTGACTGAATTTGACTAAAAAAGTACAAAGAATTCTCTCCTGCCTCCAGTGCTGTTTGATTATATAGTCAAGACTCACTGCTGGGAAGTTAAAGAAGTGCTGAGCTGCTGGGCTGGTGTGTGCTTATTACCAGTAAATTCGAACAAATATAATACTGTGTGGCTGTGTCTACACTGGCACCCTTTTCCGTAAAAGGGATGCTAATGAGACACTTCGGAATTGCAAATCCGCAGGGGATTTAAATATCCCCGCGGCATTTGCATTACATAACTGCGCTTTTTCGGTTTGGGGTTTGCGGAGAAAAGCGCCAGTCTAGACAGCGATCTTGCGGAAAATAAACCCTTTCCGGAAGATCTCTTATTCCTTATTCCTTATTCAAGTAGGAATAAGAGATCTTCCGGAAAAGGGTTTATTTTCCGCAAGATCGCGCCTAGACTGGCGCTTTTCTCGGCAAAACCTGAGCCGGAAAAAGCGGCAGTTATGTAATAAATGCCGCGGGGATATTTCAATCGCGGATTTGCAATTCCGAAGTGTCTCATTAGCATCCCTTTTCCGGAAAAGGGTGCCAATGTAGACACAGCCTGTGTGTAGTTGTCACAGACTGGTTGGGGAGTTTTGTGACAGATTCCATAATAGAATTTTTAGCCTGTTTACACTGCAAAATGTTTTCCTGGTTGTTTTGCAGTTGGATAATTTTTTTGCCTTTTTATTTAATAATAGAAAAGACCATTTCCTTTTCAAAGCTGCATACAGCTGTTTGCATTTGTTTTTAAATCAACAGTTGGAAATACAACACTTTGAGCCATATCATCATCATTGCCGACACTGTTTTTCTTTTACAGCCTCACTCTTACTACTTACGTTAAGAAAACACTGTAGAACCCCTGACTTTATTCACTCACATTGTCATTTTAAAAATGAGTCAATGTCAATTTAGAATTCAGAATTTAAACAGTTTCCTTATGTGTGTTACTAATAGCCCCATAGATTGTTACAGTACAACCGAATACACTTTTTAAAAAGTAACTTACTTTTTGACAAGTTTAACCTAACATTTGCAGTGAGGTCCCTAGATCCTGGAGCGCTCTGGGAAATTCTCAGGTTTTGCGACTGCTTCGACAATGTATAGGTTTTAGTTGACTTAAACATGAAAATAGAGAATACACTTGGTATAGGAGCCCTGTGTCTTTCAGTGTGGTTTTAATTTTATATGGCTTCCCTGTAGTTTCAGTTTTCAGTATGCAAACAGATTGTCATCATTTAGTTTCAAACTGAACCGAGTTCTTAACCAATTGCTTAAAACTTAGTAACAATTCTGTTAATGATGTATGAGAAAATAAAATCCAGCTTGTTATCTTAGATGTGTTGGCTCTGTTGTGCTAACAGGCATAATTCTGTCCTTACTATTTGGAGTCTAAATTGACCTGCTGTAAGTTACTGCTTTTGTAGCGCTATATGGAGCTGGATTTTTCAATGTATCTACCAGCCATAAGAAGTAAAAGGCAATATTTACCCTTACCCCTCGAGTAATTTCAAATGTAGTAACTAGAGGTGGGCTCAAGTCATAACATTTGGATCCCCATTCTCATTTCCCTAGAATTTGGAGTAGTTTTGATGTAGTGTTTTGTGTCTATAACAAACTGATGACAAAACCATTTTTTTCCATTCTACTTTCCAGAGTAACAATCTTGAAGGCAGTGATGATTGTGATGATGATTCTGACTGAGACAGTAAATAGCAGGAGCTGGGATCTTTGCTGCTTGTGATTCAGTTTGGGTAGAACTAAGTGGCCTTTCTAAATCGAGCAGTCCAACAAAGCACAGATTTTCTTGCATGCTGAAAATGAGTAATCACAGACGACCAAAAGGAATGGAGGAAGGATAATGCAGCAGGGATCCTGAAACTGCGTGTGCACACTACTAGCTGATGCATTGGAATATGGTATACTTGAAAAGGAAAACAAAAAAAAATTAGGTCATAAAGGAATCTTGTGCAGGAATTGTTTTCATTATGTAATTTGAATTATGTTTTTATGACCATAAGAGTGCTTATATGAGAGATGCAGTTATTTAAACATGTGTAATCTCTAAAAAAGGCAAGTGCAGAACATTTTTAAATTTTCTTTTTATTTTATAGATTGAAGACCTTTATGTACCATTTTAAAAATCTCTTTAGCTCATAGAATTTTTTCATCTGTAGCTGTAATGATTTCCAAATTGACAAAGACTCTTTCTTTTGCACATACTATCCACGACTTTCACATGAAATGTGTATGGGATCAGAAATCTGTTTTTATACAGGTGACCCTGTATTATCTGGCTAGAGAGAGACTTTCTTTGCCATCTGTAATCTTAAGAAATTGTCCCTTTCATGAATGAGGTTTAACTTTGGAAAGTAGGCTGGTATACATGTGTCAGGAGACATGTTGATCCTTTTATTTTAAAGGCATTATTAACAGCAGACGGTTCTAATGTGTTCTTATTATTTGGATAATCCCAGAACATAGATTTATAGCTGGCTGTGTATGCTGAGCATCTCCAACCCGAGTGATTGTTTCACAAACTCTTTAATTATAGTTTGTTAAACATTTTTGAACATGTGAAGTATAAGTTCAAAATACGAAGCCTTAGAGCGGGTCATTATTGCCTATGGTAGATCACCAGTTATGTTACTGTTAGATTGGAGTCCTTTTCTTACTAGATAGCTTTCTGCTACATTTTGGCCTACATGAATGAAATGTAAGGTTCAAATTTTCTGTAGGCTTCAACCCAGCATGCGTAAACTTTGCATGTACAAATCTTCATTATCCCTCTGCCAGCTGGGTGATTGTGTATAATAAATGTGGGATATGTATGTCAAATAGGTATGCAAACATATACATGTGGTTTCAGAGGTTGTGGCTGAAAATTTGGCCCAGGGTATTTTCCGTTGGGTCTGTATACAGAAGAGGAGGAAAGTATGCCCCTAACCTTGAAACCGGTTAGAGGGGAGAGTATGCAACACTGCTTAAGAGACAGCTGCTTTCAATCTGATGGCCTTTCTTCCTCCATGAGTTAAGTTTTTGTTTTCTGTGTTTTAGGGCATATGAAGCTGCTAAAGATTTTTTTTATCAGAATTTGGTCTTAATTCACCATCTGTGGGATCACCTTTGTTAGGGGTGGGAGAGAGAGGAGCAGTGGTGCAAACCTCCCACAACCCTCCTACTTATGAGGGCCCTGGAGCCAGCTGGTGCCTTATGAATGGGATGCCTAAAGGCCTTTCCACACTATGGGAATCATAGCATATAGCTATGGTGGCATAACCCCATAGTGTAGATGCAGTGACAGAAGGGGTAGGAACAATGAGGAGTCCTGTTGCACAGGTAGGGACACTGTAGGTAGGTTGAGGGAAGCATGTTTCTGTCAGTCAAGCTGTACCTACACCAGCAGTCAGGTCAGCAGAGCTACAGTGCTCAGGAGGTATCTGATTTTCACACCCCTGCTCACCATAGCTATGTCAACCTGCATGTTAAGCAAAGACCAGGCCTAGGAGACATGCTGATTGAGCCCTTTCCAGCTAAACTTTGCCATTTTGGCTTCAAAGGAGGCTCAGAGCTGTGTAAATTAAAGCTTTCTTTCAGGGCAGGACCCTGGGCAGTGGCCTCAGTGGAAGTGGATGTATTTTCCTACTGAACAAAGGTCCTGTAGGTTTGACACCCAGACTACAGCACCTATGGATGTGAATTAAATCCCCATTGAATGTAATGCTGTTTTGAAGGGCTGTCTTCTCAGTTCAGTTTTGTGAAGTGTATTAAATTGTTCCTGTCTAAGGCCTTATGACTGGATTTACAATTCCTTTGGGACTCCATTTCTGCTTGAGTAGTTTGTCCTTTTATTTGTATTAAAAAGTTACTGTGGATATTATGCTCCTGTGTTTCTTAACATTTTAATTAGGAATTTTATTGTTATCCCCAGAAGGTCTTGAACCATATTTTGTCTTGTAGGTAAAAGCAGATTTGTGAGGTGTGTGTCTCAGTGTGCCTTCAGGAAATGCATTCTCCCCTCTAGATTCTTGTACAGCCCTCAATATTTTGTACAACTCATATTATCTTTATGATCTCTTCACTCTCATATTTTATCAACTTCAATCTGTGAGCAAAGTTTGGGTCATTCTTAATAAAATATCCATAGGAATATTGCCAACTCAAATCAACTCTATGGGAACTTTCATTTGTAACCTTTTGAGAAAACTAAGAAACGTGCCCATGATCATTAAAATTGAACATTTTAACTTTATTTGCTGTGTTTGTGCTGTTTACTTTGTGCTCCTAACTCCCTTTGGAGAGTTCCCATTTGGGGATTTCATTCACTGGCACAATTCTGCAATATCTGGGTTTCAGATTCCACACAGGCATTTGAAAACAAATAAATCCTCTGTTTGTTCACTGGGATACTTCTTACAATGTAATGTAAAGATTCTTGGAGATAGTTGTAGGCTTTTAGCACTTGTATACACTAGAAGGTATTTTGTTGCTTTAAGTGTCCTAATACAGTTAAAGTAGCAAACTCTCCTATAAGCCCAGCTAGCAAACTTCCCTGTAAGCCCAGCTGTTGGAGTCATGGGCCCCAGATCTGTGCTCAGTCCCGTAAATAAATGGTTAGGGCTTGTCCTTAAGCCCAGGCCCAGAGTACAGGGCAGGGCACGCACCCGAACGTATTTTAATGGTCTTTACGTTGGCCCAAGCCCTGACATAGGGCAGGATAGGCAAACAAACACACAATACATAATCCTTAAGCCAGCCCCGGCCTTAGTGCAGGGCGGGGCAGGCACACAAATAGCAGTTTATTAATTTAGGTAGGCCCAGGCCCTGGTGCAAGGTTGGGCTATAAACAGTTTAAAGGCTCAGCCCTGGCTGCAGGCTGAGTAAATAGTTTACAAGGCCTAGCCCTTGGTCAGGCAGGGCACCAAACAACAGGTAAACAGTTCAAGGACTCAGGTCTGGCTGCAGGCTAAGCAGGGTCAGGTCAGGGCAGACAAGCTTAGGGGTTTTATCCCCACAGCGGGAAACCTGCCACCCAAGGGAAGGGGTGGTGGGGTGGGGACTCAGGCCTGCCTGCTTCACTGCGCCCCAGCCTAGGGCCCTAACAGCAGCATGTGGGCTGCTGCTGGGTCAGCAGGGATCCTGGCCACAACACTCCAAACAGGTCATTAGGTCAGCAGGGATCCTGACCACAGTGCGCTGCCCAGTTGACCTCCAAGTCTTCAGCTGACCCAGTGTTGACTACCCTTGGCCACTTCCTAGTTCCCCCTGGGGGCCTACTTGGCTTACCTTCTGCTCCTTGGGGGCTGCCGGGGATGATGGTGCTGGCAGAGTGTCCATGGGCTATGGATCCAGATCAGTCAGTGGTCCAGGCAGTGCAGGCCAATCTCCTGGGTCCAGCAGTGGCCTTCACCGTCCAGGCCAGTCCTCTGGGCATGTCAACAACTGGGGCATCCCTGGCCACTCTTGTGGGATTGGTAGCAACCCAGGCGGGCCAACCCCATCTCCTGGGCTCCGCTGGGGCGCTGGTGGCTCAGGCTGGTTCTCCCTTCTCGGTTGGGGCAGCCAAGCCTTCCTCCTGGGGAGCTCAGGTGGAGCATCTGGGTGGCTCAGACACTGCATGCCAATTGAGCTCCTTTTAGACTTCCAGCCCTGCCTTGCAGATTCCTTTAGGCGGGGCTGGGTTGGTCTGGCACCACCCACCAAGGGGCCTTAAGGAGTATTTCACCTTCTGGGTCAGTGAGAGCCCAATGCCGCCTCACTCCGAGGAGGGTGCAGCTACTGCTGCTCCTCTTTCTGTCCCCCATCCAGCTCCTGCTGCAACTCCCACCGGCTGGAGCTCTTCCCCTCCTGTGTGGCCGCCTACTGCTGGGCCCCTCCAGCTGGGGATGACTGCTGTCGCTGCTGCCCACCACCGCTGCTGCTGCAGTTGTCTGGGGCAGGCCTGCTGGCCTTCCCCTCCCCTCCAGAGGGAGAGGTGAAGGAAACCCACCAGCACCCTGTGTTTGGGGTCCCTCTGCCCTTGGTTGGCTGCTGCCCGCCCACTTCTGTTGCAACACCATCTGCACCCTGTCGAGGAGGAAAAAGGAAAAAGCCCACCGTTGGACTTGTGGAGGGGGCTTTTGAAAGACTGAACCTTTCACCATCTGTCCTTTTGGGGTGGTGGTGAATTGAGTTGCTGTGAAAGGGACTGGGGGAGAGGTGTGGAGCCTCCTCCCACTCCAGCTGCCCCCCTTTTTTACTGCCATCACCCCCCCCACACACACCACTCCCTGTTAACACCTGGACTTTCTCTTTGCCCCTCGGCAGGGCTGACCATTCCTCCCACATTTACATGGGACTGTTTTCCTGCAGCAGCGGGCAAGGGACTGAGCCCCCCAGAAGCGCTTGTGGGTGCACTCCCCAGCCCCCTTGGACTTGGCCCCCCTCCCTCAGCTACATTTGGCTGGGGGGCCTTCCTCATCTCCTGCTTTACCCCTCTTTGTTCCCCTGCCACAGCAGCTTGCCTCCCTTCCTGCTGCCTGCCCCACCCTGGTAGCCCAGTTTGTTTCTCTCTCCCTCCCTGAGAGTTAGTTTGCTCACTTTCCACCCCAGCCCCAGAAAGTTTGGTTGGTTGGTTGCCTGCCCTGCGTGACCTCCACACAGCTCCCTTGCCTGCTCCACCCCTGCTCCGGGTCAGCTTGCTATGGTGTTTTCCCCGCCCTCTCAGCAATTGTCTTATCCTGCCCTGCCCCCTACTTACCCAGCATCTATTTCCTTCCCCCAGACTCCCATTAGCCCTCTGTCATTGCCCAGTGCGCCCTGGTCCTCTCCCTGAGCATTTGTCCCTTCCCCCTTTTTAGTTCATAAACCTCCCCTCATACACTGCACCCTCCTTGATGCCCCATAGCAGTAGTCTCCAACCTTTTTACACCCAAGATCACTTTTTAAATGTCAGGACAACCCAAGATCTACCCCATCCCTTCCTTTAGGCCCCGCCCCTCTCTGTTCCCCTCCTCTCCATCACTTGCTATCCCCAGCCCTATACACTCTGAGGGTACAGCTACACTGCCGCTTTTTTTTATCCTTCTGTTGGAAGAAGTTTTTCCAACATTTGGCCTGTCCAAACTGGGCCAAGTGTCGGAAAAAACCCTTCTTTTGGAAGCCCCCTTATTCCTCATGGAACAAGGAATACAGGGGTTGCTAAAAGAGCATGTTTGCTCTTCCGCTAAAAAAAGCGGAAGAACAAATGCGTCCCTGGACGAGGAAGAGTTTTTCCAAGATACCTCCGGTATCCCGGGAGAACTCTTGTAGTCTAGCCGTACCCTCACTGGGTTGAGACAGGAGGTGCGGACTGTGGGGCGGGAATGAGAGATTTGGGTGTGGGAAGGAGTGAGAGGTGCAAGCTCTGGGAGGGAATTTAGATGCAGGGGGAGGTGGAGAAGGAGATGCTGGCTCAGGGAAGGGCCTCCAGGCTGGGGAGTGTTGGGGTCAGGTGGAGGGTTGGGATGCTGAGCAAGCCACAGGCTTGTGGATGTGAGGATGCAGGAGTTTGGGTGGAGGTGTGTGAGGGGGTCAGGGCAGGGAGGCTGGGAGTATGATGGGCTCAGGACACAGATTTGCAGTGTGTGGATGGTTCAGGAGTGTTGTGGCAGAAGACTGGGAATGTGGGGGTGCAGGAGTTTGGGGGATATGAGAGGCTCGGGACAGGGTTTCAGTGTATGATAGGCTCAGATCTAGGGTCTGGGGGAAAGGGGAGTGCAGGAGTGTTATGGTGCTGCGGCCAGATGGGGGTTTGGCCCCAATCAGGGGCTTGTTGGCCAGGCTTCATTTTTAAATAAAATATTATGTCAAACACAAAAGGTTTCAGCATTGTCTTTATTTATGAGAGGGGCGGAGAACCTGTTTTAAGTGGGACCGTTAATCACTGAGAATGGAGTGGAGGTTAAGGATAATCTAGGCATGGCCCAATATTTAAACAAATACTTTGCTTCAGTCTTTAATGAGGCTAATGAGGATCTTAGGGATAATGGCAGCATAACAAATGGGAATAAGGATATGGAGGTAGATATTACCATATCCGAGGTAAAAGCCAAACTCGAACAGCTTAATGGGAGTAAATCGAGGGGCCCAGATAATCTTCATCCAAGAATATTAAAGGAACTGGCACATGAAATTGCAAGTCCATTAGCAAAATTTTTTAATGAATCTCTAAACTCAGGGGTTGTACCATTTGACTGGAGAATTACTAATATAGTTCCCATTTTTAAGAAACGGAAAAAAAGTGACCCGGGTAACTACAGGCCTGTTAGTTTGACATCTGTAGTATGCAAGGTCTTGGAAAAAAATTTGAAGGAGAAAGTAGTTAGGGACATTGAGGTTAATGGCAATTGGGACAAATTATAACATGGTTTTACAAAAGGTAGATCGTGCCAAACCAACCTGATCTCCTTCTTTGAGAAAGTAACAGATTTAGATAAAAGAAATGCAGTGGATCTAATCTACCTTGATTTCAGTAAGGCATTTGATATAGTACTTCATGGGGAATTATTGGTTAAATTGGAAAAGATGGGGATCAATATGAAAATTGAGAGGTGGATAAGCAACTGGTTAAAGGGGAGACTTCAGCGGGTCATACTGAAAGGTGAACTGTCAGGTTGGAGGGAGGTTACTAGCGGAGTTCCTCAGGGATCAGTTTTGGGACCAATCTTATTTAATCTTTTTATTACTGACCTCGACACCAATAATGGAAGTGTGCTAATAAAGTTTGTGGATAACCCAAAGTTGGGAGGTATTGCCAATTCAGTAAAGGATCAGGATATCATATACAGGAAGATCTGGATGATCTTGTAAATTGGAGTAATAGTAATAGGATGAAATGTAATAGTGAGAAGTGTAAGGTTATGCATTTAGGGATTAATAACAAGAATTTTAGTTATAAGCTGGGGACACATCAGTTGGAAGTGATGGAAGAGGAGAAGGACCTCGGAGTCCTGGTTGATCACAGGATAACTATGAACCGCCAATGTGACGTAGCTGTGAAAAAGGCTAATACGGTCTTGGGATGCATTAGGCGAGGTATTTCCAGTAGAGATAAGGAGGTGTTAGTGCCGTTATACAAGGCATTGGTGAGACCTCATTTGGAATACTGTGTGCAGTTCTGGTCTCCCATGTTTAAGAAGGATGAATTCAAACTGGAACAGGTACAAAGAAGGGCCACTAGGATGATCCGAGGAATGGAAAACCTGTCTTATGAAAGGAGACTCAAGGAACTTGGCTTGTATACCTTAACCAAAAGAAGGCTGAGGGGAGATATGATTGCTCGCTTTAAATATATTAGAGGGATAAATACCAGGGAGGGAGAAGAATTATTTAAGCTCAATACCAATGTGGACACAAGAACAAATGGATATAAACCGGCTATCAGGAAGTTTAGACTCGAAATTAGACAAGGTTTCTAACCATCAGAGGAGTGAAGTTCTGGAACAGCCTTCCAAGGGAAGTAATGGGGGCAAAAGACCTATCTGGCTTCAAGATTAAGCTAGATGGGTTTTTGAAGGGGATGGTTTGATGGGAAAACATGATCTTGGCAACTAAGTGACCTTTCACTATCAGTGGTAAATAGGCCAATGGTGGGATGATAGGAGTTACTATAGAGAACTTTTTTCCTGGGTGTCTGGCTGGTGAGTCTTGCCCACATGCTCAGGGTTCAGCTGATTGCCATATTTGGGGTCGGGAAGGAATTTTCCTCCAGGGTAGATTGGCTGAGGCCCTGGAGGTTTTTCGCCTTCCTCTGTAGCATGGGGCACGGACCACTTGCTGGAGGATTCTCTGCATCTTGGGGTCTTTAAACCATCATTTGAGGACTTCAGTATCTGAGATATAGGTAAGAGGATTATTCCAGGAGTGAGTGGGTGAGATTCTGTGGCCTGCATTGTGCAGGGGGTCAGACTAGATGATCATAATGGTCCCTTCTGACCTTAAAGTCTATGAGTCTATGAGTCAGGGGTCACTGACCCACAGAAAAGTCAGTTGGGGCCACACAAGTAAGATGCAAAAAAAAACCCCTCCAAAGCCCCCTAAGCCTCACTAATGTGGCCCCAACTGTGCTGGTGGGTGCTGGGGCAGGGAGCAGGGTGCTGGGGGGGTGCTGCGGCAAGGTACTCATGGGGGGGTAGTCTGTCTAGGCGGGGGGGACAGGGTCAGCTTGGGCCAGTATCTGCAGATCCTGCAGCCGGTCTCAGGAAGCATGTGAGCTGCTCCCCTGTCCCCCAAAATCCCTCCCACTCCCCCTGTGCACAGGTAGGAAGGCAGCAGGAGAAGGAAGAACCCAGTGCGCACTTCCTCCTGGGACTCCTACCCGTCTCCCCACAACCCGCATACACAGGAAGGCAGCAGGAGAAGGAAGTGCCCACTGTGCACTTCCTCCTGGGACCCCTATCAGCAGGGGAAGGAACTCACGAGCACGCCACAGACCTGGTTTCAGGAAACACGCTGGCTGTTTGGGGGAGGAGGGATCTTCCGGCACACTTCCTGAATGCCCGGAAGTGGTGCACACCTGCGGGACTTCTCCCCACCCTGCAGGCAGCCTGCACTACCCTCCATTGTCACTGGAGATAGCATCAGTGGGAGCTTCTTGGGGAGATGGGGGGGGGGGCAAACACCTCACGATTGACAGGTTGAACCTTGCTGATTGACCAATCGATCGTAATCGACAGGTTGGTGACCATGGGGATAGGCCATTGCTCAGTGAAGAGAGAGAAAGAATAACAGGAAAAAGAAATGGCAGAGGTGCTTAATGACTTCTTTGTTTCAGTTTTTACCCAAGTTGATGGTGATGGGATGCCTAACGTAGTGAATGCTAATGGAAATGGGGTAGGGTTAGAAGTTAAAAAAAAAAAAAAGAACAGGTTAAAAATTACTTAGAAAAGTTATATGTCTTCAAGTCACCGGGGCCTGATTACATGCATCCTAGAATACTTAAGAAGCTGGTAGAGGAGGTATCTGAGCCTTTAGCGATCATATTTTAAAAGTCTTGGAAGTCAGGAGAGATAGCAGATGACTGGAAAAGGGCAAATATAGTGCCCATCTATAAAACCGGAAATAAGAACAACCTAGGAAACTACAGACCAGTGAATTTAACTTCTGCGCCAGGGGAGATAATGGAGCAAGTAATTAAGGAATTCATCTGCATTTGGAAAATAATAAGCTGATAAGTAACAGTCAGCATGGATTTGTAAGGAACAAATCATGTCAAACCAATCTGATAGATTTCTTTGATAGGCTATCAAGCCTTGTGGATAAGGGAGAAGTGGTGGACATTGTGTACTTAAATTTTGGTAAGGCATTTGATACGGTCTCACACGACCTTCTGATCAATAAACTAGGAAATACAGCCTAGGATAGGTGCATAATTAGCTGGATAACCATTCTCAGAGAGTAGTTATTAACGGTTCACAATTATGCTGGCAGGGTATAACAAGTGGAGTTCCACAGGGGTCTGTTTTTGGACTGGTTTTGTTCAATATCTTCATCAATGATTTAGACGATGACTGAGAGAGTACGCTTATTAAGTTTGCAGATGATAGCAAGCTGGGAGCAGTTACAAGTGTTTTGGAGGAGGGGGTCATAATTCAAAATAATCTGGACAAGCTAGAGAAATGGTCTGAGGTAAACAGAATGAAATTTAATAAGGACAAATGCAAAGTATTCCACTTAAGAAGGAACAATCAGTTTTACACTGTGGCTACGTCTAGACTGGCATGATTTTCTGCAAATGCTTTTAACGGAAAAGTTTTCCGTTAAAAGCATTTGCGAAAAAACATCTAGATTGGCATGGGCGGCTTTTTGCGCAAAAGCACTTTTTGCGGAAAAGCGTCGTCTGTCTAGGCTGCGATTTTGCACAAGAAAGCCCGATCGCCGTTTTTACGCCATCGGGGCTTTTGCGCAAAACACTTTAACTATCTACACTGGCCCTCTTGCGCAAATACATTTTGCACAGAGGCTTTTACCAATGACGAAGGGACGTCATTGTATTTGCGCAAGAAGCACTGATTTTGTACATTACAAGTCAGTGCTCTTGCGCAAATTCAAGCGCCAGTGTAGACAGCTGGCAGTTTTTTGCAAAAGCGGCTGCTTTTGAGGAAAAACTTGCCAGTCTAAACACAGCCATACAGAATGGGAAGTGACTGTCTAGGAAGGAGTACTGCTGAAAGGGATTTAGAGGTCCTAGTGGACCATAAGCTAAACATGAGTGGGACACTGTTGCAAAAAAAGCAAATACGATTCTGGGATGCATTAACAGGAGCAAGACACGAGAAATCATTCTTCCACTCTACTCTGCGCTGAATAGCCAATTGGAGTATTGTGTCTAAGTCAGGGCACCACATTTCAAGAAAGAGGTAGAGAAATTGGAGAAGATCCAGAGAAGAGCAACAAAACTGATTAAAGGTCTAGAAAACATGACCTATGAAGGAAGACTGAAAGAATTGGGTTTGTTTAGTTTAGAAAAGAGAAGACTAAGAGGGGATATGATAGCAATTCTGAAATATCTAAAAGATTGTTACCAGCAGGAGGAAGAAAAATTGTTCTATTTGGCCTCTAATGATAGGACAAGAAGCAATGGGCTTAAACTGCAGTAAGAGAAGTTTAGTTTGGACACAAGGAAACACTTCCTAACTGTCAGGGTAGTTAAACACTGGAATAAATTGCCTAGGGAGGTTGTGGAATCTCCATCACTGGAGATATTTAAGAGCAGATTGGATAGACACCTTTCAGGGATGATCTAGATGGTGCTTGGTCCTGCCATGAGGGCAGGAGATTGGACTTGATGATCTCTCAAGGTCCCTACCAGTTCTAGAGATGCAGCGGTGTTAGTCTGCAGATATTATGTTATACAGATACATCTAAATGTTACTGTTTAGATGACAATATGTCAGACCTAAACATCCTTAGTGGTTCAGATTATTATGTCAGGTAAACTATGGGGGGGGGGGTTTCACTTTTCTTTATTTCACATTTTGTTGCTGAAAATAAAAAAGCTAAAAACTTGAATATTTAAAGTGCTAGCTATTTCTAAATTATTAAGTAAAAGAAGACTGGAGGGGGGAAACGCATCCACACCTCAAAGCTCATAGCTTTTGCACAAGAGAGTATCCACACTATTTGGATGCTCTCCTGCATATAAAGCCACTCGGAACTGGTTCTAGCCGGGCTAGAGGTCACCAGTTGCTCTCGAGTGCTGTTGCCGGAGCCCTCCAGAGACGTGCGCTTAAAGGGACCCCTCTGGACAGATGCTTCTCTGTTTCTGCTGCCTGCTTGCTAGCCTGTTTGGCAAAGCAAAGATTCAGCAGTGCCTGCTGTGTGTGCCCTGGGCTTTTTGGGGACAACAGATTTTTCCCTTTTTATGTTTGCCATGGAGCCTGAGCTGCCCCTGGGCAGGTCACAGCCCCACACGGCCATGCTGCAGTTCCTGTGGCACTTGATCCCAGCAGCCTACTTGTTGCAGCTGGATGTGGACACTGAACTCCTCCTTGTGTCCCTCTGCGTGGCTGCAGCTGCTCCACTCTGGCTGCTGCACCCCACCATACCCAGGAGGGTCTGGAGGCTGGAGACCAGTTCGGGCTGGTGGAACTGGCTGGTCATGGAGCAGTGGGACGACCAGCAGTGGCTGCACAACTTTTGAATGTACAAGGCCACCTTCCTCGAGCTCTGTGCCTGGCTCACACCCACCCTCCAGAGATGCGATACCCACCTGCGGCCCGCCATCCCCGTCCAGAAGCATGTCACTATTGCCCTCTGGACGCTGGGTTCCCCCTGCCCCCAAGGATGTGGTGGAGTTACCTATAGTAGGGGCAGGTGTGGGGTCCTGCCCCTAAGTGCGCCCTGCGCTCCCTGGCCTTTATGTACCCCTGACGGAGCTCCTTCACCTTTGTCCAGACTTGTTCTATGGTCTGGGGAGGGTGACCTCGCTTCACCAGGGATACAGCCATGCAGGAGAAAATCTGTGCATTGCAGCGCTTGGCCCAGGGATCCTGCAGGGACTCCTCCTCACCCCACAACTTGAGAAAGGTGGTGATGTCAGGGATACTACAGGTGAGGATACGCCTTTTGGTCCTCCTAGGAGGGTCCTGTGATCCCTGTGGCTGGTCTCGGGGAGCTTGCCGGGAGGCCATTTGTGGCTGAAGCAGAGCCACGTGGTGAAGGCACCTGCCCTGGGCAAACTTCCAGCCACAAGGCTTGTGCAGGGTGCCTGTGGCTTTAAGGGCGGCCAGTAGAGTGGAACTATAGAGTTGTGATTGACTTGGCTGGAGTGGCCAAGAGGCCACCATTTTTTTCCCTGGAGGCCAATTTTGTCACAAAAACCCTTCTGGAGCATCCACACTTGCCTTTTTGCCCAGGAGTTGTAGTGCAAAAAGGAGTTATGCCTCATAGAAGGAGGTTTACCTACACCGCAAAAAGCCTTCTATTCTGTCGATTGACTGTAGATTTTCTTGTGCAAAAGCGCGCTTGAGGTGTGAACGCGCCGTGGGTTTTTGCACAAAAATGGCTGTTTTTGTGCAAAAACTTTGTAGCGTAGACGTAGCCTTTGGGTACAACTCCCTACATGCAAGGAATGTGATTCCCTGGGCTCAGACACATATTCATTCTAGCTCTCATTAAGCTAAGGCAGTGGTCTCCAACCTTTTTACACCCAACATCACTTTTTAAATGACAGAACAAGCCAAGATCTACCGCCCCGCCCCTTCCTTGAAGCTCCGCCCTCTCTATTCTCCTCCTCTCCATCACTTGCTATCCCCAACCCTTATACTGCTGCTTTTTTTTTTCAATTCTTCTGTAGGAAGAGGTTTTTCCAACATTTGGCGTGTCTAGACTGGACCAAATGTCAGAAAAAACCCCTTCTTTTGGAAGCCCCCTTATTCCTTATGGAAAGAGGAATATAGGGGTGACTGAAAGAGCATGTTTGCTCTTCCACTAAAAAAAGCGAATGAACAAATGCATCCCTGGATGCAGAAGAATTTTTCTGGGATATCTCCAGAATCCTGAAAAACTCCTGCAGTCTAGCCTGGGTTGAGACAGGATGTGTGGGCTTTGGGATGGGAATGAGGGATTTGGGTGTGGGAAGGGGTGAGAGGTGCAAGCTCTGGGAGGAAATCTGGATGCAGGAGGAGGTGGAGAAAGGGACGCTGGCTCGGGGAAGGGGCTCCAGGCCGGGCAGCGTTGGGGTCAGATATAGGGTGGGGGTACTAAGCAAGCCACAGGCTTGTGGATGTGAGGGTTCAGGAATTTGGGTTGGGGTATGTGAGGGGCTCTTGGGGTATGTGAGGGGCAGGGGTTCCAGTGTATGATAGGCTCAGATATAGGGTCTGGGGGAAAGGGGAGTGCAGGAGTGTTCTGATGCTGTGGCCAGATGGGGGGTTGGCCCCAATTGGGGGTGTGTTGGCCAGGATTCATTTTTAAATAAAATACTATGTCAAACACAAAAAGTTTCTGCATTGTCTTTATTTATGAGACGGGCAGGAAACCTGTTTTGAACCAGGGGTCACTGACCCACAGAAAAGTCAGTTGGGGCCACACAAGTGAGATGCAAAAAAACCCAAAAAACCTCATCCGACTCCCCCCCGCTCCCGAAGCCTCACTAATGTGGCCCCAAGTGTGCTGGTGGGAGCAGGGGACATGGTACTGGGGAAGGGTGCTAGTGAGTGCTGGGGCAGGGGGCAGGGGAGAGGGAACAGGGTGCCAGGAGGGTAGGGGACAGGTTTCTGCAACAGGGGACAGCAGTGGGGACAGAGTTCTGTGGGTGGGGGCATGGGAGAGGGAACATGGTGCCGGGAGGGCAGGGGACAGGGTTTTGTGGCAGGGGGCAGGGCGCCAGTGGGGGCAGAGAGTCCCCTGCACCAGCCTCCTCCCAGAATTCCCCCCCATGGAGGAGGGAAGCCCTGTCGCACGCCTCCTCCAGGCCCGACTCCCCCGCCCCATGGAGCAGGGAAGCCCACGCACGCGCCCCCTTGGGGCCGACCCCCCCCCTTCCGCAGAGGAAGGAAGCCCCATCATGTGCCTCCCCCCGGGACTCCTCCCCATCCCTCCAGAGGAGGGAAGCTCTGGCGCGCGCCTCCTCTGGAGACTCCTAACCCCTCCCCCCCAGGAGGGAAGCCCCAGCGCACGCCTCCTGGGACTCCTCCCTCCTCCCCCACAGAGGAGGGAAGCTCCAGCACACCTCCTCTGGGGACTCCTAACTCCTCTTCCCACCCCACAGAGGAGGGAAGCCCCAGCGCACATCTTCCCCCGGGACTCCTACCTCCTCCCCCCGAGCACCACAGACCTGGCGCGCCACAGACCTGGAGGAGGGGAGCAGGCAGCTCACTTCCGGAAACCCTGGAAGTGGTGCACAGCTGCCAGACTTCCATCTACCCCGCAGGAAGCCGGCACTATCTCCATTGTCGCTGGAGGTAGGTAGTGGGGCTTCTTGGGGTGGAGGGTATTGGGGGGGCCCTGAATGCCTCACGATCGACTGGTCGAGCTTTATGATCGACCAGTCAATCGCGATCGATGGATTGGTGACCACGGAGCTAAGGTGAGTGTAAATAACATCATAGCTGCAGTAGCACTGGTAGTAGGAGCAGCAGAGACATGGCTTAGCTGTGCTGTTTAAATTCCTTCTGTGCTAGGGTTTGTACTAGTCTCAAAATACACTGCTATTTATACTTGTGCTAGCTGAATGAGAGCTAGTGTGAGTCCAAGTGCATGAGCAGGGGAGTCATATCCTGAGCTTGTAATGTAGTAGTAACCTTAGTTTCCAGTCCAAATAAAAAGTTGTAGGGAAGCTCTCTCAAAGAAGGAGGAATATTTTAAGAAAAATGTCTCCACACTTTTTACTAAATATTTCTTCAGCAGGCACCTCACCAACAGTAAAGGAATTGGTAGGAATTTTGTTGTTGTACTTCTCATAGTGTAGATGGTTTTAAACCATGAGCATTCATGTCAGATTGATGTTTCTAGTGACCAAATTTTCAAGGCCCTCCATCTTGATTTTGCCTGCAATGTTGACTGGTATGCCTGGCCAAAAAGAGAACCAGCCTAAAGGAACATCTCCCTGACTGCTTCTGTCATCAGGATTTGTCTCAGCCTCTTAGAAAAAATAAACTGACTGAAATCTGGGTGCTAACAAACAGGTTTTTTATTAACAGTTCAAACAAAGTAAAGAACATAAGTATAACTAGGAACCCCGCAACTAAAGGTAAGTGACATAAAGGTGGTGCAACTTGGGTGAGTTTCCTTCCCCAGGAGGGACCTAGATAAGGAAATGGAGGATTATCAAACCACTACCATATCCTGCAGCTTGTGGACCCTCATGGCAGTGAGACAGCTCCAGATTCTGTCCCAGTTGTAATTCAGGTGAGAGAAATCAGGCTGTGTCAGCTCTGCTCTGGCGATGGTCAGCCCAGTCCACTCCCTGCGCCATTGTAGGTGTGTGTATGTCCTTGTTGATGAGGTGTGGCAGCTGGTAGTATACCCCTTGCGTGCAGTTAAGTTCACCCTCCTACAACCGAAACCTATCTGCGTGGTGCTGGTGTACCCCCTAAGCAGCTCTGGACTCTGCCACTCAGATGGGCAGCTGGTGCTGGGCAATCCTAGGTCACGTGTCTGCCTGGTTTTCCCACAAAAACATCAAAAGAGTGGGGAAAATGACCTGAGGGGAGGAGGGAGAAGGGTCACCAGGATGGAGTCCTTGTTGTTGTTTGGACTTTTACAAAATGGCGTATACATGTTATCAGTGCTTTTATTGTTAAAAAAAGGGTGCCGGTACTCCAGGGGAAAAAGTTGTTAAACTCTGATTGGAGGTGCTGGTACTGCATCTGGAGGTGCCAGTACTGCGTACTTTCTCCCTACAGCAAGGGTGGAGTTGGAAGGTTCTTCCCTGGTTGAGTTTCTCAGAATGCCTATTGATCACTTTAATCTATACTTTTTTTTCTTGCTTTCATCATGTTTCTGCATAACAAACATCATGCTTCTGAATTCATCAACATTTCTTCCTACTTAGTCAAAAAAATTCACTGTTGACTGGCATTACACACTTTGGCTACGTCTACAGTACAAGGGGTTTTTTTGAGCATTTACACTTCAAGTGCACTTTTGCGCAAGAAAATCAACAGGAGGGCTTTTTGCAGTAGAGTTATTCCTCTCCCCAGCAGGAATAACTCCGTTTTGCGCTACAGCTCTTGCGCAAAAAGGCAAGTGTGGACACTCCGCAGGGGCTTTTGCGCAAAAACAGGCCTCCGGGGAAAAACACAGGTGGCCACTTGGATGCTCCATAGCAAGCAATCACAACTCTCTTGTTCCTGTCCGCTTGGCCCCTCTTAAAGGTGCAGGCACCCTGCACAGCCCATTTGGCAGGAAGCCTTCCCACAGCCAGGTGCCTTGCCACACGGCTCTCTGTTGATGAAAATGGAAAAGGAAGCAGGTGTCCAAGACCCGCCTGGCCCTGCCAGGGAGCAGCCACAGGGCTCCCAGGAGCACCCCCGGGGCAGCAAACGCCATGCACCAGCATGGTCAGACACAGCAATCATGACCCTCCTCCAATTGTGGTGAGAGGAGGAGTCACTTCAGGAACCCTGGGCAAAAAGGAGAAATGCTGACCATCTATTCCCGTGATGGCTACGCCCCTGATGGATTTGAGTCACTCCTGCCTGACCATGGAACAGGTCCGGGTCCATGGACTGGGCAGGGTGACCTCGCTCCGTCAGGGATATGTGCGGGCGATGGAGCGGAGGGGGAGCTCAGGGGTAGGACCACACACCTGCCCCTACCACAAGGAGTTCCACCACATCTTTGGTGGAAAGATCCACCACAGCTCGTACTCCAGCACCCAGAGCCTGTCCCCAACCTGGAGGAGACAAAGGGGCAGGTCCAGCCCTCGACAGAGGAAGGGGACGACAACCAGGACAGTGGGACTATCACTCTGTCCCTGGAGCCAGTCCCTGCCAGCCTGAACATCTCCCACGCCTCTGAGGAGGCTTGGAAGGGATCTTCAGGTACGTTGGTGCGTGCACACACACACACACACACACGGCGGGAGAGGTGGGCGCACAAGGGGCAGGGGGCACAGTGTCGCACAGGCTGCTAGGCCAGCACATGCTGCTGCAGTCTGGGCACGTGCAGCCATGTGCAGCAGGAAGGTGCAGCATGAGCCCACAGCAGCCAGCCTCTCAACATGCCCGGGAGCCTGCTGCCAGCCTCATGCATGGCCACACGAGTCCTGCCCCCAAAGGGGAGGGGGTGCACCCAGCTTCAAGCAGGCTAGCCGCAAGGGCACAGGCACAACCCCACACATGCCCTGGAGCACTGCACACAGCACATGAGCATGCCTGCACGTGAGAAGAAGCAGCTGCTCACACACACAGCAGAGTGAGCCACAGCTGTGTGTGCACACCCCAGGGAGGGCCAGGCTGCTCCTGGCTCCTCAGCAACCCACGAGGGGATCCCACTGTGCCCTCACACTTCCCTTGCCTACCTGGCCGTGGCTTGTGTGTGGAGATATGGAAGGGGGCACCATGGTCCTCTGGCTACATTGGGGCCCCTGTGACACAGGGCGTGCTGTGTAGGCCACACATGGCCTTGCATATGGGACATCCCCCTCCTGTGGACTGCAGACTGGTGTGGTTGCCACTCACAGAGGAGGGCACGGTTTCAGGGAACATGTGTGCAGGGAGGACTGACCACCCCTTCCTCTTGTGTCTTCTCCACAGCCAGTCCAGCCAGGACAGAGAGCCATGCCACACCACCACAGCCACCTGCTACAGCACGGGGGAACCACAGACGAGCCAGGCCCGGGGAGAAGCTGATGCGCCACCACATAGGGGTGATGCGCGACATCCACACCACCCTGTCGCGCCGGCTGAACGTCGACCTCGAGTGGTGGCAGCAGGCCTGGAGTGATCTCATATGCGGCATATGATACCATGTGCGGCATCCTGCCTGCATGGGAGAACAGCTGCCTGCTGCCGCTGTTTCCGCCTTCCACCCTCCTGCCCCCCTCCTATACCCATGGCCCACCCTGCCATGCCTATCCTCCCTCCCCATACTATGCCTCTGATCCCTCCCTTTTCCATGGCCATGCCTCCTCCCCCAGTCATGCCTATGGCCCCTCCTACGGCCCCTCCTCCTGCCCCCTACTGACACTGGCCCCGCCCAGCCGCCTCCTGTACACCCCATTGGGGCCCCCAGAGCCACCCAACCCCGATGACATCCCCGAGGGCGCTCAGCAAGCTGCCCCACCACTCCTCCCATTTCACTGATCCCCCTCCCATTTTAGACAGCCCCCCTCCTGGTTCAGACAGCCCCTCTCCCCTGACCCACCCTCCTTTCTGTTAAATAAAAAAAGAGTAGTTTTGTTGGAAAACCAAGCAGGTGTGTTTATTCATAGGTCGGGATAGGGGCAAGGGGAGAAAGTGAGAGGGGGAAGGGAGAGAGAAGGAAGGGTGAAGGCCCTGTTGTAGAGGTCCTGGGGAGATTTACAGTGGTTCCTGTGAGAACCTCTCCCTCAGGGTCTCCTGTATGTGCACCCTGGCCTGATGGGCCTGGCAGATCGCCGCTGTCTGGGGCTGCCTCTGCCACCCACCCCGGGAGGAAGGCCTCCCCCTTGCGCTCCACCAAGTTGTGGAGCACACAGCAGGCCGCCACTACCTCAGCGATATTCTGCTCCCCGATGGCGGGTGAGGAAGCATCATGAGCCCTGCCCGACCAACCCACATAAATGTTTGTGAAGTGGCCCTGGTGGTCCACCAGCGCCTGCAGGACTATGGAGCAGTAGCCCTTTCTGTTGACAAACTGGGCCGCTCAATGTTCCAGGGCCCCGATGGGGATATGCCTGCCATCGATTGCTTCCACGCAGTTGGGGAACCCCAGGACAGCAAAGCCACCCATGGTGGCCTCCAGGTTCTGGAGCCGGATGACTCTGCGCTGCAGCAGGGAGTTGATGGCACAGACGACCTGCAGGAGAGACAGGAACACACAAAACAGAGAATGAGAGAGGAGTTGTGTGCTCCTAGTGGGACGTGGCTGCCCCTCCATCCCAGCCCCCGCAGCCTGCAGGAGCACCCCCCTGTGAGCCTGTGCCCGCTCCACGCCCCAACCAGGCCAGTGTGAGGCCAGTGTGATTAGGAAGATCTCGGGGTCCACCTCCAGCTAGAAGAGGACCCCTGCTTGAAGCAGGCACTGCAAGGAGTGCAGCATGGCCATGGGGGGTCCGTCACATGCCCAGGGCTTTCTCCCCACCCCCAGTCCACCACGTACAGTCCCCAGCCCTCCTATCCTGAGGGTCCCCCTTATGCAACACCCCTCTTGGCCCTGTGCAGGGGCAGCAGCCCGTGATCTGCTTACCTGCATCCGGATAGCCCCAACAGTGGACCTCCCCACCCCAAACTGGTGTGCCACCGAGCGGTAGTTGTCTGGGGGTGGCCAGCTTCCACAGGGTGATGGCAATCCACTTTTGGAGTGGGATGGCAGGCCACAGGTGGGTGTCACGTTGTTGGAGGGCAGGTGCAAGCCAGGCACAGAGCTCTTGGAATGTGGCCTTCCGCATGCGGAAGTTCTGCCCCCATTGCTGGTCATGCAACCATTCCATGACCAGCTAGTCCCACCAGTCCAAGCTGCTCTCCAGCCTCCAGAATCTTCCGGGTATGGTGGGCTGGGGCAGCCAGAGTGAAGCACCCACAGCCACAGAGAGGCTGATTAGGAAGATCTCAGGGTCCACCTCCAGCTAGAAGAGGACCCCTGCTTGAAGCAGGCACTGCAAGGAGTGCAGCATGGCCATGGGGGTTCGTCATATGCCCTGGGGGCAGCTCCCACTTCATAACACACAGGGCAGAGTAGTGAAAAGCTGTGTCGTCCCCAAAAAAGCAAAGGGCAAACACAGTAGGCACTGCTGAAGCTTTGCTTTGCCAAAGAGGCTAGCAAGCAGGCAGCAGAAACAGAGAAGCGGCTGTCCGGGGGGGTTCCCTTAAGCGCACGTCTCTGGAGGGCTCCGGCAACAGCACTCGAGAGCAACTGGTGACCTCTAGCCTGGCTAGAACCAGTTCTGGGTGGCTTTATATGCAGGAGAGCGTCCAACAGTGTGGACGCTTTCTTGCACAAAAGCACATCACAAAAGTGATGCACTTTGAGGTGTGGACCCGTTTTTGCACAAGAAGTTTTTGCACAAAAACTTTTGTGCAAAAGGCTTCTTGCGCAAAAACCCTTCAGTGTAGACAAAGCCTTTCAGTAAGTCCTCTGCTGTTCAGGAAACAGTACTTTCCCACTTCATCTCAAGAAGTATGGTGTTTGAGTATAGCTCAGTAAGTGTGTTCTAATCATCAGAACTGGAGACAACATGCCCAGACACCTTGTTTTCTTTGTAAATCAGGCCCTCATTATTATATTTGAGACAAGTCACCACTGGAATTTAAAATCTCAGCTTTCCTATCCATGGCATGAACATATTACTTTGGGTATGTCTACACTACAAAGTTAATTCGAACTAACAGCCGTTAGTTCGAATTAACTTTCATAGCGTCTATACATACAAACCGCTAGTTCGAACTTAATTCGAACTAGCGGAGCGCTAATTCAAACTAGGTAAACCTCATTCTACGAGGACTAACACCTAGTTTGAATTAAGTAGTTCGAATTAAGGGCTGTGTAGCCACTTAATTCGAACTAGTTGGAGGCTAGCCCTTCCCAGCTTGCCCTGGTGGCCACTCTGGGCCAAACCAGGAAAACTCTTCTGCCCCCCTCCCGGCCCCGGAGCCCTTAAAGGGCCACGGTCTGGCTACACTGCTTGTGCCAGTTGCAAGCCTGCCAGCACCCAGCCAGCAGACCCTGCACCTGGCACGGATGAGCCAGCCACCCGCTGCCACCCAGCTCTCCCCCTCTTCCCAGGACTAGGCTGGCGGCTCCCAGGAGCCTGCCCAGGGCTGCAAGAGGCGGGCGCCTGCCTGGTCTAGTGCGGAGATCGTGGACCTCATCGAGGTTTGGGGGGAAACCTCCAACGTCCATAATCTCCGCACTAGCCACAGGAACGCGGCCATCTACAGCCATATGGCTGCCAGCCTGGCGACCAGAGGCCACATGCGGACCCGGGAGCAGGTCCGCTGCAAGGTCAAGGACCTGCGGCAGTCCTACTCCAGGGCCTCCCAGCCAGGGGCCAACCCAGAGGCCTGCCCCCACTTTGAGGCCCTGGACGCATCCTGGGGGCTCACGCCGTCCATGCCCCCCGGGTGGTGATCGACCCCGGGGCAGAGGGACCCGTCCCTGACACCGAGGAGGAGGAGGAGGACGCCGAGAGCCAGGAGCCTGCAGGGAGCCTGCCCAGGACCCAGGACCCCCGAGGCATCCCACAGAGCACATCGGCTGTGTCGTCCAAAGCCGAGGAGGGCTCCACATGAGTGCCATCATGCTCCCCTTATGTGTATAGGGCGGTGGGGGGAGAGGGAGCCCAGGGACCGTGCGCCTGGGCCTTGCCCACCATGGAGCAGCAGCTGGGTGTCATGCAGGGGCCCTGGCCCGTTCCCCACACGCCGAACTCACCTTGCAGAGGGGGGCTGGGTTTCACCCACCGTGTCCCCAGGGAGAACTGACCACTGCTCTTGTTTCACCACAGCCGCAGCACCTGGGACTGCAGCGTGCACCACCCCGCCTGCAACAGCCACCCGCATCCGGGCCAGCAGGCGCACCCACAACCTGGAGGACTACCACTGGCGGTACCTGTGGCTACTGGAGCACCAGCTCCGCACCCAGGACCACTGGGTCCGGGAGGACCTGCGGCTGTGGCAGTGGAGTTTGGAGGCACTGGAGGAGCAGGGCCGTGCCCTCAGAGGCCACCTCCAGACCTTGGTTGACAGGTTCCTGCCTCCTCCTGCTCCAGCCCCTGCGGCCGTCCCAGCTCTCACTCCTCCTCCCACTCCTGTTCCCCCTCCCGCTTCCTCCACCCCCATCCCTCCTGCCCCACCCTCCACACCCACTCCCCTGACGCCCCGCACCGCAGTGCTGCGTGGCGGGAGAGCCAGCAGGCCCTTCCCTTCCTCCCCTTCCTCCCCCTTCTAGCTCCCTCCTCCCAGGTTTCCCCCTCCCCTCTCCAACCCTCATTCCTCCCTCCCCCACCCCAGTTATGTAAAATAAAAAGAGATTGTTGTTTTCAAAACAGGTGTCTTTATTTAACATTAGGAAGGGGGGTTAGAGAGGGGAAAGGAGAAGGAGGGGAGGGTGGAAGAAGGTCCCAATGGGGCATGCAGGGAGAGTTCAGTCCTCCTCCTCCACCTGGAAGCTCTCCCACAGGGCTTCCTGGATCCAGACGGCCCCCCGCTGGGCCTCCTGGATGGCGGCGGTGCGGGGCTGAGCATAGTGGCCAGCCATGTGGTCAGCCTCAGCCATCCAGGCTGGCAGGAAAGCCTCCCCCTTCTGCTCGCACAAATTGTGCAGCACGCAACATGCTGCCACCACGGGAGGGATATTGTGCTCGGCGAGGTCGAGGCGGGTGAGGAGGCATCGGAATCGGGCTTTCAGGCATCCGAAGGCCTCCTCCACCACGATGCGGGCCCTGGTGAGCCTGGCATTGAAGGCCTGCCAGGAGGGGTTGAGGTGTCCCATGTAGGGCTTCATGAGCCAGGGCTGTGCGGGGTAGGCCGCATCCCCCACCAGGCAGACGGGCATGTCCACGTCCCCGACCCTGATGTGGTGGTCGGGGAAGAAGGTCCCGGCGTGCAGCCTCTGGCACACGGAGGAATTGCGGAACACCCTGGCGTCGTGTGCCTTGCCGGACCAGCCCACATTAATGTCCGTGAACTGGCCCCGGAGGTCACACACGGCCTGCAGGAGCATGGAGAAGTACCCTTTGCGGTTAATGTACTGGGAAGCCTGGTGTTCCGGGGCACGGATGGGGATGTGCGTCCCGTCGATGGCCCCCCGCAGTTGGGGAAGACGAGGGCGCCGAACCCCCGGATGACGGCATCCGGGTTGGCGAGGCGGACCACCCTGCGGAACAGCACCCAGTTGATGGCCTTGACCACCTGCAGAGAGACACAGCAAACCGCGAATCACTGGGGCGCCCGGGTGGCTGGGAGTGTTCGTTCCCTGGCACTGCCCCGCACCCTACTCCCAGAAGCAACCCCTGCAGTGATCCTGGCCGCCACAGGCGGCGTGTAGTACGACCGGGACAGACCGAACCCTCCCATGCGGGGCACTGTCGCCTCCTCCCCCACCCCCGTTTTCCCTGGGGCGGCCCATTCCCTCCTTGCAGCCCCCCTTCCCGCTGGCCCAGTGGCCGGTGAGTGCCGTACCTGCATGAGCACTGCTCCAACAGTGGATCTCCCCACTCCGAACTGGTTCCCAATGGATCGGTAGCTGTCCGGCGTGGAGAGCTTCCACAGGGCGATGGCCACATGCTTCTGGAGTGGGATGGCGGGCCTCATGTGAGTGTCCTGTTGCTGCAGAGCAAGGGCGAGCCACTCGCAGAGCTCCAGGAAGGTGTCCTTGTTCATCCTGAAGTTCTGGGTCCACTGTCTGTCTCCCCAGTGCTCCAGGACGATGCGGTCCCACCAGTCGCTGCTGGTGTCCAGACGCCAGATGCGGCGGGGCACGCTGGCGTCTGGGCGCTGCTGTGGCTCCTCCACGGCCCCCAAGGAGGCCAGGTGGAGAGGCAGGGGGCTGACGTGCACCAGGTGGTGCCAGGCAGCCTCCAGCCATTGCTGGCAGGCTTGCAGCAGCAAGTCCAAGAACTGGAGCAGAATGCCCAGGGCGAGCTCTGGCTCCATGTTGCCAACTGCTGCGGCGTCCCCAATGGGAACCACCGACACAGGCAGGCTCAGAGAAAAACGCTTTGCTGTCCTTCAGCGAGGTAGGCAAGCAAGCGGAAAAGCTGAGAACCGGCTGTCCAGGGGGGTCCCTTTAAGCACGAGCCTCGGATAGCCTCAGACAGCAGCCACACAAAGCAACTACTGACCTGATGCCCTGCCGGAACCGGTTTCAGCTGCCCTTAAATGCGACCCAGCGTCCAATCAGTGTGGACGCGCTAGTTTGAATTAGCAAAACGCTAATTCGAACTAGTTTTTAAGTCTAGATGCGCTAATTCGAATTAGTTTAGTTCAGATTAACTAATTCGAACTAAGTTAGTTCCAATTAAAGTTGTAGTGTAGACATACCCTTTTTTACCTTTAAGCAAATGGATCTGAGTATTAACTGTAAAGAACTCTGAACATAACATAAGAACGGCCATACTGGGTCAGACCAAAGGTCCATCTAGCCCAGTAGCCTGTCTGCTGACAGCGGCCAGCACCAGGTGCCCCAGAGAGGGTGGACCGAAGACAATGATCAAGCGATTTGTCTCCTGCCATCCTTCTCCAGCCTCTGACAAACAGAGGCCAGGGACACCATTTCTATCCCCTGGCTAATAGCCTTTTATGGACCTAACCTCCATGAAATTATCTAGCTTCTCTTTAAACTCTGTTATAGTCCTAGCCTTCACAGCCGTCTCTGGCAAGGACTTCCACAGGTTGACTACACGCTGTGTGAAGAACTTTCTTTTATTAGTTTTAAACCTGCTACCCATTAATTTCATTTGGTGTCCTCTAGTTCTTCTATTATGGGAACTAATAAATAACTTTCTTTATCTGCCCTCTCCACACCACTCATGATTTTATATCTCTATCATATCCCCCCTCAGTCTCCTCTTTTTTAAACTGAAAAGTCCCAGTCGCTTTAAACTCTCTTCATATGGGACCCGTTCCAAATCCCTAATCATTTTAGTTGCCCTTTTCTGAACCCTTTCCAAGGCCAAAATATCTTTTTTGAGGTGAGGAGACCACATCTGTACACAGTATTCAAGATGTGGGCGTACCATAGTTTTATACAGGGCAGTAAGATATTCTGTGTCTTATTTTCTAGCCCTTTCTTAATAATTCCTAGCATCCTATTTGCCTTTTTGACCGCTGCACATGTGTGGAAGTTTTCAGAGAACTATCCACGATAACTCCAAGATCTCTTTCCTGATTTGTCATAGCCAAATTAGCCCCATCATACTGTACGTATAGTTGGGGTTATTTTTCCCGATGTGCATTACTTTACACTTATCCACATTAAATTTCATTTGCCATTTTGTTGCCCAATCACTCAGTTTGGTGAGATCTTTTTGGAGTCCCTCACAGCCTGCTTCTGTCTTGACTATCCTAAACAATTTGGTATCATCTGCAAACTTTACCACCCCACTGCTTACCCCTTTCTCCAGATCATTTATGAATAAGTTGAAAAGGATTGGTCCCAGGACTGACCCTTGGGGGACACCACTAGTTACCCCTCTCCATTCTGAAAATTTACCATTTATTCCTACCCTTTGTTTCCTGTCTTTTAACCAGTTCTCAATCCAAGAAAGGACCTTCCCTCTTATCCCATGGCCATGTAATTTACACAAGAGCCTTTGGTGAGGGACCTTGTCAAAGGCTTTCTGAAAATCTAAGTATACTGTATCTACTGGATCCCCCTTGTCTGCATGTTTGTTAACCCCTTCAAAGAACTCTAATAGATTAGTAACTCTGGAAATGTCTGATGGAAGGCATTGTGAAATATTTTGTTATTAACAAATTAAATAGGATATATAATCATAATTTAATTATAATTTTAACTCAGAACCTGAAAAGAACCTGTAAATCTTATGTGCAGCAAAAGGAAGAGGAAGTTACTCACCTTGTGCAGTAACGACGGTTCTTGAACGTGTGGGTCCCCATGGGTGCTCCACTCTAGGTATAACTCATGGGGTATATGGCGGCCACAACTTACGTGGTACAACACGCGAGGCTCCATCTCAGATGCCTACAGCAGTGGGTAGTGCTATGGCAATCTATGGGGTGAGCAAATACTGAATAACCCTGAATCGGTTGTCTGAAGGCAGAGATCGCTGAGAGATGAACTCTGATGGATGGCAATGCCAGTCCCGAATGCTGCAGGTACATATCCAGGATATGATGGATAGGGATGGACAGTGTGTTGAGGCTATTGGCAGTGCACCAAGAATGAAACTGATGCTACTTATAAAGGTAAGTCGTTCGTGTGGAATCGTGTCTACTGTGCATTAGCACGTGTTTCACCTGTTGAGAACAGATGACTTCTGCTTGGTGGAACCAGCTAGGAGCCACGCTATTAGGTGTAGCCGATCGATTTGGGGCATTTGCAGGAGAAGGGGAGAAAGAAACTGTTTTTTCTTTTATCAGAGGGGTAGCCGTGTTAGTCTGAATCTGCAAAAGTGGCGAGGAGTCCTGTGGCACCTTATAGACTAACCGAAGTGTTGGAGCATAAGCTTTCGTGGGCAAAGACCCACTTCGTCAGATGTTTTTTCTTTGTGAGCCTGTCTTATATCTGTTTTGTGTGCATTGATTCTTTGCCAAATTCTTGCCATTTCAACCAGAAGGGGCATTGTCTCAATGACTTGATTACCTGCATCTTGCTTCAAAGACATTTTAACACCAGACTTGAAAGAGAATCCTCTGAACTGTCATTCATGCTTAAATTTGACACTTTATGCCGAGGTCTCAACAAAGATGCTAATTATCTTACCCATTACAAATATAGCTTCCCCAATTATCACCTCTAATATCATTAGCTCACAGACATTTACCTCTCCCTCTCATCCCCCCTCTGTTCTGAAATTTGATTTGTCCTTTTCATATGTGTTCACTTTTTTTGATTGTATCCCTTTGGTATATATGGTCATGTCAATTTTCTTCCACAATTTGATCTGAGGAAGTGGGTCTGGCCCATGAAAGCTCATCACCTAATAAACCATCTTGTTAAGTCTTTAAAGTGCTACATAGTCCTGTTTTTTATTATCACTACTGGTACCACTGTATGCAAACCTCAAGGCTGGGTCTAGACTGGCATGATTTTGCGGAAATAATTTTAACGGAAAAGTTTTTCCGTTAAAAGTATTTCATAAGCGCCGTCTAGATTAACGGTTGCTTTTTGCGCAAAAAGTGCTTTGCGCAAAGCATCCGTGCCAGTATAGAACGCGATTTTGCACAAGAAAGCTCCGGTGGCCACTTTCGCCATCGGGGCTTTTTTGCGCAAAACAGTTCTTCCCTGTCTACACTGGCCCTCTTGCGCAAGAACAAGTATTCTTGCGCAAGAGGGCTTATCCCTGAGCGGGAGCGTGAAAGTATTTGTGCAAGAAGCACTGATTTTGTACATTACAAAGTCAGTGCTCTTGCGCAAATTCAAGCGGCCAGTGTAGACTGCTGGCAAGTTTTTGTGGAAAAGCAGCCGCTTTTGCGCAAAATCTTGCCAGTCTAGACGCAGCCCAAGTGTGTAGGCATATTTTTAAAAAGGTCCCAAACAGAAAAGATATGAAATGATTCTAGTGAATTAGATGAAGCTTTTATAAAACAATTAATATTCTTTGTACAATGATCCTGATTTCTCACTGCTTAGACCCTTGTTTCTGCTTCCCAGCTTCAAGCACAAGGACAGATCCAGGTCCAAACATCTCAGGCATTGCAAGTTCCTTAGCAAATCTTTGAGTATTATCTATTCTACCAACAATTGTACAACTCCCTCTTATGGAGATCTGTCACTGAGGGCACATCTGCACAACAGGGCTAAAGCTGAAGTAAGCCATGCAGTTGATGTTGTTCAAGTCAAAATAGCTTATTTTGGCTTTTGGCACTGTCTACACAGCAGAGAAGAGCACTCTTCCTCCAACTTCCCTTATTCCTCATAAAATGAGGGTTACAGGAGTCAGAATAAGATGTCCTCCAGCTCAACATTATTTTGACATTAACTATATGTAGTCTACACTGCTGTATAGATGTGCCCTGAGATTGGCATTGTTATTCGGCATTCACAGAAAGCAGCAGGTATAAAGAAATCTCACCCAGAGACAATTTTACAAATTTATTCCAGTTTATTAATTGGACTTCAGAACCAGTTTGCCACTTGAATTTTAAAGGTTTTAAAATGTTACTAAATTTATAGTATTACTATTTTCCCTACTTTTTTGGTTCTTTAAGACTTCTGTTGAAAGTACCCTTCTAAACAATAGATTTGGTTGCAACGTAACTTGGAGTAATGTCCATGAAGCGCAGTTCTTTTTCAGATGATGTCCCCGTGGGTGCTTCACTGTTGGTGATGGGTCATCCCTGAAGCCGCAGTTGGGAGCTTTTTCCCTAGCAGTTTACTGTCAGGCTGCGCATACGCAGGAAGCAGTTTGCGCTATTGGCGGTTTGACAACTGCCTCACACGCACCCTGACCCCTCCCCTTCAGTTCCTCTCTTACCGCCCTCGGTCATGGACGGAGCTCCACAGCTGTCTCTTTCCTCAGAGACAGCCCCTTAGACTAGCACTTGCTTCTTTCAATTTTTGCCTCAGAACTTACCCTCTCTTTATTCCTTCTAATAAAATAGACAAAAAAAAGGAGAAGATTTAGATTGTTTTCTTTTCGCTCTGTTCAGACTGCTTCATAAGCAGCGGCTCTGCTTCTCCTCAGCCAGCCTCCCTTCTTCTCTCCCTCCCCCCCTTCTTCCCTTTCTATTATTTTCCAGAAAGGAGGCACCTAGAGAGAGAGAGAGAGAGAAAAAAAGAGAGAAAAAGAGAAAAGATTAAAAAAAGAAGGATAAGGATTAGCCGAGGGGGAACAACACATGCTCCCGCTTATCAACTATTAACAACAGGGAGCTAATTACAGCCTTCAGCTGCCTCACTGGCAAAGCAGCTTCTTCTATCTCCTCAGCACGACACCTTTTAAGAAGTGTCAATAATGTAATGAGTCCATGCCTGCTTCGGACAGGCATAGCTCCTGTATATGCTGCCTAGGCGAGTCACACTCACCTCAGAAATATGACCACTGCTGCAGCCTGTCAGCCAGAGCCAAAAAGGACCAGGAGCTGCAGCTCCGGATGATACTCTTTGAAAAGGCGCTGCAGCCTTCAGAGAAAGCTCAATCTACTCACTCTGCGGGAGATCTTGAGACAGAGGTGCCTGTTAGCCCCAGTAAAAGACGGTCATTGCGTCCTACTCTGTCCCCTAGTGGGACCAGCAGAGATGTATCAAGCACCTCTACAACTGCGGTACCAGCACCCACAACAGGCACGGTGACTGTGACCCCCAGAACAGAAGTGGGGCCAGCACGCTCGCTCTTGGTGCTGAAAAAACCGCACCGCCACACATCGGCATCACCGCCAACAGCGCTTATAAGTACGATGCTGGGAAGGAGCGGGGAGCCACCTAGCAAGCAGTCCTGTAAGACTCTGGCACTGCCCAATGATAGGCCATGATCCTCACATGGCTCTCGTGCCTCAGAGGTGCTGTCAAAGGGGCGGCCATCTGTGTGCCCGCACCATACTGATCTACCACCAGTAACCCAATTTACCGACATGGGAGAAGAATGATGTATCTTTATGCTTCTTTCCCCCTTCGAGGGAGCCTTCCCTGGTGCCCGTTCCCCTCATTTATGCAGAGGCTATGCCAGGTCTCCATCACCGCATGAGGAGGAGTGTTTTCTCTTCACAACACTCCCCCCAACTGCATCTCAACAGTACTATCACGACAATGACAGACCATACCACACACTGTGGTATCCCAAATGGTACTACCCACCCCTCACACTACCCTTCCCATTGGGCTCCATGGGAGCAGTGTGGGCACACCGTAGATGTTGCGCCACAGATCCGGCAACTTCCTCAAAAGGGCTCCCTCCACCCTCACCGTCTCACACTATTCCCACCATGATTGACTCTGAGGAGGAGGAAAATCAGATCCTGGGGGATGACATTGATATGCAGGTGCCTCATCACTCTCCGGGCAACAATTCATCCTTGGCCCCAGAGGATGCTGTAATTCCAGAGGACAGGCATGCCTCCGATGATTTAAAAAATTCCAAGAACTTTCAAGAGGGTGGCCACCTCTCAGGAGGTCCAGCTCCAAGAATTAAAGGAGAAGCAACATCGCCTTTTAAAAAACATACGCCCAGGTGTCGAGGGGCGAATAGCATTGCCAACTGATGAAGTGATTATTTTGGTGTCTGATGACATCTGGCAGACACCAGCTTCCATCCAACCAACCTGCAAAAAGGTGGATCACAAATACTTTGTTCCCACTAAGGGTCTAGAATTTCTTTTCTCTCATCCACAACTGAACTTCCTGGTTGTGGATGTAGCTAATTAACGCTCTAAAGACCCTCAGATCAAGGGCACACTTAATGATAAAGAGCACAAGAAAGTAGACCTATATGGCAAAAAGATCTACTCTTCAGCCACATTACAGATTTACATAGCAAACTATTCGGTCTTGCTAGCGAACCATGATTTTGATAATTACTCAAAGCTGGCTGAGCTGATTGAATACCTGCCAGACTCCAAAAGACCCATTATCAGGGCAGTGATTCAAGAGAGCCACACTATTGCAAGCACAGCCTTATTATCCACCATTGCTGTGGCAGACACAGCCACTAGAGCCACAGCCATGGCTTTAGTCATGAGGAGAGCCTCCTGGTTACATGCTGCTGGGGTGCCTGGGGAGCTTCACACTAGAGTTCAGGATCTCCTGTTTGACAAGTCAAAACTTTTTGTGGCAGATACAGATGAGATCCTTCATAACAGTAAGGACTCCTGAACAACCCTCCGCACATTAGGCACGGGCATCCCTCCATATCGTTGCAGATGCTACTTCCCTTACAACAAGAACAGAGACAGATTCTAGAGCCGTCACCAGCATAAACCTTATGACCATAACCATCCCAGACAGAGATCCCAGAGGAAGTGTCCACCTCAGTCATGTTCCTCGGGTTCTCAGGCCCCTACGCAGCAAATTTGAAGTCTTGGTCGGGGGTCTGCCCGACCCCCCCATCATTCAGTACCAACAAGCCAGAATCCTATATTCGACCACATGCCACCCTTTCTACATAGTATCTATGAACCCAGTCACTACTGTTCCAAATATTGGGCCACATGGCTGCCATGACATATGTTGTCCAGTTTGCACACCTCCTTTTTCACGCCCTGCAACATTGGCTGACCTCAGTTTACAAGCCATCTCGTCACCTACTCCACGAGTCAGTTACCATTCCAGGTCATATGCTCAGTTGCTAACCATTCTAGGGGTACATCCATCTCCTCCCAATGCATCTCCAAACTGATAGCGTCTTGTATCATCCACTGTCATGATCTTCGTAATAAGCCCTTGACAACTCCACCGAGAGCACATTCCACCCGTGCCATGGCAACAACTACTGCTTTCCTGAGCAGTGTCCCTTCGAGCGACATCTATCGGGCAGCCACCTGGCCATCTGAACATACCTTCACCAGACATTATGCCATCATGCCGCAACTAGCAGGCGATACAGCAGTGGCTACAGCAGTCTTATCCTCCGCCATTAGGCAGTAACTCCGATTCCCACCATCCATAGTGGACACTGCTTTGTAGTCACCAGCAGTGGAGCACCCACAGGGACATCGCTCGAAGAAGAAAAGGAAGTTACTCACTTTGTGCAGTAATCACTGTTCTTCGAGGTGTGTGTACCCATGGTGCTTCACGATCCTCTTTTCCTCCCCACTGCCTGGAGTTACATATACTCGGGCACAATCAAACCAAAGGCTCTTGTGTAAATTACATGGCCATGGGATAAGAGGGAAGGTCCTTTCTTGGATTGAGAACTGGTTAAAAGACAGGAAACAAAGGGTAGGAATAAATGGTAAATTTTCAGAATGGAGAGGGGTAACTAGTGGTGTCCCCCAAGGGTCAGTCCTAGGACCAATCCTGTTCAACTTATTCATAAATGATCTGGAGAAAGGGGTAACCAGTGAGGTGGTAAGGTTTGCGGATGATACCAAACTGTTTAGGATAGTCAAGACAGAAGCAGACTGTGAGGGACTCCAAGAAGATCTCACCAAACTGAGTGATTGGGCAACAAAATGGCAAATGAAATTTAATGTGGATAAGTGTAAAGTAATGCACATTGGGAAAAATAACCCCAACTATACGTACAGTATGATGGGGGCTAATTTAACTACGACAAATCAGGAAAGAGATCTTGGAGTTATCGTGGACAGTTCTCTGAAAACTTCCACACAGTGTGCAGCGCGGTCAAAAAGGCAAATAGGATGCTAGGTATTATTAAGAAAGGGATAGAAAATAAGACCCTGAATATCTTACTGCCCCTGTATAAAACTATGGTACGCCCACATCTTGAATACTGTGTACAGATGTGGTCTCTCCTCACCTCAAAAAGATATTTTGGCCTTGGAAAGGGTTCAGAAAGGGCAACTAAAATGATTAGGGGTTTGGAACGGGTCCCATATGAGGAGAGGTTAAGCGACTGGGACTTTTCAGTTTAGAAAGAGAGACTGAGGGGATATGATAGAGGTGTATAAAATCATGAGTGGTGTGGAGAGGGCGGATAAAGAAAAGTTATTTATTAGTTCCTAAATAGAAGAACTAGAGGACACCAAATGAAATTAATGGGTAGCAGGTTTAAAACTAATAAAAAGAAGTTCTTCTTCACACAGCGTGTAGTCAGCATGTGGAACTCCTTGCCAGAGGAGGCTGTGAAGGCTAGGACTATAACAGAGTTTAAAGAGAAGCTAGATAATTTCATGGAGGTTAGGTCCATAAAAGGCTATTAGCCAGGGGATAAAATGGTGTCCTTGGCCTCTGTTTGACAGAGGCTGAGAGGATGGCAGGAGACAAAGCGCTTGATCATTGTCTTCGGTCCACCCCTCTGGGGCACCTGGTGCTAGCCACTGTCGGCAGACAGGATACTGGGCTAGATGGACCTTTGGTCTGACCCGGTATGGCCGTTCTTATGTTCTTATGTTCACAATCGAGGAACTGAAGGGGAGGGGTCGGGCCGCGCACAAGGCAGCTGTCAAATTGCCAATGGTGCAAGCTGCCTCCTGCACATGCGCAGCCCGACAGTAAACTGCTAGAGAAAAGGCTCCAAACTGTTTTTCCGGGATGACCTGTCACCAACAGTGGAGCACCCATGGGGATACACACCTCAAAGAACAGTTGTTCCTGCAGGAAGTGAGTAACTTCCTTTTTCTGCCATCTCTTACTTTTGTCTTATTTTTTTTCCACTGTGTAAAATATAGTCAGGGAGTAACTTTTCCTCATCTAAAATTTAGATACAGGTTCAGCACAAACTGTGGCAATGTTCCAGTGAGCACCTGCAGTTCACCAGTCCTAAGTGATTTATGCAGCAATGGCTGCAACTCAGGTGGCCCCCCAGAAGTCAATAGGAAAAAAGTCCTAATAACAGCATCTCTCCAGTCACTGATTCTACGTACATGATGGATAGAAATAAACTATTTTTAAAAAATCAGATCAGACTTTTTTATTTAAATCTGATTTGATTTGTTAAAATCATTAATACAATACTACATTTCTAATTTAAAAATAAGTTACAATTAAATTTCATCATAAACATGCTACACATACACTTAGTCTCATAAAAATGAATTATTGGCTCTAGTCTTTCCAGCCTAATTACCATAAGAACATAAGAACATAAGAACGGCCGTACCGGGTCAGACCAAAGGTCCATCTAGCCCAGTATCCTGTCTGCCGACAGTGGCCAGCACCAGGTGCCCCAGAGGGGGTGGACCAAGACAATGATCAAGCGCTTTGTCTCCTGCCATCCTCCAGCCTCTGTCAAACAGAGGCCAAGGACACCATTTTATCCCCTGGCTAATAGCCTTTATGGACCTAACCTCCATGAAATTATCTAGCTTCTCTTTAAACTCTGTTATAGTCCTAGCCTTCACAGCCTCCTCTGGCAAGGAGTTCCACATGCTGACTACACGCTGTGTGAAGAAGAACTTTCTTTTATTAGTTTTAAACCTGCTACCCATTAATTTCATTTGGTGTCCTCTAGTTCTTCTATTTAGGAACTAATAAATAACTTTTCTTTATCGGCCCTCTCCACACCACTCATGATTTTATACACCTCTATCATATCCCCTCAGTCTCCTCTTTCTAAACTGAAAAGTCCCAGTCGCTTTAACCTCTCCTCATATGGGACCCGCTTCCAAACCCCTAATCATTTTAGTTGCCCTTTCTGAACCCTTTCCAAGGCCAAAATATCTTTTTGAGGTGAGGAGACCACATCTGTACACAGTATTCAAGATGTGGGCGTACCATAGTTTTATACAGGGGCAGTAAGATATTCAGGGTCTTATTTTCTATCCCTTTCTTAATAATACCTAGCATCCTATTTGCCTTTTGACCGCTGCACACTGTGTGGAAGTTTTCAGAGAACTGTCCACGATAACTCCAAGATCTCTTTCCTGATTTGTCGTAGCTAAATTAGCCCCATCATACTGTACGTATAGTTGGGGTTATTTTTCCGATGTGCATTACTTTACACTTATCCACATTAAATTTCATTTGCCATTTTGTTGCCCAATCACTCAGTTTGGTGAGATCTTCTGGAGTCCTTACAGTCTGCTTCTGTCTTGACTATCCTAAACAGTTTGGTATCATCCGCAAACTTTACCACCTCACTGCTTACCCCTTTCTCCAGATCATTTATGAATAAGTTGAACAGGATTGGTCCTAGGACTGACCCTTGGGGACACCACTAGTTACCCCTCTCCATTCTGAAAATTTACCATTTATTCCTACCCTTTGTTTCCTGTCTTTAACCAGTTCTCAATCCAAGAAAGGACCTTCCTCTTATCCCATGGCCATGTAATTTACATAAGAGCCTTTGGTGAGGGACCTTGTCAAAGGCTTTCTGAAATCTAAGTATACTATATCTACTGGATCCCCTTGTCCGCATGTTTGTTAACCCCTTCAAAGAACTCTAATAGATTAGTAAGACAGGATTTCCTTTACAGAACCCATGTTGACTTTTGTCCAACAAATTATGTTCTTCTACATGCTTCACAATTTTATTCTTTACTATTGTTTCACTAATTTGTACTGAAGTTAGACTTACCGGTCTGTAATTGCCCGGATCGCCTCTAGAGCCCTTTTTAAATATTGGTGTCACGTTGGCTACCTTCCAGTCATTTGGTACGGAAGCCGATTTAAGGGATAGGTTACAAACCACAGATAATAGTTCAGCAATTTCCCATTTGAGTTCTTTTAGAACCCTTGATGAATGCCATCCGGTCCCGGAGATTTGTTAACATTAAGTTTTTCTATTTGTTCCAAAACCTCCTCTAATGACACTTCAATCCGGGACAGTTCCTCAGATTCATTACCCACAAAGGACGGTGCAGATTTGGGAATCTCCCAACATCCTCAGCCGTGAAGACTGAAGCAAAGAAATCATTTAGTTTCTCCGCAATGGCTTTATCGCCCTTGATTGCGCCTTTTATAGTTCGATGCCTAGGGACCCACAGGTTTTTAGCAGGCTTCCTGCTTCTAATGTACTTAAAAACATTTTGTTATTTCTTTTGAGTTTTTGGCTAGCTGTTCCTCAAAATCTTTTTTTGCTTTTCTTATTACATTTTTACACTTGATTTGACAGTGTTTATGTTCCTTTCTATTTATCTCACTAGGATTGACTTCCACTTCTTAAAAGATGCCTTTTGTCCTCACTGCTTCTTTTACATGGTGGTTAAGCCACGTGACTCTTTTTAGGTCTCTTGCTATGTTTTTTAATTTGGGGTATACATTTAAGTTGGGCCTCTATTATGGTGTCTTTAAAAGTTTCCATGCAGCTTGCAGGATTTGGCTCTAGTCACTGTGCCTTTTAATTTCTGTTTAACTAACCTCCTCATTTTTGTGTAATTCCCTTTTGAAATTAAATGCCAGGGTGCTGGTCTGCTGAGGTGTTCTTCCCACCACAGGAATGTTGAATGTTATTATATTATGGTCACTATTCCCAAGCGGTCCTGTAACGGTTATTTCCTGACCTGATCCTGCGCTCCACTCAGGACTAAATCGAGAATTGCCTCTCCCTTGTGGGTTCCTGCACTAGCTGCTCCAAGAAGCAGTCATTTAAGCCATTGAGAAATTTTATCTCCGCTTCTCTTCCTGAGGTGACATGTATCCAGTCAATATGGGGGGTAATTAAAATCCCCATTATTATAGAGTTCTTTGTTTTGGTAGCCTCTCTAATCTCCCTCAGCATTTCAATGTCAGTATCCCTGTCCTGGTCAGGTGGTCGGTAATATATCCCTACTGCTAATTTCTTATTTTTGGAGCATGGAATTACTATCCATAGCGATTCTATTGAACATGTTGATTCATTTAATATTTTTATTTCATTTGATTCTACATTATCTTTCACATACAGTGCCACTCCGCCACCCACCCGGCCTGCTCTATCCTTTCGATATATTTTATATCCCGGCATGATTGTGTCCTACAGATTTTCCTCATTCCACCAGGTTTCAGTGATGCCTATTATGTCAATCTCCTCATTTAATACTAGGTACTCTAGTTCACCCATCTTATTAGTCAGACTCTAGCATTTGTGTAGAAGCACTTTAAAAATTTGCCACTGCTTATTTGTCTGCCCTTCCTGATGCATTGGATTCCTTTGTACGCGGGTTGTTTGTCTGCTCTGGCCCATGGTTTGCCCTCTCCTCCTCTCTTTCTGACTACAGCTTAGAGAATCTCTATCAATGGATTCTCCTCTAAGAGAAGTCTCCTCCGATTTACGTGCATCTCCACACCAATCGGCTTTCCCCATCTCTCAGTTTAAAAACTGCTCTACGGCCTTTTAATGTTTAGTGAGCAGTCTGGTTCCACTTGGTTTAGGTGGAGCCCATCCTTCCTGTATAGGCTCTCTCCCAAAAGTGTCCCCAGTTCCTAATAAATCCAAACCCTCTTCCCTACACCATCGCCTCATCCACGCATTGAGATTCTGAATCTCTGCCTGCCTACCTGGCCCTGCGCGTGGAACTGGAAGCATTTCCGAGAACGCCACCATAGAGGTCCTGGATTTCAGTCTCTTTCCTAGCAGCCTAAATTTGGCCTCCAGGACATCTCTCCTACCCTTCCTACGTCATTGGTACCTACATGTACCACGACCACCGGCTCCTCCCCAGCACTACACATAAGTCTATCTAGATGCCTCGAGAGATCCGCAACCTTCGCACCAGGCAGGCAAGTGACCATACGGTTCTCCCGGTCATCACAAACCCAACTATCTATGTTTCTAACGATCGAATCACCCACTACTAACACCTGCCTCTTCCGAACTGGCATTCCTCCCCTCAGAGGTATCCTCAGTGCGAGAGGATACCGCAACATCCTCTGGGAGGAGGGTCCCAACCACGGGATGGTTTCCTCTGCTCCCATTGAATGCTCTGTTCCCTTGAGACTTTCATCCTCCTTAAGAGCACTGGGGCTCTCAGACTGGAGGTGGGACAGTACTACAGTGTCCCAGAAAGTCTCATCCACAAATCTCTACCTCCCTTAGCTCCTCCAGTTCAGCCACCCTGGCCTCCAAAGCCCGAACTCGGTCTCTGAGGGTCAGGAGCTCTGCAACGGGTGCACACATACGCCACCCGCCCACAGGGCAGGTAATCATACATGTTACACTCAAATAAACAGGATAGCCCCACTCTGCTGCTGGGCTTCTGTCTCCATTTTTCTAATGAACAAGTTTAAGTATAAACTGGGATTCTTTTAAACCTCTGGAATATAGATTATGATAAGAGTTATGTTTTAAAGAAGGCCAGAAGTCACTAGTGCCCTTAACCTCCCCTCTCAACTCCTCTCCAAACTCCCTGTTAGCAATTCCTGTTCGCAAGCTCCTGGTCGCTGAGTCACAGGCTTATATAGCTCTGGTAGCCCTCCCCTGACTGAGGCTTAGCCAATTAACAGAGGCTTCTAGATTTCAAACCTTTAGAAGCTCCTTCAAGCAAACAAACAATCAAACCAACCAGATAAACACAAGCTCAGCACACAGCAAATAACTCCCACACACAAACACACACTCCAGACAGCCACTTACCACAAGGGTCCTGTTTTTACTCCTCTTTCACCTGGAGAACTCCCTCTCCAAACTCCCTGTTAGCAATTCCTGTTCGCAAGCTTTTGCTTCTTGAAATTCTGGGCTTTCAATTTCTGTTTCTGAGCAGACTAAAGTAACACGGTCAAAGAAGGAAACAAACTGTATAGGATTGGGTTGTTTTCTGTGCTTATGTGATGATGGGCCTTGGTTAGGCACAGTAGAGGAGTTATTTAAGACATTGTCTTAAATACAAAGAGACAATGTATAGGAAAGGATAGAGGCAGCTTAGAAAAGAACAATGGAGTGGACTGGAAAGAAAAAGGGAAGACATTATTCAGCACATACAGAATTTCCTGTTAGGGTTGCCAGGTGTCCGGTTTTGAACCGGACAGTCCAGTATTTGAGCTTTCTGTTCGGGAAACAAATTGAGAAAAAATAAATAAGAAAATATAGATGTCCAGTATTTTCTAAATAAATGTAATGTCTATTGTGGTATAATGTCAAGTGTGTCCAGTATTTTTGTTGAAACCATCTGGCAACCGTATTTCCTGTATTCCCATATACTTCTGCCACAGAAAATCTGTTTTGGCTTCTGGGCTTGAGAGACCCTATCTGGGAATACTTTTGAAGAAATTTGTTCCTTGGGTACAAAAGGAAAACATGTCAAGTGTAAGCAGTGCAAGAATATGATTCAGTGCCTAGCTGCAAGAATGAAACATCATAAGAGAGCTAGTTGTACAAGTTTTACAGACACCATACATTTAGCATTCTGAAGACTTGGCTGTTAGAATTAATAAAATTTGAAAATAATAATAAAAACAAGACAGCCATTACCTGCAACTCAGGAAACGTGGGGGGAGGAGATAGGAGTCCCCAGAGGAGGCACACGACGGGTCGTCCTTCCCCTGCGGGGGGGAGGAGGTAGGAGTTCCCTGAGGAGGCGCGAGCGGACTTCCCTCCTCTGCGGGGGGGAGGGAGGAGGAGTCCTGGGAGGAGGCGCGTGCCAGGGACTCCCTGTTTCCTGCCCCCACCAACACCCTGTTCCCTGCCCCAGCACCCACTGGCACCCTGTCCCCTGCCCCCACTGGCACCCTGTTCCCACCCTAGCACCCTGTCCCGGATGATGAAGCATGGGTTTCATCAGATGATGAGTAGTTGTGCAGCATGGCAAATAAACAAAATTAGATTTAAGTTTTAGTGTTTTGTTTAAGTTTTTTTTAGTGTTTAAGTGAATAATTTACAGACTGTATTAGTGTTGAAGTGTATCATTTTTGTGTTTAAATGAATAAAGTGCTGTATTGTTTTAAATTACTGTATTAATAGTTTAAGTGAGTAATAGTTTAAGTGATTAGCCAGTGCTGCACACTACTGTACATAGTATCCTCTGCTTTCTGTATTCAAAGGCTTCGCAACAATAATGGTGAGTACTGTACTGTACATTTATTCTTTCATTCTATGACTAAATTTATGCATTATAGTATGTACAATAAAAAGGGTAAAAAAGGGTTAAAAAAACTAAAACATCACAGTATATTGTATACAGTATGTACAATCAAAAGGGTTAAAAACACTTTATATACAGTATATATATATATATATATATATATATATATAAAACCAGCTTATAGTACCTCCTGATAGTCCGGCATATCCGATAATCCGGCACCACCTAGGTCCCAAAGGTTCCGGATTATCAGAAGTCTGCTGTAATGGTAATGGACAGGTAAAAGTTATATTAAAAGTAACTGCATTGTGCTAACAGAAGATTGCCATCCTTCTGTACTGAAGCAATGAATGACTCAACTACAGTGACAAAGGTAATCAACATGCTCATCACTGTGCAGGCTACTATCTCTGGAGCAATATCAAACAGCAAGATATCCTTTAAACAGAACTGTATTTTACTTGTGGAGTGATGCACTAAAGGGAACATATAACAATGAAAGCTACTGGCTTTTTGTGTTAGCTCTAACTGAACAGCTGTCATGTTAACTGTATGGAAAAAATGCAAATTGTAAATTTTTAGATGAACCTTTAGCACTGTAGGAATTCACTGAACACTGACAAACTGACTAAACTGAATGTAAGCTCAATAAAGTTGCCTTTTTATATAAATTGCCTTCTTTCTGTCCTGGTTTTTTGTGCATGTCTCATGTTCCCATGTGGTGTGGGGTAAGATTCACCCCCTGACCTCTGTGGACACCCCCAGGATACAGCTTGGCTCTCCCCGCTTTTGATGCCTACGGAGGGTGGATAGGGAATCTGAATAGCAAGCCCTCAGAGACTTCCTGAACCACTCTACACGGATCTCTATGCTGAGGGGATTCTCTCCCTGTCTGCTCTCTGTGCTGTGTCCCTGCTCTCCCCCTGCACTCACACTGAGCGGATGAAAAAACTTAAAAAAACAAGAGTTCTGCAGCATCTTAAAGATTAAAAAAAAGATAGTAATGTTTCATGACCTTTTGTGAACACAACGCACTTCTTCTGATGATTGGAATAAGGGGTCCAGGGTACACATAAATAGCACAGAAAGGAGAGAAAAGCTGCAGAACTTGGTTTAATTTTTTAATTTACAGTTTTACACCTGTAATCAAGGTTTGAACAAAGACCCGACCTGGATGGGCCACTTACATTCCACACCCTAATGACATAAACAGCTAAGCACTGGGTACCTACAGCCCACTCTATTAGCTTCATTTAGCACAGGCACTCTCACTGACAATATTTTTTCCTTCTCTTTCCCTCCCCATCCCCTCTATTTATTTGTACACTGGATTCCTTACTCCATTCACCTGAAGAAGTGAATGATACCATCTACATTTTGCGTTAGTCTCTCAGGCGCTGTAGAACTATTTGTCATTTTTTAATTTTTTTCTGTTACAGGCTAACATGGCTTCCCCTCTGAGTCCGAGTAGATGGTGTGAAGAGCAAGGACGAGCCTCCCTCACCGTCCTCCCGAGCCTGCCAAAGGACACGCATATGAATCCCTAGCTGCTAGCACTAGGAATGCGGACGCTGCTGAATTGAAGTGTTTCCATTATAGACCGGATTTACAGTTCAACGGCTCGCAGCGCCCCTGCAGGAATCCCGCCCGCTGCTCCCTACCGCAAGCGTTCAGTGAGTTTTGAGCATGCGCAGTGAGGGAGACGAGGCCCAGGAACTGAGCGCGATTTGTCTCTCAGCAGCTCCCGTAGCGGATGTTTCTCTCCCTCCTCCCCCACTCCTGACGGTCTCTAGCTTCCTGTAAGGAGAAAATGGAAAGTGCGGCCCCCGCTGCTGGGGTAAGTGGGTCCCCGCCGGGTGCCCGAGCGGGGAAGGCCGCGCTCCCCTCTGCCCAGCTCTGTCCGCAGAGCCGTGCATGCCCGGGGCTTGGCTCCGGGGCACTAGTCCCGCCCGTGGCAGGCAGCTGCGGAGTGGGGCCTTCGTCTCCGCGCTGCGCGGGAGGCCGCCTCTCGGTGGGGGTTGGGCGGGTTAATTCCCATCGCCGTTAGGAAGGGTAAAGGAAAATTCTCCCTCACCCCATGGCTCCAGTTTCCCATCTCCCCACCGAGCAGCATCCTCTCGCTGTGCACCGGCTGCGAGCGGAGCGTGTATGACGCGCCGCGGGGTTCTGCTACAGCCTGGGCCGGTCTGTGCAGGCGGGTCTTGGGGGGGGGCACGCATTGAACTTGTTAACGTTAGGCGTTCGGCCACATCGCGCTTCTCTCGCCTGAAGTAATTCCTGAGATAGAAGCGCCTCGCTAGTTCACTTAGTTCAGTGAGTAATCGCCCTTCCCGCATTTCAATGAGCAGGTTAAGAGTGGGGTGTACTGCTGCTGAGATCTCATGATCAGGAGTTTATTGTGCGTTTTCACTTGTTTGCAGATTGCCATACATGGTTTGCATTTGACAAAGTAATATAGCAGGTCCTTGTTCCTGGGAGTTTAGACTTAAGATAGCCAGCAACCATGTCTAGCAGTGGAAGAGCAAAGAGGAGTGGCATATTGTAGATGCACATGTTTGTATGCAGTGTATTAGAAATGAAACTGCAATTTTCTAAATACACTAGTAAGGTATGTCTTGCAAAATATTAGCTTTTTAAAAATTCTCTTGGTAATTTGGCCAGGCTTGGCAGTGTACTTTGGTAAGCTTGTACTATATTAGAATGAGAAATAATCTGAAAACCCAGAACATTTTTCACTTTTAGATAATTTTGTTCAATAAATAGCATTTTTCATGAAATTAATTTGGAGTTGATTTTTATCTTTTTAAGGTTTTGGAGTTGTGAAGGAAGGAGAAGAAGCATTAAATATCAGGTAAAATATTTTTCCAAACTGTGTCACTTGGGAGTAGGGATGTTAAATATCAGCTAATTGGCTAGTTGATTAACCTCATGAATTTTTATCAGTTACTCAATTATTCTATAGCACCCAGGGGTGAGGGTGGCAGCCAGTGCACTCCCACCCCACTCCCGAGGAGCCCCCTGCCACTCTGTGCTGCTGCCTCTGTATCAGAGGCAGTAGCGCGGGGTGCCAGGTGGGAGCTGGTCCACAAGGGGAGCAAGTTTCAAAAACCAGCTCCCCTTGTGGACCAGCTGCGTGGCACTCCATGCAGTTATTCAAGTTATTATTGAAGCTTCAGAAATAAACTAAATAGATTTAGATGTTTAAAAATGGAGCCTTATGCATATGCCACAGCAAATGGAAGAGAAAGCAAAGCAATCTTTGGAACTCTTTCAGCTCAGCTTGATTGGTCAAAAGAAGAACATATCACTTGTAATACCAGATGCTGTGGGTTATTCTGGAATATCTTTGTTTACTAGAGACATGTCTAGGAGATTTAGATAGTAAAATTATTTGTCGTGTTTGTGTTTTAGGACATCTATATTTTGAATAGTTGCATGAAGGTTATTGTTATAATCTACAACATATTTGAGAGAGTTTGTGAGCGAGTGTGTCTGTCTGTCTGTCTGTCCAAGAACTCCTCCTGAGCAGTTACAGCTAGGACCACCAAATCTGATATGCAATTTCCTTTTATGATAACTTAAAGCAATAGTAAGTGTTTGGTTGGACAGGGTAGGGTATATCCTCTGGAGTTGCAGCAGCCATTGATAGGTCCTTCTCACTTGTCTGCAAGCTGCTAGGGAACCCTTTATCCCTAATCCCACCCCAGATCAATTATTTGAATTAAGATAAACAAAAATTAATTGAGTTAAGGACCTGAGCAATACTAGGTACATCTTCTAGTTAACTATAAAGGCAGAATGTGTTCCTAATGCACATATTCTAACAGTTACAAAAAAAATCTTCGCTAAATTTCTGTTTTTCTGTATTTCTTTAAATTTACTTTAAAAATAAAAAAAAGGTGAAAATGCACCATGGCAACGGTCCTCAGAATGCTCAGCGTCAGCTCCAGAGGTCCAGATCTTTCACAGGAAGTGAGGGAGAAGAGCAGCAAACAAACTTACCGCAGTCCCCTGCAGCTTCATTTGCTCCTTCTGCAAGTCCTTCTGCACCACAGTCCCCCAGCTACCAAATACAGCAATTTATAATGAGTAGAAGTCCAGTAGCTGGGCAGAATGTGAACATCACACTGCAGAATGTTGGACCAGTAGCATCAGGAAACCAACAAATAACACTTACCCCATTGCCAATATCAAATCCAACCTCACCAAATTTTCAGTTTAGCCCTCAGCAAAGGAGGTTTGAACATGGATCTCCGTCGTATATTCAAGTTACTTCACCATTGCCCCAGCAGGTTCAGTCTCAAAGCCCTACACAACCCAGTCCCGTACCAGTCCAGTCATTACCAAATGTTCGGGCAGGCACTCCAGGCTCTGGCTTAGGTATGTGTAGCCAGAGCCCTACTAGAGGATTTGTTGATGCTAGCGTGCTTGTGCGACAGATCAGTCTGAGCCCTTCAAATGGTGGACACTTTGTATATCAAGAAGGATCTGGAATTGCACAAATTGCTCAAGGAGCTACAGCACAGGTACAACTTCCATCTTCTGGGGCACCTGCAACTATACGAGAACGCAGGCTTTCACAACCTCATTCACAGACTGGTGGCACCATTCATCATCTTGGACCTCAAAGTCCTGTGGCTAGTGGAGCAAATATACAACCTTTGACTAGCCCAGGTCACATTACAACTTCTAACTTGCCACCACAAATCAGTAATATTATTCAAGGGCAACTCATGCAGCAGCAGCAGCAAGTACTTCAAGGACAGCAATTGAACAGACCCATAGGATATGATAGGGCTTCTGGTGGATTAATAACTGGAGTTGGAGGGCCTCCTGCTTTTGGAATGACATCGCCACCCCCTCCTACAAGCCCTTCACGAGTCAATGTACCTCAGGGCTTGTCTAATCTTCCTCTTACTCCTACAGTAAGTACAGGAGTGAAAAAACAACCTAAAAAATTGGAGGAGATTCCACCTGCTACCCAAGAAACAGCTCAGATGAGAAAGCAGTGCTTGGATCATCATCACAAACAGATGGAGATTCTGAGGGAGACTTTTAAGGAATATTTAATTGAACTATTTTTCTTACAACATCTTCAAGGGAATATGATGGACTTCTTAGCTTTTAAGAAGAAACACTGTGTTCCATTACAAGCATATCTTAGGCAAAATGACTTGGACCTTGAGGAGGAGGAAGAGGAGGAACAATCTGAAGTTATCAATGATGAGGTAGGAAATCTACTATTTCATAATTTGGAGTTAAACACTGAATGAAATTGTGGCAATTGGATACCAAAGTATGAGATGCCTTAGAAATAATTTAAATTTTATTTTTGATTAAAGTAATAGAGCAGACTTTTTAATGAAGATTCTCAGAGAATTGTAATTTTGTTAATGTGAAGTTTGGAATAGCAGGTTGATTTGAGCATGCCATTGGAAGCATATATTTTAAGAATAGAGGTAATGTAATAGGGAAAGAATTAGGGCTGTGAAGAAAAATAGTTGTTTTGTCACTGACCAAGTTCATGTCCATATTCAGGTACCCAGTACAAATTAGTTAAGTTCTATTCTAAACCTACCAAAGTTTGGAATTGTTGCAGGAAGCATCTTAGCTTATCAAAAATGATTTTGTATCCTAGAGTAATTTTCATTTATAAATTGTCATTATGTAATATCTATATTAGAAAAAAAAGAATGACATGAAAAACAATCTTAACTTGGAACTTGTGTTTGTCCAAAGAATGTATTGTTTGTGCATCAAAAAACCCCCCAAAACATGATGTGTCAGCTTTGAAATGTACGAGAGTCCCCCTAGGGGGGGCTCTTGTGTATTTCAAAACAGCAGCGCCACATGGAGCATGGGGTCAGCTGGGGACTCCCTAGCTGACCCCAGACTCCCTGCGCCATTTCTGCAGAACCCAGAGTCAGCTGGGCTGGGCTCTGTGTGGCGCTGCCACTTTTGAAATGCCGAGTGGCGCCTGGGATCAGCTGAGTAGTCCCCAGCTGATCCCGGGTTCCATGAAAATGCTGCCCAGGGTCAGCTAAGGAGTCCCCAGCTGACCGCAGGGCTGCATGCAGTGCTGCCGCTTTGAAACACTGCTGTAGTGTTTCAAAGGAGTAGCTGCATGGTGCTCGGGTATGGGCTGCGTGTGGCGCTGACACTTTGAAGTACCCCTTTTTCCCCTCCCCTTTGCTGCCTCTATCTGATAGAGGCAGCAGGGGAAGGGAGGGAATCGACTAGTCCTTAACATCCTTACGTCATATGTTGTTCAGGTGACATGCAATTTTTCTTGAATAGTTGTATTAATTGTGTCATGTGGTATCTCCTTAATTCAATTTTTGATGACCTAAGCAAAACCTGTCTTGAGCAGTCTGACAGTTGTGTAACAAGCAATAGTAATGTCATACTTGGCACAATGAATGAATTGGCATCACTTGAAATGCTTAAATATCCTTTTAAAAATTATGTATCAGGGAAGGATATGTATTTGCCAGTTTGCAAAAAGATTCCATCGGATACTGATCATTTTGAAGAAATTTGTTTCTGTGCATAAGTCATTTAAATTGTAGTAACAGACTGTCTTTTTTTATTTAAAAGTTTCAGAGGTTAGCCAAGTTAGTCTGTACAGGATAAACTTAAAAAACAACAAATGGTCTGGTAGCACTTTATAGACTAACAAAACGTAGATGGTATCATGAGCTTTCATGGGTTCTGCCCACCATTTATTGTTTTATTTAAATCAGCAATGGGTGTCCATAAATTCATTGTCGTTTGAATTTTGTCAAAATGTGTGCCTGTCCTTGTTCTATTTATTTGTCACTAGCTGAAATGGTAAGGTATTTTGAGCTCTTTTGCACAAATTCAGGGACAGATCTTCAGCTGATAAATTGGCATAGGTCGATTGAAGTCACTAAAGCTTTGACAGTGTACACCGGCTTAGGATCTGCCTCTCTGTCTTTTGGGTTTCAAGTTTGCTCACTCTTTGTAGCTCTAAAACACTGTTTAACTTGCACAGATAATTATATTTATGCTGGCGCTTCAGGGGGTAGCCGAGTTAGTCTGTTACAGGAAAAAAAACAAATGGTCTGGTAGCACTTTATAGACTAACAAAACATGTAGGTGGTATCATGAGCATGGCATAGCTCACTTCTTCAGATGACCGGAGTTATGAGTGGGGATATGAAATATCCCCACTCATAACTCCGGTCATCTGAAGAAGTGGACTGTGCCCACAAAAGCTCATGATACCATCTACAGTAGACGTCCGATAATCTGGCACCTTTGGGACCTAGGTGGTGCCGGATTATCGGATATACCGGAGTATCGGGAGGTACTCCGGCGGGGGGCTGTGACGGGTCTGCTGGGACCCACACTGTGTCTGGGGTGGGCGGGGAACGGCGCGCGGCGGCGAAACTCTCCGCCGTTTTGCAGGAAGGCGGGGGAAGCCCCACGCCGCCGCCGAGAGTTTCCAGGAGGAGCGGGCTCCCCACCCTCGAGACTGCAGTAGTTATCGACGAGCACGGGGGTGAGGGGCGGCGCTGCGGGACCAACCCGGCAGCACCCCAGCTGCTCTACTCCACTGCTTCCCCAAGTCCGCCGCTGCAGCTGCTGAAACTGACGAGCAGCGGACAAGCCGCGGAGTAGAGTAGCTGGGGTGCTGCCGGGTTGGTCCCGCAGCGCTGCCCCTCACCCCCCTGCTTGTCAAGAACTACTGCAGTCTCGAGGGTAGGGAGCCCGCTCCCCTCCTGGAAATTCTCGGTGGCTGCACGGGGCTTCCCCAGCCTTTCTGCAAAATGGCGGAGGGTTCGCCCCTCGCCGCGTCGTTCCCTGCCAGCAGCTCCAATTGTCCAGCTGGGCGGAGCACTTCCGGGTTCCAGTTGGTGCCAGACTATAGGGAGTGCTGGACCACTGGATGCCGGACAATTGGAGTTTTACTGTACATGTTTTGTTAGTCTATAAAGTGCTATCAGACCATTTGTTGTTTTTTTTTTAATTTTTATGCTGTATGTTATTTATCTAATTCCTCGTGAAAGTTGTAATAATTTTAACTGTGGTGGATTTTGCAAATTGCCAGTAAACTGGTTTGACTGTCCTAACACATTAAGGTAGCTTTTGCAAAACAAGACACCTTTTGAGTATGTTCTTTCTTTGTATTTTTGGTCTTCCTTTCTTTTATTTCCCCCTCTTTATCACCTTTTGCTAAAGCAATGCACCTCATCCCTTGCCTGGGAGGGCTGACCACTTGCGAAATTAATGGGGGAGAGAGAATGGTGGCTATGCTCATTGCTTAAATAAACGTTGGGGCTCTCTTGAGTTCAGACTGTCTGTCATGCTAATATTTTGTCTAACAAGGAACTGAGATAATTAAATTTAACCCACACTGTTACTTAATCTGGATTTAAGACAGTATTGCAGTGGTGAGAGTCATTGTAGATAGTCTATCTTTCAGGCTGTTCTGCTATTAAAAGTGAAACAGAACTCTTAAAATAGTCTATGTTCAAACCAAACTGCACTGATGGTCATTTAATTATTATCCCCTCTTCAGTGAGGTGCCATCAGTACAGTGTAAAACAGGTGTGTTGATCAGTTTTAAAAACAAAATGATTCTCCCTTTTTTTTTTTCCCAAAATATTTTCTCTCAGGTAAAGATTGTGACAGGAAAGGATGGGCAGACTGGTACTCCTGTTGCTATAGCAACCCAGCTTCCTCCAAATGTTTCTGCTGCTTTTTCATCACAGCAGCAACCGTTTCAGGTACTTTTCAATGGTTCTAAAATGTAGTCTCATCCCAGATTTTTTTTTCTTCATTCAGATTTGGTATTTCCTAGCAGAATTCAAATTTTCCCAAGAGCCCATCCGTTCTCATTTAAAACAAACAAAAATAACTTCAAATCTTGAAACGCATGAATATTTATTGGGTGTTGAGGAAGTTAAATTTTTCTTGTCTCAAAGTTGCTGGCTTATTTCATTAACTTTCAGCTTGAATGTTTTTCACTTTGGTTTGTTTGTCATTTCCCTTATGCATTTGGTTCATTTGTGCCGTCTGCATAGTAGCAGTTTGGATTCCTCTGTCTGTGGCACTGTAACTGTGAATTTCTTTCTCAATTTCTTTTCTTTTTTCTTGGTTGATTAAGGGGTTTTGAACGTGCCTGCACAAGATACTAGATTTTCTTTTCTTGCTATAATTTGTACGATGTGTTTTTCCACCCAAAAACACCCCTTTAAAATGAGTGATCGTAAGTACTACAACTTCTATAAGAACTTACCTCACTTTCACTAGATTTATTATGGACAGGGCTCGACAAATTATAGAAAACCCTACTTGCCAGACAAAAAGGACTCGCCACCCCCACCGCGCAGGTGCGCGCCACCCGGAGAACGGGACGACCAGGATGGCATGTTTGCTTCTGTGACGGGGCGGGGCCGCTCAGCAGCGGCGAGGACGACCCACCCCGCACTTCAACGGCGCCGACCCCCGGGCTGCACGGGGAGCGCGGCGTTCTGACAGTGATCTGCGCCGCTTGCTCCCGTGCGGCCGCCCAGCTGAGCGGCGTGCAGGGGGCCCGAGTCCTGGGACGGGAGCCGGAAGCAGGGGCGGGGCTGCACGCGGGCTTAGGGCAGGGCCAGAGTGTGCGTGCGTCCCTGACGTCAGGGGGAGAGGCGCCGGCGCAAGAGAGCGCCGCATTCAAAAGGGGAGCAGAGGAGAGCGGAAGAGAGGAGGGAGGCGACGGAGGAGAGTAACGGAGGGAGAGGGGAGAACAGAGGAGTGAGCTAGAAGATGGTGGTGGGCGGAGGAGTGAAGGGTGAGAGCGGAGAGGGACGGGAGTCGGAGGAGGTAAGAGAAGGCAGGAGGGAGATGGAGTGGAGCAGAGAGCAGAGCGTGGGGGCAGAGGACGTGAAAGGAGAAGCGGAGGTAGGAAGCAGCCCAGAGCGGAGACACAAGGAGCCCCATCCTGGGCTGCTTCCTACCTCTGCTTCTCCTTTCACGTCCTCTGCCCCCACGCCTGCTCTCTGCTCCACTCCGCGTCTCCCTCCTGCCTTCTCTGACCTCCTCCGCCTCCCCGTCCCCTCCGCTCTCACCCTTCACTCCGCCCACCGCCGCCTTCTAGCTCACCTCTGTTCTCCCCTCTCCTCCGTTACTTTCCTCTGTCTCCTCTGCCTTCCTCCGCTGCTCTCCTTTTGAATGTGGCGCTCTCTTGTGCCGGCGCCTCTCCCCCTGACGTCAGGGATGCACGCACACTCTGGCCCCGCCCTAAGCCCGGGTGTGGCCCCGCCCCTGTTTCCGGCTCCCGTCCCAGGACTCGGCCCCCCTGCACGCCGCTCAGCTGGGCGGCCGCACGGGAGCAAGCGGCGCAGATCGCTGTCAGAACACCGAGCTGCCCATGCAGCACGGGGGTCGGCGCTGTTGAAGGGCGGGGCGGGTCGCCCTCACCGCTGCGAGGCGGCTCCATCCCGTCACAGCTCGCCAGCTGCCAAAATCTACTCACCGTGGGCGAGCGGATTTGTCGAGCCCTGATTATGGTTATTAAGCAGAAAATATAAAAGTGTTACAGAGGGTCTCCTTTTAGACTGAACTTTGTTTGGGAGTATATTGGAGCATGTATCTTGAGAGGGATGACACCTATAAAGAGAACAAATTATTTGAATCAATGCAGATGCACTTTTAACACTAGCTAGCTTGTGTGTACTTCACTGCCCTTTACTGGGCATTTCAGACCTACTTCAGTGTACTTGGCTGTTGCCTTATTGCTCACAAAGGATAAGCTCTAAATCTGTGGTTGAAATACTCTCTTTCAATTCAGATGCTATGCACCTTTATTTTGATGAAGATATTTAACAGCAAACTGTATTTGATGGGCTTTATATCCTGCCTTACGTTATAGCTTGTGCAACCCTTTATTCATATTGCCCTGCGACTTTAAATGGAGACATTATTGTTATTATTGACTATATTCACAAATATAATTAATGCTGTATACATAAACATTTTTTATAAATTTTAAATTGTTTAACGAAGTTGTGTTTCCAGTGCTTTTTAGTGTAGCCAGTAATTACATGTTTTACAAATTTTGAAAGTCTGTCAATCCATTTAAAATATATGCAGGCCAGTGTTCCTTCTAATGTTTTCTATCCTTAGGTGGGTTGACTTTTCTTTTGGGCGGATTGAAATTTCTTATGTGCAACATCAATATTGAGGGTGTATGTAGTTGCGTACCACCAATACAAACAAATAAAACAGTCCATAGATAGGGATGGGCCCCAATTGGGGGCTTGTTGGCCAGGCTTTATTTTTAAATAAAGTAAAATATTACATCCAACAAAAAAGGTTTCTACGTGGCAGGAGTGGGGGACCTTTTTTTGGGTGGGGGGGGCCACTGAGTTTATATGAAGGAGGCATTTATGACCTGAGACATGGGATTGGGGTACAGGATTTTGGATTGTGACCTAGGGCAGGGGATTACAATGCAGGTGTTTTATTGTGACTTGGGGCAGGAGGGGGTTGTGACCATAGTTCCCGCTAAGGTACGTATACACAAAAAATTCTTTGCCTGCCTACCTTGCAGAGTGATGCCGTAGGCAGTTGCTCTGGACTGGGGGCCACTCGGGGACCTGGTTGAGGCAGTGTGGGAGATAGTCAACTAGTCCCTTACATCTCTCTCTATTAAGCATAAGATTATCAGATAATCGACTAGTCACACGACGAGTCACTTCCCCTCCTTGCTGCCTCTCTCAGTGCTGGGGGAGCCACCCAGCACCGTCTCTGCGGGAGGCAGGGGAAGCAGAGACGTCCCTACTGCTGTGTCTCTCTGTTTGAAATGTACAGGAGCCTCCTGCAGCTATTGTACATTTCAAAGGGAGAGGTGCAGCAGTTGGGACCCCACTTCAAAGGAAGAGGCGCAGCGGGATAGTCCATAAGGGGGGGCACTAGCTAATTGAGTAGTTGATGGAAATTTCAGCTACTTGATTAGTTGATTAATGGAAATTTAACATCCTTAGTGGGGAGGATGCTGGGAGAGGGGTGGCTGAGGCTGCTGGGGCCTGGGCCCGGGCCTGGGCCTGTTCTGGTGGCTGGGGCCCACCCTGAGGTGAGCTCAGGGTTAGGGGTTTGGTGCCGCGGCCTGCGGCCCACTGCGGGGTGGGACCAGCTTGGGGAGCTGGCTCAGGAGGGCGGGGGCTGCTCGGGGAGGGGAAGGGAGAGGGCTGGGACCTGCACAGAGGGCCCACTTGGGAGGCTGGGGCCAGTCAGAGAGCTGCTTAGGGGGCCATGGCCACTCTGGCAGCTGGGGCTGTGTGGGTGGTGGGTTGTGGCTTCCCGACTGCTCCCTGGACTGGCTTCATGGCAGCTGTTGAAAGCTGGAGCCAGGCTGTGGTACAGCTGTTCCAGGGGCTGGGGTCCCCTACTCTTCTGTTTTGCCCCTCCTGCACCTCTCTTTTGCCCCTTAGAGCCCCCTAGTGACCAGCTTTCTTCCCCACCCCCAGCACCTCACTCCCTGCAAACCCTGGGTGCTGGCAGCAGCTTCTCTTTGCCCGATGTGGAGACTTACAGCCAGCCCCATGAGGAGCAGCCTGGGGCAGTCCCTGCCCTGTACACAGGCTGCCTAGGGATCAGTGCTCTGGCGGGGGCATGTCTCACCTTCTCCCCAGGAGGTTGGGAGGAGCACTACCTGGGAGTTTCTTGGGGAGCAGCACCACTGGTGGGTGCCACAGTGGCACACATGTGAACAAGAACATTGTTGGTACTCAAGACAAAATTCATTCCGCTCATGAATGGAAAATCTTAGAGGGAACACTGGTTGTGACCTAGGGCAGGGACTGGGGTATAGGAAGGGATATAGGGGTTTGGATTGCAACCAACGGCAGGAGGGGGTGTCATCTGGTTCAGGGCATTGGGGTGCAGAGTCTGGGATGGGGTATGAGCTCAGGAGAGAGGCAGAGGGTTTGGCTTATGTGGGATAGGAAGTGGGAGTCGGGGGGGCAAAGGGAGGGAGGGAGGGTATGGGGTGCCAGAGGCAGGCTCTGGCTGGGAGACTTATCAGTGAGACTCCAGAGCAGCAGTGCAGCACACTTCTCAGGAGTCTGCCCCACCCCCCACATGGAGCCATGTGCTCTGTGAATAAGAGCCTGAGGGCAGGGCTTCATTTGCCAATGGGATTGCGCTGGGGGTGGGAGCAGCTGTGAAGCAACACTCCCCGCACCTCTTTGGGCTCACAGTTTGTGGAAAAACAAACGGCCCTACAGCCACTTTTCTAAGTGGCATGCGTGAATGCGGCAAGCAGGGGAATCTGCCTAGGGGCTCCCTGCTGTGTCTGCCAGCTGGATTGTTTTGCCCAGGCCTGGTGTAGCATCAGCACGGACTCTGCTGCAGCGGGAATGGGGGGAGGGAGGAGGGGAAGGGCTAGGCTCGAGCTTCAAAAGAGCCATATCTGGCTCCTTAGTGAGCCTTATTTGGCTTGCAAGCCATAGATTGCTGAGCCCTGGTACAGTTTCTCTGGGGAATGTTTAGGATCTATGCTATACAAGAACAAGTGAAATAGAGACATATTGAAACAGTGCTCCTGGTTTGGAACTTTCACCTTGTGTCTGTCACCAATCAAAGAGTAGAAGCCCCAGAACAAATTAACAGGGTGTTCAGGGTGTGTAGACAGATGCGTGTTTCAAAGAGCTTGTAAATAAGTTTCATCCTACAAAACAACTAGTCTCACACCTTGTACTTTCTACTTCTGACTCCATTAAGAGCCAGAACTCTATCACATAGCAAAGTTCTGGCCTTAATGCAATGCAATATACCGTTTATTAATTAGTAACAGGATTTAAAAAAAAAAATCATTAAGACCAGAATTTTAGATAGTGGCAGCACTCCTCTACCTCTTTGTCTCTCTCTTGCACAGGCAGCAATCCCAATCTCTCCTCACCTCTGACTCCCTCTCCCCCCAGCCAATTACTCATTCCTTCCTCCGCTCCCCAAAACCCTACAACTCTTCTTGCAGCCACTTATTCCGTCCTTCCCTCCTCCTCATTTCCCCTCCTTACTAGGGATGTAAGAGTGTAGTCGATGGACCGATAAGCAAAAGTTTATAGGTTAATGTTATAGACTACACGCATAATTTCCCCCTCTCTCCCACACCGCCAGTAAATTTTTTAGGAGGCTGGCCAGCAGCTCAGCTCAGTCCCGGCTTGTACTGGGTCCTGGACCTACCCCCGCTGTGGCTCTGCATTCAAAGAGTATTAGGCACCAGGTGGGCAGGCAGCTAGGCTCAGTTCTGGCTCGTTCCAGGTCCAGGAGCTCAGACCCTTCTCCTCCCGACAGGGGCTGCCCGGGGACTATAGAATAGTCAACTGCCCGATAAGAATTCATGAGGCTAATCGACTATTCAGTTAACCGATATTTAACATCCTTACTCCCTACCTACTCTCTGAGCTCCTCCTTTGGAAACAGGCAGCTCGATTTCAAGCTGCGCAGATGGCCCCTACCCCCACCAGTCAGCTGAGCTCCCTTCCTGAGCGGGAGCTTTGAGCCTCAGAGTGGGACTCATTAAAGGGCTGTGTGGTCAATGCAGGTATTCAATTAATGTGTTATAACAAAGAATGCATACTTTATATACAAATATAGAAATTCACAGAATTATTTAACATATCTAACTCAGACTCTAATTGCGCCAAAAGTCTGAGTAACAACTTAATTAACCCTCCTCTGCCAAAACCCACTCTAAAACCCATTTATTTCACTTACCTTCTATTACTAACTGAATGTTCAAAGCTTCAGTTTCTACATCTGTTTGTTTTAGGTATCTGGACTGACACTTCGTATCTCAATGCCATCAACTTATTTGCATTATTTTTACTTAATTTAGAATGTAAGCTCTTGAGCTTAAGACTGTTTAATATGAAATACTAAACATTTCATATTAAAATAATAAAAAGTTCTGAGTACTATATGGCTATAAAGTAGGATATAATCTTAACTTACTGTATTACTATATTTAAAATTCAGTATTTTAACTGAATTGATCTAGATACCTACTGTGATTTATAAAAAGCAATAGAGAGAAAGATGTAAGTATGTGAAATGTAACATAGTTTTTCTGCTAAATATTTGAGAATTACCATATTTCCCATATTACTGACAGCACTTTGTATATTTGTAATGTATTTTCATTTTCAAGTAACGGAGTTTCTGTGGACATTAGTCTGATGTCATTAGCAGGGCTCGACAATCTATTGAATCTACTCACCCGTGGCGAATAGATTTCAGCCCGGCGCCCCGTTTACCGGTGGCGCGCGCATGCGCAGTGCGGGGCTGGTGAGCGGCTTTCGCTGCGGTTCGTCAAGCCCTGGTCATTTGTATGGGCAGAACTTGCTTAATGCTCTACAAAGTACATCGTACATTTGTACTGGCTCCTGCCTTCCTCATCCCCTGTGCTGCTGCCTCTGTGGGAGATAATGGGAAGGAACCGGCAGCTCCCTGGGAGTGTGCTGATTGTTTCTGTCTCTCCCATTCCCTGTGCACTGCTGCCTCTAATATAGCAGTATGGGGGGGAAGTGCTGCATGTAACTCAGAGGGTTAACCAATGAGCGCAGGCTCATTGGTTAACTGTGTATTCGGGTTCATGTTCACATCCCTAGTTTATACTGTACAATAGGGCACTGAGGATTTTTGGACACCTACAATTTATTTCATTATAGTTCTATATTCACTCACTTTGTTTAAATTGGTATGGCTTTCTATAAAAATGGGTGAAGGAGGAGAAAGGAATCCTTGAGAATGTTGGAGTTGTAAATAGACAAAATATACCACTTGAGAAATTACTGTCTTTGATATAGATGTATCAGAGACAGCTGTGGGCGTGTGTGCAAGTGGGAGCAGGTGCTTCTGGGAAGCCACCTGACCTCCGTGCTGCTGCCTTTGATACAAAGGCAGCAGTGCAGGGGGCAGGCAGAAACTGGGCAGGCTCCCCGGGTCTCCTGCCTGCCTCCCACACTGCTGCCTTTGAAAATAATCTTTTACAAATAAATTGTCTTTATTATATTTTACCATATTTGCTGGTTATTGGCACTAGTAGTATATAAGGGCTATTTCTCCCAATCTAACTAATTTGCCAATCTTACTAATTTAATTCTGTAGTGAAATAAAAATGTTCAATTTTTGACATGACTGTTTAATGTAACAACAATATGATGATACATGCATTTGGTTGTGACTTCCTTGCAGCATTAATCATGTGACAGGAAGAGAGGTCTTATATAAATGTAAATCCTTAATAGCAAAAGGAGCCCAGAAAAATAATGGCCAAGTATATTCCTTCTCCCACCCGATGTCCTGGTTTTAATAGCCCTTTTTTTTGAAAATCAAAATGTGTAATACAACTGATTTCTTCTTCTTAGTTAACATCATTATACTTGAAAGCTGAATGAAAAACGCTGTTAGGATCACTTTATTGTTACAGGAGTATTAAAAATTCCCAGAAGACACTGAACAAATCTTAATTTTTAGAGTATACAATTATTTTCAAGTACTAATAGTACAAGTAGATATTCTTTGGATTCACTGTAACTTTATGTGTTGTAAGGGAAATTGAGGAGGAAGCTGAACTTTATGATTTTTGGTTTTTTAATAGCAAACACATACAGTGACACCAGTAACGGGGACTGTGAATGCCATAGAAATTGAAGCTTTTAAGAGACAGCAAGCACTTACTCCGTCAGGTATGTTCTTTTTACACAATTTAATTTTATTTGGAAGGAAAACAGAAGTCCCACTACTGCATAATTATTGAAATGTAGCTTTGCCTCACTTTGGCAATTGTCGGAACTTTTGGCCTATTTGTTGTGAGTGCTGTGGGGCAGTGTGTTTTGCTCACAACAAATGGGACTGGATTTGACAAGTGTAGAAATATTAACAAGTCTGTTATTTGGCTGAAGAAAGTGAAGGTGGTCATATTGAAATATAAAGGAGCTCTGCTCTAAGAGCATATTCCTCGTGAATGATACACGTGTAGGAGAGTTGTAGCTTTCTAAGCTGATGTTGAAATCGTGTAGTAGTTTTGCTTTGTAAACTGAACCCATTCCATTGTACCATATCATAAATGGAATTTGAATATCACAGATTCATCTAAAAGACCACGAATTGAAGTGAGCCGTCATGGGATGGTTTTTCAGCATCCAGGTGTGGCTTCAGGAGTTCCTCTACAACAACTAATGCCAACGGCACAAGGTACTGTTGCCACATGCCAATAGCAAATTAAATTAACAAGGAGATGTAGGTGATGGGACTAGAAACTTAGGCTCCTAATCTTCTGAGGTCCTAATTCCACCACAGACTTCTCCCTGTAAATTAATTCTTGGTATACAATGCCTGGTTTGTTTAAAGAGCTGAGTGGTGGACTCCAGTGATGCATGTGGGCATAGGAGTAAGTCACAGGTGCTGGTGCAAAATGATTAGCTTAGGTGCTCTGGATCTAAACCAAGGGTTTGTGAAAAAAGGTAGCTCCTACTTTGCAACGTATGTGACAAATGTTATTTTCACTGATAGTCATTTTTGATCAAAGTGTGTTAACGTACAGCATCCTCAGTGTATAACATTCAATGAGTTTTGACCCCTTTCTAACTCATTAATAGTTGAAAAACAAATTAGGAAGTCCAGCAGACAGCATAATAAAGATAATGCTTTTTATTATAACTGATTCTTATTACAAAATTGCTAGCTGCATTCCTTTGCATGATAGGTTGTTTATTGTAATGGTGATTTATTCTTCTCATTGTGATGTGGTATTTTCTAATTGATAGTATCGTATCACCAAGTAAGTAGCAAGTCAAAATGTGTTGACTATCTGACTATGTGCTGGTTAAAATAATCAAGAACATTGACCCTTAACATTCATCTGTGCTTCATTTCCTCTTGCTTTGCAGGTGGCATGCCTCCAACTCCTCAAGCAGTACAGCTCACTGGACAGAAACAAAACCAGCAACAGTACGACCCCTCCAAAGGTCCTCCTGTGCAGAACGCAGCAAGTTTACACACTCCTCCACCTCAACTGCCGGGCAGGTTGCAACCTGCCAATGTTCCCATAACATCTCTCCCAGCTGCATTGCAGCTTTCACAGCAACAGCCACAAATAGTAGAGTCTTCAGCACAGCCCCAGATTCAGGTGAAGACCCCACCCCAAAGTGTACCCATCACTTCTGCTCCACATAGTCAGCTCCCGACATCACTTCAACAGCAGGTGCAGCCAGCACTCCACATACAAGGGCAGACACCAGCACAAGTGTCCCAGCCGCAAGCTGCAATTCAGCAACAGGTATATAAATAGAAATGTTTGTGTGTAAAGTTTGTCTAATGTGAAAAGCGCACTCTAAAACAACATTGTCATAATTACTGGGAGTAAGAGAGAAGTCTGTTTTTATAGATATGTGAAAGGTGTTAAATGGCTGAAATTCTTAAACACTGTGGAGTAAAACAGCAAATTCCTGCCTGGTAAAGCTTTTTAAGTGTAATACTTTTGATGGATTAAAGTTAGCTCAGTATTTGGCCAATGTATTCTACTGTAATCAGCATTAGGTAGTATTGAATTGTAAAATTCCTTATCTCTCCATCTAACAAGTCTGTTTCCTGGGCAGACTGTGACGCTGACACGACCATCTGCAGATGCTGCCCAGACTTCTCAGCGTCTTACAGCAAATTCATTACCACCTACATCCTCTGCTCCACCAGCAACTCTCTCAGGCACAGCACCGCTTCCTTCGTATCCATTACAGACAAATAGAACCTCGCCAGTAACTAAATCACTGTCTCCAATTGCATCAAAACCCCCAGGCTTAGCTGTAACTACAACACCTAAAACAGAAAGTCCAGCTCAGAATGCAGCAGTGTTACCACAGGATAGCTCTCAAGACAAGCTTGCTGAGCAAGTAAAATTGGTAAGATATTTTCTTTCAGAACCTAAAGACCACTAACATGCAGAAGGGTTATATCGCTGAGCTGTTAATACACAAGAGAGCTCTAATTTTTATTTCTTCCATTGTTTGGTTTTTATAATTTGTGCTCTTCCAAAGAAGCTAAAGATAAAACTGCTAATGAAGGCAGTTTCCTTTGCTAAATGTAATTTTCTTTGTATTTCTATCATATTGATCACATCTGATCTCTCTAGATGTACTGCTGTGGTAAGAACATTTCCAGGTCATTTTGTGTCTTTAACAGGTTCACTGTAGACTCCTAATAGCTAAGGAACTTCTGTGGTGGAGGAGTCTTATCCTTTATTATATTTTCTTTAGTAGCTCTTATTTCAGGGAAAAAAAAGATAGTTCAGTGTCTTTTCCATAAGTCCATATAAAAGCTTGGCAATCAATTTGTAAAACATCTGTCTTTTTCGTTATAGAAGGCATTGAGAATAGAACTTGAAATCTGTTGTTTCAATTGAATCGTACTTAGTCTGTTAATTTTGCCACTTTGATACAATTGTTTCCTATAGTATAGCATTAAGTTTATATTTCAAATTAGATTATGATGGTGGGTCACAGCTGTGACCAGACAGACATCTGTCATTGAAATGTATTTGTTCATGACATATTTATGGAGGGATTTTTTGGTTTTTTGTGTTGCTTTTTTTGTAGGAAAATCAAATCCATCAACGAATAGCAGAGCTGAGGAAGGAAGGCTTGTGGTCTCTGAGGCGATTGCCCAAACTTCAGGAGGCCCCAAGATCCAAATCTCACTGGGATTATCTACTAGAAGAAATGCAATGGATGGCAACTGATTTTGCTCAAGAGAGAAGGTGGAAGATGGCTACTGCTAAAAAGGTATTTTGGAAATACATTTTTGAAGAGAAATAACTGGTCTTGCTGTCAGCTATCTTTCTAACAAGGGTTTTGGCACAGGTATTTTGTCTACATATAGTAAAATCCTTATATTTTTAGATGCAAGGGAGCAACAGGAGTGCAAAGTACAGGTTGGATCTCTCTAGTCCAGCACCCTTGGGTCCCCTGCCATTGGACTCCAGGGATACTGCCCCTCCCCCTGGCTGGCTCTGCTCCAACTCCACTGCCACTGGGATCCAGCCCTGAGGCTACAGGGCGGGCTCAGCATGCTGCTGCTAGCTGGCTGGAGCTCTCTGGTGACTGAGCTCCACAGCTGTTGCTGCCCCTCTTCTGCTCTGCCTGGCTGAGGCTTCTTGGGGACAGGGCTCTGCAGCTACTCTGCTTCTGTCCCACCCAAGGCTTCCCAGGGACTAGGCTCTGTGGCTGCATCCTGCCAGGGCTCTGTGGCTGCCCCGCTGCCGCCGCACTGGGATGGGGATCCACGGGGACAGCGCTTACTGGTCCCACTACTGTCCCACCTGGACAGAGTTTCCTGAGACCAGGCTCCACGGTTTCCCCACTGCTTGCTGTGCCAGGATGGGGCTCTGCAGGAACGGGGCTCGCTGGTCCCACTTCTGCCCTGCCTGGCCAGCGCTCTGTGGGGATGGGGCTAACTGGTCTGATGGGGCTTTCTCCACAGAACTCCCTGGCTGGCTCACATTCCTGGCTGTTGGGGCTCTCTGGTCCAGCAACATCTGTGATCCTGCTGGACCACAGATGTTTCTGGACCAGAGTGTCCCAGATTTAAGAGATTCAAACTGTATTGGCATTTCCCCATAATCAGTGGTCTCCAACCTTTTTAACCTCAAGATCACTTTTTCAATGTAAGTGCAAATATCCTTGCCCGGCTTCCTTCCCCCACCTTCTCTGAGGCCCCACCCCTGCTCCACCTCTTCTCCAAGGCCTCACCTTGCTAAACAACATCCCGCTTCCTCCCCAGATCTCTTTCACTTTCACCAGGCTGGGGTAGAGGGTTGGGGTGCAGGTTCTGGTCTTGAGCCAAGGGGTTTGGAGTGTGGGAGGGGACACCCTGAAGGTAGGAAGGTGGGGTGGGTTCTGGAGTGGCCTAGGGGATAGGGCATTTGCCTGCGGAGCGTAGGGTTGGGGGCGCGAGTCCCTCTCCCCCCGTCCCCCACACTCTGGGTGTGGCTGGGCAGCCAACACAGGCTGCCCCAGGGATGGAGCTGGCTCCCGCATTAGGAAAGCATGATAAGACCTGCTGAAGTTAGGGAGGTGGTGTGGGTTCTGGAGTGGCCTCGGGCAGTGTTTCTCAGCCAGTGGTATGAGTACCCTCAGGGGTACCTGAGAGAAGTCTAGGGGGTACGTTAGCACAACTGAAATTTGGAGAAAACTGAATTTTTGTTTTGAGTTTTGCAATGCTTTATTATTTTTGTACTTTTTACATCCAAAAATGTCATCGCCCGTCCGGCTACGATTAAGTTGTTTGAACAATGGCAGAAAAAATTTTGTGTGTTTCTGAAAACTGTAGGTACTGGGGGTACTTATAATTAAAAAAAAAAAAAAAGAGGTACTTTATTAAAAAAGGTTGAGAAACACTGGCCTAGGGCAGGGGTGGCCAACCTGAGAAAAAAATTGCGGCTCCTGACAGATCTGGGACGGAACCTGGAACCGCTCAGGTCAGCCACTCTCACAGCCAGGCCGCTGTGAGCCGCATGCGTGCTTGCGGCCCGCGCCTTTGTGCTCACGGCCCCCAGTGCACTGCGTCATATCCTGCAAGTGCAGGCCGGGTCATACACAGCATCCCAGCCTGCACATGCTAGCAGCCGGCTGCTGAATGCAGGCAGCAGCTCCAGGACCTGGGCATAAGGTAGCGGGGGGAGGGAGAGAGATGCCTGGCTCTGGAGAAGGGGAAGGGCACCCACCCACCCTGGGAGCAACCAGACAGCCAACACAGAATAAGGGACCCATTGAAGGTAAGGGGCTGGGGTGGGTTCTGGAGTGAACAGGTCATTTGCCTGGGGAGCGCAGGGTGATGGGTTCAAGTTCCACCGACCCTGCGAGCAGCTGGACAGCCAACACAAGCTTTGGAAAGCAGGATAAGGGACCTGCTGAAAGTAGGGAGGTGGAGTGGGATCACCAGTCAACTCAGGGATAGGGCATCAGCTTCTAGAGCACAAGGTAGTGGACTCGATCCCACTCAGGCAGTCCCAGGGACTCCCACATTAGGAAAGCAGGATAAGGGACCCTCTGAAGGCAGAGAGGTGGGGTGGGTTTTTGAGTGGCCTACAGGATCGGGCATTTGCCTGGGGAGGGCAGGGTTGTGGGTGCAAGTCCCACCCACCCTGAGTGTGACCAGACAATTGCCCTAGGGATAGAGCAGTGGAGCTAAGGCAGGCTTATTCCTGCCTTGGCCCTTCACCACTCCTGGAAGCAGCTGGCATGTACATCAATGGCTCCATGGCACCATGTGCTGCCCCATATCTACAAGCACCAGCCCTACAGCTTCCACTGGCCATTGTTCTGTATTACTGATCAATGGGAGCGGCAGGAGTGGTGTCTGCAGGCAAGGACAGCATGTGTAGACCCCCTGCTCTGCCTTTCTCAGGGGCTGCAGGGATATGCCGGCCACCTCCAGGAGCACAATTACTACAGGGATAATTACTCCAGATGTGACAGGTTCAGCATTTTAGAACTCACTACTCAAAAAATTAAATTTAAGCGTAAGACTTAAAGTTATGAAATGCACAGACCAGTCACAAACCAAAACTAACCCACTTTGCAAGCAGTAAAAGTAGTAACAACCCCCCATGTACGTGTTGAGGCAGGAGATGAGAAGGAAGGACTACGTGTGTTTGTGAGAATGACAGACACACACTCTGTGTGAGAGTGACAGAGATTTGCATTGCCAAGCTTCCTCCATCCCCTTTTCTCTGTGTGGAGACAGGATACAGAAGTGGAGGGATGAGGGACACCCTGACATCAGCGCCCCCATCTTCTCTCTCCCACATTCTGCACAGCAAGTAGGAGGCTCCCAAGGGGCAGCTCTGAGGCAGAGGGGAGGAGCAGCATGACAGTAGGTGGACAGGCAGCTGAAGTGCCAGCCCTTGATAGCTTTCTGGCCAAACCAGTCAGGATCACCTCTCAGAGGCTCCAAGATCTACCTCTAGATCCCGATCTACTGGCTGGTAACCACTGCCCTACATAAATGAACTGATTTTCAGAATTGTTGAGCACCTGGCATCTGCCACTGACTTTAGAGGCAAATGCTGGGTTGTCAGCAGTTCTGAAAATCAGACGCTTATTTAGGTGTATCACTAAAGATTTAGGATCAATGTTAGGCAAATTTGGAAATTGTGGCCATAATGCCAGTGTCTCAGCCAATCTCTCCTGTCCAAAAATAAATACTATCACTTTTATTACAAATAGATATACATGTTTTTTTGGAGGGGTGGGCAATATTTGTTCAGTTCTGAGCAACCCAATTTAGAGAAAATATAATATAAATTGAAGTAGTTCAGAGACAGGAAATGAAAACGAGGTATGGAGAGGTTTCCATATAGAAGTTAAAAAAAGGGACTGCACTTGTGTAGAAGTTAACTTTGGATATTCTCACTTGGTTTAAAAAAATTCTGTATTTTTTGTTTTTCTTTAAAAAGGACTGTAACCGTTAATGCTTTAGTACATAAGCCACTAAGGGTACATCTACACAGCACCCTAAACTCGAAATAAGATACGCTATGAAATTCATTCGAAATAAGAACACCAAATTTCGAAATAACATGCTATTTTGAGACCTCCCTTAATTCTCGTGGAACGAGGGTTACAGGGATGCTGAAATAGTGCGTGCCTATCTTGAAATAGCAGGCGCGTTCAAAAGATGCGGGGTAGCTACAGTAAAACTCCAATTGTCCGGCATCCAGTGGTCCGGCACTCCCGATAGTCCGGCACCAACTGGAACCCCAAAGTGCTCCGGCCAGCCGAACAATTGGAGCTGCTCCATGCCCGCTTCCCCAAGTCCACCGCTGCAGCTGCTGAAACTGACCAGCGGCGGACTTGGGGACGCTGCGGAGCAGCGCAGCTGGGATGCTGCCGGGCGCTGAGCAGGGGAGTGCGGGGCAGCGCTGCGGGACCAACCCAGCAGCACCCCAGCTGCTCTGCTCCGCGCCGCTTCCCCAGGTCTGCCACTGCCGCTGCTGAAACTGACGAGCAGCGGAGTTGGGGAAGCTGCGGAGCAGAGCAGCTGGGGTGCTGCTGGGTTGGTCCCGCAGCGCCGTCCCTCACCCCCCTGCTCGGGGATAACTACTGCAGTCTAGGGGGTGGGGAGCCCGCTCCCCTCCCCTCCCGGAAACTCTCGGCGGCGGTGCAGGGCTTCCTCACCCTTCCTGCAAAACGGTGGAGGGTTCTCCCCTCACCGCGCCATTCCCCACCCTGGACGCAGTGCGGGTCCGGCAGACCCATCACAGCCCCCCCGCCGGAGTACCTCCCGATATTCCGGCATATCCGATAATCCGGCACCACCTAGGTCCCAAAGGTGCCGGATTATCGGAAGTCTACTGTATTTTGGGATACTTCTGGTATCCCTAAATAGCCCTGCTGTGTGTGGGACTGTTTTATTGCTTTGTAGATTTCTGGGTACAGGCTAGAGCCTGAGCTTTGGGGACTCTCCCACACACACAATTCTACACAGCACTGAAACAGCTCAAGCCTTGTGAGCCTGAGATGGTTGGTTCAGGCCAGCCACAGGTTTTTCTTTGCAATATTAGTTGAAACCTCATTGTTTGGTAATAGGAAGAACATAAGAACATAAGAACATAAGAACGGCCGTAGCGGGTCAGACCAAAGGTCCATCTAGCCCAGTATCCTGTCTGCCGACAGTGGCCAGCACCAGGTGCCCCAGAGGGTGGACCGAAGACAATGATCAAGCGCTTTGTCTCCTGCCATCCCTCTCAGCCTCTGTCAAACAAAGGCCAAGGACACCATTTTATCCCTGGCTAATAGCCTTTTATGGACCTAACCTCCATGAAATTATCTAGCTTCTCTTTAAACTCTGTTATAGTCCTAGCCTTCACAGCCTCCTCTGGCAAGGAGTTCCACATGCTGACTACACGCTGTGTGAAGAAGAACTTTCTTTTATTAGTTTTAAACCTGCTACCCATTAATTTCATTTGGTGTCCTCTAGTTCTTCTATTTAGGGAACTAATAAATAACTTTTCTTTATCGGCCCTCTCCACACCACTCATGATTTTATACACCTCTATCATATCCCCCTCAGTCTCCTCTTTTCTAAACTGAAAAGTCCCAGTCGCTTTAACCTCTCCTCATATGGGACCCGTTCCAAACCCCTAATCATTTTAGTTGCCCTTTTCTGAACCCTTTCCAAGGCCAAAATATCTTTTTGAGGTGAGAGACCACATCTGTACACAGTATTCAAGATGTGGGCGTACCATAGTTTTATACAGGGGCAGTAAGATATTCAGGGTCTTATTTTCTATCCCTTTCTTAATAATACCTAGCATCCTATTTGCCTTTTTGACCGCGCTGCACATGTGTGGAAGTTTTCAGAGAACTGTCACGATAACTCCAAGATCCCTTTCCTGATTTATGTAGCCAAATTAGCCCCCATCATACTGTACATATAGTTGGGGTTATTTTTCCCGATGTGCATTACTTTACACTTATCACATTAAATTTCATTTGCCATTTTGTTGCCCAATCACTCAGTTTGGTGAGATCTTCTTGGAGTCCCTCACAGTCTGCTTCTGTCTTGACTATCCTAAACAGTTTGGTATCATCCATAAACTTTACCACCTCACTGCTTACCCCTTTCTCCAGATCATTTATGAATAAGTTGAACAGGATTGGTCCTAGGACTGACCCTTGGGGACACCACTAGTTACCCCTCTCCATTCTGAAAATTTACCATTTATTCCTACCCTTTGTTTCCTGTCTTTTAACCAGTTCTCAATCCAAGAAAGGACCTTCCCTCTTATCCCATGGCCATGTAATTTACATAAGAGCCTTTGTGAGGACCTTGTCAAAGGCTTTCTGGAAATCTAAGTATACTATATCTACTGGATCCCCCTTGTCCGCATGTTTGTTAACCTTCAAAGAACTCTAATAGATTAGTAAGACAGGATTTCCCTTTACAGAACCCATGTTGACTTTTGTCCAACAAATTATGTTCTTCTACATGCTTCACAATTTTATTCTTTACTATTGTTTAGACTAATTTGCCCGGTACTGAAGTTAGACTTACGGTCTGTAATTGCCGGATCGCCTCTAGAGCCCTTTTTAAATATTGGTGTCACGTTGGCTACCTTCCAGTCATTAGGTACGGAAGCGATTTAAGGGATAGGTTACAAACCACAGATAATAGTTCAGCAATTTCCCATTTGAGTTCTTTTAGAACCCTTGGATGAATGCCATCCGGTCCGGAGATTTGTTAACATTAAGTTTTCTATTTGTTCCAAAACCTCCTCTAATGACACTTCAATCCGGGACAGTTCCTCAGATTCATTACCCACAAAGGGACGGTGCAGATTTGGGAATCTCCCCAACATCCTCAGCCGTGAAGACTGAAGCAAAGAAATCATTTAGTTTCTCCATAATGGCTTTATCGTCCTTGATTGCGCCTTTTATAGTTCGATCGTCTAGGGGACCCACAGGTTTTTAGCAGGCTTCCTGCTTCTAATGTACTTAAAAACATTTTGTTATTTCTTTTTGAGTTTTTGGCTAGCTGTTCCTCAAAATCTTTTTGCTTTTCTTATTACATTTTTACACTTGATTTGACAGTGTTTATGTTCCTTTCTATTTATCTCACTAGGATTGGACTTCCACTTCTTAAAAGATGCCTTTTGTCCCTCACTGCTTCTTTTACATGGTGGTTAAGCCACAGTGACTCTTTTAGGTCTCTTGCTATGTTTTTAATTTGGGGTATACATTTAAGTTGGGCCTCTATTATGGTGTCTTTAAAAGTTTCCATGCAGCTTGCAGGGATTTGGCTCTAGTCACTGTGCCTTTTAATTTCTGTTTAACTAACCTCCTCATTTTGTGTAATTCCCTTTTTGAAATTAAATGCCAGGGTGCTGGTCTGCTGAGGTGTTCTTCCCACCACAGGAATGTTGAATGTTATTATATTATGGTCACTATTCCCAAGCGGTCCTGTAGCAGTTATCTCCTGGACCTGATCCTGCGCTCCACTCAGGACTAAATCAGAATTGCCTCTCCTTGTGGGTTCCTGCACTAGCTGCTCCAAGAAGCAGTCATTTAAGCCATTGAGAAATTTTATCTCCGCTTCTCTTCCTGAGGTGACATGTATCCAGTCAATATGGGGTAATTAAAATCCCCATTATTATAGAGTTCTTTGTTTTGGTAGCCTCTCTAATCTCCCTCAGCATTTCAATGTCAGTATCCCTGTCCTGGTCAGGTGGTGGTAATATATCCCTACTGCTAATTTCTTATTTTTGGAGCATGGAATTACTATCCATAGCGATTCTATTGAACATGTTGATTCATTTAATATTTTTATTTCATTTGATTCTACATTATCTTTCACATACAGTGCCACTCCGCCACCCACCCGGCCTGCTCTATCCTTTCGATATATTTTATATCCCGGTATGATTGTGTCCCACAGATTTTCCTCATTCCACCAGGTTTCAGTGATGCCTATTATGTCAATCTCCTCATTTAATACTAGGTACTCTAGTTCACCCATCTTATTAGTCAGACTCCTAGCATTTGTGTAGAAGCACTTTAAAAATTTGCCACTGCTTGTTTGTCTGCCCTTCCCTGATGCATTGGATTCCTTTATGCGGTTGTTTGTCTGCTCTGGCCCATGGTTTGCCCTCTCCCCTCCTCTCTTTCTGACTACAGCTTAGAGAATCTCTATCAATGGATTCTCCTCTAAGAGAATCTCCCTCCGATTCGTGCATCTCCACACCAATCGGCTTTCCCCATCTCTCAGTTTAAAAACTGCTCTCTGGCCTTTTTAATGTTTAGTGCCAGCAGTCTGGTTCCACCCTGGTTTAGGTGGAGCCCATCCTTCCTGTATAGGCTCCCCTCTCCCAAAAGTGTCCCCAGTTCCTAATAAATCCAAACCCCTCTTCCCTACACCATCGTCTCATCCACGCATTGAGATTCTGAATCTCTGCCTGCCTACCTGGCCCTGCGCGTGGAACTGGAAGCATTTCGAGAAGCCACCATAGAGGTCCTGGATTTCAGTCTCTTTCCTAGCAGCCTAAATTTGGCCTCCAGGACATCTCTCCTACCCTTCCCTCGTCATTGGTACCTACATGTACCACGACCACGGCTCCTCCCCAGCACTACACATAAGTCTATCTAGATGCCTCGAGAGATCCGCAACCTTCGCACCAGGCAGGCAAGTGACCATACGGTTCTCCCGGTCATCACAAACCCAACTATCTATGTTTCTAACGATCGAATCACCCACTACTAACACCTGCCTCTTCCGAGCTGGCATTCCCTCCCCTCAGAGGTATCCTCAGTGCGAGAGGATACCAACATCCTCTGGGAGGAGGGTCCCAACCTCTGGGATGGTTTCCCTCTGCTCCCATTGAATGCTCTGTTCCCTTGAGACTTTCATCCTCCTTAAGAGCACTGGGGCTCTCAGACTGGAGGTGGGACAGTACTACAGTGTCCCAGAAAGTCTCATCCACAAATCTCTCTACCTCCCTTAGCTCCTCCAGTTCAGCCACCCTGGCCTCCAAAGCCCGAACTCGGTCTCTGAGGGTACAAGAAACTTCCTGTAAAGGCACGTTGTTCCATGATTATCCATTGCGTAAATTCTTGAACCTTCCTTTGAAGAATCTGGTGATACTGGCCTCTGTTGAGATCAAGATTGTTAAGGACTACTGTTTTAATTCAGTATGTCATTTCCTATTCTGTGTTTGAAACTGTTATGAATTCAGACCCCTTCTCATAAGCAATATCCTAATACAGTGCACCACTTGGTACCGTGTTCAAAAATTTTCAAGTATTCTAATGTCTTTGAAATACTTATTTCATAAAGAAATTCTAAAAATTGTCTTACAAATTATACAGTTCACCCAGTCAGGACTTTTGCTTTAATAAAGTAGACTTGAGGTAAATAAGATCAGTATCTTGTGGAGTTTTCTATCTTTTTTCTTTAATTTCAAACATATATTATAGAAATATTGAAGATTAATTAGATCATAGGTGCATTGAAACTATGCTACAGTTAACATCTGGGTGATGGGTAAAACATCTAATTTTAAGAAATGTGATGATGTGTATTTTGAGGAAACTTCACGTCCGCATATAATAATTTTTGTTAGATGGTGAGAACTGTTGCTCGCCACCATGAGGAAAAGAAACTTAATGAAGAGAGAACAAGCAAAGAGGAACAAAACAAGTTAAGGCGCATTGCTGCTTCAATTGCTAGAGAAATAGAATACTTCTGGTCAAATATTGAACAGGTAAACTCTCCACTTTTAAAAAAATGTTTATTTGTGATTGCAAAATTGTTTTCAAGTCTTTAAAATCTAAATGGTCTAATCACATTTTTAATATATTTTATATATTAGGTTGTTGAAATAAAACTGCAAATTGAATTTCAAGAGAAAAGGAAAAAAACATTGAATTTGAGAAAAAGTTCAAAAAAAGGTAATAATATTTCAGCTTATTAAAACTGGAGTATAAAGTAAAAGCCCACTCTACTGTTTTTACTACTTTCATCCACTTTCTCAAGTATGTGGTTTCATCTTTTTGGCAATCTAAATTGTGATTCATAGTATTTATTGTGTTTTACTATTAATCTTTGCATCCATGAGAAAAATCATCAAGATAAGCAATGAAATGTTAGCATAAGGAATATAGAGTTTGTTGAATGATTGTTGGATGTCTGTAATAATTTTCCAGGGAAAGATACAAGACCTGTAGAGGCTATTTCTTTGGAAAAAGAAAGTGATGTGGTAAGTCTCTTTTTTAACTTAGTCTCAGTTTTATTCTAAATTTTACTGCTTCCTATAGCATTTCATTTTTTCATCAATTTCAAACTTTAAAGCTACTTTTTTTTAGACTGATGCACAAACTGACAGTAAACAGATCTCTGGAAGTTTTTAATGTTGAAGTTTTGGCCTATAAACTATTTGTCTTGGGGATGTGAGAAGAATATATTGTTAGGAACCATAAACTTTTGATGTTGAATTTTCTGAACTTATGAGGATAATAATGTAAATACCTTCTTTTAAAAAAAGAGTTAATGTTTATCCAGGAACCTATAAGAGCTTTGGAAGGTCCATTCTAGTGTTTAAGATGAAAAAGATGTTTGGACATTTTAAAAGGGTGTATTATTTACCCAGTTGCATATATGGGCTCTGATCCTATAAAGTGATTTCTGCAGGTGGACCTTTCTACCTGCATAGAGTCCATTAATGTCAGAAAGATTTTACTCATACGGATGCTTTTGATTGTCTTTGGTTAACTTTTTGCTCTGGATAGCTAGAGTTTAAGGAGGAGCTGAAAGGAGATTTAGCATTCTATGTTATCTGGGTAATCAATATATTGGCTTTATATTCTGTGAGTTTGAACATTTTGAATTATTTAATGCTAGGGTGCATTGTCATCTGGAAGGAAAAGAAAGGCCAGCACATCCTTGACTGATGAAGAAGGTTAGTCACTTTTCAAAACTTTCTCTCCAATGGGTGGTGTACTTGTCTGTGGAAGTGTGGTCATATATTTTTAAAAAATGAACACTAATTTTCAGTCTGCCAACCCAGATGGCCTATATTTTTCACAACATAATTGCCAGTCTCTTTCACTTCTCAGCTAAGATTAAATAGCAAAGTGAGGTGAGGGCTTCAATGAGGCTTTATTAATAAGATTTCACTTTTGTTACATATTACAGGAAACCCTTGCCATTCATGGTAGATACATTCCTGACACCACCATGAATAACGAAATCTGCGAATACTGGGTGTGAGGGGAAGCAGAGCAAGTGCTCCATTTCCCCACAGCTCCTGCTGACTCCCGCCTCACAGCAGGACCCCTGAAGCTGCATCTTCCCCTTTAGTTGCCTCAGGCTGTGAGATCAATGCAGTTGTGGGAGGGAGTGCAGGACTGTGGCAGGAAGGGGATCCACAAATACACAAAATCGCAAATAGCAGTTCTGTTAATTGCAAAAGTCTCCTATATACCCAGTGCCTCTCTTAAAGAACAAAGAAAAAGATAAATTAAAAATTTGTGGTGTTAACTTCTTCCTTCATCTCTGCTCCTTAAAAACAATCAGCTGAATTGAGCTTTAGTGTTCAGTTTTAAGAGCAAAATAGTATTGATAAAGAGACCTTTTTAGAAGCATGGATACTGATATTGCTAGAATTGAGGAATGGAAGAAAATCTTTTGTGGGTCAGTATATGTGATTATATTTGTCCCTCCTCCTCTTCCCCAACCTGCTTACTTGTTTTTTACACTTTTTCAGGGAGATTGCTATATTTGATCAGATTCGTGGTTCAGATAGTTTAGCATCCTCTTTTACAGCATAACAAGCAGCTCAAGAGGAAAAACTCCCACAGTTGGCAGTTACGGGATACTCTGTTCTCAGGGAAAGTTTTTTACTAACACTCAATAGTTTATGGTTGGCTTATGCCCTGAAACATGAAGGATTTAATCCATTTCAAACTTCTTTTGCTAAAAAGCATGTCATTATTGTAATTCCAGATATTCTTGTTGTTCATATTAATATGTAATCCTTTTTGGAATCTTGCTACAGTTCTCAGTGATATTTTGTAATAATGAGATTTAGAGATACCTAGATAATAACTTACATAGCTTCCTGAACTGATAAGTGAGATCTTATGAACCTGTTCACTTCACAAGAGCAGTGGTTTTCAAACTATGGATTGCAACCCTGTACTGGGTTGCACAATGTCAGACACTGTGTCACCTTGCTGTAGAGTGACCGGGGTGACTAGTGGGGGTGCTAAGGCAGGCTTCCTGCCTATCCTGACTCTGTGGAGAATGCTGCATCCTAGAAGTGGCCAGCAGCAGATCTGTCTCCTAGACCGGGGAGCAGGGGCTCTGTGTGCTGCCCCCACCCCAAGCACTGGTTCCATGCTCCTGTTGGCCAATCCCTAGCTAATGGGAGCTGAGGAGGGGTCTGTGCCTGTGTGTGAAAGCAGTGTTCAGAGCTGCTTGTGTGCCTCCATTTAGGACCCAGACCTGCTGCTGGCTGCTTCTGGGCACAGCATGGTCCATGGTACCAGGAGAGGCAGAAAGCCTACCTTAGTATTCTCACTGCACTGCTGATCAAGAGCCACTGGAGGTAAACCCATGTCCAGACACGAGCACTGCCCTCTGCCCTAGCCCTGAAGTCCCTCCCAACCCACAGCTGCCTCCTTGCACCCCAGATCTCTTATTCCCTCCGATCTCCCTCACAGCCCCCACACTAGTCAAAAGATATAATTATGTTGGGTTGTGAGCATCAACAGTTATGTTGGGTCACGAGAATTAAAAGTTTGAAAACCATTGCCCTATATCAGATACAAAGGAATGGGGCTTATATAATCTCTATATGATCACTATTCAAAATTCAGCAATGACACCGAGACAAGGCTAGCTTAATAAACCTTTTGTCTTTTGCTAAACTCCACTGGGTCAGGCAATGCCTTTGACTTCAGAATAAGCTTCAAAGCAGATTTAAACTGACAGGTCTATTGTATGTACTGTCATACTCTGATATTTTTATAATTGTTTAACTTAGTTGCCTTTATAAATGTGTGTTTTGGTGTTAGCTGAAGATGAAGAGGAGACAATTGAAGAGCAAGAGGCTAAAGAAGGAAATATAAACCATCAAACTGAACTTTCTAACTTAGCCAAAGAAGGTAGGCATGTGGATTGCTTGTGGACACAGATCTGCAACATACTCGTGGGGTTTGGAGTAATATGTGAAAATTTATATTTGCACATATGGTAGCTAACAAATGAATGTTTCCTTTCCTGTTTGCATTCAACTTTCAAATCATGTATAGTTTGTATTCCTGTTAGTGCACTACCAAAAAACAATACTAACATTTATCATTGTGGCTTTTATGTATGAAGTAGTACATATAATGATTAGCTAATTCTTAAGTAACTTGGTTTAGAAAGAGTTTGCATGTAATTGTTTTTACTTGAGTATGCATTGGAGCATCATTTTATACCAAAAGTCTCCCATCCAAAGCTCCAACTGCTCTTGATACATAAAAGCCTTGAAAACACAAGAGCATTGGAGATCCAAAATAACATTGACTAAAGTGGAAGCACCTCCTACCAACTACTATGATCACTGGTCACATAAGCAATTCTGCTTAAAACCCTCTACAGCATTTTCCCATTAGATGGAAATCCCACCCAGCCTCATTTGCCTTGGCTCTTTGCGTGTGCCTGCTCAAACAGAATGATTTTGCAAAGAGGCTGAAAAGCCTGGTCTATTTCAGATCTTGACAGGCTAAGCATAAGAGGGAAAGGGGCCTTTCCAGAGAATGCTCTGCCAGTAACCTCCTTCCTTTTGTAAAACTGTTCAGAGGAAAGTATATGTGGTGCTGTGCAAAATACCCCACAGACATACTTCAGTTTTGATGGCTAACAAGCCTGATATTTTTAGTGCTGTGATTCCTCAAAGCAGTAACTGATTGTCAGATTATATAGTGGGCTTTTTATTTTATTGGGAATCTTCTGAGCTGAGCCCACTGACTTTAAAATCATTACCTTCCTTCCATCTGTTAATTCTCTTTAAAGTCAATTTCTGAATTGACTACTATGTGGATTACAACATGTATCTGGATGATTAAAATATAGTATTATTGATAACTGCTAATTTTAGGTAGTAATATCATTGTATTTGCTCTTCAATTATCTTTAGCTGAATTGCCTTTGGATGATTTAGTAAAGATGTATGAAGGTGCCTTTTCAGAGAATTTTCAGTGGCCCCAGCCTAAGCCTGACAACAAAGAGGACACCAGTGAAGAAGGTAACTGTATTTTTATTAGAAGAAACCACTAACATTCATGTTGAAATCAATTGATAATTCACTAGGCTCATTTTATCAAGGTGGTTCATCATGTGGGAGAACTAACAAAGTAAGTTACATCTGAAATTAATAAAAAGTACACTGCTGGTGTCTAAGGGATTGTATGAAAGGAGGAATCTGGAAAAGGGTTGGGAGCTGTGGATTATATTCCAGGCATTGCAAAATATTTTCTGTATGGCCTTCCACAAAACATTTAATCTCTGTTTATCAGTTCCTAATGTGTAAAATAAGGATAATATTTTTCTACCTTATAGAAGTGTTGTGAGGATAAATGCAGTAATGTTTAAGAGACACTCAAACTATAGTGGAGGTAGACATAGCAAAGCCTATAAATAATGTATACTGGTTAGTTTTCTTGTCATGTCATAGATACCATTGGTCATAGAATTATTCTTTATAGGTTCAATTTTAGGAATTTGGGAAATTCCAGAGGATTTCTTAGAGTGTAAAAGCTTATTTCCTCTTCAACCTAGTTAACGTAAGCATTTAGAACATGTTGCTGAAATTAACTAAATTGTTCATTTTAACTTGACAGAACAGAAGATAATAGAAACAGTTAAAAATTTAGTAACTTATTTCTGATGTTATATGTCTGTGTAAAATAATCATAAACTTATATCTTATGTAGAATCAGAAGACCATACACGGGACCAGGAGAATCTTCAAAAAGAAGTGGTACTCATAGATTCACTTCTGAACATTGATCAGCACAAGGGTGTAGAGAGAACAAATGCTTCAAAAAAGTACTCAAAAGACATAACAGAAGTTGCTGCAGCTGCAGAAGCACTGTTACCTAAAGGGAGTGCTCGTATCTTGACAGCGGTAAAGCTTTTCATTTTCCATTTCTACATGTGTTGATGCATAAAGATATTTTTAAAAGGGTAGCTTTAAAACTGGAAATACTACATAATGGAATGTCTTTTGTTGTTTGCCTTTTATTCAGTATAATACTAGATGCACTCTCATACCCTAGCATAATGAGAGGATTAGGAACTGAAAGTATTGGAATTCTGTTCTTCCACTGGCAGGTTCTTGGACTTAGAAAATACACTTAATTCTTCATTACTCAGTTTCTCCATCTGGAAAAGTATATAGGTACCTCATAGAGAGTATTGTGAGGCTTAATTAATTATGAGTGAGTATGGAATGCCTACAGTACGAAACTAATAATTTTGCTGTTTCTTCAAGAAATTTTACAGCATTTGAAATAGAATGATAGGACTGGAAGGGGGCCTTGGAAGGACATTTAATCTAGCCCCTTGCATTCATGGTAGGACTAAGTATTATTTAGAGCATTCCTGACAGTTGTTTGTCTCCCCTGTTCTTAAAAGTCTCCAATGATGGAGATTCCACAACCTCACTAGGCAATTTATTCCTGTGCTTAATCACCCTGACAGGAAGTCTTTCATAATGTCCAACCTAAACCTGCCTTGCTGCAATGTAAGCTGCAATGTTCTTAACCTAAAGAGGTTAAGAACAGTTTTTCTCCCTACTCCTTGTAACAACTTTTTATGTACTTGAAAATGGGTATCTGTTTCCTCTGCTATCTTTTCTAGACTAAACAAAGCACATTTTTTCAGTTTTTCCTCATAGGTTATATTTTCTAGACTTCAGTTATTTTTGTTGCTCTTCTCTGGACTTTCTCCAATTTTTCCACATTTTTCCTGAAATTTGGTGCCTAGAACTGGACATAATACTCCAGTTGAGGCCTAATCATTGCAGAGTAGTGTAGAATTACTTCTCATGTCTTGTTTAAGACACTCCTGGTAATGCATCCCAAAATGTTTGCCTTTTTTTGCAGCAGTGTCACACTGTTGACTGCGAATGAACTTGTGGTCCACTATGACTCCCAGATCCCTTTCCGCAATTCTCCTTCCTAGGCAGTCATTTCCCATTTTGTATGCATGCAACTAATTGTTCCTTCCTAAATGGAATATTTTGCATTTGTTCTTATTGAATTTCATTCCATTTCTTCAGACCATTTCTACAGTTTGTCCAGATCACTTTTAATTTTTATCCGACCCACCAAAGTGCTTGCAACACCTCCCAGCTTGGTATTGTCTGCAGACTTTAAAAGTATCCTGTCTGTCGTTATCTAAAACATTGATGAAAATATTGAACAGACTCAAATCCAGAACTGATCCCTGCAGGACCCCACTTATTATATCTTTCCAGCATGACTGTGAACCATTGATGATTACTCTGTGGGAATGAAGCACCTTAAAGACTTACAAAACATGTAGATCGGGTGGCCAACCCGCAACTCATGAGCTGCATGTGGCTCTTTGATTAAAAAAAAGTGGCTCCTGCTGGTACCACTCAGGCCGGCCGCACTACGCAAGGTGCCCTAGTGCATGCTTATGGTCGGGCTGCTCTGTGCATGCACCCAGCGCCTGCTCACATCCGGGCTGATCTGCACCGCATTCCAGCGTGAGCCCACAGCCCACCACTCAGCGCATGTGCCCCAGCTAGCACATGCTCAAGGCTGGCCGCTCAGTGCACGCGCCCCAGTGCCTGGAGGGAGCCGCACGTGGCTGTAGCGGTGGCTCTGGGACCCGGGCATTAGGTTAGAGCAGTGGGGGAAGGGGATTGGGTTAGAGCGGGGGGTGTGTCTGGCTGAGGAGGAGGGATTGGGTTAGAGCGGGGTGTGTGCATGGCGTCCCAAACAGCATGTCTCCAGACCGGCTGCTCAGCGCACGTGTCCCTAGCGGCTGGAGGGAGGCGTGGCTGTAGCAGTGGCAGCTCTGGGACCTGGGCATTAGGTTGGGGGGAAGGGGGTGCCTGGCTCTGGGGAAGCGGAGGGGAGTGCCTGGCTCTGGGGAAGCGGGATTAGGTTAGAGCGGGGGGAGAGTGCCTGGATCTGGGGGCCGGGAGGGGAGGAGGAGCCTGGCTCTGGGGGAAAAGAAGGGGATTTAGGTTAGAGCTGTGGTCACCAGCCTGTCGATCGTGATCAACTGGTCGATTGCAGGGACACAACCAGCTGATCACGAGGCGTTCCAGCTCCCCCTCATTTCCTCCCACCCCCAAAGAGAAGCCTGCGCTGATGCTACCTCCAGTGAAAATGGAGGTAGCCCGCTGGCTTCCTGCGGCGTGGGGGGAAAGTCCCGCAGCTATGAGCCAGGTCCTGCATCTCAGGAAGCGGGCGGGCTGCTCTTCCCTTCCCCTAAACAGCTGGCGCGCTTCCTGAAATGCTGGGTCCATCGTGCTGCCGGGGACTTTTCCCCCTACTGCCTGCCTGCATGGGGAGGGAAGTGGTGGAGCGGGAGGGAGAAAGGGAGTAGGGATCCCAGTACTGCGTGCTAGCTCCAACTTCTCAGGAAGCATCTGGCTGTCGTGGGGAGCAGAGGAAAAGCGTGTGCTTCCTGAGAAGTTGGAACTGAGGGGGGGAACAGCCTGCACGCTTCCTGAGACCCGGGATCCCCAGGTACTGGCTGAGTTGTCCCTGTCCCTTCACCCCTCCCTCCCTCCCTCTGCCAGATCCCCACGAGTACTCTGACCAGCACCCTCAGAGGTGGAGAGGTGGTGGTGGGGGGGGCAGTTGCCCCAGGCGCCACGCTAGAGGAGCGCCAGGGCTGGGGTGGGGTTGGAGTGAACAGGCCCACGTGATGTGTAGTGAAGAGCTGGGAGCAGGGCTGTAACGAGAGCGAGGTGAGTGAAGCACTTGCCTGGGGTGCACAGCTGAGGGGGTGCAGTCCTGCAGCTGCGTGCCACGTCCGGGGTTTCAGGAAGTACACGGGCTGCACTTTGCCTCCCCAAACAGCCAGCGCGGTGCCTGAAAAGCCGGGACTGTGGCGCGCCAGCAACTTCCTTCCACCTGCTGCCTTCCTGAATGGGCTGGGGGGCGGAGTAAGAGTCCTGGGACTGCGCCAGCTTCAACTGCTCAGGCAGCATGCGGCTGTCGCAGGGAGTGAGGAGCAGGGTGCACGCTTCTTGAGCAGTTGGAGCTGGTGAAGTCCTGGGCTCCCCCCCCGCAGTCAGGCAGCAGGGGAAGGAAGTCGCCGGCATGCCGCAGACCCGGCTGTTCAGGAAACGTGCCAGCTGTTTGGGGGAGGAGGAAGCAGCGCACGTGCTTCCTGAGACCTCAGACCTGACGCGCAACTGCAGAATCCCCAGGTACTGGCCCCAGCTGTCCCTGTCCCCTCCCCTTGGCCCGACCCCCCTCCCCATGAGTACCCTGCCCTGTCTCCTGTCCCCACCAGCACAGGTGAGGCCACATTAGTGAGGCTTGGGGTTTTTTGGAAGGGTTGTTTTTTTTTTGCATCTCACTTGTGTGGCCCCAATTGACTTTTCTGTGGGTCAGTGACCCCTGACTCAAAACAGGTTCCCCGCCCCTTTTAGAATGCTTAAAGACAATGCTGAAACATTTTGTGTTTGACATAATATTTTATTTAAAAATGAAGCCTGGCCAACAAGCCCCCAATTGGGAACAAGCCCCCAGCTGGCTGCAGCATCATAACACTCCTGTTTGCGCACGCACGCACACACACCCCCGACCCCAAACCTGAGCCTATCATACACTGGAACCCCCTGTCCTGAGCCTCTCACATCCCCAAACTCCTGCACGCCCACATCCCCAGTCTTCTGCCATAACACTCCTGCACCATCCACACACTGCAAATCTGTGTCCTGAGTCTATCATACTCCCAGCGTCCCTGCCCTGAGCCCCTCACACACCTCAACCCAAACTCCTGCATCCCCATATCCACAAGCTTGCAGCTTGCTCAGCATCCCAACCCTCCACCTGACCCCAACACTCTCCATCCTGGAGCCCCCTTCCTGAGCCAGCACTCCCTTCTCTACTTCCTCCTGCACCGAAATTCCCTCCCAGAGCTTGCACCTTTCACCCCTTCCCACACCCAAATCCTTCATTCCCACCCAAGAGCCTGCACCTCCTATTTCAACCCAGTGAGAGTGGCTCTTGTCATAAATGGCTTGTAATGTTATTTTTATCAATATATTTTGTGTACTATATATATCTACCTATATTGATAGATATATAAAAATAAATATATAATACGTGGCTCTTTGCACTCTGTCTACTGCTATTTTGGCACTTCATCTCAAATGGGCGGGCCACCCCGATGTATATGATATCATCAGAAGAAACGGGTTGTGCCCACAAAAGCTCATGATACCATTTACATGTTTTGTTAGTCTCCTGAAATGGTTATCCAACCACTTTTGCACCTACATTATAATAACTTCATCTAAGTTGCATTTCCCTAGTTTGTTTATGAGGAAGTCATGTGGGACAGTATCAAAAGCTTTATTAAAGTCAAGATATAATACATCTACTGCTACCCCACATCAGCAAGGCTTATTATGCTGTCAAAGAAAGCTATCAGGTTGGTTTGACAAGATTTGTTTTCGACAAATCCATACTTACTGTTACATATTACCATATCTTCCAGATGTTTGCAAATTAATTGCTTAATTATATGCATGATTATCTTTCTGGAAATAGTAGTTTAGATTTTTTTTTCTAACAGTGAATAGTAAAATATATCCATAATTATGGAATCATAGAAGGAAATGTTTATTTGCTTCTTTAACCTTAATCATACTCCTTTGATCAAAAGCAGCAACATATATGTATATATTCTTTTTGTATAGGTAAAATACAATACTCCATCTTTATTGTATGGGACTCTTAGAGAGTATCAGAAGATTGGGCTGGACTGGTTAGCAAAACTGTATAAAAAGAATCTCAATGGTATTCTGGCAGATGAGGCTGGGCTTGGCAAAACTGTGCAAGTCATTGCCTTTTTTGCACATCTGGCTTGTAATGAAGGTAAGCTGATTCTGCTGTTTCATTCAACTTTAATTCAAGGTAGACTAATGTTACCATTATACATCTCAGAGAAGTAGCCATGTTAGTCTGTACAGAGTATCAGATAGAGGCAGCAAAGGGGAGGGTGTACTTCAAAGTGGCAGCACCGCACAGCTGTGCAGCGCTGCCGCTTCGAAACCCCAATGCAGCGTTTCAAATGGGCAGCAATGGAGCCTGGGGTCAGCTGGGGACTCCCCAGCTGATCCCGGGCTTCACGTTTCGCTGCCCCTTTGAAGCGCCGTAGTGGCACTTCAAAGGGGCAGCGCAACATTAAAGCCTGTGATTAACATTTTAACAAATTTCATGTGTTCATCCTGGACTGCGTTAATGGTATCCATTAACACATGTCAATTAACAGCCCTAAAATATATAGTAACTAGGGATGTTAAATATTGGTTAATTGGATAGTTGAGTAACATCATGAATTCTTATTAGTTACTTGACTATTCTATAGTCCCCAGGGGGCTGGGCCGGCAGCCAGTGTCCTCCGGCTTCACTCCTGAGGAGCCCCCTGCCATTCTGCACTGCTGCCTCTGTATCAGAGGCAGCAGCGTGGAATGCCAGGCAGGAGCTGGTCTGCAAGGGGAGCCAGTTTAAAAACCAGCTCTCCTCGCAGACCGGCTGCTTGTCATGCTGTGCTGCTACTTCTGATAGAGGCAGTAGTGTGGGGTGGCAGCAGCCCCTGTCTAGGGGGCTTTGAACTCCCAGACCCGGCACAAGCCAGAAATGAGCAGGGCTGCCTGTCCACCCGGCACCTAGTACACTTTAGAGCCGCAGTGAGGATAGGTCCCTGACTTGGCGTGAGCCAGAGACTGAGCCAGGCTGCTGGCCAGCCTGCTTTAAAATTTACTGCGGGGGGGAGAGGGAGGGAAGGAAATGTGTGTAATCTATAGCATTAACCTATAAGCTTTTGCTTATCGCTTAATCATCTACACTGTTACATCCCTAATAGTAACATGAACTTTTGTGGGTATAAAACCCACTCCATCAGAAACACTTAAACTCATCTGATGAAGTGGGTCTTACTGACGAAAGCTCAAAATACGATACAGAGATAGGGAGGGGAATTTATGAGTCTCTCAGGTACCACAGGACTACTCATTGCCATTATAAATCACTCTTTTGCCTATTTACAGCTGTCCTGCAAATCTCTTGAAATTTTGCCAACAATTGTGGTGATTCCTTTTAAGAATAGTGGCAAAAAGCTGGTAGTTTTAACCACTTCTTGAATAGCTACTGTAACTTGAGTAGCTATTATAAATGCTGTGTTCAAGTACTCTTAAACTGTCTCCTTTTGGTTAAAAAATGCTCATTGTATTAAAAATACTTATCATTGTTTAATGGTAAACTGCATTATGTTGTACTTTACTGGCTTCCTCTAAAATCTCCATGTCTTCACCATAGTTTGGAGAGGTAGTTTTTATATCCAGAAGCTGTTTAAGATTAAGTATTTATAAAGCTCCTTTGATATCTGATTAAAAGTTCAGAAAAATATTATCTATACAATTACTTATAAATGAAAAAGGATATTAACTTCCCAAAGACTGTCTCTGACATATGTTAACTGCACTCCTCAGATCTACACAAATAATTTTTAATGTAGCTCCAATCTTGGATTTTTAGTTTAGCTGAGATTTTTGTTTTAAGAATTACTGACATGTCCCATTTGAAAAAAAAAAAAAAAAGTTGGGTTCATCAATTGTATATGCATCTCACCTAGTGTTCTTGCAGCAAAAAGCACTATTCAAATATACTGAAGCATATACAGATTCACTCACGATTAGATTTGTTGCTATTGCTAGGTGGGATCAGGGAGGGATAGGAGCCAGAGACTGGCAACACCAGAAGCTGACAAATGTACTCTGGAAAAAATGAGAGCGAAATAGAGATTCATTCTTCCATTATAATCTCTTTGATTTTGTGCGTTCAAATCAGACTTGGTTAATACATGGACAAAGGATGATTTTTGCTAAATAATCATTTATATAGCTATATGACAATCATGTCTTTGTAACTGGACATCCTGTTTTATTACTTGACAGCCCCCTGCTCAGTCTTCTGTCCGTGACATGGATTTTGGACGCCAAGTTTTTAAAAAATCTCTAGTTTAACAGTATTAAAAGAAACCAAATAGTGCAATGAACAAACGACTCTGTTCACTTCTGTGACTCAGCCATTGATAAACAACTGCATTTGCAGAACTGCAGCCTTCAATTACAGCTTTGTATTCTCTCAAACTGGTTAACAGTTCTTATAATAATAGTGTATTGATATTTGTCTTGGCTCTCACATATTTTTAACAACGAATTCAGTACATGTGGTTCTTAACTTTAAGAGTAGAAGGGAGAAAATGAGCTTTTATTATTTATCCCATATCTGTATTGTCATCTGCTATATGTTTCCTCCTGCAGGTAATTGGGGACCTCATCTTGTTGTTGTACGGAGTTGTAACATACTAAAATGGGAGCTTGAATTGAAACGTTGGTGCCCTGGATTGAAAATTCTTTTGTACTTTGGCAGCCAAAGAGAACTTAGAGCAAAGAGAGAGGTATATTTTGCAGGGTTTATTTTTAGTGATGAGACTAGATCACTATTTAGGTACACATATTTATGCAGCTACTTCTTGTTGAGATATAGCAAGAAATTAGTAATAGAATGTGGACTTTTTGCATTTACCAAGAGCTTCTAATCCATAAATCACTTTGAAAATCCAAGTGAAGCAATAGGGTGTACTCAGTATTAAACAATAAATGCAGCACCTTACTCTCTGGACCCCAATGGTAGTTTGAAGACTAGGATTATCCACATTTTTTAATAGCTGTAAAGTGGATGGCATACAATCTTAATCACTGGAATACAGCCATTACTTTTGTCCCCCTAGCATTAGCAATGGGAGGGAGTTTGTATGGATCATTGTTTATTTGTGTTTTTGTAGGAATGGACGGAACCCAACAGCTTTAATGCATGTATCACTTCATACAAGCAGCTGTTTAAAAGCAACCATGCGTTCATGAAAATGCGATGGAAGTATCTAGTTCTAGATGAAATGCAGCAAATTAAAAACATGACCGAGAAACACTGGGAGGCACTCTTCAGTCTCCGAAGGTATAAAGGATGTGAAAGTTTTTCCTTGATGTTGCTTTTAGATCAGTTTTTCTGCTGCTCTGTTCTGGACCTTGATTTATTCAAGCAAAATATTTACTATGCATTTATGCATTTTTTTATACTGTCAAAATGAGAAACTAGTTTGCTTTGTTTTGGATGCTTCACTTTTTTTGCATAAAAACGCCAATGAATGTCAGAAGGCTTAAATTAATAAAACATTTTTTTAAAACTTCTGTATTAAAATACTCAAGCAAATAGGAAACTTTATAGTTTAATGTTTAACTATAAAGGGTAACTGTCCTAAATTTTAGTATAACACCTTGTCTTAATTTCAGATTTTAATAGCTAGCATTACTTCTTAACTATTACAGCTGAGCCTTTCAGGCAGACTTATTTAATGAAGATGCAAATATTATGGAAAGCAATGTTTAGGACAAATGTGGAGTTTTATATTCGGGTTAATTTGGTTTATTGCAGCTGGGGTTGCTGTTCTCTTTTTTTATTGTATTTTTAAGTATTTGTTATATACCCTTACTGTTCACATGAGTATTTCTTTATTTTATTAAAAATTGCTTAATTATTACTCATTAGTAAACCTCATTATTAAGTTTCTTTTTTTTATTGTTCACAGCCAGCGTCGTCTGCTACTGATAGACACTCCTTTGCATAACACATTGATGGAGTTGTGGACTATGGTACATTTTCTAATTCCAGGAATTTCCAGACCTTATTTGGATTTCCCAGTGAAGGCAGCCAATGAGGAGAATCAGGATTATTGCCATAAACTTGTTATAAGATTGCACAGAGTATGTCATTCAATTATTTTCTTGTCTCTGTTACTTCAATATCTGAACACGGTTGACTCAGGCATAGTGGGTTCATATTAATACAGAATTCTCTGCCTTTTCTTAATGCTTGGATCAGCTGATACAGGAACACGTCTTATAAGCATTGTGTTGTATGTTGGTCAAAGCATTGTGTTCCATGTAGAACACTGGGCCTAAATTATGGAGCTCAGGATTTATGCAGCAAGGATCTTCCTAAGTCACTTTCTCCTGGGAATCCAGTACAGTCACTAGTAAAACCTTAAAAATGTACATGTTAAATTTGGCCTTTTATGTGGGGCCCACAAATTTTCAATGTGTTCTACAGAATTTGATAACAAAAGTGCATTTCAAAAATTGTTGAGGGGAAGCTGGAAGTTTTGAGAGCTGAAGATAGGATATTGTGAGGTTTTGGCACCTAACACAATGTAGGGAGGAGTTTTTGATTTTAGTCCCCAGAGAGGAAGAACATAAGAATGGCCATTTCAGGGTCAGACCAAAAGTGCATCTGTCCAAAACTGCCTTCTGACAGTGCCGGGTATCCCAGACTGAATGAACAGAACAGGTGTTACCCATTCCCAGCTTATGACAGAGGCTAAGGCAGGGGTGGACAATAATTTTTGATGGGGGGCCACTCCAAGAATTCTGGAGTCTGGGATGGAGGTTGGATGCGTAAGGGATTGGGGTGCAGGAGGAAGAATGGAGCCTGGGAAGAGTTTGGGTGAGGGGACTAGGGTGCAGGGTTTTGGGATGTGACAGGGTAGGAGGGGATTGTGATCTGGGGCAGGAGATTGAGGTGCCAGATCTGGAAGGGGTATGGTACAGGAGTGGGCAGAGGGTTTAGGTGTGTGGAGGGGAGGCAGAGGGTTGGGGAAGGAAGAGGCTGGCTGGGAGCCATTTACCAGCAGAAACCTGAGGCAGACTGTCTGCTGCAGGCTGCTGACTGCTCCATGTGGCTCTGCTCTGGGCATGACAGGCCGGGGGAGTCAAGATGATAAGGGAGTGAGAAGGCTTCCAACACTGCCCTTGCTCCTAGCAAAAATTCTCAGCTCCTGTTGGCCGGAAACTGAGAGATTGGCCAAAGGGAGCAGGAACAGCATGAGAGTCTCCCTCCTCCCTCCCCAGCCATCCAGAATGGAGAATAGCTGGCTTTTTAAAGTGTAAGCTGTTCTCTGCCTAAGGGTTCAGACAAGACAGCCACGGGATGGATCTGGTGACTTGGCAGGCCAGATGTGACCCGCTGGCAGCCTCTTGCCCACCCCTTGGCTAGGGACATCAACTCTAACCATCCTGGTTAATAGCCATTGATGGACCTATCCTCCATGAATTTATCTCAGCTGGGACTTTTCATACCAGAAAAGGGATGAATTTTCTCTTTCCTCACTCCTTTTGGGCAGAATTGAATAGGAATGTGATGGAAGGATTTTGAATTCCTTTTCCTATCCCTGGCAACCATGTGTACCACTGTAATGCTTGTTGTCTACCCAAGTTGCAGCAGTTTAACTAAAGCAGATTTGTAAATAAGTTTAACTAAACTTATGCAAACTAGGGATGTCAGCATGTAGATGACTACATGATTAATCTTGTCAACTACATGCATCTCCCCCCACCGTCCGCCTTGCTGCCTTTATATCAGAGGCAGTGAGATGGGGGTAGGGGGGCTGGGAGCTGGCTTTAAGCTGGCTCCCCATGAACACTGGATTTGCCTGTCTCATTCGCCCCCTATGCTGCTGCCTCTGGTAGAGAGTCAGCCATGCAGAGGGTGAGGGGGGCAGGCAGGAATTAGTGCTGGGGGTAGCCAGCTTAAAAGTTGGCTTCCCCTAGCACTGGCTTCGCAGTGTCGTCACCCTACCACCTGAACTGCTGCCTCTATCAGAGACAGCAGTGCAGAGGAGGCTACCACAAAGCAGCCTCTGTCTTCAGTAGGCCCAGGCTCACCATGGACAAGGGCTGCTGCTGTGAAGCAGCTCTTTCCATGGGGAGCTCGGACACCTCATGGACAGGGGCTGTTGCCACCCCCACACTGTTGCCTTTCTATGAGAGGCAGCAGCGCAGGGCTGCAGGTGGGAATGGGTCTGCGCAGGAAGCCAAATTTTAAACCATCTCCCCTCGTGGTCTGGCTCCTGCCTGCCACTCCACACTGCTGCCTCTGATAGAGAATCAGCAGCGCAGGGTAATGGGGGTTCCCTGGGTGCAGGACTAGAGCGCACAGGCTGGTGACTCTGCCGCTGGGACTATTGAATAGCCGTGTAACTTCTAAAATTTGATGTGGGTTACATAACTATTCAATTGCATGCTAACATCCTTAACTCAAACTTTTTGTGGGGTCTCCTAAATTTAATCCATACATGCTAGGAATAAATTGTTTTAAATCAGCAAAGAACTGCTTTAAGATAAATTAGTATATACAGGTTTAAATTATGAGGGTTTTGCACTCATTTAACTAAACTAATATAAGGACACAAATTTAGTTAAACCAGTGCAACTATTAAGTATATTAAGCCCAAATGTCTGCTGTTGCATGCAAGAATTTGTTATTTTATCAGACACATGAGCTATGATTAACTGAAATAATTGACAATCCTTAGCATCTCTTTGCTATGTATACAAGCAGTTCACAGTTCTCTCAGTGTTGTGGTTTCAGACTGCAAGGAGGGGGTTGATTTACTTTCATTTTTACAGCTTGTAGGCTAAGTTTTGGTTTGTGTTTGGTGTATTTTCAGAATAAGAGCTAAAAGTGTCTTTAAAAAAGCCAAAACAAAACCAAATGCTTAGATTTTGGAGCACCTTGAAGCAGAGATTAAAAGAACAAAAGGCAATTTTAAGTCATTTTTGTAACTGTAATTGCTTTATATACAGATGGTTGCATAACTGCTGTTTTTGTGTGTGCATTATATTTGGATAATCTGAACTTCAACTTGTCAAAGTAGTGAAGGAAAACTAATTTATTATGAAATTTTTCAGATGATTCAACCATTTATTTTGCGAAGATCAAAAAGAGATGTTGAAAAGCAACTAACAAAGAAATATGAACACGTGCTAAAGTGTCGTCTTTCTAGTCGGCAAAAGGCTATGTACGAAGATGTCATATTGCAGCCAGGGTAAAGAATTCAAATAGAAAAGTAAAAAAAAAAAAAAAAAGTTATGATTCTACTTTTTGGCTAAGGAGATTAAGTCCTGGTGGTTGTTTTTAAGATTTTTCCTGACCTTTTCATCATGACCAAAGAATATAACATAACTACTCTGAAACCCCTACAAAAATTACAACCTGATCTTAGGAGGGAGGACCAAAACTCAAGCCCCATAACTTGGCGAGGGGAGGGGGACTTCCAGGAGGGGGCCTGTAACCTGAGCCTTGCTGCCCAGGGCTGAAATATTTGGGCGTTGTCTTCAGTTCTGGACCCCTGCAATACAAGCCAACCCCAGCGATTCTGTTACAATGAGATCATGAGCCATTCTGGGATCCCAACCCAGTTTGAGAACCACATTAGAGACAAATGACATGATGGATTTTGAAAAATGCAACTCCGGAAGGCTAAAATGAAGTTCTGATGATAAATTTTGGATAATTCTTATCCCCTATGGATGTGTCTCCAAACCACAAAACCCCCAGAGTTCAACAAGAGTCAGTTTCTGCTCAACAGTTGTCCAGGAGTGAAACAATAAGAGTAGTGGTATGGGTAGAGGTGCAGTAGATTGACAAAAATTAGGAGGTGGGGAAACTTGTCTGCTTAAACTGTTTCTGACTTTAGGCAGTGTCCATGTTCCTCAGTTTCATGATAATTGCAAATTCAAATTCACATGTTTTGAAACAATATCGTGTTACAATATATACTCCTGAAACATCTTTCCATTTAAAACCTAAACATGTATTAAGATTGCTATGTAACACATTACACTTCAGATTCTGGTCCTATGATATTTCTTTCAGGCTTTATAAAAACTATGTTTACACTGAGAAATTTACTTTTTTTAAATTTTTTTTTATTTGATAGAACCCAGGAAGCTCTTAAAAGTGGACATTTTGTCAGTGTCCTTTACGTTCTGATGCAGCTGCAAAGGATTTGTAATCATCCTGACCTGATAAATCCCAGGCTTACCAGCTCCTCATATGTAGCAGAGACATTAGAATATGGAACTGCTTCTTTGGTCGTAAATGCATTAGAACGAGGTCTTTGGGAGGTGAGTGGAAAAATAAACTATTTAAAAATTGTCCTTGCCGAATGTTGGTATTTAGAGGACACAGCATCAGTCTCTCATTCATAGGTCTGTGCTTCAAGCACAACTGTAGCTTATAAGTGGAATTTGCTGTTCTGAGTCCTCCACTTAACTGATGGTGATCACTTGTTGCTGAGTATGATCATCTTCCATGGGAGTTGTGGACCCTCAGTTGGCTGATAAGGCCAATCCTTGAACCACAAGTTCTGTTATAGTGCGGATGGATGTTTCCAGGTGCAGCAGGAGGCTGTTGACCATGACTAAAAGCCAGTCTCCCCTTAGCTTGTAAGTGGGCAATTTCAAATTGCAGGGAGCCATTGCTTAGGACTTCTCTCCATTTTGAGCGATCCTGAGCAAGTGTCTCCAAGTGTCAACGTCAATATTGCACTTCAAGATATTCCTTTAGCAAGTTCTTATACTTCCATTGTCCTCCCACATTACAGTATCCTTCTTTCAGTTGAGAAAACAGGACCTGTTTTAGGAGGCGATGGTCAGGCATCCGAACACCGTGACCAGTCCAGTGAAGTTGCTGATGGATGATCATTGTCTCGATACTGGTGGTCTTTGCCTCTTCCAGAACATTGATGTTAGTGCTCCTGTCTTCCCATTTGATCTTCAAGATCTTGCAGAGGCAGTGTTGATGATACCTCTTTCAAGTGATGTCTGTAGATTGTCCAGGTTTCAGACTCATAAAATAGTGTTGGGAGAATAATGGCGTTATAGACAAGAAGTTTGGTGTCTGTTCAAATATCATGATCTTCAAAAAACCCTGTGCTGTAAATGAGCAAAGGCTGCACTGGCATAACTCAGATGATGGATTTTTACATAAGTATCTGCCTTGGATGAAAGATCACTTCCAAGGTAGAGAAAATGATCGACATTCTTCAGTGCCTCACCATTGACTTTAATGGATGGGGCGTATGGTATCTCATTTGGAGAGGGCTGATGGAGCACTTTGGTCTTGATGTTGAGAGAGAGACCAAGACTTGTGTAAGCATCAGCAAACACATTGAGGATAATTTGAAGATCTTTTTTAGAGTGGGCAAAAATTGCATCGTCATCAGCATGCTGAAGTTCTACTACAGATGTGGTGGAAATCTTACTCTTAGCTTTCAGCTTGCTCATCCTAAACAGCCTTCCATCTATTCTGTAGATGATTTCAATGCCAGCGGGGAATCTCCCATCAATTAGGTAGAAAATCATGGAAATAAAGATTGCGAATATGGTTGGGGCGATGATACAGCCCTGTTTGACTCCTATTTGTACTTTATAAGGTTCACTCTGGAAGCCAGTGCTGCTCAGAACAGTGGCTTTCATGTTGTCTTGAAGCAACTTTAGGACATTGAAGATTGGATGTCCTGATAAATAGATCAAAAGTACAGTCCAAAGAACATGGTTATTCACTGAGTCAGAGGCTTTAGTTAGATCAATAAAAGCCATGTTCAGTAGTTGATTTTCCTCACGACACTTTTCTTGCTGCTGCTGTGCAATAAAGATCATATCTGCAGATCCGTGACATGGTCGGAAGCCACTGTGTGACTCCAGTAAAATTTCTTCTGACAGAGGCAGAAGATGGTTTGCAAGGACCTGTTCCAGAACTTTTGCCTGCAACAATGAGAGAGATTCCATGATAGTTTCCACAGTTTGCTTTATCAATTTCTAAAAGAGGGTTGCAATCAAGGCATTCCTCGTTTCACTGGCTAAGCTGCCGAATTAACTCTGGTCTGCCGTCTTTAAAGATTTTAGCAGGGATCCCATCTGGACCTGCTGCCTTGTGGTTCTTCATTTGCTTGAGGGCATTGTATACCTCATGCAAATTGAGAGGGTCTCGAAGTTCATCCCTAGAAGGTCATTGGGGGATTTGCTCAAGAACTTCATCCACAACCATGGAGTTATGATTAAGAAAATCTTCAAAATGTTCTTTTCAGTGAAAATTAATGGCTTTGTTGTCCTTCAGAAGTGTGGCTCTATCCTTAGAGCAAAGGGAGTTCATGCCATGACAAGCTGGCCCATAAACGGCCTTAATGGCTCTAAAGAAATCACTTGCATTATGGGTGTCCACAAAATGTTGGAGTTCTTGTGCTTTCTCAGTCCGCCATTTGTTCTTGAGTTCTCTGGTTTTACATTGGACTTCTGTTTTTGCGTTAGCACGGCCTTCTCTCTTTGTATTGCAATTTATATCATTCTTCCAAGCACAAAATGCCATTCTCTTCTCATTGCTGAGTTGCTCGATTTCAACATCATTCTCTTCAAACCAGTTCTGATGTTTTCTGGTGTGGTAGCTTATGGTTTCCTCACAGGTATTGATGATTGCTGCTTTCAGCTGGCTCCAATGTTCCTCAATTTCTTCCAGAAACTCTGATGGAAGCTTTTCTTCTAAGACTGCTTGGAAGTGATCATGCTTAATGGGGTCCTTCAGAACTTGAACCTTCAGCTTGTGCCTGCTTCTTTTGTAGCCTCCATTTGGGGGTGATCCTAATTTTCATTGTGGATTGAATGAGGCAATGATCAGTCCACAGTCATCAGCAATTGTCATTGTTCTTGTAAGAAGTACATCGTTGTGATCTCAAGCACAAACTATGACGTAGTTGAGAATATGCGAGTTTTTTTAATGTGGGTGTCTCCAAGATTTTTTGAAGTTGTCCTTTTGTCAAAAAAGTGTGTTCGTGATGATAAGTTCATGTTCAGCACACTTGGTTGGGAGCATCATTCCATTTGAATTGCTTTTGCCAACTCCTTCTTTCCTGATTGTTCCTTTCCACAGGTCTGAGTCTCGTCCAACACGTGCATTGAAATCCCCCAGAATAATGATCTTATCTTATTTAGGAGCTTGTTCTTTATAGCAAATCCTACTCCATACAATCGAGGTTCATCTAAAGATTTTCCCTTCCAGAAAGTTGGTGTATCCTCCTTTCTCTTTCCTCGCCTGTCCTTCATCAGCTCTTCTAGTTTTGGACAAGGCAGCAATATTGATGCTAAACTGATTCAATTCGCAAGCAATGATAGCTGTATATTGCTCTGGTTGATCACTCTTTGAGTTGTCCATCAGGGTACGTTATATTCAAGGTTCCAAAGTTGAGAAGTTTTCTTACATTTTCCTCTCCATGGATCATCACTTTGTAGTAGTGGAGAGGCTTGCATGTTCCAGTGACACCCCAAGAGTAATGCTGCCTGAAGTCATGTACTCCCTTAGGATCACCCTTGGCAGAACAGTCAAGGGCGAGGTTTCAGACAAAGTGTGATCCAAGAAGTCCTCAGTGGCAGAGCAGACTGAGGATAACTGCACAATGGAGGTGAAACTTTTGTGTATTGTTCCAGCGGCTGTGAAGGTAGGTAGATGATCTCTAATCATCATGTGTCCATGCCATTGGTTTCAAGCCCTCTATCTGTCAAGGATAGTGTGGTGACTATTGTGTTCCAGTCTCCTCACTTTAAAAGAAGTCCCGCACCGGTATCTTCCAGTTTTTGGGAAAACAATATCTGTACAAGTCAAAAGTCAGTGGCAATCTTCGAGTGGCAACGGGAACAGGACAGTGAGATCCAGAAGTTCCCAGTCACAGACTGACACACAGGCGACAGGTGTATGATGCAGTCGTCTTGCTTGAGGACCAAGGCAGATCAGGCATCTTGGCAGCTGCACCTATGACTGAGCAGTCCTCTTTAGGACCCACTCTGCTCACCCCACATGGGGAGAGGGCTAGAAAATTGCCCCCAAAATAGTCTTTCTTCTTTTCTTCTTGGCTGGATAGCTGCATCTAGCAGGATCACCACGACAGCAGTCCACTTAATTTATTGCACGTTTACTACATTTCTCTTTCTCCCTGCAGTTTACATTGTAAGAAATGGTTGAGTAGCTGGCATTTATGTTTCAGCTATCTGAAGAGAAATTGACTTAATTCTGCGTTACTGTTATATGCTTTTTGTCTTCTGGAACTTTCCTGTGCCCAAAAACACTCTTAAATTAGAAGAAAATTGGGAGAACAAGGGATTTAAGAGTGTAACTGTTTAAACGATTAACCGCCAAAATCAGCTTATTGGTTTCTGTTACAGTAACACCCCAGCTCCACTCCCAGGGAGCCCGCTGCCACCCCATGCTGCGGACTCTGTATCAAAATCTGCAGCATGGGGTGGCAACTGGCTCCTTGGGAATGGGGCCAGTAACTGGGAGCTAGCGAGCATAAGCCCCGTTCTTGGTGCATACCTGCTCCAACTGCCGGCCCTGCTCTTGGGAGCTAGCTGTTGCTTTATATTGCAGTCTGCAGCATGTAACTGTATCTTCGAGGGATGTTAGCAAACACTTATTTTTGTAAACATGTAACTGCTGAATTTTTCAGCGGTTTCATGTTTACACGCTGATATTTACGAACTGCATTTGCTGCTATCTAGCTCAATTGATATTTGAAATACCAGGAAAACTGCAACTTAGATAAAGCAAAGTCCTGATTTCCCAAACTCTATCAATCAATTGGCCTCTTCAAGCCAATTTTACACTAACAGTGGGATTGTCAACTGTAGTTATGACCCAAAAATCTGGAGTTTCAGCATTTTTAGTTTATTTTTATTACCTAAAAAAAACCCTTATTTTTTTTCCTTTGAAATATATGCTGTAAATAAGGCAATCAAGTAATGTTAGTTTCACTTTAAGCAGTCAATAAGTCAGAAGATTTTTTTATTATTATTTTTATGTGCTGACTTGTAAACCTTATTTTTTCACAATAACCTTAGGATACAGACATGTGTCTTTTTGATCTGATTGGGATGGAAAATAAAATGACTCACTATGAAGCACAAGTACTGCCAAAACAAAAGGTGACCAGAAAGCTTATCGAAGAGATCTACAACTCCCCTCATCATCCAGCCAGACCCAACCCAGTAAAGCTCAAACCAAGCAGGTACACTTAACTTCATATGAAAATGTTCTTGCTTGAGCTAGAATTTTTAAAAAGGAATTCATTTTATCTTAAACTTGTCAGAAGTAATCCATCATTACTTGCATCTAATTTATAATTCATTGTACAGCCTCTTCCCAACTTACGAACCGGTTACAGACCAAGCAATTGGTTGTAACTCAGTTCGTTCGTAAGTCGGACCCCACTGAGTTACACGTGACCACGCTGTTCACAAGCGTGGATCGCGTTCGTAACTCGGGGTCTGCCATTTACAACAGCTTTGATCGTAACTGCGAATGGTCGTAAGTCGACCGTTCGCAACTCGGGGACCAGCTGTATTTTCAAAATGTTAACAATGAAACTAAATATTAGCTCTTAAGCCCCCTTCCGGTAATGCATTACATTTGTCATACCACATTATACTCCATTGTTTATTTTGATGGCATTGTATAGTACCTTCCTGCTTGTTTGCCCTCAGAACTAGGACTTTGGTTTACTAAAGCACATTTAGGCTGTTATAAGATAATTATAGTTTAGTAGACCTGATATGCTTTCATGCCAGGCATAGGCTGTTTCACAGTGCGGACTGTGGAGGTGTGAACTGCAGAGTGCACCAAATTGTTGTGCCCTAACTATCTGGTGTGTGCTGCTGGCGCAACTAACAGGTACCTAGTTTGCGTTTAATTGTATGTTAATGTCAGATAGGTACCTTTTACTTTGAGCCAGCAGCATCCATGTGAGGCAATTAGAGTGCGACATTTTAGCATGCTCTCTAGTTCTTGCTCCCATAGCCTTCATTATAGTACACTGTAGCCAGCCCGGAAATCCACTTTGAGTCAGTCTGTGAACTTGCTGAATTTTTACTCTAGCTAGTTTGATATTATAGTTCACACTAATATAGAAGTAAGATAGCCTTTGGTTTTAGTAATCCTAGAGCAGTGTTTCTCAACCAGTGGTTCGAGTACCCTTAGGGGTACTTGAGAGAAGTCAAGTACCTGAAATTTGTACCTGAAACATAACTGAAATTTGGAGAAAACTGAATTTTTGTTTTAAGTTTTATAGCGCTTCATTATTTTTGTACTTTTGACACCCAAAAATTTCATCGCCCACTCAGCTACGATTAAGTTGTTTAAACAAAATGTGTTGCAATGGTAAAAAAAAAGTGTGTGTCTGAAAACTGTAGGTCTTGGGGGTACTTATAATTTTTTTTTGTTTTTAAAAGGGGTACTTTATTAAAAAAAAAAAGGTTGAGAATCACTGTCCTAGAATACTAGAGCTTGCAGAATTAGCAAATATTTTGTGAGTTGTTCTTCAGGCATTTATCTGTGTCTGCAGTAACATAGGAACATATGTCGGTATACTTTAATAGTATTTTTCATATAAGGAACCAATGTACTGAAGAATCAGCAGGTTATAGATGTTCTCTTTCTAGTGATGCCATGGAAAGGTACTCGACTGGCTTGACAGTCTTAATTACCTTCTCCTTTCTCCTGTTTTTTGCCCCAATCTTTGCAGGCCCATCATAGTAGTGTTAATTGTTCTGCATGTGCACTATGCAAGTATATGGGTGGACTCTTTCACTGGGAGCTCCTGTTGAAATAAAGGTGTCAGTTCCTCCCTGTAGTGTACAGATTTTGCATAATTTCTGCATACCTGTAGATTTTTCTAGTATTTAATAACAAGACTTGCAAACTTTATCAGATATCTGCCAGCCAGAATCTGGTGTCAAATGTGATTAGATAAGAAACTCATTAGTGAAGGCCGAAGTGGGATGCTAGAGTTTCTACCAGGGTTGAGTCCTGTTCAGGTGCTCCCTTATAGATGTAGAATTAGCAAAATAGAAGGAACTTTCTCCCTTGTCCTCTTTCCTTCTCCTTAGGTGTGTAGAGAGGCAGGATATCTCTGCTCCTTCCCTCCCTGTGGCTTTTCCTCTCCTCATATAACTCCACATCTATGTGTTACCGATATAGCTTTCCCAAGTAAATGTCAGCAACTTCTATTGTTTCACAAGGTTTTTAAAGTAGTAGTCAGTGAAGCCAACCTGATTCTTATTCAGTGTCATGCTATTGCTCCTCTCAGAAAAGCTTTGAGCAGCAGCAGAGGCAATGGAGCTGTTGGTCTACAGATTCAAGAAATCAATATTACATCAGTTGAAACTTTAAGGAAAGCTTCAGTTTAGCAGGAATTGATGGTCTAAGTTTCCTGTTCACCTAGGAAAGCTGAGTGGATTTTTAAAGGCTCAGTTAATTTTTTCTTAAGCTTTTATTTTGACTATACTTTGCAGGTTGTTTCAACCAGTTCAGTATGGGCAAAAGCCTGAGGGCAGGACTGTAGTTTTTCCAACCACTCAAGTACAACGGACAGTGACCACAGCAACAGTAACTCAGCAGGGACAAGTGCGAGGACGATCACCCATTGCTACAGTATCTGCGAATCAAGGTAAGAAAGATATTGCCACCATAAGTAGTTATACATCAGTATATTCAGAGGTTTGTTAGTCTGTTATTAGAACTCGTGTTTCTTCCAGCTTGGTGGTCTAGATTACTAATGGCTTTAAAAAAACACCCAACAAACAAACTAATAGCCAGTAAAATTCGTTGGTACAGTGTGACTTAACATTGTAGTGCAGAGCTAATCCAGTGTAGCCTAACTGATAATGCATGAAATATACTGTAACACAATTGGTATTTAAACCCCAAGTGTACATAATGTTCTGTTGATGTTAGGGACTTAGTGTTTTTGTAGATATACTTAAGTCTTTTTAAAAAATGCTTACCAATTATATAATGTTGTAAAAATAGGATGGAGTGATAGGTGCCAGTAGAAATCCCAGTCTATAAGGAAAAGCCATTCCTTTAGCCATTTTAATATCCTATTGGAAGGTTTCTTTTTAATGCAGGTTGTTTAAAACAATGGAGTTAAAATCTCTAACAGCTTGCACAAACAAACCTTATTAATTGCAGCTGCAGCAGCACAGTTTCAGACAACTCAGGCTTCTACCAGTGCTCCAAGACACCAGCCAACAGCGACCTTCACCACAGCAACTAGCACAGCCAATCCTGTGAAACAGCGGGGTCAGACCACTGCACATGCCTCACAGCTAGGCCAGACCCAGCCACAGGCCCCCTCGCACACCATCCAACAAAGTGTGCTGCCTCAGAGGCTGGTACTCACCTCTCAGGCCCAGGCACGGTTGCCTAGTAAGTGGCCTCCCCTTTCAAGGTTTCTCCCACCTTTGTACTGCAATGAGGTTAAGTTACTAGGCACCCTAAAATGTGTACAGAATCTTTGTTTTTTTCACTCTTCTGATTAGCCTTGCTCACTATGCTGCTTCTGACCAAGGAAAATCAAAAATTGGATAAGAAACAATAGAATTGCTGTGGACATATATTAGCGGTGTCAACTTAATCTCCTATTTCTGCATGTTTCCTCTGCTGGCAAGCCTTCCTTCAGACCAAATATTTTAGCTCTATCCTAATTATTCTTTTCATATTAAACACTAATCCATCTGCTTAAAGGTCTCTAGCAGAGACAAAAGTCACAACTGTTAGGCAGAGAAAAGCAGTGAGGCTTTGCTTTAAGGTTGTATGTGCCCTGCCTATTAGCATGGATATCGAATACTGAGCACTGATGTATTAATTTTATCTCTGGGGTAATGCACTGCCTTTACAAAAGCTAAATTTCATGCCATCATTTTGTAACTATTTATAATACTTGCTGCTTTTTGCTTGTAAGCTTTCTGCATTTAAATCAGAAAAATCTTAGCATTTTAGAGCTTTTTCACTTGTCTAAATGCAGCTCTCTTAATATAAATCTTGCTTAAGTAGCACATTTTAATATTCAGGCTATTTAAAATGTGTGTGTTCTCATTTTATTTTGAGTGACTATTTTGTTTCTTTAAACCTCTCTTAGTGCTCTTGAAAAGGCAGTGGAGATCACTTTAATATGTATACTTATTTTGTTATAAAGTGTCACATGAGTTTTCAGGTAGCTCATATACTTTTTGCTACTAAAAGTGAGAGGATAACTTTTCAACTGTTGATATTTAATTTGAAATGATCAGTTTTTTTCCAGTCTGCCCCATAAATACAGAAAGCAATACCTGCTGAACTTTTATATGACACTTTTGGAGCACTAAATATAATTATGCATGAAAGGCGCTTCAGCACCAGTCTACTAACCAACATTTAGAATTGTGGCCTGAAGGGCATTCATTAATGCGTGTTTCCCTCCTTAACAGGCGGTGAGGTAGTAAAAATAGCCCACCTGGCTTCCATAGCATCAGCACAAGGCAGAATTGCGCAGCCAGAGACGCCTGTAACACTGCAGTTTCAAGGAAATAAATTTACTTTATCACACAGCCAACTCCGCCAGCTTACAGCAGGGCAGCCTCTGCAGCTGCAAGGTACTCTTCTGTCCAGCTTTAGTCAGTAGGTTTTTTAATGTTGAGATACTAGATGATTGGAATGGGGAAGGCTTTCCTCATTGGTGTGGTTGAAGCATATTAAAAAGGAGGTATTGTTCCATATATGTGAAGTGAGGGGCACCATGGGCAATTTCTCAAGAAAAAGTGTTGACCAGTTAGAGAAATGAAATTACAGGATTTTTATAAATTTTATTTGAATATTTCAGTCATGAATATATTCATGGAAATAGAATAAAATAATTCTTTTATCAAAAATGAAATGTATAGTCATGTGGAGCAAAATTAATATAATCTTTAACCTTGTTTCTGCAGCGTAACTTTTTTCTCTCTCCATAATAAACATGTTGTCTATATTTTAACCCAGAGCCACAGGTGTTAGCTCTGCTTGCAGAGGTGGGCTCTGAGCTATCATCAGCAGTAGTGAGAGTGGCAATACCATACCATGGCATCATTACATCTGAGTTGCTTCTTTCAGAGCTGGGCGACTGAAGAGTGGTGACTGCTAACTGTGGACCCAGCTCTGCAGGCAGCAGTGCAGAAGTAAGGGCAGCGTAATATGATATTGCCACCTTTACTTCTGTGTTGTTGCTTGAGGGTACTGCCTTTAGAGCTGGACACCCAGCTAACAACCTCTGAAAGCAGTACAGGCGTAAGAGTGGCATAACCACAACCCCCCTAAAATAATCTTGTGACCCTCCTGCAACTTCCTTTTGGCTCAGGACCCCAATTTGGTTTTCCTTGTGAAATCTGTATAGTATAGGGTAAAAAGCACACAAAAGACCAGATTTCATGGGGGAGAGACAAGATTTCATGGACCCTAATACGTTTTTCATGGCTGTGGATTTGGTGTGGCCCTACATAAGTGGCTTTCTTCCTAAGTGGGGATATTTCTTTATGTAATTAATTTAGATGATTGTCCTCATAAAAGAAATGATAAATTTTGAATCCAGTAAGTAAATTAGATGTACAGAAAAATTAAGATTCAACTATTCCATATTGGGTGGGGGGAGAATACATAATTGGGAGTAATTTACAAATCAAATAACTATACAGATGTTTAATACCTTGCTTTGCTGCCTTTTTAGTCTGGCTTGTAAAAATGAGGTAATTTTACAAACTTTCTTAAATTAATAACATGCATTAGATGAACAGTACCTTTTTAATGTAGTCACTTTGAATCAGATATTCCCAGCAGGGCATACATTATCTGCTGTGGAAATATGACTCATTTTTTTTCCATTTGACTCACAATTGCAGGAAGTGTTCTTCAGATTGTTTCAGCTCCGGGCCAGCAGTATTTGCGGCCTCAGGGTCCAGTTGTCATGCAGACAGTCTCTCAAGCTGGGACTGTTCAGAATGCTCTGAATGCTTTGGGAAACCAGCACCAAGCAGCTGTGCCAACTTCTACAACAGTAAGCCCTCAAGGTAGGGGTCTCTGTCATGAAGTTAAGTTTCCAGTTTGCTATCTAGCTACAGGTTGGACCTCCCTAGTCTGGCACCCTCAGGACCTGACTGATCCCAAAGGAGGGAATTTGCCAGACAGGGGAGGTCTCCTGCCATGGCCCCATAGCCTGCCACCCCTCCCACCTGCCGGATCATTCCACCTTAGCCAGGTTGCCTGTTGGCTGCTTCGGCCCCAGCTGGACTGCCTTGGCCCCGCTGCTGGCTGGGCTGCTGTGGCCCTGACCCCACTGCTGGGCAGCAAGCAGCCCCGGCTCCTCTGCCATTCAAGAATTGGTGGTCCCTGTCCTCACTGCTGCTCAAGTGGCACAATGCCTCTGCCAAGCTGCTGCAGCCCTGACACTGCTGCTGCTTGGGCTGCTGTAGTCCCAGCCCAGCATCATTCAGGCAGCCCCAACTCTGTTGCTGGATGGCACGCATCCCTGGCCCCTACCAGGCTGTCATGGCCCCAGCCGGGCTGACATTGCCCTGCATCTGTCCAGGCTACGGTGGCTGTGGTCTGGCCCCCTTGCTGTCCAGGGCAGCTTTGCTGCCAGGCAGCGGCCAGGCTGGACTGGCCCTGCTATCACCAGCCTCCCCCAGGCTCCCAGTCCTGCTGGGCTCCCTGCTGCTGGCCCTCCTGCTCTCTCATCCAGGAATATCTGTGGTCTTATGGAAGTTGACAGACCAGAGGGTCCCAGTTTAGAGAGGTGCAACCTGTAGCAAAATTGCTTTTATATTTTTCAAGTTGCTTATTAATTGGTACCAGGTAATGGGCGTTTTAATTCAGAAACATGCACTAAGTAATTGATGGAGCTATCTTGTTCTGTTAAAGTGGTGGGGAATGAGCTACCTAAACTCTCACAAATCTTTAAACCAGCAGTTCTCAGCCAGGGATCCAAAGCTCTCAAGGGGTCACAGGAAGGTTTCAGGGGATCCACCAAGCAGGATGGATATTAGATTCACTGTGTCCCAGGGCACAAAGCTGAAGCCCCACCACTCTAAGCCTCACCACCCAATGTCATGCTGAAACCTGAGCAGCTTAACTTCGTGGTGTCCCCTGTGGCATGGGGCTGCATGCAGTTGCCATAGGCAGTTGACCTAATTGCTACCCCTTTATGCCAGCCCTGGCTTTTATATGTAGAAAGACATCCGTGACATAATTGGAGTTTTTATAGCTTGTTGGAGGAGAGGAGAGGTCAGAAAGAAAAAGGTTGAGAATCTCTTGCTTTAATCCAAAAGAAAAAATGCATGCCTCTTTTGCTTCAGAGAGGTTTCAGCTGCACTACATATTCAGAATTTCTCTTTACAAGCAGTGTCTTAAGTCAAATTGCCCTGGATAGTAAAATATCAGTTTTAAAATATTTACCACTTTTCAAAGTAGAATCTGGGACCGGATTATTTTTTACTACAGCAGATGCTTCCTAATAGCAATCTTGAAATTAACAATTTCCAGTTGATAGCAACATTTTTCTGGGATCCAGTGCTGTCCCATTGATTTTTATGGGTTTAGAGCTTGGCAGCAGGCATGCTGCTTTATTAACTTTTTGGGGAAGAAAGGCCTCGACTGCATCCAGGTTTTTGCAATGTGGAAACCAGTACTGGAATCCCAGTGCTACAGTCTAGGTGGACAGGTTGTGGGCATAGCAGCAATGAGGAAGAAAGCAGTAGTCTGGATTCCTGGAGTTGTACAGCACCTTTTCCTATGCTTATGGGGTTATGCCTTCCCCTGGAATTGGGGGCCTGACCTTTGCATATATTAGCATTTCTTTTCCTTCCTGCCATCCCACAGGATGCAGCTGTGAGAGTACATGGAGAGACACTATGCTGCTCCATGGGCCTCCATCACCTCTGAACCCCATGGAAAGTCCTTTCATTTGGGCTATAGGCTTAGCCTCCTTCCCCGGTCCATAGACTCCAGCAGGGGCCCATAGCAGTGACTTCATTATCTGATCTTTTTTTCTTTCCTAGCCTTTTGTATTTGAGCTTTGGTTTTCAAGGCTTTGTTCCCTTGTACACGTCAGGTGTTTTGCAGCCTTGTTTATATACATAGTCAAGAGGTTAATGGGAGAAACAACAGAGAACAGGATGTCTGGGATAACTTAAAGACAAAACAGAAGTTTACTAAACAACAAGAAATGCAGTTATTGAGGTCTGTCCTTTAGGAATGTTGTTTGCTGTAGTCAATTCCTGTATGAAAAAACAACAAATGGTCTGGTAGCACTTTATAGACTAACGAAACATGTAGATGGTATCATGAGCTTCCGTGGGCACAGCCCACTTCTTCAGATGACTGGAGTTATGAGTTGGGGATATGAAAACTTGAAATAAATAGGAGAGGGGAGAGAAAGAAAAAAGGGAGGAGAGTGGGAGACAGAGCATCATTAAGTATCTGGAGAATGGGTACTTAAACCTAAGCAGATGAAAATCAAAGTCAACAGATAGATACCTAAAACAGGAAGAATACCACTCGGGGAGCTGTTAGCACCTTCAGTAGTTATTAAATAGGTAGAGTCCCCACCACCCCATATCACGATTGAGTCCATTAGCATGTGAATTGAATTTGTGGGTGAACTGGGATTCCAGGGCTTCTCTCTGTATTTGGCTTGTAGAGCTGGTTTGTGACAAGACAGCCACCTGCAGGTCTGTCAGACTGTGATTAGGCAAGTTGAAATGCTCACCAACAGGCTTCTGTATATTTCCTTTAGGTATATCCGATTTGTGTCCATTGATTCTTTCCGACAGAGACCGTCCAGTTTGTCCAATATATATAGCAGTGGGGCACTGCTGGCATTTGATGGCATAGATCAAATTACTGGATGTACAGTCAAATGACCCTTTGATTTTGTGGCTTATGTTGTTTACTCCAGTGATGAATTCGCCAGTGTAGATATGTGGGCAGAGTTGGCATCTTTTTTGATTGCAGGGCTGGGTTCCTGGAGGTTTATGATGTGGTTGTGTGGCATGGTTATAAAAAAGAATACATTTCAGATTAGGGGGTTGTCTGTAAGCAAGAATAGGTTTTTCTCCTCTGAGAGTGAGGGATCATTTTCCAACATGGGTTGTAGATTGTGTATAATGTGATGGAGGGGTCTGAGTAGTGGACTGTAGGTAACAACAAGAGGAGTTCTGTTGTTTTCTCTTTTGGGTCTGTCTTGAAGTAGTTCATGTCTGGGTATTTTTTTGGCTCTGTCAATTTGTTTTTTCACTTCCCCGGGTGGGTATTTTATGGGTGGGTATTCCCCAAGTAGCTCCTGTATGAAGGTCATCTGCAAAATAATCATTAAAAAAGGCCATTTTGCTGATCCTTTTTTCATGCACTAAGAAATCTGTATGGTTCAAATCCTGACTCTGTTTTTTGTGGAACCTTTGTGGGAGAAAAGAGGTAGGGAATGTCCAGTCTTAGGTTGGAAGGTGGAGTAGCTTTTAATGATTTATTGCTTATAGAACCAGGTTATGCACAAGTACTTGTATCCTTAGACCAGAGGTGAGCAATTATTTTTTACCAAGGGCCACTTCAGAAATTTTTGAAGTGGCCCTGGGCCTCAACGGAAGGGACAGGGCCACATGCTTCCCCACCCACAAACTATGATTGGTCTGGGGGTGGGGGAAACACATGAAGTCTTTGCCGCTCCCCCCCAGAGGTTCCCCCTAGGCGCCCATGCCCCTGGTGGTAGGAAGAGACTTCACACACTCCCCCTTCTGCCCCCAGGCCAATCAAGGTTTGGGGGCAGGGAAAGTGCACAAAGTCTCCTCCCACCGTCCAGGAACGCATGGCGCTTCTAAGTGCCGTGCGCTCCTTGTAGGGCAGAGAAAACTTTGTGTGCTTTCCCCCTAGGGTTGCCAGATGATTTTAACAAAAATACCGGACACACTTGACATTACATCACAATCAACATTACATCTTATTTAGAAAATACCAGACATTTATATTTTCTCATTTATATTTTCTCAATTTGTTTCCCGAACAGAAAGCTCAAATACGGGACTGTCTGGTTCAGAACCAGACACCTGGTAACCCTATTTCCCCCACTGCTCCCGGGCCCTAATTGGTCTGGGGGGAGGGAGTGTGGCAGAACCTCTGCAGGCCGGATCAATCTGCTTGGCGGGCCAGATCCGGCCCATGGAGGCCCCTTTTGCCCACCCCTGCCTTAGGCTCACCATCACGTTCTGCTACTTAAATCCTACAGAAGAAATACCCTGCAGATATTAGGTGGTAAATGTACAAAATAATTTGGCTGAATATAAAATCCTAACAGTAATCTGTACTGGCTTTTTCTTGTCCTTCTTCCTGAACAAATAAATACATATGGGAAAAATACAGAGAAGACTTTATCAAAACATCTTTTAAAAAAGATGTTGGAGAATACGAGACAGTCCTATTAGGTGAGACTCACCTGAATAATTTGGTGCACCAAACTTATAGTCACATCATAGAAGATAAATTAAAGTCCTTGTAATGGAGCTAAGGACAAAAATTAAGGTTATTCAGTACAAACCCATTCCACTTGATTGTAAATCAGTTTCTCCTCCTCTGTATTATTTTGTAAACTTAACATCTTTTTCCTATAGTGAGGAGACCTTGTTTGTCATCAGGACACATCTAAAGGAAAAATAAGTGAATTAAGCAAAACAGTAGACAAAATGCAAAGCCCTTTTTCCCACTTCAAATGGACAAAGTTCTTTCACTATGTATACTGAAGTAGAAGCATACTTCAGAAGTTTTTTCTGGCAGAATTAAGAAGAACGAAGATATGACATTTTTTTCATCTGTGTCACTGGTCCCAAACCAGCTTGGCTTGCTAGTTAGTATTTGATGGCTGTTTAGTGGTCCTTTTCTGCCTTGGGGACTTTGTTAGTTCTTTTAAGCAGTTGGTATAAACATCTGTCAGCTGTTTGAATCCTAACAACATTGGTACATTGTTGGAATATTATCATAGAACCATAGAGCTGGAAGAGACCTCAGAAGGTCATCAAGTCCAGCCCCCTGCTCTAGGCAGGACCAATCCCAACTAAATCAACCCGGCCAGGGCTTTGTCAAGCCGAGACTTAAACACCTCTAGGGATGGAGACTCCACTACTTCCCTAGGTAACCCATTCCAGTGCTTCACTACCCTCCTAGTGAAATAGTTTTTCCTAATATCCAACCTGGACCTCTCCCACCACAACTTGAGACCATTGCTCCTTGTTCTGCCATCTGTCACTACTGAGAACAGCCTCTCTCCATCCTCTTTGGAACCTCCCTTCAGGAAGTTGAAGGCTGCTATCAAATGGATTTGTGTACGTTTAGCTTTTCTAAATAGTTCCTAATCTGTTCTTTACCCACCACGGGCTGTCCATCTTCATCCCATCTTGCGTCACTTAGCGCAGAAGTCGATAACCCCCCGGCATTCTCGAGCTATACATTTAAACCCCTTCCTGGTCATTTGTCCAAGTTTCCACTTTTTGTAAGCTTCCTTTTTGTTCTTAAGTTCACCTAGGATTTCCCCTGTAAGCCAATCCGGTCTCCTACCATGTTTGCCTCTCTTGCTACGTGTCGTGTTTATATTGCTGTAAAAACTGAGAAGTATTATACGTTTACAACTACAGAAATGAGAAGTGTTAACTTGAAAAGTTTTTATTTAAAAGGAAATATAAACACTTGGTTTATCTTTAGTTTGTATTCCAGGTAGAACTGCAGTTACTAACTTAACATCAGGTGACACGGCATCAGCTTTAAAACCTGCACCTAGCCATAGTGGACAACCACAGGTATTTGCAATTATTTTCCAGTGTAAACATAATTTCTCAGAATTAATATTATATAAATTGCAAATTGTATGGGGATAAAATTTACAAACTAAAAAAAAATACAGTTGGAGTATAGTATTTTTTGTTTATAGAATAGGCAAAACAATTTCTTTTGGTGTTTCAGATTTAGTTTAAATTTTTGAATTTAAAACAAGCTAGGAATTCATTAATGAACATATTTGATATGTGAAGCTCCATAGCAGTGAATGGATTGCTTGTGTGTATTGTTTGGTAGACAAGATATTACATCGTAAATAGATTAAGTATGCAATAATGCACAGAAAGACCTAGTATCCTCTAATTGTGGGAACAGTTATGAGAACCATCAAATTCCCTATGTGTTCCTAACATGGAGGAAGCTTGGAAATCTCTATTTTTAAAATTTGTTTTAAAGGTGAGAAATTTTCAGGAAATTTCCATTAAAAACATGGAAAGACAGCAAAATTAGGTGACTTGGAGAAGCTTTCTGCATGGTGAATAGTTAGATCGTAGGAAGTTTATACATGTTTTAGAATGTTCCATATAAGTTAACAAAACACTTTTTAAAATAAAACTATGAAAACAAAATGTAAATTAGCAAAAGCAAAGAAAATTCAAAGTTATGATGGAAGTGAGCCTTTTAACTAGAGTTGAATTTAATTGTGTTCTTCAAATTGTACATTAAATGTAATCCTTTAACAGTTGAAACCAAGTGCAGTGGCTATACCATTTTTGCAAGTGAATGATATAAAACATCATTTATCTCTGTTTTAATGTTTAGAGTTTTGTTCTAGAGTAACTCAAGCTTTTGTCGTCCTCATAAGCAGCACAATTTTTGTCACTTTTTCTTGGCAAAGGAATCATTTGAAGAAAAGAACAGGCTTCTGAAGGAGCGCCTGGACAGAATATATTCTGGAAATGAGCGCCGTTGTGCTAGAGCTCCAGTATATGGCAGAGACTTGTTGGGAATTTGCTCTTTGATTGGTGAGAGGAAGTGGCCACAACACTGTTCCACTGGGGACAACAAATGGAGGTGGTCTGGCTTTGTGAACTGTTGTCTGTCTTTGCATACCTCCGAAGGCCCAAGTGATCCACTGCAAGCTCTGATCCTGACATCAGATCAGCAGCAGGAATCGCTAAAGCATATTGTTAATAGGTAATTTGTCACTTTAATGATTGTGGATTTCTACTAAGATTACTGATTTCTAAGAATTCTTTTCAAACACCTGTAAAACTGCTTTTTCCTGTTCATAGCTTATTCATTTTAGGTCATTTAGCATTGCAGCAGCAAGACATGCATTACAGTAACAGTTATATTTTTCTTTAATGGCTGAGTTCAGAATCTTTTGTCATTTAAAATTGTCACTATCTCCCCTTCTGTGTCTCTTCAGTGTTTCAGTTGAGACTGTCTACACTGGGAAGGTTTGGTAACAAAAGCGCTGTTAATATGCAAAAGTCAGTAAAAGTGAAATCCAGCCAAACTGCCTATCCTTGTCAGTATTTCATGGCCACATTGCTAGCTCTCCTGCCAACAGATAGAGCAAAGGAATGTGGGTGAGCATCCATAGTGCAGTGTTGTGGTAAGGCAAAACCAATCCCTGCCCTTCTTGGGATTCTTTCTGAGTTCTCCCACTGCACTCTAACTTGCTTGGAGCAGCATGACTAGTTCTGTGAGCTCTTTGTGCTCAGGAATGTCAATGCAGCGCAGGAGTCTTTCCGGTCTTTCCTCTGCAGCAGCAGTCTGCCTGCTGCTGTGTTTCTGGCAGGGCAAAGCCAGAACATTTGAATGATTTGCTCTTTTTGTTTCCCAAATGGAGCAGCTCACTGAGCTGTCAGATGCTTTGAAAGAGGAGGGGCACATACCTGCATTGCAGCAGAGATCAAAACACTGAGCACAGTCATCAGCACTGGCATTGTGGGATATTGGAGGAAGCCAGTTGTCTCGATAAAATAAACAGCGGAGTCCACACTAGTTCTTTATTGATAATAAAGGGAGAGGAAAAGACAGAAGTCTCTTGGAGGAGTGGAAGTTTTTTTTGTCGCCCAAACTGGTTTTTCCCCTACAGAAGTTGTATTGTAGTGTGCACGCACTCATTGTTATGTCGCCAAAAGGCAGTTTTTGGTGATAAAACATGCCAGTGTAGATAAGACCCAAAATAGGAGAATTTCTCAACATATGCTTTCAGATTACTGTGTAGAGCAAAATGCAGTTTTCCTTGAAACCCATGATGCAAAGGGAATTTATAGTAAAGCAGTGTTTCTTAAACTGTGTTCAGTGGAACACCGGTGTGCCATGTGGCAGTCGAAGGTGTGCCGTGAAGAACAACAGAATTCAAAATGGCCACCCTCAAAGGGGCAGGCAACCTTTTTTTCCCCCTCAATATCTTCCCCGATCCACTTTCTCTTCCTCCCTCGCCTCCCAAAATAACTTCCCGGCCTCCCCATTTTTTCTTAACAAAAATCCTTTGTGCTCCTCATAAAAAAAAAAAAAATTGTTTGGTGTTCCTCGGTCTTAAAAAGTTTAAGAAACACTGTGGTAGAGAGAGCATCTAACACTCCTTTTGAAATGCTTACAGTAGGCTTATACAGTTGGTGCTGTTTCTTACAATCTGAGTTGCCATTCTTTGAATCGACGGAGGATTGATGCATGGACTGTCAAGTCTCTTCTTTGAAGAGCAACTGACCCATTACCACTTCCAGGAAAAATGCTAGTTTCATTCTCCTTTGTGTGAAATAAATGCCTGTTTTTTTCTTAAGCAAATTAATTTAGCTTCCACTAGCTCATCAAATGTAGAGTAGAAATTAATATTTAAATTTATAGAACAGTGTTTTGTCTAAGCATGTACTTGTGTGACTTCTCAGAAGAGAGTCAAATGCCACCGAGCTGATTAGCAGAGCACCCACAGGGAGGTGTTTCATTTCTACTGGTGGGCATATTTGCACATGTCTTGGTGCACATGAAAAAATGTTTGAGGGGTAGCTGAGTTAGTCTATAACTGGAAAAACTTAAAAAACATCAAATAGTCTAGCAGCACCTTAAAAACTAACAAAACATGTAGATGGTATCATGAACTTCTGTGGGTACAACCCACTTCTTCAGATGATTAAAAAACATGTATTCCTCAGATGGATGGAAAAAATCCACACATAGATGAAAAAAATTAGAGAGAACCTTATCATAGATCCTGATCTTGAAAATAATTTGACTACTCATGGGAGTAAAGTTCTCTATGAAGACTCAAGGCTTTAATCCTCTTGTGTTATTGCAAAATATTGTTTTGTAGCCATCATCCCAATTGAGCCACAAAAACTAACTAAAATATTTTGCTTGTTGAGATACCTATAATATTTAGTGAGATGCACAAAGGATTATGAGGCTGTCTAGATAATCATTAAGAATAAGATTACCCTGAGGTGCTGAAAATCATTGTTAGTATTGATCACTTAAAAGTGCTGTTTCTTTTCCTCCAGTCTGTTGAAATGTTTTGCTGCATTTTACAGGGCTCGCTGTGTGTTGCCAGCTGCAGTTGCTGCTCCTCCATGTTTGTATGTAGCAAATCCTCCCCCTTCTTATAGTCATAAGATGAAAGTCTTCAAGCACAATCTTAAGCAGAAGGTAACACCATATTTACATGAACTGCAACAGATTACGACTCCATGCTTATTACAGTTCCCTGACCTCCGACTGGTGCAGTATGATTCAGGTAAAGGAGAACCTGTATTACACAGATCTGCTTCCTATATCAGCTGTTGAATGCTGTTTATAAAGTCTTTATAATCTCTTCTTCCTAAAACATAGGAAAATTGGAAGCTCTTGCTGTTTTGCTTCAGAAGTTGAAAGCTGAGGGACGCCGTGTGCTCATTTTGTCACAGATGATTCTAATGTTAGATATACTGGAGCTGTTCTTGAATTTCCATTTTCTCACATTTGTGAGAATTGATGAATATGCTAACCATGAACAACGTCAGGTAAGGTTACTTTATCTGTTCGCCACAGTGATAGCTAAATTTTAGGTTTGAGTACTGATACATGAAACAGGAAACCTGCTTTGTCATTTCTCTATATTTTGTTCACTTTTCATTACATTAGAGCGAATGTGAATTTATTGTTGGTTTGTGATTCTGCTTATCAATTTTTGCCCCCCATCCAGGAACTGATGAAAAGTTTCAACAGAGACAAGCGCATTTTCTGTGCCATTCTTTCCTCTCACAGTCGTTCTACAGGTGTCAATCTTGTGGAAGCAGACACTGTTGTGTTCTATGATAATGATTTAAACCCAGTGATGGATGCAAAGGCTCAGGAATGGTGTGACAGAATTGGGAGATGCAAAGACATCCACATATACAGGTGACTATTACACCAAGCAGCTTTTTCTATAGCATGCTTTAATTTAAATTAACACTTGAAACAAAAAACATTGTTTCTGTGTGATTTAAAATTCACATGAAAAAAGCTTAGTTTTTCAGCTAATTAAGGAAGTCAACCAAAATACTAATTTACCATTACATTTGGTGTCTTGTAACTATGTTGGTCCTAGGATATGAGAGAGACAAGGTAGGTGAAATAATATAATTTATTAGACCAGCTTCTGCTGGTTGGAAGGTGGAAGCTTTTGAGCTTCACAGAGCTCTTTTTTAGGTCTGAGAGAGACATATCCAGAGTGTCTGACTTCAATACACATTGGAACAGATTGTTACACATGAGATTCACATGTGCTGTAAAAGACCACTTAAAATGAACTGCTAGCACTTCTGCGAAGCTGAAAAACTGACCCTTCCACCAGAAGAGGCTAGTCCAATATTAAAAGTCTTAGAGGGATAGCCATATTAGTCTTGTAATTTTAAAAACAACTTTTAAAAAAACAAGTAGTGCTGGGACACCTTTTGTTAGTCTCTAAGGTGCCACAGAGCTACTTGTTTGTTTGTTTTTTAAGTTGGTCCAATATTACTTCCAATACCTACTTTCTCTCTCTATATCTATATCTATATCTATATCTATATCTATATCTATATCTATATCTATATCTATATCTATATATTAAAGAAAATTTTTCCAGCGGGATGACGGAAGTGACATCATGCGTCACTCTGCGTCCCGCTGCCCCTCCCCCCTCAGCCGCCAAGCTTCCTCCCTCCTTTCAGCCTCCGTGCTGCAACCCCATTAACTCAGAGGGTGAACACCAAGGCAAACAGCTTACAGGTTTGTAGTTGCAAAAAAAAGACACTGTGACCGAGGTGACTGTGAGTAGCTAAAACCGGAGGGTAAATTCTGCTCTGCTCTGCTCTCCTTCTTTGCCTTTCCAGGCCACCTCCAAGGCTGCTGCAGCTGCTTGCCCTAAAAAAAATGAGCTCCCACATACCTGCAGTGTTGCGGTGGGGCACTACCTGAGCATAGCTCACTGCAACTGGCAGGGGCATGTCTGACTCCAGGCGCAGTGCTGCCAGTGCCACGTGAGGCAAGTGGGACAGGCCAGTGCTCCCCTGGTGGCTGCAGAGCTCTAGCCCACCTCCCCCATGCTCTCTGCCACTGCCGAGACCCTGTAAAAAATTGGCCATGCGGCTGGACTTTACATGAGTTCCCCCAGGGACCTAGTGAGTGCTGGGTATTCAGAGACAGCCCAGCTGGGAGCTATGATATAAGGATGTTAAATTGCGGTTAATTGACTAGTCAAGTAGTCGATGGAATTTCCATCAACTAGTCAATAGGCACTTCCACATTCCTCCTTTGAAATGTACAAGAGCCCCTGCAGGGGCTCTTGTACATTTCAAAGGAGGAATGCGGAACTCTGCATGTAGCGCAGGGCCAGCGGGAAGTCCCACTGACTCTAGGCTGCGTGCAGGCGTGCCTGCTTTGAAATGTACAAATGCTGCACGGAGTCCGAGATCAGCTGGGGAGCTCCTCAGCCTCTGCGTTTCCGTGAAGACTACATGCACCTGACAAAGTGGGTCTTGGCCCACGAAGGCTTATGCTCCAATAAATCTGGTAGTCTATAAGGTGCCGCAGGACTTCTCGTTGTTTATGCAGATTCAGACTAACATGGCTACCCCTCTGATATTTATTTAAGAATATGCATTAAGGATGTGATGGGTAACCAGTTAACTGGTGATGCTTATTGGTTAATGCTGTGTTTCTCAAACTGTGGGTCCCGACCCCTCGGGGGTTCGCGAGCAACTTAGAGGGGGGTCGCGGTATCACAAAGTTTGAGAACCCCTGGGTTAATCGTTAAGCAGTACTGAGGAGCCAAAGGGCTGCACCAGCCCTGCCAGCAGCTGGGCTGGAGCAGCCCCTCCCCCACGCTGTAATCAGTTAACAAGTCAAACACTATGTTTAACTGGTTAACCAATTAAATGGGATTGTACATCCCTATCTTCTGCTAGACAAATCCTTACAAATTCAGCTCTGTTGTTCAAGGTAGTGGTTAAAATTCTTCTTTGCTTTCTATCAACCATTGTGAGACTGGTTTAACAAGTTGTCTGCCATTTTTTTCTAGGCTTGTAAGTGGTAATTCTGTAGAAGAGAAGCTTCTGAAAAATGGCACTAAGGATTTGATCCGAGAAGTAGCTGCTCAAGGAAATGACTATTCCATGGCCTTTTTAACACAGGTACTTTTTATGTTAAGATTTTTTTTCCAAAAAGATTTCTCGTAATTGATACAATATGTGGATCGTAAAGCCAGAGGTTTAGATTGGTATTTGATAATGGAATTAAACAATACGTCTAATATATGTCTAGTTGATACACTGTTCTTAAAAGTTTTTTTCTATCACCTAGTGGCCTGATAATATACTGCTGTGTGCCAGAGCTGGGTTTGATTTCAGCCTGGCCTTTCACCCATTGATTTAGTTTGGTGGCACTTGAAAGTATACAAATGGCAATATATAGCTTTGAAAATGGGACTATAAAGCACCAACATGGAAGATGTGAACTCTTGAGTACTCCCTTACAGATGGAAAGTACACTTGTCCTTCTCTACCGTCCTCTGGCAAGAATATACTCCATTTGCCCCCAGGTTTACTCTGAGTAAAACCAGAAATCAAATAATCTTGAAAAATTGAATGTACTTTTTTCTCTTCTCCTCCTCCCTCCCTGTCCTTACCAAGCAAACTATCCAGGAGCTATTTGAGGTTCATTCTCCTATGGATGATTCTGGTTTTAGAGTGAAAGCAGAAGAGTTTGTGGTACTTTCTCAGGAGCCCTCTCCAGCAGAAACAATCTCCCCCAAGGTTGCAAGACCTTTTATAGAGGTAATATCATAACAAGTTTGTGTTAATGGGCATCAGAGGATGAGGAAAAAAGGTATAACAAATAAGTTGAGTCTGAAATGTGTGCTTTTTTGAATTTTGAATTCCATTATTCAGCTTTTTTATACAGTTTTCTTCTGTTGAAGCAAAATTTATAAAACATATATAGCTGAGTGTTCCAGTCAAGCTATTTGGTCTTTCCGCTGAATACATATGTAAATATTTATTGACTAAACATGCATCATGGGTGCAGTCTATTTTTTTTAACATTCAGAATACAAACAGTGGGATTTCTCTCCCTGACTTGTATACATGATTTGCAGTAACACTATGAACACATGCATGGAGAGCAGAAATATCTAACTATTCTTTTAATAGCCTTTCTGTTTCATTTTTAAAATGTCAGTGAAGTGTGTGGCATGGGGAGGGTAAATTTAATAGCAAAGTAGACAGGATGTATATTTGTATGTTTCATTCAAAATAATTGTTTAGGGCGGGGCTTGGCACCCTATTGTGAAAGCATATTTCCTATGTTAATTTGTAGTTTTATTTACAATCTTCAGAGCTGATTGAAGTCCGTGAGAATCTTTCCATTGACTTAAGTGGGTTTTGCGTCAATCCTTTAAAGCATATTTTTGTAAAGGTATATTATATTTTTTAAAACTTGCATTTTTTTAAAGGCTCTCAACAGCATAGAACAAGAAGATGAAGAGCCAAATAAACATGTACAAGATATAGGAGCAGAATCAAGCACAGAACCGTTCATTTCAGAACTGTGTGAGCCAAAGTACAATGATGAGCCCTCGCAGTTGCAGGAGTTAGTTGCTGTTGTGGATCAGGTACCATGACGTTCCATAAACATTTTCTTAAAACAGTTGGGAATGTTTAGTTCAACTTTTCACTCTGACCTTAAAGCAACTTTGCTTTCTAAGAGTCTGATATTGTTCCTGTTGAAATCAGTGGCAAAACTCCATCCGACTTCCAAGGGGCATGATTACACTTTAAACAAAGGAGCCTTATTTTAAATGAGAAGTTTTGTGACCTCTGTTTGCATTAAAGACAATGAGTAGTCCCGTGGCATCTTAGAGACTAACAAAAATATATCGTGTTTTTGTTAGTCTCTAAGGTGCCCCAGGACTGCTAGTTGCTTTTAAAGTTATAGACTAACAGGGCTACCCCTCTGAGTCTGTTTGCATTGTACCTTTGTTATCCCCAACAATAATTGTGTTCTCCTTATATGTTTCATTAGCTTACTCCAATTGAGAAGTATGCTTTGAATTATTTGGAGCTCTTCCATGTTTCCACTGATGAGAGTAAACCAAGAATAAGTGAGGTAAGATATTAATGAATACTCATTCTGTATTGTACGTCTGCAGAACATACCAGCAAAATACATATTCTTATGTACATCTTCTGTATGAAGTGAAAATTCCTCCAAAGATATTTGATTTATCCTAGGCACTTTTATGAGCCTTGACACTGTAGTATCCAAACACCACACAAACATTCTTGAATTTTTCCTCCCAAAACCTCTTGGAGCTAGGCGCAAGTATTCTCATTTTACAAATGGGAAACTAAGTCAGGGACATTCATATGCCTATGGTCTTGCAAACACTCATGCATGTGCATCACTTGAAACATAAGAACAGTCCTGTTGACCACAAAGGGATTACTTATTTGAGTTATGTTGAGCATATGTATAAATTGCAGTACTGGGGCCCAGCTATCTTGCTTAAGGTCTCATAGGATGTCTGACAGAGCCAGGTAATGAGCCCCGGATCTGAGCTTATTTATTTGCAAATTAACCCAAACGCTATTTTAAACATAATTGGAAAGCAGAAAACCCCTTTATTAAATTTTCATTAAAGATTTTAAAAAATGCAGGTTATATTATTTAAAGAGTGCTTTACCTGAAAATTAAAATAATCAAAAGAATTTGCCCATTTCCCCAAATTCAAGTTGACAATGTCGCTGTAAAGATTTTTGTCCGTGAGGTGGTATTGTATAGAGATTTGTTAAATGGAATGCATTGTCATTTAGGGGGAATTGAATGCTGCAAAAAAAGCATGGGAAACTTATCACCTGAAGGAACTGAAAGAAAAGGAGGAAAAAATGCTTTGGGAAGAAGATGAGGAGCTACTTACCTACACTCGGGAGGATGCATACAACAAGGTAATTATTTAGCAATTGTTGTGTCACTTAAAAGCTGTTCATTCTTGGTGTTGGGCAGTCAGTTCACGGAATCCTTCAAACTGTTGTGTCTCTTTGTTTTATAGGAGTATGTATATGAAGGTCCAGATGGACAAACAGAAATAATGCCAGTAAGTCATATAGGTTTTAATCTATTTGAAGAAAAGGAATCGGCAGCTAATTAACAAATTGTGGTGACTTGTATATTGTGTTTTGTGCAGCTTTGGACTCCCCCTACCCCACCTCAGGATGATAATGACATCTACATTGATTCTGTTATGTGTTTGATGTATGATACCACCCCAATTCCAGAGTCTAAGTTGCCCCCAGTATACGTCAGGAAGGAGCGTAAGCGACACAAAACAGATCCATCTGGTAAATATTTGGTTCAAAAAAGTTCTGAGAAATTATTAGGAAAAGACGAAATAAATTTCACTTAGTGTCTTCCAACACCTTACCGCACATAACAGCTCTCCAAAAATATCAAAATATCTGATCATGCAGTTTTTTATGGGCAGGTTTGAAGAGTCTGAAAGTTTTTTGTCTATTTGATGGATCAATGTCAAAACAAGATAGTCATAAACTATAACATACTTGTAATAGTGTTTGGTTTTTGTTATTTTGGGTTTTTTTGTTTTGGGTTTTTTTTGGTTCTTTTTTGTTTGGTTTGGTTTTTCCTACTCAGACCTTGGGGCTTATTGTTTAAGATGTCATTTTATTTTGTGTTCCTTTGTACTGAAAGCACAATGTCTCCTTTCAAAACCTATTTTTCTAATGCAGTAATTAGGTTAAAGTTAATTTGTAATAGGCTTAGCTGTTTAAAATTTTACGTTATTTTTAATGTGAACAATTCAAAAATCACTGGCCATGTTATATTTGGTTAAACCATTGACACTCAGACTGAGGCTTGCAACCCCCAAGTAGTTATTTGTGTCTCCTGTGGGTCTTTGCATCACATAAAACACTCCTGATTAAATTATTAAATGGGGAGGATGCTTTTATTGTGTTGCTAACAAATTAAGTTCTCAATTAGCGGTAAATTACTAATTTATTTGCTATGACGAAATTATAATCTAATATTATAACAAATGAGACAATGAAGTCACAGGACTGTGTCTCTTTTGAGTAACATTGGTCCAGGAGCCAAAACAGTGATCACTGAGGTCTGACTATCCCGGAGTTTAACAATACCTTTCAATAGATATTTAATTGGTTTAACTTACAGCCAGTGGTTTTATCTACAGCTAGATAATTACTATTGATTTGTGTGTCATGCTTGGCTTAACAAAATGCCCTCTTTTACTGTGTTACTGAAGAATGGCATCACTTTTCTAGTTGCAGGTAGAAAAAAGAAGCAGCGCCATGGAGAGACTGTTATCCCTCCTCGATCACTTTTTGACAGAGCCACTCCAGGGATGCTGAAAATGCGACGAGAGGGCAAAGAACAGAAGAAGAACATATTGTTGAAACAGCAAACACAATTTGCAAAGCCTTTGCCAACTCTTGTCAAACCAGTTGCTGAGGCTGGACAGGATAATCCTGAGTGGCTGATTAGTGAAGACTGGGCACTACTTCAAGTAAGATTAACCCTTTGCTTTCCAATTTCATTATTTTGCTGTAATGTTGTTGTTAACTTTGGACATGGCTATTTTCTGACTTCATCCCTGGAATGTTATTTCTAGTTTCTAGGGGCTAAACTCACACTTGGCCTTCTGTTCTGATTGTGGGACAACATGTAGCTGCACTGCTTCAGGAACAGATCAGGGATCAAAACTGTGACTGTTTTTCTTTTGCTCCACAAAGGGAGTAAGCGATATCAGCCCTTTTCCTGGCACATCTTCTTGTACATGTCAAATCAGTTGTGCTGGCTGAGGTGCTGAAGAATGCAGCCAGAGTTCTGTACATCTGTGTGTGGGAGAGAAGCCTCAGGCAGCTTCTTTTTCTCTCCCACGTAACAAATATTGTGGGAAGCTTGTGCAGGGGAATTAGAGCATCTTTTATTCAATTGTTCCTCTGTGCAGGCAGCTTCTCCAAAAGGATCTTTTTGGGCTAACTTCAGAATAAAGTTTCTTTATGACTAAATAAATGGCTGGGCGACATATACTAAAAACCTTTAGTTTAAAAGTTTTTAGTGATTTTATCTGTCACCTTCAATTTTGCACCTTCTGATTTTCCAGGCAGTGAAGCAATTACTGGAACTTCCTTTAAACCTTGCTGTCATGTCACCGGCGCACACACCCAATTGGGATCTTGTTAGTGATGTTGTTAACTCATGTAGCCGAGTCTATCGCTCACCTAAACAATGCCCGAAACCGATATGAAAATGTCATTATTCCAAGAGAAGAAGGAAAAGTGAGTTTAAGTTGAATGGTTCATCCTTTTGAACTTCAGCTTGTAGTGTTCTTTTTTGGATCTCCGAAACATGTTTTTCTTAAACAGTTCATCAGCACACCCGAATAACTTTTAAAAGTATGTAGGAGTATATTTATTAGGATTTTCACTTATTTTGTGATTGACTTTGAAAAGACAAAGCATCTGAACAAAATCTACTACAAAAAAAAATCTAACTTTCCTTCTTGTTTTACAGTTAATGTATGAAGCTAATTCTAAAAAGAAGACAAAAAGCATTTATAAGGTGAGTATTGGAATTCTTTCTAAATTAAATACAAACACTATGATACTTAGTATCGGTAGAGGTGGACAGATAATTCCTAGAACATCTATACTGAGTATTTCTTGAATACTGAAACAGCAGTTAAAATTCTGATTTTTTTTTTCTTGTTGGTATAGTAGCTTGACACCAGATTTCCACACCTATGTAATTAGTAGCTAACCTGTAAATTACACACAGTTTGGTTGTTTCAGTTTAATCACTAGTGAGTATTTGTCTACTTCATAAAAGCACCACCTTATTAATCATGATTATTATCACAGTACTTAACATTTGTAATAGTACAATTCATATTACAATCTAAATGATTTAGAAATAATGAATTAATCTCAAAACACCCATTTATGGTATAGCATTATGCACATTATATAAAAGCAGAAACTGATTCACTTAGCTAAGTGACTTTCTCCAAACCATTCAGCAAGAGATATAGAACTGGGAGTAGACCCAGTTCTGACTTCATCCTATTTTCAAACTAGTAGTCAGGCCACTAGTTTCTCTCAGGAGAAGCTAGATCCTGGAATTAAAAAGGGTGTTGTAGCGTAGCATGACTTTGTTAGGAAAGCTGTGCTGTGGCAATTTTACAGTACTTGTGTATGCTATTCATAACTATAAACAAATTGCTAGTGGGTTATCATGTTATATACTGAATTATGTTCTCAAAATCTAAACTTAAAAAAGAAGTATCTTTCAAATTAGAATTTTTTGTTCTGTGTACCGAAGAAGTGGAGGTTCTGGATACTGTGTAACCTTGGGAACTGTTCTTTATTGTGCCTTTTCATTATGTAATTTCCATAAAGTTGTGTGACAATGAAGATGATAAACAAGGCTAGGCAGAGACCAGTCTGTAATAGATTATGTTGGACAATATGTGTTTAAATAATCTGTATTAACTAGGTATTTGTGCATAGACAGAAGTGTTATTTAGGGTTTTTTTCCCTAAATGCAAAGGCTTTTTGTTTTTCATTTCTAGACCAAAAATAGTCGTCCACTTCGTACCAATCAGATCTACGCCCAAGATGAGGGTGCAACCCATACCCAGCTTTATACTAATCATTTTGAGATGATGAAAATGATCGCAGGAAAGAGAAGTCCGCCAATCAAACCCCTGTAAGTTAAATAAGATATTTTCTATTTCTCTGTATACTAATGGTGCTGCCAGACTTTTAAACATAGTTATATTCTTAAACATTGTCCCAGGCAAGGACTTTTTTACTTTCTCATAGTAGTTGTGCAAACTGTTGTAGATGCTCACATGCTTTTCTGTTTTGCTTGTTTGTCTCCCTGTTGTCCGTGGCTGTGAGAATGGGACAGATTACTTGTTATGTGGATAAATTTTTGGTCCTTTTTTGTGGGGAAGAAGTGACAGTGGGGTAGAGAATACGATTTAAGGAAAGTCTCCCTCATACAGCACTTCCTTTCTGTCTGTTACCAAAAAACAAACAAACACAACAAAAAAACCAACCCTGAAATCATAGTAATATATGATGCTTATTTGCATAGTACCTAGCAACTCCATTAACATTTTTTGTAAAAGTCTGTCTGCATTAATACATCCATTCATGTGCAACTGCTAGTGCTGTTGGGAATGCCTGAGAAATATCAGAAATGCAAAGTGTTCTCTTACAAAATATGTAAAATTAAAGATTTCGTGTGAGCTTTTTTCTCTTCAGTAATGTAGTTTTGGTTAATTTCAGACTTGGCATGAATCCTTTCCAGAAGAATCCAAAGCATGCTTCTGTGCTTGCAGAAAGGTGGGTCATTGTATCTTAAAGGGCCTTAAGATTGGGATTCTCTTTTTTTTAAATGCTTGCTTCTAAATTATTTTACTGCTTTTATTTCTAGTGGAATCAACTATGATAAGCCACTTCCTCCAATTCAGGTTGCATCCCTCCGAGCTGAGCGTATTGCAAAAGAGAAAAAGGTATATCTTACTTCTCAATTAAATGAACTTCAGTAAAAGTAATAAAATGTGATGCCCTCTGCTCTCAAGGGAGCCGTATGGCCTCCTCTTCCATCCTTTGCCTGCACTTACCAACATTGTGTTCTGATTTGCTATGAGTGCATAGTTGTAATGTGTGTAGGTTTTAACCCACATTACTTTATTTTATTTTATGTTTTAGATCAGTCTTTTCCTGTGTGATATCCTTCCACAGGAGTAGCCCACTAATTTCTATATTCTAAATAATACCAAAATAAAATTCCACTAGAAAATGAATAATGGTAATGTGACTTCTAATGGAAGTTTGTTACAATAGAAGCCTGCACATGCAATGTTCCAGTCTTGTTTTTAGTTGAGTTTGACCATGAAAATCCTGAAGCAGGAAGTTTCCCATTGACCTACCTTAATGTAATAGTATTCAAAAGACTCTAGGACTCTCTTGAGACATGCTCAAAAAATAACCTACTTCCTCCATTTTATTGTTGTTCATTACATAGACCCCATTCATATTTTGTCTGGTAAGAGCTGCCCTGCTTCATCAGCTTAATTCAGGGGATACGATATAGAGCATCTCTGGACTGTGGATGGCTTTCTTACATGTGCTGTTTTGAAGAATTACCAAACCTGTTTCTTTGACATTTGCCCAGGCTTTGGCCGAACAGCAGAGAGCACAGCAGCAGTCGGGCCCACAGCCTCAGCAGCAACAGCAAGCTGGCCAACAGCAAACACAGCAGTCAGCTATACAGCAAGCACAAGCTCAGCCTCAACCACAGACTCAAGCACAGGTAGTTCAGCAGCCACAGGCAGTGGTACAGACTGCAGTAACCACTGTGGCCAACACGGCAGTATTGGTAAGAAAGGGAAAGCTTGCTGTTCTTGAAGCAGCGACTTCAGTTCTTGTCTGTGCACCATTTGTGCCTATGTTCTTTGAGTTGAAAGTGATAATTTTGACTGGATACAGAGCAGTATATTTTTAATTTCCTGGATAGGCTGTGTGTCTTGGTTTTCAGCCACTCACTTATTATATTCCTTGGAAAATTCATGTTGGATTGAGGCAGTGGTATTCTCTGTGAATAAGGAAATGTCATCAACAAGGACACCAGCCAGTACAACCAACTCTTCCTCTGATACATCTGAGCAGATAATGGCTTGGTACATGAAAAAAAAAGCATCCTGATAATTTGGGGATCAGAGAGACAAATACATTTTTCTGTAGTTAAAAAAAAATCTCTATCTGTGGAGATGTTTTATCTGGAGGAATATAGCACAGTGCGGTTCAAGAGATGCATTTTCTTTGTGGAACTCTTGTTCTTCGAGTGATTGCTCATGTCCATTCCATGTAGGTGTGTGCGTGCAGCGTGCACGCGTCATTGGAGATTTTCCCCTCAGCAGTACCTGTTGGGCCAGCAGGGAGCCCCCTACAGTGGCGCCGGTATACTGGCCGATATATACCAATGCTGGCCCCCCCCACTCTCTCAGTTCCTTCTAACCGCCGTGATGGTTGTTGGAACATCCCATAGCTGTTAAGCAAACACTTCTAGTACTTGAGTAGTTCTTTTGTTCCTGTTATCTGTTACGAGTTGTAAATTGAGTTAGGGTAGTTATCTGTGTTTGTTTGCCACTGCGACACGCCATGCACCTGCGGAGAGGCATATCCAGACCGCAAGGATTCAAACCTTGCAAGAAGTGCCACTGGCCCATGCCCTGCAGCGATCCACATTCATCCTCCCTGAAGTGCCTGGGAGAGGGTCACCTTTCAGAGGCCTGCAAGATGCCAGGCACGAAGCGGGAGAGAGAATCGTGCCTCAAGATCATCCTCATGGAGGCAGCCCTAACACCGGCACTGGCGTCTGACCCGGTACCGACATCTCAGAGCGCACTGGCATCGGTGCGGGAGGCTTCAGCACGCTCTCTCACCTCCCCGGCACCGCAAAGGCCTTGGCACCGGTCGCAGTCCCCGGTGCCGCAAAAGAAGAAGAGGCCTAACAGAGGTAGATTGCCTCCGCATGCGTGTACTCTGCGCCCTTCAGTGGGGCTTGTGGCACCATAGAGCGCCAAGCCTGGACCATAATGGTTGGGCGGACATTTATCTCTGCACCGGGAGCCCAACCCACTCGGGGACTTCCCAGAACCCTTCACTCCGGAGACCTTCAAGGCAGCCAGGGACCCGATTGAGTCGTCCCCTTTGTTCCCGCAACACCGACCCCCGTCAGCGACCATGGGAACAGCTGGCATCGAGCGACATCGAGGGCGTCTGACGATGTAGTCCAGGAGGCCAGAAAATACCACTCCGGCACTGACGACTGCTCCGACCCTGGCACCGGATGTGGCTCGGGATGCGGCACCGGGCCCGGCACCAACACAATGCCACCATGTGGTGCCATCCATGGCACCCAGCTCCATGGCTCCTACCTCCAGCCAGAGGTTACCAGCCCGGGGCGCGGCCAAGCTACCCCCGTATCCCCACCACTGCAGCAAACCTGAGTTGATGGCCAGACACACTCTGGCGTCGGCAACTTCGGCAGAACCACCAACGGCCCCCACCCTGGTCGGCTTCGGAGTACTCGACCGACTCGGAGGCAGAGTCAACTTGGTCGTCGAGGGGCTCCAGAGCCCGCTCCTGGCACCGGTCCCATTCACGGCACCAATCGCGGCACTGGAGCTCCTCTGCTCACCACCATCAATAGCACTGGGCACAGCCGGTTCTGGTGCCGGTGATGCAACAAACCTGGGACCTGCAACCACCAAGTCAGTGACCATTCTGGACCCCCTGGGTCTACCACCACAGCCAGGGTGTGGGTCCTTCGAGGTCAGGGTCGGTCATCTCGGGCTTCTAGCCCCTCCATCGGTGACTCCTCTGAATCAATCTCCGATGCCGGCGCAGTCACTGCGTCCCAGTCAGGCGTCCCTGAGACCATTGGGAAGTGGGGCTCCACCAACCCAGCCACCACCGGCATCTGTGTCTGGGACCTCACAGGCCCCTTCGCAAACAGTGGCTTCTGCGGAGATGGCCCCAAAGGAGTCGTCTTCATCCTCCCCGGACGAGGCCTTAGGGGATACCCTTCCATCCATGCCCTCTGTGGACGCTAGGGCCCACCAAGATGTCCTTCACCGACTGGCACAGAGCGTGGGGGCCCAAGCTGAGAAGGTGTGCAAGGATTCTGACCCCACAGTGGATATTCTCCAGCCTGACACCCTCACCAGAGTGGCTCTACTGATTAATAAAATGGTGACCAAGATCTCCAAGGCCCTCTGGCAAACCCTGGCCTCCATACCACCAACAGACAAGAGGGCCGAGCGGCGATATTTTGTGCCTCTGGAGGGCAGCAACTACCTGTTCTCTCACCCACCCCTGGGATTGCTGGTGATGCAGGCTGTGAACCAAAGGGAGAGACAGGAGCAACCAGCTGCCCCCTACACGTCCAGGGGCATCCAGCTCCGTATTGCCAACCAACAGGTACTGTTGTCAAGGTACGTGTACAACACCTGGGCCTCCATGGACAAGTTCACAGACTTGCTCCCAAGAGACTCACGACCTGACTTCAAGGCCCTCCATGAGGAGGAAAGGGCCATCTCCAAGGCAGCACTTCAGGCAGTCCTCGATGCGGCCGACGCTGCTGCCCGCGCAATGGCCATGGGAGTAGTTCTACTCCGCAGTTCCTGGTTACATGGGTCCCGGGTGCCCCCGAACTCCAAAACACCATTCAGGACCTTCTTTTCGAGGGATTCTCGCTGTTCTCAGAACAGACGGACCAGCGCCTCCATGGCCTGAAGGACACCCGTGCCATGCTTAAATCCCTGGGCATGCACATACCAACCAACCAGAAGCGTTCGTTCTTGGGCAGGAACACTGTAAGACCGCCCTAACAGGCCCAGTGTTGATACATGGTAACCCAGGTGTTGGTAACTTACAGCATGCTTGCCATAAATGGCATGCGAGTCAATTTTCTGTGGCGCACGTGGAGGGAGATAGTCCTTCATCCCCCCCCGCGCAGCAGCCAAGCTGCAGCTTGAGCCTCAGGATTGTTGTGCAGCTCTGGTTTCCTGCTGTGGGGGAATGGTGGGAGAGGCACATGTGCAGCGTAGCATAGGCTGCCCAGCAAGACCCTATGCTGAGCTCCACATCCCTGGGGCTGTCCCTACTTGGCCTGGGTGATCAGCTTCCGGGAGCAGGGGGGGTGGGTTAATTTCCCTCCCTGCTTTACAGGCTCAGCCTCCTGCTCCAGGAGGGGGTAGGGATGGAGCTGCTCCACAAATCGGGGCTGGGTGGCCAGTCACATGCAAGTCCTCTTTGCATCTTATCATTCTGTGGGTATGTCTACACAGCAAAGTTATTTTGAAATAACAGCCCTTATTTTGAAATAACTTTCCTAGTATCTACACAGCCAAACGGCTATTTCGAAATAAATTCGAAATAGTGGAGCGCTTATTTTGAATTTGGTAAATCTCATTCCACAAGGAATAACGCCAAATTCGAAATATCTATTTCGAAATAAGTGCAGTGTAGACACTTATTTCGAAATAGGGGGCTTCCAGCCTTCCCAGGGTGCCCTGGTGGCCACTCCAGCCTCAACCAAGAACACTTCTCTCCCTCCCCCCCTCCCTGGAGCCCTTAAAGGGGTAGACTCTGGCCACAGTGCCTGTGCCAGCTCCAAGCCTGCCAGCCCAGAGCCAGCAGTCACTGTCCCTGAACCAGTGGCCCCAGAACATGAGCCAGCAAGCCACTGGCAGCCAGCCCTCCATCACTCCCCAGGAGCAGTCTGCTAGCTGCGAGGAGCTTTCCAAGGCCCGGAGAAGGCAGGTGCCTTCCTGGTCCAGAGTGAAGATCATGGAACTTATTCAGGTTTAGTGGGGATGCCCCCAACATCCATGATCTCTGCACTAGATGGAGGAACGCAGCCGTCTATGGCAGGATAGCTGCCAGCCTGGCCATCAAAGGTCACATGCGAACCCAGGAGCAGGTTTGCATGACAATCAAGTTGGTCCAGCAAGACCCCCAACCCTGAGCTCACCCTCCCCCTTCTTCCCCTTGCTTCCCCCTTCCAGCTCCCTCCTCCCAGGTTTCCCCCTCCTTCTCCCACCCTCCCTTCTCTCCTCTCCCGCCTCCTTTCCCCATTCTCACCAGAGTTTCATTCCCTCCCCCCCAGTTTTGTTAAATAAAGAGAGTTTGTGTTAATGAAAATACGTGTATTTTATTTTACATCAGGAAGGGGGGTTAGGGAGGGGTAAATGGAAGGATGTGAGGGAGGAATGAGGCACAAGCCCCCAGTGGGGCACACCAGGGAGACTGTTAGTGCTCCTCAGGGTGGAAGCTCTCCCACAGGTCCTCCTGGATACTGACAGCCCCCTGATGGACCTCCTGGATAGCAGCCTGCAGAAAGTGCAGCCAGGCTCGCAGCAATGCGTCTAAGAGAAGCACCAGAATGCCCAGGGGTAGCTCTGGCTCCATGTTGCAGAGTGCTGTGGTGTCCCAAGTGAGGGCAACCAGAGCATGCAGAGACAAAATGCTTTTCTGTCCCTCATCAAGGTAGACAAGCAAGCAGGGAAACCTGAGAACTGGCTGTCTGAGGGGGGGGGGGGTCCCTTTAAGCACAGACCTCAGATAGCCACACACAGTAAGTCCTGACCTGGTGCCCTGCCGGAACTGGTTCTGGCCAGCCTTAAATGCGATTCAGAGTCCACTCAGTGTGGACGCGCTATTTTGAAATAGCAAAATGCTATTTCAAAATGCATTTTGTGTGTAGACATGTTATTTCGAAATAACGCTGTAGTGTAGACATACCCTGTGTGAATGAGAATTTCAGCCCATTTGCAGGCACTGCCGGAAAGCCAGCAGGTCTGTACATTGTTCAGTAATGTGCTCCCTTGGCATTAGACCTAGGACATTTGCTTCTCTCCACGTCTCCAGCAGAATAGCCACTTCTAATGCCAGTGCATATTTCTGCTAGCAGCTCAGACCATCATTCATTATTTCCCCCCGAGTTCTGAGCTGTCTCTGTCTGGGGTTTGTTGCTTTTCTATGGATCAGTCTTTGCCAGCCCCTGTTCTGACCCCTCAGTTACTGACAGTAAAACATAAAAACTAAGAATCAAAGGTCCATCTAGCCCAATATTCTGTCTTCCAACAGTGGCCAATACCAGATTCCCCAGAGGGAGGGAACACAACAGGTATTCCTCTTGTGATCCCTCCCCTGTCACCCACCTCCAGAGAAACAGAGGCTAGGGACACCATTCCTACCCATCCTGGCTAATAGCCATTGATGGACCTAACCTCCTTGAATCTATCTAGCTCTTTTTTGAACCCTGTTGAAGTCTTACATCCTCTGGCAGGGAGTTCCAGAGGCTGACACTGCGCTGAGTGATGAAAGACTTCCTTATGTTTGCTTTAAACCGGCTGCGTATTAATTTCATTTGGTGACCGCTAGTTCTTATATTGTGGGAATAAGTAAATAACTTTTTCTTATTCACTTTTTCTACACCAGTCATATCCCCCCTTAGTCTCCTCTTTTCTAAGCTGAAAAGTCAAAGTATTTTTAATCTCTCGTCATATGGGACCTGTTCCAAACCCCTAATCATTTTTGTTGCCCTTTTCTGAATCTTTTCCAATGCCAATATATCTTTCTTGAGATGAGGTAACCACATCTGTATGCAGTATTCAAGATGTGGGAATTCCATGATTTTATATAGAGGCATTAAGATTGCCAGAAAACCTGCTGGGCTGAGGAAGACCTCTTCCCTCCATGATATTGCATACTTGTTGGCTTTGGGTTTTTAAGCTAAATAGCTGCTTCAACATCTGCATATAAAAGTGAATCTATGTTCTTCTTTTACTTAGTTCCAGAGCCATATAGTTGCCATAGGAACCACAAATCTCCATCATAATCCAGAAAGGCACCAGTGTTCGTTCCCCTTCAACAGATGGGAGCACAATTATCAATCAGCTACAAGGGTCTGATGTGCAGCTTTTTAGCTGCATTCTCACCCTCTTGGCTCTTCTGCGTTACTCACTCAATCCCCTCCTGCCCCAGACTCCCTCTTGTACATCCACCCCACACTCTCTCCTGCTGCCAAACTCCCTTCCAGACCCTGTCCTCCTTACCCCCTGCTGTACCCCACTTCCCACACAGATCCTGCATCCCTATCCCACTTGCTGGCAGCCCTGTGCCTGTACAATGAACCCCTCATTTTTGTCCCCACCCCAGAGCCTAAGGGGGTTCCCCAAATCCACTAACCCTGGAACCCCAGAAAAGTAAATCTAGCCTATGGAAAGCCCTGAACCTCAGTCATCCCTGTCCCTTCCCCTTGTCCTGTGGGGCTGGAGTGCCAGAAAGTGAGGCGTCTCATTTGGGGGCCACATTAATGAGGGTTGGGGGTTTCTGGAAGAGTTTTTTTTGCTTTTCACTTATATGGTCCCCAACTGATTTTTCTGTAGCTCATTGTGCCCTGACTTTAAATGGGAACGTTTTGTGTTGGACATAAATTAATATTTCCTTCATTTAAAATGAAGTTTGATAAACAAACATGAGAAAATTAAAATGCTTAATCTGTTTAATAATGTAAATTAAACCATTCTCCCTAGCTGTAGCACTAGCAAAATGGCTCGGGCGTAATTATATAATTAACGGTGAGTTTCCATTAGCAATTGGTCAATGGGAAGGCTTGCGTTGAGCCAGGTGATCCATGGGCCAAAAAGTTTGAGAACCACTGTGAAATGGGGAAGCTCCCAGAGCAGGTAATAAAAAGCAAGATAAGGCAAGAATAAGTGGCTAGGTAGCAGAAGGAGGAGTGAGGGAGTGGATAATTGGGAGGGGAATTTGGAGAATCGCTTGTGCAGGGGGGAGAGGCAGAAATTCAGCGCACACAATTATCCTGGGAAGGGGGAGGTAAGGTGCTGACTGCCTGGGGTGGGCGAAAGAGTAGATGGATGGGTGTTGGCATTGGGGTGAGCTGGAAGCAGGGAGGGAGTTCATTTGTGCTGTGAGGTGGAGGAGGTGTGGATAATTTGTTTGTGCTTTAGCTGGGAGTTAGGACAGGACAGACTGCTGATGCCTGCTAGTTTGAGAAGTAGGATTTTATCCCAGCCCCCACCTGGGCTTGGGAGGAGCAGATTGCACAGGTAGGTAGGTGGGGGAAAGAGGGTGTGGGTAGGTGTTGGCATCTGTGCAGTGAGGTGGAAGCAGGGGACAATTTATTTGGGGTATCTGACTCATTTGTTGCAATCCAGATTGCAGTCCTCTCTGGCTGGGTTGGAGCGGGGTAGGAAAACAGACTGCATGGGTGGTGCTAGGAGGACATTTGCATGATTACATTTCAAGCAAAGTTTATATAAGTGTTAATGGTTTACGGTAAGAAAGGGGGAAAAAATATTATTTTAACGGAATTTTTTTGGAGTGTTGCAGATATCTAAAACTCTGATCTTAATTTTTTTTTAAATCCTGTGGTACTAAAACAGTAAGACTGCATCTTAATTTATTTATTAATGAAACTCCTGTAAGTAATGCTGCTGCTGTATTATTAACTTGAAAAACTATCAATGGCATGCAGACCCATAAATAGAAGTGATTAAATTAAATCTCAGCACACCACTTCTGACCCGTGCTAACCTGTAGATACTGTAGGCCAGATTAGTTCCCACTGATGTAAGAAGTTTTCACAAAATTACTCCTTGGTGTCAAGATTCTGTTAAGCGGATGAAACCCTAAAAGCTCTGTGAAACAACATACACTCTTTGGTGGGAGGCAGTGGTTGTGGAGGGGGGAGAGAAGAACTGTTTATACCACTCTACAACTCTGATCCTGCAATTGGATCCATGAAATCAGGCCCATGAAATGCCTTCTAACTTCAGTGTGTCTCTGAACAAGCCCAGAGTCAGTGCTGTTGGAACTGATAACAGGATTCAGGCTGATGTTTCTAAGACTGCAGAGCTTGTATGATATATTATGCATATAGTGCTGATTTAATTTTGTTAGAGAAGAATCCAAGTACCACAGCTCTGGGAGACTGTACATGTGCATAGCTGTACATGTGCAATGTGATGAACTTATACATACATAACTGTGTGCTTTATTGGAAGATTTTTATAAATTTCGTTAATTCTTATTCTCACAATAGGGCAGCTATATTATGTTAAATAGAAAAGTCATTTTAAAGATCTGTGCTAAGTTGTTTTCTGATTTTTCTCAGAACCATTATTCAAATTTTATTCTAAACAGGCTGGTGCAATCAAAACAGCAGTCACTGGAACAAGTATACAGACTGGTAAGATGCTTTAGGAAAGCACTTGGGGGTATAGGTAAAAAAAAAAAGCTACTTTGTTTTGTAGTCTCATATTTTCTTGGGTTTACTTTCAGCTACTGTAAGTGGGAATGTTATAGTGAATACAGTTGCTGGAGTCCCTGCTGCTACCTTTCAGCCTATCAATAAACGTCTCGCTTCACCAGTTATACCTGGGACACTGACGGTGAGTGAATGGCAGTAGTTGTACTGTAATTTAATTATTTTTAGTTGTAGACTGTAGCAGCACAATACATTTCTAGCACTCCAAAGAACAGAAAGATGCAGCTAGTGAAAATGTGTTGCATAACAAATATTATTCTAAATGAGACCTGGATACTCGGAATAAGAGAAATTAGAGAAGGAGAAGACTTCTTACATCATATAGCCTTTACGTCTGCCAGTCTGTCTTATCAGTGATTTTTTTTAAATATGTGAAAATATAGACCTCTAAAAATGATGAGTGCAAATGGAAGAAAATTAACACTTCAGTATTATAGTTAAGAGCAGTGTTCCCTGGCAGCTGAGTGCTTGGGAGTCTTCCCAGGAGAAATTAAAAGGCCATCTAGCTGATTAGCACAGCAACCACCACCAGCAGCATGCATTTCTTCTGGTGGTGCACATCCTCACTTGCCTTGGTGTATATAACAAAATTTGTTCTGCACATGGATAGAAAAAATTAGAGGGAGTATTGGCTTCCAGTTCAGAATACTGAGAATGAGGTGACTGGCCATTCATACATTCAAGATATCTTGAAGTATTTTAGACAGACTAGAGAGGTATGTACATATTTGCTTTTATTTATGACATTTGTATCTAACAGTATGTTCTTTGTTTCCAGAAGGTTCTGTGATTTTAAATGTAAGTTGAAAGTAGTGAAGAATAATGGTTTTCTTCTTCTTAGACCTCTGGAGGTACTACTTCTGCTCAGGTTGTGCATACTCAGCAACGAACAGCAGCAGCACCAGAATTGGTGACCATAGCCTCTACCCAAGGTGTTCGAGCAGTAACATCTGTGACAGCATCAGCCGTGGTAACTACCAACCTAACTCCAGTACAGACCCAGGCAAGATCCTTAGTGACTCAGGTTACACCAGGTGAGCATTGCATGGGGTTTCTTTCTTAGTGTACTTTTAAGTGCTTAAACTTCCTGTAGCTTACTTGACTGTCTCAGCCTCAGAATACTGGCATCAGAATTTACCAACAGTACAATTGTTAAATGCTGCTGAAAACTTTTAAAACCAGTTATCCTTAGTGCCATAAGTTACATTTTCCTCCATTAAGTTTTACAATGTGCAGAATAGAGAAAATATTGGTTCCTAGGCACTACTGTAATTAACATTCATTATAATTATATGTAACTGCAGCAAATACAGTTTTACTGACTACTCTTGACCATTCCCCATTTTCAAGAAACAAAATTATTTATTTGTTCTGTTTATGTAATCAAGAAAAAACTATTTGCAGTCTATGTTCATTTACTCTTAGTTTGAGCTGGACTTTGTTTTATGCCACTTTTAATAAACAGCATAAGTTTACAAAGCAGAGAAAATTGAGTCCCCTTTCTATAGTTTTCAGTATCAAATAAATGCATATGTTCACTTACATGCTCTTCTAGTGCACCCCAGAGTTTATAATAAATAGTATTAAACAATGTTGTGGCACAATATCTTCACTGGGATTCTACATACTATTTATTCATACACTACATTAAGACAGGGTGAGGCTTGTTAGAGGAAATCTAATGTAGCAATTAGAATAGAGAACTCATTCTAGGACTCTTGGGTTCCAGTAGACCTCTTTTGTACTGTTCTGTTCTGATCTCTAATTGTGATCTATTCTGTATTTGGTTTGTACATCCATGAAATGAAGATACCTCACAGGAAAAGGAATGGCTGTTGTATGCTTAAGTGAAGTATATAAAACTCTTGAGATCTTAAAATTAAAGGTGTTATGTGAAAAGTTCTAGAGATTGAACCTCTCTAGTCTGGCACCTCAGAATCTGACTGTGCCCAAACAGAGAATTTGCTGAATCATAGGAGGTTAGTATGTCGCCAGACCAGAGAGTGCTGGACTAGCAAGGTTCAACCTGCGGTGCAAAGTTACATGTATTGTAACATACATAAGTAAATGTTTGATTTTTCTCAATTAATTCTGGAGCCATGTAACTATAAACTGCTAAAGAGGATTTTAACATAATCTTTTGTCAACAGGAGCTGGGATTAGTTTTCACTTAACTGCTAATACGTGAGTGTTAGCAGCCAACACTGTGCTGACATTAACTACTGACACACAAATAAAGTGGTGTGTAAAGCAATAAATTGGTGTAATATTGTGGATGTGCATCTGAATTTTCTAAAGGGTTTGTTGAGCAATAGAGCCATATAGATTAGTTATCCTTTTTGTTCTGCTAACAATGATTCTGTTGCATTCCTGCCAATATAGTTCATTTGGACCTTTCTATCCAGTCTCTTTCCTTTAATCTAATCCTGAATCTCTCCTCAGAATTGGTGTAGCAGAAAATAACAGGTTTAATAGTTGCATTAAAACTTTAAGTAAAGTTGATTAAATTAATCACGTTGGAATTTTCACTTTAGAACCTTTTTGTTTTATTTACAGCTACGCCAACAGTTCAACTCTCTGGCAAAGCAATCACACCGGCTCAATTCCAGCTTCTCAGGCAGCAGCAGCAGCAGCAGCAGGCTGCTCAGGTGCAGGTCCCACAGATTCAGACCCAGGCGCAAGCCCAGTCTCCAGCCCAAATAAAAACTGTAGGGAAGTTATCACAGGTGAGGGAAACATTCCTAAGATAACAAGAATGCTGTTCGTTCCTTTCTTTAAACATTTACCAGTGATGATGTATGTGGTGACTTATGTTCTCATACTAGACAGAAAACATGATTTATCTGTCAAATTCACTGCTGCTCAGACTAAAATGTCATGGCAATACAGAGCGCAATAACATACGTTCCCTGTAAGCTATGTGGCTGAGCAACTGCACAGCTGTTTTCTGAGCTCCACTCAGAAGTCCAAAGCTCCTGTGCAGGCAGGGAGCTCAGCTGACCAGCAGAGGGCAGGGCATCGCCTCACTAAGCAAGCAGGTAAATGGAGCTGCTTCCTTGCTTGAAACAGCTCCCAGAGCATGTAAAGAAGGAAGATAAGAGAATAAGTGACTGGGGGAAGGAGGGAGGCAGTAATTGGCTGACAGTGTGTCAGAGGGGAGGGGAGTTTGGAGAGTTCTGTGTCTGCACAGGAAGATAGGGGCAGAAACTCAGCACTCTCAAGCCTCCTGAAAAAGGGCAGATAAGGGTAGGTGGGGAAGAGGGGGGGTGGGTGGATGCTGGCATTGAGGTGCAGTGCAGGTGGGGAAGAGTTTATGTTGTGAGGTGGGGGAGGCATGGATAATTTGTTTGTGCTTTTTCTGGGAGTTAGGACAGGGCAGACTGCTGCTAGTTTGAGAAGCAGGATTTTATCCCAGCCCCTGGTTGGGCTGAGGGGACAGATTGCACAAGAGTAGGTGAGGGAAGGAGAGTGGGTGGGTGCTGGCATCTGTACAGTGAGATGGAGGTGTAGAGGGAGTTTGGGATGTGACTCACTTTCTGCAGTCTTCTCTGTCTGACTGAGTTGCCTGGGTTGCCGTGGGGACAAAAGGGGAGGCTGCATGGGATGGATGTTTGCCAGGACATTTGCATGATTACATTTCAAACAAAGTTTACATTGGTGTTAATGGCTTAAGGTAAGAAAGACAAAGAATTTGAATAGAATTTTTTTGGCGCATTGAAGATATCTAAAACTCTGATCTTAATGATTTTTTTAAAATCCTGTGTTACTAATTAATACATAATATTTAATTAAGGCCAGATCTTTGCTATGTGGTAGAGTTCTGGATCTTATGAGTCAGAAGTAGCAAGTATTAGGTGTGAGGCTAGTTGTTTTGTAGGATGAAACCTTATTTGCAAGCTCTTTGAAACATCTGTCTACAAACCCTGAAGCCATGTGTTAATTTGTTCTGGGGCTTCTACTATTTCAGTTTTGTTAGTCTCTAAAGTGCTGCAGGACCATTCATTGTTTTTTCAGTTACAGACTAACATAGCTACCCTTTTGAGTTGGTGACACACACAAGATGAAAGTTTCAAACCAGGAGAACTTTTATCTGTTTTTACAGCATGGATCCTAAACACTTTCCAGAGAAACTGTATAAGCCTTAGTGAATGCCTTTTACGCTCCTTTCCAGTGTCAGTAAATATTGTATTAGTCATGCTTTTTGTAAATGCTATTTTTAGTTGACCCTTAGATTTGTTTAGCATGTTAAAGCTGAGCTATCTGTGGATAATATGCATTTTGGTGTGTTTACTAGCTTGAGTTGTTAGGATGATGATACATGTATTCCAAGGATATTGTTAATTTTCTTTTTTATTTGATTTCATATTAAATATCGTAAGCATTGCTCCTTGTTATTTATCCCTTGTTTTAATATATTGTGTGTGTTTGTTTTGTTTGTTGGCGGTACACACGCACACACTACCTCAATTGGTGTTGCACATAAGAAATTTCAACCTGCCCAAAAGAAAATTCAACTCAAACAAGGATAGAAAATGTTAGAGGGAACACTGATGCGAACTAGTTTAAGTTTATTCAATATTCCCAGTAAAACAGTAGACAAGCACTAGGTATCTGTTCTTTAAAGGAGCCACATTCTTTGTTTCATTGCTCATTGGACTGAACTGGGAGGAGAACAACCATAGCTTGTAGATACAGGAGACGTATCCTCTATGCCTAAAACCAATAATGAAATTGAAAACCATAAAAATGTTTGTATTTTCAGGAGCAGCTGATCAAATTGCAGAAACAGAAATTGCAGCTTCCTCAACAGCAAGCAGCACAGCAGCAGACGCAGCCAGGGACACAACAACAGACAACACAAGTACAAGTGCAACAGCAGCAACAAACTCAACAACTTACTGCTGTCACGGCACCCCGACCTGGAGCAGTACTTACGGGCACAACTGTGACAAACCTGCAGGTTGCTCGTCTTGTAAGTTGCAGTACACTCTGTTAAAAATGCACTTAAACAGCTAGTTCTGCACTAGTTAAAATGAATGAGATGTTGTATATAACTCTAGCATCTGATTCTCATGTACACTGAAGCCCCCCTTGCACTGGTCTGACATAAAGTGAGTGTAAATGTAATTTAAACCCACTTTAAGAACAATGTAAAGGATCTTTAGCATAAATGATAATCAGGCCCATAGTTTTTAACATACATTTATCTTGCAATGACACCAAATATTCTCTGTCTGTACAATAATCCTAATTCCTTGCTGCTTAGACTCGTGTTCCTGCTTCCCAGCTTCAAGCACAAGGACAGATCCAGGCCCAAACACCTCAGGCAGCGCAGGTTACTTTGGCAAAGCCTCCAGTGGTGTCAGTTCCAGCTGCTGTCGTGTCATCTGCAGGAGTAACCACTCTCCCTGTTACGGTTGCTGGGATTAGTGTGGCGATTGGACAGCCACAGAAAGCCGCAGGTACTTCAATATATTTCTTGGAGTACAGTATAATTTCACAATATGCTTTTGTAAAATTCTGTGACACTTCAGTTTTGTACTAGATGCTTTCTCCCTCTCATTTCAAGATTTGAAAAAATACAGTTTGAAATTCAATCAACTTTAAAAATGAGTTGAAAGTGTCTCACATATACTACCTAATTTTCAGGAGGACAGACAGTAGTGGCACAACCTCTGCATGTTCAACAGCTGCTAAAACTGAAGCATCATCCAACAGCACAGCAACAGAAAGCCATCCAGCCCCAAGTCGCGCAAGGCCAAGCTGCTGTACAACAAAAGGTATTTCCTTCATTTGCTCTTTTTCTGCATTGTTGTGACAGCATCTGTGGCCAAAGTCTTCACTAGATTATTCATAGACTTTTAATAGTTCAGATTGTGGTGAATGGGTCTGAAGGATCTGTGTATTCCCAGAAGACTTACTTAGGAAACTACAATTCTGGTAGAAAAAGCACTTCTATTGTAAGCATCTATCTTTGGGCACTTAATAATTTTCCGAAAATCAAACCAAAGTGTGATTTCTTTCATGCCCAAAACTGTTTTAAAATAAACAAAATTTTGGAGTTTAAATATACCCAAATATGGAAAAGTGCTGAATTTTCATCAAGTAAATTTTCCACGTGCCTTTTGCACGATATCATAAAAACAACTTATCCATGAAACTTCATATTTATCATGGACCTTGCTCTCAGTGAGGAAAATGTCAAATTGACTTTGCTACAAGTTAAAGTTTATAAGTTTGTGTAAAGTTCTGAAATTTTATTGTGTTCAGAAATGTTTTTTCTTCTGTGTGCATTGGCTTTTCACCAATACTTATTTGTTGAATATTAACTCTGAAATAATCTAGTAAATTTGATTACTGAAGCATAGTGATTAGCAATATATCTTTTCTTCAGAAGTGTGCTGTACTCACTGATTTCTATTTTTCTGCTCCAGATAAACGCTCAACAAGTTACTGTCCAATCCCAACAGCAGACTTCGCAACAACAGAAAGTTACCTATAGTGCACAGCCAGCCATTAAAACCCAATTCCTGACAACTCCAATTCCTCAGGCCCAAAAACCCGGTGGAACCCAGCAAGTGCAGGCACAGATACAGGTACAGGGGCACAATTTCTTCCCTTGAAGTTTATATTGCATGACTAGTAATTAGCAAAGACCACAGTTTTACTGCTCTTCAGGCAGGTTAGAGTTTGATTAACTGCTGGCTTCAATACCGGTTATATGTTCTTACGTTCTTAAAAATAGATTGTGGTTGTAAAACTTGCTGGGTACAATTGCAGCCTTGTAGACTGCTGTGGGTTATCTCTAGTACCCGGGAGCAGATAAGAGAATGAGTGGTAACTTGAAGAGCCATGATTCTTCCCCCACACCGTTCTTTCTTTTGAGGAGTAAGTTACATTACCCTTTTCATCAAACAGCTTATTCCTCACTACTCACCCCTCAACAGTTCTGAATAGTAATTGGGAAAGGGGGAATAGAGTCCTGGCTTTATTCCCGTTTGCCACCACCTCCTTGCAAAACTGTTTGCAATGTGGAGACAAGGTGCATGAAGTGACATCTTTTTTTGAACCAACTTCTGTTTGCGAGACAATCTTTTGAGCTCTTCTAAGAAGTTGGTCTAATAAAATGTATTACCTTTCCCATCTCCGCTAATATTCTGGGATCAACAAGGCTACATCAACACTGCATACAATGGGAAGTAGCAGACTGGTGGTTCCTGCTCTTTTCTGCTTAACTAGCTCACTATCTAACTGGGCAAGCAAGGAGATTAAAGAAATGAAACCTTATTCCCCGCCATAATCAAGTAAAGGCTGTGACAGTCCAACCCTTTAGAATTACTAAGCTTGTTCTAGTTTAACTGCTTAGCAACAATGTCTCTAACATACAAGGTGCGGTTGACCCCAAAAGATTTCTTTAGTGCAATAAACGTAAAGCTTTTAATGAAAAAAAAAACACTGCCCAAGTGCAGAATTCCACACTACACTGTCCAGTTCTGCTGGGGGGAATTTCCAAAGGATAGTTTGCTCTTTCAGAAAATGCTGTGGCTTGGTAATTGCCGGAATAGACCAAACCGGTCATAAGCCATTTTACAAAGTGTATTGAAAAAATAACTATCCACATCAGAGGCAGCATTTTTCTTTTAACAAGAATCTTCTCTATTTCATGCAACTAAAGGTTGCCAAGCTTCCACAAGTGGTCCAGCAGCAAGCGACTGTTGCCAATATTCAGCAGATGGTTTCGGTTTCCCAGCAGGTAAAGTGACACAATAGAAGATACACAATGTAACACAATAGAAGATATACAGTCTGTTTCAGTCTGTCTTATTTGGAGAAATGTAATTTTCTTTCTCATATACAGTAGGTACTATTTGTCAAATACTTAATATTTTGGGGGTTTTTTCCCTTAAAATTAGAAATGCAGTCATTGGGCATAGGATCAAATGCTATATATTTCTATTTATTATTACTCTTGATGAGCCTAAACAAGCTTCTCTTATTTCATCTGGAGCTGAAGAGAGCATCTAATAGTTGTGCCTGGTCATCAAGATGTGTGATTTAAAGATAAGGATAAACATGAAGAGAATTGAACTAATGGCAGCTAACTCTGTGATTTGTTCTATTTAAAGCATGGGGGAAATAGTCACAAGTTTGTTTGTTATTTTGTCATGGCCAAGATGTGCTAGATGCTTCACAGAAAATAAATATTCAATGCAACAGAATCAGGATGGGGCAAGCAAGGATGAGGGGAATGAAGATAAAACTAAGTAGCTGATAGTCAACTTTAAACTGTTTGAAATAATGGCATTCAGAACATTAGCCATAAACATGTCAGGTCTTACTTTTTTTTTCAACAAAAATAAATATTGAGGGCAGGATATTCAAATAATCAGTGTTGACCTAAGTCTGCTCTCACTCAATAACACATAGCTTTTATATAGCACTGTACATAAATAGATCTGAAAGCCCCTCGCAAAGAAGGTATGTATCCTTTTTCCCATTTTACAGCTGTGTGAGTTTTTACATTGACTTCAGCGAGAGCACAGTTAGGCCAGTACTAAACACTTAATGAAAATACTACCTTGAATGTTCAGAATTTTTCTGTGCCCTTAATGCACCACTTCACAAGGGATGTGTTTCCTCTTTGATTGACAGAGCACTTGCTGAAACTCTTATAGTGAGATTTGGGCACTGTCCTAAAGCTTCACTTCCCTCCTCCTTGTTCTGCCTCTGATGCAGGCAGTGGCCATTGAAGTTGCTCCTCTATTTGTATTCCTGTGATCTCAAAATAGATAAGCTGGAGAACTTTGAGAACCTCCATGCAGCCCCTCTCTGTGGCCACGGCTGGGCAAATTAGGTGCAGGACTAGGCTATCTTACTCAACAGAAGTCTGCCAGCTATAGCCCCATCCCTCCCTTCTCCACCTTCTGTAAAGATGGGGTAGGGGACTCCAATGGCTTTACTTACAGTGGCTGATGATCTTCCCTTGATCTCTTCCAACCCTCCTGCTCTCCTCCCTGCTTTCCTTCCCTTGAAGTAAACAGCTGTATTGGAATCTAATGCCCATATCCTCCCCACCTCTCTTCTGGCTCTCTGGCCCACTACAAGGAGGCTGGGTAACAGTTCTATTCACTTTTGGATCTGGTGTACAGTGCTAGAGGTGCCCCTATCTCCCTTTCTTATTGTAAACTAGCAGAATTACCCAGCATTGCCTGGATCCTTCAGGGCAGGAGGCTGGTGGTGTAGCGGGGTGCAGGAGTCAAGGCGCAGGCTTGTGGGGGGCAGTGCAGGAGGTTGGGGGAGTAAAAGTGATGGTTGGGGGATGAGGAGGGGCTCAGGGCATGGGTCCCATCCAGCACAGATCTTTTTTTTCCTCCCTCCAGTCTTCCCTGGTTATACAGGGGTGCTTTCTCCCCTCTGCCCTGGTCCCTCTGCCCCAGTCCCTCCCCCCATCCCAGCCACCAGGGGCCTTCTCACTCCCTCTCCCCATGGCACTGGGGGTGGGGAGGAGGGAAGAGTTTGGGGCAGGAGGGTCTACTTATCCTGTCTGGTGGCAGGCAAGATGCAGAGCCCTAGCCATGCTGGCCACTCCCCTTGGTGGTTCCGCTGTCCCCAGTGGACACTCTGCAGGATAGCTCTTTCCTGCAGGCTCTCTGCCCCCAGTGGCCACTCTCAGTTTTGCATTCCTCCAAACACCAGCTCCTCCCTTTGCATGTTATGGAAAACAGTCCCTTTCTGGGACCTCCGGTTCTCCTGGCTCAGCCAAACTCTGACCTTGCTTTAAGTTAGAAGAAGAAGAAGCCGCCTACCAAATTTGGTGGCCCTATCTCTTACTATTAGGAGGAGTTCTCGAACAAATGGACTCAGAAACAGACTTACAGACAGGTGCATTCTTAGATAGATAGATAAATAGATAGAGGGGGGCACACACTTCACTAGCTTTATCTATCTAATCTGCTATGATTGGTTCACCTGCCTGTCAGTCAGAAGTAAGACTGTACAAGTAAACTGTTACACTGTGATGTTTTAGGCATATTTTAGGCATGTTCGTACTAGTGACGAACTCTGTATTTAATGTTGAACCATATTTTTATTTTCTGTCATTAAAATATTTTTAGGTTCAGGCTCAGCCCCAAACTGTGACACTGTCTCAGACTACTGCTGGTCAACAGCAAGTCCAAGTGATTCCAGCAACAACTGCTACAGCTCAAGTGGTCCAGCAGAAACTGATACAGCAGCAAGTTGTTACAACAGCATCTCCCCAAATTCAGGCCCCAGGTGTACAGAATACAGCCCAGGCACCAGTACCATCTGAAGCCCAAAATCAGCAAGCAAAAGTACAAATGAGGACACCTACTGTCAGATTGAAGGCACCCACCAAACCTAGTTGAACTAATGATTAAATTGCAATAAGCATGGAAATACAACATTTTGTGTTTTCTAAGCCATGACAACATGGTCAGGTTCTCTGCAGTTCCTCATTCAAATGAAGATAAACCCCTTTCATTTTTTAACAGAAGGATTTTGGCAATGGACATTTATCATAGAAACTCCCAAAAAGCTTCAGAAAATGCTCGTAAAGTTCATACGTGGCACATTCTGCCCCAGCAAAAACTATTATCTGTGCTTGCTCAAAACATACAATGCAAATATTTCCATTTAATTTCTGCCCAGCGTCACAAAAAGTAAAATAGTGATATCCCTTAAATAATTTCAGTAAAATTCATCCATATAATATATTGTATAACTGCCAGTAAGAATATGCAGTCCTCTGCTATAATGTGTATGAGCCTTTAATATCCATTGCAAACACATACCAAGAAGTAAGTGTAACTAGTGAAGCAGAGTGCTTTCTACCCATCTGAAAGCTGCATGTGGTTCTCAGTCGAGGTGATCATACCTCAGAGAAACCAATTATATCTGAAGTTATTCCTGTAGAGGTTAGCCAGTAAATGTGAAAATTTGTAAGTATCTGTAATTAAAAAGAAAAGAACCATGTTTCATCCATTTTTGTAAGGCTTTTAAAATGTTTGTTAGTAGTTTTGTGTACAGTTTATTGAAGCACCCATCTTGTGCATGCTCTCATATATCACTTTAAGATAATGGATATTTTAGGCATGTGCTGAATACTGTATTGATAGTAGATGTGTATTAAAGTGTACCCCATTTTTTGGTAAGAGAATGGTTTAATTGGTATTTCTAATAGCCCTTAGTTGTTTCTTATGAGACTTCCAAATCAGACTATCACAAGCAGATGAAGTTTAACTCTATTCTTGTGACATGTTTAAATGTTCAGTACTTTCTACTCATCTTTCAGCTTGGGGGAGTGGAAAATAGAAAATTTAAATCTAAGACTAATTCTTCAATTGTGTAATGAATAAGATCTAACTTTTATACTATTCTTTTACTAAAGCTAAAGGTGAATGTATCTTCAGGTGGGTATTTTGGATGCTAATAGAGCCTGGCCTCTTCCTTTATATCAGTTTACCTTATTGTTATACCACAAAACGAGCAAAAAGCTGCATAGAACTGGGGTGGGAGAACTGTTGCAAAAGCCTATTTGTGGACTGTTTTTAAGAGAGGGTTCAAAAAGCTCTTGGTGGATGAATAGATTTGTTTTATTTTGGCCACAAAATTGCATGATGCAGACATAAAAGTCAATAATAATGGAAACATTCCAGTTCTGAAAATCACCAACTTTTTCCCTATTCTTGCAGTCTTTTCAATATTTTAGGTGGGGAGGCTAATTAAAAGAAAAAATAGCACAGTTATCTTTTACTCTTATGTCTGTATAGTCAAACAGTAAGTAATGGCTCAAATAAGAGAAACACACAAGCAGCTCCTCTATTCTAAATAGGAAATGTCTCATTCAGTGAAGATCCAGAATGTAAACACTAGGGTCAGGCGGAGTTCCTGATTACTTTTTTTAATCTCATTGCCTCTTTTCTCCTGCATTTTACTATTTTTCCTGGTTCTCAGGTTGTAGGCTTTTTTAACTAAATTTGTACTTGAGTAAACTAGCTAAGAGTTTTTTAGATTCCCCTGATTTTATCTGAGCCAGGGACATTAGCTAAACTTCATTAGCAGCTCTGGAACACAAACTAATAAAGTTGGCAGGGGAACAGTTAAAATGCAATTACAGCAGGATAACTGACATCATGTACAGTATATTATTTCTTATCCAAAAGTATTACCTAGTAAGCCCCAATTTTATTTTCAAATGTTCAGCTTTTATGTATTTGAAAGTTGGGGGAGACGGGACACTTGCAACAGTGGGAAAAAAAACCTGCTGATTACATCAATGTGCTGGTCTGATTCAGAGTCTAAAGAAGCATTTTTAGTTTTTTGTTAAGGTCAGTTAATGAAGATAAAAATAATTTTTTTCATTGCTGCCCTCCCAAGAATGTTAGAAAGTCAACCTATCTGTAAATACCTTATTGAACATAAATATTTGTACTTGATAAGTAGGATTGTAAGGAACAGTGATGTACCCTACCTGAAGATGTAATAAAGTGTACATTTTTATAACACATCTGTCATTTCAGTATTGTGTAGGGAAATATTTTATTATATTAGATTGTTTTGAAAGATGCAAGCAGATATTAATATAACTAAATCTCTGAAGAAATTGTGTTCATCACCCAGAAAACCCCATTTCAGCTCATCCCCTCCAATGCTATAATATAATTTGTTTTATGTTACTTAAATTCCTTCCTCTGAATCTATCACTTCACTTTTTAAATGGGTAGAGCATTGGATTTTACTAACTGCTAGTAATGTGCTCTTGTGAGGGGAAAGACATTTTTGTCCATGGGTTTATCTATTTTTTAAATGTTAATTTGGATTGGTCAAATCAGTGCAGATAAAATCATCCTTATAAACCCAGTCAAGGTGTTTAAATGCATGGAGAGGATTGTTGTTAATGCTGGGTTTTCCGTCATTGTGATCTAAGGAGAGTTTACCACTGAGCTGCTTGACCAGTGATTGTTTCTGGTTCTCCCACTGCTGCTTGCTTTAAAACTGTCAATTTGCCCACCTCACTCTCCCTTTGCTCTTTTTCTCCTGCGTGTATCTACACTTCTCGGATTCTCTTAGGTCCCCTCCAAGCTACCACTGATTCTTCACAAGCCTGTTTGTTTGTTTTTTGAAGGGTGCACGGAATGAGGTCCCATACTTCTATTGTTTGGGGAAACCTTAAGGGAAATATAGGCTCAATTCAATGCTTTTCACAAGCACTAAATCTATAGTGCTACTAGGCTCTATGTAAAGTACATTTGACTATATAAATCAAGTAAATATTTTGCATTATATGTCACTGCAGCTATACAAAATATGGTACTGCTATGCCCAACAACTAATGAACTAAGTTGTTTGGCTGCTCAGATGCTGCCCAACCAAGAGAAATGGTGTCCCAGGTTATGAGTTCTTGTCATCAGCAAGTTGGAAGGGGGTTATGGCCAGCCTATCTGCCTCCAGGGGCCTTAACATTCCCCCTATAACTGGCAGATGTGAATTGGGATGGGGGGAGGACCTGCAAATCCACAGATATCTGCTATTTATATCTATGGGTATTCTCATCCATAGCTCATGTTTGCAGATAAAAATGTATCCGCACAGGGCCCTGGAATAGCTGAACAGATTAACATCTTGTGACAGCACCCAGCTGCATGTGGCATTATAAACAACATACAAAGGGGGAGCAAATAAGTGAGTACTTCCAAAAGAAGCTGAGTGAGCACTTGTGGAGAAAATATTCATGTCTTACGGGTGAATGAACAGCATTGTCAGGGGAGATGTTTGAATCTCTAGCAGACTCTTATGTGCCAGGGAGCACTCCTTTATTCCTCTGTGTTTACCTCTGCAAGGGGTGGGATGTTCAGGATAGTTGCTGTTTCGTGCTGAAGAGACTTGCACATGACACCCACTAGGGCAAATATAGTGCCCATTTATAAAAAGGGAAATAAGAACAACCCAGGAAACTACAGACCAGTTAGTTTAACTTCTGTGCCAGGGAAGATAATAGAGCAAGTAATTAAGGAAATCATCTGTAAACACTTGGAAGGTGGCAAGGTGATAGGGAACAGCCAGCATGGATTTGTAAAGAATAAAGCATGTCAAACCAATCTGATAGCTTTCTTTGATAGGATAACAAGTCTTATGGATAAGGGAGAAGTGGTGGATGTGGTATACCTAGACTTTAGTAAGGTGTTTGATACGGTCTCGCATGATATTCTTATCAATAAACTAGGCAAATGCAACTTAGATGGGGCTACTATAAGGTGGGTGCATAACTGGCTGGATAACCGTACTCAGAGAATAGTTATTAATGGTTCACAATCCTGCTGGAAAGGTATAACAAGTGGGGTTCCGCAAGGGTCTGTTGTGGGACCGGCTCTGTTCAATATCTTCATCAACGATTTAGATATTGGCATAGAAAGTACGCTTATTAAGTTTGCAGATGATACCAAGCTGGGAGGGGTTGCAACTGCTCTGGAGGATAGGGTCATAATTCAAAATGATCTGGACAAATTGGAGAAATGGTCTGAGGTAAACAGGATGAAGTTTAATAAGGACAAATGTAAAGTGCTCCACTTAGGAAGGAACAATCAGTTTCACACATACAGAATGGGAAGCGACTGTCTAGAAAGGAGTACGGCAGAAAGGGATCTAGGGGCTATAGTGGACCACAAGCTGAATATGAGTCAGCAGTATGATGCTGTTGCAGAAAAAGCAAACATGATTCTGGGATGCATTAACAGGTGTGTTGTGAGCAAGACACGAGAAGTCATTCTTCCGCTCTACTCTGCACTGGTTAGGCCTCAGTTGGAGTATTGTGTCTAGTTCTGGGCACTGCATTTCAAGAAAGATGTGGAGAAATTGGAGAGGGTCCAGAGAAGAGCAACAAGAATGATTAAAGGTCTAGAGAACATGACCTATGAAGGAAGGCTGAAAGAATTGGGTTTGTTTAGTTTAGAAAATAGAAGACTGAGGGGACATGATAGCCGTTTCAGGTATCTAACAGGGTGTCATAAGGAGGAGGAGAAAACTTGTTCATCTTGGCCTCTGAGGATAGAACAAGAAGCAATGGGCTTAAATTGCAGCAAGGGAGGTTTAGGTTGGACATTGGAAAAAGTTCCTAACTGTCAGGGTAGTTAAACACTGGAATAAATTGCCCAGGGAGGTTGTGGAATCCCCATCTGTGGAGATATTTAAGAGTAGGTTAGATAAATGTCTATCAGGGATGGTCTAGACAGTATTTGGTCCTGGCATGGGGGCAGGGGACTGGACTCGATGACCTCTCGAGGTCCCTTCCAGTTCTAGTATTCTATGATTGCTCAGAGAAGAAGGAGTAGGCCCACAGATGGCATATGTTGGTGTTTCATGACAAAGTTTGCTATCTAAGCACTAAACCCATGGAGCAAGCAAGTCAGTCCATCCATGGTTATCAGCTCACACAGGGTAACTTGTGTGGCTGAAGAGATGTGCAGGAGTTAAAAATGGAGCTGGATGCTTGATGCTGGGGAGGCTTTTGCATGTGGGTGGCAGTGGTTGTGCCCACGAAAGCTCATGATACGATATAGTTTTTTTGTTAGTCTCTAAGGTGATACAGGACCACTCTTTCCTTTTTATTTTTATTTTTTTTTTAAATTACAGACTAACATGGTTACCCCTCTAAATACAAATAATGGCAGGAATAGGCCAGCAGGTCTGGTGGCATCAGAGAGCAACAGAGACAGGGTTATTTGGTTTTTAGATGACTGTTGCATGCAGCAATCTGAGTGTGGAGAAGGCCAGGTTTGGGCTGAGTCCCCCAGCTCTGATAGAAAGTGACATAGAGGGTAAGGGGAGTATGCTGGAGCCAATATGCAGGGGAAGTCAGCTTTCAAGCAGGTTCCCCGTGCATGCCAGCTCTGTGGACCCTTGTGACGCCCCCCCCCCCTTGCTGCTTCCTGGGGGAGAAGGGAAACTTAAAAGCCAGTTTCCCTGCAGCACCAGCTCCCCAGTGGTGCCTGTCCCCTCCAATCAGAGGCAGCAGTGGGTTTGGGGCATAAGAGGCTGCTACAACGCAGCCTCTGTCCGCAGGGAGCTCAGACCCTTCAGGGATACGGGCTGCTGCTGCGAAGCAGCCTCTGACCCCAGAAGGCCCAGGCTCGCTGCTGCCTCTGATAGAGAGGCAGGAGTGCAAGATGGCAGGGGGCTCGCTGGGAGTACACTGGCTGTTGTGTGAGGAGTTCATATAGTTACACAACTATTCAATTACATAATAAAATCCCTACTCTGGTACCAGGCCTGGCCTTGTTCTGTGAGCTACAACTGTACTGGTTAAAAATGGTCAAAAAATAAAATGTAAACACAAGTGTTCGAGTGCTTGCTTATGTCCATTCCACTTAGGTGTGTGCACGTTGCGTGCACAAGTTCTGGAAGCTCTTTACCCTTCGCAGTACCCGTTGTGCCAGCCAGGGAGCCCCGTAGAGTGGCGCCAGTATAATCACGCATATATTCTCCTGCTGGCCCCCCAGCTCCTCAGTTCCTTCTTACTGCCTATGATGGCTGTTGGAACGCTTGGCTTGCTATAGCAAGTGTGCCCTTTAGTACCCTTATCTCCTGTAAATAATTCTTCATTGTTGTTGAGTTTCTGTTGTTAGAGTAGTTAGAAAATAGTTGGTCCCCTTTGTCCCCCTCCTTGGGTGGTATGCCGGGAACTCAAGGCTTCAAACCTGGCCTGACTGCTCTAAGCTTATTCCCTGCGGTGACCCACACAAGGAGTGCCTAAAGTACCTGGGAGAAGGCCATTTGACGGACTCCTGTAAGATCTGTAAATCCTTTAAGCCGAGGACTAAGAGAAAAACGTGACTCTAGACTCAAGCTCCTCCTGATGGAGTTGACACTCCAACCCTCAGCACCGGAGTCAGCACCATCAGTGAGAAGCACACCGGGGTCAATCTGAGATGTTGGACATATGTCGAAGTACTCCACAGTGTTGGAGCACCGGCTGGTGCCAAGGCACTGATCCCAGTCCCCAGCACAGAGTGCGCCCTTCATCTCCAGCGCACCATCGACGCAGGCTGAGCTGTGCACAGGCAAGTATCCTGGAAGCCCAGGACCTGTGTGTGGAGGAGGTCCCACAGCTGTCAACCCCGGATAAATTTCTGGCAGCCTGGGAGCTGATTGAGCCACATCTTCCTTGGGGCTGGCACCACGCAGTACAGAGATGCACGCGGGCCAGGCATGCCAGGGACTTAGGGCAGCTCCAGCACCACCTTCGGTGCCGCTCCCCTGTCACCAGGACGTGAATCGGGTCCAGCACTGGCTGCCATGATGGCACTGACCCCACTGGTGCAGAATCCGGTGTGGGTAAGGACAGTCGCCCCCCAGGTGCTGCTGGCACCAAATCTCCCGGCACTGGAGTCTTCGTCTATGCCACCACCAGCACTGCCACCAGCGCCATGGTCTGTATCGGAATACTCCTCGGAGTCAGATATGGAATCCTTGTTGTCTAGGGCCTCGTTCCGTTGCTCTGCCAGGTCACGGAGGTCAGGGTCCACGCACAGGTTGAGATCCCAGCACCGATCCTAGTCTTGGTGCCAGTCCCGTTCGCGGCACCACTCAAGGAGGACCAGTCCAACTATGGTGCAGTCATGGCCCCCACAATGGCAGCCATCTACTCAGTGGCCCTTTTGGACTCCCTGGGCATACCACCAAGCCCAGGGCCAGGGCCCTTCAAGCTCAGGATCTGTGGTAGCCTCGATATACTTGTGCCATAGGGCTACCCCCTCAATACTGATGAGAGGCCCTGGGTCAGAGAGCAGAGCCAGCCCCCCGGGGTCGGGGTGGGGACTCTGCACATCCCTCATTGGGCCCTACCCAGATGCAGCCTACTCAAACCCTGCCAACTGTGCCTGCAGAAGGGCCACTACTGCAGAGGGACTCCTCATCCTCATCACTAGACGAAGCCTTGGCAGATCCAGTCCCAGTTATGCTGGCCATGGACATGTGAACGCATCAGGACCTCCTCAGGTGGCAGGCCCAGAACTTGGGGGTGCAAACTGTGAAGGTCAAGGAGGATGAGGATCCAATGGTGGACATACTTACAGCTGATGCCCCAGCGAGGATCGCTCTCCCTCTCAATAAGACAGTGGCAAAAATCACAAAAAGCCTCTGGCAGACACCAGCCTCCATTCCGCCAACTCAAAAAGGGGTCGAGAGGCAGTACTTTGTGCCACAGGCCGGGCGTGAACATCTATTCGCCCAACCACCCCCTGGCTCGGTGGTGCAGGCCACCTTCCAAAAGGGACAACTGGGTCCCACCCCTAAGAGTAAGGAAGCTAAAAAACGATCTCTTAGGATGAAAGGCTTATGAGACAGCCAAGCTGCAGCTGAGAATTGCAAACCAACAGGCAGTGTTCAGCAGACACCCATACAATTCTTGGGTGGCCATTGATAACTTTAAAGCCCAGGTCCCGCAGGAGTGCCTACAGGATTTTGCTGTGCTGACAGAGGAGGGGAATGTGGTCTCCAGGACGGCCCTTCAGGCTGCACTGGATGCAGCAGATTCGGCGGCACGATCAATGGCCATGGGCATAGTTATGCACAGAAGCTCGTGGCTTCAGGTCTCTGGCATTCTCCCTGAAGTACAGACAATGCTTCAAGACTGCCCTTCGAGGGGTCAAGGCTTTTTTCAGAACAGACTGATAGCAAGTTGCACAGTCTTAAGGATTCTAGGGCAACATTGAAGTCCCTGAGTATTCATACCCCCATCCCCGCAGCGTCGCTCGCTGAACCTGAGACCGCGGAGGGGGTACCAACAAGGCTCCAGGTTTGACAACAGACGGAGGAGTAGGGGGAATAATACCAGAGGCCCCAGGAGGCGCTCTTGGTCGACCTCCGACCAGAACCAGGGCCCCCTAATAAATCCCAGGGCCCGAGGTTGGACTTTTGAAGGTGCATCTGAGGATGGAGTACCAGCCCCAGTGCTAGATCGCCCCATCACAGACAGGCTGTCCCCTTTCCATTGTTCCTGGTGCTCCATCACTTCGGACCGATGGGTCCTTGATACAGTGGCAAGGGGATATTCTATCCCATTCCTCTCCCCTCCTTCCCACCACTCTTCCCCATCCCTCTTCAAGGACCCCCCTCATGAGTACCTTCTTCGACAGGAGATCTCTTTGCTGCTATCTTTGGGGGTGGTAGAAGAAGTTCCCCTTGCGTTCAGGGGAAAAGGGTTCTATTCCGTTTACTTGCTCATTCCAAAATCCAAAGGAGGCCTTTGCCCCATCCTACACCTTCATAAGGAAATCAAGGAGTCCTGTCTTTTGTTTCAGCAAGACCAGACTAACACAGCTACATCTCTATTACTATTCAGAATGATGACGTTAGCCCCCTGTAAGTGTCAGGTCATCCCGCCGCCACAGAACAGAGTTACTGTGTTTAAAACTTTTTTTCTGTTCTGTGTTATATTTTTATTTTTATTTTTTTTTTTACATTTAACAACACTATATAAATCAAAAAGAAAAGTAAGCTAAAGTCTGCTTGTCCACTATCAAGGCAGCGGTGACCAGCTCCTCAACCATGCTGGGTTTGCCACGGTTTAAAAAGTGCGTCACATGTCGAGAGCCTATGCCAGCCTCCAACGGTCACTCAGACTGTATTAAATGTCTGGGTGAATCTCATGTGCCTCAAAAGTGCACACGCTGTGCAAAACCAACTGTGAGAGTGCGGCGTGATAGGTAAATGAGGCTCAGGATGTTCTTGTTAGATAAGGCCCTGTGGCCCTCAGATTCTGACTCGCTGAGGAGAGAAAAACGGAGAGCTTCTCCTCCTACAGCTGCTCCCACTCATAAAAAGGCTTCACCAGCATGCTTTTTACCACCTGCCTCCACAAGCAGAATAAGTACTGGAGAGAAGCTGGGAACATCTGGCACCGCGAAATCACGCCTTAAAATGGCCTCGGTGCCAAAAACTCGACACATAAGATCTGCGGCACCAATAGCTACGGCACCGGCAAGACAGGCTGCTTCAACACCCAAGTCGGCACCAAGCCAATTGGACTGGATGGGACAAAGTACTTTTTATCTGCCCATTAGTTAGTTGGGGTTACTGATGCCAGGGTCTGCTATATCTTGTCAGCACCTGCATAATAGCCTCATCTACAGGGATGGCTATTTTTGCACGCTGGCAGGGCTGAAGATTTTTAAGAAGACGATGTTGTTTCTCTTGCACCTCAGTGAGCTGTATTTCTTGGCTGGCAGTGACCCTCTTAAAAAGTTCCTGGAATTGTTTGAGGTCATCCGGTGGGTCAGATCACTGGGTCCTAGAGACTGTCATCAGGCTACATCAGTGGTCTCCAACCTTTTTAACCACAAGATCACTTTTTCAGTCTAAGTACAATGTAAGATCTACCTCAAATCTACCCTTGCCCACCTTCCTCCCCCCACCCACTTCTCCGAGGTCTCACCCTGCTCACTCCATGCCCCTTCCCCCGAATCTCATTCACTTTTACCAGGCTGGGGTAGGGGGTTGGGGTGCAGGCTCTGGTCTTGGGCTTGGCGTGTGGGAGGGGACACCCTACAGGTAGTGAGGTGGGATGGGTTCTGGAGTGGCCTAGGGGATAAGGCATTTGCCTGAGGAGTGCAAGATTAGGGGCTTGAGTCCCTCCCCCCACTTCATCCACCCTGGGAGCGGCCGGACAGCCAACATAGGCTGCCCCAGGGATGGAGCTGGTGCTTACCTTAGGAAGGCAGGATAAGGGACCTGCTGAAAGAAGGGAGGTGGGCTAGGGGATAGACCATTTGCCTGGAGAGCAAAGGATGGTGGGTTTGAGTCCCATCCCCCTCCACCCACCAGATAGCCAGCACAAGATAAGGGTCCCTCAGGAGGTGGGGTGAGCTCTGGAGTAGCCTAGGGGATAGGGCATCAGCATCTGAAGCACAGGGTGGTGGACTAGAGTCCCCAGCCCCCACTCCACCCATCCAGGCAGCAGACAGACAGTCAACACAGGCTGCCTCAGGGATCAAGCTACCTCCCATATCAGGTAGGCAAGATAAGGGATGCCCTGACTGTGGGGTGGGTGCCTGAGTGGACTAGGGGATAGGACATTTGCCTGGGGAGCACAGGGGGGTGGGCTTGAGTCCTGTCCACCCCGGGAGGGGCTGGACAGCGAATGCAGGCTGCCCTAGGCATTGAGCTGGCTCCTGCATTTGTGAAACAAGGTAAGGGACCTGCTGAAGGAGGGGAGGGTGGGAATGAATCTCTGGTGAACTCAGGGACAGGGTTTCTGGAGAACAGGGTGGTGGTGGTGGCTTGATCCCACCCACCTAGGCAGTGGCTGGGCAGCCAACACAGGCTGCCCCAGAGATGGAGCTGACTCCTGCATTAGGAAAGAAGGATAAGGGCCCCTCTGAAGGTAGGGTGGATTCTTGAGGGGCATAGGGCACCTGCCTGGGAAGGGCAGGATTGTGGGTTCAAGTCCCACCCAGGAAGTGGCCAGACAGCTGTCCCAGGGATGGAGTAGCAGAGCCAAGATAGGCCCACTCCTGCCACAACCCTGCACCCCCCCGAGAGCAGCTGGCATGTATAGCAGTGACTCCATGTGCTGCCCCTCATCTACAAGCACCAACCCCTACAGCTGCCACTGGCCATGGGTCTCCATTATTGATCAATGGATGCTGCAGGAGCAATGTTTGTAGGCAAGGAGACCCCCCCTGCTCTGACCATCTCAGGGGCTGCAGGGACATACCAGCCACCTCCAGGAGCACAATTGCCACAGGGATAATTACTCAGCCATGACAGGCTCAGCATTTTAGAATTCACTACTCAAAGAATTAAATTTAAGCATAAGAGAGAAATGAAAGTTATGAAATGCACAGACCAGTCAAACACTAAAAAGAACCCACTTTGCAAGCAGGAAAAGTAGTAACAACCCTGTAGGGTAAATTGAGGCAGCCCATGGTATCTTGCTGAGAACTGACAAACTCAAACCTGAAAGTATTAGGCCAAGCTTGGGAAGTAAAACAGTTCAACAGTTACTGTGACCCTGATTCCCATGGCAACTACATTCCAAAGGGGCCTCTCTCACTCTGATAAGGCCTGGCTGGTATCAGCCAGGCTGCAAGGATTTCACTGTTTCTTGTGCTTTCATATTAATGGGCTTGAATCTCAAGGACTGTGTCAGGATGGGGATGGAGTCGTCCGTCCCGCCTAGACATCACAAGTTCGGCTAACAAGCTTACAGCAATATATTCATTCTGGGGGCTGCCATCCTGTTTACGGTGGCTTATTTAGCTTGTTAGGAATAACTACCTGTATTAGTGATAACATGTTTAATTGGCAATGGGCGGAGATGCTGTGTAACTGTCTTAGACCATTGGCTTATGTGCATATCTCACTTCCGCTGCTAGACCTATCAAATCACTTCTCCTCCGTCCATCTGCGACCTATATAATCTAATGTATGTTTTGGTTAAGGGAGTGCGCTCTGGGCTAAACACCTGGTCTGCACTCCACTAGCGCTGTGTGAACCAATAAATCCTCTGCTTGTTTTCACCTGCACCCAGTGTGTCCAGAAATTATTCCCTACAAACCCCCCATGTACGTGTTGGGTCAGGAGATGAGAGGGAAGGGCAGTGTGTGTGAGAGAGAATGACAGACACACACTGTGAGAATAACAGAGCTTTTCATTGCCAAGCTCCCTCCGTCCCCTTCTCTCTGTACAGGAGTGGGGGGGAGGAGGGACACCCTGACATCAGCACCCCCCCTTCTCCCACCCAAACCCTGTACAGCAAGCAGGAGGCTCCCAAGGGGCAGCTCCATGGCAGAGAGCAGGAGCAGCAGAACAGCGGGGAGCGGGGGTGGATGCAACTGAAGTGCCAGTACTTGATAGCTTCCCAGCCAAACCAGTCAGGATCATCTGTGAGACTCCCAAGATCTACTGGCAGATCCTGATCTACTGGTTGATTACCACTGATTTAAGCAAAGATATCTAAAGCACATGAATTGAAACACCCTAGAATGAGTTGAAAAATGTCTCCAAATAACTTCATTTAAGAGAGGAATTGATGAAATGTATAGATTTTGTGAAAATTTAGTTCTGAGATGTAATGAACAATTAGGCTTTCTGCATGTGCGAATGTCTTAAGTCAATCTCCTACATCATGCCCTTCCTGACACTACTTCCCACCCTCGCCGTCCCTTTTTAGGGATCCTTCCCACGAGGATCTACTCAGAACAGAGGTCCTTCGCCTCTTAGATGTCGGAGCAGTAGAGAAGGTGCCAGAAGACCTCCAGGGCAGGGGATTCTATTCCTGCTGCTTTCTTACAACAAAAAAGACGGGTGGATGGAGACCCATTTTAGACCTTCACAAGCTGAAACTATACCTGTAAAACCAACGCTTCAAGATGGTGTTTCTAGTTTCCATCATTCCAGCATTGGAACTAGGGGACTAGTCTCTCAACCTGCAAAACGCCTACTTTCATATTACTATACATCCGCCACACAGACGGTTCCTACACTTTGTGGTCGGATCGGACCAATGTCAGTACCATGTCCTACCCTTCGGCCTGTCATGGGTGCCTAGAGTGTTTTCCAAGAGGCTCACTGTCGTAGTGACATACTTACATCGCCAAAGAGTTATGATTTATCCCTATTTAAACAACTGTCTAATAAAAGGGCCTTCAGAGACAGATACTCTATACATGATATCCATAACCAGGCACACGTTCGAATTCCTGGGCCTCGTTCTCAACGAACAGAAGTCAACACTTCTGCCTGCAAAAACCTTAGACATCATTGAAGCCCATACAGATTCAACCATAGCAAGGGCGTACCTACCAATGCAACAATTCCAAGCAATCCAAGACCTTGTTTTTACCATCACAGACAGCCCCAGAGTTTCAATACTTACCTGTCTTCAACTCATGGGGCATATGGTGGCTATAACTTACATGGTTGCTCATGCAAGACTCCATTTTTGTTGTCTTCAACTTTGGCTAGCTTCCATCTAATCTCACAGGAAGCGGGACATATGCGGATAGGTGTCCCCATCTGACGATGTCATAACATCTCTGAAGTGGTGGCCTCAGCCAAGTAATTTATGGCAGGCGTTCCATTCCATCAAGACCAACTCACCACACAGATAACTACTGATGCCTCCCTCATGGCATGGGGAGCTCATATGGGAGATATAGCCGTTCAAGGTCTATGGATGACCAAGGAATCTACCTTGCACATCAACTTCCTGGAACTCAGGACAGTTGCAAATGCATGCAAACATTTCCTGCCGCACATCCAAGGAACCACAGTAAGGATACTTACCGACAACATCGCCACAATGTATTATATAAACCGTCAAGAGGGCTTCCTGTGCGCCGAGGCAATTTGACTGTGGAACTGGTACATCCACAATGTGGTTACCCTAACAGCTTCCTACTTACCAGGAGCCAATAATGTGTTAGCGGACTCGCTCAGCATTCATTTTGCACCAGACTACGAATGGGAGATCCATCCACATGTCCTCCAAGCGATTTTGATCATTGGGGTCACCCACATATAGATCTTTTTTGCCTCATATAAGAATGCGAAATGCCAGCATTATTGTTCCAGAGCTGGCATAGGTCAAGAATCTCTAGGGGACGCCTTTCTCCTCCACTGGGGGGGGGTGGGGGATGGCTCCTCTTAAATGCTTTTCCTCCTACACCATTCATCTCCAGGGTTCTCAAGAAGATCAACAGAGACGGCACAGCAGTGATTCTCATAGCCCCATTCTGGGCACAGCAAACATGGTTCCCCTTACCTTTATCGGATGCCTCCTCATTCACCTTATCACCTTCCCATGTATCCCAATCTCCTACCTCAGCACAATGGGATTCTAATTCACCCTCAACCCCACATGCTATGGTTGACAGCCTGGCTTATAACTGGTTCCAAGAACAGGAACTCCAATGTTCAGAGGAAGTGAGAAATGTTTTATTATATTAGAAAGCAGTCCACTCAATCCACTTACCTGCAGAAGTGGCGCAGATTCTTATCCTGGTGCACCATTAGGAAGCTGGATCAACATACTGACCCTTTGCACGCTTCTTGGACTACATCCTACAATTAAAAGAAACAGGGTTAGCTCTAGCATCTTTGAAAGTACATGTAGCAGCTATCACCGCATTCCACACCTCAGTGGACGGTTCTTCGGTATTTGCACATCCTACTACACATAGGTTCCTGAAAGATCTCTCCAGCTTATATCCTCTGCGAAGGTTACCACCACCTGCGTAGAACTTGGAGCTAGTTTTGGACACTCTAACCCATGCTCCCTTTGAGCCTATAGCAACTGTTCCACTTACAATGATGATACTTAAAGTTACATTTCTACTAGCCATTACTTCTGCTCACAGAGCTGGAGAGATAGCAGCCTTGATGGTGGTTCCACCATACACCATCTTCAGCAACAATAAAGTCACGTTACATCCACACCCATCCTTCCATATAAATGAGACAGTTGTACTCCCATCTTTCTACCCCAAGCCACACGGGACCATTCGCGAGACCATCCTTCATTCACTAGGTGTGAGAAGATCGCTTGCATTCTATTTTGGAAAGAACTCGGAACTTCCGCAAGATGGACCGACTGCTAATTTCACTAGCGAAACGTAGTAAAGGTCAACCTATCTCATTGCAATGAGTTTCAAACCTTATTGTTACCTGCATTAAAAAGTGCTATGCTATACGCAACGAACATTACCGGACAGCCCATTCTACCAGGGCTGTAGCAACCTCTACAGCTTTCCTTAGTGGGGTTCCTCTAAAAGATATTTGTAGCGCAGTAATGTGATCCACTAACAATACTTTCATGAAGCATTATGCAATTTCTCATAAACTATCCACTGACACCGCTGTAGAAGCTGCAGTGCTTTCGACTGTGAATAAGCAGTGACTCCGTTACCTGCTTTCCTTATATTAGGTGACTGTGTAGCAGTACTCTACAGTGGAGCACCCATGAGGACACTACTTAAAAAAGAGGAAGTTACCTTGGTGGAGTAACAATGGTTCTTCGAGATGTGTGTCCCCGTGAGTGCTCCACTACCTGCCTTTTCCCCACTTCGGAGTCTCGTTATATTTTTAAGACACCGGAGCGGACTCGAGTAATTGACGGGAGCCGGACCAAGTGAGAGATCAAAAGGCACGAATGGTGTGAGGTGCATGCTGACCACTGCTCGTGAAAACTCCGATCTGCGGCGCCAGGATGACCTGACACCTACAATGGAGCACCCACTGGGGGACACATCTCGAAGAACCATCATTACTGCACCACGATGAGTAATTTCCTCTTCTCATAGCCCCAGCCTCGCACCGCCAAAACTGGTACACCATGCTGACGTCGCTATCAGTGGAGGATCCCATTGACCTCCCTCTTGTCCCGGACCTATTGACGCAAGAGCTCAACCAGGGCCTTGTGTGACACCCGAACCTGCAGTCTCTCCATCTCATGGCTTGGAGGATCCGTGGCTGCGAGGCGGGGAGCTCCTCTGCTCTGACCCAGTAAGACCTATCGGGGCAAGTGGAGGAGGTTTTCAGCATGGCCATACAGAAAAGTGGGGACCCCATGCAAGCCTCCATTCCCCTAATCTTAGATTACCTCCTCAACCTCAAGCAGCAGGAGTTGTCCACCTCCTTGGTAAGGGTACACCTGGCGGCCATCGCAGCCTTTCACCAAGGGGAAGGAGGGAGCTCCATCTTCACCCATGCCATCATCAAGCGTTTTCTGAACGTTTGGATAGGCTCTACCTCCAGATTAGGCAGCCCATCCCACAGTGGGACCTAAACTTAGTGCTCTGAGGATTTACGCCAGCCCCCCCTTCGGCTGTTGGTTACATGCTCTCTCTCTCACACCTATCCTGGAAGGTGGCCTTTTTGGTGGATATCACCTCAGAAGAGTATCTGAGTTGCGGGCTCTTACTTCGGAGCCGCCATACATGGTGTTTTCTAAGGATAAGATGACCCTACATCTGCACCCCTAAAGTAGCATAGGCGTCTGCACGGGGTGTGCCGGGTGTGCCCAGGCACACCCTAATGTCTCGGGCCGGCTAGGGTGGAGGAGACACCTCCTTCTCCGCCCCCGAGTTAATGTCACACACATTGGGGTAATGCAACTGCAGGATAGTTGCATGAAGGGAGCTTGGGGGGGGGCAAACTAATCCCTATTGGTAGGCGGATGGTGGGAAAAGTCCTTAGAGGGGGGGTCACATGACACCTTTTACTTCTGGTCATGTGTCCATCTTGCCAGGAGAGTATTACCTCCAGAGGTGTGGCCAATGGGGGTCAGGGGGTGTGGTTAACAGGGTCAGGGGTGTGGCTAATGGGGTCAAAGTACATTTTTAAAAAATTGTTTGGGTGCACACCCTAATGAAATGTCCTTCGCACGCCTATGTAAAGTAGTATCCCTTGTTCCATATTTCCCAGGAGATTTTCCTGCTGGTTTTCTATTCCAAAGCCGATGAGAGAGAGCAGGCACTACACACACTAGATGTTAGGAGGGCTCTAGCCTTTTATTTAGAAAGAACAAGACAGTTTCGTAGGTCTACTCAGCTCTTTTGTCTCTATAGCAGACAAAACGAAGGGCCTCCCAGTGTCAGCTCAGTGCCTGTCCTCATGGATCATGGCATATATCAGGGTGTGTTATGACCTAAAGAGGAGACTGGTCCTGCCTCTTACAGCCCACTCCTCCTCAACGACATTTTTGGCGCAGGTGCTGATCTTAGACAGTTGTAGAGTGGCCACATGGTTGTCGGTCCATACTTTCACTAACCATTATGCAACAGGCTAAACAGGATGCTGCTGTTGGCAGAGCAGTGTTGCAGTCTGTTTCCTCTTAAGTGATTCCCAAGCAATACCCATGGAGGCGGGGTCAGAATCCTAAGTGGAATGGACACGAGCAAGCACTTGAAGAAGAAAAAGCGGTTACTTATCTCGTAACTGTTGTTCTTCGAGATTTATTGCTTATGTCCATTCCAATCCTGCCCATCTCTCCTTGGTTGGAATGTCTGGCAAGGAGGAACTGAGGGCATGAGGGGCCAGCAGGGGAATATATGCGCTGTTATACCGGCACCACTCCAGGGGGCTCCCTGGCTGGCTGAACAGGTACTGCTGAGGGTAAAAAGCTTCCGGAACTTGTGCTCGGGGCATGCACACACCTAAGTGGAATGGACATAAAAAACACATCTTAAAGAACAGTTACTAGGTAAGTAACCGTTTTTTCTAATTTGCCTTTACTTCGTGCTTACATTTTGAAGCTTTCTCCACAGCTACAGGCCTAGGAACTTACTTTACCAAAAAAAAAAAAAAAAAAAAAAAAGGTTGAAACCACCACATATTTACTTGACTCCAGGTTCTGGGGCTTTTAAGGAAATCAGTGTAATAAGAAATACCAAAATCACTAGCATTGCTGACTCTGCTGCTGGGATAGGGGCTGCTGTCGGGAAGTGGAAGATGCTGTCCGGAATGCAGGGGAGCATGCTGCTAGGGGGTGTGGCTAGAGCTGCTGCCAGGGGCGGGAGTGCACAGGGGTGGGGTTTGGAGTACAATGGGAATGGGGGGGGGCTGCAACCAGGCGCGGAGGGTGCACAAGCGTGGGGCGCGGAGTCCAAGGGGAATGGGGGAAGCTGGGGGGGGAGTGCACAGGGGCGCGGGATCTGCGCGGCCATGCCTAAGTCTCGGCTTCTGGGCGGTGCTCTCCCGCCCCAGCTGCCGTGGCGTGCTGCTGCTCCGCCCATCGACACACGTGGGACGGCCCGACATGGCGCTCTCTGGGCACAACGCGGCCGCCGCGCTGGCAGCCAGCCTGGAGTCGGTGCTGCAGAGCCGGGGCGGCGCCAACCGCGTCTTCGAGATCCTGGAGCTATTGCAGGTCAGGCGGTCCGGCCGTGCCGGAGGGGCTGAACTGGAGATCGGGGTGGGTAGCAGTGTAGGGAAGGGTGGAGAAGGGGAAGACGGTAGCAATGGGGAGGGGCTGAACTAGGGGTCAGGGGTGGGTAGCAGTGTGGGGGGGGGTGGACAAGGTGGGGTCGGTAGCAGTGGGGAGGGGCTGAACTGGGGTCATGGTAGCAGTGTGGGGAGAGGTGGTGAAGGGGTCGGTAGCAGTGGGAGAGGGTATGAGCTGGGGCACACTGAGGAAATCTGGGGGTGGTTGCTTATATTGTTTAGGTCAGTGGCAAAGGGAATGGGGGACTGAGGTGGGCTGAGAGTGTGACTAGGAATCAGTGACTGTAGGAGCAGGACTGATGTCAGGGATATGGCAGGGAGCTTTGCAGACAGCTGTGTGGGGGAAGGGAGCGATCTTGTGGACATGTTTAGTCAGCCTCAGAAGCCCTAATGGGCAGGTTTCCTGTTGTCTCTGTCTCCCCTTCGAGCACCTCTCTCTCTTCCTGCGGACGCACTTGCTGACCTTGTTGCTCAACCCCAGGCGGACAAGGAGGATGTAATCCTTTGCGCCATCCGAACTTGCAGCCGGCTGTTTGGAGCACTCCTGGAGAGGGGGGAACTGTTTGTAGGCCAGCTGCTGGAAGAAGAGACCTTTCTCACAGGAAAGACAGTGTCTGGTTGGTTGGTCTGTCTCTGTAGCATTTCTGAAAACCCTGGTCACATGCTTGATACATGTGCATGGCCCAAGTTCCCAACATTATCCTGTGCTAACCTCAGTAATTTGCACTTTCATCAGAGCAGGGTAAATCTCCCAATACTGATGATGGTAAAAAGGGCTAATAAAGCTTGGTCTTCACGTTTAAGTAGGAAATATCTGTATTATAGAGCCTGGCTTAATCCCTGGAAAATGGACCTTTATGTGATTAAAATTGGTCTTTAGCCTAGTGTACACAAGACTTGATTGTAGATGCAGCCTACAGTGCAGGAAACACCATTTCCCCGATGCTAGCTATGTCAACACAGGTTTGATCAGCAGAACTGTGAAGGTCAGAAAAGTGGCATTTTTCACATGCCTGATTTAATGTAGCATTACCTAGACCAGTCTTAGAAATGTCATGAATCTAGTGCATTCCCCTAGAGTGGATGCAGTCCTACTACATAGGTATCAGCACTGACATAACTAAAACATTGTGAAATCAGTACTAGGTATCAGTAAAGTATAAGTCCTAAGTCTTTGTCGCCATTTGAAAAGGATGCGCTTGTAGCAAAAGCACATGAACTAGGTGTTAGGAGAAGTGGGTTCTGTTTGCAGCTTTGCCACAGACTTTCCTGTGCAACCTTGGGCAAGTCATTTCCCCTACCTACACTGTATCTTGCTCACTGAATGAGGCTAAGTCTTCTTTATATGACAGTGTAGACTGTGTCTTGACATTAATTCATTTTGAAATCCTCAGATGGAAGATGCCAGTGTTTCGTGTTTTACAAATGATAGATTCTAGGCCTAGAGCAGTTGTGGTAACTTGCCCAAGCACACATATTGAGTTAGTTCCTAAACAAATGATGGGATGAGCCTCATAATGCTGTTACCAGCTGTAACCCTTAGATTGCTTCCCTCAGGGATCAGGACTATCAGAAACAACACCAACTTACCCAATTTGCTCCATTTCAGTTGTGTCTTTGAATGTTCAGAAGCCTCTCTCTTTGTATTTTGCCCTTCAGATAATTACAGTGCAGAAGATAAGTACAAAATATGGATGAGGCATCGTTATAATAGTTGTGTCAACTGTTTGGTGGAGCTGATGAGCCATGAGTCTTTTCAGGTCAAGGTAAGCTGTTTGCAAGCAAGGGTGGGACAGTATGTATTTGGGAAGTTTTTGAGGTGAACACGAGGGAAAATATTTGCTTCAGTGGGTGATTCTCCAATGAATCTTGAATCCGCATCCCAATGTGGTGGATGGAAGAGGGCACTTATGCTCCTGGAAGTGCTGTTTTTTGGATGAGACATGTAACCAATATGAAGCCCTGAAACAATTTCTGTGCTGCCTAGTAAACTAATTGTTTGTGTCGTAGCACATTCTTCCTGCTCCATAAAGACTCCTGCCTTCCTCCCTCAAATATGAACATGAGAGGGATGGGGAAGTAGCGGGGGAAGCCTCCAGGCAATGTGTCTGTGCTCTGCCATTCCCTTGGGGGCTTTTTCTCTCCATCAGCAGGAGGATGGTGCTGGTGCTCCTGCCTTTGGGGAGCAGGAGGTGTGGCTCGAACCCACAATCCCAGGCTTTGTTATATAGCTGGGACCTCTGTTGTTCTCCTATTATCATATCCTAATGAGAGTGACATCTTTAAGATTTAATGTATATTGCTTTTTTAATCTTTCTTTTGTCTCCTTTAAAGGAATTGTCACTCTTAACACTTATGAAGTTTGTTGAGTTGGAAGGGAAATACCCTTTGGTCAAAGCAGAATGGAAGGGGAGTTTCATTTTCCCTCGTGAGTTTTTAAAAGTGAGTGGCAGAATTTTAAAGTTGTTGCCGTCAACTGTTCTGTGTCATGTACAAAACTTGGACACCACTCTATTGATGATTGGATACTGACTTTCTGAAACTTTCTGATATAACAGAGGTCTGGAGTAGCTCTTGGCTACAAAAATATATTTTACTGTTAGAATATAATATATATTTACTTTCTGGTTTCTTTTCCAAAACTCTTTGCTAGTTAGTTGTGGAGAACTTAATCCCTTGTGAAGAGGACTCTTCGCTCCTGATTTCACGTTTCCAAGAATACCTAGAGTATGATGATGTTCGGTACTTTGTAATGAAGGCTGTCACTGAAAATATTGGACAAGTCATGCAGAAGACTAAAGAGGTACTTAGAATATTATAGTCAAAGTGGGTCTGAATATATCTCCGTTTGGAAGAAATAACTTGCATGTGAAGTTACCTGGAATGCCTTACTTGGTTCCAGTGTTAGTGTCTGAGACCTAGAGAGATACATGTGCTCCTTTGCATGCAATGAGCTCTTTCCTATTTTCTTTGTATGCTAGGTTTGCAGAAAGCTGCACACCATTTTAACTAGACATGGACCAAGATAAATTCTTTTCTGGTTTTGCACAGTCTCTTTACATGGGTACTGAGTTCTGATTTATCCAAACCGCAGCAATCTGGAGAGCTCAGGGAGAAGGTTTTGATTTTTGCTTCATTCTCTAGTAGGCAAACAGAGGCCTCTTTGTTTTTTGTTTGTTTGTTTTTCCTAGCAGCAGCCAAGTTTTCCTTTTATGAAACCAAGGTTCATTCAGATCCAGGTTTTATATTAGATAAACCAGCATAATTTAAGAATGGGAGAGTTTGTAAGAATGATTCTGATGTTAATCTGTCTTTGATTCTAACATCCAGAGCTTTGTTTTAATGTGTTGGGTTTTTTTAGTTAAATGCTATAATTGCATGTAAAATGGACTGATGTCCAAGTTACTGATTCTCTATGCATGTGCTTCCTCACCCTCTCTCCAGGTTCTGCTTCCAGTTTACCAGCAGAATGTATTTTCCCTCATTTCATCAATTAGCATGCCAAGCAAAGAGAATGAGGTGGTCCATTTTATGGTAAAGCAAGGTTAGTAGACTTTGTTGTGTTAATATTAACTTCATGTGATGGCATATGAAAGCAAACTTAAGAGTGTTTGCTTGTTAGAACTTGCCAAAGTGATTAGAATGGCACCAAACATAACAAAATCCAAATTCAGTAAATCAGAACTTAAAATTGAGTACTATACACACTTGTGATCATGCATTGAAGAAAAGACTACAGTCCATTTTTAAGACCACTTTTGAGCTTTTAAGCCTACATTATCTTTATATCAGAAATGAAAGAAGTTTGTTGCTTTTGTATTTTAGATCAAACTGCAATGACATGAGAAAAACATACTGTTTAATTTCTCTCTGTTTAAATCTGCACGAGAAAAATTTGATTAGTGCTTTCTGAAGTGAAAAGCTTTTCAAATGTCCACTGCTCCATGTAGATTCAACCTGAAATAAAACTTCACTCAGTTATGCTTGACTAACTGATATATATATTTATTTATTTAAAAGGGTTGTTTTTTGGTCATTTCAAGTGAACTATTTGTCTTGCCTTTTTCCCTTAAAATAGCTAACCAAGAAGAATGGAAAGTATTGAAGTTAAAGGTAACACTTCATTTGATGCTTGGTAGAATTGAACTTTCTCTTTCTCAGTATGTTTGGCTCAGTGTTTGTTTTCATTTTCAGGAGCATAAACGGGCCTTTGAAAGGATGTGGCTTGGATTTCTTAAACACAAGGTGGGCTGGCGTTCATTACTTTAATTTAGCCTCATCTAACCCTTGCTGCTCTTCTAGTCCTGGGACTATCTGCAAATTGTCCACGCAGCTCACACCATTTGGCAGTATGAACAGATGCCCTGTGGGACTGGATAAGAGCAGATGCATTCACTTCTGCTTGTGATTTGGGTTCAGATGCTGAGTTAATGTTGCATTGCACCAGCCACCTACTTATAAACCCCTCTTGATATTTTTCATTTCTTTAATATCAGCCTCATGTCACGCTAAAGAGTTAGCCTTCCTATTTGATACCTATGCCCTTACAAGAATGGAAATCAGCTCTCCCTGTGGGCCTTGACCTGGCGAGTAACTTCATGGGAGCCGAACTTTACACAGAACATCATTGATTTCACAGGGGCCTCTATAGGCACAGGATCGGGACCTTTGTCTCTAAACTATGCTAAATCTGTCCAGAACATTACAATTTTCTTCCTGTGTCAGACCTTCTGCTCTTTAATTAAATTGTTGTTTCTTCTCTCTGAATTGTTCTCTGGAACAGTTGTTTAATGCAGTTCTCAAACTTTTATATTGGTGACCCTTTTCACACAGCAAGCCTCTGAACACATTAATACATTAATAACACTTGTAAATGCTGGAGGTGAAACAGAGTTTGGGGGTGGAGGCTGACATTAGGGATGTGAACAGGTAAGCATACCCCTTAACTGTTACCCAGTAAGCATCACCTTTTAACTGGTATTTGGGAACAGCTGCACAGGACCAGCAAAGCTCCCCCTCCATATGTTTAAGTGGTTAACCAGTTATATGAAATTTTACATCCCTAGCTGACAGCTCACACCCCTCATGTAATAACCTCATGACCTTTCTCCTGGTTTAATATGATGTTTCCTCCTTCACAGCTACCTACCAGCCTTTACAAAAAGGTTCTTGTAATTTTGCATGATTCTATCCTGCCTCACTTGAATGAACCTACTCTCATGATAGACTTCCTGACAGTCGCCTATGACATAGGTGGGTAAAAAAAGAGGATTCTGTGAACCGTGGTACTGCATCTCTCTTTATTGTATGGGTGGACTGGGATGGTAGCATCCCCTCAGACTTTTCTGGGGATGATTTAAAAGAGGAACACATCTGGCTGATTCAGTAGAGATGTGTTTACTTTTGGCTGGAAGGAAAGCAACCTTTCCTTTCACCAACCTTGGGGAAAGTAGGTGAAACTTCAGGACCCTTGAGAGTGAGGTAAAGAGAAATAAACCAATACCTGTTGGGGGTCTGAAAATAAGTATTTTTTTATTCTGGTTCTTTGTACATAAGAAGATTCTGCTCAGAGCCATAGATCAATCGAGGCATATGTCAAAAGGATCTCCTAAACTAATGCTCTTGTAAAACAAACAAAGCTTCCACCTTGGCTGTGTTCAAATATAAGATGCACAATGTTCCTGCTGAATTGTTAATTCAGAGGAAATCTTTGTCTCCAGACATTGCCCTTGTGTGTGGGAGGGAGGGGCAGAATTAGGCCATTGTGCTTCTTTCAGCTCCTTTTTGTGGCCATGTCCTTTAACAATAGCTAAAATCAGTCAGTAGCAAAAAAAAGTTGTTTAAGTAATTTGTGAGTCTCTGGAAACCATTAGTTGAATTCACATCCCTTGAATTTTACAGCCAATCAGTACAGTGGGGGGTTTCACATAGGTTAATTGCTTTAGTTTCAAGTGCTCTGGATTTTGTGTCCTTAACATTTGCTGCAGAAACCAGCGATGCATTGCCAGCTTTGCTCAATTCTCTTGTACCACTTTGCTCTTTTACAGGTGGAGCAATCAGTCTCCTAGCCTTAAATGGGTTATTTGTTCTGATTCATCAGCATAACCTGTAAGTAAAAAAAAAAATCTTGTTTAAAGGTGGAAGTGCTTTGTTTGGGTAGAGTTTTGTAATTCTTCCCTTACATATAAAAGGGACTGACATAGATTCCCCAGTTTCCTATGCTCTGTAATTCCCTCATTAAAAAGCTAAGTACTGCACTAGGACCCAGTCCATTGAGTGTTGTGCCCTTTTGATAATTTAGCCATTACTTTAAATGCCTAAGCAAAACCTAAACCCATCTGAAAATGAGTGTGGGAGCACTTGAAAATCTAGCCCCATTTGTGCAAAATGTTGCAGTTTTCATAAGGATGCTGCAGGATTTGAGGCTGTTATTACAAAATATTGGCGTATATAAGGTGTGTATCACATGCTTTGGATCTGGTTGTGGTGAGATCTGGGACACATTGTATCGCATATTGTGAAGTAGTACTCATTGTATGGGCTTGAGCTGAAAAGATGCCAGTTGTGACTCGATCCCTGAGAGGGGGAGAAAAGGAGATTACCACCTATGTGTGTTGTAGGATGGGGTGAATTTGTTCAGCACTTGTTTTATTGTGTGTTCTCTATGGTTGTATATCACTACTGAATAGGCACCAGCCCTTCTGCCAACCACTCCTCATCCCCACCCCCTGCTGCTCCATCAATGAGTTCACTTTGCTTTTGGAGCTGTCCTTTGTTCCACAACTCCTGTCTTCATTCCTTGGTGACTTATGCCATCTCAGTCCACTTCCCAGTGAACAGGGGTCCCCATTGCAAAACCCACCATTATCTTGTCAGCAGTTTGGGCAAAGGGTGAATTGACATGAAAACTTAACTGCCCTTCCAGAAAAAGGTGAAGATACATTTGCAGTGGGTGGGAGCTTGCATTGCCTCTGTCAGTGATCTGAAGCCATTGTCATTAATGGGAGCTTTGCTGTTGACTTCAGGGGTTATAGCTGAAGCCAGTGGGAACTCCAAGTGACACAGCTGGCCATGCACAAAACTCACCAGTTTATTTTACAAGGTGGTGGCTGGGGACCTCTGTCTGGCAATTGAATTATAGAAGGCCAAATGAGGGTGCCCTGGAGAAGGGATGGGGTCTAAATTTAGGTTATGAGGAACGCTATATAACTAGGTCACATAGTGACACTGTGCTTCTAAGTCAAGAATTTGCAGTATCTGTTTGCTTTTTCTAACAGGGAATACCCTGACTTCTACAAGAAGCTGTACAGCCTCTTAGATCCTTCCATATATCATGTGAAGTACCGAGCCCGGTTTTTCCATTTAGCCGATTTATTTTTGTCGTCATCGTAAGTGCCAGTTTTATAATATATGACCGGTTACTTTCCCCCTGCATTTCTATCCAACCCAAGACAGCCCTTGAGCAATTCCCTATGTGTGCCAATAAGTATATTTTGCTATTTCTGCAAGGTCAGATTCTTACTATCCTCATGTAGGAAACCAGACTTGAGAACGTGACTTAGTCACGTTCCCTCATTTTGTGCAGGCAACATTTTTGAAGATTTTTCATATGCTTGAATAGGTTAAAAAGGTAAAAATGCAGTTATGTATAAATGTTATCTGAAGTCCTTTATGAGCTAACGCTGTTCTGCAAGCTCAGTTTTGCTGCTGTTTTAAACGGATAACTAGAGAAAGTGAGCAAATATATTCTCTCTATGGCTTTAGTAGCAAGTATGCAAGAGTAGCCTACAGAGCACTTTGCAGGATTTCGCAGACCTGCAAAGCCATTGAGAAGTTTCTGGCTTTTCACAGATAACACCCTTTTCGTAATGCTATCCGTTCAGTGTATGGTAGGTAGAAGCTAGATAAATAACCTACTAATTTGAGGCTACATTTCTGTTACACTTCAGTAATGCCATAAACCCAGAGCAACATTGTGTGTGACTTACTACTAGAAAATCAGTCTGAATTTCTGTGTGTTAAGATTTTTGCATCTTTTTTGGTATTGCAAGCAATGCATTTCTGGATGACTTTGTCAAGCATTGCAGGGCATGAATTAAATCAGAAGGCTGAGTAGCTATAATGCAGCATCCTTAATCCTTGCTCCTCTGATCCAGATGAAGTGCCTAGATTGGCTGATGGATTCTGTAAAATGGAATTGATTAGTAAAAATAAGGAAAAGTCACATACATTTATCTCTCACAAACCCACACAACTTTATTTAAAGAACTTTGTAACTTCCATAAAGTCAAGCACTCACAAATTAGCAAATGCCAGAGTTAAGGTTTCCTGTGCAAATTAGCACGTACAAAGCTGCAAGTCAGTCTCTGCCAGAAATGTCCATAAAGAGGTGCCACAGATGCAGCTCAAGGCTGAGGGGGACACATAAGAGTTTATTAGTAGGGGTCCTACCAAATTCATGGCCATGAAAAACACATTGCAGAGTGTGAGTATGCTCTTGACCATGGGCTCTGCTCTTGACCATGAAATCTGGCTATTTTAGGGGAGTTGTGGTATTGCTATCTTTCCCTCTGGGCAGCTAGAGAGTGTGAAGTGGCATCTGCTCATAGGTGCCTAGCTTAGAAGGCAACACCATTGCCCGCAGCAGCACAGAGCTGAGGGTGGCATGGTGAGGAGGGGGTCATCACTGTTTGCAGGGGCCAGCGCTAGCCTTATGAGTGGGTGGCACGGGCAATTAATCAGGATGCTGTCGTTGGGGGGCATCATGATCATAACTAACCCAAAGCCTCTCTAACCCCCAAATGCTGGGTCCAGAGTCAGAGAGGGGTAGGGTTGGGGGTGCCCTGGTCAGCAGCTACTGTCTTGTGCCAGATTCCAGCTGCTAGTCCAGCCAGAGCTGTGGAAATATGTGATTTCCTCTTCCTCTGTACAGACTGTTCTTGGGGCCAGGTCAGACTCTCCTCCAGGAACCTTCCCTGGCTACAGGAAGTGCCACAGCTACTTTCTGAGAGTCCATATCTGAAGTAGGGATGTTAGAATTGAATCAGTTAAATGTTTAACCAATAAGCTGATGCATTGGTTCAACTCGGCTGGATCTTGGGCAGGTGACTTTGCTGCTGGGTCCATTCCCAGGGAGGAGGTTTCACTGTTGCAGCAAAGCCTCCCTCCCAGAAGCCGGGCTGGCATCCCCACTCCCAGGGAGTCTGCACTGAAGGTTGTGCAATATAAAACTAAGCTATGCTTCATGCTGCAGAGTCCATGGTGCATGTAACCGCTAAGATTTTTAGTGGATTTATGGTTATCTTATTAAATGATTTTTAACATCCCTACTGTGAAAACATTTCTGCCACACAGAAGTGAGGGTGGCAACACCACATCTCCCTGTTGGGTCAGGACCCCCATGGTTATCCGAAACCATGAAATTTAAGATTTTTAAAACAGTTTGATCATGAAATTTACGAGAATGGTCCATGATTTTGACAGGGCTGTACTTGTCAGAGATCAGTGGAATTTGAAATTCTAGGCATGGAGCAGAAATGACTGTGGATGGCAATGAGATGCATGACTCATTGACTTTCCCTGGGACTCCATAGCCTGTGTCTGTGCTGCTAATTAAGAATGCAATTCAAAGAAACTAAAAGTTAGAATTTTTTTTTGTAGCATCTTTACACTGGTTGGTCCCAGAAGGGCATAGCAGCATGAAAAATGTGCTGTTAGCCTGTGTTTTGTCTGGATCAAATTTTTAGGAGCCTCACCTGCTAGAGCCCTTGCAAAGGCTTTGACACTTGGATATCTTCCAACAGGCATTTGCCAGCTTACCTGGTGGCAGCATTCATAAAGCGCCTCACCAGGTTGGCCCTCACTGCTCCTCCCCAGGCTTTGCTGATGGTCATTCCCTTCATCTGCAATCTTTTCCGGAGGCACCCTGCTTGCAAGGTTCTTGTGCACAGACCTGGCGGGCCTGAAGGTAATAGGGGAACAGACAGGGGGCTTGCAGTGCTCTATAAGTGTTCACAGATGGGCTGATTGGCGAGCTGGGGAAGTGAAATCCTAGCTCCAGGTCCCTTCTTGGGGTTTTATTAACCAAGATTCAGAATATTCTTACTGTCCCTTGTTTGTCTGTAGGATGTCATAGTCCATCTACTGAAGGTCCCCAATTCTTTCCTGCCAGTTTTTGTTTCTTGCTGGTGTCTTCCTCTTAGTCTTTCCACCCAGTAGAGGCAGAGAGCTCCTGTAGAGTCCTTCCCTGATGCTAGGACTCCCTATCTGCTCTTCTGTCTTAGAGGCAGGATGCCCTGTTTGAGGTTATCAGCAGGGCCCATGACTAGAGGCAAGTATGTGAACCTGCAATGACAGCTGTGAATGGGCTCAAGGACTGATACATCCACATACCAAATGCCTTGTTTCACTCTGCTAATGGCACTGTACTGCCATAATGTATATTTAAAAAAAACTAATACATTTAGAAACCAAAGGCTTCTGGAGCAAACCTTCAGTGCTGTAAGTTTTCATTGAAATGCTTTCTAAGGAAATTTGTCTGGATGGATATCTGAGTGAACAACTTGTGCTTTCGGTGACCATCCAGGTTTGCTGCTGGTGGGTCAGTGACGCTTGGTTTATCTGGCTCATTGGCTGGAAGTGGTGAACTGCAGCCCATTGGAGCTGTGAGGCTCCATGGCTACGGACACTTAGATAAACAAAGCACCACGGGCCAGCCAGCAGCTTACCAGGGTGAGCCCGTGACACAACTTTGAAAACCACAGCTTTAAAGAGCCTGATATTCAGAAGTGGTTGCTTGGCACTTTCTTGGAAGTCAGGTTCCAAGTTGGCACCCAGAATCACTAGTCACTCAAATGTGTTGATGTCTGTAGGTATTTTAAGTTGTTTCAATCTATTTCTGGGATGCCCTGGGGCAGACTTCATTGTGCTCAATATAAAGAATGAAACATTTGTTTGGATATGAGTAGATATGCTTGGGCTTTCCTTGGTTCCCAGGATTTCTTCCTCCAAGTTTGGCTTAATAGCCCCCAGTATCTTTATTGCCTTTTCTATGAACTGGTGGTTGATGGTCCTGCACAATGAGTGACAAGATGGGTCCGCTTGAGACTCTGGTCTTCACTTCAGACCATTTTGACATGTTGCCTCCAATTCCCCCAGTCACCTCCTGTGCTCATGGCAGTGTGCCTCATTCAGCAGAGTGAGCCCTGATTTGGAGTACGAGCAGCTCTGAGATCTGCCAGGTCATATCATTGTGGGCTTAGTTTTTAACTGCAGGCATGTCAGATGTTTTCTTGTCCCAGAGTAGCTGTGCCTGTTGTTCTCTGCTGCTGCCATACATCCCTCAAGGACTGTGTATCCCATCCAGGGAGGCTATTAAATATTCCCATTAACATCTCTTTCACTCAGATCTGTCAGAAGATCCATACATTATGGATGAGGAAGAGCCATCTGAAAGCAGGGCTTTGGAGAGCTCCCTCTGGGAGCTGCAGGTAAGTCCTTCAGTAAGAGACTAGTGCAGGACACAGAGACCCCTCCTACTCTCCACTCCCATTTTTGCTTCCTTCCCATCCTCATACCCCTCCACTCCATGATGTTACAAGGGGAGGAGTCACTTTGAGGAACATCGCTGGAAATCAGATGCCTTCCTGGCCATTGTCTGTCTTGCATTGCAGTAGGAACCAAGGAGCAAGAGGCAAATAATTTCACATGCACAAGAGCTGGGCTGTAGTTCTGTGGAGTAAATGGCCTGAGTGTAAGTCTGGCCACGCAGTCAGAAAATCACATTGTTACTTGCGAAGGATAGTGCTGAGAACAGCAAATATTCTCTAGTGAATAAGCAAAACACTAGGGTCAGAGGTAAACAGTGATTCCACTAAAGCCTTGTGGAGTTTAACTGGGATGCATCCAGTTGGGCTCCAAAGAACTGAAAGCCAATAGAAGGTAATTCAATTCGAATCCTCCTGTGGGATTCTCTAGAATCATAGAACACTAGAACTGGAAGGGACCTCGAGAGATCGAGTCCAGTCCCCTACCCTCAGGGCAGGACCCACTACCGTCTAGACCAGTGTTTCTCAACCTTTTTTTTTAATATATTAATAAGAGCAAAAGTACCCCCAGTACCTACAGTTTTCAGACACAATTTTTTTTTCTATCATTGCAACACATTTGTTTAAACAACTTAATCGTAGCCAGGCGGGTGATGAAATTTTTGGGTGTAAAAAGTACAAAAATAATAAAGAGCTATAAAACTTAAAACAAAAATTCAGTTTTCTCCAAATTTCAGTTGTGTTGATGTACCCCCCCAGACTTCTCTCGAGTACCCCTAAGATACTCATACCACTGATTGAGACCATCCCAGATAGATGTCTATCAAACCTGCTGTGAAATATCTCTAGAGATGGAGATTCCACAACCTCCCAAGGCAACTTATTCTTATATAATCTTCCAGCTCCTATGAGATAATCAGGTTGAACTCCTTTTGTAGATCGCTTTTGGAATTTAGCAATAACTATATAGCACTACAATGCATAGAGTAACAGTTTAACATTTTTCTGGGGGTTATAGCACCATCTAATGATTGAAATATTACCTGCACTAATCATCACAACTTGCACTGCTAGATAGAATATATTTGCTAGCTCTGTCTCTGATGGATTCATAGAAGGAGGAGAATATATTACATTCTACATCATGGCTATAATGCTCGGCCTGGGACTTTTGCATAAGGGAGGAAGCCTGCACGAAGCTATGTTGTAGAACCGTTTGCAGCCCTTGACACTGTAATATGCCTCTGGGCAGGGAAGGAGCCAGACCTTGGTTGTGGTGGACGTAGACAGTGCACTGGAGTTCTCTCCAGTCAGTCTCCGCCTATGCTGCCTAGTGTTCCTACACAGTGTCTCCCTAAATTGTGTCCTAGATTAAGGGGCTGCTAACTGCATGGCACATGTCAAGAGATTGGATTATGTTTCATCAGTGGTAAAATGGGAAGAACAGTAGATCCACCCAATGTTGCTCAGGCGGTAAGGCTCCCATCTTCCAGGGTTTTTTAGTGCCTAATTCCCATGGGCACTTGGCACATCACATAAATACCTTTGAGGGTATAGGCATTAGATTCTGGCAGTGTTAGCTGGTGCAGAGAGTTGCATTCCAGCAGTCAGGGTGGGAAAGCCCAATGGATTTATTATAAAACATACCATTCTTCTTGGTGCTTCAGGCCCTTCAGAGCCACTATCACCCTGATGTGGCCCAAGCAGCTGCTGTTGTGAACCAGTCACTATCTGAACTAGAAGATGATATATCGGAGCTCCTGGAGCTATCTGCCTATGAGGTAGGTTTGCTCTGGGTATATGTTAACACTAGTAATGGCTGGGTACTCAGGTTAGGATCAGGTTCTGCAGGGGCGAGCCATGGGCTGCTCAGCTGTGCCACCTCCTGTCCAGGTTGAATTGGTAGCCAAGCTCTGCAAGGAGCTAAGCTATGATCTGCCTGCCAGATTGGGAGGGTTATAGGAGTGAGAGCTGGGAGGCTATGGCAGCAACTGGCTTGATTACTGCAGCCAGTTTGTTGCTTGTTTCATACTAATTTGCCAGCTCTGGTTTGTCCTAGAGAAATCTCAGCAGCTAAAATATTCCCCTCCCAGCTTCTTATATTGGAGCATGCTGCTGCAGCCACTGAGAGGCAGAGGAGCCGCCAAGAGTTCTGAGCACCACATAGGCCCTCTGTTAGGGCTGACGGGATTTGCGCTGGGGAGGTGGAATTTTCCCTTCCATGCATTGCTTGATGCTGCCTGTTGACATTGTTCCCTGTTGGTAGGATAAAGGGTGCAGTTGCTTTTAACCTAAGGATGTTAAGGAATAGATGACTAGTCAACTATCCGATAAGCAAATGCTTATTGGATACTCAAGTCAACTAGTCGATCCTCCTCCCCCTTGCTGGCTCTATCAGACAGAGGCAGCAAAGGGCGGGGGGGGGTACTCCACCTCAGCATTTCACCACTGCAGCAAAGTTGATCCTGGGTTCCAGTGCAGCATTTGAAATGCTACCACAGCATTTCAAAGCGGCAGCACCATGTGAAGCCTGGGATCAGCTGAGGACTCCCTAGCTGACTCTGGGCTCCCTGCGGCATTTCCGTGGAACCTGAAGGGAATTGGGGACTCCCCAGCTGATCTCAGGCTCTGTGAAGTGCTGCCACTTTTAAATGCCATGCTGGAGCCTGGGATCGGCTGGGGAGTCCCCAGCTGACCCCAGGTTTCATCAAAATGCGGTGCAGAGCCTGGGATCAGTCTCCAGCTGACCCCAGGCTCCATACGGCATTTCCACGGAACCCGGGATCATCTGGGGATTCCCCAGCTGATCCCAGGCTCCAGCTCAGCATTTGAAAGTGTGCAGAGCTCGGCATCAGCTGAGGAGTCCCCAGCTGATCCTGGGTTCTAGGGAAATGCCGCGCAGAGCCTGGAGTCAGCTGGGGAGTCCCCAGCTGATACCGGGTTCTGGGGAAATGCTGCGCAGAGCTTGGGATCAGTCCCGGGTTCCGCGTGGCATTTCAAAGCAGCAGTGCCACATGGAGCCTAGCGTCAACTCCATGGGGGCTCCATGTGGCTGCTGCCACTTTGAAATGTACAAGAGCCCCCACAGAGGACTCTTGTATATTTCAAAGCTGGGACACTGAGTGCAGCCCGGAGTCCTCAGGACTTCCCGCTCGCCCTGGGCTGCAAGTGGAGTTCCAATTTTAAAATCCATATTTCAATGGAGGAATGTGGAAGTGCCTATTGATTAGTCGATGGAAATTTCATCAATTTCTCAACTAGTAAATTAATAATTATTTAACATCTTTACTTTAACCTCTATCTGCTTGTGCGCTGCCACCTTTTAAAATGGCTTCCCCTTCCCCCCCATTATGACATCACTAAAAGGACCTAAAGCATTCCTGGCTTTCTTCTTTCCTGCTTTGGGTGTAGGAATAGAAGTCTTACTTGGCATGACTGGAATTTGTATTGCCAAAAAAATCTTTTTTTTTTTTTTAATAGCTTTTTGATAGAGAAATAAAGAAAAAAGCCACCAGCGTGCCCCTGGAGTTTGAACACATGAAAGGATTGTTTGGCAAGAAGAACGATCTCTTTGCGGAGCATTTTGCGTTAGAATGATACTGCCTTTTGATAATAAATGGTTCTCTGTGACTGACTGTAGAAGACACAACTAACTGTTTTGGCTATGAAGTTGATAGTTGGACTAGGTGAGATGCTCTTGTGGTCTTTGCCAGCTTCTGTAAATGGAATCTTCCTCCTCATTTCCATAACAGATTTCTTGTTTTTCAGTTGCTCCCTTTTGCATTTTATTTTCATCTCCTGCTTGGGGTTAGTAAGAGATTTTCTCTATAGACAGTTAATCCATAATTATTCACTGGTGGGTTCTTGCACCTTCCTGTGAAGCATCTGTTGATGGTTATTGTCATTGATTGGATGCAGGGCTGGATGGACCTGATCAGCCCTGGAAGCACATTCATCACATCTGGCCATCTGTGGAGGCGATGGGTTTGGGGGCCACATCAGCCCATTAAGCCTGAGTCCTGCCCAGGTTTCACTCCTCTTGTAGTGGAGGAGTTGATGCTCTTCTAGTGAATCTCAATAGATGGCTTGTAAATTGGTATCAGGTAATGACACTGTAGCCATCATTGTCTGCGTATAGTTGACAAACTTCAGATCGGAAGAAACTAATTTAATCCAAGAAGTATTAATAACTTTTACAACTGACTACATCTATTGTGGTGTCAATAGGACCAAATTTTTGCATACATGTCGGTCAGTTGGTACAAAGTTGCATTAGAACATTACCACAGGCTTACTGAGACTAAACTTCTGGTTTGATCCTGTGCTGATCTTGGATATTATCTGTGGAATAATGAGTTGGTTAAACATAGTTCTGCTTATACCTTGGAGGATGAGGAACATGGCCAGTGGAAGCCTGAATACCAGTCAGGCTTTAAATAGTACCTTTCCACTGTTTGATGCAGCTAGTTGAACAGTTTGGTAAAGCCCCAGACCTGGATTTCCAGAAGCCATGCCGAAATTTCCTTTGCTGTTGATTTAGGTTTGAATCTTGCAAAATGTTGAGTGTGCAGCCAGAAATCCAGCTAAATACATGCTTAATTTTAAGCACAAGAGTCTCTTTTAAATCAATGGGATCCAATGGTCTTTCACAAATTTCTCCTGTCCAGTTAATTTTTAGCTTTGTCTTGCAGCATTTTGAACATAAAAAATGTCTCCATTTCCTGAGAGAAGCAGGTAAAAGATGGTAGAGAGCTGATTTTGGAAAGGGGTGAGAGGACACAAGTAGAAATTCTGCAGAAGTTGCGGCAGAATACATCCTATGACAGTGTCTTCTAACAGTGTCCAGCTTTACATTTTCTCCAGGATATTAAGTGTGGAACACATAGCAAATTACCAAGGGCCATCTACAAGGAATTAAATAGACAATTTCTACTAGTGGCTCAGGGAGTTGTGATCCTACTTCCCATAGTGCAGTGCTCAACTTCTCTCCTAGGCTGTTTGCCCTTTGTCACCTCCACTATTTTCAGTTCAGATAAACTTCCAAAAAGTTTGGCTGGGATATTTAAGGGATCTTTAGGGAGGTAGGTGCTGAAGTCTAGTTAAATTTCAGTAAGAACAGGACACCTAACTTCCTTCAGTTCCCTTGGAAGCTCCTGCCTTCATTATTGGTTTCTCTCACAGGACTGTGGTCTCAGCTGGTCTTTGCTCTCTCTTCTCTGTCTTCTGCTATGAGTGGAAGGGTGATGCTGTGGTTGTGACACTAGCCAGTCCCTTGGAAGTCCTGGCGTCAGGCTTCACTGTACCCGTCTTCCTTAGCGGTAAAATGGGAGTGCTAACACAGCCCTACCTCACAGGGATGTTGTGAGGCTCGTTAAATATGATGAGATGCTCAGACATGATAGTTATGGGTGCCATGTAAGGACCTAAGATATTCTTGAATAAAGAATTTTTATTGATATGAGTTGGATTTTTAACCCACTGTGCCCTAGATGTGTTTGCCTGAAATGTGTGACCTTTGCTACTCTGCCCCCGTGCTATTGACCCTGTTAAAATGAGGCCTTCCTGTGGAGTCTGATCCCTGTCATGCCCCCTTCCCACCTGACTTTGGCTTGACAGATGTGCCCATGAAGATGAATGAGGCACAGTGGTTTGAATTTTGCTGCACAGTTAATACTGTGCTTCTGTTAGATGATGTGATTGGTTAGAGAGGGTCCCTCATTTCAGATAATGCCTAGAAAAACAAGAATTGCCAGATGCACAGACCTTGGTTATGAGAATACATGCAAGTGTAGCAATTGCTTGTAAGCATTTGTAATACATCATCTGTGGCTTAAAGCCCCAGATGGTGCAAGGAAAACAGATTTTATCTTCATCTTCAAGCATTTTGCTTCCCATTAATTCTGTGTAAGAAACCTGAAGGTGTTTTATATGCAGAACTTAGTTTGAGGGTGGTATGCTGATATAACTGCAAGTATGGAGCAAAGTTTCCTGTAAGCTGCATGGCTGCGCATCTACTCTGAGCTCTGCTCAGTGGTTCAGAGCTCCCACACAGGCAGGGAACTCAGCTGACTGGCAGAGGGAGGCACAACTCATTAAGCAGTTGCTGCAAACACAGCTGCTGCATACTTGAAACAGAGGAACTCTGAGAGCAGGTAAGGAAGGGAGATAAGGAGGGAATAACTGGCTAGGGGGAAGATGAGGGAAGGAGGGAGTAATTGGCTGGGGGGAGAGTCATAGTGGAGGGGAGTTTGATAGTCCCATCTGTGCGAAGAGAGAGAAGCAGAGACAGAAACGCAGCACTGTCCTCAAGCCTCCTGGGCTGGAAAGGGGGAAGTAAGAGGCTGACTGCATGGGAAAGGTGGGGGAAAAAAGGAGGTGGTGCTGACATTGGGGTAAGGTGGAGGTGGTGGGAGTTTGTGCTGTGTGTCCCAGGGTGAGGTGAGGGAAGGATGGCAAGTTTGTGCTGTGTGTACTATAGGCTGTTTGTGCATGCAAGTTTGAGAAGCAGGATTTTATCCCAGCCGCTGGATGGACTGGGGAGAGCAGATTGCACAGGGATAGATGGGGGAAAGAGGGTGGTTGGGTGCTGGCATCTGCATTGAGGTGGAGGCATGAGGGGGAGTTTGTTTGGGGTGTCCTGACTCACTTGCTGTACTCCTCGGTCTGTGCTGGAGGAGAGGCAGGGAAAGCAGGCTGCAAGGAGGGTGTATGTGTGCTAGAACATTTGCACGATTATATTTCAGACAATTTACATATGTGTTAATGGCTTAAGGTAAGGAAAAAAAAGATTCTTTTAATTTTTTTGGAGTGTTGCAGATATCTAAAACTCTGATCTTAATGATTTTTTAAAATCTGTATCTTTGCTATGTGGTAGAGTTCTGGCCCTTGAGAGTCAGAAGTAGCAAGTACTAGCCGTGATGCTAATTGTTTTGAAGGATGAAACCTTATTTTCAAGCTCTTTGAAACATTCATTTGTCTACAAACCCTGAAGCCATGTGTTAATTTGTTCTGGGGTTTCTACTCTTTTAGTTGGTGACGCACAGAAGGTGAAAGTTTCAAACAGGAGAATTTGTATCTGTTTTGCAGTTCTCTTTGACTTGTTCTTGTATAGCATGGACCCTTAACATTCCCCTGAGAAACTGTATAAGCTTTAGTGAATGCCTTTTACTCTCCTTTCCTGTGTCAGTATTAGTCATGCTCTCCTTGCAAATACTATTTCTAGTTGACTCATAGATTTTTTTTTTTTTTTAGTATCTTAAAGCTGAGCTATGTGTGGATAATATGCCTTTTGGTGTGTTAACTAGCTTGAGATTTTGTTTGTATTGGTGGAGCACATCCACATACCAACTCAATATTGTGTTGCATATAAGAAATTTCCACTCGCCCAAAAGAAAATTCAACCTGCCCAAGGATAGAAATTGCTAGAGGGAACACTGGTGTGGAGCTAAAGATGCTTCAAACCAGGAGAGTTTATTCCTTTTCTTGTGCAGGAGGAGCTATGCCATTCTAATCACTGTTCTACCCATAGGATTGCGTCTGTAGCGGAGAGGGTATGTGCAGTACCTGACAGAATGTGGCCTGGTCCATGAGACGACATGATAATACATGTATGCTGTATCGGTACAACTACTGTGTGTAGATAAGCCGTTAGTGTGACCACATACAGAATGAGAAGCAACTGTGTAGGAAGGAGTACTGCAAAAAGGGATCTAGGGGTCATAGATTTAGTGACCATACAGCCCCGAAAATCAGGGACAGTCCTGGATTTCAGTCTCCTGTCCTGGTGCCCCAAAAAACACTAAAAATGTTCCGGAAACAGCAGCAGAGCTAGAAGCGCTACATGCTGCTGTTTCCCCGCCGCCTCCTTTTCCAGGGGAACACAGGTGTGCAGACACCGCCTTCAGATTTTTCCTGCTGCATTGGAACCCAGCCAATAAGAGCAGAGGGAGGTGGTGCCTGATTCCTAGCCCTCTCTTGCTGTGGCCGGCAGGTAGTTCTTTTGGGAGCCACCGGTAAAGCAGCAGAAGGTAAGTGGCTCCCTTCCCCTCTCAGCCCCCTCCACAAACCCCCCTTCCCTTTAAACTTAGTAAGAGCCATGCCGGTGGTCTTCGATTTAAAAGGCAGAGCCGTGGGATGGAGCCAGTTGAGCTGGGAATCAGCTGATCTTGGTTTATGCACAGTGCTGGCTCTGCCTTTTAAATTGAGTAAGAGCCAAGCAGCTTCTTACACTTAAGACAGAGCCAGCTCTGTGCACAAACTGGGATCAGCTGATTCCCAGCACAGCTGGAGCCCTCCCACCTGGCTCTGCCTTTTAAATTTAAGAAGACTGGTGTGGCTTTTGCTAAGTTTAAAGGGCAGAGCAGCAGCCGGACCGGGAATCAGCTGATTCCCTCTGCGTTTTAAACCTAGTAAGACCATGTGGGTCTGATTTAAAAGGCAGAGTTGCATGGGACGGCGCCAGCTGAGACTCCCAGGTACTGGCTGAGCTATTCCTGCCCCCTATTCCCTGGCCAGACCCCCACCAGTACCCTGCTCCTGCCCCCTGGCCAGACCTCCCACCATCACCCTGTCCCCTGGCCAGACCCCTATCACCCTGTCCCCTGGCCAGACCACTACCTGAACCCTGCTGCTGCTCCCTGGCCAGACCCCCACCTGGACCCTGCTGCTGCTCCTTGGCCAGAACCCCGTCAGCACTCTACTTCCTCACTTCCTCCCCTTGGCCAGACCCCCCACCAGCACCCTTACCCTTGGCCAGACACCCACCATCACCCTGCTCCTGCCTCCTGGCCAGACAACTACCCCCTGTTACCGTACTTTCCACCCAGATTCTGCACCCTCATCCCTATCCCACTCACTGGCAGCCCTGTCCTACACACTGGATCCCTTGTTTTTGGCCCCACCTCAGAGTGTAGAGGGGCACACAAAATCCACTAACCTTGGAACCCAGAAGAGTTAATCTGGCCTGAGGCCTTGAACCTCAGTCCTACCTACCCTCCCCCCACATGGGGCTAGAGTGCCAGGGGAGTGAGGTGTCTCAGTTGGGGCCACACCAGTGAGGCTTAGGAGGTTTTGGAGGGTTTTTTTTGGGGGGGGGGGAGGGTGCATCTCACTTGTGTGGCCCCTTCTGATTTTTCTGTGGGCCAGTGGCTCTGACCCAAAACAGGTGCCCTGCCCCTACCATAAATAAAGACAATACTGATACATTTTGTGTTAGACATAATATTTTATTTAAAAATGAAGCCTGGCCAACAAGCCCCCATTTGGGGCCAAGTCCCTATCTGGCTGCAGCATCATAACACTCCTGCACCCCCCGACCGCAAACCTGAGCCTATCATACACCTGAACCCCCTGCCCTGAGCTCACATCCCCAAACTTCTGCACCATCCACATACCCCAAACCTGTGCCCTGAGCCCATCATACTCCCAACCCCTATCCTGAGCCCTCACACACCCCAACCCAAACTCCGGCACCCCCACCTCCATAAGCCTGTGGCTTGCTCAGCTCCAGCCCAGAGCCCCCTTCCTCTTTCTGCACCCAAATTCTCTTTCAGAGCTTGCACCTCTCATCCCTTCCCACACCCAATCCCTCATTCCCACCCCAGAGCCTGTACCTCCTATCTCAGCCTTGTGAGAGTGAGTGAGGGCTGGGGACAGCAAATGATGGACAGGAGAGGGTGAGACCTTAAGGAAGGGGTGGGGTCTTGGGGAAGGAATGGAGTAGATCTTGGCTTGCCCTGACATTTAAAAAGTGATCTTGGGTGTAAAAAGGTTGGAGACTACTGCACTAGATAGTTTCTTGCCCGCACCCCCAGCTCGCTCATTCACCACCTTGCTGAGACCCCATACCTCTGTCCCCCCCTCACATACATCCTCCACCAAGACCCCACACTCCCAGCTCACTCCTGCACCCTCCTTTGTATTATAAAAGATTATTCTGTTAAAATGAAGCTTGGGGCAAAGGAAGCAGTAGTTGCAAATCATACTGTAAAACACAATCAGAGTTTCAGATCTTTAGATTGCACTGCTAAACTAATTTCTACATTGTTTGGGCCTAAATTTTCATCAGCACAAACAAAAAGTGAACTAATTGTGAAAATCGTTCTTGCTCCAAAAGATTTTGCAACAGGAATTAGGTGAAACTTGGTGTCTCACAAAGATCAAAAGTTTGTTCGTGTCTTAGTAAAATATTTTCATGGAAGTACTAGAGTAATGTGAAAGTTCTTGAACTCATTCTATTAGGTGAGACAAATGACCAATTAAATGATTGTTTTCTCTGTTCTGAGATGCACCCTGTACTTCCGGTCATGTGCCCATCTCGATCTTGAAAGCACTACCCTAGAGGTCGGACTTCCGGTGGCAGGTGGGCGTGGCAGGTTGGGGCGTGGCTACCTGGGTTTGGGGGTGTGGCTAATGTGTCCCTATTTTTGGGTCAGGAAAATATGGTCACTGAAGTCAGAGGCCCACAAGCTAAATGAGTCAGTGTGATACTGTTGCACAAAAAAAAAAAAAAAAGCAAACATGGTTCTGGGATATTGTGACAAGGTATACATACCCTACACTGAAGCAGCTGGGGTTAAAACTCTGGGCAGAGGAAGTCCCGCCCCTCCACACAGACTGGGCATGCTCCAAATGCTGGGGCAGCATACAAGGCAAGAGAACAGCTCAGTCTGGGCAGGCCGTGGAAGAAGAAAGACTTCCAGCAGGCACTCCAGGGCCTACCAGCCAACGACCCTGACAACAGGAACCAGAGCCCCAGAAGACCACTGGTACGCAGCTCCAGGGAGAAGCGACTACCGGGGAACCAGAGGACCCAGTGACCACATGGGACACCGACCCACCAGCACTGCTGGGAAGTGACCCAGGGAAGGTGTAGGAGCGGCCTCTCCCATCCAAGTAAAGTCAGTACGTTTCAGCCAGATTCCTTGCCAAAGGCTCTGCTGCTCACAGGGCCCTAGGTAGGGACCCGGTGGAGAAGCGTGGGCCCGGTTCCCCCTACCATGGCCATTGCCTCCAAACCCAATAGGCTGTACTGCCTCAAGATAGGGTCTGACTACAACTGACTCTGGCCATTAAGCCATATTGCCACTACAGGCTGACCACTACGGACTTTGGCTACCAAGCCATGCTGCCCTGAGTTAAAGAGCCTACCCCTATTGACTTTGGCCACCAGGCCATCCCGTCTGGAGTTAAAGGGCCATCCTCTGCAGACTTTGGCTACTGTTCCATGTTGTCCTGAGGTAAAGGGCCAGCCACTATTGACTTTGGCTACCAAGCCGTACTGACCTAAGTTAAAGGGCCAACAACCCCTACTGATTTTGGCTACTGGGCCGGGCTGCCCTGAGTTAGTGGGCTGCTCCTCATTGACTCTAGCTTTTAGACGGTGCAACCCTGGACCAAAGGTTGGTGCTCCTAGACAGAGAGAGGGACAGAGATAGTGCCAAAGATTTAACAGCCAGCTAGGTAGCATCTGCACCCTGGTATACTTTCCTCTAAGAGACAGGGTATGCATATGCCACAACAGCTTCATTAACAGGAGTGTTGTGAGCAAAACACGAAAAGTGATTTTTCTGCAGTACTTTGCACTGATTAGGCCTCAGTTGCAGTATTGTGTCCAGTTCTGGGCACCACATTTCAAGAAAGATGAGAAATTGAAGGTCCAAAGAAAACAAAAATGTTGAAAGGTCTAAAAAACATGGCCTATGAGGGAAAATTGAAAGAACTGGGCTTGTTTAGTTTAGAAGAGAGAAGACAGAGGGAAGATAGCAGTTATCAAATATCTAAAAGGGTGTTACAAGGAGAAGGAAGAAAAATTGTTTTCCTTGGCCTCTGAGGATAGGACAAGAAGCAATAAGCTAAAATTGCAGCAAGGGAGGTTTAAGTTGGACATTAGGGAAAACTTCCTGTCAGGGTGGTTAAACACTGGAATAAATTGCCTAAGGAGGTTCTGGAATCTCCATCACTGGAGAAATTTAAGAGAAGGTTAGATAGACATCTATCAGGGATGATCTTGATGGTGCTTGGTTCTGCTGTGAGGGCAGGGGACTGGACTTGATGATCTGTTGAGGTCTCTTCCAGTTCTAGTATTCTATGATTCCTACTTGGAAAGGAACATCTGGTGTTATATGAGACACAAACGCTGGGGCAGGGAGAGAAGCAGAGTTTCTTACCAGTCAGGTTAATACCACCAATATTTGGAAGGTTGTAGGGAAGAGTTACACACCTCTTACACCATTAAGGAACTGTGTGCCCAGAAGCCAAGAGGGTCTGCTAGGAGCAAATGGATGCCTTATGCAGTCATCCTGATGAAGGGGCACTGCTGAATCTTCAAAGGGATTCCGTGGGATTTAAGGAATATGTGGGTGCATTTCACCCCCACATGGTTTTTTCCCCCCTTAAACCGCAGTGGTACTTTCCTATATATATTAATCACATCAGCACTCTGCTGCAAACGCCAGTGCTGGGTGTGGGGTTTTCATATGCTCTGGACTTCGGAACAAATGCATTTATAGATAAACCAAAGACTAATGATCTGGGAGAGATGTCTAGTGCTATGCCAGCTCTGCATGCTCACTCTTGTTTGTAGCCTGTATATAATGAGAAGAGCAGCTAGTGCTAGAGACAGTATGAATTCTATCAGCCAGAAGCATAGCCTAGGAGTGCCAAAGAGAATGAAAGGTTTTTGTCCACTGCTTGTTCCAGCTTGAGATGAATGACAGGTAAATAAGTAGCTACAGGCTCCATCGTGGAAGAGGAGATGAAGGATCCAGACAGTTTTAGCTGGCGTCAAAGCACTTAACAGTGCAAGAGTAAAGTTGATTCTTAACAGTGCAAGAGTAAAGTTGATTGTCGACAAATTCCTAAAACTTTTGTTGGAAAATGCCAATTAGTTGAAACCAAAACTTCCTGAGAGGGCGCTAGTTTTGACAAATTTTGAAGAATTTAGTCAATTTTTCTGAGAGGATGTGGATGTAATGGCCGTGGAAGGATTGTTGTTCACAATTTAGCCTACTGCTTCTCTTGGGTGTCACCAATGCCAAATGAACTTGGAGAAGGTTTTATGGTTTTACTCTAGTATTCACAATGGTGGTGAATTGGAACAAGAGAAATAAGATTTGGTAAGTAGTACCTTTGATGACTGCAGAAAATGGAAGCAATTCTGGAAAATGCTCCCTCTACATTTACAACAGGGGAGAGTTTGGGGCCTTTGTGCTCTTTATTAACGCTACTGTTGGCCTGACAGATGAAGTTACTTTTGTAATAGAAGCTCTGCTGAAAACACGGTTCTATTGAATATTGCTGTGATGGGTTGAAATCTTAGAAGTCTCCTTGTGTTGTCACCTGGTGTGCTGAGCATGCCACTGACATCTGCCTTTCTGCCCTATGGGGCTCAACACCGCCCTGCCCTCCTTGGCCAGATTCTCTGGTCTCCCCCAGATAAGGCACAGAATTGGGTTTACCATCCCGTGCTGAGCAGCACAAACACTGAACCAGTTTAGCTTTGGGAAAACTCGGCACCCAAGAGCCTGGGGGACCAAAACCCCAAACAAAACAGTCTTATCCTATGAAAAGTTACAGAGGGAAAGCTCATAAGGTCAGGGCAGCCCTCTTTATCAATGAAAGAGTGAAGGACAGTGTTTGCTTCCCCTCTCTTCCCCGGTAACAATTATTTATATGGTGTGTGATAATAAATAAAAGTGGTTTTATTAAGTATAAAAATGGGATTTAAGTGGTTGCAAGTCAAAATATGTTACTAAATTAATCTGTTTTTAAGTGAGTAAAACATGCTTAATTCTAATACACCAGGAGTGGCTAACCTGAGGCTTGTGAGACGCATGCGTCTCGCGAAGAAAAAAATTGCGGATCCTGACAGAACACGGAACCGCTCAGGTCAGCCGCTCTCATGGCCGTGCCACTGTGAGCCGCATGCGTGCTCACGGCACTCAGCACACTGCGTCATATTCTGCACGTGCAGGCCAGGTCACACACAGCATCCCAGCCAGCATGTGCTAGCAGCCGGCCGCTGAGCACAGGCAGCAGCTCCGGGACCCAGGCATAACGTTGTGGGGTGGGGAGGGGGGAAGGGGTCAGGTGCCTGGCTCTGGGGGAGGGAGGGAAGGGGTATCTGGTGGTGCGTGTGGCATCCTGGAGGTGGCACAGCGGCTCCGGGACCCAAGCATAAGGTTGGGGGAGGAGGGGGGATTGGGTTACAGCCAGGGAGGGGAGGTGTCTGACTCTGAGGAAGGGGAGAGGAGGGCAAGGGGGATTGGGTTGCGCACGGCGTCCTGGCCAGCTCATGCTCAAAGCCGGCTGCTCGGCGCAAGTGACCCAGCGCCTGGAGGGAGACGCGCAGCTGTAGCGGTGGCTCCGGGACCCAAGCTAAAGGTTAGAGAGGGGAGAGAGGGATTGGATGGAGGAGGGGGTGTGTGCCTGGCTCTGGGGAAGGGAAGGAGAGGGGGATTGGGGCGGGGCGGGGTGGGGGCTTGCCTGGCTCTGGGGAACGGGAGGGGGACTTGGTTAGAGCAGGCTGCTCTTCCCATCCCCTAAACAGCTGGCACGCTTCCTGAAATGTTGGGTCTGTCGCACCACCGGGGACTTTTCCTCCTGCCGCTTTCTTGCGCCGGGGGTAGGGAGGACGACTCCCGGGACTGCATGCCAGCTCCAACTTCTCAGGAAGCATGTGGCTGTCGTGGGGAGCAGAGGAAGAGCGTGTGCTTCCTGAGAAGTTGGAGCTGGCATGCAGTCCTGGGACTCCTACACGCACACACCCTGCGCAGGCAGGCAGCAGGGGGGAAGGAAGTTCCTGGCCGAGCGACAAACTGGGCATTTCAGGAAGTGCACCAGCTGTTTAGGGGAGGGGAAGAGCAGCCCACGCGCTTCCTGAGACCTGGGATCCCCTAGGTACTGGCCCCAGCTGTCTCTGTTCCCTCTCCCTGGCCAGACCTCCCCCCCCCATGAGTACCCTCCTCCAGCACCCTGTCCACTGCCCCTGCCAGCACAGTTGGGGCCACATTAGTGAGGCTTGGGGTTTTTTGGAGGGGTTGTTTTTTTGTATCTCACTTATGTGGCCCCGACTGACTTTTCTGTGGGTCAGTGACCCCTGACTCAAAACAGGTTCCCCGTCCCTCTCATAAATAAAGACAACACTAAAACATTGTGTTTGACATATTTTATTTAAAAATGAAGCCTGGCCAACAAGTCCCCAATTGGGGCCACCCCCCCCATCTGGCCACAGCATCATAACACTCCTGAATCCCCCAGACCCTGAACGTGAGCCCCTGGAACCCCCTGTCCTGAGCCTCTCACATCCCTGGACTCCTGCACCCCCCACATACCCAGTCTTCTGCCACAACACTCCTGTACCATCCACACTGCAAATCTGTCCTGAGCTCATGCTCCCAGCCTCCCTGCCCTGAGCCCTTCATGCCCCCCCAGCCCAAACTCCTGCACCCTCACAGCCCCAGCACCCCAACCTTCCACCTGACCCCAACACACTCCAGCCTGCAATACCCTCCCTGAGCGAGCATCCTCTTCTCTACTTCCTCCTGCACCCGAATTCCCTCCCAGAGCTTGCACCTCTCACCCCTTCTCAGTGCTTTTTTTGTGAGCCACAATAGCAGTGGAGACAGCGTGAAGAGCAAAGTTGTTGAGCCAAAAAAAAGGCAGGGCCACGAAGACCAGGGGAAAAGTTAACTCCCCCCCAAAAAAGCAGCCCCAGGTCTTCATGGCCCTGCCCTCCCCCCCTTTGGCTCAACAACTTTGCCCTGGTTCTTCACACTGTCTCCACTGCTATTGTGGCTCTTTGTCTGGAACAAGTTGGCCACCCCCCCTCTAATACACTAAGAAATTTGTTACATGCAAATTCTTATCCTAAACAGCTGTTCTTATCTCAGGTAAAAAGCTTTGGAGTTTGTTTACTCTGGCTTGGGTCTCCAGCTTTTCCATGCTCTTATTGGGTAACCTCTTCAAAGGCCATTTGAAGACAAAGGACTGATGGCTTCCCATTTCTTAAATAGATTTTCCCTCAGGGTGGGAACCCTTTGTTCGGCATCCCTCATCCCCATGAAAAAATACCAGGTTCAAGATAGAATCCGGTATTAGGTAGTATGATCAACCACAGTTTAGGCTTAGAGGACAAACATAACCATTCACTAGTCTAGATACAGGGTCATTAGTGATACTTTGGGTAAGTGAACTTGCTTAGTCCTGAGCCCCTGTCCAATGCTCAGGCCTGTACTTCCTCGTCCAGTGGCCCCTTTAAGACCAGGCCCTGAAGGCGGGCAGGTAACAAACAGTTCCCAAGGTCAAAATGTCAGTGCACGCCCTGGTTCAGGGCAGGGCAAGCAAACAGCTTTCACAGCACAAGCAGTAAGGGGGAGACTGCCACCCAGTATGGCGGGTGGCAGGGGGCGATGTGGGCCCACCCTACTCCATCGTGTCCCAGCCCAGGGCCCTAGTAGTGGCAGCCTTGGCAATTGCAGGGGCAGCAGGGAATCCGCTCTGAAACACACTGACACACATTAAAAGGGCTGTCAGGTCCACCTGATCATCCTCCGTTTCCCCTGGGGCACTTCCGAACTCCCCCTCAGTTTGTACCTGGCTCCCCAGCAGCGGCAGGCTTGCAGGGTCTGCATAGTCCAACTTTAGGCATAGAGAAAAAAAGTCTCCTCAGTTCCTGGGCTGGGTGGCCCGAGCCAGTCGTCGGCCTCGGCCAGCTCCTCTGGGTCTTCCTGGCGTAAGGAGGGTTCAGGGTAGGCCTCTGCTCCCTCCAATAGCTGGCCCCTTACTGAGCTTCTGGGCCTAGCTTTTATACTTCCTGCCCCTCCCCCAGGCCTCTGTGGACATAAAGGGGCACGCTCTGGCTCAGCCCACCCAGGCTTAGAGGGGGGTTCTTCTTCCTCAGGGTTAGAGAGAGGCCAACCCTGCTCACTACATGTCCCCCGCTTAAGTTCATCCCCAGTCTATGGGACGAGGTACTTGGTCCTCCTTCACCTGGGATAGGCAGTCAGTGTTCGTGTTTTCCTTCCCTGCTCAGTGCTGTACAGTAAATGCATACTGCTGCAGGGTAAGGTACCATCGCATCAGCCTGGTGGCAGCATTCTTCATATTAAGTGCAGCTACTTAAGGGGTGCATGGTCTGTAATTAGTGTAAACGAGTCCCCTAGGAGGTACTAGCATAGGGCTTCAACTGCCCAGGGCCTCTTTTTCAATGACAGAATAATCCCGCTCTTGAAGGAAAAGCTTTCAGATGATATAAAGGATGGGATGTTCCTCCCCATCCATGTTCTGTGAGAGTACCACCCCCAGCCCACCCTCCAACACATCCGTCTGTACAATAAAGGGATGGTTGAAGTCAGGGCTGAATAGGACTGCTTCCCTGCACAGTGCGTCTGTCATGGCTCTTTCCCCACTCTGGCATGATAAATGCAGGAGTGGGGGCCAGCAAAAGTACTACCAGGCTTTGGTATAAAGCCTCTACCAGGCTTTGGTATAAAACTTCCCCCCAAAATCTTAACAACCTAGATTTTGAGGATAAAATCTCCGCTACCACCACCCAAATATTAATAAAGCAACCAGGGAGAGACTACTTGGGAAATCTCACCTCAAAAGTACAAACCAGGACACACAAATTAACCCATACCAGCTTAATAAAAAGAAAAGAGAAAGAACTTTTATTATCACCACAATAGTCCTGTTGCAAGCATAATGACTAGATGGAACAGTAACAAAATAATATACTCATGGAGGAGAAATTTACCATGGGCCAGGAATGTAGTTACAAAGGAGAGCAAAACCTATTTTTAAATGCACAGACCAGATCCCATTTCCCAAACCATAAAACAATAAAACCTAATGGATTTATCTAAACTTTATCCTACTTACAGACTATGAAGAGTGTTTTCTTAGAGGGAGACATCCTGTCCCCTTCAATAGATGGAGAGACAAACCAGAAAGGAGGGAAAAAACAAAAATTCCTTTGTCCCAGTTTGAAATTCTTACCTACATTCCCATTGGCCACTCCACCTAGCTAGGTGTAGTTAACCCCCTTAGTGTCCAGTCTGCCAGCCATCTCTCATGATCATGACAGCGTCCTTCAGGGGCTGGAAGGCTGCCTCACATTCCTGGGACCACCATACCTGTTGTGGGCTATTTTTAGTTAATGCCAAATTACTTTAATGCCAAATGTCTGTAAGAGGTGCTGCGATAGCCGAAAACTGGGGCACGAAGTGACGGTAGTCACTAACCAGCCCAAGGAACATCCGCACCTTACGTTTTGAGGTAGGTGTGGGGTACTCCTGAACTGTTTTTATCTTACGTATGATAGGGCGCACCAATCCCCCGCCCCAACCTGTACCCCAGGTAGGTGGTCTCCTTCTATCCAATGTGGCATTTCTTGGGGTTGGCTATGAGGCCGGCATCCTGAAGGGTTCGCAGGACAGCTGCCACTTCTAGCAGATGCTCCTCCCAGTCTCGGCTGTAGATTACCACATCGTCTATATAAGCTGCAGTGTAAGCTGCATGGAGGCTTAGTCGGTCCATCATCCTCTGGAAGGTGGCCGGGGCACCATGAAGGCTGAAAGGCATCCGGACGAAATGGAACAGGCCTACAGGTGTGAAGAATGCTGTTTTCTCCCAGGACTCCTGCTCCAAAGGGATCTGCCAATACCCCTTTGATAGGTCCAGGGTGGTCAGGTATTGTGCTGTGCCCAGATGGTCTAGCACAGTAGTCTCCAATCTTTTCACACCCAACGTCACTTTTTAAATGACAGAACAAGCCAAGATCTACCATCCCGCCCCTTCCTTGAAGCCCCTTCCTCTCTATTCTCCTTCTCTCCATCACTTGCTATCCCCAACCCTTATACTGCTGCTTTTTTCTGCAATTCTGTAGGAAGAAGTTTTTCCAACATTTGGCCTGTCTAGACTGGACCAAATGTCAGAAAAACCCCTTCTTTTGGAAGCCCCCTTATTCCTTGTGGAAAGAGGAATATAGGGGTGACCAAAAGATCATGTTTGCTCTTCCACTAAAAAAAGCGAATGAACAAATGCATCCCTGGATGCAGAGGAGTTTTTCTGGGATATTTCCGGAATCCTGAAAAACTCCTGCAGTCTAGCCGTACCCTCGCTGGGTTGAGACAGGATGTGTAGGCTCCGGGGTGGGAATGAGGGATTTGGGTGTGGGAAGGGGTGAGAGGTGCAAGCTCTGGGAGGAAATCTGGATGCAGGAGGAGGTGGATAAGGAACACTGGCTCGGGAGGGCTCCAGGCCAGGCAGTGTTGGGGTCAGATGGAGGTTAGGGTACTAAGCAAGCCACAGACTTCTGGATGTGAGGGTTCAGGAATTTGGGTTGGGGTATGTGAGGGGCTCAGGGCAGGGGGTTCCAGTGTATGATAGGCTCAGATGTAGGGTCTGGGGGAAAGGGGAATGCAGGAGTGTTCTGGTGTTGTGGCCAGATGGGGGCTTGGCCCCAACAGGGGGTTTGTTGGCCAGTCTTCATTTTTAAATAAAATACTATGTCAAACACAAAAAGTTTCCGCATTGTCTTTATTTCTGAGAAGGGCAGGGAACCTGTTTTGAACCAGGGGGTCACTGACCTACAAAAAAGTCAGTTGAGGCCACACAAGTGAGATGCAAAAAAAAACCCTCCTCCAACTCCCCCCCTCAAGCTTCACTAATGTGGCCCCAACTGTGTTGGTGAAAGCAGGGAACGCAGTACTGGGGAAGGGTGCTAGTGGGTGCTTCGGCAGGGGACAGGGTGCCAATGGGGACAGGTTTCTGAGGCTGGGGAGTGGGGAGAGGGTGCCGGGAGGACAGGGGACAGGGTGCCAGTGGAGACAAGTTTCTGCGGCTGGGGACAGGGGAGAGGGAACAGGGTGCTGGGAGGGCAGGGGATAGGGTGCCAGTGGGGACTGGTTTCTGAGGCTGGGGACAGGGTGCCAGTGGGGACAGGTTTCTGAGGCTGGGGAGTGGGGAGCGGTAACAGGGTGCCGAGAGGGCAAGGGATAGGGTGCCAGTGGGGACAGGTTTCTGAGCCTGGGGAGTGGAGAGAGGGAACTGGGGAGTGGGGAGAGGGTGCCAGTGCGGACAAGTTTCTGCGGCTGGGGACAGGGGAGAGGGAGCAGGGTGCTGGGAGGGCATGGGATAGGGTGCCAGTGGGGACAGGTTTCTGAGACTGGGGACAGGGTGCCAGTGGGGACAAGTTTCTGAGGCTGGGGAGAGGGGTGAGGGAACAGGGGGCTGGGAATGGGGAGAGGGAGTGGGGAGAAGGAACGGGGCTGGGGAGTGGGGAGAGGGAACGGGGCAGTGGGGCAGAGAGTCCCCTGCACCCGCCTCCTCCCAGGATTTTCCCCTTCCCCCCCCCCCGAGGAAGCCGCGCATGCCTCCTCCGGGGCTGGCGCGTGCCTGCCCTGAGGCCAAACCCCCCTCCCGTGGTGCAGCCAAACCCCCGCACGCGCCTGCCCTGGGGCCAAACCCCCCTCCCGTGGTGCAGCCAAACTCCTGCACGCGCCTGCTGTGGGGCCAAACCCCCCTCCCGCAGCGCAGCCAAACCCCTGCGCGTGCCTGCCCCGGGGCCAAACCCCGGGACCGACCCTCACTCCCGTGGCGCAGGGAAACCCCTGCGCTCGACTCACCCCTCCTGCAGCACAGGGGAAGCCACCGCACTCCTCGGGGCCGATGCCCCCTCCCACAGCGCTCCCAGCACGCCACAGAGCTGTGGAAGGAGAGCAGCCAGCGCACTTCCAGAACTCCCGGAGGTGGCGCAAAGCTGCAGGCAGGACTTCTGTCCATCCCGTGGGAAGCCGGCACTACGCTGGAGGTAGGTAGTGGGGCTTCTCGGGGATGGGGGGGAAATGGGGGGGAGGGGTCCAAACGCCTCACGATCAACCGGTCGAGGCCTCACGATCAACCAGTCGATTGCAATCAACTGGTTGGTGACCATGGGTCTAGCAGTTCCTCGGGGTCTCGGCATCTGGTATGCATCAAACTTTGATATCACGTTAACTTTGTGAAAGTTGATGCAGAAGCATATACTACCATCTGACTTTGGAACAAGAACCAGAAGGCTCCTCCACTCACTGGTCGATCTTTCAATCACCCCTAGGTCAAGTATAGTTTGGACCTCACGCTCCCCCGTCTCCCTCATCCATCTCAGCAAGGAGAGTCCCTTCTCACACTATCTGGCCCAGAAGTATATGAATGGAGAGGGTTATGACTGTTTTCCGGCCGGATAGGGTGGTAAAGGTATTCTTGAAAGCTGCTATCAATTTTTAGCCTGCTTCTGTTGAGTGTCAACAGTGTGTCTTCCAGCTGGGGTCCTTCTTCCTCGTCTAACTCCAAAACCTGGGGTCCCAGTGCTGGCTCCGGGGGATAGGGGTTAATGAGTAATCCTTCCCGGGCTTGCCAGGGTTTCAGAAGGTTAACATGATAGATCTGCTGCTTCCTTTTCAGATCCAGCTGATGGACCTCATAAGTGACTGGGCCCACTCGATGGGCGACCTTATAGGGGCCCTGCCACCGGGCTATCAATTTTGACTCCTCTGAGGGGTAAAGGAGAAGCACTCGTGTCACGTTACTGGATTTTGAGGGGAGCAGCCAGATCATTGCTGCACCCATGGGGGGGTGTTGGCCCCAAAAATGGTATAAAAGGGGGCCATGTGAGGTGTTGAATAGAAGCTTACTGTCTGCTAATCCTATGTACGCTAGTCATGTGAGTGTATAAGGTCTGTGTGTGTAGTTAGGAATCTGTAATCTGTGTGGATACTGAATATTTCTCTGCATGTGGTTGAGTATTGGGCAGAGCCAGGCCTATGGACATGCTAATTAGCGAGGCCCTGTGGGACAATAGCACTCAATGGGCCAAGGACACACCTAAAGAATGAGGGCTGACACCTAAGGGCTGCCAGCAAGGAACACAGGGATAGGCCGCTGGCCAGGTGACCTGCTGCAGCCAAGAAGAGACCAGGAAGGATGTATAAAGAGGCCATGTGGGGGACTCCATTTTGGTACTCAGCTCAGCACTTCATCCCAGAGGCAGCAATGCAGGGCTCGAAGGGCCGGAAGGAACTGTGGACCCATCCTGATCCTAGGATGCGCAACAAGGACTTTTAAGCCAGCAGCTGTAACATCTCTGCTAGAGCCTGCATCGAGTACTGGGAGATTCGATGCATGTAATGTATGATTCTTTAGCAACCTTACTCTCATGCTTTTCTTTCTTGTGGTAATAAACCTTTAGATGTTAGATGCTAAAGGATTGGCTCAGCGTGATTTGTGGTAAGGTCCAGAGGGTAAGTTGACCAGGGATCTGTGGCTGGTTTCTTGGAACCGGACAGAACTTGTTCGGGTAGGTGGGATTGGGTTCTAAGACCCCACCTGTGTATGAGGCCCGGGGCCACCTGGGGCACGGATATTGCTGGGGTGTCGGAGGGGTTTTGCTCGTGAGGCTTCAGGCAGGCTGCTGAAGCGCTCTGTGGGACTGGTTTGTGGCCTGTTTGGAAAGGTTACCAGTCTGGGGGCTGTAAGGAGCCCCGGATTTGAGCAATTCGCCCTGAGCGGACGCCCTCAGCGGTGCCCAGACCGGCCCGGTGCGTCACAGTGGCGTAGTCGGCAGGATCCACAGATCTTGGTCAATTGAGCTTTGGGTCAGGACCCCACGCTGTCTAAATTTGATTTGTGGTACTGCGAGTTCGGTTGGGTAAAGGGCAGCTGAAATGAGTCAGCACCAGTATGAGAGCCTAAGCAGAGAGGCTCTGAAGGATTTGTGCTCACAGAGGGGCATTGGCTTTCTACAGAAGACTACTAAGCAGCAGCTGACAGTTTTGCTGCTGCGGGATGACCTGCGGGCCAAGGAGCGGCCCCCACCAGATGCCACAGATGCAGTTGCAGAGGAAATCAAGAGGCAACAGGCAGCAAGGAAAATGGAGCTAGAACATGAGAGGGCCCTGGCCGAGATACGTGCAAAGGAGAGAGAGGATTCGGCAGCGGCGGAGAGAGCGGCCCACGCACGGCGCATGGAGGAGAGGCGGCGGAGAGTTTCCAGCGGCGCCAACTCCAGATACTGGAGGCACAACAAAGGTACAGCAACCTGCGAGCCCAGCCCGCTTGCCAACAAGAGTTGGGAGAGGATCTGTCCCATCTACAGCGATAATGATGATATTGAGGAGTTTTTGGCCACCTTCGAGCGCATCTGCAACGTGAACCAGATCCCAGATGAGCAGCGCATACCTGTCCTGATGACCAAACTGACTGGCAAGGTCAGGGAAGTATTCAATGACATGGGGGAGGAAGAAGCGTTAGACTACTGGCGGTTTAAGGACTATGTACTGAAGCGGTTCAGGGTTACCCCTGAATCCCACCGGGTTAAGTTCAGGAATTTTAGGATGTCCAATGATTGTTCTTATGTGGAATGTGCCCATAAGCTGATGGGCTTTGTTAAAAGGTGGGTGATGGGGGCAAAAGTAGATGGGAGTTATGAGAAACTGCTGGATTTGCTCACCCTGGAGCAGTTTCTAAATGTCATACCTGACGAGGTCAGGGCAGCTGTGTGTGACTGGGAGCCTGAGTCGGTCCTACGGGCTGCAGAGATTGCAGATGCCCATACCCAAAACAGGGTATGGGCACAGACCCCTGGGGAAGACTCAGCACCTTTCCCCCCAGTCTAAACGGAGGAAGGGAGGGGTTTAGGAGTAGGCCCAGCCCTGAGTCCATTGAGGGGACTCAAAGAAGCCCTGAAAGCAGGGGTGCCCTCCCCAGGGATAAGCAGGCCAAGTGCTATCACTGTGGCAGATCTGGCCATATAAGGCCTGACTGTCCAGACCTAAAGAGCAGCCGGAGGCCAGCAGCTCCCGGCCGCTCTGTAAGCACTAACTCAATTACAGTGTGCACACAGGCAGGGCTCACAGACCCCAGCGAGGCCCCTGACGCCACACTGGGTCCAGGTGTGAGCACTGCAGTGGCTAACGTTAACACTGTAACCTATGGTGGAGTGAGGGGGGGAAGTGAGCTCACCCGGTATGGCAGGACTGAGGCGTGGAAGGGCAGTGAGAAGTTTATGGGGGAGGCGAAGGTCAATGGAGTTGGATATAGGGGCTGGCGGGACACTGGCTCTGACATCACGATAGTCAAGGGGCACCTGGTGAGACCGGAGGACATGGTACCCGGGAAAAGTGTAATGGTAATGGCTTTGTCCGAATACTCGGTGAACCTGCCAGTGGCTAAAGTCCATCTTGAGTGGGGAGGCTTTAGGGGGCAGGTGTTGGTGGCTGTCCGGAACTTGATCCCGGCTGAGGTCTTGGTGGGGAATAACGTAGTAGATGTACCTTGCCAAGGTAATGTTGTAACCGGGCTGTGGAAGGAATACAGGCCTGAGGCAGGTGGCCGGGGGCCTGTGAGTGAGGGTTTGATGGGCCTGTCTGATGCCTCAGAGGTGAGGCTGGAATCAGAAACAGGGCAGGAAGAGCCCAGAAATCAGAAATGTTGCTCTGGGGCAGTCTGGAGTGGCTGGCCAGAGCGGAGTTGTGGCTAAGGAAAAACATAAAGTTCTGGAGGGGGAGGAGTTGGTGACTGGTGAGGTTGGTGGAATTGAACCTGCACAAGGTGAAAAGGAGTGGTGTGAAGCATAGTGTGTGCAAGCGGGCGATTTGGCTGGAGGAAGTAGCAGTGGGTCAGTGAAGGAAGCTGCCTCAGTTGCTAGCTGTGTGCCTAAGAATAGTCAGAGATACTGGGAAAAAGGAGAGATTCTCTCTAGGCCTCCAGCTGCATGTGGCAGTAGCCGGCCTGTGGGGAAAGGGTTTCCGCCCAGTCCGTTGTCTGAGGAAGGTGCCCCTAGGCCTGTGATGGCTGAGAGCGTTGTTGGTGCCCCAAAGCTAGGGCTGGATACAGCTGAGGCCCAGAAAGGGGGTGGCCCAAGGTTTGTGTCTGCTGGGGAGAAGGAGGCTGTGACTCGAGTAGACCCAGTCAGTGTTGTGCCAGAACCCCAGAGATCAGACAGTGGTGACCCTGATATTGTGCCTGATGCTGCTGTGTTGCTGGAAGGGGGGGGGGAGCGACTCTGTGGGACCAGAGTGACCCCTTAGTCCGGACACAAGGAGAGAATGAGGGCATGTTAACTCTGGAGCCTAATGATGGTATGGAGGTTTACAGCCATCTAGAGAGCTGCAAAGGGAGAGAAGGTGTCTCTGACCCTGTATCTTGGGAGTCTGTCTGTGTGCCTGAGAGGGGATTGTCTGTGAATCCACCTGAGGGGCCAGAGATGACCCAGGGAGTGAAGGAATTGCAGGAGGAGTTGATTGGGGCTAAGCAGGGCAATGCTGCTGCAGAGCCAGAGAAGGGTGAACTGTTGCTTAAGGAAGGGTTGCCCCAGCTCTCGGAGGCTGGCCTCTCGGAGCTCAGTGAACCTGGACCAGTCCCAACCAAGAATGATAGGGTAAGCTAAAGTAGAGGCCACACCTATTATCATCTCCTCAGTGACCCCATTTACAGTTAAGGAGACTCTAGCACTGGGCTAAGTCTCAATATCCCCGTGTATACATTGGAGTCTGAGATCTCCGACTATCTCTATGGGGTCAGGTGTCAACCCCCTTCTTACAAGAGTCTGGCCGCAGCCCAAGTCAAGAAGAGCAATAATTTCTTGTGATCCCACCCCTTCCTGGTGGGTCAGCTTGGGTGGGGCTGGTCAGTGGGTCAGGTCTCAGCCTTACATACCTGGCCAAAGCTACCGCTCTGTTCTGGGCACTCCTGCTGTAGGTGGCCCCTGCGCCCGCAAGTAGAGCATGGCCTGAATTCTGGGCAAGTCCATTGGGCAGGTTCATCTGGTGGGGAGCTATGCTGTGCCTCCTGGGTCCCCCTTTCAAACTGCCAGCAGGTGGAGCCTACTATGGTAGCCCTGAGATCTGGAGCCCACCCGGCTGCTCCAGCCACCCATTCCCCTGTTTCTAGGAAGGCCTCATGGGCAGCGTTCACTCCCATCTTGGTGAGGCGCTCAGGTGTGAGGGCCATCCGGGGGGTCCCTGGCCAGGGGCAGGGTGTTACTCCCAGGGTGGGGACTGAGATTGTCCAGCTGCCGAAAGTACTGCTGCTGTACCTCCTGTTGCTGGTTCACTAGCTGTTGCAGGAGTCTCTGCTGCTGCTCCCCCCATTTGTTGCATCAGCTGCTGCTGGTACTGCACCCCCATTTGCTGCAGCATCTGTCGATATTGCTGTTGGTGATTCTCAGAAAAAAAATTAAAGAACTTATCCAGATCCATCTTAAATCTCCCACTTACCTATCTTCTGGGAAGTTTTTAAGGGGGGGGAGGTTTATGTGTGAACCCCAATAGTCCCTATACCCCTCACTTCAAGGGCTGGGTTGATGCTCACATTCTCCACCACATGTAAGCAAACTTGATTAGTCCTGAGCCCTTGTCCAGTGCTCAGGCCTGTACTTCCTCATCTGGTGGCCCCTTTAAGACCGGGGCCCCGAAGGCAGGCAGGCAACAAACAGTTCCCAAGGTCAAATGGCAGCTCAGACCCTGGTTCAGGGCAGGGAAGGCAAACAAATAGTTCCTAAAGTCAAATGGTGGCCCAGGCCCTGGTTCTGGGGGTGGTGGGTATACAGATAGAACAAAAACAGAGTCCTTGCCTCATAGTGCGATGATCTTTCTAAATTTATCAATCTCTGTGTTCAAGTGCCTGGCTGTCTTGTCACAAACCAGTTCTACTAGTCAAATACAGAGAGAGGCATTGGAATTACAATTCATCCACAAATTCATATCTCACTCTGATTATCATCTCCTCAATCAGGACAATGGACGGCTTGGACATTACCTACTTAACATTCAATGAAGGTGCCAACAGCTCTCTGGATTCTTGTGTTAGTTCCCTTTGATCTTTAACTATCCAATCTTCAGGTGCTTATAGGCACCAGCTCTGCCTACTTGTTTTTCCCTTTGATTTTTTCATTCCCTCTGCTCCTTGTTTCCTGCCCCGTTCTCTTTTTCCTTCCCCCCCTCCTCCTTTCTCCCCTATTTATTTTGGGTCTGCACATCCTAAACTCATAACTCCAATCATCTGAAGAAGTGGGCTGTGCCCACAAAAGCTCATGATATCATTCACATGTTTTGTTACTCTATAAAGTGCTACCAGACCTCTTGTTTTTTTAAGTTTATCCTGTACAGACTAACTCGGCTACCCCTGAAGCTTCTTATCTTGCCTAGAGCAGCTTTCTTAAACTGAGTACTTTGGGTTAAAAAAAGGTTCTTTCTCCACCTACAAACCATCTTGTCCTTGAAAAGAATTCTTCCAACCCTACAAAGAGCTTTTATCTTTAAACTCCCTCCTCCCCCACATGGGAGGAAATCAGAAAATCAAAATATTAAGTTTTGGCTGCTGTGTCTGCTCTCACAGAATAAACCTTATCAGACCGCACACCCGCTGCTGCTACAATTCCACAGGTCCCTGCAGACTAACGATTAGAGAGATGTTTTAATCATACTTTGTATTAACTGGAGGCAAGATTGAAATACAGGCAGAGAGGGGCATAAACCACTCCTGCTATTATTTGATTTTTATCAGATATGGGGACGGGATATTATAGCACAAAAGGCACCTTTATGAAAGCACTACTTCAGTCAAACTCCCCGTTCCTGGAGGTGAGCTTTTGTGTCAATATACTGCCTTTGGTTTATTTTTATACATTTCTATTCATTTACAGGCAATAAATATCAAAGCCAGATAAGGCTCCAGATAAGGGAGAGAGTAGTTTACCAGAGTTTGATGAGATTTTACTGTTTTGCTATTTAAATCCAAGTGGTCTGGGAGGATTTGAATGTGCTTAGTTCGGGGGGAGGGTTATTTTTTAAAATATTTATCTTTTTTCATTAAGAGCTGCGGATAGACAGAAATATGTAAATAGCAGCTGGTGCTATGGGGCAGCTAGATTTGTTTTGCTATATATACTGGCAAGGAAGATAGGGAAAAATGCATACATTGATCACATTCCAAAGGAGGAGCCCGTTGAATAATTTGATGCATTAGAAAGTGGGGATTAATATTCTGATTAGCAATGGTTTTCCAACTAGAAAAAAGCAGACCTGTCTCTGATCCACAACAGTAACTGGTGCTGGATTCACGTTGGGTCGTCCAGAGACAAGTTAGTCCTTCTGTGAGTGCAGTGGACTGGATTAGATAGGTCCCTTCCAGTCCTATCATTCTATGAATAATGATTGCATATGCCCAACATTCAGAAATAAGGGTTTGTAAATAAGCAGTCAGCTACAAAGTGTCCAAGTATAGCTGCATGTTCTAAGTGCTCTGTCAATAAAACTAGGAGAAAGCTGGATTGCAATTCATCAGCTGACAGTGGGTTTACAGCTATTTTTCAGCACTGCCCTCCCTGAATTTTTATCACTATGTCACAAAACATACCTGAAGACGAGATTTGTACCGGAGGTAATTTACAATGTGAACCAGAGAAATAGGGAATATGAGACCCCCCCTCAGTTCAATGAGCACCTGCCTTTTCCAACACAGTTATCAATATTCATTAACTGAAATCTGTTAGTCTTGAAGAGTCACTATTGTTAACTAGCCAATTAGCCCGTCATAAGACGGGATTTTCAGGTCTCTCCTCCACGTCGGTCTTCTCTCCTGAGCCTCCGGTCTCTCACTCTGTGTCTCTCTCTCTCTCCTCTTCCTACTGCCTCCCCCCCCTCAGCTCTTCTCCGCCTCCTGCCTCTCTCTCTGTCTCTCTCTTTCTCTTCTTTTCCCCCTCCTGCCTCTCACTCGGGGTACCACAGAGCCCAAACGGCCATTTGGGCTCCACGCTCCCAGTGCTACATGGGGAGTTTGGATCCCAAATGCTCGCTTGTGCCACTTGCTCCCCCGCGGTGACTCGGCTGAGCGGGGCAGAAGTCAGCCGAGTGCCACTGTGGGAGGCGAAGGGGGGCCGGGCGGTGACGTTCACAACCAGGGGGTGGGGCCTGGAGCTGCTGTCATGCTGCACGTCACCGCCCTGCCCCCCTTTGCCTCCCGCCATGGTGCTTGGCTGACTTCTGCACTGCTCAGCCTGGCCACCGTGGGGGAGCAAGCAGAGCAAGTGGCCGTTTGGGCTCCCGTGGCGGCCCGGCTGAGCGGCGCAGAAGTCAGCCGAGCGCCATGGCGGGAGGCGAAGGGGGAGCGTGAAGAGGGGCAGGGCAGTGACGTACACAGCCAGGTCCCGCCCCCTGGCCGTGTACATCACCACCCCACCCCCTTTCCCCTCCCGCCATGGTGCTCAGCTGACTTCTGCGCCGCTGAGCCCGCCTTGAGCAAGCGGCAAGCAAGCGGCCGTTGGGCCCGCTCCCCATGCAGCACCCCCATGCTGCATGGGGACTGCGACGCCCAAATTTGCTTAGAATTGAGGAACAGAGTAAATCTCTGTACAACATCATCTGTGGACCCTGGATCCTGGCTGGCCCTGAACAAAGGGCTGCTAGGAGCTGCTTGTTTCCAGCTGCGATGTAATAAAAGCAAAATCTTCTCTGGCTTCTAAGGTCAGGTCTGTAGTACAAACTTACATTGGTATGACTGTTTCTCAGGGGTGTAAAAAATTCACATCCTGAGCAATGTAAGTACACTGACTTAATCCATAGTGTAGACAGCCCTATGTACCAGGAATACTCCTGTTGACATAGCTACTACCTCACATGGAGGTGTGGGAGAATACTCCAGCAGTGCTGTCTGTGATGCTCTAAGAGCTGAGGAAGAAGGATGAAAGTGTTATCATGGCATCTTGACCAAAGTGACAACACAGGATTAGGAGCCATCCCAATGCTGCACTGGCCTTTGAGAGCCAGTCCCTCTATTGTACAGAGAGGGAAGGTTAATAATTTATGGCAGTGTTTCTCAAATAGTGCTCCATGAAACCCCGGGGTTCCACGAAGTGAAAGTAAGGGTTCTGCGAGAACCTGATCACTCCCGTAGCCACCCCAGAGCCGTTCTTGGGGCAGGCGAGCCGGGCAGTTGTCTGGGGCTGCCATTTTCAAGGGTCCACCGTGTGCCACAGTCTTAGGGGCGGGCTGGTGTGGGGTGTTTTTTGGTCGATCAGTTTCCCCTGGCGGTTTTTTTTTTTTAATGGGTTCCATGGCCAAATAAAATTGGGAAACACTGATTTATGGTATCTCTTAGCTATGCAACTAAAGGCAGCATGTGCCACTGCAAGGTACTGTGCAATGTAGCAAATTGTTGCATACCTTCTATCCAGGGACAACCCTGAAATTGCTTTGTGCTTTTATATGCTTGTGAAAGAGGTTGCCAGCTTATGTGCTCAGTGGGCCTGCTTCAAACCCTGGGGAAGTCTGTGGTATTAGATGAAGCTCCCACTGCAATACAGACATAAAGGTATGATCGGGACGAGGACCCTCTCTTACTATAGTTTAAACAGCATCTGACACAATGGGATCCAATGCTTACCGTCTCCAGGGCTACTGTGATGCAAATAAACCTTCTTAACAACACAAAACTATATCATACAACCTTTGAGGACAGTTCAGTTCTGGTTCCTCTAAGGCCTACATAAGTTCTTAACTCTAAGCATGTGCTGAAGGGCTGGAGGCCTGCTTTGCTGAATTGGAGATGTGCTGTGGCAACCTGATGTGCCATGCTGGAAACCCCTATTCAACAGTGAAAATGCAAACACTTGGAATGGAAGAAGTGCCATCGTTCTTTACCAAAAATCTGTGAGTAGCTTCCCTTTGAGCATGTGCTTGGTGATTTGTGCCACATGGTAGAGGCTGAAAACTGGGGTGGAAGAGACTCTTCAGAATCAAGAAGTATTGGGTCTTGTTGGCCAGGGGGCAGATGACCATTTTGCGGGGCCCAGGGCAGCACAATTTTGCGGGGCCCCCCTTTGCCACTGCGCGGTGGCGCCACGCACATGCGCGGTGGCGCCACGGTGCATGCGCGGGGCTTTTTGAAGAGCGGGGCCCGGGGCGGCCGCCCCGCTCGCCCCTGCCCTATATCCGCCCCTGTTGTTGGCACAGGGGCAAATACAGCAAATACAACTCTAACTTACTGCATATATCCTTAGCAAATCAATGATGAGGCAAGTGGGCAAAAGTGCATGAAACATAGTTTTATTAACACATGCAGAGACTGGGCCCCAGCCTGACCTTTCTGAATGTAGGTTCCTCACCAGCCTAGATCCCTCATGTAACCTGGTCTTCCCTCTCTAGTTCCACTCATGCTACACTGCAATGCTGCTGACTGAGTGGGAGGATATTTACAGAAACATCAACATTTTACTCAGCCATTTCCAATTAAGTATTTTGACTTACTGTGTCTAAACAATAACTAGTATAAGTTGCTACAGTAGTAAGTCATCTTTCTTATTACAGAGAGTGCAGCTGTGTGTATAAAAATTTAAAGTGGGTAGCAAGGAAACTGGCAAAGTCGATATGTTGTCAGCAGCCTACCAGGTTTAAAGAAACACAAAGTTCATGTTACAGGCTGGTGAAGAGCAGTTACCTAAATGTGGGTAAGTACAGCACAGCAAAGCATGGTAGTGCAAGCAAGGCAGCAGGCCGGTAATATGCATGAGACAGAGATGCAATGGATCAGTGAACATATATGCGAGTCATGTTGGGCAGAAAAAGATCATGTAACTGAACTCAAGATGGGCTGATAGTATTCACCTCAATCTACCTTCCAATCCTTTTTCAGATACCTTCTCCCACTGGATATGGTCAGTATCAAAGAACTGATGAGCAGAAGTTGCTCATAGCAGCACCTTTGTCCTGCATGATAGAATGAGGCTTTTTGGATGGATTAATTAGCAATTACTGCCACTAGAGGTCAGTAAAGACTAATGGTCAAGCCAGTACATTAAGGCTAGTCCATCCCAAGGTGGGAGTGGAAAGCAGCAATATGGCAGCTGTAAGAAAGGATAGGTAGTGTTCCCAGAGTAAATTGTTAAAAATGCGAGGTCAGAGGAAGTGTTGTTACCATAAATACGTCCCGCAAAATATAATTATGCAGAAGCACTTGCTTGTTAAGGAATGATGTCAGTTACATTTGCTTTACTGCTTCTTCGAAATAACTGTTCTTTTCAATTTATTAAACAGCCTGTATGTGCCTGTAGTGGGCATTGATAAATAGTCATCTTCTCACAGTGACCTTGGATCCTGGAGTTTAGTTTTTTAAAAGTGATTTGCAAATGGCTTAAAATGAGGCATCAGGCCCCTAATGTTTTCTTGGTGATATATAATTCCCAGAACCTTAAATAGGTTAAATTATGAATCTTACAAATGGACTAAGTGCAACTACGTGGGAGGACTACCTAGCCAGAGGACAAATCAGCAAAGAGAAAGGTTCATAACACCAGACTAGCATTAATAGTTAAAGGGACACAATCAAGGTTGATTATAAGAAACTGACCTACGGTGATGCAGTTTTATCATATTAAAATATTTACCGTTAGGATTGCAGGCAGGCCTTTCTTGCAGCCAGTTGAATCAGACATCTCCTGCTTCAGGCTGGGGGGGTGTAAACAGAAAATCAGACTAATGTCCACCGACTCTCTTTGGCACCTGCTGTAGTACATGGTGTCAGGATGCAATGAGAATAAAGCATTTGTAACTGATGGTTCAGGCTTTTCTGCAAAGCAACTGCCTTTATGCAGCACTATCTGTATTTATGGGAAGTGAAACAGCAAGATTGTCATTCAGCATGTGCTCTTCTGTTCAGGCTGATTTTTGCATAGCAGATATCAGTTACAAAGCCTGTTGAAGGTCATTATTTGACTTTTGCTGCTGCTGCTGCTGCATTTCTGGGAGGCCAGGCACAAAATAAAATGCCCCCTTGAGTGCTGGAGTGAACCACACGAGGTGGGTGAGTTACACTGTGTAGTTGGGCCTATTTGGAAACATGGGAAGGCGTTCTAAAAGCCCCTCCCCCAGCCTTGTGGGAGGGTCAACTGGACCCATGTCCAACTGGTTACGGGGGACAAATAATGACTAAAGGGTCAAGGGGTGCAGGTCACAGGTGTAAAACAAGGGAACCAGATGGGGACACTGAGCAGAGAACCCCAGACAATGCCCACTGCTCCTCGAAGCTGTCAAGGGAGCCAGTGGACGCCGCCCAGAGGAACTCTGCCCGGATACGTGACACAAGGGAGGAACGGAAGTAGGCCTCACAGTCACAGGGAACCCCCTCGTCCAGCATGATCCTCCTGGTATTGTATATGGCGGTTTTAGCCAGGGCCAGGAGGAGGTTGACGAGGAGGTCCCACGACTTTGAGGGGCTGCGGATAAGGTGTGCGTAAATGAAGAAGTGAGGAGAAAAGTGCAGCCAGAACTTCAATAAGAGGTTCTGGAGGAGCCAGAATAGGGACTGCAACCTGGTGCATTCCAAATATCCGTGTGCCAGGTTCTCCCTCATGCTGCAAAAGGGGCAGGTATCCGGGATAGGGGTGAACCGCGCCAAATACACGCCCGTGCTCACGGCTCCGTGAAGGAGCTGCCAACTAATGTTCCCGATGGGCCGCGGAACTAGGATGGAATACACGCTGGCCCATCGGGGTTCCCCACCCTCTACGGGTCTTAGATAGTCCCGTCACTTGGTATTGGAGCAGGACATGAGGGTGGGGAAATGCAGAGTGTGGAGCACGAGCGTGTACAGATGTTCTCTAGGCACGGTTTGAAAGCAGACTGGCTGCAGATTTTGCAGCAGGCTGGGGGTCCAAGGATGGGGAGGCCGGGGGAGGGGGGGCCTGCGGACCAGGGGCCCAATAACAAGGGATGGAGGTTTTGCAGGAAGGGAGGGGCGGGGCGTACCCTCTTGCAGGGCTCTCTGCAGGAAATCAAGAGTGGGCTGCGGCATGGCCGCCTTCACCTCCTGGAGTACGTGCAGGGGGGGTTCAAGGGGTGGAGAGCCCCATGCGCTGAGTGAGCGCTCGGGGGTCCACCCAGTCCCCCCTGTCATAGTCCAGGAGGTCTCCGACCTTGGTGGTTTCTGCCAGGATCAGCCTCCGGCGCACCGAGGGAGACTCCGCCACCTGCACACACAAGGCTGGATTGTGGAGCAGGGGCTCCACGAGGAGGTCCGCTCCCTCAGTGGCCACAACAGACCTGGTCGCTGAGAACAGCTTCCAGGTCTGGAGGAGTTCCTGGTAGAATTCTGGCAGCTCTGAGAGGTCTCGTGGAAGGCCTCTCGGATGGATAAAAAAGAGCTGCCGGTCGTATCGGAGCCCGAGGAGGAGGCAGAGGAAGGTGCACCCCAAGGTGCTCCATGCCGGACTACCTGCACTAAAGAGGAGTCTCTGCAGGGCCTGGAGGTGAAAGGTCCGGACCTGGCTGCACATGCAGACCAGGCCCTGGCCCCCCTCCTCCAGGGGGAGAGACAAAACTTTGCAGAGACCCAGTGCAGTCCTGGCCAAAAGAACTCCAGAGCTGTCCTCTGGAGCCTGGCCAGGACTTCTGGGGCCGACCTCAGGGTATTGAGCCAGTGCCAGAGCATGGACAGGACCAGCTGATTTAACACCAGCGCCCTCCCACAGAGAGAGAGACACTGGAGCAGTCCCGTGCATCTCCGCAGCTGCTCATCCACCCTGGCCTCCAAACCCTGCCAGTTCTCCAGCAGAGAAGGATGTGTGGCAGATAAATAAACTCCTAGATAGAGCAGTGATCCCGCACTCCACCAGATGGCCTGAAGCGCGGGTGGGAGGGAGCCAGCCTACCACCCATCCCCAACCACCAGGCCAGAGCTCTTGACCCAGTTGACCCGGGCGGAGGAGGCTGCCGAGTAGACTGCTTGGCAGGCCTCCGTCGAGGTCCTGGACCACGAGGAGCACATCATCGGCATATGCCGACAGGACCAGCTGCAGTGCCGGCTCTCGGAGTACCAACCCCGTCAACCTCCTATGGAGGAGACAGAGGAAGGGCTCGATCGCCAGAGCGTACAGCTCGCCCGACAGCGGACACCCCTGACGAACTCCCCACCCAAAGCTGACCGGCTCGGTCAGGGTCCAGTTGAGCCTGACCAAACACTCCGCAAGGGCGTACAGCACCCAGAGAAAACCCACAAAATGGGGCCCAAAGCCGAAGGCCTGCAGAGTGCCCAGGAGATACCCGTGGTCTATCCTGTCAGACAGGAGGGCGAACAACAAGCCGTCCCAACACCCAAGCTCCAGGAGATCCCGGACCAAGTACAGATTATCAAAGATGCTACGGCCCGGGACGGTGTAGGTCTGGTCAGGATGGATCATGTCCGCCAGCATGGACCGCAGTCGCAGTGAGATGGCTTTTGCTTGTAGTCCGTGCTGAGGAGTGAGACGGGACGCCAGTTCTGAAGGTCGCAGAGGTCCCCCTTCTTCGGAAGCAAGGCGAGCACAGCACGCCTGCACAACAGAGGGAAGACCCTGCTCTCCAAGGACTCAGCCCAGACGGTGACGAGGTCTGGGCTGAGGATGTCACAGAACACGCGGTAGAACGCCACGGTCAGCCCGTCCATGCCCAGGGTTTTATTGTTGGGCATGAGACGGAGGGCTTCCAAGAACTCGGCCAGAATGAGAGGCAGCTCCAGCCCAGTCCTGGTCGCCCACGCTGACTGTTGGGAGCTCGGTTCAGAGCACCTTGCAGGTGTTGGCTTCGGTCAGATCCGGGGAAAACAAACTGGCGTAGAAGGCCCTGGCCCTTCCACGCATCTCCTCCGGATCCGTGAGGGGGGTACCATCCTCTGCCAAAAGGCAGGTGACGTGCTTTTTAGCCCCCCCTCTTTTTCTCCAGGGCATTGAAGAAGCGGGAGCCGCGATCCATCTCCTAGAGGAGCTGGCTGCGGGATTGAACGAAGGCACCCCGGGCCCTGTGATCTTCCAGGGCCCGGAGCTCCTTCCGCTTCTCCCGGTACGCCTCGCAGAGGGGTGGATCATCGGGGTCGGATACCAGGAGCCTCTCAAGCTTGAAAACCTCCTGTTCCAGCTGCTCGATCACCGCATCCCTCCGCCAGCTGGCGCCCTGGGAGTAGTCGCGGCAGAAGAGCCGGGTGCACACCTTCCCCACGTCCCACCATAGCCACACCGAGGGAGAGGCAGGCTGCTGCCCCCACAAGGCCTGCGAGAACTCCCAGAAAGATGCCACAAACCACTCCTCCCCACCAAACGGCAGGCAGGGGAGGAGGGTGTCAATGAGAGGGTAGGTAGTGGAGAAAGGGAGGGTACTTGTTCCAGGGAGGGACACCTGGGAAAGCAGGGGAGGGGGGTTAGCAGCCACTCCTGCCTGGTGAGGCTGTAACAAGGGAGGAGGGCGCTACTGTAGGGGGAGGAAGGGAAGGGCGGGAGGGAAAGGGGCGTGCGATTGGGGAGGAAGGGGGATAGGAAAAAAGCAGCTGCTCCCTCCTGCTAGATTGTTTGCAGGGAGGGAGGGCGCCCACAGAGATATGTCGGAAGCGGGGAACCGAGGGGTCTGGAGCCAGCAACCGCTCCTCCCTGCAACGCTGGAAGCAGAGGAAGAGGGCGCTGGCAGGGCAGGCAGGGGGCAAGGTAACAGGGCGGGGGCAGGGGCCAGCTCCTCTGGCTGCACTGGGGTACAAAAGGGGACTATGGAGCCATCAAGGAGGGAAGTGCAATGTGAAGGGGGCTAACTAAAAAGGGGAGGGGCACAAGAGCTCAGGGCGGGGACCAGTACTCTGGATGGGGCCAGAGGACCACTGGGAAGCTGGGGGGGAGGGCGTACTGGGTGAGCAAGGCGGGGCAGGGAAAAGCAAGGGCCGGGAAGCAGGACACACACACTTCAGTAAGCTAAATACGGGTGGGACAGGTAAAAACAAACTGAGGCTGGGTGGTGCTGGTCAGCAAACTCAGGAAGGGAGGGAGGGAGAAACAGAACTGGCTAACAAGGTGGGGTGGGTGAGGCTTCTGCAGCGGGGGGGCAGGGTGGGGAGAGCAGGGGTGAAGGGGCCCCCCAGCCAAACACTGCTGAGGGAGGGGAGTCAAGTCCAAGGGGGGGGTGGGAGCACACCCACGAGCGCTTGTGGGGGGGCTTAGTCCTTGCCCACTGCTGCAGCAGGACAGTCCTAAATGATGAAAAAAAAAAGGTGGGGGGAACAGCTAGCCCCACTGAGGGGCAGGTCCTGGTGGTGCAAGGGTTGGTGGAGGGGGTTGTGGGGTGGTGGTATGAGGGGGGCAGCTGGACTGGGGAGAGGGCTCTAACCCTCCCTCCCAACCCCCCTCTTGGTGTCTCAGTCCACCACCACCCCAAGAGCAGATGAAAGGCTCAGTCCCAACAAACAAACCCCCTCCACAGTCCAACTAGCGGTCCTCGACTCCCTTGGTGGGGTGCAGATGGTAGAGCAGCAGCAGTGGGCGGGTGGCAGCCAGGTGGGGAAGGCCTCTGGATGGTGGGTGCTGGTGGGGTCCTCTTCCTCCGGTGCGGAGGGGAGAGGGAGGGCAGCCGGCAGGCCCCCCCTACCCCCTTGGGCAGCAGCAGCAGCCGGTGGTGGTGGGAAGCAGCAGTGTCTGGGGGGGAGCAGGTCCAGCAGCACGGAGGCCTCAGGTGGTGGCTGGGTGGGGCAGGGAGAGCTTCAGCCGGTGCAGGCAGCAGGCAGCAGGAACAGGAGAGGGACAGGGAGAGGGGGAGGGGGAAGAGAGCAGCATCTGCACCCTGCTGCCTCTCCTTCTCTGTAGTGGGGCCTATTTGAGACCATGGGGAGGTGGTATGGGGGGGCTCGAAGTCCCTCCCCCAGCCCTGCAGGAGGGATAACTAGACCCAGGCTCAATTGATCACGGGGGACAAATAATGACTAAAGGGAGGGGGTGCAGGTTACAGGTTCAGAACAAGGGAGCCAGTTGGGGACACCGAGCACAGAACCCCAGACAGCGCCCATTGCTCCTCAAAGCTGTCAAGGGAGCCCGTGGATGTCGCCCAGAGGAAGTTTGCCCAGATACATGACACTAGGAAGGAACGGAAATAGGCCCCACAGTCACAGGGAACCCCCTCGTCCAGCATCTTCCTCCTGCTTTAGCCAGGGCCAGGAGGAGGTTGTCGAGGAGGTCCCGCAACTTTGTGGGGCTGCGGATAGGGTGTGCATAGATAAAACGGTGTGGGGAAAAGTGCAGCCAGAACCTCAATAGGAGGTTCTGGAGGAGCTGGAATAGGGGCTGCAACCTGGCGCATTCAGAATAAGCATGCACCAGGTTTTTCCTCATGCCGCACAAAGGGCAGGCATTTGGGTTGGGAGTGAACCGCGCCAGGTACACGCCCGTGCTCATGGCTCCGTGAAGGAGCCTCCAACTGCTGTCCCTGATGGGCAGCAGGATTAGGTTGGAATATATGCTGGCCCATCGGTGTTCCCCACCCTCTGTAGGTCTCAGATAGTCCAGCCATTTAGTGTCGGGGCGGGACGCGAGGGTGGGGAAATGCAGGGTGCAGAGCACGAGTGAGTACAGGTGTTGTACTCGCTCGTGTTTTCGAACCTTGGCACGGTTTGAAAACATACTGGCTACAAATCCTGCAGCCGGCTAGGGGTCCATGGATGGAAAGAGACGGAGGGTTTGCAGGAAGGGAGGGGCAGGGTGTACCCTCTCGCAGGGCTCTCTGCAGGAAAATGAGAGCGGGCTGTAGCAAAGCCACCTTCACCTCCTGGAGTAGGCGCAGGGAGGTTCAAGGGGTGGAGAGCCCCATGCGCTGCGCAAGCCCTTGGGGATCCACCCAGTCCCCCTGTCATAGTCCAGGAGGACCTCAGTGGTTTCTGCCAGGATCAGCCTCTGGCGCACCGAGGGAGACTCCACCACCTGCACACACAAGGCTGGATTGTGGAGCAGGGGCTCCGCAAGGAGGTCTGCTCCCTCAATGGCCACAACGGACCTGGTCATTGAGAACAGCTTCCAGGTCTGGAGGAGTTCCTGGTAGAATTCCGGCAGGTCTGAGAAGTCTCGCAGAAGACCCCTCGGGTGAAGAAAAAAGAGCTGCCGGTCGTATCGGAGCCCTCGGAGGCGGCGGAGAAAGGCGCACCCCAAGGTGCTCCATGCCGGACTACCTGCACTAAAGAGGAGTCTCTGCAGGGCCTGGAGGCGGAAGGTCCGGACCTGGCTGCATATGCAGACTAGGCCCTGGCCTCCCTCCTCCAGGGGGAGAGACAAAACCCTGCAGAGACCCAGTGCAGTCCTGGCCAAAAGAACTCCAGAGCTGTCCTCTGGAGCTTGGCCAGGACCTCTAGGGCTGGGTGCAGGGTGTTGAGCTGGTGCCAGAGCATGGACAGGACCAACTGATTTAGCACCAGTACTCTCCCGCAGAGGAAGAGACACCAGAGCAGTCCTGTCCATCTCCGCAGCCGCTCACCCACCCTGGCCTCCAAACCTTGCCAGTTCTCTGGCCGAGAGGGATGCGTGGCGGATAAATAAATGCCCAGAAAGAGCAGGGGACCCGCACACTACCAGATGGCCTGAAGCACAGGTGGGAGGGAGCCTGCCCGCCACCCGTCCCCGACTACCAGGCCAGACCTCTTGACCCAGTTGACCTGGGTGGAGGAGGCCACCGTGTAGACGGCTTGGCAGGCCTCCACCTGCGCCAGGTCGCCTGGGTCCTGGACCACGAGGAGCACGTCATTGGCGTACGCCGACAGGACCAGCCGCAGCTCCGGCTCCCGGAGCACCAACTCTGTCAACCTCCTCCTGCTTGTGAACAGGACCAGCTAACAGGGAGTTTGGAGAGGGAGTTGTCCAGGTAAAAGAGGAGTAAATAAGGGACCCTTGTGGTAAGTGGCTGTCTGTAGTGTGTGTTTGTGTGTGTGTGTGGGGGGGGTTATTTGCTGTGTGCTGAGCTTGTGTTTGTCTGTTTGGTTTGTTTGTTTGTTTGTTTGAAGGAGCTTCTAAAAGGTTTGAAATCTAGAAGCCTCTGTTAATTGGCTGAGCCTCAGTCAGGGGGAGGGGCTACCAGAGCTTTATAAGCCTGTGAGTCAGCGACCAGGAGCAGCTAACAGGGAGTTTGGAGAGGGAGTTTAGGGGAGGTTAGAGGGCACTAGTGACTTCTGACCTTCTTTAAACATAACTTTTATAATCTATATTCTAGACATTTAATAAGCCCAGTTTAGACTTAAACTTGCTCATAAGAAAAATGGAGACAGAAGCTCAGCAGCAGACTGGGGGCTATTCTGTTTATTGCGTCGAGTGTCACATGTATGATTACCTGCCCTGTGGGTGGGTGGCGTACGTGTGCACGTGTTGTAAGGAGCTCCTGACCCTCAGAGACCGAGTTCGGGCTTTGGAGGCCAGGGTGGCTGAACTGGAGGAGCTAAGGGAGGTAGAGAGATATGCTGATGAGACTTTCCGGGACACTGTAGTACTGTCCCACCTCCAGTCTGAGAGCCCCAGTGCTCTTAAAGATGATGAAAGTCTCAAGGAACAGAGCATTCAATGGGAACAGAGGAAACCATCCCGTAGTTGGGACCCTCCTTCCAGAGGATGTTGCGGTATCCTCTCGCACTGAGGATACCTCTGAGGGGGAAGGAATGCCAGTTGTTAGGAAGAAGCAGGTGTTAGTAGTGGGTGATTCGATCATTAGAAACATAGATAGTTGGGTTTGTGATGACCGGGAGAACTGTATGGTCACTTGCCTGCCTGGTGCGAAGGTTGCGGATCTCTCAAGCATCTAGATAGACTTATGTGTAGTGCTGGAGAGGAGCCGGTGGTCGTGGTACATGTAGGTACCAATGATGTAGGGAAGGGTAGGAGAGATGTCCTGGAGGCCAAATTTAGGTTGCTAGGAAAGAGACTGAAATCCAGGACCTCTATGGTGACATTCTCGGAAATGCTTCCAGTTCCACGCGCAGGGCCAGGTAGGCAGGCAGAGCTTCAGAGTCTCAATGCGTGGATGAGACGATGGTGTAGGGAAGAGGGGTTTGGCTTTATTAGGAACTGGGGACACTTTTGGGAGAGGGGGGGAGCCCATACAGGAAGGATGGGCTCCACCTAAACCAGGGTGGAACCAGACTGCTGGCACTAAACATTAAAAAGGCCGTAGAGCAGTTTTTAAACTAAGAAATGGGGGGAAAGCCGATTGGTGCGGAGATGCACGTAAATCGGATGGAGACTTCTCTTAGAGGAGAATCCATTGATAGAGATTCTCTAAGCTGTAGTCAGAAATAGAGATGGGGAGAGGACAAACCATGGGCCAGAGCAGACAAACAACCGCATATAAAGGAATCCAATGCATCAGGGAAGGGCAGACAAATAAGCAGTGGCAAATTTTTAAAGTGCTTCTACACAAATGCTAGAGTCTGACTAATAAGATGGGTGAACTAGAGTACCTCGTATTAAAGGAGGAGATTGACATAATAGGCATCACTGAAACCTGGTGGAATGAGGAAAATCTGTGGGACACAATCATACCGGGATATAAAATATATCGGAAGGATAGAGCAGGCCGGGTGGTTGGCGGAGTGGCACTGTATGTGAAAGATAATGTAGAATCAAATGAAATAAAAATATTAAATGAATCAACATGTTCAAAAGAATTGCTATGGATAGTAATTCCATGCTCCAATAATAAGAAATTAGCAGTAGGGCTATATTACCGACCACCTGACCAAGACAGCGATACTGACATTGAAATGCTGAGGGAGATTAGAGAGGCTACCAAAACAAAGAACTCTATAATAATGGGGATTTTAATTATCCCCATATTGACTGGATACATGTCACCTCAGGAAGAGAAGCAGAGATAAAATTTCTCAATGGCTTAAATGACTGCTTCTTGGAGCAGCTGGTACAGGAACCCACAAGGGGAGAGGCAATTCTTGATTTAGTCCTGAGTGGAGCACAGGATCAGGTCCAGGAAATAACCGTTACAGGACCGCTTGAGAATAGTGACCATCATATATATAGTAGCCCAGTGTCTGTGCGTCTGTAACGCTGGACGTACACGGCCACGCCCCCTGGCCGTGTACGTCAGCGCCCCGTCCCTCTTCCCCTCGCTCCCTGGAGGTTCGGGCCCCACGGCCCCCCAGACATCCCTCCCGCCAGCGCTGCTTCCTCCCCTCTTCCTCCGGCCCCCATCCTCCTCCAGCCCCACAGCCCCGATCCCCTCAGGTCTGCTTTCCACCCCCTTCCGGCCAGCCCCGTCCCTTCCCCTCCCTGCATGGCGCTGAGGCTCGCTGCGCCGCCTCCCAGCTGAGCGCGCTCGCCGGCCCTGGCGGGGGAGCAAGCGGCAGCAAGCGGCCCTTTGGGGTCCGTGCTCCCCATGCGTGGGGAGCGCAGACCCCAAACGGCTGCTTGCCACCCTGGGCCCAGTTGACCACCGCCCCGCTGGCCCACCTGAGCGGTGCTCAGGCCGGGCGGTGGGGAGGCGGCAAGCTTGCCGCATGCCGCCGCATGGGGCGGGTGCGCCGCTCAGCTGGGAGCGTGCAGTGTGCCACGGGGAGGAAGGAAGGGGCGGGGCACCACGCAGGAGGGGAAGGGGCGGGCTGGCGGAAGGGGGTGGGAAGCAGAGCTGGGGGCTGTGGGGCTGGAGGGAGGATGGGGGCCAGAGGAAGGGGGAGGGAAGCAGCACTGGCGGGAGGGTGTCTGGGTGGCTGTGGGGCTGGCTGGCAGGAAGAGGGGTGGGAAGCAGAGCTGGGGGATCGGGCTGTGGGGCTGGACGGGAGGAGGGGGCAGGAAGCAGACCTGGCGAGGGGAGGGATGCAGCCACTGGCCAATTCGCCACTTGCTCCCCAGGGCCCAGCTGAGCGCTGCTCAGGTGGGCCCGGTGGGACAGGAAGGGGGGCGGGGCGGTGATGTACACGGCCAGGGGTCGGGGCCAAGTACGTCACTGCCCCCCCCCTCCTCCCGCCGTGGCACTGAGTAGTGTGCCCCTCAGCTGGGCCACTGCAGGAGAGGGGAGAGAGGGGCGTGTGACAGCCCCGCCCCTGGCGTGCGTCACTGCCCGCCTCCTCCCCCATGACAGCCCGGCTGAGCACGCAATGCTCAGCCGAGCTGCCATGGAGGGAGGGGAAGGGCGGTGACATACACAGCCAGGGGGGTCTTCCTCCCGCTGTGGCACTCGACTGAGTGATGCGACCGGGAGCCAGCAGCACCAGGGGCTGTTTGGGCTCCCCATGGTGGGAGAAGGAAGGCGGTGATGTACACGGCCCCGGCCTCAGCCGTGAGCAGGCAGCACTCAGCCAAGTGCCACGGCGGGAGGAAGGGAAGGGGAAGGGGGTGGGGAGAGACGGAGGAGAGAGAGGCAGGAGGAAGAGGAGAAGAGAAAGGGAGAGTGAGAGGCAGGAGGGGGAGAAGAGAAAGAAAGAGATGGAGAGAGAGGCAGGAGGTGGAGGAGAGCTGAGAGAGAGGGGGGAAGCAATAGGGAGAGAGAGAGAGAGAGAGAGAGAGACAGAGAGAGAGAGCTCAGGAGACAAGACCTGAAAATCCCGTCTTATGACGGGCTAATTGGCTAGTAATATAATAACATTTAACATTCCTGTGGTGGGAAGAACACCTCAGCAGTCCAGCACTCTGGCATTTAATTTCAAAAAGGGGAGGTTAGTTAAATGAAAATTAAAAGGCACAATGACTAGAGCCAAATCCCTGCAAGCTGCATGGAAACTTTTTAAAGACACCATAATAGAAGCCCAATTTAAATGTATACCCCAAATTAAAAAACATAGCAAGAGACCTAAAAAAGAGTCACTGTGGCTTAACCACCATGTAAAAGAAGCAGTGAGGGACAAAAAGGCATCTTTTAAGAAGTGGAAGTCTAATCCTAGTGAGATAAACACTGTCAAATCAAGTGTAAAAATGTAATAAGAAAAGCAAAAAAAGATTTTGAGGAACAGCTAGCCAAAAACTCAAAAAGAAATAACAAAATGTTTTTAAGTACATTAGAAGCAGGAAGCCTGCTAAAAAACCTGTGGGTCCCTAGACGATCGAGATATAAAAGGAGCAATCAAGGACGATAAAGCCATTGCGGAGAAACTAAATGATTTCTTTGCTTCAGTCTTCACGGCTGAGGACGTTAGGGAGATTCCCAAATCTGCACCGTCCTTTGTGGGTGATGAATCTGAGGAACTGTCCCAGATTGAAGTGTCATTAGAGGAGGTTTTGGAACAAATAGAAAAACTTAATGTTAACAAATCTCCGGGACCGGATGGCATTCATCCAAGGGTTCTAAAAGAACTCAAATGGGAAATTGCTGAACTATTATCTGTGGTTTGTAACCTATCCCTTAAATCGGCTTCCGTACCTAATGACTGGAAGGTAGCCAACGTGACACCAATATTTAAAAAGGGCTCTAGAGGCAATCCTGGCAATTACAGACTGGTAAGTCTAACTTCAGTACCGGGCAAATTAGTCAAAACAATAGTAAAGAATAAAATTGTGAGGCATGTAGAAGAACATAATTTGTTGGACAAAAGTCAACATGGTTTCTGTAAAGGGAAATCCTGTTTTACTAATCTATTAGAGTTCTTTGAAGGGGTTAACAAACATGCGGACAAGGGGGATCCAGTAGATATAGTATACTTAGATTTTCAGAAAGCCTTTGACAAGGTCCCTCACCAAAGGCTCTTGTGTAAATTACATTGCCATGGGATAAGAGGAAGGTCCTTTCTTGGATTGAGAGCTGGTTAAAAGACAGGAAACAAAGGGTAGGAATAAATGGTAAATTTTCAGAATGGAGAGGGTAACTAGTGGTGTCCCCCAAGGGTCAGTCCTAGGACCAATCCTTTTCAACTTATTCATAAATGATCTGGAGAAAGGGTAAGCAGTGAGGTGGTAAAGTTTGCGGATGATACCAAACTGTTTAGGACAGTCAAGACAGAAACAGGCTGTGAGGGACTCCAAAAAGATCTCACCAAACTGAGTGATTGGGCAACAAAATGGCAAATGAAATTTAATGTGGATAAATGTAAAGTAATGCACATCGGGAAAAATAACCCCAAGTATATGTACAGTATGATAGGGGCTAATTTGGCTATGACAAATCAGGAAAGAGATCTTGGAGTTATCGTGGATAGTTCTCTGAAAACTTCCACATAGTGTGCAGCGGCGGTCAAAAAGGCAAATAGGATGCTAAGAATTATTAAGAAAGGGATAGAAAATAAGACAGAATATCTTACTGCCCCTGTATAAAACTATGGTACATCTTGAATAATGTGTACAGATGTGGTCTCCTCACCTCAAAAAGATATTTTGGCCTTGGAAAGGGTTCAGAAAAGGGCAACTAAAATTATTAGGGGTTTGGAATGGGTCCCATATGAAGAGAGGTTAAAGCGACTGGGACTTTTCAGTTTAGAAAAGAGGAGACTGAGGGGGGATATGATCATGAGTGGTGTGGAGAGGGCGGATAAAGAAAAGTTATTTATTAGTTCCCATAATAGAAGAACTAGAGGACACCAAATGAAATTAATGGGTAGCAGGTTTAAAACGAATAAAAGAAAGTTCTTCTTCACACAGCGTGTAGTCAACCTGTGGAAGTCCTTGCCAGAGGAGGCTGTGAAGGCTAGGACTATAACAGAGTTTAAAGAGAAGCTAGATAATTTCATGGAGGTTAGGTCCATAAAAGGCTATTAGCCAGGGGATAGAAATGGTGTCCCTGGCCTCTGTTTGTCAGAGGCTGGAGAAGGATGGCAAGAGACAAATCGCTTGATCGTTGTCTTCGGTCCACCCTCTCTGGGGCACCTGGTGCTGGCCGCTGTCGGCAGACAGGCTACTGAGCTAGATGGACCTTTGGTCTGACCCAGTATGGCAGTTCTTATGTTCTTATGTCATGTTCCTACAGAGGAGACAGGGGAAGGGCTCAATTGCCAGAGCGTATAGCTGGCCCAACAGCGGACACCCCTGATGTACTCTCCGCCTGAAGCTGACCGGCTCGGTCAGGGTCCAGTTGAGCCTGACCAAACACTCTGCGAGGGCTTACAGCACCCGGAGAAAACCCACAAAACGGGGCCCGAAGCCGAAGGCCTGCAGAGTGCCCAGGAGATACCCGTGGTCCATCCTGTTGAATGCCTTCTCCTGGTCCAGGGACAGGAGGGCGAACAACAAACCGTCCCTACACCCAAGCTCCAAGAGATCCCGGGCCAAGTACAAATTATCAAAGATGCTACAGCCTGGGACGGTGTAGGTCTGGTCGGGATGGATCATGTCCGCCAGCACGGACCGCAGTCGCAGCGAGATGGCTTTTGCTACGACCTTGTAGTCTGTGCTGAGGTGCGAGACGGGATGCCAGTGCCGAAGGTCACGGAGGTTCCCCTTCTTCGGAAGCAAAGCGAGCACAACTCGCCTGCACGACAGAAGGAGGACCCTGCTGTCCAAGGACTCGGCCCAGATGGTGACGAGGTCTGGGCTGAGGACGTCCCAGAACACGCGGTAGAACTCCACGTTCAGCCCGTCCATGCCTGGGGTTTTATTGTTGGGCATGAGACGGAGGGCTTCCGAGAACTCGGCCAGAGTGAGAGCCATCTCTAGCCAGTCCCGGTTGCCTGCGCTGACCTTGCAGACCTCAGCTTCGGTCGGATCTGGGGAGAACAAACTGGCGTAAAAGGCCCTGGTCCTTCCACGCATCTCCTCCGGATCTGTGAGGGGGGGTGCCGTCCTCCGCCAAAAGGCAGGTGACGTGCTTTTTAGCCCCCCTCTTTTTCTCCAGGGCATAGAAGAAGCGGGAGCCGCAATCCATCTTCTGGAGGAGCTGGATGCGGGATCGAACGAAGGCACCCCGGGCCCGAAGGTCCTCAAGGGCCCGGAGTTCCTCCCGCTTCTCTCGGTACGCCTCGCGGAGGGGTGGATCCTCGGGGTTGGATGCCAGGCGCCCCTCAAGCTTCAAGACCTCCCATTCCAACTGCTCTATCCCCGCATCCCTCTGCCAGCTGGCTCCCCGGGAGTAGTTGCAGCAGAAGATCCGGGCGCGCACCTTCCTCACATCCCACCATCGCCACGCCGAGGGAAAGATGGGCCGCTGCCCTCGCGAGGCCAGCCAGAACTCCCGGAAGGACGCCACGAAGCCCACGTCCTCCAGCAAGGAGCCGTCCGAATGCTGGAGGAGTGGGCTCGCACCAGATGGAACCGTGATAGATAAATGCGATCTAACCGGGAGTGGCTCGACCGATCGTCCCCCACCCGGACGTAGATGAAGGTGGTGTTGTTGTCCAGGTGGTGGTCTCACCAGACGTCCACGAGGGAGTGATGGTCCACAATCTTCCTGAGGACGCCTGCTGCGGCCTGGCAGTTTACGAGTCCTATATGGTCCCGGTCATCGAGGGTGGTGTTGAAATCCCCACCCAGGACAAGACACTCACGAGGATCCAGAGTGCCGAGGAAGGTGGTCGCCTGCTGATAAAAGATGACCCGGTCAGCCCCTCCACGTGGGCCTGAACATGCAGCAGGCAGCCTTGGCAGTTCCCAGCATCTCGGGCCGTAGGGCAGGGGAGAACAGGGTGACCACCCCGGCCAAGCGAGCGCCGAGGTGGCTAAAATGCACCCCTTCCCCACACTCCAGCTGCCAGCCAGCCTCGACGGCTGGAGTCGTGTGGGTCTCCTGCAGGAAAATCACCGAGTACCCTCCCTCCTGAAGGAAGGAGAGCACCTAGCTCCTGCGGAGACCCGCCCTACAGCCCCGGGCATTTAATGTTGCGATGATGGTGTACTTCATAATGAGGGCTGGGGTGGATCCTCATGGGCAGGGTTATCGTCGGCCTCCCACAGGCCCCGCAACAGGCCACTCCCCAACCCGAAAGTGAGGAGAGCGTCCCGGAATTTGCGGGCCTGCCGGTAGGCAATGTCCTGTCTCTTGAACCCTCTCCCCTCCTGAAAAAGGGCTCTTGTGGCCCCCAAGATGGAATGAAAGTCCCCCAAGCGCTGAAGGGCCAGCTCCACCTTCCCCTTAGCCCTGCATGTATCCGCGAGGAATTGGCGGAGCTTGGCCCCCAGCGCTGAGGGGGCGCTGGATGTTTCCTCCATCTGGGCCCCCTGAAGGACCTCACGGGCCACAGAGACGGGCAAACTGGGGTCCAAGCCCTGGCACAGTGCCAAGAGCAACGGCGCCGCACTGCCCGCCCCTGAGCCCAGCGAGGGAAGGAGCAGTGGAGGGAACGAAGCAGCCCCTATGGGACTGGGGACACAAATACCACTCCCTGAGAGCCGCCCGCAGGTAGTGGGAATGAGACGGCTCCTGTGGGGGTGGCAATAGTAGCGGGATGTGAGGGCAATTGAGGAGGAGCAGGCATCACAGCGGGGGTAGGAGTGGGGGGAAAATGGGAGGTGATAATGGGGGAGCGGATTTCACGGCAGGGGTGGGAGGAAGGGCGGGCTCAGGGTCAGGCAGTGGATCGGGAGTGGGAGAGGGAACACCGGTTGGGGAAGGGTCGGGAACGGGAGGGGACTCGGGGCTGGAAATAGGTTCATAGAGGGCAGAGTCTGGATCAAGGGCGTGAACGGGAGGGAGGGAAGGATTGGGACAGGAAAGGGAATCGGCACTTTGGGCAGGGTCAGAGGGAAGGTCCCCCGAGTTTGGGCCACCTCCCGAATGGGAAGTGGGGGGAGGGGGGCAGGAGCAGAAAGGGTACATGGCCGTCCTGCCCCATCCGCAGACGGATGCCCCTTCCCCATCTGTCCTGCCCCTTCCCCGTCCTGCCCCATCCCCAAGCTCGATACCTGGCAGCTCGGCACCAGTCATCGCCCCAAGGGCTCAGAGGTTTTGGCCCCGGCGCTCGAGTCGGCCGGGCCAATAGGCAACACCGGGGCGCCCTGAGTGTGAGGACGGGGTCGGCCACCTGGGGCATAGGATTAGAGTTAGGGGGAGGAGAGGGCGGTGCCACAGAGTCACCGCCCAGACCGAGGCCCACTGGCGGAGGGTCGTCCTCCCCCTGGGTGAGCAGGGTCAGACCCAGGGCCTCGATCTCCTCGAAGATGGAGCTAAGTTCCATCCCCTCAACCCCGGAGCTCTCCCTGCTGGCTGCTGAGGCAACACTTACTTTGGAGGTGACAGCGGGGGTAGTTGATACCGGGGTTGGGGGAGCTCCACCCGAGGGCTCCTCCTGGATGGGCTCCGCAGGGGGGACGGTCGGGGGGGACGGCATCGTCCCCTCTCGCTGCCACGACCTCCTCGGCCAGCGTCTCCTGCTGACGCTCGCTGGGGGCGCTCTCAGCAGTGCTGGCCCCCCTCGAGATTTTTGGGAGGGGGGGCCCTCCCCTCTTCTTCATCAGAGGGGGGAGATTGAGCCTGCAAATGGTGGGCTCTGCGCTTCCCCTGAACGAGCGTCCAGCCCTCCGAGGTGGAGGTGGAAGGCTGGTCAGCAGGGGCAAGGCCAGAGGGCGCAGTTGTTCTTCGGGGGGGTCGTCGAGGCAGGGGAGGGAGAGGGGAGGGCAGGGAAACCTCCACCTGGGAGGAGCCCTCTCCCTCGCCCGGCAGCGACTGCACCACCCTTCCTCCTCAGGCCCCACAGAGACGGATGGAATAGAAGCGGGGCCCGCCTGCTCATCTGGGCATGCCGGAAGGAGCGCCTCCGGCCCTCGGACAGAGCTGTCTGTCGGAGGAGGGGCAGCCGCGGAGGCTGGACATCCAGGGGGGCCGGCAATGTTGGGGCCAGTGCCCTTCCGGGCCCGAGGGGCCCGGATGCCTCCCCCAACCGGGCCAAGGGACAGTCCCTTCGGACGTGCCCCATCACCCGGCAGAGGAAGCCCCGGGCCTCTCCTGTTGAGTAGTGGACCCGGTAGAGGGCCCCCTGGCAGGGCACCATAAAGGACCCCTCTAGCGTCACCCTGCCATGCGCCGCCGGCAGCAGCTGCAGCTGTACCTGCCGGCGGAAGGACAGGGCGTGGCAGAGGGTGGGGTCCTTACAGCCCAACGGGAGAGGGCTGATGGTTGAAATTGGCCTCCCCAAGGTGGAGAGGGAAGACAGCAGGGCAGCATTGGTGAGGAAGGGTGGGACGGAGGTGAGGACCACCCGTACACCCATGTCCTTCAGTGGTTCGAGGGGCACGTGCACGCCCCCCACCGCCAGGCCCCTCTCCAGCACCTCCTGGGCGGCGGCCTCCGAGGCAACCTCACCATACATTTTGGAGGCCGCTATTATGGCCGAGGCCCCCACCACCCTCGCCAATGCCCGCACGTAGGTTTCAACATGGGGCGAGGCGGTGACCAGGAGGCAGCGGACGCCATGCCTCCTGGTCAGGGTGGGGAAGGGATGGAATTGCTACCAGGGATGGAATTGGAGGCAGCATTCGGGGCAGATGACACGGCACGTGGGGGGGTGGCAGCGGCCACCTGGGCGTACGCTCTGGGGGCTGCAGGTGGATTGACCCCAGAGCTGGCGAGGGGAACAACAGTGGAAGGAGGGCTGTGGCAGATGTCTGGGCCGCAGTGGGCGGGACGGCCTTGGCCACAGGAGTTACGGCCTTCTGGGCCAGGCCTTTGCCCTTCTTCCCTCCCTGGCCCTTCTTGCGAGCCATATCGGGGGCATCAGCTGTAGCAGCGGCGGAGCTCGGGCCAGGGCTCGGGAGGTCAGCCACAGCATTTTTTTGGGCCGGTGGCAGTGGGGGGGACTGTGGGACCAACAGGGACAGAGGCCTCCTCCATGATGGGGAGAGAGTGGAAGGAGGCACGGATGGCAGGGTGGGGGGGCAAGGGTTAACCACTCCTCCCCACCAAACAGCAGGCAGGGGAGGAGGGTGTCAAATGGGGGCTGAAAAGAAGGTGGGTGCTGGTTTCAGAAAGGGACAGCCTAGGAAGAGGGAGGGTTAGCAGCCACTCCTCCCTTCCAAAGCTGCGGCAGAGGAGGAGGGCGCAAAGCGAGGGGTGGGGGAAGGGGAGGGTAAGGGTAAGGGGCTAGAGGAACAAGGGGAGGCGGAAGCAACCACTCCCTCCAGCTGAGTTGTTGGCAGGGAGGGAGGGCGGTAGCAGAGGAAGGGTGTTTGTGGGGAAACCGAGGAAAGGGGAACTAGCAGCCACTCCTCCCTGTAGGAATACTTCAGGAGGGGGCACTAGAGGAAAGGTGAGGATGCGAGGGGAGCGGGGCGCGATTAGGTGGGGAGCAGCCACTCCTCCTGCTAGATTGTTTGCAGGGAAGGAGGGCGCCAACAGGGATATGTCAGAAGCGGGGAACCGAGAGGTCTGGAGCCAGCAACCGCTCCTCCCTGCGAGGCTGGAAGCAGAGGAGGAGGGAGCTGGCAGGGCAGGCAGGGGGCAAGGTAACAGGTGCAGGGCGGGGCCAACTCCTTCAGCTGCACTGGGGTATGAAAGGGGACTATGGGGCTGTCGGGGGCAATGTGCAGGGGCTAACTAAAGGGGAGGAGGGGCACAAGCGCTTGGGGCAGGGACTGGTACTCTGGGTGGGGCCAGAGGACTACTGGGAGGCTGGGGGGGGCACTGGGTGAGCAGGGCGGGGCGGGGCAAGGCAAGGGCTGGGAAGCAGGAAGCACACTGCAGCAAGCTAAAGGCGGGCGGGGCGGGTAAAAACAAACTGAGGCAGGGTGGGTCAGCAAACTCAGGGAAGGAGGGAGGGAGGGAGAAACATAACTAGCTAACAGGGCGGGGTGGCAAGTCTTCTGCAGTGGGGGGCAGGGTGGGGAGAGCAGGGGTGAAAGGGCCCCCCCAACCAAGCACTGCTAAGGGAGGGGGGGCCGAGTCCAAGGGGGGGGAGCACACCCACGAGCACTTGTGGGGGGCTCAGTCCTCACCCACTGCTGCAGCGGGACAGTCCAGAGGGTAAAAGGGGGTGAGTAGCTGGCCCCACCGAGGGGCAAGTCCTGGTGGTGTAAGAGTTGGTGGAGGGGGTTGTGGGGGTAGTGGTATGGGGGGGGCAGCTGGTCTGGGGGAGGGCTCTGCACCCCTTCCCCAGCGCCCCTCTTAGTAGCTCAGTCCACCACCACCCCAAGAGCAGATGACAAAAGGCTCAGTCCCAAAAAACAAACCCCCTCCACCGTCCAAGAAATGGTCCTCTTCTCCCTCAGCAGGGGCTGGTGGTAGGGCAGCAGCAGCAGCAGGCAGGTGGTAGTCAGCTGGGGAAGGCCTCTCGATGATGGGCGCTGGGGGGGTCCTCGTCCTCTGGAGCGGAGGGAAGAGGGGGCACAGCCGGCAGGCACCCCCTCCCCCCCCAGGCAGGAGCAGTAGCTGGTGGTGGTGGTGGTAGGCAGGCAGCAGCATCACCGTCCAGGAGGAGCAGCCCAGCAGCAGTGAGGCCTCAGCAGAAGGCGGGGGGGCGGGGGGAACTGGGTAGGGCAGGGAGAACTCCGGCCGGTGCAGGCAGCAGGAACAGTGGGAGAGGAGGGAAGGAGAACAGCGTCTGCACCCTGCTCCCTCTCCTCCTTCTCTGTAGTGGGGCAGGGGACTGGGCGCCCACTGAGCCCGAGGGGGAGGCGCCCCTCCCTGAGTCTTGGTGGACAGCCTGTGGACCTGATGACCCACCTGACGGGAAGCCAGGAGGCGGGGCCAGAGCTATAAAAGGCCGGCCAAGGAGGCCAGTGAGAGCCCAGTGCCGGAAGAAGCCAGAAGCCTCCCCTGTGCATCCAGAGGAAGAGCTGGACCCTGAGCAAGGGCGTTTGGAACTCTTTATGTGCTGCCCTGCTCTGAACTGAGGCTTGGGCTGCTAGACTCTTTGCAGGCCAAACTGAAGCTTGGGGGGCTCAGAACTGTATACCTGTTTGCCGCCCGCCCTGAGCAGGGGCCCAGGCTCTGGACTGTGCATTGACCTGCCACCAGCCCTGAAGAGCTGAATGCCACGGCTAGTTCCCCAAGAGGCTAAGCAGAGGGTAGAGGGGTGGAGTGGCCACCCACTGACCCTGAGGGGGAGTTGCCCCTTCCCAAGCCCTACAGGCTTACATGCTGGCACATCCAAAGGTATTCACAATGGGATTTCTCCTCACTAGAAGAGGATTCTGGTCCTAAAGATTCCTTACTTTGGCCCTGCTTCAGGACAGCACTTAAATATATGTGTAAGTCTCACTGGGGTTAACAGGGTGTAAGCACATGCGTAATGCTAGACATGTGCTTTGTACTTTCCCTACTGTGGAAATGGACTTTGCAAAACATTTATCAATAAATGGCTGAATAAAATAACAAGAGTGCAAAAAATTCAACCAAAAAGAGCATGTTTATCCTCAGATGTATCCTTAACCCAAGGAACTATTCCATTTCAAATAGCTTCAGAGCATGGTAAATCATATGGGAGGTTGCCAGAGAGAATATACCAACAGTCTGAAAGCTCAGGTCAGAGTGATCAAAGTGTAGAAAATCAGTATAAGTAGCTAAGTCACTAATGCATTGGCAAAAATGTGAAGGATTGATTGGTCGCCAGGCACTTTCATTCTGATAACTGCTCCTTTTAGCTCAGGACTGATAGGGTAGTATTGGAAAGCTTGTACTGCCTTTGTCCATGCTGATTCTATTCTGAAAAAACAGATACACCATCTGCTATTACAGGGATGGTCCCCATTCTTTGTTTAAAAGTTAAAGCTTCTGATGGTTGTAATACTTAGGTCTAATTCTGATTGCTGGGCTTGAAGGTGGCTGACTTGTGGCTTGTGATACACAGGACTTCAAATAGGATGATTTGGTTGCCCCTTCTGGCCTTGAACTCCCTGACATTGAGTCTCCAGGCATGTCAATCCAGCAACTGTAAATTCTAAATGCACATAAGCATTACCACTCAGTTGGAATCTAAGTACAATTCCAAGAATGTCACTCTATATCACTTTGGAACCTAAATTGTCTGTACATGAGGGTGAAATGTTGGAAGCAGCTACAAGCATGGTTGAGGTAGTGGTTCAGACTATTGCTAGGTTGAATCATGTTGGGTCTGTAACCTTCCAAAGGTTAAGTTTGCAGTCATTTTGACTTTTAGAATTACCCCCCCGTGTAAGTTGCAGCTGCAGTAAGATATGTATCTATGCCATGCCAGGAGTCCTAGACCGCTATATCAGAAGTTGCTTAACCAATCACCCATCCTCACTCTGCAGCTAATTTGCATGCAACCATTTCATTAGTTGTATGAGGGAGACTGCACTGATGGAGGATGACTTGGCCCAGTTGCCACTTGTACAAATCTCCCAGCACAACTCCTCTGATAAAAATACAAACAAAACCATTTACACATGAAGACAACCAGCATACACAATAACCTCAAGATTAAGTCAGAACTATGGTAAATGTGTCTTAACTGTAGAAAGATAATAGAGCAGCCATGAGGGCCCCATACTGCACTTGACGTGAATTATAATTATAGTTATAAAATGTGTTGATCCACAGAACAGTTTTATGTAGCTCCTCCAGCATAGAGAAAATTTTACTACCATTCAGCCAGCGTGATTTTTAAAAAGTTTCTACAAATTGATAACATGTTTGTACAGACTGTTCAGTTTTTATCATTTCCAAATTCAATTTGAAATTCACTGGATGTTTGCTGGTGGGAGAGGTACAAGGTACCTTAGAGCAGCCAGCACCTGTCTGAAATTGTCTTCAGAGCCAACCCTGATGGCTATCACATGGCTGGGGAATAGCAGACAAGAAAGCATGCAGTTCTGATTAGTCTTTAGAAAGCCCATTGATTTCCTCTCATGCAAACAATATACTGAGCCTTCTTTTACTCCTTGCTTCTTTGTATTGAACATGGAATTGCTGTGACAGGTTATGTTTAGCCCTCGCTGGTATATACATTCCCCTTCCAGTGCCACATAACTTGCACAGTGGAGTGAGTGTGCAGCCACACCACCTGCAGACACCAAGACAGTGCATAGGACTTGTTGCCATGATGGTGCTCCACCAACATTAAATAAGCCTGTCTTCCAGAGGAAAGTGGTATTGGGAGTCACAGGTTATAGCTGGCGAAAATGAGGCAGAAAGAGCTAACATTTCCAAGCCAACACAGTCAATTGAAAACTGCTCACAAGGTTCATCTCCTCTCTGATGCTCAGCTCCATTATTGGGATGTCTTCCAGGCAGCCAGCATAGACTATGAGGCACAAACATTATGTCTTACATAATAGCCCAGTTCCTTCATTGTAATTCCATTGAAGTCAATCAGGGAAATCAGTGGAGCTGCACTGAATGACCCTAGGAGCTGCCCTGTTTGCGTTGGTTCTGTTGTTAGTTCTCCTAAGATAAGTCTAGACTATATCCCTCTTTCAACAGAAGGATGTAAATTAGACACTTCAAAATTGCAAATGAAGCTGGGATTTAAATGTCCTGTGCTTCATTTTCATAATCGTGTCATAGCGCTCTTTCGAAAAAGCGCTATTTCAAAAGTGAAACCGCAGTCTAAATGCAGTTCTTTCAAAAATAGAAGCCTTTTTTGAAAGATCCTGTAAACCTCCACTGGAAAACTCCCCTACTTTACATCTTTCCACTACTCCTGTTTATCACCAGAGTGATCAACAAGATTCGATCCGATCAGGCCACAGTAATCTTAATTACCAGCTTGGCCGAGACAGCCCTGGTTCCCTTACCTACGCTACTTGTCAATAGATCAACCTATCCTTCTCCTGGCGGTGGCGAATCTCCTCACACAGCACCACGGCAGTATAAGTCACTTCAATATCAAAACCATGAAACTCACAGCGTGGTTTCTCCATGGTTCCAGAATGAAGAACTTACCTGCTCAGACAGGGTCAAACAAGCTCTTCTGAACAGTTGGCGTCCCTCTACGCGAAGCACCTATCAGAACAAATGGACGCATTTTCACCAATGGTGCACGAGGTGCAATTTGCACCCCACCAGTCTCCATACCTGCCTTACTCGACTACCTCATGGGCCTCAGCAATGCGGGTCTCTCCATCAGTTCCGTCTGTGTCTATCTGTCAGCAGTCATGGCCTTCCATGAGCTGGTACCCAGCTTCTCTCTCTTTGCTCGTCCCATGGTGAAGTGTTTTCTCACAGGTTTACAGAAAATGCGTCCAGACCTTCGCGCCCCCCCCGGTGCCACCGTGGGGTCTGAATTTGGTCTTTGATATGCTCATCAGGCCACCCTTTGAGCCATTAGCCACTATGCTACCGCAGTACCTGTCTATGAAGGTGACATTCATAGTGGCAATAACATCAGCTAGAAGGGTAGGAGAAATTGCAGCCCTCATGGTGGACCCTCCTTTTACTACATTTACCAGGGATAAAGTCATACTTAGACCTCACCCCAAGTTCCTCCCTAAGGTTAAATCCAATTTCCATGTAAATGAACCCATTTTTTTACCTGCTTATTTCCCTAAACCTCCCACCTCCCCAAGGCAGCTATATTACATATGTTGTATGCAAGGAGTGCAATCACATTCTACCTTGTTAGAACTAGAGCAACCAGGAAATCAGACAGGCTCTTCGTCGTGTAGTCAGGTCCACGCACAGGAACAGCAGTTTCGGCACAGTGCCTATCCAAGTGGATTGCAGGCTGTATACGTACTGTCTATGAATTTAGGGCTCATTCCACACATGTGATGACCACTACAATGGCCTTCCTGAACAATGTACTGATGGCAGACATTTGTAGAGCAGCCATGTGGTCCTCACACCATACTTTCACACAGCACTATGCCCTATACAAGGGGCCCATATCCTCCACAGCTCTAGTAGATGCGGTCCTTCCTCCTTCCACTTAGAGAGACTCCAATGCCCACCTCCATTGGGTGGGTACTGTTATGGAGTCACTTGAGTGGAGTCACCTAAGTGGAGCAGCCACAGAGACACCACTCTATGAAGAAGAAGAAGTTACTCACCCTGTGCAGTAACAGTAGTTCTTCGAGATGTGTGTCTCTGTGGGTGCTCCACTGCTCTCCCATCTTCCCCTCTGCTTGGATTCTACAGGGACTTCAGGTAGAAAAGGAAAAGAAGGGACTTGCGCTGCGCTGAGTGTGCAGGAACGGCGTGAGGGGCACTGCTACAAAAAAATCTCCGATCCCCAGCGCAGGGAGGCACTGAGACCTGAGTGGAGCACCCACAGGGTCACACAGCTCGAAGAACCAGCTTTACTGCACAGGATGAGTAACTTCTTCTTCATAAACCTATCCATCTTGAATTTAATTTTGTTCTGATTGGAACCCTGCTATAGTTTGGGCCTTTCCATTATATCCTGGCAAGAGTTCCACAGGTTGACTATGAAGAAATAATTTGTTTTAAATCTGCTGCCTATAAATTTAATTGTGTGAAATTCTTGTATTATGTCAGTGAAGGAGTAAATAACATTTCCTTATTCTATTTTGCCACAACATTCATGGTTTTCTAGACCGGTAACATACCCCCTCCTCCTCCTTAGTCATTTCTTTTCCAAGCTGAAAAGTCCCAACCTTGTTAATTTCTCCTTGTATGGAAGCTGTTCCTTACCCGTAATAATTTCTGTTGCCCTTTCTGTACCTTTTCCAAATCCAATATATCTTTTTTAAATGGGGTGACCAAATCTGCATACAGTATTCAAGATGTGGGAATACCATATAAGATATTTTCTGTCTTATTATCTATTCCTTTTTTAATTGATTACCAGTAGTCTAGTTTTTTTAGTTTTTAGACTGCCACTGCATATTGAGCAGATATTTTTCAGGGAACTATCCACAGTTATCCAAGATCTCTTTCTTGAGTGATAACAGCTAATTTAGATGCCATAATTTTTATATATATAATTGGGATTATCTTTTTTCATGTGCATTACTTGCATTTATCAACACTTTCCCAATTCCATTTGCTCAATCACCCAATTTTGTATAACTCTTTGTAGTCAGTTTTGGCCTTAACTACTTTGAGTAATTTTGTAGTATCTGCGGTTTTGCCATCTCCCTATTTACCCCTTTTAAAAAAACATTTATAAGTTTAACAGTACTGGTCCAAATTCAAATCCCATCAGCATAACACTCATTGCTATTGTTTTTCCCTCCTATCTTTTAAGTACCTGGTAATGTTTTCATGATGATCTAATGATCCTTTGATTACTTGAATGGCCAGTCTTTTGTTAGTCTTAATCATCTGTCTCCTTCTTTTTATAACCATCTTCCTGCCCTAAAGACAAAGCTGCCATACTGACTATCTGCTCAATATGCAGTGGCATATTGAGCAGGTCATACTCTGTTGAATTGAAGAACTGCTTCTGGAGTCAGGGCATGGATTTTAAGCAGCTCTCAAATATGAACTGCAGGAGTGCAAACTTTGGGGAGGGGGTCGGCTACTGCCCCTGTCCTCCATAAATGGCACCCTTTGGAGACACCTGGTAAAATAGATTTTATCCATATAGAAAAAACAGCAATGAGCCTCATGGGGACATTCCACTCTGAGAATGGCTTGCACTGCTATTGCTGAATATTGACTGGGTCTGGCTTTGTCCAGGCTTTCAGCACCTGGAGCTGTGTGCCATGTTACAGCCACATAGCTGGTCACTCAGCCATTAATATTGACAGAGGCAGTTGCCTAATGTACAGATGTACCATATGACACCTGAATGCCATATGATATATACCTGTGGGGAAGAGGGCACCTTTGGCTTTTTTTGAGGTTATACATGGCTCTTGTCCCACAAGCCATCGCCGTATTTTTGTTTGTTTCCTGGGAGGTCATTCACACTATAGAGAGCAAGTGCTATATTGTGGAAGAGGATGTTATGCAGCTGGGTCAGCTGCCTTTGAAGTAACATCTGTTGGCTGAGGCAACCACTGTGGGACTCCTCTCAACTATTTTTCACCAGTGTAACTCCATAGTCTTCCTGTGCCCTACCTTCCTGCTGTACACCGGTGTCAATGAGGGAGGAATCAGGCCTTTTAGGCAACCCAGTGAGAGAAGAGAAGAAGCTACAGGGGGTAGCCGAGTTAGTCTGTACAGGATAATCTTTCCACGCCCCCTTCCATTTTTTTCCCTTTCCCCCCCTTTCCCTTCTCCCCTATTTATTTTGGGTCTGGACATCCTAAACTCAAAACTCCGGTCATCTGAAGAAGTGGGCTATGCCCATGAAAGCTCATGATACCATCTACATGTTTTGTTAGTCTATAAAGTGCTATCAGACTATTTGTTGTTTTTTGAGAAGAGAAGAGAAGAGAAGAGAAGAGAAGAGAAGAGAAGAGAAGAGAAGGCCTTGAAAAAGGCTCCCCATCAAACATTGCATGGGGCTGAGCCTCTGTGGGTATAAATCACATAGCTCCAAGGACATCAGATGTGCAGCAGCTGACGTGCAATAAATGTGATAAACCGCAATATTTTCCTAGAGTTTGCACAGTAAGATTGTGGCTAGCTGCCTGCAGTGCAGTAAAATGAGGGCTTGCCTTTTTAAAAAAAATACTCTAAACACACTTCCGAGCTTGGTGAGCTGTGTTCCAAAAAGCTCCCAACAATGTGCTGCAATCTCTCTTGCTTCACTTTACATAACTGATGTTGATTCATCTCCTTTTCAAATGGTTGTTTCACATTCATATTTGTAAGCCACCTATTGGCTTTCTCTGGTGTTTTGATTAGTCCAAAATCACAGCAGCTGTGTGATCTCAACAATGCATCATCGATCTCAAATGAAACTTTGCAACAGCTTTTGAAGTTGACATAGGGCCTCCCTCTTCAGCAGGATGGGACCTAGTGGATCAGCTCTGAAAGGTTTCAGAAGTGGGCTAGAGATAATAATGCTTCAGAGCCACTGCCAGATTTCAAAGAAGCATTTTTAAACAGATGGGAGAAACCACAGAATGCTGTTGCTGGAGATTTGCTCTTTTAGAAGAGTGAGTGCAGTGACAGAGTGCACCCAAAGCTTTGCAGGTTGCATGTAAGGCTCCCCTAAATCTGGGGTGTTTATGCATTGCCAATGGTGATTCAGCTCCCATTACATTTTCCTCTCTCAGTCCTTTTGAGAATATTGGAAGAGACCCGTGGAAGGTTTGGAAAGCTTGATTTCAAATGTTCACCTTTCTGTGCCACTGTAGGACAGTTCTGCTTTGGTGTAGCTGTAAAAATGGAAGCTGTTCAAGAGTATTATATTTCTGTTTAAATCTGGCATAGTTTAAGGATTACAGAAAGATCAAGCTGAAAGAGACCTTGAGAAGACATCAAGTCAAGCCCTTGGCACTAAGAATGCGGGTGCTTTAACAAAGAATTAGTGAGCCCTATGTGTACAGTGCTTCTGGGGATGTCACCATGTGCAAATGAACTGCATGGAAATTCAGCAGAGGGTTAGCCAGAGAATTGGGAGCCAACTTGAAATGAAATTTTTTTCAAGTTATCATAACAACTGAACTGGATTGTTTTCAGGTATTCTCCCCATTAATCACTCAGCCAAGCCTACAGCTGTCTGTTAAGATTTATGGGCCTCTATGCAGTACTACTAAATTTGTGCCCTTTACCAAGTTTCATTTTGCAGCCAGGGTGGGGACGACAACTTTTTAGAGATGTGATTTTATAATTTTCATCAACACACTAATGAAATATTTGTAAAGCAAATTTTAAAGTGAGGTCCTGTCAACTTCTCACAGCAAATTCAGAAACTGACAATATATACTTGGGGTTGGCAAATGCCTCTTAAATGGCTTCATTGCCACTTGAATGGCTCTTTCACAGGTTCAGTATTCTACTAATAGATCTGGCAGGCCTTTTTACTTTTAAGTTAACTAGATCCTCTCTGGAGGAAGAAGAGCGACAGAACAGGATTAGGAAGAAGCAGATGGGTGAATATTAAGACCCAGAGGTACCCCCAAATTTTTGGGAGCCCTTTATCACTGTGAGCTTTGCATATGGGTAAGGATGGCCCTGGCCATGCCTAGCAATCAGTATCTGCTCATCCCATCAACAGATTCAATGTGAGATGAATGATTCAGCCCTGATTCCTGAACCACAAAGAAACAAGAAGAGAGGCATGTTACTCAATAACAAAGACTGTGCAGTGCACAAGCTCAATTTATCACCCAGAAGGCATTTTCCTCCTAGTCAGTGAATCACTACAATGGGTGCAAATAGTAGAGCTGAGGCACAAGTCTTGAAGAACACCATCTTTCAAGGATAATTTCTGGGGAAGGGAGAAAGTCAGGGGAAGCCCCCAGTGGTATGGTGGTAATTTCTAGCCAGCCCCTGGTTGGCAAGAGCAGCACTGTCCCAATGTAGAAGGCCAGAAAAGGTTGAATTGCCTACAAATGGGATGTGCATTTCAATTGCTCATTCGCTTTCCACCTTTATATGATTGGATTGTGGATTATGTTGTTTTTTGCATTTGTAATTAGACAGCAATGAAGTTGCATTGGGAGTGATGCAGCCATTACTATGTGCTTGCCACTGACAGTTCACAAGGAAATACATTTTGCTGCATGGAAACATGGAAAGAAAGTCACTACAGCAGAGTCCCACTCTGTTACAGGTTGAACTTCCCAAAACTGGGACTCTCTGGTCCAGCAGGACCATGAATGTTCCTGGACCATGGAGTCCTGGCTGGGAGCCAGTGGCAGGAAGGCTGACAGCTCTGCTGGGCTAAGAGCCTGGCGGGGCTGGTGCCAGTGGGGCTGGGGCTGGGACTGCAGCTGGAGCCCTGGTAGTGGGGCCAAGGACACGGCAGCCTTGGTAGCCTCGATAGCAAATCTGGGGCCAGAGACATAGCAGCGCCAATAGCAGGGCCAAGGCCAGGAATACAGCAGTATGGCAGCCTGGCACAAGAGCTGGGTCATGGCAGCCCAGCATGAAGGTAGGTTGGGGCCAGCAGTGGGGAGGAACAGCAGGGTGGGGGGCTGGTAGCAGGGAACCTCCCTTGGTCCAGCAGATTCCCTCATTCAGGACCAGTCAGGTCCCAAGGGTGCTGGACCAGAGAAGTCCAACCTGTACTTTTCCAAAATACTCCCAATCAGACCCCAAGTGATGCAAATCAGTGTAGCTATAGAGAAACCAGCATTAATGCTGCTTATACTCCCTATAGATCTGGCCCTCTGTGTATGACCTCAGAATGGAGAAGATAATCAATTTCCATACAGGTGTAAATCTCCACTTTTTTCTGTTTACAATCAGTAATCCTGTATTTACATATATCATTGCCATGGTAGCTTGCCAGTCCCTAACATATAGGCTTCTTCTCTGCTCATTTGAAAGGGCTCAGTCTGGGGATTATTAAATCAAAAAAATATTGGATTGTGTACATACATCATTATCCAACAAACTGGGAGGGATACAAATTGCAGAATCTGCATTTCTGATGAGAACTGAGTGAAATTTTCAACACTAATAGTTTATTTGCAGACAAAAGCCATTTTGGGTTGACTCAGCTGTAGAATTGGAGTCAAATGTGGTGAATAATTTGGGAAAAATCTTTTTTAGAAAAAGTTGATATGTTTTGTTCTGACATTTTTAAAGTGGAACTTTTCAACTTTTTGTTTTGAATTGGCAGTCTGTTTCAAAATTTAGCTAACAACAAACACAACAAAGAAAAAAATCCAAACTCAAAACAAAGTGAAAAAATATAATTAAAAAATCACTTAAGTTGAACAAAATGCTTTGTTGGAATTTCTTTCAGTTTGGCTATCAAACCAAAATGGCTATCGGGGGGGGGGGAGGGGTCCTTTAAGCAGGCGTCTCAGCTAGCCTTAGGCAACAGAACCTGGAAGCAACAGAACCCGGAAGCAACTGGCTGAAGCGAGCGTCCAAAGAATGTGGATGCTATCTTTCGAAAAAGCAGGTCACTTTTTTGATGCGCTTTGCTGTGTAGACGCTCTCTTTTGAAAGAAGTTGGAGGAACTCTGGGAACAGCCATCCCTCAGAAGGTTTGGGATCGCTTCGTTCTCCCATTTTTGTTTCCTTTGCTAACTAAGGACATGGGTGAGTTTGGAGTTTATGCAGGGAGCAGCATTGACTGTATTTGCAGAGAAGGCCAAGAAAGGCACTGGCTCATGGGCTTAATGAATGAGATTGTGAGCTGGCATGAATCTCACTGTGGTGAGGAGAGCTATGCCAATTCACACTAGCTGAGAATCTGATCCCTTAGGTTTAGCTGGTTAACATTGTGCTACTGGGGTTTTATAGAACTGCGACCTCTACATTTTTAAAGGAACAGTTTCTCCTTTGGGAAATGTATACCCTGTTAGGGAATGTAAGAGAACAATCTGAAGAGAGCAAATTGCCTGTTTTTAGCTCTGGCAAGACAGAACTCTAACCCCAACCCTAAACCTATAATTGAAGCAGGCTGAATAGTCCTCCTCCTTGGAACTAGATAGTGGTAAATTGGTTGCAGGGGAGAAAAGTCCTCATTTTAGGCAAGAAAGAAACATTTCTAAGGAAGTTTGACTTTTTTAAATAAAGGGAGGCTGTTAAAATGATTCAGACTTTTGGAATGTTAGAGCTATTCTACTGTTCACATTTGTCTTGCAAATTTGTACAGTGCCTGGCACAAAGGGGGTTTGATCCTAATTGAGGTGTTCTGAGCACCACTATGCTATACCTGCTTAATTATTTATCATTGGAAATCTGAGGGAGGTGGTCAGTGAAGGGGAATGAGAAAAACTACTTATCACATGCCTTTGTGTTTTATGTGTCCATGTACACACACACAGCCAAGCCATACAAATATTTTTAAAATACTTAGCACCATCAAAGTGGTAGATTTTTTATTGAAAGCCTCTCAAACAAAATACAAAGACCATTTTTAAAAAAAAAGCTGGCTATGTTCTGACAAGGCCTTACACACTATCGGCATAAAACAAATCAATAAGTTGATCTTGACCTCAGTGAGGACTTGGGTTGCCTGCCATTCTTCCTTGCGGCAGAGCTCCTTGCTGATTTTGCTTCTCCAAACTGATCGGGGCTTTTGGGAGCTGTAGTTGTGTTTAATAGTTCACTCTACTACACAAGCTTGAATTATTTAGAGGCAAAGTAACAAAGTTGAATAAATACAATACAGATACAAAAGAGGGTAAACTTGAAGTTCAAGGGAGGCCAAGTTGAAAAATACATTGATGCAGAAGGGTATTTAGGTGCGCAACCCATGTTTATCTGTGAAATAAAGGGGAAAGAAAACAAGACTTGAATGTAATGAAAAGACTTCTCAGTGTGATTGGATTCTATTGCCAAGGAGGGATCTCTATGTATTTATAGGCAAAGTGCAGGCTGCTACTTCATTATATTTGGGATAAATAGCTTTGTGGGCATTAGTCATGCTTAGTCAAAAACAGGTGTATTTTCATTATTGGTGTTTAACCTTTGGTACCTAGTTTGAATTGGGCCCTTGACTACAGTTCATTCTACTTTCAGTCAAGTAAAAAGCTTACAGGTTTAAATTGCTGAAGCACACTTTGCATCACGGAGTCAGTCATATGTGAGCATCATGGAGTGAGTTCCTCTTGTGCACTTTCCTACTGGGGACTAATGTATTAGATAAATGCAGAAATTATACTACCTGAGTGTGAAAGAAACATTGTCTTAGGCTATGTCTACACTACAGAGCTTTTTGCACAAAAACAGCCATTTATGTGCAAAAACTCGTGCAAGTGCATTTTTGAGCAAGTAACGTTACAGTAAATCAGAAGAAAAGAGGAGATTTTGTACAAGAGTTATTCCTCTTTCTATAAGGAAGAAGCCTTTTTGCGCAAGAGTGTGTGTGGACAGACAGGATGGGGGTTTTTATGCAAGAAATGGCCTCCAGGGAAAAAAAAAACAGGTGCTGTGGTGGACACTTCATAAAACTCATCACAGCTCTATAGTTCCTGTCTCCTGGTCCCGCTTAAAGCTGCAGGCTCCCTGGGCAAGCCATGTGGCAGGAAGCTGGCCAGAGAGCAGCACCTCACTGTGTGGCTTTCCCTGCCACAGGCCTTGCAAACCATGTCCACCCCCCCCCTCCCCCCGCAGTCCCCCGACCCTCACCAGGAGCAGCCCCAGGGTCCCAGGCCCCACCCAGGGGGACCAAGAGGTGCGCATCCTCCTGGTCAGGCCCAGAGATTGCGGCCCTCGTGGAGCTGCGAGGTTAGGAGGAGCTGCTCCAGGATCCCTGGGCCAAGAGGAGGAATGTAGACATTTATGGCCAGATGGCACAGACCCTGGTGGAGCGTGGACACCCATCCCGGACCATGGAACAGGTCTGGAGTAAGGTCAAGGAACTCTGCCAGGGTTATGTCCACACCACCAAGTGCACAGGGGCAGGACTCCACACCGTCCCCTACTACAGGGAGCTGCATTGTATCCTGGGGGATGGGGAGGATGATTCCCCATCTTTGCCCAGCTGGAGGAGGAGCAGGAGGGTGAGGGCCAGCAGGCTGCGGAGGAGAAGGAAGAGGACAGGGGCACCATGACCTTCCCTCTGGAGCTGGTGCCCATCAGCTAGGCCATCTCCCAGGCAAGGAGGCCTGGGAGGGATCCTCAGGTGAGTGGTCTCTTTGTCACTCACACAGAGGGCGTGGGAGGCAAGTGTCACTTGGGCTGCTCGGGCTGGACATTGTGCTGCGGTCCATGCATGTGCAACCTTGTGCAGTGTTAGCGTGCAGTAGGTGGGCACAGCAGGCAGCCTCTGAGCATGCCTGGCATCCTGCTGGCCACACACATCCTGCCATGGGGGCGGGATTGGGGGGGGGGCACCAGCTGGAAGCAGGCTAGCCACAAGGGCACAGGCCTGACCCCACACACATTGAGGCGTGCCGCACACAGTACGCGGCCATGTCTGGACATGCAAGACAGCAGCTGTGGCCATAGACAGAGCTACGAGCTTCCCCTGTGTGTGTGCTTCCCCCCCCCCCCCAAGGAGGTCAGGCTGCTCCTGGCTCCTCTGCCACCCCGGATCCCACTGTGGCTGGACACTTCCCTTGGCTACTTGTCCATGGGCTGGGAAGTGGGCAGCCTGGTCCTCTGAACCATGGGCTGTTGGTCACTGCTCACAGAGGAGGGCACAGCCTCAGGGACAGTGTCTGCAGGGCTGACTATCTGCTTCTCCCTCTTGTGTGTTCTCCACAGCCGCATCAGCTGGGAGTGAAGGGCCAGACAGTCTACCGCAGCCACCTGCCACTGGCCAGGGGGGACACGAAAGCACACCAGGATCCAGGAGCAGCTGATGCAGCGGCACATCACCATCACCAGGGCTGCATGAGGGCAGCACTGCACTAACCCCTGGGTTTAGGGCTTCCCTCCCACCCCCACAGCCAGGACTCTCTCCCCCACTTCCTGTGCAGGGACTGCAACCACAGAGGGCCTTATCTGCATGAGGAGGGCCCCGACGGTGGACTTCCCCACCCCAAACTGGTTGCCCACCGACCGGTAACTGTCTGGGGTGGCCAGCTTCCAGAAAGCGATGACAACCCACTTCTCCAGGGTGATGGCGAATCGCAGGTAGGTGTCACGTCTCTGGAGGGCAGGGGTGAGCCAGGCACACAGGTCCAAAAAGGTGGCCTTCTGCATGTGGCAGTTTTGGAGCCACTGCTGGTCATCCCACTGCTCCATGACCAGCCGGTCCCACCAGTCGGAACTAATGTCCAGCCTCTAGAACCTCCTCACCACAGTGGGCTGCAGTTGCCAGAGTGTAGCAGCCACACCTAGGGAGAGGGACTCCAGGTTGTGGTCAGGATCGAACTCCTGCAGGAGCAGCATAGCAGTGTGTAGCAAGTGCTGCACACGTTGCAGCATGGCCGTGTGCAGCCAGGACATGCCCAGGGGCAGCTCCAGCTCCATGGCACAAGGGAAAAAGCTGTGACATCTAAAAAAGCGCAGGGCAACCACAGCAGGCAGTGCTAGAGCTTTGCTGTCCCTTGAAGAGGTAGCAAGCATGCAGCAGCAGCAGAGAAATGGCTGTTGGGGGGGGGGGGACGGTCCCTTTCAGCACATGTTTCTGCAAGGCTCTGGCACCAGCCCTCGGAAGCAACCAGCAGGTTTAAACCCTGCCTGAAGTGGTTCCAGGTGGCCTTTTTTTGGGAGAGAACATCCATGCAGTGTGGACATCACTTTTTCAATGCACTTTTGTAGTGTAGACATGCTCTTGTGCAAGAAGATTTTGCAGAAGATCTCTTCCGCAAAAACGATTCTTGTGCAAGAAGCCTGCAGTATATACGTAGCATCAGAGGAAGGCTTATACAGCTATCCAAAGCCACTCATAAACCGGCATCAGTAATTTTTCACTATATGGGCAAAAATTCTGTACTCATGGCATTACATTTTTGTAACTTGATTAAAAACATCCTCCTTCAGTTACTAGACACATTAGAGTACAAATCATAAAGGAACAGAGTGGAAAGGTTATCCAAGATAATTGGTTTTTCATCATTATTAACTTTGCTGAGAGCCTGATGCAAAACATCCATGGGATTCTTTCCGTTGACTTTGTTAGAGAGGAAACCGGTGACCCAGGAGTGGATGGGGTAAACGGAACTGCTTTATTGTCCATGAATGTTTACCTCAGACATTCAATACAATGTCTGAGTGGCAACAAATTGGCATTAGTCATACCCTTTTATCTATTTTAGTATGTTAATTCACACTATGAATATTAATAAGCAAATAATGAATACAATTATACCTGCCCCTAATAACTATTTACATACTTTCTAATTAAATCAACACTTTTCTATGATACAAACTTTCTGAATCAGCATGTTACAGAGATTGGACGAAAAGTAACCCTGAAATATTTATACAATGAGGGTAGGTAGAAGACAGAACAAAGTAGAACAGCTGCGTTTTTAATCTATTGTTCTAGGCTGCAAAAATGAAAGGAAAGAGCATGCTTATACATCAGGAAGGATAATACCAGTTTTGGCCGGACACTTAATCGATCTTTCCAAACTATAGAAACAAAAAGAAAAAAGCATGTTTAAAACCCCTTTGAGAACCCAGAAAGGTGATTTTTTGGGAATCTCTTCCTTTGGGGGTAAGCCCAGGCTCTCTGGAGAGAGTTTGAAAATAAACTGTAATTTTCTTAATAGCTGACCTTACAGTCTTAGGAACATATACATAAAACCTTCTAGGACGCAGCAATCAGATCATGGTCTCACAAAGGTGTTTTTTTATTAACAAGACAAAGAAAACACACTTAGTTTTCTTACTTGGTTGCTAAGTGTTACAGAGTAACTGCAACAGAAACATTAAAACAGATCATTGCTTCCCTGGGATTCAGTTTGGAGCATTAACATGTAAGGGCTGGTAGTACAGGTGCTCACCATGGCGAAGTCCATTAAACCAAAAAATAAAATAACCTGATTGTTTCAGACTCAACAGTCCCTTTTCTACTCATATATCTGGTGTTGCAAGATTTAGTACTTCCCAATGCATGGATGTCTTTGTATATTCCATCCTCAATTCATATCTCCCAGCACGACAGCCAAAAACTAGAAGAGGCAGGTCTCTGCTTCTAATTCAAAAAGCCACACTCTGGGTCCATTGTCTCATGTGGCTTCTTGCCAACGCTTCCTGCTTCCCTAACATTTCTGGAGACTCTCTTGGATCCACTCTCTGTGATTTTACCCTTTATAGGCAATTTAGTTAACTGAATGGCTGAAATGTCCAGAAAAGTACAGTACCCCTTCCATTCATCACAGCTGGCCTCCCCCAGGAAATTTATATAGTATAGAGTGAAAGCATACAAAAGGCCAGATTTCTTGGAAGAATAGCAGATTTCACAGTCAATGACACCTTTTGCACAGCTGTGAATGTTGAAGGGCCCTATGTATTTGCTTGTTCAAACAATAGCAATTATCCCCTTTTTCCATCTCTAAAGTGGACCAGATTTTTTTTTTTAACCTCAGGTGTTTGGCACTTTGAGATCTAGTGGTGAAAAATGCTGTATAGATGTTACATGTGTAGGGTTTGAAGTAATGCCGATGGTCTCATCCATGCCTTTTTTAACCTGCATTCAAAAATTGGGGGAGGGGAACACCTTTTATGACTTGACGCTGACCCATGTCTGCAGGAAAGGGTGGAGGATGGGTTTCCAGCTGCACAGATCCTTAGGCTGTAACTCAACTCCTTGTAAACAGCAAAAAGCTGAAAATCACTATACTCACAAAGAAACAGGTGAAAAACAGTTGAGCCCACAGACTACTTGCAAAATATTGGCCCATGAACATATCTTTTCCAGACTGTACTTTTGCCAGAACACGGGGGGGCTGTGTCTATACTGGCGCGATCTTGCGCCAGAGCTATGCAAATGAGGCTCAGCGTGGAATAGCGCCGAGATTCATTTGCATAGCTAATGAACCATTTTCGCGGAAGACGCTCTTGCGCAAGACAGGGCTGTCTATGCTGCCCCTTCTTGCGCAAGAAAAACCCTTTTGCGCAAAGCCGTTATGCCTGAAAATAATCAGGTCGATATCACATGTCCAAAAATACACCAAGAAACTAATCTTAAATCACACTAAAAATTCCTAAAGCAGCATAATCAGTTTGGGGTTTTTTTTTTTTTTTTGCACATGAAAATATTCTTTCATCACTTTGAGCACAATGAAATCAATATTTATTGCTACGTACTGAAATAACGCTAATACTTCCACATGTCAATATACTGAAACTATGCATGGCTAGGTAGGTCTAGTGTAAACCTCAAACCAAATTGGCCAGTATGGGAGTCACTATCAAAACAGACACAGAAGCATCCATTTTTCAAAGTTAATATTAATGGGCGCATGGATTCCTCTCACCCTCAGCCTTCACTATAGACTGACTTTTTTTCTGTCTGATGGGTGCTCCCCAGTTATAAACACAGTTGTCATGAATACATAGTCATTATTTTAAACTTCAGATACAGAACTGAAGTTATATGAACATGCATATAAATATGATAATTGTATTCAGTATATCAACGACTTCATATGACCTATGTTGAATTAATTATGCCTCTCATATCATAATATTATTATGAAGATTATGGGGCATAATGCTATGTATCTGAAGTACCCTGACATTGGAATGGGTTTGCCCCAGGATAGGCCCATCTCTTATATTAAATGCAGTTAGTTGTGGTAGCTGTTCTTCTCATGTGTACCAACAGGAAAGCAATTCTGATATGCAGTGGAAAACGGAGTAGTGGGCCAACATTTACAAAGTACCTGTTACATATAAAAAAATCTATGTGTTTTACATCAAAAGCACTAGACTAAGGACACTGCAGTCAGAAGTTTGGTCCAGGTCACATATACTCCAGATGCCTGAACCCTGAGCACACTCAGGCTGAGGCACCTTCAAAACTCATCATTTGCAGTGTGATTACTGGCGTACACTGCTACTGAAAGGAGATGCCTGAAGTTAATTTTGAATACCTTCACAATCTGTGAACTTCATTGACACCATTATGGTGCTCAGTACTTTTGAAAAAAATCAAGCCAGGTTTTTAATCAATCTGGATCTTTTATCAAGAGCCTAAGCATTTAAGAGCCTATTATTGATATCCAATTCTTAAAAAAATCTTAAGCCAGACACTCAGCTATTCTCTTAGTCTTTGGAAACGTTTCACAGACAAGGCAAGCCTCATAGCCTACAAGGTTTGTCCTTGATTTTGCTTCTAAACCAGTCGTAACCAACAATGTGTCTAATAACTCATTTCCCATGAAAATTCATTCTGCTCAGATAAACAAGTCTTGATGACAAGAAAACGCTGCAATCACAGCATTGCTTCTGACCAGCTGAATGGAAATTCATCAAGCTTTTGATATTTAAAACTGCTTCAGTGATGAATGTATGCCTTCATTTATGAGTGAAGACAGAAGGAAAATGGCCTACAAGCTAAGCGCTACATGACTGGCATCCCAACTGAAAGATTCCAACAGCGAGCTAGAATTGCCTCCATTGCTGGCTGAGTTAACAGCATCATGTCCATTGTAATTTGAAAAGGAAGTATTTATACACTTAAAAAAGTTCATTTCAGTTAGGAAAAAAATGAAGGTTGCAATTTTATGTCATGGTTCGTTGCAGTATACATTGATAGGTGTTGTTCCTGCCCTTTGGTACACATGCCAGTAGTCATCTGAAGAAGTGGGTTGTGCCCACGAAAGCTCATGATACCACCATCTTCTTGTTTTGTTAGTCTTTTAAATGCTACTACATTATTCGTTATTTTCTAATTTTTTTGTATTATGAAGAGTGTCATGTGTTCATAGCATAGCTCAAGAGGATAAGGGGCTCTTTGAGGCTTTCATGCCACTATTCTGAGTCTTCCTGTACAGTGTAAACCTATCTCTACACCAGGGTTAGGCAATAATTTTTAATGGGGAAACTCTCCAAGATGTTGGTAAATGGTCCACGGCTAAACTTCTGTGGAGAGGTCACAGGGTCTGGGACAGTCGGTGGAGTGTAGAAGGGAGCTTGGGATTAAGGATGACCAAAACTAGTCGACTATCCGTCAAACAAAAGCTTATTGGATAGTCGACACACTAGTCAACTAGTTGCTTCCTTTCCCCACTTGCTGCCTCTATCAGAAACACCATGTGGAGCCTGATCTGGGCTCCCTGCCATGTTTCAAACAGGTATCACCTTGTAGAGCCCGGGGTTGGGTTCCATGAGATGCTGCCACTTTGAAATGCTGTGAGAAGCACAGAGCCAGTGTGGGACTGCTTGAGTCCCCTGCTGGCTCCATGCTCCCTGCAGCACTTCCACCTTTGAAGTATAGCAACAGCGCTGGAGTTGAGGTGTCCTTATCGACTAATCGAATAGTTGATGCAAATTGCAGCAACGATTTGATTAGCCAATTAATCTAAATTTAACATCCCTACTTGGGATAGAGGACTGGGTTGCAGGAGGAAGTGAGGGTGTCTGAGAGGGAGTTTAGATGAAGGAAGGGGTTACAATCTGAGGCAGGGGTTTGGAGTGCAGGGTCCAGGAGGGGGGGGTTATCTGTGCAGGGTCTGGAAGAGAGCCAACTATTCCTGTTGGCTGTTCCATGTGGCTATGCTCCAGCACAGCTAGGGAGGACGGGGGGAGGTGAGGGAAGGAGGAGTGGTGAGGGTGTGAGGAAGCCTCATTCACTTGCCATGTCTTCAGCAAAATTAATCAGCACCTATTGGCCAGAAACTGGCCAAAAGGAGCTTGGGTATTTTGCTAGGGGGTAGGGACAGTGTGCGAATCTTTCTCCTCCTTTCCCAGCTTGCAGAGCAATTAGCAGCCTGTTGTTTAAAGTGGTTGCTCCTGCTTTGCAGTAAGGGTGCTGTGAGGCAGCCACAGGCCATATCTGGTGGCGTGATGGGCATATCTGGTGGCGTGATGGGCCTACTCCTAGTCTACACTATCGCAGAAAGTCGACCTCAAGTAAGCAACTCCAGCTAGGTGAATAATGCAGCTAGAATCAATGTGCCAGTAACAACATACTGTTTAGGGTACAATAGGGGAATGGGTGAAACGCGCCGATTGACTAACTCTTTCCCTCGGGGCAGAGTTTATCAACTCCAGATGTAGCCTTAGAAATTAAAGAAAGAAACATAAAATAAAATTAATTCAACAATAACTAAGCCATGGTCACATTTCTCTAATTGTTGTCATGCTTTTAATGCATCGTTAACATGGTGAGCGATGCTATTTAATAACTAGCACGTCATTATTAATTCCATGGTATTTAGTGGATTGGTATTAATCATTATGTCATGAATTTAGTAATTACTCTATAAGGAATACTATAAGCTGCAGAAATTCTAATGCTAACGTCTGGTGTTGCCAGGGGACAAAAGGGACATTATACCCCCCCCCCCCCCCCAAAAGATCTTCAAATTATGGCTGGAAAATTTAAAATCGGGAGAGTTAGTAAATATTAAGCAATGAAATAGAAGCAGACTGGTGTGTCAACATTATTTATATACATGATAAACCACAGTAAAAATACTGACACAGGAGCCGAATTTTACTTTGAACTTTTAAACTTCCAGATATTCCCAGGGTCTAATTAGCCCCTAGCCGTCTGGAATTTTTTTTGTTTTGTTTTGTTTTTTTTTTTAATATCGTGACAGATAAAATATCCAGTTTTTCTCCCACTAATGAGACCTTAACCCAATACTTAATGACAATGGGTGACTCATATACTAGATGAGGAATACGGCTTTTGCTTGTTGAAAACAAACGGCTGATTTGTTATGAGACCTTGGCCAAGTCATTTAGGCTCCCAATGTCCACTTAAATGAAGTCAATGAAATCCCATCAAAAAATAAATAACCTTGTGGAGCTGAATTTTAAGGATGTAATTGTATAGTCGAAGAACTGATTACTCGATAAGCAAATGCTTATAGGTTAATGGTATAGACTACATGCATTTCACCCCCTCCTGCCAGTAAATTTTTTAGCAGAATCGTCAGCAGCCCTGCTCAGTTTTGGCTCAAGCTGGGTCCGGGACCTACCTCAGTTGTTGCTCCTCATTTAAAGTATTTACAGCCAAGTGGGAAGGCATCCCAGCTCAGTTCCAGCTCGTGCTGGAGCTGGGCGCTTAGCTACCCAGTAGGCAAGGGTAACTGCCACCCCACACTGCTGTGGATGATCTTCCGCCTGGCACCCCATGTTGCTGCCTCTGATACAATGGCAGCCGGCCCCCCACGCTCAGGGACTATAGACTAGTCGACCAATCGATAAGAATTAATGAGGTTACTCAACTTTTCAATTAACCAATATTTAACATCCCTAATCTGAACCTTAGGCACAAATATAGTGGGAACAGGATTGGAGTTGAGCATGGTTGAAATTTGAGGCACATATTTAGGTGAGTAAGACACAGATGGCTAGATAGCTACCTCCCAAACCTGATTCACTATAGCATGCATCACCATAGAATGAAGACTACAAACAAATCCCGCTTGTACTGTTGGAAGCTCTCTAAATCTGGACTCGGTAAATGGCTAGGACACCTTGCTTGCTGTCTTGAGTCGGTCACGAAGAATCAGTTTATCACAGCCTTTTGCTGGCAACCTAGTCATATTTGCTATTATTGCAGTTCAATATCAACAATTACCTTGTACATAGCTCAATATGATAATATTTCCTGTGAGGATACGGCAAGGAAAACTAATTAATAGATAAGAGTGTTCCAGGTAAAAGTTGATTTGCTTTCTGATCACAACACATCATAGATTAAAGCCTGGACCTAAAAACAAATTCACCAGGAAACAGACACTAATGGGAAAGTAGGCCGCTTTTTCTTTAGCGTGCCCTTGATAGAGCAGGGACAATATCACACTTGTCTGTAATCAGGGTTCTTGTCTAACTGCAATTCTCTCCCCTCCCAATATGGCCACTAATGACGATTTTGCTTAATTAAGATGCGTGAGCCCTGGAATCTACTAGACTGATTAGAATCTATGAGCATGCAATCACTGCTATTTGCATTCAACCAGCTATTTGTTTAAAGATTATTTTAAAAGGATAAAACTTTTAGCACTACCATGCTAAAAAATTGCTGACTAATGACTCAGCTTGGTGCATAATGCTTTTGTCTTCTGTATATACGTGTTTTAAGAGTGATTTATGGGCAGGTAGTGCTTTCATTATTCTTGTTAATTACCGCTGGTCTCTATTTTAGCTTGCAAAATGTAATTGCTTGAAACATAAACTCTTTATATATGATTATAATATTTTTCAGTCCATTTTTACAGTATCTTTATAAAATATAATTAGGAATGTGTCAGTAAGTGCTATGTTGTGTTATGGAAGGAGTAAGGTTTTTTTTCCTGAGGACAATTTATATATTAAACTTCCCCTTTGGTGTAGTACAATCTTTTGCTGGTGAGCCCCAGAATGCACAACTTGCCATTCATGTGCTCGGCTCAGAAAACTGCTAATGCTAAGATGTCACTAGCGAAGGTGAGCTAGCATCACAGTAAATGACTTATTTTTTTTTCAAATAGAATTTGATTAAACTAAACAATGATCACATAGGAAAATTGCACTAAAGAAACACAAACACACTTGACTAATGATCATGTTGACTTCTCTGTGTAATTAATCCCAAATGGATTAATTTCCAGCCTCATTGCGCCTTATTTCAGCTTGAAAGAGGTGCTTACACACCCTTCTGGCCGCTTTCTGTAGTAGTTTTTTTTGGCCAGTTATAGAAACAACAAGTCCTGCAGGCTAGCTTCTGAGCCTTAGCCTCAGACCCCCAGAGCTTGGGAGGCAGCCAGTCACCAATTGAACAAGCTCATCTTGTGATACAATATAGCACGCATCAGAGGCAGTAGCGGCAGCCAGAGTCCTCAACACTTTAAATCACTGCCATAGCCCTAGGCAGCATTGAGGGCTGGTTGCCCCTAGCCCACACTTATTCCTCCCAAAATTAGAGCTGAGCCCCCCCCCAACATTGCCCAGGACCGGGCAATGTGGCGAATGCACCTCCCCTCCGCCCAGTCCGGCAGCCCGTATCTTGGGCTGGCTCTGCTGCACGTGGTTGCTGCACGAGACTGCACAGGGGCCCGGGGGGGCGCGCGCGGGTGTGTGTGTGTGCGCGCGCGCGCGTCAAAGTATCTAAAGATTCCCTCCCAAACCGACTCAAAGGCCAGGAGGGCAGAGACTAGCTCCACGGACAGGGTGACACAGTACTCTCCCTGTGGCTGCTAGGTTGCTGGGAGGTAATTTCTGGCTGAAGCAGAGCTGCGCAGTGAAGGCATCTGCTGTGGGCAAGCTTCCAGCCACAAGGCTTGTGAAAGGTACAGCAGAGAGGAACTGTAGAATTGTGGTTGACTTGACCGGAGTGACCAGTTCTGTCCAAAACCCCCTCAGGAACAGCCTCACTTGCCTTTTTGCCCAAAAGTTATGCCTTGTAGACGGAGGTCTACTTACACCACAGAACGCCGTCTGGTCTGTCCATTGACTATAGATAGTCTTGCTCAAAATCGCGCTTGAGGCATGGCCATGCCGCAAGTTTTTGTTTCAAAAACAGTAGTGTAGATGTAGCCTCTGTGATCACCAGTCTATGTGCAGTTGAATGACTGCTGTAAATGAGGACAAGTGTTACAGGCCCTATTTTTATGTCCACATTGCAAAAATATTGCAAGAAAATTTTCAAAAAAAGACACGGGCTACAAGGCTGAAAATTTAGAAGCGGCTTTAAAATGCCAGAAAAAAAAAACAAAGTAAATTTAATGGCATTGCCTTGTACATTTAAGTAAAGATCTAGTAAAGTTATTATGAAGCATTTGCTTTAATTGCTGAGCAAGTGCCACTGTTGTAAAAATCACGATGAGCTAAAGATTTTTGCAGCTTTGTCTTTAGAAAAAAAAAAAAAAAAACCTCCCCATTTTTCTAAAGTAGGCATGTCCTCTAGACTTACATCAGTAAAATCAAGGCATATCACTGTTTTCCTTTTGGGACCAGGTCAATCCATTGACTATCTATATGTGGTGTCCTGAGCTTTGGCAGCACTTGGTTCAGCTCTTAGCTCAGCCTCTAATACAGTGTTATGCTGTGGCACCTTACTTAAGGCCAGATTATTGAAGGTATTTAAGTATATACAAAATGCACAGTAATGCGTCCTAGGATTTACAAAGGCACCCAGTGCCCAACTGCCATAAATGTCTTGCTGACTATTTACATTCCTTTAAAATTTGATCATTAACCTTTCTGTATCTGGGTAGGACTGTCCACCATGGTGTTCTCTTCTGCTTAGTCCTCTTCACTGCCCTTTTCCGGTGCTCCATTCCTCCCTTCTGTGCCTCGTATTGGAGTATCAACAGTCTGCTAGCTATACAGCTGCTGCCATGGACAACTGCAGCAACAAAATCTAACGCCTTGTCTGAGGGGCAAGCTGTAGTCTGTAAAGGACATGCTCCTTGGTGCAAGAGGCAAGTGGGTCAGGGGACACACATCTGTGGAGGGCACATGGGGGGGGGCGGTCTGACGCAGAGGCTGGGGTGTAGATGTGAGCTTGGGACAGAGGACTGGGGGGGGTAGTGTGAGGTCTGCGAGGGAGTTTGGATACACGAGGGCTTTGGAGTGCAGGGTCAAAGGGGGGTTAAGCAGTGACCAGCGAGCAGTTAGGTGGCCTCCAGTCATGTGGGCTGTTCCACATGCCTCTGCTCCAGCACAGCGAGGGCTGACTGCCGCAACCCACCATTCTCAGGAGGCGAGCTGAGAGAGAGAGAGAGAGAGAGAGAGAGAGAGAGACTTCTGTCACTGCCTCTGCCTTCAAGCAAAATTTCTCAGCTCCTATTGGCGTTTAACTTGCTTGGGGAGTTTCCTTGGGAGTGGGGCCAGCACAGGAAGCTTTCTCCTCCTTGCTCAGCTTGCAGCGCAATTAGCAGCCCCCTGTTTAAAGAAGATACTTCTACTCTGCAGTTACGGTGCTGGGAGCCTCCCTCTGGCAGCTCTCAGCCAGCCCTGCACATCACTGTCCAAGTTGCTGCGGGTTCCCTCCCCTACTCATACTCAGTTCTTTCGCCCTTGCTAATCGGGTGAGAACACTACTGTCAGACATGCAGCGTTTTATAAGGTCCGTCTGCATCCTGCTTGTCTATTGCTAGCTTCACTCTGATTGCCTGCCTTTGCACAAGTTCCCGCTGGCCTGCTTTTAGGTTTCCTTCCACAGTGAGGTAGCTATCCCATTCTCTAAACTCAGTTCCTCAGGACTCTGCAATTCTGTGGGTAAATGCCTTACATGCTATATGTGCTGATTATAGTGCTTACCTTTTTTTTGCTGTGAAGATTTCCTAAAAGACGCTGTCTACAACAGCTCAGATACCAGAGAAAACCCCACTTCCATGGATAGTCTGCCTTTTGTCCTTCCCTCACATTTCCTCTTTTAATTTCCTTCTCCAGCTGTCCATAGTATTAACAGCTATCATGCACCTGCAGCACCACCTCTAGGCGTATGAGCACTAAGGCACGCTTCAGGGGGTAGCTGAGTTAGTCTGTTACAGAAAAAAACAACAACAAATGGTCTGGTAGCACTTTAGAGACTAACAAAACATGTAGATGGTATCATGAGTTCTTTGTGACTTACAGAACCAGCTGCTCCAAGAAGCAGTTATGTAAGGTTTCAAGAAATTTTATCTCTGTATGCCATCCTGCGGTGATGTGTGCCCAGTGACTATGGGCTGGAATTATTGAGGTTCACTATTATTGAGCGTCAACTGCATACCTCTGCCTGCATTCTCGCCTACAGATAGGTTGTTGATAGGGTTTTTAGTTAAAAAAACAAGTTTTGGTTTTAATGTTTAAAAGTTTTAAAGAATGGCAACTCTACTTCGCCCTTTTCCAACTCACGTAGCTCCCCTTATTCGCAAAGCTTCATGTTCACTTACTCATTGGCTTTATAAAGCCCTAGCCTTCCTGATAACCCCATCCCCAGCTAAGGCTTGACCAATAAACAGAGGGTTCCAGCTTTTAACTCCTCATTAAGAAGTTCAAATCTTCCAACTGCCAGCCACAGTACATGGTCTTTAAAAACAAATTGCAGCCTACTGGACTGGCCCCATTAGTTTTCATGTATATAAAAAGTCCCTGTCCAACCAAATATACAAATAAAGCAGAGAAAATTGCTAGTTGCTCCATAAGACATGTTTCGCCTGAAACCCTATGCAGGGTTAACCAATGCAGAAAGCCAAGGTCTGCTTTGCTTCCATAACATTACTAAATAGCCACAAAAAAAATCCAATGGAAAAAAAATGCAATGCAAGAGAAATGTTGAAAACACGCACACTTGAAGCCACTGTCTGGTGTTGAATTCTTACAAAACCTAATCTCAGATTAATAACCTTACAGTTATCTGCTTCATATAGTTTGGCAATACAGTGAAAATTACTAATTTCGAACAAAATGTAGCACGAGTAACCTGAGGAAAAATTATGTTATGCGCTCTTTTCTCTATCGTGCATTGTCAATTTAGTTTTCATGTAAACTGAAATAAGTGTATCATATTCAGAATCTTCCAGAATGGCTGAAATGATTTTGGCCCCAAAAAAGTATACTGTATACAAGGAAAATTAGAACGCAATTCTCCTCCCCCCTTGCCCCCTCTTGCCCCCTGAAATTGTTTTCACACATAGGCCTAGAAAATGTATATAGCAGTTAGTATAATACAATTTGGAAATAAATAGTATAGGAAGTGTTTTTTTTCCCTCGAGCATTTTTGGTAATAGAAGTATATTACTTTCCCTAGCTATTTGAGCTTTCCTGACCTCTTTGACTCTGCCAAGTATTGCTTTTTTGGTTAAAGACAGCACTAGTTTGCTTCGTAATGCAATCCAGTTGAAGAGGAACTACACCATGACACTGACTAATATACTGTAGTACTGCTTATTCACTGCCAGCTAGCTTAGATGTTCAGATACCATACGCGGCATCAGATGCTGAGATGAACATGCAGCATTATCCTGCAGGTATGGAATGGCCAGCCTTGGCTGCATCTGGCAGGCCACCTTCCTAGTGCTCTGTGAGTGGCTTGCCCCGTCCTCAGGTGTTATGACACCTGCATGAGATCTGCCATCCTTCTGCAGAAGTGTGTGGCCATCACCTTGTGGAAATGCACCACGCCGGCTAGCTACTGCTCAGTTTGTGAACAGTTTGGAACTAATTGAGCGGTACAGCCTCGTCATGGTGGCGCCTGTTGTGTGATCTACAACCTGTGCGAGACCAAGAGGGGAAACTTTTCTCACAGGATGGAGAGGGAGCTGAGGCTGAATGTTTGGCTAGTGAGTTTCAACAGTCAGACATGCCTTGAAAGATCGTTTCCTGCAAGATCAGTTCTGAGACTCTCCCCTGTGCCTCGCCACTAAATGCACCTGCAGTCCTTGTGTGTGCCTGTCATCCCACGCCCCGCCGTCTCTTCCCACCCCTACCCTGCAAAACAATAAAAACAACAGAGTCCAATAGCATCTAAACGACTAATAAAACATGTACTTGGTCTCATGTGCTTTTGTTACTTTATCAGGAGCTACTAGATTATTCGTTGTTTTTTAAATTTTTCCTGTTACAGACTAATTTGGCTACCCCCTCTGAAATTAATAAAGATATTGTTTTTGAAAGAAAAAACCTGTACTCTTTGAGGGGCCATACAACAGAAGGGGACAGGATAAAGAATCTGGAATGGGGAGGAGGGCTAAGAGATGGGGCTGGAAGTAGCACCTGCCTCTGGGTAGCCTGAAGGCTCCAGCTGCCCTAGAAAGCCCACTGCCCCATGTTCTGGGGCCTCAGTGGGCCATGGGGCTCTTTTGAGAAGAAACGCTAAAGTGGGTGGGGAGGTGACTGGTGACCTCCATGCGTGATTCCAAGTCCTTCATCACCGAGGTGAGGGTGGAGAACATGGCATTGTGCTGGCATGTTAACTCTCCGTACATGGCCTTCCTCTCCTGAATTAGGAACTGTAGGAACAGAAGCTGCTCTCTCATGAACTTCTTCCAGGTGCATTTGCAGCTGTTGCTCCTGCTCTGTTGGGCAGCTGAAGTGGAAGATTGGGGGGGGGTGTCCAAGATCCGTAGGATTTATATAAGCAAGAAAGCACAGCTCTGCTCATTGATGTATCTATGGCTAAACAACCTTGTTTCGATGTCTGGTTGCGCGTCGGTTTCAATCGGAGTGCCCCAAGGCTCAGTTCTAGGGCTGGTTTTATTCAACCTCATCATTAATGACCTGGATGAGGGGGCTGGGTTTACACCCTAAGCATGTTTGCACCCTAAGCAGATGACACTAAGCTAGAGGGGAGGAAGGTACACTGCAAGGCAGAGAAAGGGTCCAGCGTGACCTGGACAGATTAGAGGAGAGGGCCAAAAGAAATCCGATGAGGTTCAACAAGGACAAGGACCTGAGCGATTACAGTGGCTGAGAGGTAACCTTGTATCCAAGAAGGCTGACTGCATATTAGGAAGAGCTTTACCAGCAGAGCTAGAGAAGTGAGTAGTCTCCTTTATTCAGCACTACTGAGGCCAGGTCTGGTGTGTTGAATCCAATTTTGTGGAGGGTAACCAAAATGATTAGTGTGCTGGAGTACTTGACCTATGAGGAGAGACATAGCGATTTGGGCTTATTTAGTATGTCGAATAGAAGAGTTAGGGTGAGGCGGTGGTGGAATCGCCAGCTATAGAGGTTTTTAAATCTCGGCTTGGCAAAGCCCTGGCTGGGTTGGGATGGTCCTGCTTTGGGCAGGGTGCATGTCCCCTGCAGCCTATGCACAGGCAGAGTAGGCAGGGCGGCTGCCTGAGGAAACTCCTGGGCTGATGGCCAGGAGTCACCCAGGTAAGTCTCTCACTCAGAGGCTTCCTTTTGCAGCAAGCCTCTCCCGCCCCAGAACTCACCGCCTTTTCACTCCTGCCTCCCTAACTCACATGAGCCAAATCCTCTGGTTCCCTCCAGGACCTCAATGCCTTAATCCAGATCACCAGACTCACTTTTGCAAAGTTACAGATCATAAGATTTCAAAGAAAAATGCCATTGCAAGACATAGACAGTTTCAAGAATGTAAGCGAGAAAAATGCTCAAATGAGGGAAGCAACATTTAAGCTAAAAATGATGTTTTTAAAGAGCTTATTTAAACTTTTAAAATAGCGCTCTAAACAAAGCCTATTTTTATTATCTAATACACTAATATACATGTTGTTTTTCGAGCCCAGTAATACTAGCAGCTTGGCTCTTTGACAGCTTAAAAAAAAACAAAAACAAAAAAAAACCTTAAAGGTGGATAGTGCAGTTCTTAATGGGATTAGTCTACTGGGGCGAGCAGTCTTTCTATCTAGCGAGAGGGTCAATATAATCAATTTTTTGAACATATATATGCTCTCGCCACAGAGCAGGACTCAGGAATAATTTAAATCCCCTGTTCAGCTAAAAGAAAAATATTGACAAATTCTGGAAAAGTCATCATTCTAAATTTGTCTTTGATGTGCACCAAGCAGATGAACGGCGAGCTTTGTTAATTAGAATTACTCATTTTTGCTGCTTTTTAAGGAAATGCTTCAAAAAATCTCTATCTTTGAGTTTCATTTATACTATCAATGCATTTTTTTTATTTACCTTAACTGGATTTTTTAATACTGGCAGGAATTGGTTTACTTGATACGTCCCATTTTTAATAATGCAGCTCGTTACTACTGTCGCAGCATGTTCATCAGTCAGGCACACTAGTAAAACATTCTTTGCACACATGGCAGCCAGCCTGCAGGCCTCCAAGTTCAGTGTTATAGCAGGGAAGTCTGCTTAAAAAGAGGAGTAATATGGGATTTGCAGACACAGCTGGCATCAGGTCTCACCGTTGTGCAGAGTCAAGGAAAATCGTGGAGTACGTGCCTAGGCAGCAGAATCCCAAATATGTATATCTCTCTGTCCAAAAGAGACGAACGAAGCAGTAACTGGCACCTGTAGCAACAGGAGATAAAAATAATGAGCACAAAATTCGTTCCTCTGAATTCTAAGTGGCCTGAGCCAGGTTTTATTCAGAACACCTTATTGTGCTTTGGTATCACAGTTTGAAATACTGCCACTGAAATATTGGCTTCAGACAATGTGTCAGGAGGATGTTAAGCCCTTAGCTTGGTGTGGGCAAGAATTTTTAATAGGGGGGGGCACTCCAAGATGTTGGTAAATGGTCAAGGCCTGCACTTATGTGGGGCGGGTTGGGTATACGGGGGAGGGTCTAAAAGGGACTTTGGATGAAAGAAGGGGTTATAACCCAAACCAGGAGTATGGGGTTCTGGGTGTGGGAGAGCATTCTGGCGTTGGGGGATGGGTAAAAGAGTTCAGAGTCTGGAGGAGGTGGGGTGAGAGGCTACATACAGCGGGTTTCGATGGTGGCCTGGGCCAGGTAGTTGAGGAGAGAGAGAGGGCGTGGGATTCCAGAGCCAGCTACTGTCTGTGAGCTGCCAGCAGCTATGCAGACTCCATTCCTATAGGATGTTCCAAGTGACTCTGCTCTAGCACAGCGACAGTGGGAGGGAGAGATTGTGAGGAGGAGTGAAGGAGTGAAGCGGCTTCATTTGCTATCCTCCTTTTAGCAAAAATGTCTCAGCTGCTATTGGCTGGAAACTTTTCAATGGGAGCTTCGGAATTTTTGCTAGTGGTGGGGACAATATGGTAACCTTTCTCCTTCTTGCTCATATTGCAGGCGCCTGTTGAAAGAAACTATTGCTACTCTGCAATAAGGATGCTGGTGAGACAGCCCTGAGCAGTACCCAGCAGCCTGGCTGCTCTCCACTAGCCACTCTGCTTCCATTGAGATCAAAAGTGCAAGTTCAAGCCCTACTAAAAGATTGCTATAGTACCCTAAAACCCAGGCAATATGCATGGAATAATATGCATGCCTAGCACGCTAGCTTCATGTGATACATGCTTTAAAACAGAAGCAATGGAAATCGAAGAAATAGCTATTCCAGAAAATAAGATATGAAAGCCAAGTGGCATAAGGTCCTTCACTTTGCCTAACCATGCGCCAAACAATATTTGGCCTTCCACATACGGAAGTTTTGGAGCTACTCACTGCTGGCTGTCTCATTGCTGTAGGACGAGCTGGTCCCAGACGTGGTGTTTGATGGTGTGTATGTGGAGTTATGAATATGCCTTGTACTGTAAATGGTCTCTGCCTGCGATAGAGCAAAGGGCCGGGACTACCTGGTGTAAAGAGCAATCCATGATTATGCATGCTAATTAGTACGGCTCCATGGACAGTGGCATGGTGACCAATACACACCTGAGGAATGAAGCTGGAAACCTGCAAACCAGTCGGTAGCTAATGGCTGCTGGCATGCGACACAAGGATGGGTCACTTGGCCCTATGACTTGCTCCAGCTTGGAGGATACCAGGAATATACAGGCCAATGGGGCGGACTCCATCTTGTCTTCAATTCCTCTATTGATCCCAGATGCAGCCTTGTGAGGAACAGCGAAGCGGGAAGAATTGTCGACCTATCCTGACTTAGAACGTAAACCACAGACTTTTAAGATAGCCGTTTGTAACCTCTCTGCTGAGAGTCTGCATGTAATGTAGTCTCCTTAAAAAAACTCTCCACCTTTTCTTTCTTTTATTAATAAACCTTTAGATTCTAAAGGATTGACTCAGCGTGATCTGGTGGGTAAGATCTAAAGTGTAAATTAACTGGGAATTTGTGGCTGGCTCTTTGGGACCGGGAGCACCAGTTCGGGGTACGTGAGATTGGGTTCTAGAATCCCTCACCTTTGTGTAAGGCTGATTGTGGCAATGGGCGAGCTGGGGGGGGTGTCAGAGGGGTTTTGCCCATGAGGCTGCCTGCTGGCTGGATTGGCAGCTGCACTTGGTATGACTGGTTTGTGATCCTGTTTGGGAAAGGTCTCCAGTCTGGGGCTGTAAGCAGCCGTGGTTTTGAGCAATTCATTCTGAGCGGAGGCCCTCAATGGGGCACAGACTCAGCCCCAGCAAGATGAAAGTCAACGTACTCCACACTGGTCCAGTCCCATCAAAGTTTTGGGAGACAGCATCTTGTTGGCAAAATGTGACCAGAACAATGCATGTCATACTAACGGGAAATGCTTCGGGCTTTTCTGGAATGTCAGGTTTCATCTACCAGTCAGTGTTCTAAAACTACTCTCAGCTGCATAATCCTGTGACACACTACTTGGTGAGCGGGTACACTGCCATTTCACAGCTGGACATGTCAGAGAATCAGCCTGTGGAATTCTTTCAAGGATGTGGAGGCCAGGTTCCCATCTAGAAATGTCATTAGAGACAGCTGGAGATAGTCCAAGAAAGTGGTCGCTGATTCTGAAAGCGCTTTCAACCTGCTGAGAATGGTCTTGGTTAATTGATACTTACAATGCACTACTCACACATCTATTTGTAGTCCTTATATCTATGACAGCTATTTCAGAAAAGTACTTTTCAGAATCTCTTCGCAGAAGAAGTTTATTCTGAAACATATACTTTTAGCTATGCAGTAGCTTTCTAAGCTGGTGACGTATTGAAAGCACACATTGGTTTTTCTCTTGGGTTTTTTTTTTTTATTTTTTTAAACTTCTTTTCTTTTTTAAGTCCAAGTGTTCGTCCAGCATGAGCTGTCCTCTCGGAAAGTAATGGCACTTTAACCAAACAGGTTTGGTCCACACTAAGCATTAGTGGCTCCATGCCACTGAGTGCCTC